>OX344859.2:12452477-14862454 GCA_947037095.2 Nycteola revayana | reverse complement strand
CTTTTTCAGGTACATTGAACTCAGTGCAAGAATACTTGAGCTACAGATTGCCGAAGGAGTACCAGGAAATGTCCAAGGAACGCGGCGTCATCAACTACGGTACTTGGGAATCTCTTGTTTATGGGTAATTTATTATTTAATTATTAATATTACACCACTTTTAGCAGATTTTATCCTATAAAGGACTATCCATAAAGTACGTAACCCAAATATGGATTTTTGCCCCCCCCCCAGCTAGCTGATATCTTGCCTTAGTCTTCCTAAATAAATGGGCAATAAATTGCAACACTGAAAGATTTTTTTAAAGCGGACCAGTAATTCCTGATCTTTTCATCTAACAAACTGTTCAGCTTTATAATACGTGTGTATGACACTGAACTCCTCCGAAACGGCTAGACCAATATGAATGTATTATTTTGTATGCGATTTGGTGGCGCCCTGGATGGTTTAGTTTCACAAATCATTTATAATATACAGGGTCATTTTTAAAACACCAATAACCTTTTAGACGGTAAAAGTACTGATGATTGTAAACAACTTTTACTATGGGACCAACCCTGAAATCGCGAAAATAAAATCAGCTGTTCCATACATTTTGTCGAGGTAAGTACACATAAATGTATGGAACAGCACATTTTTTTTTCGCGACTTCAGGGTTGGTCCCATAATAAAAGTTGTTCATAATCATGAGTACTTCTATTCCCCAAAAGGTTGTTGGTGTTTTAAAAATAACCCTGTGTATATATATTAATATATTATCATGCAGGACAACGTCTGTCGGGTCTGCTACTATTAGTAAATATATTATGTTTCTTTTGTACAGAATAGCATATTACAAGGATCTGCCCAAGCTGAGGAAACAACTGTATCCTGACAGGATGCCTACCTTCAAACCGAAACTGTGCAGGCAGTAAGTCATCTCACCTAATATATCTAAATATATAAATTATATAAGAATGGTATTACTAAACCAAAAATGGTAGTTATTTGAGGTCTAGAAAGTTTTCATATAAATATTTTAAAATTGACGTCGTCCTGGTCTATATATAGATAATGTGTCGTGACGTCATCCCTTCCGCAATGACGTC
This sequence comes from Nycteola revayana, assembly GCA_947037095.2. NCBI lineage: Eukaryota > Metazoa > Arthropoda > Insecta > Lepidoptera > Nolidae > Nycteola > Nycteola revayana. The sequence goes on along the minus strand of OX344859.2, from coordinate 14,861,366 downwards.
ATAATACAGAAAATGTAATAGTTATGATAATAATAATAAATTTAACGTCAATTTACGAGGCTATAAAAATATACCTATAAAGATCCCTGATAAATAAGAATTCGCAGGCTCAAAAGGGTATCGTAGCTTGAGAATGTCTCAAAATGGTTGAAGGCGTTGTCGAAAATTAAAGACAAAAAAAAATTATATTTAATTTGTACAAGCATCTTCCAGTTTTATCAACTGAAATGATTATATTTAGGATTCTTTACACGAATAAACACGATAGTAACACAGTTTCAGGGGGCCGAGTCTGCTATTTTTTAAGTATTGTGCCACCGTAGTGCCATCATGATATCATGATGCCAAAATCGGTAATCTACTAATCTCACTATGGTGTCGGCGCTGGAATGGCAGTCGGTGTTGCTACCGCAGAAACAGGCCGTCAACTGAAGTAGCAGGGGAGATGGTTGAGGAGATTGTAATGTTTATTTAGGCCATTTCAAAACTTATAAATGTATCATTTGTTATTATATTCAACTACGCTAATGTCATCGTGGCGATATAGTGACACCATTATGACGTCATTTGGATTAGTAGATTACCAAATGGGAAAATAACCGACCATTTAACTGTCATTGACAGTTCATGGACACGCCATTACGATAGTAGACTCGGGGCCCAGATGGGCCAATTAGCCTATAGGCTAATTGGCCCATCTGGGCCCCGAGTCCGCCTATAGGCTAATTGGCCATCCAATAGATTGGATACACATATTTGTAATCAATGTATCAGTGTAGTTTCGTGAGTTGTCCTAATAAACAAATGTGTATGCCTACTAAAAATAAATGATATTAATTGGACCAAAACTCCGCGTATTTGTCCATTTGAGTATGTTTCGCCGGACCGTCTCATGTGGGCCGTGTTGAAACCGGTAGTAAAGTAACCCACTGAGTTTGTTTCGCCGGATCTTCTGTCTTATGGAATTCTTCTGTGGGGAAACTGTGCGGACATTGACACCATTTTTGTACTACAGAAACGAGCTGTAAGGTCTATATATAAACTTGGTCCGCGGGTTTCCCTACGGGAGAAATTCAAAGAGACTAATATTCTTACAGTCGCATCACAATATGTCTATGAAAACCTTTTATATGTTCATAAGAATATAGATAGTTTTAAGAAAAAAAGCGACACTCATAATGTTAATACTAGATCTAAGCATAATCTCGTTTTACATGCTACACGTCTCCACAAAATTAGCAATTCTTTTATGGGGCAATGTATACGCTTCTTACAACAAACTTCCTAATAATGTTAGAGATCTTTCAACAAACAAGTTTAAACGATATGTCAAAGATAAATTATGTAAAAAGGCTTATTATAAAATTTCTGATTATGTTAATGACAAAACTGCTTGGGAGTGAGTTGCTCTGAAACAATACTGCTTTATTAATCATTGTAAAATATAATTTATTTAAAAAAAAGGATTCCTCTGAGTTTCTTGCCAGTTCTTCTCAGAGTTGCCACGTCCAGAACTGGTGGTAGTAAAAGAATGGGACGCATCATAAGAACATGATTTAAAATATTTTAAATGTGTCTATTTGAATAAAGAATTTTTGACTTTGACTTTGACTTTGACTTCTCAGTTGGGGCGCATTGGATCCGGTGGTAGCATTAAAGCGCGTCCGTCGTTATATGCTCATGGTCCACCCAAATAATGACAATTGTTTTGACATAATATAGACAGAACAAGCATTTTGCGTCGCTAAGAACAATATAAATAAATAAATTATAATAATAACATATAAATATATGATAATATAAAAATAATCAATTTTATAGATATAAATAAATAACAAATATAATGAATAATTTTTTCTAATTAATGTTTGACTATTTACAAGTGCCCGTAATTGGTTTACGTAAATAAAAATGATTTTTATTTTATTTTATTTTAATGATCTCCCCAGGATCATCCACAAGAGGGATAACAAGTGGTATCTGCCGTTCCTGGGCTCGGACGAGTCTGTTGTGTACCGCACGCAGAGACACTTCTACGACACGCTGAAGGAGAGGCCCGTACAGTGTAAGGCTTACGTGCGGAGCTCGGGCTACTGGCAGTCGCTGGTCGCCATACTCACTGCTATCATGTTCTATGTGCTCACGCAGACTAAGGTTACTTTTATTTATTTATTTACAGTATCACCCCGTTTACGTGCGATGCCAGAATTAACAATAGTACTAGGATAGAACATTCACTCCGCAAAATCAATTAAAGAAATAGGGACTCTTGATACGATACAACTACACCTACGAGTTCCTTCTCTTTCTATCGCGTATCTCTTAACTCTCGTTCGACAAAGTCCCAATGGCTAGGCCGTCGGACTTGTGATCTTGAGACCGCCAGTTCGAACCCCACCTATTGCACTACCGACGTGAACTCACTCGTAACACAAGCATTTTAGCTTAGCACAAGGGGTTAAGAAGAATACTAGTAGACGGAAAAACTATGCTAGTAATCTTTAAAAAAAAAGTCTGGCACAATGCTTAATTTATAAGCTCTACCAACTCGAACCTCGAACTCGGACCGTCTCGTGCACATCATACGAGACTTACTCTCGGGGAGAACCTGGTATCGTGTAGAAGGAGATTACTCTTCCCCTCACCCGATCCAAGCAAGAGTGCCACAAGGCTCTGTACTTTCGCCACTCCTGTTCTCGCTTTACACAAGTCATCCCGACATCCCGAAACCCAAGAAAGTATATCTGACTCTCTTCGCGCACGATACCGCGTTATACTCCTCGGGCCGCAATACACGACGCTCTACAATCCGCATCAAATGCCTTAGGCAAATGGTTCAGAAAGTGGAGAATCGAAGTCAATCCGACAAAGAGTGCCGCGGTACTCTTTTTGAGATTCATTCACACATTCACAACAGTCCACCGGTCATTCACCGGTCAAGATGTTAGGCGAACCAATCCCTTGGGAACGGCAAGCCAAGTACTTAATCCTTGACCGAAAGTTAAACTTCAGAGCCCATGTAGAAACCGTTCGAGCACGGGCTTTATTTACGCTCAGTCGACTACACTGTCTTTTACGGTAAAGGCGTTTTTTAATTAATTTGAAGCGTCATATTTTTCCCGTACCGTTCGCCTTAATGAAGTTAAACAAACATTCTTGTATAAAATTATTTTGACTGCACCGGTGCCGCGGTGGCTCAGTGGTTACGGTAAGTGATTCTGAGTTCTATTGTTCTGGGCTCGATTCCCACCTGGGACAATTTGTGTTAACCATAGATCGTTGTACTGAATCTGGGTGTGATTTTTCTCTGGGAATCGAATGTTTGTAAAGTCCCCCGCCACACGGGGAATAAACTCCTAAGTGCTGGAGTGTTTTTTTTAATTATATACATACATACATAAGCTTCACTCTTCATCACTACACACATCTTTCGCTTCATTCACTCTCATAACCAGGCCTCCGTCACTCCATGTACTTGCGCGCTATAAGTGCCTACCGCCCAGCCGAGCGGTCTCGGTCCGCCGGCGGACCAAATTCAGTGCGGTTTTCGCAAGCGAAGCGCGCGCACGCCGTTCAATTTTAGTGCTTTATTATTTTATTAATATATTTATAATTATATTATTATTTTATGGCTTAGTGCTTTATTTGAAGTCGGTTCTCTTTTTTTAAGGCTTTTTTTTTCATTTCTAGTGAACATCTCCGAAGATCATCATCAAACTACGAAGTATTATACTTATTTTAAAACGTTCTCCTAAATGTAACAAATCCTTTTCTGAAAACCGCATCGATATCGGTTTAGCCAAACGCGAGATTATCGCGCACAAACATACATACCTACAAACCATACAAGTCAAACATCTCAGTTTGGCCTGTATGTCTGATCACCTCCTTTTTTTTAAGTTGGTTAAATATTTTATAAATGATAAAATTTTTAACTGCCACATAAAAGTCAGAACATATTCACAGTTCTCAATAACATAGATAAAAAGTTATGTTAATTTAATTTTATCGAAGAGGCAGCCCTGCGATTACTGTGGAATCGCGCGGTGCGAAGCAATCACTGCTGTACGCTTGAGCATTTAGGCGCATTTCAGCATACAGTGGTTGTTGACGCGAGGGAGTAGGCAATTATCGTAATAGGTATTGGAAATTTTCTACTGAGTGAAGTATCTGTTACGTAGTAACTATTCAGTAATCTGTGTCATAACATTCTTCATACAAGCACGTCGGTTTAGGGTGGATCTTATTTGACCTTTTTCGAGGATGTCTCCGATTTGGTCAGAGAACGTTCGTCGAGGTCTTCCCCTTCCGACTGTGCAACTCACACTTGCCATGTATACCTGTTTCGTCAATCTTTCTTCATCTATTTTTTCCACGTGACCTAACCATCTCAACATTCCCTTCTCTATCTTTGTAATCACGTCCTCTTTCACTCCAAACCGTTCTCTTATCACGCTATTACTTATTCCGTATTTCGTAACGCAACAAGAATCGTGACACCGGAGAAAGATAAGGATAGCAACAACAAAGAGGAATAGAACTGCAAAGCTACGCCCGCAGCGCACGAGTCACGTCACAGTTAAGTAGCTCGTCCTACGCTTGCCTAACTCATAGGCGGAAGCGACTTATAATTTACTAGCGACCCGCCCCGGCTTCGCACGGGTACAATACTGATAATTATACTACATAATGTCTTTAAACCTCTAACAAACGGGCGAAATTTGGTCAAAACAAACAGAAACAAATTAATATAGGTACCTACTAAAACTCAGTGAAATAAGTAGGTGGGTATACTTTTATCGTATGAAATACCTATACTCTTCAGGACTAACAATACAACAAACACTAAATAAATAGGTATTCAAGTATCTATCCATCATAGTTACAACGAACACAAAACAAAAAATTTGCCCTATAATTCTTAAGGATCGAGCGCGCATAATCGCATTCGGCCTACCTCCGTAGCGTAGCGGTAATTGGCTCGCATTAAATCTCGGAGGTCGTGGGTTTGATCCCCACACTGGACATAAAATCTTTGTGTAAATTCTAAGATTTCTTTCCGGGTCTGGTTGGTTGAGGGACTACCCTCCGTGCCTCGGAAAGCACGTTAAGCCGTTGGTCCCGATTGTTATAACATCATCTATTATAATCGTATATCAAGGAAGGGGCAGCAGCGTTTCCTTGTGTGTTACAACATAATTCTGCGGTCACCAACCCGCCTGCCAAACGTGGTGACTATGGCAATACCCTCCCTCGGGAGGAGGCCCATGTTCAGCAGTGGTGCTGATGATGATGATGACCTACTAAAACTCAGTGAAATAAGTAGGTGGGTATACTTTTATCGTATGAAATACCTATACTCTTCAGGACTAACAATACAACAAACACTAAATAAATAGGTATTCAAGTATCTATCCATCATAGTTACAACGAACACAAAACAAAAAATTTGCCCTATAATTCTTAAGGATCGAGCGCGCATAATCGCATTCGGCCTACCTAAAACACGCGCTGTTATTTTGCGATAACTTCTAAGTTATTCATTAAAAGTATATAGTGTAGGGGTACAATAATCTGCATGAAATGCTTAAGAATATTAACTCATTTAAAATGATAAGGATAAATACTGAATCCGTCTGATTAGCTTTACAATTACCGCATTAGAAATTATCATTTTTCTAAGATATAATGGATATAGCAAGTTAACCTTGAAAGATAAACATATGCTATCGCAGACTTTTTTGTAGATCTAAAAGAGAAGAATATTTGCCACCATACATTGTTTTGTTATATCTCATAGGGTTTAGGCAGCGTTTTCGTTGAAAGCTCCCAAATGGCTTAATTTGTTCCGACACCTCTGACAAATATCAATATATATTAGTCAAATGTACACATAAACTAAACAAATCATATACGTAAACCTTCCGGAAGAATCGTTCTATCGATTGGTAACATCCGCATGAAAATCGATGTAGTAGTTTTTGAGTTTATCGCGAACAGACAGACAGACGCGGCGAGGGGACTTTGTTTATAATATGTAGTGATGTAGTGATAGCGGTCGCCCGCGGCTCCGTGCGGATGTCGGTTACCGCTGCAAAAAGCCTACCCAGGAAAGACACGGTCAGCAAAATGATTCCCAGGTCAATTCACAGACACCGACATAAACATCGACAACGCAGTCATTATCCGCAGGCTGCACAGATTGTCTTTCTGTGGATGTTAAAGTTGTTAATGATGAAAATATAATTAATGATGTAATTAATAGGCATTTTAGGGATTAGGCATTTTAGGCATTTTCAAAGCTCTGAAAAGAACTGTTGTTTAGCTCTGAGAAGAACTGTTGATTAGCTCTGAGAAGAACTTTTGCGTAGGTGTAGTTTTAAGAACGAAATCTAAAAAAAATCGCACGAAAATTATTATTAGACTTCGCAACGGGCCGTGCAGCAGAAATGTAATATTTTAATTTCGCCATAACTTCAAAACCAAACGTCCAATTTTAATCATTCAAAGACCAAATATTATCTACATAAACTTTACTTAGTGATGAAATAATTTATTTTGATAAGGATTAATAGCATGAGTAAAACAAACGCGTTTAAATGTAGTCCAAAAAAATTCAAGATTTCTAAATAAAAAAATGGTCGTTGTGCCTCACTCGACATAGATAGGTATAGTGTGTCGCGGACTTTTTTGTAGATATTTATAAGATCTACAATTAATTACAACATTTTATGGTTCTATCTTTTATAGTTTAGGCAGCGTACGCAAAATAAGTAACTTTTCTGGTTGATTTTATACACCTTGTGTCAGAAAAACCCAAATATCTTACGGAACCCTATTTTTTTCCAAAATAAAATTTAGCCTATGTTACTCGTGGATAATGTAGCTTTCGAATGGTGAAAGAATTTTTTAAATCGGTCCAGTACTTTTTGAGCCTATTCATTACAAACATACAAAAATAGGTACAAATCTTTCCTCTTTATAATATTAGTGTAGATAATGCCGCGGATCCAGCGTTCTCCGCCTAAAGTGCTTACTGTATCTGATTCCGACTTACCAAATAAGGTCTCAGTGAGAAGTGAAGATTTCTCTAGCGTAACGAAGAGGGACAAACGTCGACGCTTGTCAAATGACTATCATGATGATTTAACTGCTTTCAGACTAGAAATAAAACAACTTTTTGATAAATTTACAAATGATCACAAAGCAGAAATCAACTCACTCAAAGACCTAAATATGAACTTAAAATTTCCACTACCTCCATTTCGAATAAAAATACGGAAGGACAGAGACATCCAATTTGTTTCGGACCAAATAAAAAATATTGAAAATAAAATTTCTAAAATGAATGAAGAGAGAAAATCCATGGTACTAGACTTAACCTCAATTAAAGATAAATGTGAAGAAATCGAGCGCAACACGTTAAACACAACGTTAGCAATTAGAAATGTCCCTAAATCAAAGAATGAATCAAAGCAAAATTGGTTCGAAATGGTGAAGAAACTGGCAAAGACTCTAAACATAGATATAGGCTCGGGTGATATCCGAGATGTCTACCGTATCACGAGTCTAAAGGACAAAAATATTGGAACCTTAAATATTGAACTGGCAAACACTTTCATTAAGCAAGACTTTCTAGCATCGACAAGGAAGTATAATAAGAACAATCCATCTCAGAAACTTAACTCAGTACACCTTGGACTAGAAGGTAACCCGAACCCTATATTTCTATCTGAATGCCTTACTACAAAAGGGAGACGTCTATTTTTTCTGGCAAGAAATTTTGCACAGTCTTGGAATTATAATTTCTGCTAGACTTCAAATGGGCAAGTCTTCTTAAGACAAAAAGAAGGATCACCACATATCTTGGTTCAAAACGAAGCCCAGCTTAATTCTCTCAAAAAAACAGATTGACTAACAGCTATTATTATGGTGAAAGGTTTTTCTACTGTATTTTACAAATTGATTACACTTACACACACCCAACAATCACAAATTACACGCATGCAATACACTCATACATTAAAACACAACAAGTACTATCCACATTTTACTATGTACTATACTGATACACGTTTTTGTCAAATATATGCTCTTGTATAATTACTTTGTGTGCCACGGCCTACTTCAGTGATTATTTTTTTATGTCAAATACTTGGGTACGTAACACTAAAGTTAGACCACTTAGGTACATCTGCATTTGGATTTGGACGAAGCACTTCTTGCTGGGTTTCCCATTTTTGATATAATTGAGATAATATGCCTTTTGGCTTATAGGACATTTTATCTCCACAATGCTATCTTGACATATTCCATCAAGGAACCTACAATCATTGGACAGTTTTTGGATATAAACAGACCACTTTCAATCATTGTGTTCTGGCCGCCCCTACGACTACTCACTGACCCATTTGACAGTACAAATGGTTCCTTCCAGTTTAAGTCGCACATAACTGATTGCATCTCATCATTCATTCCCATATTATGGTCTTGAAGACCTGCAATAATTTAAATTAATTATAACAGAAAGGTACACATTGACTTTGTTATTATCAGTTATTAAGTGTTTACTATATACATAACGCCTCTTTGCTTCAATAATGTGATATCTTGCAAAGTAAACTTAAAAAACTTATCACGTTATTGAAGCAAAGAGGCGATAAATATATTAAATTAAGTAGGTTATTTGTAGTTCCAGAAGTTTATTCGTTTTCTGAGGTATTAACTTTAAAGTAGCAACTTTAAAGCTGCGACGGAGCTAACCTCAAAAATAAATGATAAGTTTATTGTAAAATAGCTAGTAAATTACAATAAACTCGTATCAGTTCACAACGAGTTTGATTATATCTAAGTCAGTTTTTGTCTAGAGCTAAAAATAAATCCAAAATTTACTTACGTTTTCACGTTTCTAAACTCAACTTCGCGAGGAAGTCGCCCAACATCAATATATCAATCCTAGGCAAATTTGAGCTGTTCGCCTTAACAAAGGCTGGTTCCATTGTTAAAGAATTGTGTTGTAGAATCAGGTGGACGCGATAAGTCTCACTTAAACTAATGAAAATTTGATTAAATTGCGTAAACAGTAGCAGTCACAGCAAAACACAGTGATGGTTACAATATCGTGACGTCATGCGCCGTGATTGGTGTTGCAAAATGGCCGATTGCAGTATTTTAATATTTAATTTTATTAAAAATCACATTAATCTCAAGGTTTATATATAAATAAGTAAGTGTAATAATTTCTTTTTATATGTACTTTCCCCTAAAAACATTAAATCTTTAATTTTTTAATACTGTCCTCACGCCTATTGTAATTGTCTACCACTCACACGGTGCACAGAAATTAAATACCTGGGGGTTATTGATGGCACACTTTCCTGGAGTAGTCATATCAATAACTTGGTTGGAAGGTTGAGAAAACTTTTACCACTTTTTAAAGAAATAAGAATATAGTGTGTAGTGTAAAACTCTGAATATAGTGTACACGTCTTTAGCACAGTCCCTGTTGCGGTACTGCATAACCTCATGGGGGGGATCCTATGCGACAGCCATGCTGCGTCTAGAGCGTGCTCAACGAGCAATTTTAAAAGTTATGACCGGAAAACCTCGAAGAGTCCCTACGGTTGAATTGTATAAGGAATGCGGGGTTTTGACCGTTAGACAATCATACATATTACGTGTAATTCTTAAAAAACACTCCTCTCTGACCTTTGATCGAAATACAACTGGCCGACGTCATGTGATCTGCACGGTTGAACCACACAGAACCGAGCTAGCATCAATATTATATAACCTCATCCCGTCTTTATAAGAAAATTAGCCCGATATATGCACTCAACTCTGGTAAATGCAAACATTTGTTAAAAAAAATGCTATTTACTTGCACTTATCAAAAAACTGAGGATCTACTTAAATAACATGTACTCACACTCACTCAATACACACTGACTCACTTCATCCACATTACACTTTCATAATATCTTACAACTAACTCCGCTCACTTCTCTTCACTTACACCACACACTCACTGACACACGCTCCGACCTCATACCCGATACAAACACACTATTCTACCAATACTACCGATCACCATATGAACTGTCAAATGCTATGTGGGTAGTAGCTAAGTGTTGTTTGTTATTCCGTTATTTGTTATCTTACTTTTTATTTTTATTTTACCCTCTTTATTTTATTCCTTTGCTATAAGATTGTTTTAAGCAATTTGAATCCGTAGTATGTATATGTTTAAAACGCTAGCTTGTTGACATATTATGTGACGATATTTTGGAGAAGACACTGGTTCCTGTGATACCGTTTTAAATTAGCATAGGAATCAGAGTACGCACTATTAATGTCAATAAAGATTATTATTATTCTGTCATGTATGTCATTTTTTAAATTAACTTTAGTACAATAAGCTGTGGGCTAAAATAACTACCACGTGGAGCCCTGACACAGCTGGAAGGCGTCGCGGCAGACCCCGTAGTAAATAGCGGGACAACCTGGAAAAAACAAACGAACAGTGGCCTACTTTAGCCCTGGATCGAAAGAGCTAGAAGTCATGGGGCGAGACCTTTGCCCAGCTGTGCGATGATGCAGGCTAATAGTAACAGTAACTTTAGTACATAATTTTTCTGTACATTGACGGACTTAATGCCAGAGGTATTCTACATGTATACGTATATAAATGATAACGATATACTGTCCTCAGTTCACGCGGAGCTTACTGCTGAAGTACCCGAAGTTCTTCTCCATGGGCATGGTGTCCCGCCGGGGCCCGGAGGAGCAGGTCATGAACAACACGCACTTCAAGTTCCGCTTCGAGGGCGAGGGCTGGGCGCCGGGCGCGGACGAGAGCTCGCGGCCCCACAAACAGATCGTCGCTGAGGTACGCCCTTGTGTCTATATGTTTACACTAACTTCTCGCGTATCTCCCGTTCCCATGGGAACATCATAATAAAATATAGCGTATAGGCTTCTTCGATAAAAGGGCTATCTAACACTAAAGAATATTTCAAGTCGGAGCAGAAGTTTTTGAGATTAGCACATTCAAGCAAACCAACAAATTATTAAGCTTATACATTAGAACAACTTCGTAGCGTAGCGGTATTTGGCTCGCTTTATATCTCGGAAGTCGTGGGTTCGATCCCCACGCCGGACAGGAAATCTTTGTGTAAATTCTAAGATTCCTTTCCGGGTCTGGTTGGTTGAGGGCCTCGGAAGGTACGTTAAGCCGTTGGTCCCGATTATTATAATATCATCTTTAATAATCGTATTGCAAGGAACGGGCAGCAGCGTTTCCTTGTGTGGTACCACATAATACTGCCGTCACCAACCCGCCTGCCAAGCGTGGTGACTATGGCAAATACCATCCATCTGGAGGAGGCCCACTCAGAAGGACTCAGGAGGTTCAGCAGTGGACGTTATACGTTATTGTTATTTGATGGAAACTAAACTAACCATTACAAAAATAGGTATTTATTTAAAACTTCAGCACAAAGCAGTAATATTTTTAAAATGGCTGTAAAGAATGAACCCACGACCTCCGAGACTTAAATAATCGTGACATAATGTTTATTGTGTGTGTTAGGTGACTGGCACTAACCCCGGCTACGGAGCCACGGTGCTGTGTGTGCTCAGCTCTGCACTCACTATTCTCAAGGAGCGACACAACATGCCCAACGAGTGAGTATCACTTTGTAGTGTCTACAAAAATATTTACAGATAAGTACTTTGCTAAATTAAAAAAAATCTGCAAATTTTTAACATCACAAATAAATGGGCTTGAAGACACAAAATATATTTAGTCCGTCAGTTAGATTACAAAAAAATATTGGACACGTATTTTTTTATTTATCAAATCAATAAAAACTGACAAATATACAGAGCAGAAACTAACAATAAAGTTCAGAAGAGGGGGCTTGTGACGTCACACGAAATTTCAACGCGCTGTCTTCGTCATTTCTTGTTTGAGGAACGAAAAAAACATACGTGTCCAATATTTTTTGGTAATCTAACTGACGGACTAAATAGAATTTTTAGTTTTTAGTCTTCATGCCCATTGGGAGAATATATTTCTCTCAATATTTAATTTGGAATAAATTGGTTAAAAATAAGAAGCGTCCGACTTGTGCTCTTGTGGTCGCCGGTTCGATCTCCACCTATTGTACTACCGACGTGAACAAACTCGTAACACAAGCATTTAAGCTGAGCCCGAGGAGTTAATAACTATAATAGTAGACTGCAAAACTACTAGTAATCTTAAAAAAAAGAATTTCCAAACCTTTCATACCAATAAATTGTAAAAAAGTAATATCTTTGCTTTCTTTTTTTTATACGCTAACATTTAGTATTTCATATAACATGTAGTATCTTGGCGAGATATTATATATACATTAGATATGAGCGCCGATGGTAAATCGGTCGGCGGCGGCGCGCCGACTTTTAGAAGGCGTCGGCGGCGCAGCTTGACCTTTCTTTAACTACTTTAAGAGAAGAAATAAAACAATAATTTACGTATCATTAAGATTTATAATAATTTTGACGAGACAAATTGAATTGATAAGATAAACTAAAAAAGAGAAAACCAAATTGACATTAAAATAGTGTGATATTCAGAAAATTATCTGTAAATCAACAGGAAATTAGGAACATGAAACCGTTTAATTACGTTTTTAATAAAAAAAAACTCTCTTTTCATATAAAACTCAAGATACTTACATATAAATATTATTCATATTAAAAACAATTCGAAAAATGTTAACATTATTTAAAACTTTAACGAACACATTATAGGTTCAGTCAGATAAAAGATGAAATAACAATTTAATTCAAATGTCGGTTTCTCCTTTGCAATGGCTATAGTTGTCATGAATAAATATTATTCAGTTTCACCACTTTTTGTGACTGGTTTTGATTTTCTCTGTACGGAAAAAAAATCCTTAATATTGGCTTTCTATTTTCAGTATCTTCTACGTTATGTTCATCCTTTAAATGACGCAGTAAATTGCTCGTGGCTATATTTTTACTGTAGGCCTTGATGAGTGCTCTGAAACAAAATTAAAGATTATCTTTCAAGCTTCCAAAATCCTAAGAAAAACGTAATATACCAAACCCACGGAAATAAAGAGCAACATAATATAATATAATACATAGGCAATTAATAATATGTCATTTTATAGTTAAGAAACAAACAAAATATGTATCTATATTAGCAATGTTAGATTAAAACAAGGGTTCTTTATTATTACTCATATTTTTTTTTTGTCATAATTGAACATGGCATATTCCTACTTGTCCTAACATTTGTTACGCATAATACTAATTTGCCATAACCTTTTACCCACAATTTTTTAAGTCATAACTACTATAAGCATAATAATTATTAAGCATACTGTCCCAAAGCATACATTTACTTACGCATAATGACGTATAAGCAAGCATAACCACTATACACCAAAAATGTACTACTAAAGTATTATGTGGTTTTTATTTCCCCGTAAAAAGCGTGCAAGCAAGCATGCAGCGTATCTCTCACGGCTCCAGGGCTGCGTGGCTACGGCGCGCGGCGGTTCGGCAATTCGGTTCTGGCGTTGTATGGCCGCAGTCCTAACCTAACCGATTGTCATTTGCCCACGATTCGGTTCTGCGGTTCGTGACAGACTCGCCGGTCGCTTCATCATTATGACAAATAACTATTAGACGAATAAACAATATGCCTTACAACTTTATGCATATCAAAGTTATGAATAAAAAATAGGATAAACTATATAGCTAAATAAAACAGTATGCCAAAAACCAATTATGGCACATTATTATTATGCCAAGGAAAAATATGCCTAACTAATTATGACAAAAAAATTAGGTCAAAAAAAGGGATTCCAAAAATCAAGACCATAAGAAAATCATAAAACACAACTTACGTATTATAAAGCTTTTTTTACCAGGTTAGTAACCTCGTAAAAAAGCTAGCAATATAGGTAAGTAGGTACCAATTCAATTATTTTAATAGGAGTTACATTTAAGTAAGTAAGTTACTTGGAAAATTGCACATCGACATCTTTTTCTTTCGCTTGTTTCAAACAAGCGTCGCAAAACACTTGGTCGCCCAACACTGTTCGTTTTCTTTCCTCAATATTAACAACTAACTGACCAAAATAGGTCCAACAAAAACTGTGTTTGTTTGCTGATAACTTGGACAACACAGAAATTGTAATGTCAAAGAGTTTCGTTTTGTAAACGTCCACGTCTAGTACCGCCATGTTGCCAGAATTTATTATCGTGCGTTCGGTTTGGTCAGCGTGTTAAATTAAACTGACTGAACGCCGCTCGCTCGGGTTCGGCGCGCCGGCGCCTGTGGACGGCGGCGACGGCGCGGCGGGAATCACGGCGGCGGCGGCGCGCCGGCGCGGCGCTCATATCTAATATACATATACCTTATATATATCCTATATTATATATATAAGGTGCTATAAAAATATCTGCCACGGCTTTAATGGGAGGTAGTATTATGTTTAAAGATTACAATAGTGAAGAGCGTTCGTACCCAGGAACAGTTATTTCAATTTGAGAAAATAAATAAGTTAAATAAACATTGTCTATACTATGCATAAAGCCGTTCATAAATTACGCGCGATGTGTCGCATCGTCAATGAAAACAACTGCTATCTCTTTCCATCTGTTCCGTGAATGAAAACTGAAATCACTATCTGTACGTGTAGGTACGCAATAATACGCTGTCAAACAAGTGTTTTAAACGTGCAATTACTTACCAGCTTCTGCATTCTTCCAAAAAACTTAAGTAAATAAGATGATAAACTTCCCATCATACTTAAAACAGGCTTTGGACTGTCAAGTTAGTGTAAGAATCGCAATTTTTTTCTTATTATTTTTAAACAATAGATAGTTACTTAGATTCATTTCAAATAACGATAAATTACAGTAACTTGGCGTGTTTAAAAGATAATCATCTTATTTACAACAATTGCACCATATTTACAGTTATTTACACACTCCCTACCTACTTATCTACAAAACTGTTGCACTAGTCCGCGTTGCACACAAATGTAGGCACGCTTACATACGTGTCTCTTAACTTTGTTTAATGTGTCCGTTTCACTTTTTAATTGTCTAAATGCGCGTTTGATTCGACTTATTAGTTCTACCACACTTCTGATATCATGTCCGGTTCAGCCGTAAACTAGGTCCTTTACACGACCCCACAAAAAAAAGTCTAGAGGGGTTAAATCCGGCGAGCGAGGAGGCCACGGCACTGGCCCTCCTCGGCCCGGGCCTATCCAACTTTCACCGCCGTACCACACACCGTTCAAAAATTCCCGTACGTTGATGGCGAAATGAGGTGGTGCTCCATCATGTTTGAAGTGCAGCCCTCTTATCTCTTCAAGAGGAATACGTTCCAACATTCTTCTCACATGGGTTCGTAGTAAACGCAGATACGACTCTCCGTCCAGTCTGTCCAAGAACACTGGTCCTAGTATTCTGTTCCCCAGTATCTGTAAATGGTCAGGCCGCACAACACTACGTCGGAGTACACTAGTATGGAGGCCTGCCTGCGTCAACCGGAGGCGGGTCAAAGCGGCCGTGGTCTCTAAACCTGTACACGGCATCCAGAATGGTATGATGACTAACTCGCACACCAAACCTCTGCTGGTATAAGTTCACGGCATGTGCAGTTACGGAGTTACACTCGCGGTAGCACAATACCATTTCAAGGTATTCTTGATTAGAATACCGTCGTCTGGGAGGCATTTTTAATAAAGGCGCGCGATATTCCCGTCGCTGACCGCTAAAACTATCTTCCGAGCGGCCGGGGGACGAGGGGCGACTGGCGAGCGCCCGGCGATCGGCTAGCGCGTGCGACGAACGGGGTAGTGCGGGTGCGGGTGCGGGCGCGCGGGGCTGTCCATTGACAACCGCCGCGCGGCGGCATCGTTTGATAAGAATGGCAACAGCGCATGAATTCGGTGCGGCGCGCGGCGGCGTGCAGTGCGGCAACAGCTTGTTAAGTCTACAGAATGGTGTTATGCCAATAAATCAATTCAAATTTATACGTACAATTTTTTGTATAAAAAAGATATGACAAATTATCAATAATTTTTCTTCACTATTGTAATCTATAAACACAATACTGTCTCCCATTGCAGCCGTGGCAGATATTTTTATAGCACCTTATATAC
This sequence comes from Nycteola revayana, assembly GCA_947037095.2. Taxonomy (NCBI): domain Eukaryota; kingdom Metazoa; phylum Arthropoda; class Insecta; order Lepidoptera; family Nolidae; genus Nycteola; species Nycteola revayana. Next base: position 14,845,170 of record OX344859.2, on the reverse strand, counting down.
ATGTCTCAATTTAATTTTGTTTTCACAGGGGTGGTGTGGTGACCACAGGCATAGCCTTCCGTGACACTGGGTTGATCAAAGTACTCAACGAGTCAGAATTCATCAAATTTGAAATTGTTTAATCAGTTATTAACATTGCCATATTTAATTTACTTCTGTTATTGTTACTTTTAATACACTTCATTACATAGTATAAAACCAAGTCGCTTCGCGCTGTCTGTCTGTGTCTAGGTATGTTTAGATCTTTAAAACTACGCAACGGATTTTGATGCGGTTTTTTAGTAGATAGAGTGATACAAGGAAGGAAGGTATATATGTATAATAGGTACATCAGCATTACGCCCGTGCGAAGCACGGGGCGGGTCGGCTAGTATTGAATACAAAGAAGAAAGCTAAAGGTTTGTATAATTAGTACGAGAGAAATTTTTTCTTATATTTTTCTTTCGGACGGACATTTGTATTTAGCCATGAGACTTTTGCTACTTCACCGGTAATGGTGAGCGGGGTTTTATTTTTATTATTTTTTAATTATAAACTAAGCAAGAAAGAGCACACTCTTGGACATCACTTGACCTCGGCTTAGGACGGCCGTTAGGGATGTTAAAAGTATGTTGGAGGGATGATGATTGTTGGTGAAGTTTTGTGCAACTATCCTTTTTTGTAAAGTCCAATTTTATTGAGTAATTTCAATTTACAATATATATAAAAGTTATTTCAACTTTTCAACCAAAAATAAATAACCATTTTTTTGTAACTTCAACTTTATAACCAAATAATCTTACCAAAGTGTATAACTTATTATAATTTATATTTTGCCATATTAACTACTTAGTCTGATACCTTTAGCATTGCAACTACAATTCCAAATGCATTTAAATGTAATTAATTGTTTTTTGCTTAACTGTCAATATTTCTTTACGGATTTCTGATACTCATGCATTTTTTACTGCATGCGTTTTTTATCTAAGCCTAGTGCTACTAGTGCCATCTACAAATAATACGTTGTACTAAGTAGTTTTTAGATATTTTCAACAGATGTCGCTAGTTGTGGTTTAGAAGTACGTTTTTATGATAAAAGATGTCTCTTATAGTCTGTTTAATATAATAAATGTCGCTTATAGTCTGTTTAAGTTTCACTCAATTACATTAACTACACATTTTATTAAACTCCTAATTATAGAACGAGTTGGGAAGACTGGTTGAGAAATATATAGGTCTAAGGGATAAAGCTAGATAGGTATAGTCCTTAATTAAAAACACAATATTTATACTTGGCAATACCTATGTAACAATTTTTGGACGGAATTAATACTAGATATTTGTTGTGTTTTTAATTTAGATTACTAAGGATTTTTGTAGGTAACGTCTGGTTCTATTAATTATATTAAAGATATAGCTTTTAGGCACTTATATTACTTCTCAGACGTACTAAAGCAGCATCGCAGCGACAAAATTGTGATCACTCAGCAGTTACAAAAGAATTGTGTCTATAGAAAATGTATCTACTATTAAAGTCCATTACAAAAAATGAACCCACCTACCGATTAACTACTGTTTGATCTCAATTTGTCGCTGATAAATGGTGTGGTTGGTGGTAGTCGACCCTTAGTCGTAGGTGTATAACACAAGGGTAGGATATAAAGATAATCTTCTATATAACATTTCATATATTGTAGCATTAAACGAGAAACAATTGTGGTGCTCCGGAGGCCTGAAATAGTGACATAGAGAGTCACATATTTATTAAAACGAAGTCACTTCGAAAAGTTTTAACTTGTATTTATAACGTTATTAATATTCTGCTATTCAACTATATTTATATGTTGCAAAGATATGTATTGTATTTATTGGAAAATAAAGATTTTAGTAACTGCAAATTGGTATTTTTATTTTATACAGTAGTTAAATGAGTGAGTGATCAGGCTCAGGATCAGGATCAGGTTGAAATACTACGGATAAACATTTCTAGTTACACAAATTTTAACGGACCCGGGAATCGAACCTGGAGAGACGATCGAACATCTACCGCTAGACCAACTAGTCATCAGTGTTTTTATAACAACCCTTAAATTTACGGACATACACACCAACCTATTTATGAGATACGTTTGCCCTTGACTTCCCCGTACCAGGCAAAACTCCCTGAATCAGGCTTCAAATACAGACCAACAGGTCTCAGAACATTTTATGTATGCAATTTTAAAAACTTCGCAACAGATTTTGATGCGTTTTTTAATACATGATTGATTCAAGAGGATTGTTTGGTACCTCTTTTCTTCTCCTAAAATAGTTTGTCCGAAAATTATTATCCATAACACGTTTGCTTCAGTAACCATAATGTTCAAAATCCCGAAATTTTGTTTAACATAATTATATATAATATATACTTATCTTTAGTTCTAAAAGTATTCTGTCATAATATCGAGTATTATAATAATTGAATGTCCTTATTTTAGATGACCTAAAGTCAAATTTTCTAAGTATTGTGTTAAATAATGTGTAATAATCCGAATGTTCATTTATAATATTTTTTTTAGTCCTAAAACATTTTTGATAAAAATTTGGTTTTATTGACAGAAACGAATCGCTGTAAATCCGACTCCACGCAGTCTTGTCTGCTCTACCCCTAAATAGTCCAATCATTTAAGCTTAAATTAGGTAAGAATCTCGGAATTCGAGATACCCAGCTGTAAGTCTGTAAATACTTGTATATTGACACCATAAAAGTTGTCTCAAAACCTACATATGGTAGGGTGTACGCAACTATTAAATTTTCAAGGTCAAAAGTCACAAAAATCGGATTTATGCGCTTTTTTGTAAATATCTCATTTCCTATGGGTTTTTTGCTATTTGTATTTATTATCAATATTGTAGAATACAAAATTCTCTACAAATTTTGTTTAAAATTTTTTTTTCTACGGTGAACCGTTTTCGATATAGACGGCGGAGAGCGCGCGGTCACAGGATCACTTCAGGTCAACCGGTGCCTCCGGTCGAAAACGCGCCATATATAGTTGATGAACTATCGATAAATCAATGATTATAAATATTTGTCAATTTTTATTAACTTTTATATTATATTTTATCATTTTTTTACCTAACCTAACCTATCCACTTTTTATTCAGTATTAATTTATTTAACAACACTTACCTGCCCAAGTAATTGCAGAATTGTTAATGAAAATATAGGAATTATATTTGAATTTTAAACTAATTAATATGAATAACTTCTTACATGATGAAAAAAAACAAATAAATTATGAATTAATCTTTTTATTAAAAAAATATCATTGAATACATTTATTTGTATTAAAAGTAAAAAAATGGTATAAGGGGTACAAAAACTACAATTAATAATTTTAATCATCTTCTTCCTCTTAGGAGAACTTACTATAATGACTGGACTATAGAGTGTAAGTAATTAACTGAATCGTGGGCAAATGACAATCGGTTAGGTTAGGTTAGAACTGCGGCCATACAACGCCAGAACCGAATTGTAGAATTGTAAGCGACTGACAATGGGTTAGGTTAGTAGTTTCGGTGTAAAAATATTATTGCGGCTGTCATCGCCCGGACGTTCAAGTGGATAAATAAACATTATGTCAATTGAATTTAGGACTTATAACTTTTATTGAAAACGGTTTTCTGTCTTTCATATAGGTATTATTGATTGTAATATTTATGACAAACGAATTTAGGCGTATTACACGAAGTGATTAAAATTTTATGGCATGTGATATTATATGATATTAAGTTCGGGTAAGTTATCATTCGGACAAATGATGATAAGGACAAAAAAAGCTATGGCACTTTGAATTATGGATAAAGAAATTAGGTGACACTATAGAGAACCGGATGGTTTATATGTACCTATATAATACATGAGCATTGCACTTGTGCGCAGACCGGGCGGGTCGCTATTTATTTTATGTTCTAAAACATTTTTCAAAGTATCTAATATGAGAGATTTTTTACAAAAATTACCAGTGAAGTTGTCTACGAATTGGCTCTCATTTTTATTGTTTTAATAATAGGTCTTTACCTATGAAATTGCCGTTTTGTATGAAAAAATTTAAACGATTTTTTTTCATGTTTATTTTTTTTGTATTAATCGAAGTAATCACCCATGCAATCAATGCATCTTTGCTAACGCAGTCAGTGGCAGTTTATTGATGCCCTTCTTAAAGAAATCAGCTGGACGGGAGGCAACAAATTCTTCAAAGGCATTTTGTACTGCCTCTCGGGTATTGAATTTTTTTCCCGCCAAGAAGTTATCCAAATTCTGGAAAAAGTAGTAGTCTGTAGGCGCAAGGTCTGGTTAGGGCGGATGACGGAGAGCTTCCAACCCCAGTTCTTGCAACTTGGAGACCGTCTTCTGTGCAGTATGAGGTCGCGCGTTGTCGTGCAGGAGCAGCGGAGACGAGCGATTGACCAATGCTGGTTGGAGATGAGCCAGCTTCTCCATCATTGTGTTCAGTTCTTCACAGTACACATCTGCAGTAATGCTCACCCCGTTTGGTAAGAAGCTGTGATGAACCGGCGCTATACCACCAAACAGTGACCATCACTTTTCTAGGGGTAAGTTTTCGTTTAGGGCATTGTTTAGGTGCTGAACCAGGATCCAACCAACTTGCTGAGCGCTTGCGGTTATCAAACAGAATCCATTTTTCATCGCAGGTGACAATGCTGTTCAAAATTCCTTCATTTGTGTGTCTGTTGAGCAGTGCAAGGCACGTCTCGACGCGTACTTCGCGCTGGCGATCATCGAGTTCGTGAGGCACCCATTTGTCAAGCTTTTTTACCTTACCAATTTGATGCAAATGGACCAATATTGTTTTGATGCTAACGTCGAAAGCTGCTGCTAATTAAGCCGTACCTAGATTGTGTATCATCAGCTTCCACAATCGCCTTTAATTCGTCATTGTCGACCAAAGTCTTCGGACGACCGTGAGGTTCATTTTTCAGGTCGAAATTTCCAGAACGGAAGCGAGCAAACCAATAACAGGTGGTGCGTTGGTTTGTAGTGTTAGCTCCGTAAACGTCGTTGATGTTGCGTGCCGCTTGTGCCGCGTTGCTGCCACGACGGTATTCATATTCTATAATTACTCGAATTTTTAACGTATCCATGATGACGAAAAAGATTGAAATGCGATGAAAATGTAACACTAATCAATAAACAAATGGATACATTTGGAATAAAAATTCCATGTTTTTAAAATAAAATTAATTAGAAATTAGAATTCTTAGCCAAACAAAAATCATTTTGATTTGAAATGGCCAGTACCTACTGCAGAACGGCAATTTCATAGGTAAAGACCAAATATTACATTTTACTAATACACTCATAACCCTTAAAAATCTAAAATATCCTAACGCGACGCGGGATTTAAACCCACTGCGACGTCTTAGAGTCGTTCGTTACGTGATTAGACTTCAGTTCTATGTCAGAGAAAAGATCAATTTGAGGTTTAATCCATTTAAGACAGAAATCCTCAAAATGTTTTCTATAAGTGTCAGTATAGTGATTGGAAACGATTGGTACCTACCTACGTAGCGTAGCGGTATTAGGCTCGCTTTAAATCTCGGTGGTCGTGGGTTAGATTCTCTCACGCCGGACAAGAAATCTTTATGTACATTCTAATATTTCTTTCCGGGCCTGGTTGGTTGAGGGACTACCTTCCGTGTCTCGGAAAGCACGTTAAGCCGTTGGTCCCGATTGTTCTCGAACATCATCTATACCAGGGAATCGACAGCAGCGTTTCCCTGTGTGTTTCAACATAATAATGCGGTCACCCAACCCTCCTGCAAAACCTTGGCAAAACCCCTCCTCGGGAGGAGGCCCATGTCCAGCTGTGGACGTTATACGGGCTGATGATGAGGATGATGATGAAATGAAAAGTAAAGACCGAGCGTTGAACAATGCACTGAAGCCTGTTTTTTTCTGCATTAGTGTTGTAAAATTGTTGCTATGATTTTTACAGTAGGTACCCCAATGTTATAAAAATAACGATGAGCTTGGATTTGTTCACCTTTGTATGATTCTATTAACAAATAATAAAGATTGTTATTACCTACATCAAGCACCTGACGCTGTAACAGATCGACTGTCAAGGTAAGCCATAGATTTGGTACGCGTGTGTGCGTAAGCTATGTATGACACCCTAAAGCAGAGCTTTACTGGCTTTAGTGCGTTACTCGAAGCAGCTCCGTCTATAATTTTATTTGGTCTGAGCTCTCTCTGTTCAGCCCGTTTTCGTCCACTGCTGAACATGTGCCTCCTCTTAAGAGACCTTGGTTAGCCACAGTCGTTGAGGGATATTGCCATAATCACCACGCTTGGCAAGCGGATCGGTAATCGCAGTAAGATGGTGAGTATCCATGAGCTGATAGATACTGCTGCCCATTCATCTGCTATATGTTCCTTAGTCTTACTGCACCCATGGGAAGAGATGGGGTGGGCTATTCTAAGTCGGACACCAGCTTGTAAGGTAATAAAACTTCCAAAAATGAAAATGGGTATAATTAATTTAATGATAAAGTAGTAGTCGCTAGCTTATACATCATTTACACACAAACCGACCTAACACACCACTTTTATATACATTATCCGATTTGTACACGATATAATTACAGAATTAAGACTAGTATCGTCAACTAAGAAAGTTATGGATATCCTATGAGTTTATCATTCCAATATGAGCTTTATAATAGGCGTGACGACAGTATCAAAAAATTAAAGATTTAATGTTTTTAGGGGAAAGTACATATAAAAATAAATTATTACACTTATTTATTTTTATATATAACCTTGAGATTAATGTGATTTTTAATAAAATAAAAGATTAAAATACTGCAATCGGCCATTTTGACTGAAACACCAATCACGGCGCATGACGTCACGATATTGTATCCATCAAAGAGAATTTAACCAGTTTGGCGGACTCAATGACATTTTTTACAATAGCGTGACGTCATAGCCGACGCCATGACATTTGAGGCCTTTTTTCGCGCGCTATTTAAAATTTAATAGAAATATGGCTTTAACTTCGTTAAATTTAAATTTATTACCGAAATTTTGTGATTTTCGTATTTAGAAAATGACTACACACGTTGCGCAAGAGGATTTCAAAATCTTGCCTCATGTCTATTGTTACTAAAGGTAGACATTACAATAGCGGAGACATGCACTTGTTTCTTAATATGTTGTAACATAACGCAATTTGAAAGAAATGGTGGAGTCTTTTTTCTTGCATAATATTAATGAAAAATCTCAATCTTTAGAGGTCGTAATAAAGCTCATATTTGAATGATATTATTTTAATCCCGTATCGGGTTCATAGACATGTACCTATGCACATAACTAAATTTACTTATATAAAAAAAAATAGAATTATCTTTAAATAAAAAAGAAAACGATTAAGATTTATACAATGTTTATGGTTTTTTATTTTCTAAGATTATAATTTTACACCTAACAGGTATCGACGAACAATGAAAAGTGAAGGAAATTGAAAATTACATAAATTTATCAAACATCCAAATAGTTAAAGTCAACTGTATATTTACTGAGAATAGCCATTTTACTGTATCATTCGTAATAAATTAAAAAAATAAAACAAGCTTTGGTCAAATATAAAAAGAAAACAAAAAATAAAAACTTACCATCTATTGGTTACCCAAATTTCAAAGTACTTTTTTTCTGAAAAAGAGCTTAATCCTTATAACTAACTTGAAATTTACATACTGGATAAACTAGGAAACTGTTTATGTTGACACCTTTTTACACTAATCAGGATATTATTGAGCCTTTATATATAAATAACATTAACAATAATCTCTTCTGATACTTATCAATTATTATCATAGATCTAATAAGAATAAGTATAAAAAATATGAATTAACAGATAACTTCCATAGATAAGGTATCGTAAGACCATTTCAATGATTAATTTCAATGTTAATTTTATGGTTTCAATAGTAACTATTTTATAATCAAAATATTTACATTGTACAACTTTCAAAAAAGCATTGAAAGCATTGCTTTGCAAAAGAGAGTAAAAAAAAAACGTTAGAAGTGTCAAAATCTTTGACAGTTCTAAAATTATTTGATACGCATAGTGGTACCTACATTTTCACCAAAGTTAGCTTTTCAATTATTCCGTTGTTTGTAATCTTAATCAATTACTAATAAAATTTATAATTACAAAAATATATTAAAACACTCAAACAGTAATATAGTACCTAATGTGTACTACCGATTTAATGAATAAATCGAAACTATGGCTAAATAATAGAAGCCGGCCCATTTCAAATAACAGTAAGTAATTATTTATAATAATAATAAAAAAGCTTGAAAATCACGCGACACTATAAAAAAAGCTATGGGTATTTAAAAACTTTGAACAGATTTATATGCAACGGATCTCTGCCTTTTCGCCGAAAATTGTTCAGCCGATTATCACTTGCCAACTAACGTTTCGCAGAATTTTATTTCGCAGAATAATCATTTGCCAACTTGTGTTATAATTTTGTTTTTATTTCCCAACCTCACAGTTGCCAACTTTACGTTTGGTCTTCCTTTTAGAATGACACTTTTCAAAATGCCAACTTTCAAGTAGCTAATGTTTTAGTTAGCGTAATATTCATGTAGTTTAGCGATTTAAAGCGATTTGGTTCTGGCACTTCGCCGGCCGCTGCCGCGGCACGTTCGTTTCGCTCGCTCGGCTCGTGCATTGTTTATCAGCATACTAACCTAACCTAACCGATTCCTTTCGATTTCACCTGAACTTCGCAAAGAGGAAAGAATCAACCGTATTCTTGAACACAAATCTTCATACTCAGAGGAAAAATTATTAATGTGCATTGCTGCGAATTTCAACTTTTAAGGTATTTGTGATTATTAAATAAAAAATGCATGTACAATTGTGTTTTTTTTTTAACATTATATCAATGTACGAAAAGGGCACTGTTACACAGACAAAACCTTATTCGTCTAAAAGTTGTCTGGCCTAATAAATAATTTGACAAAAGATAAATGCCCCAAACGTTTTTTGTCATTACAATAATCAGCTTAACAATAATTCACCAAATGAAACGTTGTCATACAAAAATTTGACAATCGTTAGTCGTCAAAGTGAAAAATAGGCGAAACGTTGGTTGGCAAGTGATAATTCGGCGAAAAGGCAGGATCCCATATACAACACTAAACAGCTTTACATGATATTCGCATTCAAATTGGTTGACCCATAATGAAGTTACAGTGTCACGCTTAACTTGTTAAACATTTCTTTGCTCACGGCGGGGGTTGAAAGCATTATTTTAATGATTTTCCAATAGACAAATCTTATATTTGCTTATAATTACGTAACTGTATGACTATGGATTTAGTAAAATTAATAAGCTTTGCCATGCATACATAAATATTGTATTATACTATAAGACATTAATACTAAGTATTTAATTTAGCTAACTACTATAAGGAATGTATTACAATAAGTCTAGAGTAACAAGTAGGTATATATTTTTATAAACCCACGGTGATGTAGTTACGTTTTTTCTGACAAGTACAAGTGTATGTAAATACCTAGGTGCTAAATAAATAAATTATAATTATTTTTTAATAGACAATGGGCATGAAGAATGACTAAAAATTCTATGTAGTCCGTCAGTTAGATTACCAAAATATATTGGACACGTATTTTTATTTCGTTCCTCAAACAAAAAATGACAAAGATACAGTGCGTTGAAATTTCGTGTGACGTCACTTCTAGGTACAATTTTACCTAAAAGTGACGTCACAAGTCCTCCTCTCCTGAACGTTATAGTTTGTAGTGTCACGAACGCTAGTTCCCGTATGTAGAGTTTATTTAAAATGGGCCAGATTTATTTTACTTAGCTACATTTGATACACAGTTCACTGAATAGTCTCTAGAAGCGATCTAACTGGATTCGCGGCTATTTTCACTGGATCCGATAGGGTTCGCCTGTGAGGTGGAACTCGGGGTCACTTCCGGAGCCACTATGAGTCCTTCCTTAATCCTCTTCTTCTGTTTCATTCGTCTGTTTTGGAACCATATTTTGACTTGAGTCTCATTAAGTTGTAAAGCTGAAGCGATTTCTATTCTCCGAGCTCTTGTGAGGTATTTATTGAAGTGAAACTCTTTTTCTAGTTCTGTGAGTTGTTTGTTGGTGAAGTTGGTTCGGCCCGTGTTGTTGAGGTTCAGGAGGGGGTTGGCGAGGATCTGGTTGCCGGTGGGGGTTCTTATGCCTTCCTGGGGGCTGCCGATGCCAGCTTGGCTCACATACTCGGTGGGAGGTATCATCAGTTTGGGAGCTGAAACAATGATAATTTTTTATGTTAGTTGCGTATTATTTGTTTTGATAAGTGTAGAATATGACAGTTGTTATCATATGTAGAGCACGCCTATAACATTTAGAAAGCAAAACATCATCTAAAATAACTATATAAGGTAAACCATAAATTGAGTATTTAAAGAAATAAAAAGATGAGATGGTCTCATTGCCTCCGAATCAGAAGGTTCATAAGGGAAAAATGTCATTGTTAGCAGAAGGTCCACATGTTTAAACGTCTATTAATGAGACTGTCTAGAGTGGCAAAACGACTTACTAGTAAAATATCTACTTAAGTATACAAATAACAAACACTTGTTATTTTTACAATCAGACTTCGTCTGTAATGGAAAAATAACATGTTTTTACTAAATGTAATGTACTTATAATAAAAACACAATTAAAAACAATTTTTGTCAGTCTATCTCTATCTGTCTCTTAAGATACAGGCTTTCCTAGTTTAAGAGACAGAGTTTATAATTGTATACAGAACCCAGTCAATAATAACCAATACAATCATGTTTTTACTAAGTCTTGCATCATGTATATATCTAATAAATGTAATACTCTGTATTTTTCTTGATTATAATAAATATTATTACCTATTATTATTATTATGTGTGTTTGTTTGTTCCGGCTTTTATTGGCAGATAGATAATTTTATAAGGTTTAGGTATTGTAGGTATTTTTTTATTTTGCTTGTCTGTGTTATCCGCCTAATCCTTATTTTACGAAGACAAAGCCGCGGGCAATAGCTAAATATCTACAAAGTCTACTTATATTTTGATCTAAGTCATTTCGAAGATGGAAAAAGTTAAACACATTTTATTATGTTATGAAGTATGTTTCTGTCTAGTTTTCACATCCGAAGTCATAACGGATTGTTTACAAACACCGTGGTTTCTACCACAATACAAATGCATAAAAACCACCCTAATCCTATTCACCAAAACATCGATCCAGTAAACATTGCAATCCCACGTCTTCCGGGCTATTCAAATTTCCATTTTTTTCTCAAAATGTACAGGTTTGTTTGACCAAACGTATACTAAACAATAATCTTTTTAAGCGCTTAAATACACCACAAATGCACTAAAGAAAGTTCGTGGGACTGTTGGGTACATTTATGACAGGTGTCACTTTTTCATCTCGTCTGAGGAGTCGAGAAGATAAAAGATATTTCAATATTGGGCTAAAGTCGGCGCCCCGCGGCGCCGGAGCGTTCAGCGTGCGTCTGTTTCACGGTAACCGCAGTCTGACGTGTATTACGTTTAATAACAGGTATTTAATACGCTTATTGTGTTTCAATTGGCTTATTAGTGTCCTTTGGAATGAGTGGCTATAATATATACTAATTTTATAAAGCTGAAGAGGTTTGGTAGTTCGCTTGAACGTGCTAATCTCAGGGACTAGTGGTCCGATTCGAAAAAATCTTTCACCTACGTAAGCTACGTATATACAGAAGTAAAATAGGTAATATTTAATGAAGAAGGTTCTACGGGAATAGGAGTTATGAGGGTGTATACTCGCGCAAGCTAGTCATTCTTAATGATCTATAGATATAAATAGGCTAACAGTATTCAATCAATATAAGTCGGTATGTAGGATCAAACTATTTAAAATATCATCTTATAGTTAAGTTTTATGATAGGAGTTATATTTAATAATCGACTCCGTAAAGTTATACTAGGTAGTAATTTCATAACCAAGGTATAAAATAATCCAGCAAAAAAAGTGATAACGTAATATTTAAAAAACGCGAGAAAACAGGCTATAGAGAAGTCAAAAGAAAAATATTTCAAATAGAAGGCAGTATTTTTACTTAGGAGACGGTTTTGTACCTACTTTTATTTACATGATGGTTCTATTTTTCTAATACTTATGTATTTACATATGGTCAGTAAGTACTAACTCATATTTACGTTGCTTTATCCAACCACGTTTGTATAAAATAAATATTAAAATAAAATACAGGTATATATAATCAAATATTTGTCCAGTTACTGTGGCGTAGTTGTACCTGGTTTGTTTTTATAGATCCGATTCCATAGAATTGGCCTTGCGTCAATCACGAGTATTGGTTTTCCTCGAGTTAATTAATTGGGCAATGTTTGTGATCTACAAACATTTGGAAGATTATAGTAGTTTGACAAGTGCCTATAATGAAATGAATGAAAATGAATGTTTTTAAGAGTATTGTATATCAGCGAACGGGTAGCAGAGTTTCCCTGTGTGTTGCAAAATAATACTGCAGTCACCAACGTGCCTGAACAACGCGTCTCAAGAGATCTCGTCTCAAAAAGTAGAATCAACTATTTAAAAGTAAAACAATCCAGTTATTAAACCTCTCCTGCACTCATTAGTAGATAACATACCTTTATAACAAGAAGCTTTCACAAAACTAATAACATGATATCGGGAACCCTTCCGTCTGTCCGTCTGTCCCTCCGTGTCCGATAATCCTTTACATTTGTTACATTATTAACGATTGGGGGACATTGATACAGGAATTAATATATTTGTTCATTTTGGCTCCCAATTTTGAGGCTATCAATGGTTGTTATATTAAAAATTGTGATTATCGGTAGCTTCGATCAATGATAAGTAGATGTGTTTAGTTAGCTGGTTATTGTAGACACAGTAAATTTGATTAGGTATCATTCATAGCTAAATATACCTAGTGGGTAGGGACAACCACGGTAGTGTAGCGGTATTTGGCTCGCTTTAAATCTCGGAGGTCGAGGGTTCGATCCCCACGCCGGATAGGATATCTTTGTGTAAATACTAAGATTTCTTTCTGGGTCTGGTTGGTTGAGCGACTACCCTCTGTGCCTCGAAAACACGATAAGCTGTTGGTCCCGATTATAATAACATCATCTATAATAATCATATATCAAGGAACGGGCAGCAGCGTTTCCTTGTGTGTTACAACATAATACTGCGGTCACCAACCCGCCTGCCAAGCGTAGTGACTATGGCAAATACCCTCCCTCGGGAGTGGTTCATCAGTTCAGCAGTGGGTTGATGATGATTATGAATCTTTTTATTAAAAAAAGAAGAATATACCTGAGCTAAGTATGATTAATTTTATTTTAGATGAATCTAATCAAGAAACGATATTACCTACCTACCGACTTTGGTAAAAAAAAGTATTCACTAGGGTTTCCTCAGCGTTTACTATGCATGCAAAACTATTTTAAATATGTAAATTTATTAAGTTAATATATCTTCAATAGTATTTTGCTATTTTTATCGAAATCATAATCATATCGTTACTGTGAATGATAAAAACCTCCAGATCATTTTAATCTTATAGTAGGTACCTATATATAAGCAAGTTATAGTGGGTGAACTGGTGGCACGGGTGATTTGACTAAAAAAGTAAACTTTATCGGTCGCCGATTAAATCTATATTTTATATTAGCTAATTTTTGTGGCTCTTATGGGGAAATCTAAAGTAGGTACCAAGTCGCGAAGTGATTCTTTAAGGTTCTAATAAATATAATATTGCCGGAGAGTTGGCTTTATTGTCTAAAATGTCTGGAGCAATTTTAATTGAGCATCATCATCATCAGCCCGTGTAACGTCCACAGCTGAACATGGGCCACCTCCCCGGGGAGGGTATTTGCCATAGTCACCACGCTGGGCAGGCGGGTTGGTGACCGCAGTATTATCATGATATACTATTATTATAGATGATGTTGTAACAAACGGAACCAACGCTAAACGTGCTTTCCGAGGCACGGAAGGTAGTCCCTCAACCAACCAGACCCAAACAGAAATCTTAGAATTTACACAAAGATTTCTGTCCGGCGTGGGGATCGAACCCACGACTTCCAAGATTTAAAGCGAGTCAAATACCGCTATGCTACGGAGGTTGTCTCTTCAACTCTTATTAGATTTCATAGATAATTCAATGTGGAAGGCAGACTTAAACGTCACACAATACAACGCTGCTAAGACCGTGGAGTGCAAGTTCTATTAGATCTTATAAGAGTGTGGTCTCCTTAACAACACTAAACTCCGAAGTAGTGTTATCTATTATTTAACTATCCGCGACACACGCGTTACTACAGTACTGTTCCCCTAGAAACTTCATAATTAAATATGGCCTATAGCCTTCCTCAATAAGTTGGCTATCTAACGGCGTCCAAGCAAACAACCAAACAAACTCTTCAGCTTTATATATTAGTACTAGCGACCCGCCCCGGCTTCGCGCGGGTGTAATGCTGATGTATTATAAATATAAACCTTCCTCTTGGATCGTTCTATCTATTAAAAAAAACCGCATCAATATCCGTTGCGTAGTTTTAACGATCTAAGCATACAAAGGGACGGACAGACAGCGCAAAGCGGCTTTCTTTTATACTATGTAGTAATAAGATAGATTAAAAGTGAAACTGCAATTGAATGACCAATTTCGAAAAACCTCACCCTTTTTGAAATAGCATATTCAATTAAACTAAATATCTATTTATAAATAGTAAAAACCAATTCATAAGTGGTCCTTGGAGAAGGCAACTAGGCCTAACCGCTACCAGCCTTTTATAACGCGTTTATTCTGCAACCCTCAATGTAACATTATATTCTACCCCTTCCAACTCAATACGGGTTGGTCAGGTACCAGTCTGGCTAACGTCCCCCGTGCAACCCGTTGAGATCAAACAAGACCGTGTGTTTATTTGTCCTGTGTTTGCGCAACGGAACCACTCCGGACAGATGTAGAGTGCCTTGTTTTGAATTAGCTATAAAAGCTTTTAATAATGGGATGGTAAGAAGGTTAAATAGTCTCTTTAAAGTAGAGTTAGGTCTCGAGACTGCTGATAAAATATGATGGCGAATTTGAAGAGAAGTCAGAGTGACGCGGGACTAGTTGACAATCGGTCACGTCGTAAAGAGCACGACAAAGTGTAGATACAATTGGGATATTATTTAGCAATAAGATTATGAAAATACACCTCATACATTTTTAACGCTATTCAAGTAGGTTAGTTACACACACAAATATCCTTATTAATATTATAAAAGCGAATGTTTATGTGTATGTATGGATGAATGGATATTTGTTACTCTTTCACGCAAAAGCTACAGAATGGATTTGGCTGAAAGTTTATAAGCTCTATTAACATATACTGGAACAGAGTAGCGCGGGTAAAATCGCGGGGCGGAGCTATTATAGGCATATTTTGTAGACGAATGTAGATATTAATGCTCTCACAATTTTCTTAAAACGATCTCGGCTTTTAGTCACCACTGGATTCCCGTGTGCGGTTTCACCCGCGTCTTTACCGTCCTCTTGAGAACTTTATAATAAAAAAATATTGCCTATGCTACTCCTGGATTACCTAGCTTTTGACTGGTGAATTAATATTGAAGTCGGTTCAGTAATTTCGGCGCCTATTCAATGCAAACAATCAAAATATTACCTCTTTATAACACTATTCTTGATTTTGCATTTCTCTGTATTAAATACTAGCTTCTCGCGCGCGGTTTCACTCGTGTAACGTCAGTTCCCGTGGGAACTTCATAATTAATATAGCCTATGTAATCCGCGGTGTAGCTGTCCAACGGTGAAAGAATTTTTCAAATCGGTCCAGTAGTTTCGGAGCCTATTCAATACAAACAAACTAACAATCAAATCTTTCCTCTTTATAATGTTAAGTATAGTAAATGAAGTATACCAAATTACATACAGTTGGTTTAAATATAAAATACAAGTCAGATAACCACAAAACTATAACGGCGTAGCCTCGAGTACGTACGTAGTTCCAGTCCCTCCAGCCCCCGAGGGAGTCATCGATCAGAAACTACATTCTTTACCTGTGTTGCGACTTGCTTCAATCGGACACTTCTACAGGAATGTTAAAATACCATATCCTATATAAATTCAAGTAAAAATTTTGGTTGAGTATGAGATGATGACAGAATCCCACTACAGCGGGGTTAGCTAGCATAAGAACGCTTAATCAAATTTTGCAATGCAATTTGTATGATATGAATTTAAAAATGTAACCACTAACTAAGTAGTGCCACAAAATGTGGCATTGTCTTTTGGACACATAACCGTATAATATCGATGCAGAGCGATTCTCTGACGGCCTCTGTTTTTTATTGTAAGCCTAGTATAATGAATTTATTCAGCATTTATGTATTTACATACACTTGTACTTGTCAAAATCACAATTTAAAAGAACTATAATTAATAGGTTATTATTCTTATTCCATGAATTAAACTAGGTAACTAACAGGTGCTACCTGTGAGTGCTGCTACGTAATTGTAGGATATAACAGACAATGGGAGTACTTGGTCTGCCCGTTTGTCATTAGTTCTCTCTACTCATAATAAGTTTATTACAATAATTATTATAGGTATATAAATATTGAAGTTCATAAAAGCATACAATTAAGTGACACACACCTGGGGGCACTCTTATTCATATTCATATTCATTTATTGCATTTCCTCTTTCCATTTACGTATAAAAATATCTATTTATTCCGTCAGTAGATTACCAAAAAATATTGGACACGTATTTTTTTTGTCCCTCAACGAAATATCATTTAGATACAGCGCGTTGCACTTTTAGCACTCGTAGCACTTCTAGGTACAATTTTACCTGGTAGTGACGTCACAAGCCTCCCTCTCTCTTTAACTTTATAGTTTGTTGCTTCCCTGTATCTTTCCACATAGGGGCCCACCTTACCCTTAAGTAGAATTAGCCCAGGGCACCGCAAATTCACGATCCACCCATGCAGCAGGCCCCAAAGCACCTGAACTTGGAATACCAAACGCAACGTAAAGCCGCTTCACTCATACAAAGACACCGCCAGTGGTTGTTTGCGCAGCGGCCACCACGTCGGTAACATTACACCGACACCACTAATCCATTACGCGATCTCAGGCAAATGTTTGCTCACCGTGCTTGCGTACGATTATGCTATGTTTACGTTTTTTTGTTGGACAATGGGAATCGGGTTAGCGGTTAGCGCAATGAGCGGGAATGATTTGGAAATAATCGAAAGTTTGAAGAAAAATCTAGTTTTTGATTTGTATTTTAGACTAAACATACGTTTTAATTGATCAAGAAGTATTCAATTATCTATTTTATTAGAAACTTATATGTGACTTGCTCGGGCAGGCAGCTGAAACTCAGCGTTGCCGTCGCCTCTCGGCTGTTACAATATGCTGAGCTGCTAGACTTTTGAACACACTACTTGTTGTAGGTACTATTAAATCAATGTATTCCCTTGAAATTTTCTAATCTAGCACTTTTTTTGGATTTTTGTGTGTTTTATGAATACTTTTTCTTTTTTTATAATGATACTTTTAGGTAGATTACTTTATTTCTTTCAGTCATTGAAATGCAAATGGCGTCGCAACGATTTTGTAAGTGGCTAGTAAGTAGGTAGGCATTAACAACGAAAACTAAACTTAGAATAAAAGGTTGTCAAAGAATCGATCTGCATTCATATTCGTCGGTAAAGTGATTAGCAGGCATTGCCAGATTGAACAACACAAAGTAGTTACATACATTTATAAATTGTTATCCTCAAACCAAATAAAAATAACTTTTTATTTATTCTGAGTTTATATCATTGATTGTACATATAGTAGGTCACTCACTCAAAATGAACAAAAAACCCAAAATTGTTGAAGAGCAAATAATTTCACGGGCTCCCAGCCGCCAATCTTATGAATTTGTATGATATAAACTCATTCACAACTGACTTCTATTTTCCCCTCTCCTTTTAGGTAGTTTGTGTTTTGTTTCATATGCAGTCTAGAATTAACGTTTCCTTTTAATGATTATTTTTTATTGAATTAAATTATCAGTTTTCCCAAAAATCCTACAGGGAATGAAACGAGTTTGGCAAATAACAATAAGGTTACTTGTTCATATGGACGTTGTGCGCATTGCGTCCAGTCTTACACACAATATTAACACATGATAGGTACATATGTCCATTGTCCATGTTCTACACATAACGCATCCTTTATTTACCGGACACAATGCGGGTGGCAATCCATTACGTTCCGCCGCGGTCCAAATTAACCGTAATTCAATCAATTCAATTGTACTACACGACTGGCTGTGTACCGCCGCGTCAACGCCCTACACACACAAAAAAAAGTTACATTCGTATTTCAAACAATTGACAGTCAACTGACAGCTAGGGGAGCGGGAGACGACGGGATTGGTCGAAAATTGGACAATAAGGCAGATGCGTTCACGAATAAACTTTTTTTATAAAACTTATACACTGCCATGTTTGCTTAAATTCTTTACCGAAAAATGGGTGTGTATTTCACAAAAAAAAAGGAAGAAATATACGCAGCTGACGTTTCAATTCGGCGGAGAGTTGACAGGAGATGCGAGTGGATAATTAAATCATACATATTTAAGTAGGCGAGGGAATATAAATAAGGTTTAACGAAGTATACGTTGGAGTTATTACGATCACACGACGTGATACGCCTGTGACATGATGCATTGCACTTCCGCTGCGGCCCGATGATATTGTATTAACTTCGATAACTTTCAACTTTAATGTCAGTTACTGTACACGAGGCACTCGATTTATACACTTGTATTTCATAAATTAACGTAACCATCAATTTAAAAACTAGAAGCTGAAGTTTGTCCAGGAGCTGGCTTACCTACACATTATTTTTTCAATCATTTTCACGATCATATTTGAGGAGATCTTATAGAGCCTGTTATAACAAGTGACTGAAACATTTACAATGTTGGTTGACAGAAAAAAATTGGTACGTAGCCTAACTTTAAAAAAAATACGTATTCTAACTTTTTAATTATTCTAAAAACCTACCTTTTACTGTGACTTCAACATTAACAATCACTAAAAAAACTTAAAAATAAATAAAAGAGAAGGAGATATTATTTTTAAATGTGAATGTTTAGGTGTTTTGATTGATTTTCAGTAAAACCATTGATTCATAATATGATAGAAATAGAGCGACATGCCGTGTGGTTTACCCATAATTATTTTCCTACGGGTGTCTTAAAAGGCGGTAATGGGACATACAGCTTAAAGATATTCTACTATGTATTACTGCGGTCACTCAACGACCGTCTTCTGCCAAGCTCCTTCTTTAACAGTTCTTTAACAGTTCTTGGTAGGACACTGTCCACTGCTGAACATGGGCATCCTCTTTAGGAGGCCCATGTTCATGCAGTGGACGTAAACGGGTTAATAATGTTTTTTAGGCCATTAAGGCTAGTTGCGTAGTAAGTGGGTATGCGTAGAGTATCATTCCCACTCGAGTAGAGCCACAAGGTACAGCGACCACTTATATTAGAAAAATCATCGTTCACTGATCATGATAAAAACCCTTCTCTTTAGTCGCGTGTTTTAATAAAAACTATATTGTGACACAATAGCCCTGTGTACATAGATAACCGATATAACGGGAGCCGTCGGATTAGTGATCAAGTAGTATTGCTGTTTGTATAGCTGTCCAATTTGGGGACGAAATTCTCTTATCGCGTTGGGACTTTTATTAAAAAAGAAAAAAAAAACAACTAGATACCTATACGTGATCGGTGTCGCTTGTCAAATGATTCTGACACTTTCCATTTTTTTATGTTTCATACAAACCGTATATCTAAAAAATATATTAACGAATAAAAAAAGGTTATACCATTTTGACATCAAAATTGTAAGTCTATCGATATCTACATAATAAGATTATAAATATATCTATGATAAATTACTACTAGTTGACCCGACAGACGTTGTCCTGTCTTACCTGAAACTCTACATAATATTATATTAAATTGTACTTTTAATATAATGCATGATATCTCTGAACTAATCGTGATATGCACTTAGAGTAGTACGCATTCTGTCAATGTTATGTCGAACGCCATAAGGTTATAATAAAAAAGTTTATATTATCAAAAGCGCTGGTTTCATTAGAAATTGGTGGTGATAATCATGTATTGTTAAATTTTCTAATGTTTCGCGCAAATTTCATATTTTTTGCTTTCATAAGCACCATCTCCTGACAATACCTAACATATACAACTTTAAAAAAAAATCCGCATCGGTCCAGCCGTTCACGCGTGATGCCGTGACCAAGGGCAATTAAATTGGGATTAAAAATAAATAAATAAAATAAATAAAAAAAGTTTTTATTTACGTAAACCTATTACAGGCATTTGCAAATAGTCAAAACATATTTGGCTCATTAATATAATATATTTAATTTATTAATTTAGTTTAATTATTATAGTTATAATAATAATAAATAGTTTGTATTAGATTTTTTATAGCTTTAGCGTAAAAGCTGTCAGGTATGAAAATTGAATTTTATTTTTTATCTATAATTTAATAGTCTAAAGTTCTGTCATTTGAGTATGTTATTATTTAGATAGACCATAAGCATATCGTCGGACGCGATTTTATGCTACCACCGGATCCAATACGCCCCAACTGAGAAGATCCGGCGAAACAAACTCAGTGGGGTATTCTACTGCCGGTTTCATCGCGGCCTCATTGAGACGATCCGGCGAAACATACTCAGATGGGCATGTCAACATTATTTAGGTCCAGTTACTGTCTTTATTTAGTTAATTGGCTTACACAATTTACCAATCGGCTGTCTTTATACAACTTTTATTTTTATTTTGCTAATTTAACAGATTAGAAAAGTTATTTTGAGACAGAACATGTGTTATTTTTATGATTATGATTACAGACAGTACACAGAATACACTATCATGATCTTTCAGTTCACATTTCAATGCTACATCAGCTATAGGGTATCCGATCTGGTGCACGAGGGTATAGCCTGCCATACATCTTTGTCATCTATATACTCTTTAGTACTATAATAGCCCCTACTCATTAGGATGCGTTTTACATGTGTTTTAAATAATGCATCAGGCATGTCAGTAATATGAGAGGGAAGTTTGTTATAAAATCTAATGCAATTTCCCATGAATGACTTACTAACTTTGCTGACCCTAAAGCACGGCATAGCTAGTTTGTCCTTATTCCTAGTATTTATATTGTGAAAGTCACTTTTTTTACTAAATGTATCTAGGTTTTTCCTAACAAATAAAATATTCTGGTAGATATACTCAGATGGCACAGTTAATATATTTATATCTTTAAATAGGGTTCGCAAAGAATCGCGGCCACCTAGCCCATAAATAGCTCTGACCGCTCTCTTTTGTTGGATGAAGATAGTATTAACATCAGCAGCTGACCCCCAGAGCAAAATGCCATAAGCCATAATGCTATGGAAGTAAGCAAAGTATACTAACCTAGCCGTGGATTCATCTGACAATTGTTTTATTTTCCATACGGCATAAGAAGCAGAACTTAATCTACCCGATAATTTCTCAATATGAGGACCCCACTGTAATTTAGAATCTAATGTCACTCCCAAAAATACCGTGGATGAAGCAAGATCCAACGTTTCATTATTCAGTGAAATAGTAGGTGTGACATTATTTACATTTGGTAGCGCAAATTTAACACACTTAGTTTTCCCTGCATTTAACAATAGATTATTAGCTGAGAACCAATTTGAGATAAGGCTAAGTGTGTTTGTGTGTCCAATAAAGTCTTTATCTTTTCTATTTACTTTAAATATCAAGGATGTGTCATCCGCAAAAAGAACTATATTTGATATTTTATCTACTAAATATGGGAGGTCATTTATATAAACTAAAAACAAAAACGGACCTAGTATTGAACCCTGGGGCACACCCATTTTGATGGGAGAAGCTTCCGAAGTTATTCCGTCTATGGCTACTACTTGTTCGCGACCAGATAAATAGGATACTACAAGGTCCAAGGACGTACCAGAAATTCCGTAGTATTTTAACTTTACAGCGAGCGTACTGTGATCTACACAATCGAATGCCTTAGAGAGATCACAAAAGATTCCCAGAGCATCCTGTGATCCCTCCCAAGCCTCTAGTATGGTCTTGATTAGAGTGCTTCCTGCATCTTGCGTAGAACGGCCCTTAGTAAATCCAAATTGTTTGTCGTGTAGTATCCCATTCTCATTGAAGTGCGACAGCATTTGGTTAAGCATAATTTTTTCAAATATTTTACTTAAAGTAGGTAGGATAGAAATTGGCCTATAATTATTAGCACTATTAGAGCAGCCTCATTTAAAAATGGGCACTACCTTACTTATCTTCATCAAATCAGGAAAGACTCCGTCAATTATACAGCCATTGAAGATGGCCGCTAGGATCGGAGCTATATTCTGTATAATTGGTTCAACAGCCTTCACGGACAATCCCCATAAATCTTCTGTGCCTTTGATTTTAATAGTCTTAAAAGTTTTTATTATATCAATATCTGTAATTAATTGAAAACTAAATTCGGGAATTATTGTATTATTTATGCTTTTGTTTAGAAGTCGTTCAGCTTCGTCAGTGGAAGATGCAAGACTTTTGGTGGTATCTAAGGGAATATTAGTAAAAAAATTTGCAAAAAAATTGGCAATGGTGAGTTTGTCTGAAACTAGTTCATCATTAATATTTACGTGGATTGATCTGTCCATGATTTTATTTTTCCCAGTTTCTGTATTAATCATTTTCCAAGTAGATTTTTGCCTTGAGCACACCGGATGCGTATGCGTAGACGTAAGCGTAGACGTGCACGTATCACTGAGTTGTAATGTATGGAACCGTATGAGACAGGTCACACCGCTTGCGTAACGTAGACGTGCGCGTAGACGTAATGCGTAGCCCTACGCAATGCAGCTCCCAAGGCACAAACTGACTGCGTGACTTACGTCGTACCTGACGCAGAGCAGAACGGCAACGTTGCATGATGACGTTGTATTCAATGGCGCGCCTTATTAGACGTCACACCGAACAATTTTGTACACGCACGTACCTTTGCTGTGCGTAGCCCTACGCACGTAACTTGCAGTCAGTTGTATATTTTTACAGATATACTGGCACGTAGTGATGTTTTGTATTGTTTTTGTAATGAATAGAGATAAGAAAGAAAAACTTATTGAAATTGTGAGTATTTATGAATGTATCTACAATCCAAAAAGTAAATTCTACAAAAATGCATCGTATAAATGTATATATTCCGCAGGATTATTCTGGCACAATAGTATTAATATTGCGCTTCTTCCTCGTCATTTCAGACATCGTGCACAACACAACCTTCGAAAACAGAATAAAATATGGCTGCCGCAGCCGGGTACGCAATAGGCCATGTGCGTTGCGTACTCGGCTCGGATGCGTAAGCGTATGCGTAGCCCGGTGTGACATCGGGTTACGCCGTAACTACGCGCGTGTCTACGGCGTGATTACGTCGTAGTCACGCATACGCATTTGGTGTGCTCGAGCCTATCTTATTATCGGATTTTCTAATAATTTCGCTTACGTACATAGCCTTAGCTTGTAAACAAACTTTCTTAAATATATTTGAATAGTTTCTTACACGAATTTTAAACTGTCATCAGGTGTATAGGACCTAATGTCATATAGTTCAAAGAGAAAATCCCTACTCTTTCTTATACCCTTAGTTGCCCACATACAGAATTTTAATTTATTTGGGTCGACTTTAATATTTTTTATTTTACAACATTTGTAGAATTCATCGCGAATGGCGTTGAACAATGCATTATACAAAACATTTGGATTATTTGTTGTTGTTGGTAAATAACATAGGTTTGTCATTAAATTATCATTAAATTTCCTTAGATTTTTTTTTGAGAGCGGTCTAAAACTAAATGTGGAGTTTTCTATGTTAGCTACAGTGTTTAGTTTTACTATTTGGCATTTATGATCCGACCGAACGCCTGCTTCCAAACACTTATCAGCTACTTCAAAATTTGTAAAAACATTGTCAATGGAAGTGGCCGTTGACGACGTGATTCTTGTGGGTTCGTAAAACAAACTATTGAGGTTGAATGAATTAAACACTGCTAAAAAACTATTTTTTTCCGGTGAGTTTACTAAAATATTTATATTAAAGTCACCACAGACTAATATCTTTTTGGTATTTTTTAGTTTTCTAAGGATATCCTCTATTGTGGACATAAATTGTAAGATATTTGACGAGGGTGGCCTATAAATACACAGTATGTGATACATTTCAGTCTCAACACAAGCCACCTCACATATTCGTTCCACAGAAAGTTTGGTAATATCCTTCCGTTCCTTAAATTTAGCAGTCTCACGCATTAATATAAGTATGCCACCACCTTCAGCTGAAACCCTATTATACAGACTAGCGACCCTATAGCCGTTCACATTAAAAGTCATCTTGTGCGCCTTGAGCCAAGTCTCAGTGAAGCATATTATATCTGGACTATACTTTTCATTAAATAATTCTATATCTAATATTTTGCTAGAGAAGCGGTTTATATTTTGATGAGATAATATCAGAAAGTTTTCACACTTCTCTATTGTCACACTTAGATGTTTAAATTATTTACAAGATTAATTTTAGTAACATTACTAAAAGATGTAAAAATTGACTTAGTCATACTATCTATGACTGTGTTAATATGTGATGCTAACAAAGTAGCAATCAAATTTAAAGATTTTTTCAGGATACACAATGTATTCCTGGTCAACCTACCCCTATCTATAAATTTATTTGTGTCAAAAAATATAAATTTGTCACTATAGTGACTTACTAAAAACTGAACATGCATATTCAACATATGAATATAATTATTAGTATTTTCAGATACATTACTAAGATATGGGAAGGCACACAATATTATCTTATTACAGTCTAATTGTAACATTCTAGTGAAACTATCTGTAATCATATTTTTTGTCAAGTTGTTACTATTTCCTATCAGCAGAGTTATACATGTTTTGCTATTATGTTTTTCATGAATTACTTTATCTATTAATTTATTTATATATATACATTAGCTTTTTTCTGCGACTTTGTCATATTAACCGTTTTGAATAAGCGTAAGCACACGGCACCTTAGGTAATTAATCGAAATAGTTAAGTTATTCCGTATCTTCCGTATTTAAAATAATTTATTTGCCTATCGCACATTGCGTAGTAGTAAAAACAATAATTATACCTAACGTTTTAATAATGATCGTGTCAGATAATATATAATATGAAGTTATGTACATATTTCAACATATTTTATTTTAATTAGTTAAGTACTTACTGTTTTTTTATTATAGACCTCCGTGGCAAAGTGGTTAAAGTTTTGAATCTTTAAATAAAATCTAAGTTTTTTCCTTTCGGGTCTGGTTCGTTGATGGACAATCCTCTCCGTACCTCAGAAACATAAGACGTCGGTCCCATTTGTTATAACATAATTTATAGCAATCGCATATTAGGTAACCAGTAGCAGCGTTTCTCTATATTAAATAATCACAACTGCGGTCACCAACCCGTCTCCCAAGCGTGGCAAAAACAGGCTGATGATGATGATGATGTAGGTAAGTTGTTTTTGATGTTATTAAAATATGAATAAAAGTTATTATTAAAGAAGTTATAAGAACTCTATCCTTACTTATCATTCTTAAACTATAGAAATAAAAGATCTATAAAATATTTTTTAAAGATTTATTAAATAAAGATGTAGAAGAATTTTTCCTTTTGTTTTAACTATGTAAATAACCACTCTGTGGAGCCCAACTGGCAGGAAACGTTAACGCAGCAAGCCCAGAAGAAGATGGCGAGATGAGCTATACTCATTTTTGAAGGATTGGCCTACAATCGCATTACATCGCGAGAGATGGAAGGAGGAAAGGTAGGCCTTTGCCCTCAGTGGGACAACGTAGGCTCATAATAATAATTATTTAACTATGTGAAATATAACCCCATAATCTGTATCTATGTAATTTATAGGTACCGCTAAATATAGATTTATTCTAAGCTGACAGCAGAATGACAGATTCGATGTGACATTTTCATATTTTTTTTCTATCCACAGAAATTGCCTTTTCAGCCGCTTCTCGCAAATTTAAGCTAATGCCGTACACATTTCACATATTATGGTATTTTTTTTCATCGGTAGCTATGGTGATCCATCATAGCTGTCGGCCGGTATAATGCACGTTACTAGTATGGAATTATTAACGTGCCGGGTATACGGGAATGAAATAATTATTTGGTGGGACGGTTTAAAGGGGCTTTTTTGATGCTTGACTAGTGAAGTAGGTATTAAAAGTGAAGATGTTTGCGAGGTCGTTAGGTGGATAATAGTAAAGGACACCTACAGTAGAAAAATCTATATACTATATTGAGGTATTACTGAAAATTATTTTCATGTCTTTGTGTTAACAGAGAATAAAACAAGATAACATTAATCATCATTATTTTTGTGAGTTGAAAAAGTAACAAAATTATCATATTTAGTCAATTTTAATTTATATACATGGTATGTATGTCACTTCAAATTTACTCATCTCATATTTAATACAAACAAGTTATAATATTTAAATTTTCTCTGAATTTTTCAAATTAGCCATAGGGTAGCCTATGGCTAATTTGAATAATTGCCGCCGCCATGTACAATTTCACACTAACGTTTCAATAAATATTTTAAAAATTTACCATCTATTAACGGATTGATTGATATCCGTTTTTTTTAGCCATTTTAGTTTTTGCTAAAGCGGTTACACGGAAAGCATAAATTGGCATCATTTTTTCTCAGTTTATCGTATAAACTGGATTAACACTGTTTGCATTAACTCTATGCTCCACCTGTTTAGGAAAATAGATATTAAATAAGTTATATAATTTCAACCACATTCTGTCATTAATCAAATTTTTTTTTATAATTAATTGCCAGTAATTTGGAATTCATAATATTAATTTTAAATAGGTATATAATAGGAAATCAGTTAAAGAAGTCCCCTTAACTTATTTTTTATTAATGAGTATTTTAATTTCTTAACAAAAATCATAATAATTATGATAGTTTATCCAGAGCTTTCCTAAGCATTTAGAGCTACGTAAACAGCTAAATGGCGACTGACTCTAAAACTAAGTCCTTATGTACTCACATTATATACATCAGACGTATCGTTTTGTTTACAATCACTTCGTTGACAACTAGAAGGTTACAAGATATTCGGCTTATCCGAAGATAGCCAAGATTTCTATTGTGATACTCCATAATCTAGCGTCACGTCTGTAAATCGATTCCAACGAAACGATAAGACTCATTAACGCATATTATAATGCTATAGAATAGAATAATAAAACTAGCTTCCCGCAGGCAGTTTGACCCGTGTATACTCATCAATAAATGGGCTATCTAACTCTGTTATTTTTTTCAAATCGGACCAGTATTTTCTTAGATTGCCGCTGTCAAGTAATGCAAGTAAAATAAAGCATTTTGCTTATGGGTAATATGAGAAATATCTATAAAAATCTTGTATGTAAGTCATATCCAGTAATATCCACGGTAAAGTTCTAACTCTTTTCAGAAGAGTATGATACCTATAGAATTACAATAAGACAGTCAGAACAATACCAGTTTACTTTTTGACTTTATTGCAGAGTTTCTTGGACGACATGTGTTTATAATTGGCGATTTTTTTTAAATGTGTCTATATGAATAAAGAATTTTTGACTTTGACTTATCTGCAGAGGATATACCTATATTATATCTGACAATATTGTTTTTCCATGAAACATTAAACTACATTTTGAAATTTAGTTAAAGATTTGAATCTCGCAGTGATTCTAATCTGCAACTCACTAACAACTCGCGTTTAATAGTGAAACGTAAAAATCCCTAGCATAAAAATACATTGTAAGCAACTAAAAACGTTGTATCAACTTATCGCAGTAAACATGGCCACCCAAAACAAAAATAATGTTATTCTACAGATAATCGCACACGAGAAAATATAAGCAGTTATTTATTTGTTAAATAAATAGTAGTTATAAGGATGGCTCCATCCCTCCCGTCAGCGCGCACGATTGATCACCTCTCGAGGGATGTGTTTCATTCCCACTTTTATTTTTCCTTTTTTTCTCTTTGGAAAGGACACGCGGAACTTATGTGGGAGTATTTCGTTGAGCGCTGGCTTACTCAGAGATGTATAGTTTAAGTAATTACACATTAGAACCGTGGGTTGGTAGTAAAAGAAGATTATAAAAAAAAAATTGATAGCATAATATAAGCATAGATTAAAATATTAGCGTAGAAATAATAATAATAATAATCTTTAATATTACGCGAGAAAGTCGTCACAAAATAGTGTGAAGTCCCTGGCTCCTGTGCTAGGTGATAGACCAGTAGGATATAGTACAGAATCTTATGAACAATAAAATCTATAATAATTAATATGAACTAAAACTTATTATGAGTAGAGGAATTAAGGACCAGCTGACGGACGGACTACTTTGTCTGTAATATCCTACAATTTGCTATCGGTTAATTAAGTATCTAGTTTAATTCATAGAATTAGAATAATTGTGTAACATTGTGATTCTGACAAGTACAAGTGTATGTAAATACCTAAGTGCTGAATAAATTCATTATTTAATTATTATTCCATTATTTCATTATGCAAAAAGATTAACAAAGATAAAAAGAATATTGTAACAACAAAAAAGTGAGATAAACTAAATGCGGTTAAAAGAAGCCTGTAAAGATGTTTTTAAGTACAATATTGTTGCAACCTAGACTTACCTAACCTGAAAAATAATGTGGTTTTAAAAGAATGTTCAGTATGTATTTAGTAGAAGCAGAGATTACCCCTTAATAATAATATTAGCATAGATAAAGGCTATTTTCTATGCTTTTTTAAAATTAATTACCAATAATGAAGGTGTTTTATTTTTATTCCTAAGAATTCAAAGTTTAGAAGAAAGTATTACAAAATAAACACATCATATATAAACCCCCTAATTTATTAAACCCGTGACACAATCAGAAACGGTATCTCTAAAAAAATACAAAATTAAAAAGGTTCGCGTACCAAGCGCGTTGATGTCTAAAATTGCGGCGGACTTAAGCAAATATGCGGAACAAATATAAGGGCTTCCTCCCTTCGAGGGATTAGGGTGGTTAAACCTCGGATATATCGCTAATGCTTTGAGTGTGCGCTGAAAATAAGTAATAATATAGATGGTACGTTAAAGCAATTTTCATTCATTAACTAGCTGTTCCGCGCCGTTTCTCGTCTTAAAATACAGCCTAAACTGACTATTAATGGCTTTCTGACTATTGTTAACAGTTATTTTGAACACTTGACGGTAATATCAATATCATTTGAAAAATAATATTGCATTTCAGTGATATTAAAATCTAGCTGGCCCGACAGACATTGTGCTTTTTTTTTGTCCGGGGGAAAATGCATTTACGCATTCCCACCGCCGCGCGCCGCTGCAGTGTATTCGCGCGCTAGCGGTGGGATATGTCGGGCGCGCTCTCTCCATAGCGTGGTATGCTAAACTCATACCACGAGGAGAGGACCCTACACCACTAAACCCCCTGGACACTCCTTCGATCCGCCGTTGGCGAGGCCGGGTATCAGCAATCCGGCCCCCCGACGGCACCCGCGGCCTATATGGCACCGCGGGATCTCCTGTTGTCCTGTCTTAACTAAAACTATATTAAATTGAACTTTTAATAGAAGGCGTGATAGCTCTGAACTAACTATATAACTATTCTCTCAAACGCCGTAAGGTTATATTAAAAAAGTTCAATTAGAAAAGGTTACATTAGAACATTTAATATAGTCGTTAAGTATTTTTTTTTTAATCTAATTTTCCGCGCAATATTCTTATTTTTTTCTTTCATGAGAACCTTCTCCTGAAAATACTAACACAAAAAAAAAGAATTAGCAAAATCGGTCTAACCGTTTACGTTTGATGACCAAGGGATTCATTTTTTTGGTCGAGCAACCAGTGGAATTACATTAAAAAATGGGCACAAAATGATGTACCTACCTACTGACTGTACATAGACTGTATATTTCTTGAAATCGGCATGGGAAATAATAATGTTGTTGATTATTCTGGTCATTAGGTATGTTGAATTTGTAATTTGTAATTGTAACTTGCGGATCCAGGTCTGATTGGTTAAGGGACTTCCCTCCGTGCCTCAGAAAGCACGTTAAGCTGTTGATACCGATTGTTCTAACACCATCTAAAACAATCGTATACCAAAGATCGAACAGCAGCGTTTCCCTGGGTCAATTAATAATTTCGAGTCTTCTGCGACCGGCCATAAAGTCGAGCAGTGTTTCAGTTTTAATAAATGGTTTAAAAAACAACAAACCAACCTCAGGCGAGTTAGTTTGTGGTGACAGTGGCAAAATCTCCTTTCGGAAGAAGCCCATGTCCAGCAGTGGACGTTATACAGACTGACGAAGATGTATCTTCTTCAAAAGTCTAGGTACTTGTAATGCATCTTGATATTTAAGGAAGTGTATATTTCCTAGTTAGGTATAAAAGTGTAAACACAACGCGAAAGACCGAAATATTCGATTACACAGTTTTGTTTGTTAAGTAGGCGTTATCTGGCCTTCGTCGCAATGATATCGTAAATCATATGCGATACGTATTACTGCTAGATTTTATTTGATTATTTATTTTATTGATTGTTTATTGAGGACTTGCTTCTCGCGCGCGGTTTTATCCGCGTACCTCTCGTCGCGTCGTTGTAAGAATTTCATAATTTAATATAGCCTACTAGCTGACCCGGCAGACTTCGTACTGCCTCAATCGATACATACCCTACACTACCCCTACCCTACACTACCCCCACCCTACACTACCCCTACCCTACACTACCCCTACCCTACACTACCCCTACGCTACACTACCCCTACCCTACACTACCCCTACCCTACACTACCCCTATCCTACACTACCCCTACCCTACACTACCCTACACTACCCCTACCCTACACTACCCCTACCCTACACTACGCCTACCCTACACTACCCCTACCCTACACTACCCCTACCCTACACTACCCCTACCCTACCTCTACCCTACCCCTACCCTACACCTACCTCTAATCTACCCCTAACTTTGTCTGAAAAATAAAAATAAAAATAAAAATTTAGGGGTGGACTACCCCTAACATTTAGGGGGATGAAAAATAGATGTTGGCCGATTCTCATAGATACCGGATAAGCACAAAAAATTTCATCAAAATCGGTTAAGCCGTTTCGGAGGAGTATGGCAACGAAAACTGTGACACGAGAATTTTATATATTAGATATAGCCTTAGCCTTAGACCAGTAGTTTCAAGCAAACTCTTCAGCTTTCCAATTACCTATCATGTCATCGGGTACAAAGTTTAACAATACTCAGAATACGTACTTACCCACTTATCTGCGTTTTACGTAAAGTCAAGAGTTGAGTTAGAAGAACACGAGGTCGCAAATGCAAGGATACATCCTACTAAGCCACTAATGCAATATTTTATAATATATAAAGCGGCCGTAGCCCAATGGCTAGAGGCGTCAATTTCGTGATCTTGTGGTCGCCGGTTCGATCCCCACCCATTGCACTACCGACGTGAACCCTCTCGTAACACAAGCATTTTAGCTTAGCACGAGGGGTTAACAAGAATACTAGTAGTCTGAAAAACCCTGTTGATGATAACTGTCCATTACAACAGAGCGCATGACAGTTTTTTTATTGTTTCTCAGTTGCATCCTCCTCCAGCCGAGCTAATAGAAACACCAGAAGTGAGTGTTGTGTCATCCATCATCTGTTATCTGGAGGTAATTTGGGAATCTTCACTAGTTTTGAAACTTACGTAGGACCTACAGGCTTACAACTAAGATCAATGGAAATTGTGCATCGTCTATCTATATAGATAATAAAAAAATAAAAAAATAGATTTTCCGCACGGTTCTACCCGGGTAGATACCGTTTTCGTGTTGACCTCATCTTAAAATATAGAGAAGTTTTCGACTGGTATATAGTACATAGTACATAACGTGCCATGGGAGGAAAGTATGACTTTTCAACCCGCGCAATATTGACAAAAGCGGGGGTAGAAATGTCCTGCTATCCTCCCGTGGCGCGTATACTATTTTTCATCATACCAGGACCGAAAGTTTAATGACATTGTATATAAGAAAAAACGAATATAGTTCAAATTATTCATTGACGAGGTGCGGGGCGAAGCCCCCCCACTGGGTCCGGGGCGCAGCATCGGTTGGGGGTTGGGGGGGCAAAGCCCCCCCCCCAGACGATAAAAAAAACAAATTAATAGATTTAATTGTCTTATACTTAATAGATATTATTATTAATATTCGAGATAATTAAATATTTAATTTTCTTAGTAAGAAAAATAGTATTTATTATCGAACCAAAAAAAACATTGAACAGGAAATAACAAATAACAACTGCGCGGTTACCAGGGTAATGAGTTATTTCAAATAGGTAACGGGAAGAGAATTAAAACAAAAAAGACTACATTTTAAACTGTCACTAATTGTGAGCAGTCTGAAATATGCATCTTTCTTCCCAAGGGAAGAAATCCAAACTTTCGGCCTCGGGATGATGAAAACAATTTTTTGAAATCGGTTCAGTAAATACCTCTTACAACCTTACAAAGTCATAAACTTTACTTTTTTGTAATATTACAATTTTAATCTATATATATAAAGAAAGTCGTGTTTGTTACAACACTTATAACTCGAGAACGGCTGGACCGATTGCCATGGTTTTTGATTTGTTGGATTTGTTTCCGTCCCGAATAGCAGAATACATTTTAAAAACAAAAGAAAGTCGTGTTAGTTACACTATTTATAACTCAAGAACGGCTGAACCGATTTGGCTGAAAATTGGTAGGGAGGTAGCTAAGAACTGGGAGAAGGACATAGGACTTTTGGATAGGGGTAGGGTAGGGTAGGATAGGGTAGGGAAGGGTAGGGTAGGGTAGGGGTAGGGTAGGGGTAGGGTAGGGTAGGGGTAGGGTAGGGGTATGGTAGGGGTAGGGTAGGGGTAGGGTAGGGGTAGGGGTAGGGTAGGGGTAGGGTAGGAGTAGGGTAGGGTTAGGGTAGGGGTAGGGTAGGGCAGGGCAGGTGTAGGGTATAAAAGTCCACCCGTGCGAAGCCGGGGCGGGCCGCTAGTTATAGATAAAATAATGTTTCTACGGATTCCATAATAGACTTTGAAAGAAAAACGATGAGGTCCAAGTTCTTTATAATGCGTAATGCGAAGATGGTTTTACACCAGTTAAACGAAACGTACCCTATTTTTAAGGGCAGCAGCACGCCCGTCCGTAACTTGATAGTCTAATTATACAGTGGTAGTCTTTATAAAGTGCATAATATAAAAAAAGTATAAAAATATACCTACCCAATTTTATTTATTTATTAGCTGTTCATGCTCAGCGTCACCCGTGCCCCGCCGCCGCCCATGCCGTCATTGACATTTCCCGTGGATTTTCGAAACTTTTCTTTCATACGAACCCATATGATACAATAAAAAAAAAAAACAAATTAACTGTTAAGTCAAAATCAAGTTTTTTAATTTTAATTTATATTTATCTTAATATTTTGTTTATAAAATTGTATGGCGGACTGAAGAATCATTGGGTGATGCAGAGAAAAACAGGGCAGGGTAGGTGCACTTTCTATGGCGAATTGTACCATTCCATACTTTTATATACAATCACAAAATAATGATACATTCTATATAATGTTATTACTTATGAGAGTTTTGTTTCTACACCCATAATAATAAATAGAGCTGCGTTAGCTCTTATGTCTTTCCGTCGCGTCCGTGCTAAGGTCCGTGCTGAGGTTGTCTTGTAGAGATCACAGCTATAAGACGGCCCTTTGTACTTTTTAATATTGTTCTAAATTTATTTTGTATATATAATCCTGTTTTACAATAAAAAATGTAATTTACTTGAATTAGACATAATTACAAAATTTACCGACGACGGTAAACTACGAAAACGGAAAAATTATAGAATTTTGTTATGTTCATGTATTGTTTGTGTGGACTTAAATATTGTTTTATTAAGAATTGTATTTTAATCAATCGCTCAATCGATAAAGAAATAAAAAAATCTAGTAAAATAAAAGGTTGTTATAAAAAAAAGCTTATTACTATAAAAATACTCTCTTATCCAAACTATTTGTTTATTTCTTCTTTTAATTACTCAAGACGTCACCATTTATTATATAATTGTGATTTGCCGAGTAAATCTGGTTTATTTGTCAGTAATACATAAACATAGGTGTGTCTTGCGATTTGTTCGTATGAGCAAATCTCAAGGACCTCGCAACTTGACTGATAGCGATCGATCGCGCCTCAATCTGATTAGATAGTTTCTATAATAGTTCGACTCTGATTATTGGTGCGACGAGATAGCTACGTAAGTAAAAATGCATAAGTACATATTAATATTTTAGGTATATACCTAAACTAGGAGAAATTAATGACAAGCTGACGGGCGGACTACTATGTCTGTAATAACCTACAATTTACTACCTTTTATGTATCAAGTTTAATTCATAGAATAATAATAATAATGTAACATTGTGATTATTACAAGTACAAGTGAATGTAAATATCTAATTGCTGACTAAATTAATTATTTCAATATTTACTTTTTTATTATTTACATGAAACCGTACAAACTTAGGTTAAACAAATTAATGAAATAAACAGCACAGATAGGTACGTATGCCATTTTTTTCTGTAGTTTTGTAATCATCTTTTGTTAAATTCGTTTGTTATATATGATACTGTTCATTGGATCGTTTACAAGGAAATTATTTTGTAGGTAGATACAAATTGATTTAATGTATACTAAACTCGATTGCTTTGTAGGTATAGCGCAGGCCTGTACCTACCTACAAAGCACAAGCAAGACACATGATTTTTTCCCGATATTTTCTATTACCTATAGTTGTCCAAAACACATATATAAATATAAATATGCCCGATATATGAAAACCATATACAAAAATGTACATATTGACCTTATAAAAATACAAACTGACAGATGTTACGGGAAACTTGATTATATATAAAATATGTAATTATTGTTAGACCTACCACACCTTATAAAAGTCAATACATAAATCTATTAGATAATGGATTATGGAAGGTCTGCAACAGATGGACGGGCGAAATGCAAAGCTAGTAAATGAATTGCGTCCCGTTACCCCAATAATAACCCAAATAAATTTAAGAATTACGAGCGTATTGTTCTGCTAATTGGATATTTTGAATTCAGTACCTATTAAGAATACTTACTTAGTATGTGTCTTAGAAGACATGTTGATTTCGAAAGCGCCTGTGCAAGGAAGTTTGAAATCGAACAATCGATTATCTCGATACTTCACTAGATAATCCCCACATTTAAATATTGACCGTATCAGTAGATACACACGTCCGAATGAGATGTTAACTTTATTTAATTGATTTATTGAGTGTTGACATTGTAAAACGTCTACACTCCGGAAGCCTACACCAAATATAATAAATTACTGAATACCAACGCGATAGTGTGGCGCCATGATCGATCGAGTCTGAATATCCAACATGGCGGGTGCGTTGACGACTTCATTGTTCGGTAGCGTTGTTATTATGTGGACATTTACCGTTATTATTATAAAGATAGTTGGGTTTGTATAAGAAATAACTGACTATGAATGAACGTACATAAGTATCTATGTATTTAATCTTGGTAGTTATTGTGGGCACTTAAAAGTATCTCATACAAAACGTTATAACAATAGACCGTTGTAAGGTTGTCAGTATAAATGCATATCTATGACAACATAAAAGATGTATGTACATATGTACAGTGTAAATATATTTTTACGTTGAAATTTTGTGAAATTAAAGTTTCTATAATTTTTAGTGGGGATTCTTAGCCAATTCATCATTATTATCAGCCCGTATAACAACCGCTGCTGAACAATGTCCTCCTGCTGAGGGAGGTTTTTGCTATAGTGATAACGCTTGGCAGGCGGATTGGCGAAAGCATTATTGTTGTAACATGTAGAGAAACGCTACTGCCAGTTTCCTAGTATACCTACGATCGTTATAGATGATGTTATAATAATCGGGACCAACGGCCTAACGTGCTTTCCAAGGTGGATAGTTCCTCAACAAAACAGACCCGCAAAAATATTTTATTTTGCACAAAAAAATCTTCACCCGAGGCGTGGTTATTAAGACCATCCATGCAACGGAAGCTGTCTGTGCTGTGGATGGAAGTTAATGTTTAGTGCCTACGTATTTAACAGGCGTAAACAATAATGGTACCTAATTAGTTTATATATAGCACAGATTCCGTGTATGTAGACAAAAATAAAAATAAATACTCGCGAATGGTCGAAAATATTACGGGAAAGCTATGTTGCAAGAAATTCTTAATAAAATTATTATTTCTTAAAAATTTAGTGCCACGGTTTAGAAAAAATCTCTAAAAGACTTTATTATGGCCTGGCGCCGCTTTTATATGACACTAATTAGTCCTGTTTGTGACTCATGTCTGAATGGCAATAATATTAATTTGCAACCTGTTCAACAGACTATGTCACTGATAGTGTTGTACGCTGATCGATTGTGGGTAGTGTTAAATCGATTGATTGCGAAGTATGACGTTTATGTTTTTACTCTGTATCTACGAATGAAATTACATATTTTTTCAAAAATAAATGTCTATCGGATGCATCTTAATTAAATTTTTCTTCATCTCACTGACTATAATAAATTAAATAGCTAAATTAAAGTAATATGTATTATCAATTTTAGTTTCTTCCTTTTGTTGTTTAATTTAGTATATTTATGGTATTCTGACTCTGTTTCCGAGGTTGTTATTTCGATATCCACGCCGTACAAAAATGATTGCGGAATAACAAAAAAATATTCCCGAATTCGGTTGATTGAGAGTCTACCGTGCATCAGGACGCACGTTGTTATAATTAAGATTATCTATAAAAATCGTATGCCAGAAAAGGACAGCAGCATTCCCTGTTTCCCTGTTACCACATACCTATCTAATACTGTGGTCACCAAACCGCCTGCCAAGCGTCGTGACCATGGCAAATACCCTCCTCGGGAGGAGGCCCATGTTCAGCAGTAGACGTTATACCGGCTGATGATGATGATCTATCATTTTGATTTCTCTAAAACTTATCAGATTTGTTTCGTGACGTTGGAAATCAATGCCAATGAAATCAAAAGATAAACAATAAAAAAATAAATGACGTCACTAAAGTTGGATTTATTCAGTTTAGTAATAAAATGTCTAGTTATTCTTATCAATTCCCTGATAAAAAGTAAGATTTTTTAGTCATTGACTCATAAATCATGTAAGTATTTAAAATAAGGTGGTTTCAGTTACAAGCGAAGATTAAATCTTATTATCAAAGATATAACGTGACGAAATCATGTTTTGGGATTTCCATTATACTGTATACGTAATGATCATGATTTGCTGAAAATTACACAACCTCCGATAAAAATTTAAAGGTTTTGCCAACACGCTTGGCAGGCGGTTTGGTGACCGCAGTATTATATTGTACCTACCAAACAAGGAAACGCTGCTGCCCATCTGCTGCCCGTTCCCTGATATACAATTATTATAGATGATGTTATAACAATCGCGACCAAGCAACGGCTTAACGTGCTTTCCGAGCCACGGAGGGTAGTCTCTCAACCAACCCCAGACCAGGAAAGAAATCTTAGAATTTACACAAAGATTTCCTTGCCGGTGTGGGGATCGAAACTTCTTCAATTTAAAGCGAGCCAAATATCGCACACTTTGGAAACTGTCAGTGATAAATGTTTTTATTTTTACAATTTTCTATTAATTAGCGGTGCCTAATGTTTGTGTCACGAATAAAGAGGATAATGATTTCATAAATGAGAAAGAGGTATTCAAAAACCTTATAATAAAAAAAAATACCAAGAGGACATTAAAAGAAATATAATCGAGCTCTTGCTCTATGCATCGATGTTATTATATAGTAAGTCAACATATTACGGATTCTTGGAAGTAAATTTAGAACTGTTTTCTTTAAGGCATCTTACTATGATGTGTTTACATTATTCGACAGACTGATTTAAAATTCTGTAAGATTAAATAATTTTAACAATGTTTTTAGCTACTTAAGTGATACTTTTGTTAGATTTAGTCATATACAATGTAATTTTGACAAGTACAAGTGTATGTAAATACCTTAGTGCTGAATAAATTTCATTATTTCATAAGAAAGCCGTGTGATCTCCGGGTTAGACTAGACCATCCCATACTTCCCATAGGTGTCGTAAGGCGACTAAGGGACATACAGCTCATAAATGAGAAGCAGCTGACAGATATCAGCTCAAGAAAGTGAGTTTCCTTTTCTAACTACTATCGCCAATCTTCCTGCCAAGCGTTGTGATTATAGCCCTCAACGATTGTGGCAATCCAAGGTCTCTTAAAGAAGACTTGTTCAGCAATGGTAAAAAATATATATGTTATGTATGCTAATTGTAATCGCGGTATAGTATATCGGCGAAATCCATGACGGGAGTAATTTCTTTTATCTCATGTTATCCTTTAACTACACACAAAGAGTTCCTAAAACTTTGGCGATCTTAAAATAAGTACTTTTCAATTTATATCAATAAAAATTGTAACCTAAAAACGGTTTTGTTTAGTTATAAATGTAACTTTTGTAAAGGCACATTTTTTTTATTTCTCTACGGCTAACCCTACTAATATTATAAATGCGAAAGTTTGTATGTGTGAATGTATATATATGTATATATTTCTTTTTTTAAAGTGTACTAGCAGATTTTTTTGCAGTCTACCTACTAGTATTCTTGTTAACCTCTCGTGCCAAGCTATAATGCTTGTGTTACGAGTGGATTCACGTCGGTAGAGCAATGGGTGCGGTTCGAACCTGCGACCTCAAGATCACAAGTCCGATGCCCAAGCTATTGGGCTACGGCCGCTTAAATTTTTGTTACTCTATCCCGCAAAAGCTTCTGAATGGATTTGGCTGAAAGTTTGCATGCGGATAGTTTATAATCTGGATTAACATATTGGCTACAAAATATCACGCTCCGACCCACTGGAGCAGAGTGACGTGGGTAAAACCGCGGGACGAAGCTAGTATACCTATCTATAAAAAACCCCAAAGTACACGTAAATGACGGTAACATGCTAGCGCAACAGTCAATATAGTAAATCGGACGGCGCGATAAGATACGAGGAGTGGACTGTAATCAGAACATATCTGTCCAATTTGTGACTATCTCCGAAACATCTGTGTTCCCTTGAGTGCTTATATTTTGGTTAGTTTATTAGATTAATAAGGCTGGCGCTATGTTTGTCTTTATGCCGAGTGAAGCAGCAAAAGCCTTGAGGCTACATAAATATCCCTACGAAAAAAGAGGTTTTTAACTTGTAAGATTCGGCGTAAGCAAATATTGTCAAATATAATTTTTTTAACAGATGTTGCTTTTCAAATTAATAAGGGGGCCAAAATGTTTAATTGAGTGCTAACAGTAGCAATAATCAAGTTATTTTATGAAGAATACTTAGTAATTCAGCCATTTTATGCCCAACTGAGGTACCTCGCACTTACTCAACGGAGTCTTAGACATTTATCTAAGTATACTAATATTATAAAAGGAAAGATTTGTATTTTTGTGGGTGTGTGTGTGTATGTTTGTATGGAATAAAATCAAAAAGTACTGTGTCGATTTCAAAAAATCTTTCACCATTGGGAAGCTACATTCACTCTGAGTGTAGGCTATATTTAATTATAAAGTTCCCACGGGAACAGGAATTACGCGGGTGAAACCGCGCGCGGGAAGCTAGTAATAAGTATATAATAATATACTCTTTTTTTTTTTTTATTATTTTCTTGATTGCGTTTGACCCTAGTCTTGCCTGATGGTAAGCACAGACAGGGTCCTAGATGGAACACGCAATTCAAGTAGACACCCTTTCGGGCTCTGGCTCTCACATACTCACTACGAAACACAGTAAAACTGTTTGGCGCAGGCCTTACATGTGAGGGTGGTTGCTAGCCAGGCGGATAATTAAATGCTACCATCAAGCGTGCTGGGTTTTGTCGACTTTTACGCCACGCGTTTTTTCCCAACGTGCGGGGAGGAAGTATTTTATTCTTAGCCGTCCTCCCACGGACGGACCTCCCGAAGGAAGTCGGTTAAAAACTCTATACTAAACTCTATAAAAACTCTATACTAAACTCTATACTAATATTAAAAAGAGGAAAGATTTGATTGTTTGTTTGTTTGTATAGAATAAGCTCATAATAGAAAAAATATTTTCAGATTGGTCGCAAGCCCTCGGGAAGCTACACTATCCCCGGTTAACATACCTAGGCTATATTTAATTATGAAATTCCCACGGGAACGGGAACGGGAACTACAAGTAACTATGTTAAGGTAAAACTTTCACAGATCCGGTATTTAACAGATGATTATACCGAATGTAGCTTTTCGTCCACTTAGGTAGCTGGGTGAAAGGTCGTAGGTTAGGATTCTCGCCGGCGAGAACCGCGTTGCGCCCCTATGATTAGGCGCCTTTAGACGGTGCCAGTGATCACATTATCTTTATGTATCTGCTTTTTAGGGTTCCGTAGCCAAATGGCAAAAAACAGAACCCTTATAGATTCGTCATGTCTGTCTGTCTGTCTGTCTGTCTGTCTGTCTGTCTGTCCGTCCGTATGTCACAGCCACTTTTTTCCGAAACTATATGAACTATAATGGTGAAACTTGGTTAGTAGATGTATTTTGTGAACCGCATTAAGATTTTCACACAAAAATAGAAAAAAAACAATAAATTTTGGGGCTACCCATACATAGAACTGGAACTCAAAAATTTTATTTTCGTCGAACCCATACATGTATATCTATGAATAGGTCTTCAAAAATGATGTTGAGGTTTCTAATGTCATTTTTTTGTAAACTGAATAGTTTGCGCGAGAGACACTTCTAAAGTGGTAAAATGTGTGTCCCCCCCCCTGTATCTTCTAAAATGAGAGAATGATAAATCTAAAAAAAATATATGATGTACATAGCCATGCAAACTTCCACCGAAAATTGGTTTGAACGAGATCAAGTAAGTAGTTTTTTTTTAATACGTCATAAACCGTAAACCGCAATTTACCTTTCATTCAATCAACTATTATTAACATCGATCAGAGTTACAACGAGCTACAAGAACGTTTATACTATGTTACTTGTTGTATTCTTGATATCAAAAATAGGTAGGCACTTGCAACTAGTAGGTACGGAACCCTTCGTGCGAGAGTCCGACTCGCACTTGGCCGGTTTTTTTACTTCAGTGGCATCCTGGGACGTCGTCCTAAACCTCATAACGGTGCCCTCAGGTGTGTGTCACTTAAATATAGTGTTACCACTTGCAATTTTGATGTGTTTTTAATTTCTTCTTATAATAATATAACATAAATAATTGTCACAGGACAGACGGATTATGACGGACTATGTAGTCTGTAGATTTGTTATGCCTACTTCTGTTAGTTACCTAGTCAGATATTTTATAGAGTAAGATTTATCTGTTAATTATAGTTTTTTATTTTGTATTTACCTTATAACTTTGTAATTCTGACAAGTAAAAGTGTATATGAATATATGAAAATTTATTATTTCATTTAATTATTTTAAATCAATGGAAAATTTGAAAAAATAACACAATAAAATATTGGATTAAAAACACCATAACAATTTAGGCAAATAATGTTATTAAACAATGAAGATGTTCAAACTATAACCGCATATCAAGTTAACAATAGTTAAACGTAATCCCCTATTAAAATAAGCCGATAAGAAGCAATTCACTCGACTCTACTTAACTATCGACTTACTACATATTCGAAATTGTTAAACAACTTTAATACTATAATATCTATGGGATCCGTATGATATTTATTTTATTTTATTTTATTTATTCATGTAGGCAAACAGGAAAACCACTTCAGCTCAAAGCAATAAGTATATAAATAAAAAATCAGTTACAGTACGCCAATTACAGGTGTCCGAGTAGTGATAGAATATGATTTTGGAAATTTTACAAACATTCAATAAAAAGTATTGCGGAACTTAAATGATAACTATATTGTATCCCACACTATTTCAATGTTGAAAAAAGTTAGGGTTTAGAAAATTTCTTGTCGAGCTACGTTCAGTTACAGATTATTCAATTATAGATCCCTGCTTGCTCGCACAAGATTCGATTTTTTCCTATAGTTGGTAGAAGACGATGGTATTGATAAAAGTGGATTAAAACAAATGTATTTAGAAGGAACATTAACATTACCCTGGAATTGAAACACTCTATTAAAAAAAAACACATCAAAATAATTTTTAAAGATTTAAACTTACATAGGGACAGACATACAGCAGGAAGCGACTTGGTTTTATACTAAACGTAGTGATTAACTCTCTTAAAATAGTAATGTCTTAACCAAATATTTAGTTGTTGCTAAATAATTGCTGAACTTAGTAAACAAACATGAACGTTGCAATCAAACTTTTATTTAGTCGACGTTGAATGTTTCCGGTCTTTGAAGTCACGAACTAGTCACATACAATCTGAATGAAAGCTAAACTTAATGGTAACTCAGACATTATCGTATTTTACTTGACACTAAATAACTCCGGTCACGCTTCCTGTTTATGTGGTTCCCGTGGGAATAATAGTGGATAAAGAGATACGTAGAAGAACGCGGGTTACTGACATAGCCCAACAGATTAGTTCGTTGAAGGCCGAAAAGTTCTCGAATGGAGATCGCGGATCGGCAAGCGTAGCGTAGGACGTCCACAAACTAGATGGACGGATGATCTCGTTAAGGCCGCGGGATCACGGAGGATCCCGCGGCTAACTGCAGATCTATGAGGGAGGCCTATGTCCAGCTGTCCTACGGCCGAAATGATGATGATGAATGATGATGTAATATTATAATATACACACAGAGGCTCAATTTTGTTAATTTAAGGAATATTTTCACAATCAAAGCAATGCAGCAATGAAAAGACACTTTAAAATAAAAATGTCAAAGAGTTGAGTATTACTATTTCTGCTGCTACGGCGTAGTAGCTCGTAGCAAGTCTAATAACAATTAAAACAATAGGTTAAAATCTATACAAATACATAAAGCTGAAATGTTTGTTAGTATTCTTGCTTGAAAGCGCTAAACAAGGAACTACTTGGTTGATTAAAAAAATAACAGTGTTAGGTAGCCCATTTATTGAGGAAGGCTATCGGCTATATTAAAAAATGATGTTCCTACGATAACTAACTACGCGGGTGAAACCATATAAAACTATCGTGAAAAAAAATTGGTAGTTTATTTAGTGTAAATGCAACTTATCTCTATAGATATTATAAATAATTTAAAGTAGACCCGGGTCTCAATCGCGGTATAATTTCTTTACGTTTCGACATGGGTTACACCAGTCGTGGTCACGGATAGACTGATGAGTGTCAGCAACTGATAAGTGTCAGCAACGCGATTGAGACCAGCGTCTTCTATAAATTATGTGTACAAATCGCGAAAGTTTAAAAACATTTAAAACTAGCGGCCCGCCCCGGCTTCGCACGGGTGGACTTTTACCCTACCCCTGCCCTACCCTACCCCTGCCCTACCCTACCCCTACCCTACCCTACCCTACCCTACCCTACCCCTACCCAAAAGTATCCTATGTCCTTCTCCCAGTTCTTAGCTACCTCCCTACCAATTTTCAGCCAAATCGGTTCAGCCGTTATTGAGTTATAAATAGTGTAACTAACACGACTTTCTTTTGTTTTTAAAATGTATTCTGCTATTCGGGACGGAAACAAATCCAACAAATCAAAAACCATGGCAATCGGTCCAGCCGTTCTCGAGTTATAAGTGTTGTAACAAACACGACTTTCTTTTATATATATAGATTATATAAAGTTAATGAGTTTGTGAGGTTGGAAGGTATAATCTTTAGATCTAATGAATCGATCTGAAAATTATTTTACCAATAGGATATTAAAATTATTTGTGAATATAATATGGCTATTTTTGAACAAGAGGTTCTCACGAGAGCGGGGTCACGCGGGTGAAAAAGCGCGGGACGGCTAGTAATAATGCAGCTAAATAATAATGTATTTGGACCCTAACTCAATTTGTTTAATTTTAGATAA
The DNA here is from genome assembly GCA_947037095.2 of Nycteola revayana. Lineage (NCBI taxonomy): Eukaryota > Metazoa > Arthropoda > Insecta > Lepidoptera > Nolidae > Nycteola > Nycteola revayana. The sequence goes on along the minus strand of OX344859.2, from coordinate 14,800,709 downwards.
GTATTATAAAAACGTAAAAATACTTGTATTAGACTAATTCATCATCATCATCATCATCATCAGCCCGTATAACGTTCACTGCTTAACTGTCACCACGCTTGGGAGGCGGGTTAGTGACCGCAGTATTATGTTGTACCACACAAGGAAACGCTGCTGCCCGTTGCTATACGATTATTATAGATGATGTCATAATAATCGGGATCAACGGCTTAACGTGCTTTCCGAGGCATGGAGAGTAGTCCCTCAGCCAACCAGACCCGGAAATAAATCTAAGAATTTACACAAAGATTTCCTGTCCGGCGTGGGATCGAACTCACGACCTCCGATATTTAAAGCAAGCCAAATACCGCCACGCTACGGAGGATAGACCAATTATTACTCTATTAATAACAAACAAACGGCCTTTTTTTACGAAAGTACAATATTATTAAACATATCCAGTGTTTTTACTATCAATTCCTAACTGTTTAATATTTTTAAAAAACGATGTAGTTGAAAACGATAGGAAAAGATTTCAACCACTTCGCCCCTACACCATCAAGTTCATTAAAAGCCTATCTCCGACTGATCCCTAAAACATTAATAATAATTTATTCAAAAGTTATTAACGTCGCATCGTCCCACGCTAATATCTATTATCGGACCTCAGGCCAAGACAATGGGCCCAATGGCGATATCTCCGTGGAATGTAGCCATATCGGTTATCTCCAGCATGTGGGTTAAAATTGAAATTCATTAATATTTGGAAAATACCGTTAGGACAATGTTGATGCTTAGGGGAGATCGTTTAAGGTGACATTTTTGGGATATTAAAAGGTTTTTTTTAGTCATGGATAATGTTCAATTAGTCCTAGTAGGTTAATTATAAAATTGAGTATTTAAGTATGTGTATATGTGTGAGTGTGTGTATTTTATGAGAAAATAAAGTCTTAAGAAAAAATTACGATTTTGTTAAAAGGTAAGCCTATTAGGCAATAATCGCTATCTATATTGATATATAAAGCTAAATAGTTTGTTTGTTTGCTTGAATGCGCTAATCTCACGAATTTAATGGTCCCATTTGAAAAATTATTTCTGTGTTATATTAGAGTACGGGATTTACGCGAGTGAAACCGTGCGCGGAAACTAGCAAAAAATAAAATTTTAAAGCTTAAGTTAAAATAAGATATAAGTTACTGTTACTGTAAGCCTGCATCATCCCACTGCTGGGCAAAGGCCTCTCCTCATGACTTCCAGCTCTTTCGATCCAGGGCTAAAGTAGGCCACTTGTCGTATGCTTTATCCAGCTCGTAGTAGGACAAGAAGACCAAGATATAAGTATCAAACCAAAACTCTGACTGTTTTATTGTAACGAATATCTATTTGTGATACTTATGATATCGACGTTTTTTTTTTCAATGAAAACTATAAAATAAAAACACACGCTCAGAATCACAATAAAGGTAAGCAAGGGTAGGTTATACTTCAAAATACGTAGCACCTAATCAAAACCACTACTTATTTCCTTACACAATAATTTGAGTGCTCCAGCTACCAACAATAATGAAGCTAGCACCTGATGGCTGCTGACCATCACGAGGTGAGGGGTTATTACAAGTGTACCGAGTCGAAGTGTATATTAATGCGGCTTGCAAGTCACCTGCATTAGTCGAGACGGCGGCTGTGGGCCCAGTTATAAGCGATAGCGAGTTATACCTACTAGTTTTTATCAGGCTAAAGTTAAATAAAAAAAAACATATACAATTCAAATGTATGGTAAGTTTTAAAGAACTTTAGCTATTTGCCATACGAATATATTTGAAATGTAATTTATTTAATACTAGTTGTCCTCCGCGGTTTTACCTGGGTAGATCCCGTTCCCATCGAAGCCTTGACTTAACATATAGGCTACAAAACATCGCGCTCCGACCCACTGGAGCAGAGTTACGCGGGTAAAACAGCGGGGCGCAGCTAGAAATAATTATTCTAAATCTTTATTACTGGACGAGGTTCCCAGAATACTGGCAGAATGTGATTGTTCTGTAGAGTGATAATGCTTATCTGCTGTGTAAAGGAGGAGTCCATTAAGGAGGGTCGTTACGATGTTTTATATATTAATGTTTTAACATTAATATATAAAACATCGTCAATCCAGGCTCCCCACGGCCTCAATATTTTGACGCCACAGGCACAAAAACACATGCCAATTGAAAGTGAAGTATATGTAATAATCTCCGTCTATTTTAGGTTAGTTATTCTCGTTCATTCTCGACTTTAGGTTCAACTTGGGAATTATATTTATAACACAAATGTAACTAAAATCAACTTTAATATTTTTAACTACTTATCCGACATTAGTACATTTATATTAACATAACAATAATAATATCAGCTACATTTTACCGTCGATTTCTCGAAAAACAAATGGGTAATTTTTAGCTAGTGACCTAACTAGTTCCAACCCGTAGATTAACTGATTGAATTTTATTTTTGTTCTATCACGTTTTTTTATGGTTTATTCTTTTAGTCGCTTCCGCTTTTCCCTCGCGCTATCCACCAAAGTCACCAGGCCCAGTAAACCGATTAGAACGACGTCCACCGCGAGGGAGACTATCGCACAATCTCACACGCGACTGTACACCCCACCCTCTCCCCCCGCGGACCACCCCGCCGGTCACGTGACGCACTTTCCAATACCTTCGCCCTGGTAATGACCCCGTGAGTTGTTTTATATCAATAGAGAATTAAGAATAGTAAAATTGTTTTAATGCGAAACCATTATTCAACTCAAGCAGTTTATATTTTTAAAAGTCGGTACTTATTTTTGCAGGATGTCAATTAGATTATGGCCTATGTTGCTCTCGTAAGCAACTATTCTCATATATTTTTTAAGACATATGTAGTTAGCCACAAGGCCTAGATACTTCATCGGACATAACGGCGAGCTGAGCCCCAGCCTTAATTAAGCCATTCACAGTTTAGCACCGGCTACAGGTATTTTTGACCGGGATTACAAGATAATTGAAATTCAACTTCTCTTAAGTAAATTACGTCTAAAAATCTGTGTTACTACATGGTCCCAAGTTCCAGCCCCGAGATACCAATCTCCTTGGGATACGAGTATTTCTGATACGTCATTGTCCTCAAGCGTGTGATTTTGCTAATCACAACAGTTACACATTCCACAAAAATGCAAATAAAAACTCTCATCTGCTCAAAATAAATTCAACTTTAAATTGATCATATAAGACTTAAATTCGCCTGACAGTATTGATGTCTTCGAACATCCAAACGTCATACCTTTGGTTGCAAGGAAAATGACAATGTGAGATACCTATCCTTTCTTTTGCAATCTTAGATATGCTGTCCTGTCAGTTAGTGTAAGCGATATGAAACCTTAAGATTTAGGTGTTAAAGTCTAAATTGGTCTGGTAAAGTTTTATTGAGGGTTTAGGTAAGTGGCACCGGTAATCCCGAGAGGTTTGATATCTGTGTACAGAGGTGCATTGTGCAGGAAGGTTGAAATAGATAACATCAATGCCTCGCTTTTTGACAGACCTCACGTGTGGTCTACTTTTAGCATGTTTGAAGGAATATTGGTATGTATCTATATCTATACTAATATATAAAGGTGAAGAGTTTGTTTGTTTGCTTCGAAACGCTAATGTCAGGAACTGTATGGTCTGATTCAAAAAATCTTTTTAGTATTTTAGTAGATAGCCCATTTATTGAGACTATATTCCTTACAAATAATTTCATCAACATATTAATAACTAGGTTCCCGCGCGCGGTTTCACCCACGTAACCGTAACGTAACGTAACGGGAACGGGTCCCGTGGAACCTTTATAAAACTAGCGACCCGCCCCGCCTTCGCACGGGTGCAATGCTGATGTATTATACATATAAGCCTTTCCCTTGAATCACTCTATCAATTAAAAATAACAGCATCAAAATCCGTTGCGTAGTTTTAAAGTTCTAAGCATACATAGGTACAGACAGACAGCAGGAAGCGACTTTATTTCATACTATGTGATTATATAATCGGTAGTCGTTATGTTCATGACATCAGCATGTTCTAGCAAACAAACAAACGATCTTGTCAGCTTTATATATTAGTATAAATTATTTAAGCCATACCTCATTTCAAAGGTCCTCTTTTTTCCGTAGGCACCTCATGATAAAATATAGACATGGCTAATCCTATACCTAAAGGAGCAATCTATTAGTTTTCACAATTATTTAAGTTCGAAATTGCAGACATATCCGATGCCCTCGTTCTCTCTCTATCTGCTATATGGAGAAACTGAAAAACTACTTGCTGTCCCATCTTAACCAATTTTACTATTATTATTATTCCATAACATCAAATTTACCCATTCCCAGCACAGAAAATGCATATACACCGCCACTCACACAAACACCTACTAACCATACTAACATAAATATCAGCAATGAAAATTGTAAACTATACGTACGAGCACAATTAAGAAATTGTAAACCTTACCCAAAGGGGGAGACCTGGTGTCCTGAAATACAGACATTACGTCTAGCTTAGGCACCAGTGTCCCACAGTATTTATTAGCTGTAATATTGTGGCTAGAGAATAAATGTTTATTATATATCTGATTGCTTTTATGCCCGGTGAAGTAGCAAAAGCTTCCTGGGTAACTACATAATGTTCTTAAAAAAATCGATTGATCAAATTCTTCCATGGTTACCAACATCAATAAGTAGCCATAAAAATATTCAAGTCACCTCTATAACGCCACAATGTAATACCGGCGGCGATTCATCACGCTTTGTAAATCGGTGGGGTAAGCAGACATAGTGACAATGTTAATTGTGGTTTATTGGGCTTTAGTGTTTTGTCATCGTGACCTTGTGGTTTCGTCGGCCGGTCTGTGAGGAGAGATCAATGGAATTAGAGCAATTGGTAGACCAGCTAATATAATAAGCATGATAGTGAATACTTTATTGCATTTCACAATATGTTTACAGGTGTTTTAACATTATTCATCAAAGAAGTCAAAGTCAATAATTTCTTTATTCATTTAGACACAATTCAAAAAAAGATTAAAATAAAAAATCATTCTTATTTACGTAAACCTATACAGGCACTTGCAAATATGTAGTCGAAACAATAATTTAGTATTCAGTATTATCACTACATAGTATAAAACAAATGCGTTTTTTTTTAATAGATAGAGTGATTGTAGAGGATGGTTTATATCTATAATACATCAGCATTGCACCCGTGCGGAGTCGGGGCGGGTCGCTAGTTATCTATAATATTCATATTTTATAAATTTTCAAATTAAACAATAAGTGTATGTATTTATGTTATTATTTTAATCATTTTTTAGTCTTAACGTCTTATTTAATTATTTAACTATATTGTGTCAAATAGCTTGTTATGTCTATATTAGGTTAAAACAATTGTCATTATAGATTATATAGAATCAATCATGTTTTTATGATATGTCCATTTCTTTTCCTACCACCAGTTCAAAGACGTGGCAACTCTGAGAAGAACTGGCAAGAAACTCAGAGGAATCCTTTTTTAAATAATCAATTTATCATTACTTTTGAAATGTTGTTGAGCAGCAGTGTAATTCCAGAACAAGTTACTCCCAAGCCATTCTGTCATTTACTTATAGTCTGATATTTTATAATATGCCTTTTTACATAACTTAGCTTTGTCATTGGCTTTAAATTTATTAACAGATAATTCTGTAATATTATTTGGGAGTTTGTTATAGAAGCGAATACATTGTCCCATGTACCATTATTAGTATGAAAGTAGATCAACACGTCGCTTAGTAGATATTACAGTCGATGATTGTATTGCACGATCAATTGAACTGTAACACACATTTTATCACTGAACAATATTGGCAGTGTATTTGTTCACGTCACTACTAATGAACGTGACAACTGATCTGGTTCAGTTCTAGTCGTAACTATTACAAGATTATTATCGTTTATTGCTATTATATACTTATTTGTGTGTAACTGTATCTATTATATCTTCTTACTTGTGTTTTTTATAATGTATGTCTGTACTACTGTCTGTACGATAAAAAGTATTCTATTTGATTAAGATCGACTTTCATAAACGTTAAATGGATAAATTGAGGAAAGAGAATATTTTGAAAAACACTCAAGATAATAAGATCTATTAGGTAATAACTTATCCTAGTTTTTTTATTTCGAAAAAAATGGCCATAGTAAAGCATAAACCATCCACTCAGAGAAGTGACCAAACTTCATTGAAAAAACAACTGTTAATATTTTTAGAGAAAGAAGGAAAATATAAATAATCATAAAAACGCTTACAATAACATATGGTGCATAACTCTATCACTACTCATAAAACAACTTAATTAATCACTCAAAATATTACTAATTAAAATAAGAATGCAACCCCGTTTTTCCTAAACCCTTAAACACTTAAAAATCCATAACAAGTTGTTATTCATTAGCCACTTCTGTCCCAAATAATAGTTAACCCCTCCGCGTCGCGTGACACGGATTGTCGGGCTGCTAGTAAACGTGACACGCCGTGCTAAACGTATGTACACACGGCCTACTGAAATTCGGGGAATGCATAAAACACGTGTTGGAAAAGCGTGATAGTTAAGTTTAACTTTTATCGCAGTTTGGTAGTAAGAAAAAGTCCATTTGTTAGTATTCGAACTTAAATTCTTGACAACCTACGAACTTTTATACGTTTAAAATTATTACTATCAACCTTTTAGTCTTTCAACAACTTTAGTTTGACATGGCTCGAGAAAAAAAATCAATTAAGAATTTAAATATTTTTTTTTTTTTTTAAAGAATATTAATAAAAACGAAAAGACATTGTAATAATGTCTTTTCGAAGAGAAAACTTGACAATTTAACTTGAAATACTGACACTATTTGCAAAATGGCGTTATACCACGGAGTAGGGTGGTTATACCACGCTTGGCAGACGGGTTGGTGACCGCAGTTCTATGTAATAACACACAGGGAAACGCTGCTGACCATTCCCTGCCCGGCTAGCATAGGCAGCGCGACTCGAGTCTACTCTACGGAGGCCGACCAAACACATTGCAGAAAGTGTCACGTGACAGTGCGTTTCTGCAATGTGATTGGTCGGCCTCCGTAGAGTAGACTCGAGTCGCGCTGCCTATGCTAGCCGGGCTGGTATAGAATAGGTAATGTAATAACAATCGGGACCAACGGTTTAATATACATTCCGAGTAACGTAGTCCTTTCACTTAACGGAGTTTTACACAGGGCGGGATTTACCGGGTATGCCTATTTATTTATTTATTTATTTGGCTCTTCAACAATGAGTACACTGTTACATTAAAAAAACAATTACAATGTGAACTTAAGTCTAAATGTCTCACTACTTACAGAAGAGCACTGCATGCACTAAAATATGAGCACAAACAATTATTATAAAATTTCAATACAAATATATTTAACTATGTTGGATAAAATTAAAATAAAATATTGAATAGATAATAATAATAATTAATTAGATTAAAATATGATAAAAAAAAAAAATGTTTATGTTATGTATGGTTAAATATCTCATTCGTTCATTTATGTCTCCCCATTGCACTGGAGGGAAGTGGAATTTTACTTTCCAACTTTTCCTATAAACTTTTTGATTAAATTCAATGCGGGATCCAAGATTCCATTTAGGTGTCCCGGGACCAGCCTAAGCATAACATGTTAGAGCCTCTTTCGTGTGCCGCTGTTGATCCTGGCTTACAGCTGGAGTTCCAGTGGCGGGAGTGTGGGAGGGATTAGTCCCAAAATAAAAAACATGCCAATGTTATTTCCTTTTTTAAGAAGGTTTGAGACTCTGTCGATCTTTTGAAATTAACAGATTGTTGTCATGGCAACCGTAATTGTAGGGATTTTCTCTAGAAGAGCACAATTAACAAAAAACACTACGCCGCGACGGTGAAACTGCGTGTTTATACCTAGTAATACATTATGTTGGTATATAGTGGGGGTTTTAAAGATCGTAGTCAAGTGAGACTCCGCGAGAAGGTGCGTGTGTTAGTTATCAGTGCTGCCATCTGACGGGTGTCGGCGCTGGCGCAACTATCACTCGTTCGACACTACACTCTAGAGGACTACAGTAACAGAGACATCTACTTTAAAGAGACGAACATTACATAAAGGGTAGCTTAGCAGAGTATAGTTAGTTCAACTTTATAAATTCATATTAAAATAACAGACAATAATTTAATGAAAATTGATCAGAATAATTAAAAGTACATTTTAATAAATTAATTATATAATATTTTCTTTCTAAGTCTCTCTGAATTTTGAACTAAATGTAGTAACTGTGTTAATGAATGTCTTAGTCTATCAATTACCAATTGCTAATTTTTTTGTTCACCTTTTATTAGCAAAGAAATCTTTCAAGTAAATCCTATAAGGATTAGCTTACTCCTCCAAATAAGTATCTTTTATTTTACAAATACTTTCATCGTTTTATTTTTTGTAGTAATATTACCTGATATAATTTTTTTTTAGTTTTTAAAGTACGTTTAAAATAGTTTTTAGCTGTATGTAGCGATACGTAGGTACTAAAAAATATCTCTGTTTCTTTTATACTCTGTACACACAGCGGTCAGTTCGATCGTTTTAATTGACTGGTAAAATGATAGGCTTATTATTTTTGTCTGCTTATTACGTATCAGTAAGTTTACATGCTGCGCGTACTGTTAATGAAAGCAAATATATCTAGGCCTCAGAAGCATAATGTCGGATGTGCCATTATACGTAAGAAACATTCGTCGTATGTGTCTTTATCCTTGACTGGCACTTATGACCAAATGCTTCTGAACTATAGATATAACTACTCCATTGATAGAATAACACACGCATATATATAAATATATATACATATACCTATCATCATCAGGCCGTATAACGTCCACTGTGAACATGGGCCATCTCCCGAGGGAGGGTATTTGCCATAGACACCACGTTTGGCAGGCGTTTTGGTGACCGCAGTATTATGTTGTAACACAAGGAAACGCTGCTGCCCGTTCCTTGATATACGATTACTATAGATGATGTAACAACAATCGGGACCAACGGCTTAACGTGCTTTCCGAGGCACGGAGGGTAGTCCCTCATCCAACCAGACCCGGAATATATACATATATATTTAAAGATTACTAGCAGAGTTTTTCAGTCTACTAGTACTCTTTAACCCCTCGTGCGAAGCTAAAATGCTTGTGTTACGAGTAGGTTCACGTCGGTAGTGCAATGGGTGGGGTTCGAACCGGCGACCTCAAGATCACAGGTCCGACGCTCGAGCCATTGGCCAAGTGTAACATCCCTACTTCATTACATAGTAAAAACAAAGTCGCTTCCCGCTGTCTGTCCGTCCCTTTAGATGCTTAGATCTTTAAAACTACGCAACAGATTTGGATGCAGTTTTTTTTAATAGGTAGGTAGAGTGATTAAAGAGGATAGTTTATATGTATCAGCATGGCACCCGTGCGAAGCAGGGGCGAGTCGCTAGTAATATTATAAATGTGAATGTCCGTTTGTTTGTTACGCTTTCGCGCGACAACTACTCAACCGATCATCATGGAACTTTGTACTCATATTCTTGGAGGTATCAGAAGTAACATGGGATAATTTTTATTAAAAAAAAAATGCGAGAGGAGCCGCGGTTGAAAGCTAGTAAGCTATATTTATAATAGTGAAAGAAGTTTGTAATTCCGACCAGTAGTTCCTGAGATTAGAGCGTTCAAGGAAACATACTCTTTAGTCATTGTGTGTGGCGGCTCTATGATGACTTAAGCATATATTTAAGCAATAGAGTCGGATATAGTGGTCTCTGTATAATAGTGTTAGTTTCTTGCAGTCTCTGTACTCCTAGTTTGTAAGTTGTGATCTATATGTCCGGGTCGTCTAGGACGCCTCGAGGCCGACGGTGTTTACGCCGCTTTGAGCAAAGGCCTATAGTCGGATGCTGCAACAACCAACGGGTTAGGTGTTGAGCCCAGGCCCCTCTTTCCCACTAGGCACACTGGGCACGCACCCAGGGCCCCAAGATGGTTTAGGGTCCCCTAGTCCCTACTTCAAACGACAACCGATAGCCACTCTAAGGACTAATCGTAGATGCAAAGCTCGTTGAGCGACTCTGAGTCATTAAGAGGGGCCTTAGGACAGAATTCACTACAGGCTCCGCGCTGGCTTAATTCGGCACTGCCGTGAAACTTATCGTATCTGCGTTATTTGTAAAAAAATATTCAAATTTACTATGGTCATAGTATAATGGGGCCCCCATAATCCTAATGTGACCAGGCCTCTTATAGGTAGACATGGGTAGCTCGCGAATGAGAGATACATTTGAACTAGCTCTTCAATCACAATCTAGCTCCCAGTAGCTCAGTCGTTCACAGAATAGCTCACTAGTTCATTTAGCTCAACGGCTCACTGACTCGGCTCTAGTAACGAGTGATACCGACGAAACGCCGACAGCGGCCCGACAATGCCCGATCTTCCCCGACGAACAGATGAACTATTTCACATGTCGCTCACTGACCGACTCTTCGGCTCAATACGTCATAGTAAAATAACTCTTATCATCGTTGTTTTAAAAGATAGAAAGAAAAAATACTTTAGCACTTTTACATAAGTATGAAAATCCTTAAGGAATAAGTTTGTGATTTTGTAAACAAAACAAACATCGTTGTTTTCTTAAATTTACTTAAATAGTTTCGGCAGATTATCGCGTCATTCGTGTCGCATATTGCTAAGCAGAGTTTAGTTTTGGTTTCTTATCATCATCATCATCATTATCAGCCCGTATAACGTCCACTGCTGAACATGGGCCTCCTCCCGAGGGAGGGTATTTGCCATAGTCAGCACGCTTGGCCTTAAGCCTGTTCAAGTATGAAGGAAAATCATTAGCTTTCATTTTGTAATAAAAACAAAACAACCAAATGAATCTATAGCCCGCAAATAAGTTAAATGAACTAAAGAACTACATATATTTCGCCAATAACTCAATTGAGATAAAGAGTTATTCGGTGAGCTAAAGACCTAAAAGAGCTAGTTGTCTCGTGCGGCTCAATTTGATCTGTAGCTCGCAAGTAACTCAATTGAGCTAAAGAGTTAAAAGAGTTATTCGGTGAGCTAAAGAGCTAAAAGAGTGATATAGTTCTTTTGATCAAAAGAGCTATATCTCTCTTTTATTTTCAGTGAGCTACATTTCGCATGTCTACTTATAGGTGAAAGACGGCCCTAGAGCCGCTTATGGTCTAATCTTGTCCTATTACATCGTCTAAAATTAGGATATGATTATCATTAGTACGTCATACAAACACTAGCTTGCTGTCCTCGAACATTCAACTAGTATTGTACCGTGACAACTGACGTCCATCAAATGATTTGCTCCGAACTCCAGCGTCAGTGACTGACGCGGGTCACAACCCCGGTACCTACGGAACTGACAGCAGACGTCAAAATACTGGCGTTAGGTGTTCGTTACACGCGAGCCTGGCGGGTTGCCTCATTACAGTTTCGAAATGAGGTAGGTAATGTCTAATTAGGTAGCAATCACTAATATATCTGTGGCGTAGCGGCATATATCTCGGAGGGCGTGGGTTCGATCCCCATGTTTTCTGTTAAGGTTCGTTGAAGAGTCTCTTCCCTTCGTGCCTCAGAAAGCAGGTTAAGCCGATGTTTCCAATTGTTATAACATAATGTATAAAAATGTAATTCAGTAACAAACAAGCATTTCCTTGTTCGGTATATTATTATAGGCTATACTTTTTTCGTTTGCAAAAACAAATGCTTTTGCAACTTACTTCACCGAAAATAAAGACTGGCATCATATAGGCCTCTTATGCCCGGTTAAGTAGGTAGCAAACGCCGCGTGCCTAACTATGTATGTCCGTCCGAAAAAAAAACATATAGGCCTCCACTTCGATGATTTTTGCTACAGGTACTGGTAGTTCATAGTTTTGGCGATTTCTCGACCACGGTTTCAGCTCCAACCGAGAGCCTTCTTCAATGAGCGAGCTGTATCCTACCATGCTTGGAAAACTTTCCTTTATACATAGTTTTGGTACGTTCATTTTAAGCATTGACATTTTCTTCAACACATATTAAAAACATTATTTATTTTTAATATCTTAACTACCTACTTGTTATTTTACATTTGGATTAATCTTTACTAATATTATAAAGAGGAAAGACTTGTATTTTTGTGTGCATGTTTGTAATGAATAAACTCAAAAACTACTGTGCCAATTTCAAAAATTCTTTCACCATTGGAAAGCTACATTCACCCTGAGTGTCGTAGGCTATATGATACGTTATGCGAGATAAACCGCGCGCGGGAAGCTAGTATGTAATATAAGGTGATTTATTTTGTTTATTTTTAATTGTAATAGTATTTATGGCCAGACTAAATATATGAATTCCCTTTGACAGCAGGTTGTGTCATATGTCGGCCGAATTGCTCATGTGTACCCGGCCCCCGCCAACAACTTATCGAAGGAGTGTCCGGGGGGATTTAGTGGTGTAGCGTCCTCTCCTCGTGGTATGAGTAAGCATAGCACCGCTATGGAGAGGGCGAGTCCCACATATCCCGCCGCAAACGCGGATGCGCTGCAGCGGCGGTGGGATTGCGTAAATGCATTTCCCACCGGTAAAAAAAAAAAGAAAAATTAAGGTAGTGTCATGAGAAGTGGTTACATTAGTGAATAATTTAAAGACAAAGAAATAAAATGTGCAAAAGCGAGCTTAATTCAATGATGAATTTTCTTACTTAAAGTTTTTTTTTTGCACTACTAATATTCGTGTAAACCCCTCGTGTTAAGCTAAAGTGCTCGTGTTACGAGTGGGTTCACGTCGGTTGTGCAATGAGTGAGGATCGAACCGGCGACCACATGATCTCACGCCCTAGCCATTGGGGTACGACCGAAGTTATTTCAACAATATTTATTTTTCATTATGATTATGTTGTATATTATAGTATATTAATTTACGAAAATATTAATGAATTTGGTTTTTTGCAAATAAAACAATGTGTGTCGGCTCTTGTTAATGTCACACTAATTCTGCCGTGGCATAACTAAAATGCCGTTATCCGACATCTGGTCGATTTTTAACTTTGAATGCTATTATAACGAGCAAAGAAAAATCTACCGATCTGTGTTTTCGAATTTTCAATACCTTGAATAGTTTTGGAAATAATCATTTTAAGAAAGCCGTTACGTACATATTTTCCTCTTGTGAAATAAGCAAAAATGCCTTTAAGTAACTTTGTGAGTCTATACAGCCGCTATAGTTCATTAACTCATATTTTTATTACAAGTTTTTCATATGTTTGGTTCTCTTGGTTGCCGTTAACAGTTTTTTTTTACACTATAAAGCGGTAAAGGTACTTTAACTGTTTTATTGTTAATCTATTTTTATTATAGAAGTTTACTTTTGTTAAGCTATAACGCCGTTAATTGAAAATGCTAGACTTTCATGTGATTAAGGATGTTTAACGGCATTATAGGTTAATATATGACATACTTGTATTTTGACTTTACGTATGTTATAAGCCAGTGGCGGCATTTCCAAAACTAAACATACATTAATTGTCCGTCATTATTAGACTAAAATGACGTTATCTCACACTAATACACAATAAAGCCGTTAACTAATCTCGCGCGGATCGGGGGGCAGCGGCTATGTAACGATCCTGTTCCGAAATCAGAGGGGTCGGGGGTGAAACTAGAGCATCGCACAGCAGGTACTTTTTGGGTGAGGACTCGAGGACTCCAATAAAGAGTTTTTGCGTGAAAGAGTAACTGTAACAAACATACATACATCCACATATACAAACTTTCGCATTTATAATATTTGTAGGATACATCTATGTCATAATCTATGTCTTATTATCTATTTACATATATAAAAGCGAAAGGTCATTTATTTACTCATCTCGAAATCTCAGAAACTACAAAGGAGCTAGGCCTAGGAGTCTCAAATTTTGTGGGTTCATATAGGACGTAGGTGCTAACTGAGACGGGATATTGCTAAATTCAACCCCTAAGGAAGTAAGAAGGGGTGTCAATGTTTGTATGATTCAAATTCAAAATTAATGTATTCCGTAAAAATGGTTATATTTGTTTGGAATCTTCATAATTTTCCCTTACCGTGCAGTGCGTGATGTGACGACTAATGAGAAACACTGCCAAGGAGCGATTTAATTCCAAGCATTTTTGTCACAAAGATAATCAGATTTTTTTTCTGAGAATTGGGAAAAAAATGAAATTTGGCTTTAACAGACATTTTAAACTTATTTATAGACAAATTCTCTTATACTTTTGGGAAGTTTGTTATAGAACCGTATACATTGCCCCATAAAAGAGTTACCTATTTTGCGGAGACGGCTAGCATGAACAATAAGATTACCTATGCTTGTATCTAGTATATACACTTATGTGTGTCGCTTTTTTTTACAAAATGAGTCAATATTTTTATCTACATATAACACATTATCATATATTATGATGCAACGGTTACAATATTTATTTGTATAAATTTCTCAAACTTTGCTTGGCGACCCAGTTAGTAAATAGCCCTTGCGACTCTTTTTTTCAATATAATAATGCTATTGATATCCGCGCTGTTACCCCAAAGAAGAATCCCGTACGAAATTATGCTGTGACAGTAATAAACGATTCTAGCCGTATCAACATCAAATACCCGTAAGCCGTCTAATTGTTTTTACTGCATTTACCGCAGAACTTAATTTTGCTGACATTTTCTCAATGTATGGTCCCCATTGTAATTTGGAATCAATGGTGATACCTAAGAACACAGAGTTTCGACAGGGTCCAAGCCATTTACATTAGTGGAAACCTGTCTAACATTGGGTGTCGAAAACTTGATTACTTTAGTTTTCTTATCATTTAAACAGAGATTATTAACATGCAACCAATGAACAACTTTAGAGAGTGCATTGTTAAGTTTGTCATAATCATGTAGTTGTCTATATTAAATGTCTTTCTTATCGTTACAGTTTCACCAAACACTACTTACGTGTAAATTATAGTATTTGAATTTAAGACTGAACCGAAATGTATCGAATCTAAAAGAAAAGGTGACATACTTAAAAAAATCCGGTACAAGTTCTGATTATAGGAATAATAATATAGACTGATGTAAGTTTATTGAGACTGATTAACTATTTTAACTAAATACCTAATCATTTTAATTTTAAACATTGTCATATTATTTTAAGTTATTTGGTAAAGTGACTGTGTTAAGATTTGAATACCATATTTTTAAGAATATTTAAGTATTATCAAGAAGGCTATAAATGTAGATAAAAAGTTAAAACTAAAATTTAAATAAGGCAGATTTTTTTTTTGTTTTTAGTATAGGATGATTGTTTTTTATTGATAATAGAAATTTACAGTTTGATGTTCAAGGAGAAGAGTCCACTTAGTCTTGATTGTTTATAAAGTATCTCAGGTTTCATTAAGTATTCTGTATGTAA
Source organism: Nycteola revayana (assembly GCA_947037095.2). Taxonomy (NCBI): domain Eukaryota; kingdom Metazoa; phylum Arthropoda; class Insecta; order Lepidoptera; family Nolidae; genus Nycteola; species Nycteola revayana. Next base: position 14,785,191 of record OX344859.2, on the reverse strand, counting down.
ATTTCATTTGATTGAAAATTTATTTTATATTATATTATTTTGAAAGTACAAGTTGTACCTAATTAAAATGGATAAATAACTGATGTGATATTTGTATTTGTGAAAACTAAAAGTTCCTAATAAATCTAGTTTTAAGTGAAATTTTGTCAAAGTTAAAACTTTGAGCAAAAATATACCCTATTTTAAAAGCTTTAAAAAATATATTGACTAGTGATTGATAATATAATGACCTTTATTAAAAAAATGTCTTTATTTCTAGTAACTTCATGTTGTTAAATATTATTGGTTCACTATTTTTTTATTCCTTCTGTTGCGCTTTAATGCCGTAAAACTATAAGGTTTTTACTTTAACCACGATTAAGCTTAATAATGATTCAAGTTTTTCCCTTAAATTTAAATACATTAATAGGTTACCAGACTTAAAAACAGTAAAGTACCGTTAAACACACTAAAGTCTAACATGAGTCAGTTCAATATTACATATTATTAAGCTAAATAGACGTTATGTACTTTAGCGACGTTTTAGTTATTCACCAATGAGATTTTTTTAGCATTTTAACAGACAATAGTTTGCTATGAAATAGATACACTAAAATGCCGTTGCGCTATGCGTAACGGCATTTTAGTCGATGACCGATAAGATTTTGGCAACACCGATGATAAACTAAAATGCAAAAAACGTTTTTTCATGAAATTAAATAATATTTACGATATGACAGGGGAGTCATTCGAAAGTATTAAACTTGACCTATTTTTTGGTACCACCAATTCTCAAATAAGTGTTGTCATTGAAAAGTTACATCAATTTTAATTTTTTCCGCGGTTTTTGCTCGTTATTCAAAAATACGGTTTTGGTAGATAACGGCATTATAGATATATCACGGCAGAATTAAGGTAGGTACATTGAAAATGTATTTGTCACTATATAATTGTAACTTTTGAACCAAACAGATACAAATACTAACAAAATATAATACGTCAAAACTCACGTGCACTTTGCTTTAACTTTGTTAATGTCCTTGAACTTACTAGTGATGTAACACCAACTCGCCAATTAACACGATGATATAAATAAATTGTCTATGCGCCGCTACCAATTAATTAGAACAAGTTTATTATTAACAGAGTTGTATTATAATTAATTTGATTATATAAGCAGACGTGAGAGTATGATATTTGCCGCCTCAGTGGATTGACTCAAGGGAAAGTTTTAATTTAATTATTCCAGCACATGTTTATTATTAACCACTAGCTGATGCTCGCGACTCCATCTGCATTATGTTTGTTATTCCTTCGATAAACATTTTTAACGTGTAGGTTATTTAAAATGTTGACCGGTTATGTAAGTTACCACCATGCAACATTTAATTTAAATCGGTCCAACGGTTACTGAGATTGGTACGTAACACCAGACAGAGAAACAAAAAAATTAAAACAGATCTGAATGTGTTCTATTTTACTTCTAACATCCCCCAGACTGTTTATTGCGTTTTTTTTCTATGTTACAGACATTCGACCTCCACAGTTTTATTATATGTATAGATAAGTATTTATGGCTTACATATGTATGTAGGTAACTTACATATTTCTATTAGTTAAAATATAAATGTTACATAAAAATAATTAAGTAAGTGAAATATTACTTGTTCTTCAATTTTAATAGAATTTGGCCCATTTTTTACGTGAGAATGCTTCATACGATAACCTAATATATAGCACCTAATATATAGCACCTAACATGTAGCACCTAACATATAGCACCTAACATATAGCACCTAATATATAGCATCTCGTGCACGGTTTTCCCACCATAGCTCATATTCCCGTGGAAATGTCATTATGAAAGCCAATAGCGTGCCTCAATAAATGGGTTATCTAACACTGAAAGAATTTTTCTAATCGGATCAGTAGTTCCTGAGATTAGCGCGTACATTCAATCAAACAAACAAAATCTTCAGTTTAATTTTATGCCTGTCAAGCGTTATGCCTATTACAAAAACCCTCCTCGAGAGGAGATACATGATCAACAATGGACGTTATACACGCTGATCATGATGATTAATGTATAATGGCTACAGTTTTTTGCCATTTGACTAACACATTAGAAATGAAGAGAAAAATGGATATTTAAATAAAACATAAAAAGTGTTGAAAATTATATGTTCAGTAGTCTTATCACTACATAGTATAAAACAAAGTCGCTTTCTCTGTCCCTATATCCCTATGTACCTATGCCTAAATCTTTAAAACTACGCAACGGATTTTGATGCGGTTTTTTTAATAGATAGAGGGATACCCGTGGCGGTACTAATATATAATGCTATTTGTTTAAAACTATAGGGAATTTTATTATTTTATTATTAATCATGAAGTTCCTACGGGAACGGGAATTACGCGGGTGAAACCACGCGCGGGAAGCTAGTTTACTAATAATTTGAAACATCAAACTTAATTTTTTCATCAACTCAAAGCTTTTAAAGTAAATCCACAGTCAATTGAATTGTTTGTTTTCACCTGCATCGTTAGTGGCCAACAAAGCGCGCATTAAACACCGAAGTTCATTTATCATCGTAATTGACAACTGGGCTTCGTATCTCTGGCCGCTGAGATGTTCCCGAGATATCATCTAATGACATTTTTTAACGTTCAGCAGATTTATTTGAACATTTATATATTTCACTGTTAGTAGCATCTCAATTGGCACTCTTATTGCAAGGAACTCTGAGATTTGCAAGTCTTTATCATCATCAGCCCGAGGGAAAGCAATGCCATAGTCACCATTCTTGGCACGGGGGTCGGTGACCGTAGTTTTATATTGTTACACAAAGGGAGACCCTGCTACCCGCTAACGATAAGTATACGACTGTTATACATAATGTTATAACAATAGGTATCATCTTAACGTGCTTCCCAAGGCACCGAGGGTACCTAGTTCTGCAACCAAGTATAGACCCGAAAACAAATCATAACTTTCATTAAACGATTTCTTGTCCGGCGTGGGGATCGAGCCTACGACTTAAAGACTTAAAGCGTAACTTAAATCGCTGTGCTAAGTAGGAGTACCATATTCTGGATGGGAACGCTTTTGAAGCCCCAGGTAGGCTTTATGGCGATCTGAGATAAGGATTTATAGAAGCTCTACACTAAATTAAATTAATAGAACATAGGACTAACTACAATGCAATTTTATTTCCTTTTGTATCTTTGAATAAGCCTAAAGTAAATACTTGTACTAGGTAGGTAGGTAAGGTTTACTTTGTTTGTTACAAATGTAGAGAATTTTGGTAGCCGAATTGTCTTGCTTTCATTAGTTAAGTTAGAAATGTTGTTCATTGAATGATAAAACGGGCATAATAGGCTACGTGATTGATTCGATTTTAGTATGAATAGCTAACTATTCATGAACAATTTAAAGTTTTACATTGACAATCAATTTACTAATTGATATACATTTATATTGCATCGTTTAAATATATACGATATAGAATAGATTGGTTATATTAAAGTTTGTCGCCGAGTTTAACTTTAGTTACGCGTGTATATTATGATAAAAAATATAATGTTTAGTTTATAATTTATAGGTATATAGTTCATACCTTTCTTTCTTCATTCTAAATTAAATATTTTGTTTACCATAGTATTTTTTTTAGCTCTATAGAATTACTGACGTATTTTGTATAGAGAATTAAATTGACGACTGACTTCGATACGCTATTTAATGTCTTATTGGATTGGTAATCATTTTAACGGTGTATCCATAAATAATAAAACTTTGTAAGTTCACATTAATAGTTAACTCACTTATAGTTTCCCATAAACTTTTTTTTGTACATATAATAACAATAAAGGTATCGATATTCGACGCGGCGCATCACTATTAAAATTTATATTGACATGTACACGAAACACAAACACAATGCAAACTAAAGAAATTAAATTATACTTGTTTTGCCACACGTTTAAATTTAACACACTGATTTCCAGACGGTAAACATGATTGATTTAAAGATTTAATTTTAATATTTTATCAACCTACTTCGTGAGTTATTAGTTTATTATAGGTGCGTTCCCATATTCTGTTGGTGTAACAAATGTGTCTAAGATCTAAATAAGAATATTTTATTAAAAGGAGAATAAACGATTATAAGTACTTACCAGTAGGTTTAGGCACGTTCCTCTTGACCTGCATCCACTTGTAAGTAGGCACGGCGGCGTGCGACGGGTGCGCCTGGTGGCCCTGCAGGTGTGCGTGCGACGCGCACTCCTCACGAGGGAACCCATCCCGCAGCCCGGAGAACTCCTCCTTCGGCTGGTAGTGATCAAACTCCGCGCACGGCAGCGGGGACCCTGCATGGTTATACTGCATCGTCGTCTCATCTACAAAGTGCATGTTATACTTCGTCTCCAAGTAGTGATTGTCCAGTTTATGCTCGTGCATGTGCATTTCTTCGGGCCGAGGCACCTCTTCTCGATGCTTAAATGGCTCCGGGTGAGGAGGCAACGTGTGAAGAGGGTAATTCGGCTGCAAATCTCCATAATCTAAATTTGTATAACATAACCCGGTGTCTGTACTGATAACGGGCGTCGGAGGATGCTCGTGCGTCCCTTGCCCGTGCAGTAGAGGTTCATAGTAGTGCGCAGGCGCTTCGTAATACCCTTCGTGGTAACCTTCATAAGGTGGCTGGTAAGAGGCGCCCTGCTGATAGTATTCAGCGCCGCCGTACCCGTTCTGCTGGTTGTTGTACATCCCGACATCCATAGTCATCATGTTTGTCACGATCACCGTGTCTATCGATAACTATCGACCATACGTTTACATCACACACATCACTACTGCGGCGAGATGAAATGGTTCTCGCGACGGCTATTGGCGTCCCGGAATTCGGAACGTTCGAATTTTAAACGGGCTAGTGCCGCGCCGTGCACTATCGATCGCACGCCCGCACCTCAGGTGAACCGACGGACACTGATCGTGGCACGCACGCCGACATAATTTTTCCCGACCGCACCTAAAACTTACGATCGCCGTCCCTCTCTATCGCGTCGGAAATCTCGCCGTCCGACAAAGACGGAGTAATCTCAAAAGTTTGATCGTATCGCGATGTGATAAGAGTAAGAATTTTGATTTTAATGGAAATAAATTTGTTGTTACGGAGTATGATTAGTGTAATGAGAGCGTTCGACGTCAGATGTGTACTGAGCGCGGGAAGTGCCAACTTGTGCTGATTCCGTAGTTTTTGTGCAATGGGAGGAGCGAGGCAGGGGGAGGGGCTCAGAGCGAGAGCCAATGAGGGTCGTGGGTTTCATTCTTTATTTCGGATTGGTCGCGTGGAGATAATAGTGCGAATCTGGGAGGCTGGATACGGGTCGCGAACGTTTTTTTATTTACTTTGTGCCGTAGTGAATGGTCCTCGACGTCAGTGTATAAGGAATGCTTTAATTTATCCCGCTGACGTAAATCGATTTCAAGGTGCGAAATGTTCATTTTGTACGTTTTTGTCACGGCTATGTATTGTGGCAGCTGTCTTATGTATCGCCTTCTGGTTTTAAAATGGCGAAGAAGATGTATCGGTGCCTTTGTACCTATTTGAGATTTTGTGGGTTTTTTCTAAAAATTTTATTTAAGATTTCAATTTTTGCAAAAGTTGTTAATGTCATCAATTAAAAATTTGTTGCGGTTATTGTTGTATTTTTATGTGTGTAGAACTGTCTTCGGAGTTTCTTTAACAGTAAAGTTAAACTACCTACTAGAAAAATCTTACACCTACTAATATATTAAGCTAAAGAGTTTGTTTGTTTCATTGCACGCGCTAATCCCAGGAACTACTGGACCGATTTGAAAAATTTCTATTGAAAAAAGGCTAGACCGATTTTGACTGAACTACCTTAAAAAGTACTAGCTTGAAGGCGAAAACATATTATTAAAACGCCACGCCACCCGGCGACACGCCACGCATGTTGAGTCGAATCAAATGTATTGTTATCTATAGACCAGAAACACACTATGAACACCCGACACGACGCCACGCGCGTACTGATTTACAGGTGTTGACACGTGGCGTGGCATGGTGTGGCGTTTTAATAATGTGTTTTCGCCTTTACGCGCGTATTGGTCCCCGTATGGAACGTTACATGGGCTATCTAACTCTGAAAGAACTCTTGTGTTGAAGATGTGAAGTAGATGAGAAGTCTGTTTGCAAGACATACGCACGTCGTATTTTTTTTTTCTGACGGAAACGGAGTTTATCCACGAGGCTTTTGCTACTTCGCCGAGCATAAAGGCGAGCAAAGCTCCAGCCTTAATAAATGGTTTTAAAACTACAAACTAAGCAACCTGCGCAAGAGGGCGCCCCCTGTCGGGCTTGGACCTCGGCTCAGGGCGGTCGCTGGCGATGAGATTGAGGGATTATGACTTTTAGTAGACCGCCACGCTACGGAGGTATTACAATACATAAGGGTTCAAAATCGGTGGAGCTGTACTCAAGCGACATTCCTTCAAACACGTGGCACCTTTTGGCTATTAGATACATAAACCTACACAACTTAATAAATTATGTATTATTATCTATTATCTATGAAGTAGCAACAGTTTATCAAACTTAATATAATTATATGCATAATGCATAACTAGGTATGTTAAAAATAATACCTAGTTTTACATTATATTTCTTTTGATTATTTTTATTTTATTTTATTTATTTAAAGACAACCAGTATTTGTTACATTTTGCTAACAATAGATATCTATAAAAAAAAACAACACCAATGTGAAGTCTAATGCACAGCATTTTAAGGTGTCACAACATGCACAGTATTATGGCACTCGTGACCTTACAATACCTATACAGGGTTATTTTTAAAAAACCAACAACCTTTCAGGCCGTGAAAATACTAATGATTATAAACAACTTTTACTATTGGACCAACCTTGAAATCGCTGAAAAAAAATCAGCTGTTCCATACATTTATGTTCACTTACCTCGACAAAATGTATGGAATATCTAATTTTTTTTTCGCGATTTCATGGTTGGTCCCATAGTAAAAGTTGTTTATAATCATCAGTACTTTCATCCCCTGAAAGGTTGTTGGTTTTTTAAAAATAACCCTGTATAAAAGAAAAATATATATATAAACATTTAACTTTATATACCTATATAAATTCAAAATTAAAATATCAAAATTCGCATTCTAGCTCTACTAGCTCTACTAGACACGTAATTTGTCAAAAACTTCTTTATGGTAATTGCTGGAGCCGCCTACTACCTACTTATTGATAAACGGGTAGGTCGTAGTTTTTTTTTAAATATTACTAGCTTAATTTTGTTTTCTACTAGTATTCTTGTTATCCCCTCGTGCTAAGCTAAAATGATTGTGTTACGAGTGGGTTCACTTTAGTAGTGCAATAGGTGGGGATCGAACAGGCGACCACAAGATCACAATTCCCACGCCCTAGCCGTTGGGCTACGGCCGCTTGAAATATTGTCAGTCATAATATGTAGAACCTGACAAGAGGCTTTTGTTACTTCAGTGGACTTCCTGCTTTCATTAAATTGACCTTAAATTTTCTGATGCCCTCGTAGACCCAAAGTCTAGACTAGAGGACAACGAACTGTAAAGTTGAGCGACATTTGGACAAGACTCGCCAAAAGCTTGAAAAGTCATACTTCCTCGATTCTATACTGTTGATGGTCCATGAAAGGACGAAGTGTCGTGTTGGCGTCGGCTGGTGGTTGTATTTTTGCATGTTTTTCATATTTTCCTACATATGCGGTGAAAAAGCTTTTAAGACACACCTATTTAAAAATGACAACCTCCGTAGCGTAGCGGTATTTAGCTCGTTTAAATCTCGGAGGTCTCTTTGTGTAAATTCTAAGATTTATTTCCGGGTTGGTTGAGGGACTACCCTCCGTGCCTCGGAAAGCACGTTAAGCCGTTGGTCCCGATTGTTAGAACATCATCTATAATAATCGTATATGGACAGGCAGCAGCGTTTTCTTGTGTGTACTTATTCATGGATTATTAAAATAAAGTTGGAAATAAAACGCTTTGTAATGAATGGCTAACTGACTGACGTATCAGCGCACAGCCTAAACCGCTGATCGTAGACTACCGAAACCTGGAGACTTAGAGACACGTTAAGCCGTTATTCCCGATCGTTATAACATCATCCATAAGGAACGGGCAGCCAACCCGCCTGCAAGCGGGATGACTATGGAAAATACCTTCTCTCGGAAGTCCCATGTATGCTTCCACACAGTCCATGCTTTAGCTGTGGACGTTATACGGGCTGATGATGGTGATCATAAAGTTATATAAGGAAAAAGTGACAACTAAAAACTTAGAAACGGTAGGACTATTATTCTTTGTTCAAACTTTCAAAGGAACCCAGTAGGTATCATAATTAATATATTACCCGTACAAAAAAAAACTTATAAAAAATTAAAACGAAACTGCATGACGACTAGAGATCGTTCTGATATTTTAAAAACATAATCTGGCGACAGTTACCAAAGGGGGTTTGGTTGCCAAGTTTATTGGACACTCGACTTCGACTCTATGCTTCAGGTAATAAAGTCTATATTTGTAGTGTGTTTTATGCTTTATTTGTGTTATTATAATGAGCCTGGATGTGTTAATGCACAAGTCGAGAGATAACACGTTATGGGCACAGACTACACGGTTATAACGGTGGATAAGGATGGACTCGTGTCCATATTTATTTTAATATATCGATAAATATTTAGATCTACGAAGCAGAAGGACGTAGGTATTATACTTCAAAAGCATTTAGTCGTAAGTGCTAGTTAACGATAAAGGCACATACTACGAATGTATCTGACGTATAATGGCACATCCAACCTTTCAAATAAAGTTTGACGATTTACAAGTGCCTGTAATTGGTGGCCAGTGGGGACACCGGTGTGGTGTCCCCACTGGCGTTTGGACGTGTACCCAAGGGGTTTTAGAGGGTCATATGATAAGCAGGTCATCGATATAGGAAGGGGTCGTACATACCTTACCGCAGAGAAAGTGGGGATGCGTTATGAATCTGGGATGTGTATAGTCTCTAATTAATGTTACTATAGGGCAGCTTAGTAACCAGTTAAGGTATTGGTAAATTGTAACCAGCGGGGAAGTACCTTATACTTTATATTTTATAATAACAATAAATGGAATGGTTTAAATAATCTTCCCTTTTATTTACTGTACTCATAGATACATCCAAAACGAGGAAATCTACGTTACAACGTCCGAAAACAAAATTGTACGTTAATACGTATAACTGTAGATTTTCTATTATTGGTCTACCCTTGGATAATCTTTGAAACACACAGGCCAATTATGTAAAGAGTACAACAACGATAATTAAGCAGCTGATTCGCATAAGGTCAAAAAATGTAGTGTCAACATAGCCATAGGAGATTAGTTGTCGACTACAGCTACAATTAATGTAGTTGGTTGGTGTGGCAATCTAAAAAATTTGCGACATTTTTGTCGTTTTGCGATTCGTCTGCTGAATTACCGGTGTGGCTTTTAGTACGCCCTTACGGTACACAAGTAATTATTTGCATTATGTACAATATAGTTATTGCTTGCTCTATGTATTTATGTTTGGGATAGTATCACTATAGATTACGCTTTATTGAGGGCCATTCAGAACGTTCTATTTATTTATTTATTTAAATATAGGGTTACCAACATAAGTACAGCAATTACACATTACATATACCAATTTATATAAAATTACTTAAAGCTAACTGCACTTACAATTATAGGTTAACCACATCATGCATTAATAAATGAAATAAATTAGAAATTATAAGAAACAATTTGGAAAACAAAAAGTAATGTTAAGAAAGACAAAAATAATAAAATGAAACAAAACAACTATTACACAAATAAAAAAATAGAACTAAAGGACATCACTGGCTTTCAGTAGTTTCATAAATTTAGGGAGGCTTTGAAACACACAGGCCAATTATGTAAAGAGTATCATCTATGATCAACAGATGTGCTAATAAGAAATTAATGTACAACGATATTTATTTTGATTCATTTTTTTAATAAAAAAAAATAAAAGAAACTGAAAAAAAAAATATCGCTACACTTCTTATACTTTATTCGTCGATAATAAATATTTAGAACGATGTTACTTAATTATAACAAATCAGACTAGACTTGAAAACTAATTATTACTTCATCGATAAATAATCAGAACTGTTCCCCTCACTAAATTCACTTGTTTTCAATTAAGTTATCGTTTGTGTCTCTTTCGCGCTTAACTAGTGTCTGTATCTCCTTCTCTGTCTGGCGCAGTAACGGAAGCAATGGAGTCAATGATTAATGGTGGTTATAGTATTGTGTCCACTGTGGTGTAGTGGACATTACTGAGATTATGTTGTTAAGAAGGAACGGGCTTGTGTAATACTGCTATATATATTTCAAGGCTTCATATATTACTTACTTAATTTGTTAAGTTAAGGCTAGTCCCACGCAAACCCCCCGCGCGGTTTGACCCGCGAAGCTTCCGTTCCCGTGGGCACTTCATAATAAAAGATAGCCTATGTTAGTCTTGACTATGACAACCTCCGTAGCGTAGCGGTATTTGGCTCGCTTTAAATCGCGGAGGTAGTGGGTTCGATCCCCACGCCGGACAAGAAATCTTTGTGTAAATTCTAAGATTTCTTTCCGGGTCTGGTTGGCTGAGGGACTACTCTCCGTGCCTCGGAAAGCACGTTAAGCCGTTAGTCCCGATTGTTATAACATCATCTATAATAATCTTACATCAAGGAACGGGCAGCAGCGTTTCCTTGTGTGGTAGATACCCTCCCTCGGGAGGAGGCCCATGTTCAGCAGTGGACGTTATACGGGTTGATGATGATGATGTTAGTCTTGGAAAACTAAGTTTCTAATATTGAAAGATTTTTTGAAATCGGTTCAGTATTTCAGAGTCTATAAATCTTTCTTCTTTATTAAGTACTAGCTTCTGGTCGCGGCTTCGCACGCGTGGCCTACATGAAACAAAATACAATATTTTTATCCGGAAACTATTGTTAAAAGCCCTCTCAATTAAATGAAGCCCAGTCAGTGGCTTACTGGGCGGCTTGAACAACTCTGGCACCATTGTAGCCACTACATTTATTATAAAAAGAGAGGAATCTATACTATTATTAATAATATAAAGCTGCAGAGTTTGTTTGTTTGTTTGTTTGAACGCACTAATCTCAGGAACTAATGGTCCGATTTCAAAAATTATTTCAGTGTTAGATAGTCCATTTATCGAGGAAGGTTATGGGCTATATTTTATTATAAAGTTTCTACGGGAACGGGAGTTACGCGGGTGAAACCGCGCGCGGAAACCTAGTTAAATATACAAATGGACAATATGCCAAACAAAGCAGTAAGGACGAAGTTCACCGTAAAATTTCTTTGGGATGAGAGTACTATGGTTTTAACAGAACTTAAGGCGTGTTTGAAAAGATGTAATTAGGAGACAACCAGAAGTGGATAATATGTAACTTATACTGGTAACAACGAAATACTGTGACTACCTATTGCAGTATTTCTTTGTAAACAATATTTCTTGTTTTACCTTGAGGTGCTAGAATCACCAGGCTGCTCCGTGAGCTTACTCTGGAGCAAGCCACGTATAACTGACCATGTGAAAAGCAGTTCTCCCTTAAGTCTACCCCTGCTAAATCAAGCGTTTGGCCCTGAGATTGGTTTATGGTCATGGCAAAGCAGACATTGAGGGGAAATTCACTCTTTTGAACTCGAAGCGGTAGTTCGATGGAGTTAGAGGGATTTTCGGAATAAACACAGACTCCCCTCGGGAACAACCGGTCAGTATAGTTGCCTCGATAACATTTCGTTGCAATGTTTTCACGCGTAACCTGGTGCCATTGCATTATTTTGTCGGGTTTAAATTACGCAGCAACATAACTGGGGCGCCAACTTTCAATTTTAATATGTGAGTTGGGAGACCGGGAGGCCTCAATGTGTTAAGAAATTCAACCGGGTAATGTATGGCATCATCGTTGTTAATTACAGGTCCACTGATTTACTCCTGAATTAACAGAGTAAGATGGTAGTACGTAAATTAATATAGTAGTTATGTGCCCAATTTTTTTTTACTTATAATTTTGAATATATAATAAAAAATAGTTAGTGTAAGTATTTAATTTTATTTAATACAGAAACAAACGCATTTTTTACCATTACGCATTTAAACTTTAAGTTTCTGGCGAGTTTCAAGTCAATTGACTCAAGGAATAAGATTTTTCATAGATTCATATAGATTCATTTAGTTTAGAAAATTTAAAAATGACAATCTTTATCATTTATTTAGATAAGTATTCGTGCCAAGTTTCAAGTATATATCAGTCAGTCAGTCAGTCAGGACTTTGAATTTTATATATATAGATAGATAGATAGATATTATAGAGTACTAATTGCGCCCCGCGGCTTTAACCGCGTCACTCTGCTCCAGTGGGTCGGAGCGTGATATTTTGTAGCTTATGTTAATCCAGCTCATAAATTATCCGCGTGCAAAATCCATTCAGTAATTTTTGCGTGAAAGAGTTTTTTTTTCTCACGGACATTTTATAGTTAGTCCTGAGGCTTTTGCTACTTCACCGGGCATATCGTGAAAGAGTAACAAACATACATTCACACATAAAAACATTCGCATTTATTTAAGTAGGATAGATTACGACATAAGGCATCAGGTTCCTACGGTCAGTTGGGGGATGGATGAGCAATTAGAAATTTTGTGTTAATTCTCTGCCGTGTGGTTTCTGGCTCAGAATAGAATACTCCATTTCTTCCTATGGGTGTAGTAAGACGTGACTATACTTGATGGATGGGCAGCAGCAACTGCATCTATCAGATTTAAATTACTTACTGACTGTCGATTACGAACGACCCTGACTAGCCAAAGTCCGTAAAGAGAGCCATGTTCAGCTGTGGACGTTACCGGGCTGTGCATATTGGAGAAGTTGAAATATGAAGTATTAGTGACCCGCCCCGGCCGGCGTCGCACGGGTTTAATGCTCATGTATTATACAGATATAAACCTTCTTCTCGAAAAGAAAAACAACTTCTTCTTGAATCACTCAATCTATTACCGCATCAAATCCGTTGCAGATAAAACAGACAGACAGCGCGAAGCGACTTAGTTTTATACTATGTAGTGATGTATTTAATAATACGTAGGTATTCAACTTTAAATAAAATATGTTTTTTCAACTTCATTGGTTTCCAACATGAACGACATACCTAATTCAAAAACTTTAAATATCGTACTTTAATGGAAAACAGCTTTTATGATTGCAGACATTTAAATAAATTGCCACAATTGCCGTTGCAATTGCTAATTTTTAAATTGGTCATTCTACTCGCATATAAGCATTTGTGTATTCACATCTCGAAAAAAACTGCACGACTTTACAACGGAAATTAGAAAAAATATCTCTGAATCAATAAAAGCTAAGAAAATAAAAAAATACAATAAACTATAATATCTAACCCTCAAAATTAACATTTTCGAAAAACAAAACAAAACCGCTATAAGGTTATGTTAAAAGCATAACAAGTTTCCACCTCAACATTATTAACCAAAAAAAAAATCTTTGAGTGGACAAGTCACCTCCATTATTAATCAAAAACACGTCAAAACACTATGATATCGTTATTCAATTATAACCCTTTCGTTTCTCATAATCAGCCATTTAAAAACCAACCATACGATGTAGAAATAGAGATCAAATTCACATAACATTGCTGTAGATTATACGTCATTTTACTTCTGACACATCTTCTATCATTTAAAGAAAAATGAACGTTATTATTAACTAGCTTTCCGCGCGCGGTTTCACCCGCGTAACTCCCGTTCCCATAAAAACTTTATATAACCTGCGCCAATAAAGAAACGAATCTAAAATGGCAGCGGCGATCATGCGCTTTCACTCTAAACTGTTGATGTCTTAGTCACACACGGCGCGTACCGCATGCAAAAAAAATATCCGTAAAGAAAGCTAACGGAAAATCACGACTTAATTGCGAGTGGTTAAAAATGTTAAAGAAAAGTAAGCAAATAAACAGTTCTAATTTTTATGAAAGATTATGTATTTTTTTGTATACGTACACATTTCAACACATAAAACTAACAATTGTGTTTTACCTACATATACAATAAACAAACTTTCTTTCTATCTTTCTTTTTATTTGCTGATCCTACCATCTGTCAGTGACATTCATGGACGCCATTTTAGATTCGTTTCTTTATTGGCGCGGCTTATAATAAAATATAGCCTCGATAAATGGGCTATCAAACATTGAAAGAATTTTTCAAATCGGACCAGTAGTTGCTGAGATTAGCGCGTTCAAGCAAACAAACTCTTCAGCTTTAACTATTACGGCAAATAACTCTTTATTAGGTACCAATTCCTTGCGTTTTTATACTCGTGATAATTTCTCAACGAAATGTCCGATTGGAATAAAACAAAAAGTATTTTACTTCTACATAAATACCCTTAATAACATTATGCTTAATTTGGATAAGGATTAATATAACGATATACATTTAACGTAGTTTCTTTCTTCAGACGATTTAATATTTTTTTATGAACATAAAAGCGGTTATTGTGACTAAACTATGATAGTTAGATATATGCTCTCGCGAACTTTTTTGTAGATCTTAATAAGACCTACAAACCCGTAGTACATCATTTTGTTCTATTGTCAATAGTTTTTGCAGCGCACGCATAAATAGGTTTTCGCTTTTACACCTTGGGTTACAAAAACGCAATTTTCTTACGGATCCCCAACTTTTTTGAAAATAAAATATAGCCTATAACCTTCCTCGATAAATGGACTATCCAACACTGAAAGAATTTTTTAAATCGGACCAGTAGTCCCTGAGATTAGCGCGTTCAAACAAACAAACAAACAAACAAACAAACAAACTCTGCAGCTTTATAATATTAGTATAGATGGGATTGGATTTTTTTTCTTTTGTATGTGATTAGTTTTTATTTTAATAGCGTGTCAAACGATAGGGTATTGTTTTAGTGTTGTTATATGAAGATGTTGGCTGTCAGTGGAGCTCATTGTCCGAGTTTGATAAAGATAGGTTTAATGCACTGTAAGGTTTTAACTTTCACGATAAAGTGACATTAAGGCATGGGCTTTATGTATCTACTCTTCAGTTTGTCGCTAAGCTACCTACGTTCGAATAAATTATTATTAACAATTTGTGTTTTTGTGAATAAAATCCGTAATCCGTATCCGTATATCCACTCGTAAAACAAGCAGTTTAGCTTAGCACAAGGGGTTAATAAGAACAGAAATCGTAAAAAATATCATCTTGCAAACAAAATATAACTAAATTAAAATCGGTTCATTCGTTCGGTAGCTACGATACCATAAATAGACACACAGACATGTCATAGATAGGTACTCTCACTCTGTTTTCAGGTGTTAAATAGCATTAATTAATATCATAATTATTTTTCTCAATTTCGGCCGAATACACAATCTCAAATTATATTTGTGTTTTTTTTGTTGCAACTGATTAGTTAATTTAAACATTGAAAATGCTTTAGAAAAAGTAAGTTAAAAATGTATTTATATTTGAGCTATATATTTCTTGTCAATGAAAATATGATATGTACCTATGTAAATAAAAGGAAGTTAGGTCCTAAGTATTCTTAATCGACCATTGAAATCATTTTATTATATATTTTGACAATGTTAGAAATAGTCTGGTTAAATATACAACAGTCGTGACCGAGCAGTTAAGGCTGACTAAAAGTCAGATTTCCACTGGGAGAGTAGGTTTGAATCCTACTGACTGCGCAATGCTTTTGTGCAAAATAATTGAAATACAGTTACAGTTATATTTATGAACAATAATTAAATGAATAAAATAGTATTTTATATAGTTAAATCAAAAGTACCTACTGGCATACTGGCAGCATTTTCCACCTACCAGTCAACCATAGATGCACAGAAATATTGTACTAAATGATAATACTATATACTACTAATAATACTGTATTATAGGATACATAATCAATGAAGGTACTAAATTACCTACTATATTTTTTGAACATAACCCTTTCCATAAGAACAGTGTTAGTACTGTGCTAGTAGGTACACACTACACATAGTTATTTCTAGGTGTATTAGGAACCTACTCGACAGAATACATCCTATAGAATCTGTTACCGACGACGTAAATACTTTCTGATTCAGGTGATGGTTTTCTTTTTATTTCATTTATATCAGTGTTTTGTTTTCGTCTTTTGTACCTATATTATTATTATGGTCATACTGTTTAAATTGAAAATCTATATATATAAAAGAAAGTCGTGTTTGTTACAACACTTATAACTCGAGAACGGCTGGACCGATTGCCATGGTTTTTGATTTGTTGGATTTGTTTCCGTCCCGAATACCAGAATACATTTTAAAAACAAAAGAAAGTCGTGTTAGTTACACTATTTATAACTCAAGAACGGCTGAACCGATTTGGCTAAAAATTGGTAGGAAGGTAGCTAAGAACTGGGAGAAGGACATAGGATACTTTTGGGTAGGGGTAGGGTAGGGTAGGGTAGGGTAGGGTAGGGTAGGGTAGGGGTAGGGTAAGGGTAGGGTAGGGGTATGGTAGGGGTAGGGTAGGGGTAGGGTAGGGTAGGGGTAGGGTAGGGGTAGGGTAGGGGTAGGGGTAGGGTAGGGGTAGGGTAGGGTAGGGGTAGGGGTAGGGTAGGGGTAGGGGTAGGGTAGGGGTAGGGTAGGGGTAGGGTAGGGTTAGGGTAGGGGTAGGGTAGGGGTAGGGTAGGGGTAGGGTAGGGGTAGGGTAGGGGTAGGGTAGGGGTAGGGTAGGGGTAGGGTAGGGTTAGGGTAGGGGTAGGGTAGGGCAGGAGTAGGGTAGGGCAGGGGTAGGGTATAAAAGTCCACCCGTGCGAAGCCGGGGCGGGCCGCTAGTAATTATATAAATTTGTTACCATAACGGCCATTACGTTTAAATTTATTATTATCATAAAAACACACGAGACAACGGTCCGCCATTTAGTCGACAATAGAATTTTATTCAAAACCAAAATGAACAGTGAGCCAACACCCAAAACCTCCACATTCCTTATCACTACATCAAAGTGTCTTGTCAAATCGTCTCACCACAAACATTTGACAGCCACTCGTTACTAACTTATTTATAACTAGCTCCCGATTCTGATAATTAAAAGACATTTCAAAGGAATCGCATTGGAGTATCGGCAATGGTAATGTTTTTGGGCATTTGGTATTTTGGTAGTAAATTAGGCGATTCGCCCACTGGCAACGCGTCGTCGCAATGCGCGGTCTATGTCACCGCGCAGTTTGCTCCGCATTTTCGCGCGGGGCGGCGATGTACGGCGGAACCGCGTCAACTGAAAACTTTACTTAACAGTCGATCAAAGTACGCATTAAAAACCCGCGCAGTACCTACTGCGGAGCTGTGTGTTATAAGTTTATAACCAGCGAGATGCCTGCAATTCCACGCCGGTTGGCAGAGAATGCGAACGGGGTGCGCCACAACGTATCGACGCTGTGTCAGTGTATCTATTTACGTATAACGTCAAAATCTGCATTGGGTAAACTACCTTAGATATAGTGTCTATCCACTGATAGGTATCTATGAGTGGATGTAGAATGTATAACAGTATAATGCACTATGTCCCCCATATGGTCTTCATTTGGTCCCATTTTTAAGATTCAATCAGCATAATTCATGTATTTCACTTAAGTAAATGTTAACAAAGTTTTAGCGCAAGGACATATCGATGTGTAAAATCATAGATTTCTACTCGGGTACTACGTGGCAAGGAGGGTAGTCCCTCAACCAACCAGGGACTACCCTCCGTGCCACGTTAAGCCATTGGTCCCGATTGTTATACCATCATCTATAACAATCGTATACTAAGGAATGCGCAGCAGTGTTTCCCTGAGTGTTACAACAAAATACGGTCACCAACCGGCTTCCCAAGCGTGGTGACTATAGTAGTAACCTACCCTCATGTTTAGTTTCATTACAATTCCGATTCTACGACATTGCACATAAATTAGCAGAATTAAGCCCCTGATTGCGTTCAGTCCGCCTAATGCTAAACCACTGTCAAACCAATTAGGCGCTAATTAATCACGCGCGGTTGTCACACGGCGATGACGCGCTGTCAAACGAACAGACGTCGTTTTGACATGTGTCACCGTGACAGTTCAAGGCCTATAAGTTCTTAGTTGAAGAGCAAATTCATAGTAAATTAGTTGGACTTCCTGATTAGAGTAAATAAACATGACTTTTATTTGAAGTCCAATTAAGTGCGTTAAGACAAGAGCATTTTTTAAATTAAGTATTGTTCATAATAAATAGTGTTTTGATCATCATCATCATCATCAGCCCGTACAACGTCCACTGCTGAACATGGGCCTCCTGCCGAGGGAGGGTTTTTGCCATAGTCGCCACGCTTGGCAGGCGGGTTGGTGAACGCAGTATTATGTTGAAACATACAAGGAAATGCTGCTGCCCGTTACCTGGTATACAATTGTAAAAGATGATGTTATAACAATCGGGACCAAAGGCTTAACGTGCTTCCCGAGGCACGGAAGGTAGTCCCACAAACAACCAGACCCGAAAAGAAATCTTAGAATTTACACAAACATTTTCTGTCCGGCGTGGGGATCGAACCCACGACCTCCAGATTTAAATCGAGCCAAATACCGCTACGCTACGGAGGTTGTGTTGTTGTGTATGTTTAGATATATCTTGTTTTTATATAAAAAGTGTATGTAGTGACTAACATAAACATATTACATTACTATAGCTCCCGCGAATTAACATGACACCTGGACACCTAAATAAAACCCTCCCCCGGCTGCCCCGCTGCCAGGCCCCGCTTTCGTCCTGCAGTTGCGTTAGCATGACATGCATGTATTAATTGCATTTGTTTGCTGTTATTTGTTAATTTTATTGGAGTGGACTGTCTCCTGACCCTTAGTTTGCAAAGAACCATCCGATGCCCTCGTAGACCCGTAGTCCGAGAGGCCCGCGAACTGAAGTAGAGCGACAGTTGCACATAACTCCCCTAAAATACTAAAAGTTATAATCCCTCAATCTCATTGCCAGCGACCGCCCTGAGCCGAGGTCCAAGCCCCACAGAGGGCGTCCTCTTGCGCAGGTTGCTTATTTTGTAGTTTTTAAACCATTTATTAAGGCTGGAGCTGTCCTCGCCTTTATTAAAAAATAAAGAGGGCGGGCGATAAGTTTTTTTAACTGTTATTGGGTTTGATAGTTTTGTTGAACTTTTATGATATTCAAATACCCTATAATTATGTTATTTCGGAGGCAAACAAAAGTTAAATCAAATTGAAAACCTTTTTACAATCTCAGTACTTTAAAGTTTAAACAAACGTCGCGCGTTGTTCGAGCTAGGAGATTACCGGGAGTTAATTGTTCGTGAAACCAGTGCCTTTTCTTTTCAATACAATTACTTACTAATATATATGGCTGCCGAGTTTGTTTGTTTCATAAAATGAAGAACTACCGGAACTATCGGACCACTAGGGTCCGATTTGATAATAACACTTTCAGTGTTAGATAGCCCATGTATCGTTGAAGGCTCTAGGCCTCTACAACGTATTTTATGATGAAGTTGCTACGGGAACGAGAGCGACGCGGGTGAAATCGCGCACGATAAGCTATTACATATATCTAGAACTCAGAAGCATGTCTAATGCCATTGTTGGATGTGCCATTATACGTCAGAAACATTCGTCGTATGTATGTGCCTTTATCGTAAACTGGCACTAGCGACCAAATGCTGCTAAAGTATAATATAATGTACAGTCAACAAAAGAGAAAGGTTTACACTTAGTGAAACGCATTTTAAATTTATTATGAGGAGAGTTTACTATTGTGTGTAGTTGTACACAGCTAGCAGCGAACTCTTCATCCATAAAGAATTACCGGTTATCGTAGTGACATAAACATATTTATTTGCATTATTTGATACTGACGGTGTAAACCTATCTCTTTTGTTGACTGTACATCCGTCCTTTTTTTTTTTATTTATTCATTTATTTCAGATAATTACAGTCCATAGTTCACACACATACACTTAACTTATAAATTACTTAACGCTACTTATGCTTCATAGTTCTAGATATAATCATAATCATCATCAACAGCCCGTTTACGTTCACTCCTGAACATGGGCCTCCTCTTAACAATCCTTGGCAAGCCAGGACTGGAGAGGGATATTGCCATAATCACCACGCTTGGCAGACGGATTGGTGATCGCAGTAAGATGTCAACCTTGAGCTAATAGATGCTGCTGCCCATCCATCAGCCATATGTCCCTTAGTCGCCTTTTACAACACCCATGGGAGGACATGGGGTGGTCTATTCTAAGCCGGAAACCACACGGTCTAGATATAATATCAGGACGGTACATATATAGACATTAGTGAACATCGAAATGATACATTTCCGACCAATAGTTTTACTCACTTCAGAATTCCCACGGTCTCTATACTAGCCTCCGTTAGTTTTACAATATGATTATAGTTTAATTACACCGCACCGCCGGAGATAAGCGGCTTTAGATAAAGGAGGACAATATTTGTATATCGATCGTTCACAAGCAGCCCTTTGTGTTGGGGAGGAACATGAAGGGCAAGGCTCTGTGTGTGGCAGACACGAGCCGTGCCGAGATTTATTGGTCCGTAGCGTAGCGGTATTTGGCTGGCCTTAAATCTCGGAGGTCGTGGGTTCGATTCCCACACCGGACATGAAATATTTGTGTAAATTCTAAGATTTCTTTCCGGGTCTGGATGGTTGAGGGAGTACCCTCCGTGCCTCGGGTAGCACGCTAAGCCGTTGGTCCCTATTGTTATAACATCATCTATAACGATCGTATACCAGGGAACGGGCAGCAGCGTTTCCTTGTATGTTACAACATAATATTGCGGTTACCAACCCACCTGCCAAGCGTGGTGACTATGGCAAAAACCCTCCCTCGGAAGGAGGCCCATGTTCAGCAGTGGACGTTGTACGGGCTGATGATGATGATGGGCTATTGTTTGAGTTAGAAGACCTAGGTATGTTATGTAGGTATTTAACGTGACGTGAGTTTACATGCTAAAAAACAATTAAAAGGATAGGCGCAATATAGGCAATTAGAATCAGTGGGCAATTGTGATCCTGAAAATAACAAAAACCTAATGCAATCAACTGACTGAATTAACGAACCCGTAGCCCAATGGCTATCGTCGGTCTTACGATCATGTGGTTTCCGGTTCCATCCACTCATAGCACAACTGACGTGAACCCACTCGTATTACAAGCATTTTAGCTTAGCATGAGGGGTTAACAAGAATATTAGTATATTGCGAAAGCTCTTCTAGTAATCTTTATAAAAAAAAATCTTCGTGCTCGTAAGCTTAACACGACTCCCATGGCATGAGCTGAGGTCTCGCAATGTGATGGAGAGTAACAGAAATCTGAACATCTAAAAATCTATATTGTTACAAAATGTGTAAAACAAAGTTATAAAAGTTGATCTTAGTGACTAAATAGTTTATTGACAGATTTTGTTTTATTTCGATTCTTGCCTACGTGAACCCTTTTACCTATTTCTCCCTTACTCTTTATGTTTGTTGAGTATGAATATAATATGTAGTTAGTCACAATGCTTTTGATACTTCATCGGGCATAAAGGCGAGTAGGGTTCCAGATAATTCTTCCTGTATAAAGCAAATGGGATTGCTGATTTTTTCTCGCCAAGGTCTCTCGCTCAATTCTCATTAAGATTTATACGAATAGCTTATGATTTTTTTAAAATAATTTTTAAAATCGGTATACGTCGGCAATACCTATTTCAGAAATTGATTGCGTTTTTGCACCGCCGCGCCCTCCCGCCCTAGAAAGCGTCCCAGCATTTTGACACATTTTAGCAGAATTAACACTAGATATTTTATTATTTCTCGTTGTTGTGTACACTGTTCTTGTCCATTTTACCTTAATTTACACTCTGAAAATGGTATGCTGGAAGAATACTCATTAATAAGTTAAGCTCGCCATTGTACATCAACTTTAAATGTTGTTTTTACTCACATTTCAAGAGTACAAAAAAAAATGGTTTTTCGCAAAGTAACGCCTCATTCAATTAAATTTATAATATTAGTCTTTGGAGTTCCGAAACAGTACTACTCTAATTTTAAAGTTTATAGATAAAATAGGTGCGCAGTAGGTATTATAAGATAGGTACGTACCTAAACATAAATTATATGAATTTTTTAAAGAATTTTGCAAATTAAACCTAATGCAATATATTTGGTAAACTCTGGACCGTACATCGGAACATTCCCGGACAAGTTGCTACCTGTATCCACCGGGGACGTTCCCGGGGGGACCATCGGTCTTGTCTGTCACTCGCCCCAGTCGCACCGGAAATCATTCATAATACTCTCATGTTTTAAGTTCGTCCGTTTACAACTGTTGTTAGAGTGGTTAAGGATCTAAGAATTTGAAGGGCTACTGCACCGAACTAATCTATACATATTTCTAAAAATGAATCCCTATTGCCCTTGGTCACGGCATTAAAAGTAAAAAAAGTCAAAAGTCAAAAATTCTTTATTCATATAGACACATTTAAAATATTTTAAATCATGTTCTTATGATGCGTCCCTTTCTTTTACTACCACCAGTTCTGGGTGAATGGTTGGACCAATTTCAGTAATTCTTTTTTAATTGTGTTTGTATTGTCAGGAGAAGGTTCTGATGAAAGAAAAAAATAGGAATATTGCGCAGAAAATTAGAAAATATAAGAATACGTAACCACAATATAATACATTTTCTATATGACCGAAGCGCTTTTGACAAAATAAACTTTTTAATGTAATCTTATGGTGTTTGACATAAGCATTGACAGAATGCATGCTGCTCTTTTTGCACATCACGGTTAGTTCAGAGTTATCACACCTTATATGAAAAGTTCAATTGAATATAGAGTTTTGGTTAAGAGAGGACTCTAGAGTGGAAACCGAATAGGCTAAATCTCAGCAAACTACTATTGTCAGAATTACAATATTTTCAGAATGAGTTCCCCTTCTTTATGCCTTAAAACTGTGGTCGTCACACTTTCTACTCAAGGACATAATATATACCTACATACCTTCACGCCCCTTTCCCATAGGGATAGGCAGAGACCACTTCCTTCCACTTGCTACGATCTTGACATACCACGTGCACCTCTTCTACATTAATTCATTTCCTCATGCATGTCCTTCGGTTTAGAGTACTTTTAACCTGGCATTTTTTATTAGCGCCCTTGAATTGGACTAAGCAAAGACTTCCATTCACATTCGCCATAATTATATGTTTTTATATATTTTGTTGCTTATTCAGTTTACCGCGTAGGTACTGCGGCGGCCGCATTACAGAAACCGTAGGCCGAGTTACTTATTTTCACGAAATATTATAATCCACAAGCCACTTGCGGGCTGCATTTTGATGACCACGGACTTAGAATATAATAATATGATGACTATCTGTTGTTGTACGTGTGGAGGCTTTTAAGAGTTGATCTATACAAATAAATAAAATTAGAGTGTCTGTAATATTAAATAGCCGCTTTTAAGTTTTAACTACATGCATAGGAATGTATGTAATTTAATGTATATATACGGTACATTTACCAAAATAACATTTTTTTAAATTGTTGTCTGTCTATTTGTCCCGGATAATCTCTGGAACGGCTAGACCGATTTTGACGGGACTTTCACCGGTAGATAGCTGATGTACCTAATAAGTAGTAACTTAAATTACTTAATAATTTTTTTTGTTAAATTCCACACAGACGGAGTTCCGCGCCGGCACAGCTGGTTATTAAATATACTTATGCTATAATTTGGTAAAAATATATCTATACCTAGTATGTATTTTGTGTTGAAATTAGTAGGTAGGAAAATCACCAGACTTGCTTCGCAAATATCCTGTCACTTTTGTACCAACATAGAGATAACGTACGAATATTTTTCATAGTATGTTTTAGTGAGTGGTAAACAAGAGACGATAATAACATGTTTTGGGTGATTCTCCTTCAGATCCCAATGTCACCTACCTATATACCCCAATGTACCTATGTTCGTATTGTCCTAATTATAAAAGAAAGAAAGAAAGAAAAAACATTTTTTTAAATAACCACTCCCGCACTAGTGAAATAAATCCCTGTGTCGCGGGGGACTTTACAAACATTCATTTCACGGACACAAAGTACACCCAGATTCAGAACAACTATTTGTGGTTCACACAAATATTTGTCAAAGCAAGCAACTACCGTAACCACCTCCTCCCACCACCTCCTTCCTCGTGAATCACTCTATATACTAAAAAAACCCCATTAAAATCCGTTGCGTAGTATTAAAGATCCAAACATACATAGGTACACACAGAACTTTGTAATTATAACTTTCCTCGATAAACGGGCTATCTGACACTGAAAGATTTTTTCAAATTGGACCAATCGTTCCTGAGTGTTGAAGCAATCAAACAAACGTTTCAATTGTATTTATTCGCATAAATCAGCAATGCACAAAGTTCTGACTCAATATTAAATGAACTAATATCTTCTGTTAAGTCCAGGTCTATTAACGCTAGGTATAAGTTAGAGTTGACTATAATCACAAAACTGAGCGAACCGAAATTCTTTATCCGCGGCAAGTAGCTAAGTTGTTACAGCAGTGCCACCTGCCACACAAACTTCGTGTACAAACAAACACACAAACGGAAGGACGTCAGCCGATAGTGATAGTTAGGTGTGACAGATAAGCCACTATAGCAGTTAGAAATAAATTATATTACGTTAAGTTCTTACAACTACATTTTGGCAATTTCGACTAGATTATTACCTACGATTATCTTTTGCACTTGAGCACATAAATTGGTCATACCTACTGTGGAACAAAATCCTCTTTTCAGATGAGTGTAGAATTATGCTGTATACGGAAGGAACAAGGTCTACAGAAGAGATGGAGAACGCTTTGCACAATGCTGCATTGAAGAAAAGGACAGCTATGGTGGCGGTTCGTGGACGGTTTGGAGAGGAATCAGTGCCGATGGTAAGACTTGACTTGACGAGCTTGTCTTTGTGTCTGGGCCACGTCTGCCTGAACTAAACAGTCATCGGTAGGTAGATCGAACTGTTTCTTGAGCCTGACGTGTTGCCCTATGCACATTATATTGGCTATGGTTTCATATTCATGCACGACAATGCTAGGTCTCACACCGCGAGCGTCGTACAAGATTATGTTACCGAAGTCGGCCTCTCCATTATTAAATGACCAGCAAGTAGCCCGGACATCAATCCTATTTAACATCAATGGAATGAATTAAAGAGACGAATTCGTGCAAGAGATCCTGCCCCAGAAACACTAAGCCAGCTGCAAAATGCAATCCAAGAGGAATGGAATGTCACAACAGTTGATCGTTACTCTCATCCGATCGACGAAGAACCGTATGGAAGCAGTAATAAGAGCTCGGGGAGGGAAGACAAGTTATTAAATAAACGTTTCTTAGCTTTTTTTTCATTTACGTGTGTTGTTTTATCAATATCCTTCATACTCCATACAGCGTAAAAATTACTTGTTAAACAAAATATGAAACCTATGAAAATCTAATTTGAATTTAGAACATTAACATTAGGATTTGGAAACCTCATGTTATTTACTATAGTCAAATGTCGTTTAATAGCTATTAAACGACATTTGACTATACATTTTTTTGGCTTATGTTTAACTTACCATCAGATATAGTAAAAATGATCACCAAAATTAAACCCGCATTTTAATGTAAAATGGTAACCAAAGTTTTAACATTTCGCTATCGTATTTAAGCAAAATGACTCCAAATAAATCATTGTTAACCCAAAAGTAGTAAATGATCACCAAAAGTAGTAAATGATCACCAAAAGTACCTAAATGTTTTACTAATTTACTATTCGGTTCTGGCACTCGCCGGCCGCTACCGCGGCACCGCTCGCTTCGCTCGCTCGGCTCGTGCGTTGTATGGCCGCAGCTCTAACCTAACCTAACCGATTGTCATTTTTCATTGATTTTATTAAGGTAGAATAGCGCAATCATTTGCTCGCTAAGATTTGGTGATCATTTACTACATTTGGTGATCATTTACTACATTTGGTGTTCGAATACAATTTGAAGTGCAGTCGTGACTAAAATAGCTAGTACTATTACAATTTTAGACTTTATTTTTCTGGTGTCAAGTATATATTTTTGGTGGTCATTATATTTTATCCCCATTTTTTTCTGATAATCCAAAACATAAACTTGCAAGGTGTGTATAAGGCTGGATACCTGCTCGTCTTAAGACCGGTGTAGTAGTAAAATCCCCGTAACTTACCTACTACTTACATATTATGTAAGTAAAAAACGAATAATAGTAAATGTATTACTTATATCTACAGCAACAAATTGTGTTATTTTCGTCAACACTATCTATATCATTTACACTGACTCCTTATCTTATACTTACCGGTATCTATATATCACTACGTATAATATTATATAGATATAGATTATAATTTTGATTTTTATAACACGTAGGTAGATACGTACGTACAATCTTATCTGTTGTTTATCTTAATCTGTCCAAGTTCGGTGTTTATGGCAAGGTAAAATCGATTTGGAATATTATTTTTAAATAGAACATGCTTGTAAATCTTGTATTTGTAAACCTTTATAATATAATATCCGTATAGGAGTTTCAATAGCGCGATGATTTTGCGTTCATCATACTTTTTTCAATACACATTGTAACCGGCGCGGCGGCGGGAGAGCTGGATAAAGCAAGCGGCCAGTGGCCTACTTAAGCCCTGGATCTCATGGGGAGAGGCCTTTGCCCAGCTGTGGGATGATGCAGGCTAACAGTAAAAGTAACATTGTAACCACGTGTAATTAGTGATGAGTAAGTCTCGCTTTAAGCCTCGGAGGTGATAAGTTCGATCCCGACGAAGGGTATTTGATATACTCGCAACCCTTTGCAGGCGAATTGGTGATGGCAGTATTATATTGTAAGTTAAGCTGCTGCCCGTTCCCTGATATACGATTGATAAATATGATGTTATAACAATCGGGACCAAAAGCTTAATGTGCTTTCTGAGACACTAAAGGTAGCCCCTCAAACAACCAGAACTGAAAATAAATGTTAGATATTTCACAATGGTTTCTTGTCCGTCGTGGGGATCGAGCCCACGACCTCTGAGACTAAACTAGATAGGTGTAAGACCTAGTCTTTACTAATTATTACTAATATTATAAAGAGAAAAGATTTGATTATTATCGGTTTGATTGATTATAAGCTCTGAAACTACCAGGGACCGAATACATTCATTATTAGAAAGGCACGTTATCCAGGACTAAAATAGGCTATATTTAATTATGAAGTTCCCACGGGAACGGGAGTTAAGCGGGCGCTTAGTTGCTAGCTGCGGTATATTTTGAACATTATACCTATATTAATCCAGCTTAATTATAAACTATCCGCGTGCAAATTTTCAGCTAAATTACGCAAAAACTACTAAGTTTTTGCGTGAAAGAGTAACTGACCTAAATCCTTACATTCATACAAACTTTCGCGTTTCTAATATTAGTAGGAAACATATCTTTCTAAATAAATACTCAATCACAAACTTTATAAAATGGTAAACAGATGGCTTGGAAAATACGTTTTTGTTCTCATCTCTCATCTCTAAATTGCTCAACGCGCAACGTACCTGAAGATGTTTTCACTTCAAAAATCAGGTATTTGTACCTACACATTTTGCTATAATTAAGAAACATGAATAAAATACAGGAAGTACAAATTCGTTCAAACGTTCTTTGCTTTAAGTCACAATTCCTCGATTGAGCTGTTATCATTGTAATTTTTTATCATTTTATAATAACTAGGTTATGGTGGAACATATTATTATATTTTATCAGTTACTTATCGAACGATTTACAAAGTAAGCAAATATTTCAGTAGCTATGATCCTACCAACTTTTTAGAATTATGTTCTTTAACAATGAATGAATGAATTAATTAATCAAACCAAATTAAACGAATTACTTTCATAAATGATTATCCTAGTAAATTATTTTTTTGAGTTTAATCTAACTTTATCAATGTTCCGTTTTGAATCTGTATTATACAACACAAGTAACTTATATTGGTTTTAATTCGAATACTCTATACTGATTTCAATAATAGGTAATTTGGCCATTTGTTATCAACATTAAAACAGCATTCATCATTTTCATTATCTTCATTTACTTACTTTTGCTATTATTTACAGATTTAGGTCCGTTTTATGTTTAAGTACATTCTAGATTATTATGTTACTAATTATATATTCTAATTATTGATTCTCTTCTGATTTATATAATATTGATATTATATTTATCGCGCGCTGGCGGTGGGATATGTGGGACTCGCCCTCTCCATAGCGTGGTATGCTAAACTTATACCACGAGGAGAGGACCCTACCAACCACTAAAACCTCCCAGGACACTCCTTCGATCCGCCGTTGGCGGGGGCCGGAATGTTTACTACCCTACCACGCAAAACCTACTTAACTGATTTAGCTGAAAAATTGCATATGAATAGTTTATAAATTGGATTATTAAATACAAAACGAAACACAACGCTCCGACATACTGGAGCAAAGTAACGCGGGTCAAACCGCGGGGCGGAGCTAGTGCTTTATAAACTACAATGTACTGAAGTCGGTGGTGTATTCAGTGGTGTAGCGACCTCTAGACGGGCTCGAATCAAAACTTGTTGGAGAAGTTCTACCACACATTTCCGGCGGGCGTCGTATGATGGATACGGCTGATAGGGATAGGGAAGCATCCTAAATGCTAAAAAACTAAACCCTTTACCCCCCCCCCCCCGGTTAGAGTAAACGGAGTAACCCAAGACTGGTATTTCTCTACGAAGCAGTCGTTGCCCTACACCGTCTATCGTCAGGTTACAGGGGAAGGATCAGGGATACGTTCTCCGTAAACTCTTGTGGGTAACTCTGTTATTATTGTAGCTTTATATGATGATGCCCTCTTAGACCGAAAGTTTTAGAGGCTTCGGACTGTAACGTAGAACGACAATTGCACAAAACTGTCCTATAAATTACGAGGCATAATCTCTTAACTCCATCGCCCTGAGCCAAGGTTCAAGTCCCACAGAGGACGCCCTCTTGCGCAGGTTACTTAGTACAAACTACACAGATTATAAACTATTTAAAAAGGCTGGAGCTCTGCTCGCCTTTATGCCCGGTGAAGTAGCAAAAGTCCGTTCGAAAAAAGCTACAAATAAAAATATTCAAATCTATTATCTTTATAATATTAGTAGTCACCTGTTCCTCTCGAACCAAAATTGATGATCGTGGACATCTAATATAATTGATAGCCAAATATAAAAAGCTTGCAATTACAATACCGTGTCGTAATTACCGGTACGCGTCAACACTTCTATCACCTCTTCATAACATAACCACTTTTATTACAAAAAAAACCTTCAATTGTCAACCTTACGTCATTGTGTTAAGGTGTAAGTGATATATTTTGGGGATAGTGATAAGTTGGTAGAGATACGGTTTTGTGTTCACATCATATATCATAGTTATCTATGAACAAACTCGGTAGCGAGCAATTATTTTAGATTTCGTTGCCTCCACAGGTTTTTGGGGTTTCGTAGGCATGTAGGTATAAGCGTGGGTTGATCAACAAGTGGCAAACAAAATAGTGAATGAAGGTAGTAAAGGCACTTTATTAAAATGTCTTAATGTTTGCAATAAACCTTTCAATGACTTCGTAGACCCGAAAAATGAGAGCCCTAAAGTAGAACGACAGGTGCACAAAACTCCTCTAGAAATATATATCCACTAGCCTCCTGAGCTGAGGTCCAAGCTACAGAGCTTGGACCTCAGCCCAACCTTAACATTAAGGCCCAGGTGGAAAGATATAGTGAACTGTATATTATATAATAGGTTTTTTAAATTTTATTAATCTAAGTTAAAAAAGTATTATTTTAACATAAGTCAATATATTTAATTTATACATAATGACTTTCTTTTAAGTAACTAACTACAAATAAACATACATGAATAAAATACATAACTAAAAGTAACTAATTAAAAAAAAATAACTTATAAAATCTATATATATAAAAGAAAGTCGTGTTTGTTACAACACTTATAACTCGAGATCGGCTGGATGAATTTTCATGGTTTTTGTTTCGTTGGATTTGTCTCCGCCCAGAATAGCAGAATACATTTTAAAAACAAAAGAAAGTCGTGTTAGTTACACTATTTATAACTCAAGAACGGCTGAACCGATTTGGCTGAAAATTGGTAGGGAGGTAGCTAAGAACTGGGAGAAGGACATAGGATACTTTTGGGTAGGGGTAGGGTAGGGTAGGGTAGGGTAGGGTAGGGTAGGGGTAGGGTAGGTGTAGGGTAGGGTAGGGGTAGGGTAGGGGCAAGGTAGGGGTATGGTAGGGGTAGGGTAGGGGTAGGGTAGGGTAGGGGTAGGGTAGGGTAGGGGTAGGGGTAGGGTAGGGGTAGGGTATGGGTAGGGTATGGGTAGGGTAGGGTTTGGGTAGGGGTAGGGTAGGGCAGGGGTAGGGTATAAAAGTCCACCCGTGCGAAGCCGGGGCGGGCCGCTAGTAATATAATATAACAGGTTTATTGCCGGTAGTACATATCCAATTATTTAAAATATACAAAAAGTGTGTGCACGCGGTCGGGACGGACGATTCTCTCTTCCTTTGTTTTTTCTTAATATTATTATTTTCGTGCGCTTTTTGGTAGGCTCTATGGTTTGTGTCTCTTTTTAAAATGTGGTTTATTACTTTTTAAATGTGTTAATGGTTTTTTCATTAACAACCCCTCTTGTGCATATTGTTTAGGTTATATTTTTTAAACCATTTGATAAGGCTAGGGCATTGTTTGGTTTTATTTTCCAAACGTAATAAGTGAGTATTGGCAGTGTAATAAACTTTATATCCATTTAACCCCCGCAGCCGTACATATGTATGGTCACTATTCTATAAATAGGTACGTACAGATTGGAGCTAAACTCCCGTATTTGACAGGCGTCACGTGTAGAAAGTAATATACGCGGTGATCTGTCTGTCCGTCCGTGTTACCAGATTATAGGATTAGTGGATTATTTGTATCACACGATTAGATAGTGTGACTAACCGACAGTGAAAGAGTTTAACTAAAATAAAATGGTGTGACAGTTCCTTTTCGGAAACCTGTTATATCCCCAAAGCCTAGGTATCTTCTATTTAATGACGTCACAGTAAGCAGGGCTCCAGCCTTAAAAGCACTACAAATTAAGTAAATTAAACTACTACTTTAATGGATTGAACACTACAAATTAAGCAACCTGCGCAAGAGGCTGCCCTTTGAGGTGCTTGGACATTTGCTCAAGGTTGCTGTCGGGGAGGATTGGGGA
The DNA here is from genome assembly GCA_947037095.2 of Nycteola revayana. Taxonomy (NCBI): domain Eukaryota; kingdom Metazoa; phylum Arthropoda; class Insecta; order Lepidoptera; family Nolidae; genus Nycteola; species Nycteola revayana. The sequence goes on along the minus strand of OX344859.2, from coordinate 14,753,641 downwards.
ATGATGACTTCAGTGTTGTAGTTTTGACTTAGATTAAATTACAGTTCTCAGGCCTCTCGGACTTCGGGCTTACGAGAGCAGATGGTTCATTTGCAAACTAAGGTCGAAAACAGTTCTGCAAACCCCTATGAGAAAGATCCGTGTATTTGTTCATCACCCACTTTAATTATATATTATCCTCCGTTATTATTTAATTAAATTAAAAACTTTTTTTTTAACTTAGTTAATGGTGGTTGTTGTTGTGTTATTTACGCTCAATTTAGAATTATAACTAGGACCTAACTTGGCACTTGTAATTTGGCTTATGTCAGGCTTATGCCTATATGTAGCTTTACGCAGTAGGAGTGTACCGAAGCCTTATTTTATGTGACAGAACATCAAAGTAAGTTTATATTTTAAGACCAAATATTCTTGGAATTTGGTGTTTCCGCATCCTAGTGTAAAATAAAATATTTCGTTTCGGGTCTCATTAGTTTTAGGACTACCTGTACCATAGCACAATGAAAAGCGTTTCCGTGTATAACCAAACATAATACCTACTTACTTACTGCATTCGCCAACCCATTTGCCAACTGACAATGGCAAATGCCTTGGATGGAGGCGCATGTTCTGCAGTGGACGTTATTCGGGCATATGATAATGATCTCTAATTAGAGATCTCTAATTAACCCTCTGTCGTTCTAAATGTTACAAAATATTTTTTCGAAACATTGTTAGTAGATCACTCACGCTAAAAACTACACAATATATTCCCAAACAGATAATAATAACCTGTCCAACATATCAAACTAAACAGCCATCAAAATGTCCCAAACAAAACAAGACTACACGACTCAATAAAAATGGCAGTGTCCACTAAAACAATATTTCAAAAAAAGGAACTGTCAACCGTTTACAGCGTTCAACGTAAATTCAACCTTATGTCTGTCTGAATAAGAAATATATTTGTATGATAACGCGTCACCTGTCGTCCTGATTATGGTTGTCCAGAAAATCTACCCTGTCTCTCTAATTACTTAGTGATGGGCTGTCGACAAGGCGTAGAGATAAACAAATAAGATGATACTTTCCGGTTTGAGAAAAAAACAGACAGATAAAAAACTTAAAGGTAAGCTTGCATTGATTACGTATCTCTGGACGAGAAGTGTCAAGCGGTCCCGATTGGCGAAGTAACTTTGTAATGTCGAGAGGAATTTGTTGAATTTATGCTTTAGGTTGCAACATTGATGCCGAACTCCCGTATGCAAGAACAACTTGAGACTATGGCCCACATTACACGCTCAGTCTGGATCGAGATCAATGATCTTAATCCAGATTGAGCGTGTAATGTGTGTAATTGACGGATCGCGACATCGGATCACAAATTATAAATTTTTTTGAAATCCATGATCTCGCTCCGGTTATCGCAATCCAGATTGAGCGTCAAATGTGCAACATATAATTCGAAAGATAGTATTAAAATTACTAGTAGTAATAAGAGAATAAAAAAATATTCGCCATAGTCACCACGCTTGGCAGGCGGGTTGATGACCGCAGTATTATGTTGTACCATACAAGGAAAGGCTGCTGCCCATTCCTTGATATACGATTATTATAGATGATATTTTAACAATCGGCCAACGGCTTAACTTGCTTTCCGAGGCACGGAGGGTAGTCCCTCAATCAACCATACCCGAAGGGATATCTTAGGATTTACACGAAGATTTACTGTCCGGCGTGGGAATCGAATCCACGACCTCCTAGATTTAAAGCGAGTCAAATACCGCTACGCTACGGAGGCTTTCGCGATTGTGAACACACAATCTTCATATTTTTTTATTTATTGGCAATCAGAGTCCCCTGAGCACACGTCTTCATGTGATCATTGTGAACAGTGGACTGACGTGATCTGGATTGACTGTGTAACGTGACAACAATCCAAATCAATTTATATCAATCTTCCGCGATGAATCTCGAGCCAGATTGAGCGTGTAATGTGGGCCTATGGCCGACAACCGGACGCCGAGCGTGGTGACTATGGCGAATACCCTCCCCGGGAGGAGGCCCATGTTCAGCAGTGGACGTTATACGGGCTGATGATGACGAATTGCAAAATGGATCTGAACAAAAAAAGCATGTGTAGTAATTAATTTTAATATTTTTTTTTTATTCTCTTATTAATTTTAATAGTATCTTTCGAATTACATGTTGCACATTAGACGCTCAATCTGGATTGCGATAAGCGGATTGAGATCATGGATTTCAAAATATTTGATAATTTGCGATCCGATGTCGAGATCCGTCAATCACACACATTAAACAGTCAATCTGGATTGAGATCATTGAGCGTGTAATGTCGGCCTATGAGTATGAGTGTACCTGGGAAGTGTGGATTTTTATTACTATAGCAATAGAGACATGCAGATGTCCTTGCACTGTAATTCTGCAGTTTAGGGTTCCATACCCGAAGGTTATAAACGGGATCCTATTACTAAGACTTCGCTGTTTGTCACTAGGTCTCAAAAACCGCGACAGCTGGATAGTTGAAATTTGCTCATCATAAGAATATAGATAGTTTTAAGAAAAAAAGCGACACTCATAATGTTAATTCTAGATCTAAGCATAATCTCGTTTTACATGCTACACGTCTCCACAAAATTAGCAATTCTTTTATGGGGCAATGTATACGCTTTCAACAAACAAGTTTAAATTATGTAAAAAGGCTTATTATAATTTCTGATTATATTAATGACAAAAATGCTTGGGAGTGAATTGCCCTGAAACAATACTGCTTTATTAATCATTGTAAATAAAATTTATTTTGAAAAAAATATTCCTCTGAGTTTCTTGCCAGTTCTTCTCAGAGTTGCCACGTCCAGAACTGGTGGTAGTAAAAGAATGGGACGCATCATAAGAACATGATTTAAAATATTTTAAATGTGTCTATATGAATAAAGAATTTTTCACTTTGACTTTGACTTTGCTCAAATGATGTATTTCTGTTGCCGCTAACAACAAATACTAAAAATAAAACCCATCATGCGCGAGTCCGACTTGCACTTGGCCGGTTTTGAATGATTTGTCATAATTGCTTTAATTATTATGGTATTTTACTAATTTTACAATTACGTCAGAAGAATCTCGTACCGAAACGATCTTATCAACGTAGCTAACGCGAAAAAAGCCGTCAATGTAATAGTAGGGGAGCCCAAGCGGGGATTTCGGGATTTACTAAAGCGCGGCAGATTAATATACAGGGGGATACCTTGTACCCGGTTAAGTACCTCCACAAAACATGAGGCCCATATATAAGGCCGCCCGTGAAGGATACAGGATCAGATTAGTAAAAAAAAATTGACCATCAGAAATTCTCGAGCGCGTCAGATTAAGGTAGGGTGAGTTAATTACATCCTAAAAAGTGTATTTTCCACTAATCTGACAATTTGAGAGTGACGTAAAAAAAGGGAAGGGCAACAAAGTTGTAAAAAAAAACGTCATCTCGACATTCTCGAGCGTAGCTAAATTTTGTTTTATTTTGAAGGAAATAATTCAAGAATAATGAAAAATATATAATCTGACGATTTCCGCAAGCCGAAATAACAAAAATTCGTCGATAAAGTTAAATGCGTGCAGCTGCGTGATGCCTACATTTCCTTCTCCGCGTTTCTATTCCTCTCTCACTCTTTCTCTATCTATTACTCTCTCACTCCGTCCCCACTCTGGTTTCTGTTGCCATGACGCCATCACAGCTGATCATAAAGACTCGTTCGTGGCATACTGTTTACAACGTGTTTCCAACGTTTTGGCTTTTTTTGCTATTTTAATATTATTTGTGTGAATTAAAGTTTATAAATATTTAATATGAGTGACATTAATTTGAAATGTGTATTTTGTGGTGAAAGTACCTTACAAAAAACAATTAAATTTACGGTAGAAACATTAAAAAAATGTGTAAATATTTTGGAATATCATATCGGAGCAAGCCGGTTATCCGAATGTCTCGAGGAACATATGATAACTAATTTAAAAAGACAAAATATCTAGTGTTAATTCCGCTAAAAATGTGTAAGTTGCGCACTAGCGTTCGAGTAGTTAACATCACCCTGATGATGCTCCGTGGAGGAGCGAAACACGTGTCGGGTCTTTGGCTGGTGATTGTATTTTTGCACGTTTTATTTTTCCTTCCTGCATGTGCATAATTTTTGCGGGCGGGAGGGTGGTGCAAAAATTGCATTACAGCATATAGACACATTTTTAGCGGAATTAACACTAGATATTTTGTCTTTTTAAATTAGATTAATATGGATTTCCGCAAAGTAACGCCTGATTCTATTAATTACATATGATAACCTCGAATTGTCGATGGAATCATCATTAAATGATTAGATAGAAATATTATTTCTTTGAACTCAGCGAGCTCAAAATATCACATAAATTATATTTTGAGCTCAAAAATGTCATAAGTACAATTTTAAGCGCCCAGGAATGGAATTAGCGGGAAGTTGCAGGGATGGCCTTTAAGGTGAACCGTTTTTCTAATTTTTTTTTGTCAGATCAGGCGAATCCCTCTAGATAATCGTCAGATTATGAGACAGTACGTTTAGAACATAAAGATGAACCATATATATCTTAATCTGACGCGCTTGAGTATTTCAAAATGGCGAATTTTTTTTGCACATTATGAAAATGGCCGCGAGTTTGCGTCCCATCGAAATCGTCAGATTAGTGAATGAGAGCTTTTTTTTGGGGCACTTAACACTCCCTTAGAAAATCTGACGCGCTCGATTAATTTTTTTTTTTCATTTTTAACCCTTAAATACAACCACCCGCATCATGCAAACGATCAGATTAACATACGTTCATTATTAAAAATACGTAGGGCATTGATGCTATCAATATCTGACGCGCTCGAGGATGTCCATGCAACAGTTTTTTTTTACATATTTAAAAATCTATAGCCGCTTCCCCCACCGATGTAAAGGTATATATCATATAACATTTATTTCTTCTTATCATCTAAGCTTTGCATCCCAATAGGTCTCTACGACGCTCGAGTAAATCCCCATTTAGCCTCGTGGGCTCCCCTACTATAATAGCAGAGCTACGGAATATGCGTAAATGTGTCTTGAAATCCTTGTGCAGTAGATTAGGTACCATTTTAATCAACTAGTGATAGTTTATATCACCGCAATGTCATAAGAAGTAGGTTGCCGAATGTGTCACAAACGAAAGTAGACTAAGGCTCCAAATTCTTCAAGATAAAATTATAATTCCAGTGTGTCGTTCCCTGGAAGTGCTCAATGCTCTCCTGAACAACAACCCTGAATGTGATGTATGTGCGGATGGATGGATAGAAATTATGCGAGAATGCCTGAAATTTTTCGAGAGATATTATGCACGATTACCTATTATTCCGTGTTAGTTTTTAAGTATGTCTAACATCTTAGTAATACCAATATTATTCTATGTTAATTTATGTAATTGGTGTTGTAACCGTTTTAATTAACTATAAAAAAATAAAATAAAATTATACTAATGTTATTCCTTCATATTTAGAATTAGTGGTCTCATCGAGTATTAGTTAAAAACCAATTTTTTACGAACATTAATGATAACGAGAATATAGATCTACTTAGTTGCCTATCAAAATGTGGCCGCTAGATTTTAAATTATATTATTAGCAATTATATATATACATATATATATTAGCAAATATTCCGTTAAAAAATCGATCGAGTTGAATATTTATGATTTCGTACTAAAAGATTGCATGATTTTTGTTCATCCTGTTCCAAGGCTCAGCACGTCATCATTTATAAGTGGGTGTGGTTGTCAAGTATTTTGCGTAAAATGAACTAGAAAATCCTTTTTTAATGGCTAAAGGTTGAGGAGGCTTGAGGTTCAATCCTCATCCGAACCCACTCGTAACACAAATATTTTAGCTTAACTCTGTAGGGTTAACAAGAATACTAGTAGTGAACAAAACTCTGCTAGTAATCTTTTTTTTTTTAATCAAAAAATAAATCTCCACAATTTTATTCTTGCAGGAATAAGAGCTATGCGCTCTTTAATATACTGAGAAATAAACTAGCAAGCAAGTTTTCCATGCAACTAGTTAAATGTAGCCACATGGTATCGTATTTAAAGTCAAATTAAAATGAAGGTACACGATGTAATATTAAACAATATTTATTCATAATATCTACGTACTGACCATGAATAAATTAATTATCAATGGGTTTACAAACTGCGATTTCGTACATGATTTCTAGGCATTAAAGGCAGTTTTAGAGATCCGTTTAGAATGCTAAACAACCATTTTGATTAACGAAATTCTGATTTAGTGGCGCAGTAATATTCCGATCGTTTGCAGTCTTGAGTTGGACCATTAGGTACCGGTACACGTTCTTTTTTTTCTTCGGTGTGATTCCTCCATTACGCTTCCCCACCGCCGCAGCTGCGGGGTATGTAGGATTCTCGTCTTTATAGGGAAGGTTTTATCCACTAAAACCTCTGGTTTCTTTTCCAAACGCCAGTCATAAGGGCACTGGAAACTGCAAAAGCTTGACGACTTGCTTGAGCTTGAAAATTTGGTGTGCCCTAACGCCGCCTGCGCCTAAACTGTCGCGGACTTTCCGCGCCAGCTTAACACAGTTTTTAAGTATAACATGTAGCTCTGTACTTCAAGCTGCTATCAATGATAATGGTACATAATGTTTTATTACTGTACCAGACCGTTTACGTCCACTGCTGAACATGGGCCTCCTCTTAACAGACCTTGGCAAGCCGAGTTTGTAGAGGGATATTGCCATAATCACTTCGCTTGGCAGACGTATTGGTGATCGCAGTAAGATGGTGAGTGATAGATGATGCTTCCCATCCATCAGCTGTATGTCCCTTAGTCACCTCTTACGATACCCATGGGAAGACATGGGGTGGTCTATTCCATGCCGGTCACCACACAGCGTATTCGCAATGTATCCATTAACACGGTTGCAGTCGGTGTGTTTTTTTTCGGACGAACATACGTCCTTAGTCACGGGGCTGTTGCTACTTCACAGGATTTTTACCCATCTGTAAATATATTTATACAGAACCAATATATAAGAAACTAGAACCAATTTTTTGAGGGTCTTTCAATTACAGTGTAACACTATACACTATGCGGTTAACAAGTTTTTGTGTAGACACAAACATTGTGCGTTGTGGTACACCACGACACGCGTTGTGTGCAACGAATTAGACTTTTTATAGATTTAATCTACTCGGTGAGCATATTCTATAGATTATCGAGTAATTAGTCGAAGGGCAGGAATATATTGACAATATCTAGACTTGTAATTTTATTGCTAGAAGTTTATCCCCCTCCCGATTGATTTCAGCCACGGAGGCCAACCTCAAACACGACACAAGTGCACCCGCTTTTCCTTTACTCTAAAAAACAGGTTAGTCAGTTTTTATCGACTTGATTGGTGAGAGATCAGGCGTACGACTGATAACTTAACGTGAAAAAACTCCACTAACTTCTTGATTTCGAGTACTAAGTACTTACTTCTTGTAACTCAGAAACCATTTAGTTTAGGGCACGACTTAATATGACACAAGCTGTTACTGTTGTTGTTTTGGACCTCCTTTATAACATCTTAATAGGAATACGTCACATTTCATCTGTTGGTAATATTGCCAATTTGCACATCAAATATATTAGCAAAAAAAAAAGCCTATCCACTTCTATTTTCACAAACCATCTCAACATAATATGAATCACAACCACTTCACGACGAATTAAAGCAAACCTGTCACTTTGTCCACAAAAAGTTGATGGACATAAACGCCGTAGCTACCGACCTCAGATTAGCTATTGTTGTTAATAATATTGTGGCTAATATTGTTAGCTCAGTGGATTATACGCCATCGATACTAAGGCCTTTATATTCAAACGTGTCTGTCATTGATATGAATCTTTTGTGTTTGGTTGACATTTGTCGTTTTGTTAAGCGTTTTTTTTGCACGATTGTTTGGTTGCTGATTTTGAAGATATCGTTTGAGTAATATAGCTTGGTATTTAAATATTTTGCACGTAACGTCTGCATTGATTTGGTGACTTTGATTCAAGCTTATTGCTGCCTTTCTGTGTATCATACGATGTGTAGACACATACCTATAGGTTTTCAAAATATAAGTTATGTTCTCCTCTTTTTAAACCACGTAGCTCCAGCTCCCGTGGAAACTTATTAAATGTATCCTATATAGGTCCTGAATGAGCTTTCTAATAAACAAAATGATTTATGAATTCGGTCTTGTAGTTTGGGAGTATATTGAATGCAAATACACAATCAAATCTTTTCTCTTAGATATGGATTATGATTATGTATTAATGTTGTTATAAGAACTAATCACTACATAGTATAAAACAAAGTCGCTTTCTCTGTCCCTATATCCCTATGTCCCTATGTATGTTTAAATCTTTAAAACTACGCAACGGATTTTGATGCGTTTTTTTTAATAGATAGAGGGATTTAAGAGGAAGGTTTATATGTATAAGGGATAAAATATAATGACCACCAAAAATATATACTTGACACCAGAAAAATAAAGTCTAAAATTATAATAGTACTAGCTATTTTAGTCACGACTGCACTTCAAATTGTATTCGAACACCAAATGTAGTAAATGATCACCAAATCTTAGCGAGCAAATTATTGCGCTATTTCTACCTTAATAAAATCAATGAAAAATGACAATCGGTTAGGTTAGGTTAGAGCTGCGGCCATACAACGCACGAGCCGAGCGAGCGAAGCGAGCGGTGCCGCGGCAGCGGCCGGCGAGTGCCAGAACCGAATAGTAAATTAGTAAAACATTTAGGTACTTTTGGTGATCATTTACTACTTTTGGGTTAACAATGATTTATTTGGAGTCATTTCGCTTAAATAATACGATAGCGAAATGTTAAAACTTTGGTTACAATTTTACATTAAAATGCGGGTTTAATTTTGGTGATCATTTTTACTATATCTGATGGTAAGTTAAACATAAGCCTATGTATAATACAAAAGCATTGTACCCGTGCGGAACCGGGGCGGGTCGCTAGTAATGTATATAGGTAATCAATGTTTTGTATCCTCAAAAGCAATAAGTTAATCTTATGAGTAATCTTAATATTAGGCACATTCAACAAAATGTATAGTACATTTCGTACTAATGACTACTTTTGTTAAGTAAGTAAACACGACCCTCTTGCGTAACCTCGCGGTTGAAATCATTGCAACGAAACGACAGCGGTCGTGTAATCCTTTTATCATTTTATCGAAGATACCAAGTGTCACAATTATCATAATTTATTAGCAATTAATCAATTTTTACGATTTTGTTTTTAGAAATCCCTAAGAAAACGAATATAACAATGTATTCTTTATAATTCAATGTGAATATTCAATTAAATAAAAATATTTATTTTTCTGATGGATATGGTATAAGTTGGACACGAAAATATTAATACCTTATAGGGCATAAAGGCGAAATTATGAATAGTTCAAAATATTAGAAAATAAGCGACGTTACCAAAGAGGCCGCCCTGAGTCAAGAGACTTGGGTAGTCTTGACTCAGGGCGTCCGCTGACGGGAGGATTCTAAAATAATCACATCCATTTTTGAGGGAGTTTCTTTTTTCGGACGGACGAAGGTAGTTAGCCATAAAGCTTTTGCTGCTTCACCGAGTAAGATGAGCAGGGCTCCTGCCTTATTAAATCTATATATATAAAAGAAAGTCGTGTTTGTTACAACACTTATAACTCGAGAACAGCTGGACCGATTGCCATGGTTTTTGATTTGTTGGATTTGTTTCCGTCCCGAATAGCAGAATACATTTTAAAAACAAAAGAAAGTCGTGTTAGTTACACTATTTATAGCTAAAGAACGGCTGAACCGATTTGGCTGAAAATTGGTAGGGAGGTAGCTAAGAACTGGGAGAAGGACATAGGATACTTTTGGGTAGGGGTAGGGTAGGGTAGGGTAGGGTAGGGGTAGGGTAGGGGTAGGTTAGGGGTAGGGTAGGGGTAGGGTAGGGGTAGGGTAGGGTAGGGGTAGGGTAGGGGTAGGGTAGGGTAAGGGTAGGGTAGGAGTAGGGTAGGGTTAGGGTAGGGGTAGGGTAGGAGTAGGGTAGGGTTAGGGTAGGGGTAGGGTAGGACAGGGGTAGGGTATAAAAGTCCACCCGTGCGAAGCCGGGGCGGGCCGCTAGTAGTTTATAAATTACAAACTAAGCAAATTGGACTTAGGCTCATGGCGGTCGCTGGCGGGAGATTGAGAAATTCTGACTTTTAATTTTTACGATAGTTGTATACAACTGTCGCTCTGCGTTTCAGAATTTGAGAAGAGAATTATGTCATACAAAGCTACACCGGTCCCAGGCTGTTCCGCCGAACTTGGGCGTAAGTAGTCGATATGAACCTTCGCGGGCCTCTCGGGCATCGGGTCTATGAAGACTTTAAATGCAACTACATCTAATCCAAATGTTGGGGATTATTTGAATAAATCTTATGACAATAGCTTTTAATTTGTGTATTTAAAGCAGTTAGTAGTTATAACGTCGTGTAGATAATGAGGGAGAAAAAACATATCTAAGACGATTATATTTCCCGCCGAAGCCGGCAAAGAGAATACCATACCACAGACGTACCGATGGCGCGGTGACACTACTTTCAAGTAGGTTGTTTATGATTGATTTAAACCCCAAGAAATATAAGACCTACGGAATCATACAAAAAATATTAAAAAAATAATTATAATAGATTTTTATCACGATTGCGTATCGTGGTAGCGTTGATATTATTTTCGTTAGATTCGAAAAATCGATAATGGGTAAGTTTAGCCGCCGGCGTTTACGTAGTCGGTGTTATTATGCAGATTGTATCTGTGTATAAAATATTTACCTACATACCTACTTACTTATGTGGTATATCATCTTTAAGTTTACCTAATCACCATGCGTACAATTGGAGCTAGTCTAGAGCTCATCGAATTGTAGCGATCGCTAAAGGCGCCTTCTTGACAATTTTTTTTCATTAATAATATCGTGGGTAGATTAAGGTAGTATCAGGACATTAAAGATTAACCATTTCAGTGGTCGTCCCTTAAGTAATGCTACTTTAGACACGTACTACGTATCAGCTAGATCAAGAGGTAGTTTTAGTAAAAAAACTTTGTACACCGTTTGTGACTCCACGACTAAAGAATATGCTAAGTACATATTATATAAAACAACCAACTTCCCGCGCGCGGTTTCACTCACGTTACTACCGTTCCCGTAGGAAATTCATAATTAAATATAGCCTATTTCATCCGGGGATAGTGTAGCTTTCCAACGGTGAAAGATTTTTTTTAATCCATCCAGTAGTTTCGGACCCTTTTCAATACAAACAAACAATCAAATCTTTCATCTTTATAATATTAAGTATACATACTATAAAAGTAAATACCTATTAACTTCCCCCGTCAGCGACCGCCCTGAGCCGAGGTCCAAGTCCCACAGGGGACGCCCTCTTGCGCAGGTTGCTTAGTTTATAGTGTTTAAACCATTTATCTAGGCTGGATCTCAGCTCGCCTTTATGCCCGGAAAGGCACAGGGCTAACGACATAATTAAGTCCGTCCGGATAACAAAAACAAAAAAAAACCCATTAACTTTCTGATGTATCGTGAATATTACGTACAATGGATTCGTTACCAATAATTTATACAAATTAGTACTACCTATTTAATTTTAGCTATATAAGCTTGTTTTTTACATTTTACTTCTTACCACCTGATGGAATAACCATTATTTTTGACAGCAAAATTACATTATCTACACCGCTACACGGGACATCGAAGTTATCTTCAACTCAGTACGAATTAACATTAGTTTTTTTGCCATGAGCATCTAGCGCACCAGTCCCTTAGGAATATGTTCCGTAGGTAGTCTGTCCTGAGTGACGGACAAAGGTGTGGTACATAATACTGTTGTCAGAGGGCGTCCCGGAGAGCTGTCACAACAACACGACCCGTCGCGGTCGTACGGATGTGAAGCGGAGCTCAAAGTTTGGACACATCAACTCTTGGGGTCAACCGAGGGGGGAGGGGGCTCAATGATTTGAATGAAATTAAATCTTAGTCTATGAATAGTAAAGACATCATCTATAACAATCGTATATTAGGGAACGGGTAGACTTTCCTTTGTGTTACAACATAATACTGCGTTCACCAACTCGCCTGCCAAGCGTGGTGACTATGGCAACATCCCTCACTCGGAAAGAGGTCCATGTTCAGCAGTGGACGTTGTACGGGCTGATGATGATGATGAACACTTCTTCCTTCTCATTCGTTTCTTGAATGCTGAAGATCGTGACCCCTTTACTGGATCATTAGTTTTATTGAAGTTCGCCAAGCTTCCCGATCTGCGGCTTTGTGTAATGATGATGGCTATGAGCAGACTAATAACTCTTCCACTTGGTGTTAAGTAGTAGAGGTGTCCACAAATTTAAGGACAGCCAGAGCCAGTGCATCAGAGATCTTTTTCTAGTGCTTCATCAGAACACTCGCCACAGCGAAAACCTATGACAGAATGCGATATGCGCAGAAATTTATCGACTCACCTGTAGAGAGGCTCGAGGTTGCGAGTGACTTTATCGCGAATTAAAAGTAATATCTTATATTATTTATTTGATATTTGGTACCTTCAAAAAAATAACTATGTTCGGCTACATAAGTGGATGTGTCCTTGAGCAAGAGTTTTCTACTTTCATGGAATACGCTTAAAGATGTCTAGCCGTGTTTAAAAAAAACTAAAATTGGCCATCAGTTAAAACCAAAGTAACAACATCTTAAGGAAATCCTTGTATCGAGGGGTGGGGTTCCCTTTATGTTTGTTAGGAATGTATGTATTGGAAGACTATAAACACTGGATATTTTTGGAAGGATCTGATATTCTATTATTGTTATGAAATCCGAGTATTATATTTCCTCAGGCCTCCTCAGGATGACTATGCCATGGTACTGTAGTGAGATTAAGGTTTTAATCCCTCACTACATGATGTATTGGCCGTATTCGGATAACGAATAAAGAACTATTTTTATATTAAAAAAAAAATGAATTAGGGCTTCAAGAATGGTAATCTAAGTTAAACGTTTTAATTATTTTTAATTTTATAAAAAGTGCAATGATACTTAGGTATATTTGAAAGTAAGATTTGTGCTTGCGAATGTATAAGAATTGGGGCGTGAATCTGTTGTGATTTTTGCTTCTGTATTCGATAATATATAATTATAAAGTGAGCCCTCTTTAATTTATACGAGTGTAGTGACAGTGATCGAACCCTCACACGCTCTCCTCTTGGAGGACTAGGAACAGTAGTAGTAGTAAGCCCTACTAAGCTATTTATTTCAAAAAGTCGCGAGCTGATAGGCAGTCTCAGGCGTTACAGTATATAGGTACCTAACGAGATAAACGTAATTTATAAATGATCAAGGGTCCAAATTTAAATCTTTGAGCAACATTGCCATCCTGTCAATCGTTCAATGATTCGGAACGGCATCTCGTTGTTTTTTAGTGAGCGAACCCGTGTTTGTGGAGTCAGGTAGAATGATCCTAACACGCATTATTACTACGAATGTAATAATGACATTGATTCAGCAAAGTGTTTGTGACGACCCTGAGGTTTGTTGGCAATCATTATAATTAAGTAGACCTAGATAGGGCTTTTAGGTACTATTTATGTAAATGTGTCATTGCATTAGCCTGTATCGACTAATTTGAAGGTTCTGTAGGAAAAGGAAAAAACGGAATGTGTGTCCGTCCGGCACGATTCCGAATTTACAGGAGAAAGGTAAGGATGGTGTAATGACCCAAACACAAATGTGCAAAATAATTATATAAACATTTTTTTAAATAAGGGTCATTTTCGGGGATTTCATACCGTTTCATATATATAATTATATCAAATGAAAGGGCTCGTTATGACGATCTCAAATATATTTGATTTTGATGAAATAATATTTTTCGATTTTATTTACGAAAGAAGACGAAAATTGACCATTCCCCCCAGATCTCTATAACTGCAGAGCCTAACATATATATACATAACATATATATAGTTCCCAGCTTGTAGATTACAGCAAAACCTATATTTTATTTCGACTCATTACATCCTTAAAGTCGGTTACACAGTGCTCTAATTCTATGCCCCACAAACACAATAGTGTAATCTACATACATATGTGGCATATATCTACGTACAGTCGGCAACAAAATTACAGTACGTATTCATTAGTAGAGCATTACGGTTGTCATACGATTACTTTTTATGAAATTTCCTGTGGACATTTCAACAATTTCCTCCATAAAAAAAAACTAGGGCTAACAATTAAGTGATGCATTACCATTTACCTATAACTAGCTTCCCGTGCACGGTAAAACCCCCGGGTACTCCTCGGTTCGCTGTTGGTGAGAGGACCAGGTACGAAATATGACCTGCCTTGTTGGTCTATGTTTATGTTTGGCCGTAACTAGCGAGGTCCCGGGATATATGATAGAAAATATTAAAGTTTGTATTTAAACATGAATTAATTTACTATTTATTATATATCGCATTTAATTAAGCGGCCGTTGCCCAATGGCTAGGGCGTCGGACTTGGAATCATGAGGTCGCTGGTTCGATCCCCACCCATTGCACTACCGACGTGAACCCACTCGTAACACAAGCAGTTTAGCTTACCACGAGGGGTTAATAAGAATACTAGTAGACTGCAAAACTCTGCTAGTAATATTTATAAAAAAAAAGTAGGCCAAGAATATTTTCATCCAAAACGACCGCCCTGAGCCGAGGTCCCAATTGCACACGGGGCACCCTCTTTCGCATATTGCTTAGTTTGTAGTTCATAAACCATTTATTTAGGTAGCTTGGCTTGCCTTTATGCCTCGTGAAGTAGCAAATGCCTCCAGGCTAACAACATAATGTCCTTCCAAAAAAAAAACTAAACAAAATAAGTGTTTTTTTCTAAATAAATAAATGGTTGCTAGATAAATAAACTGTGTGGTGTCCGGCTCAGAATAGACCACTCCATGTCCCATAGGTGTCGTAAGAGGCGACAATATGTATATATAGCTGATGGATGGGCAGCATCCCCCCGTAGACCCGAAGTCCGAGAGGCCCGCGAACTGTAAAGTAGAGCGACTATTGCACAAAACTCCACTCAAATACTAAAAGTCATAATCCCTCTATCTCATCGCCAGCGACCGCCCTGAGCCGAGGTCCAAGCCCCACAGGGGGCGCCATCTTGCGCGGTTGCTTAGTTTGTAGATTTTTAAACCATTTATTAAGGCTGGAGCTCTGCTCGCCTTTATGTCCGGTAAAGTAGCAAAAGACTCGTGGCTAACTACGTAAGTCCTTCCTTCCGGAGAAAAAAATGGGAAGCAGCATCTATCATACTCTACTACTATACTCCCATACTAATGCGATCACTAATTCGCCTGCCAAACGTGGTGAAATATTCTTCAACGACCTTGGCTTGCCAAGGATTGTAACGTAGAGGCTCATATTCAACAGTGGACATACATAAATGGGCTGATATTAGTATAGTACAAAATATATAATGTGGTTAACTGTACTCAGTATACATGTACCTACGCACGCTGGGTGCAATTTCCTTCCCCGTCGGTTGGCAGTTTATCAGCAAGTATATCGCAACACCTCGCTATCAGTTCGTTGTTCACTCCACTGTTTGTTGGGAATCACGTTCTTCTTGCATTTTTAAAGTTAATTCGATATAAAATTGGTTTCTATTCATTAGTAAATGGTAGTACAATTTATTTTCCCTTTGTCTGACTCTTGATTGCTTCCGACTAGCTAACCTTATACTAATATATAAATCTGAAGAGTTTGTTTCTGTGATTGGTTGTTTGCTTAAACGCGCTTATTTCATGAACAACAGGTCCGATTTGAAAACTTCTTTCAGTGTTAGATAGCCCATTTATTTATCTTTTGTAATCTTAATGAGAAAAGTTTTTAGTTAGAATAATATCTTTATTTTCACAGAACACGATAAATCTATACTAATATTATAAATAGGAAAAGTTTGTATTTTTATGTTTGTTTCAAATAAACTCAAAAACTACTGAATGAATGTCGATAATTCCTTTACCATTAGAATGCTACATTATCCCTGAGATACATAGGCTATAAAAGTCCAACCGTGCAAAGCCGGGGCGGGCTGCTAGTAATATTATATGATTGATTATTGTGCCTGATAGGTACTTTTATTATTTCAAACTTCTCGTGTATTTAACAAATTGTTAATTGCTATGATTTACTACGTACCTATCTCCTGACCTGTGTTGTACCAAATAAAGTTGTACCTGATATTTTGAGAAAGAACTATAGAGTAATGGCCCGCAGAATACATATTAGTGCTGAACTGTCTTTTTGAATTAGGTTTAACAGGGGCACTTATTAGTCACGAGCTTTGTATTACTTAATGGTGCATAGGGGCACCCTCTGTGGGGCTTGAACATATTTTAGGTTCTGCTGACCAATCAAAGAACATAGCTGCAGCGAAAATTTAAGGTATGTAGGTAATATCATATCATATATTGGGGAGAGCGATGATGTCTGATATACAGATATTTATTACCTAATTCATCCATTACAACTAGCGCACAAAATACAACGATTTATTCTAAAATTGTCCCTATGCAAATAAAAAGTAGAAAGATGACCCAGACTGATCTCGATTGGAAATGATATCAAAATAATATTTAATAATTATAATGATAGTTTATTGTACAATTATATTTACAAACATATATAATTGCTACAATAAACTATCATTATAATAATTATTATTATATCATTTCCATTCGACATCAGTCTGAGTCATCTTTTTACTTTTTATTTTCATACGGACGTCATCCACGAAGCTTTTGTTACTAAAATAAACTAAAATCATTTTTATTTTTAAAACCTAATTTAAAAAATAACACTTGTAACTTAACTGAGACATTTGCAACGACACATAGACGAAAAAAACTATTTTTTCATATAAATTTAGTAAAAAAAATCTTACAATATATGCTTTCTTATGAAGAGTTAAAAAGGATTATAAGCAATGAATGGGTATTAACAATGACTTCATGGCTTAAATAGTTTACCACCTACTGTGGTCGCGTGTCCATCACAATAGACATTCTAGTTATATTATATTCATTGATCCTGCACCTTATTGCTTTAGGAATAAAGTTCGAATTCAAATGATTGTTTACTAGCATGCTGTAAATATTGTTTACCTGTCTGTAATTTGTACAGAAGTTTGACGAATTTTGTGGAATCAACATGTCTGTTGGGATTTGAGGTTTTGTATTGTGATGTTAGCTCTCCTGTTTCGGAGATGAGTTGTTACATACATAAGGCCTACATTAGATACCTTCTATTGACGATGAAATAGTCAAGTTTTTTAAACAGTGGTTTTAGATTTTTGATTCAAGACTGAACTTATTTTTCTATAATAAGTTAAATATATCAGTGAAATAAACTTTCTTTTTTTTCGGACGAATATTACGATGCGTTTGCTGTTTCTCTGGGCATAAAGACGAGCAGATAAACTACAAACTAAGCAACCTGTGCAAGAGATGTCTCGTGTGGAAATTGGATCTTGGCTCAAGGCGGTCGCTGGCGGAGGAATTGATATATATACCTAATAGATTTTTGGGGAAATTTGGTGCAACTATCGCTCTACTTTACTGTTCGCGGGCTCTTAGATTTCAAGACTACGAGGACAACAAAAGGTTATGTTAGGGTTGGTAGGGGATACATTTTCGTTTTGATAGATTTTGTATGGAAATTATTTCACAATAAAATTTAAATATTTGCTCAAGCATTATACCTCTTCCGTTGTCAAAAAAACTTGTAGAGCAGGCGTGACCATCTCATTTATGCGGAAGATCTGTCTATTAACTCGATTTTGGGTGATATTTTTTTTTTGGTTTTAACTGAATAGGTAAGTTAATAAAACAGAATAATTATACGATATAACGAAGGAAACAGACAGTCAAAATAAAAAGCCATTTATTATAAAATTGGGCATCCGTCAGTGAAAGTCTCGTCAAAATTGTGTTTTTGTTAGTATGCATCAAACAGACACTTCAATGTTATCTATTTTATATATTTGTAAGTAAAGATACTAGTTACAATGAATGATTTTATATATGTCATGCTATTTTACATTAGATACATAAGTACTTTATCATAGCTAATATAAAGGAAATGTATACATACATATAATCATTTCATTTATAATGAAAAGCTATGATAAAGTAATAGGTCACACTCGGGCCGCAGTACAGAAGCAAAGCGACATTGAATAGCACATTGCATTAGGTATGGAGGCAGGCGGCAGGTTGAGTAGGTATTAAATTTTAACATTGCTATTTATTTATTTAAGGCTGTGTACAAATTAAGGTAAATACAGAAGACTAGCTTCCCTCGCGCGGTTCCAATAACTCCCGTTCCCGGAGGATCTTTTTAATTAAATACGCCGAAAGAATTTTTCAAATTGGACAAGTAATTCCTGAGATAAGCGCGTTCAAGTATACAAACAAATCTCTTCAGCTTTATATACCTACTACCTTCCCGCGCACGGTTTCACCCGCGTAACTCCCGTTCCCGTGGGAAATTCATAATTGAATATAGCCTTTGTCACTCGGGGTGAATGTAGCTTTCCAATGAAGAAAGAATTTTTGAAATCGGCGCCGTAGTTTTTGAGTTTATTGATTACAAACATACACACACAAGAATAAAAATCTTTCCTCTATATAATATTAGTTTAGATAGCGACATAAGGAGGGGCTTACCGTTGGCTACTTATGTACTTGGGGTATGCCGAGGTTATATGAATAATCCAGGTGCCCTGGAGTGTATCAGCCTACGTGTGCCTGATGGATTCGTGCTACGCCGTCGACGACCCAGTTTGTTTGTGGTGCCGCGCGGGAGGACTTACTTTGGTAGGCAAGGCCCCCCCTCACACGAACAATAGACATATTGAATTTAGTTGCTGACCGAGTAGACATATATTCGTTTTCAATGAGTGAGTTCGCAAAAGTAACAGTTTTTGCGTGAAAGACGGACAAACAAAACAGACACACACATACACTTTCCCATCTATACTAATATTATAAAGAGGAATGATTTGTATTGTTGTGTGTGTGTATGTTTGTAATGAATAAACTCAAAAACTACTATGCCGATTTGAAAAATTATTTTACCGTTGGAAAGCTACACTATCCCCGGATGACATAGGCTATTTATACTAATAGGTATTATAAAGAGGAAAAAAATGTATTTTTGTGTGTGTGTATGTTTGTAATGAATAACCTCAAAAACTGCTGTGCTGATTCGAAAAATTCTTTCACCGAATTATTTAATTATGAATTTCCCACGGGAACGGATTAATTGGTACACAATTGCTATAGATGATGTTATAATAATTGGAACCAACGAGTACCCTCCGCACTTCGGAAAGCACTTGGTTAGGTTCGTTCCTCCAACCAACTGGACTCGGAAATAATCTTAGAATTTACATAAAGATTTTTTGTCCGGCGTGGGGATAGAACCCACGTCCTTCGAGACTTATACACGTCCCACAGTACATCAATGAAAGTCATTATTTAAAAAATATATATTTTATTTTTCTAAAATATTTGCAATACGAGGTAATACTTATATTAGCAGAAGATCTTAAAACTAATAAACATATTTACAAAATGAAAGCGAATCCAGGATAGAATGGAAAAACATCATGTTCAAAATCACAAATCTGCAAGGTAACTAGTAGGTATTCTATATAAAAAATCTTTAAAATTAATTCAAATTGGTTGCTCAAAAATAATTTTAATTCAATACCGTTATATAACTTAATCTTCAGGATTGCTGTTAGAAAGAAGAAAGGATGAAAATACATTTAATTCAACACAATACATAAGATAGGTACTATATAGATATGGATATATCAGAAGTTTGCGTGTTCAAATCACGTCGGGGTCACCAATGTGGGGAGGTGTATAGACTACCGGTGTGAATAATAAAAACATCGAGTTTTAGTATTTACAATAAGTTTATAATAAAATTAAAGAAAAATTTTACAAATCAACAAGCAAAGAAAATTGTTAGATTTAAGTGTAGGTTGCTAGGCAACCACATCAATATGCGTGGGCAGAACATTATTGAAATAAACACAGCAACCATTTAGTTAATTTTTTAAATGTATGAATACCTACTTTAAGGAAATGTTTACCACTTAGTAAATTCCAAAATTTCCCTAAACCTTCCCCTTAGATACGTATGTGTTATGAAAGAGATTGATCAATGTCGATAACCGGCCGGGTTCCACCGTAGCCGAATTGGTTAAGGCATTAGGGGCTTAACCAAAGATGCAGGCTCGAGTCCTGCCGGTAGTCAACATTTATTAATCTCCTTGCCTTGCATGATCTGAAATGACAAATATATGTTATATACGACATTATTTAAACTATATGACATTATATAGTATATTTATTGCTAAAATATGACATGGCTTATTAATGACACCATTGTTTAAGCATAATGCGACAAGATATCGTTATGACTACATTATTTATGACATGATATAAATTAAGCTACAATATGACATGCAGAATTAAAAGTACTTTTCACAGAGAGGCTTTTAGATATTTTTTTAAAATTAATAATAATACAAAGGATGGCACAAGTTGTTTTCTACATAAGTAGTAGTCGTATATTTACATTTTGTTAAAATTATTTCAAGTAAAAACAACTTTAAGCCGTTCAGTTAAAATATTTATTTATATTGACGTAGATGTACATTGTGCAAAATATATAAAGAATCATTAGCACATCTTACTTTTATGCTTAACATAATATAAGATAATTTACTTTACACCCAGAAAATAATAAGAAAATTAAAGAAATTCCAATTAAGTTGAAGAAAATAAGCTAAGCTACTTGAGATATTAACGTAACTAAATAAAGATAGATAAATAAAAGCAAATTGACAATTATTTTCTTCGCAAAAATTGTGATTCTCTATCATTATAATTATCAAACATAGCTGGAAAAATGTACAAAATGGCAAGTTATAATTATTTCTACACTTACACGCATTCTAGTTGGTTAGAAGACGTAACATTATTTAATATTTTATCGTTTAGGTGAGGCGTGAAATGGTTATTTCCATTAAAAATCTACTTTTAACTATACTAGATTTATAAATTTATATAAAAGTCTGGGTACCGGTGATGCAAAGCATAAAGTATCGTGTGATATTGAGAGAAAACAAATAGTAACTACGTAATTAAAATATATCAACAAGACTAATGCATTACTTTTAAAACAGTTCGGATAAAAGCGACACAAATTACACAGAAACATAGCACAGCATATGATGAAACTTGACACAGAATTTAAGCTATAAAACACACGCTACGAGTTGGAGCAGATACATCAGATGTAGATCGTAGCATACCTAGTTCATAAAGTAGATAGGTAGTAGTTTTCTTTTAATTTTATTATAGACACTTTTATAAAAGTATATCACATATTCAATTTAGATTAATGCCTTTCAAGAATTTTTAATGAAAGCCTAAAGATCTATTTTAAGATTGTAACGGATTTATAATGAATGGAAAAATATTTGTTCATAGATTCTGGTATACGTTGAAATATGAAAGATCAACTAAATAGGTCTGAATAATAATTGGAAAGGAAGTTGGTCTAGGTTAAGCCTAAGCCAGTTTTGTTTTTGTAAGTTCTTATGTATCTGAAATGTTGGGCGTGAATTAGTTTGGTCTAAGACAAACTAGTATAAACTGAAATCTGGTTTGGACGGTAACATGTTTCCGTTAAAGTTCACTAGTCAGCTTGTTCTTGACTACTATTCGCTGTTTTTTTACAGGGACTATTAATTGCAGAAAAACGTACAGTTTCAGTTTTTTTTTCTTTTTTATCATTATGATAGTCTTGGGACTATAATCGGATGTGTTGGATTTTGTTATAGCGTTTAGGAGAGTTTAGCCCGTGCCTTTGACTCCCTTATGAAAATATGTGTCTCCTCTTGAGACGCTTCACTTCTGGGCTTTTTATTAACTCCCTGGCTAGAGGGTTTGGGTGAGCTTTTAAGCGTTCGGCATACTGTTCTTTATGCTTATTTATTTCGTCAGTTATTGTTGGTACTTCTAGGTACTCATGTACGTCATTGTTCTTTGTGTACCAGGGCGCATTTACAATGTTCCTCAATACATTGTTTTGGGCTCGCTGTAAGAAACAGATGCTACTTTTGCAGGCCACACTCCAAAGTTGGATTCCATAAGTCCAAATGGGTTTCAATATTGTATTATATATAAGTAGTTTGTTGTCGACTGATAATACTGAGTTTCTTCCCCATAGCCACTGCATGTTTCTGTATTTCAAGTTAACATTGTCTCTTTTATGTTTTATGTGTTCTCTCCAAGTTAGCCTTCTATCGAGGTGGAATCCAAGGTATTTGACACAAACACAATGTGGTAGCTCATCGGGGCCCAGTCTGACGGCGGGACAATTTTCTTTCCTCAACGTGAAAGTAATGTGGTTCGATTTTGCTGCACTAGCTTTAATGCGCCATCGTTGCATCCAGTCGTGGGTCTGGTATAGTACGTCTTGCAGTTTAGCACTAGCTAACTTAGGGTCTGTATCACATGCAAGATACGCAACATTGTCAGCGTAGGTGGCAATCGTCACGTCCTCGGATGTAGGAATGTCAGCTGTATAAATATTGTATAAGACCGGGCCAAGATCAGAGCCCTGCGGAACACTAGCTGTTATAGGACGCAGCGTGGATCTGGCTTCGCCTAACTTTATTTGAAATAGTCTATCAGATAGGTAAGAGGATATCATCTGGAAAATTGGGTGTGGCAGTTTCCGTTTTATTTTGCAAAGGAGGCTTCTATACCCAAACCCTGTCGAAGGCTTGTTGCACGTCCAAGAATGCTGCGGAGCAATATTGCTTGCGTTGAAAGCTTTGTCTGATCACGCCGTAGACCCTATGTACTTGCTCTACGGTTGAGTGATATTTTCGAAATCCAAACTGGTGCATAGGTATTCCCATGGATGAAAGTGACGATGTGATGCGCTTCAGAAATATTTTTTCCCAGAGCTTTGAGAGAACTGGAGTGAGGCTAATAGGCCTGTAGGATGTTGGTTCGTGGGGCGATTTACCATTTTTGTGGATCGTCGTGTTTTGGGAGGTTTTTCATAGACTTGTTTAGACAGTTTCAGATAACAATATTTATTTTAAAACTACTTGTGTTGCAAAAATATGAACAAACTGAACTACAGTATGTGTACAATAACCCATCACAATTGAAGACGGTAAATAATTCTCAACATCCAAAGAATAAAAGAGCATTTTACCATAGGCATATAATTCAAAATCAATGTAATAAGCAGTGTGAGGGAAAAGAGATCGCGGTCACTAACCAACCCGCTGGACTTACCTTACCTATATCAAAAGTCACAGACAGCTCCGTTACAGTGTTCTTGCAATACCACTAATCGCCAAGAATGGAGAAGAATAGCTGGAGCCGCTCAGAAGGGTGTCAGATGAGTAGGCGGGTGCCTACTCATCTATGACATAGCTATTCTCCTCCATTCCTGTCGATTAGTCGCATTGCAAGTACATTGTACAACGGAGCTGTCTGTGATCTTCACCGTGTACCATAGAAATGACCACGACCACTCTGTAAAGAGTTTAAGACTACGAAGAAGCGGGTACGTATCAAAATCCCGAATTTTAAAAGACCGAATCTTAAAATACCGATGGACGACATCCCGATAATTGAAACGCCGAATGGTTGTTTGGTCGAAAGTTTTAAATCCCGAAATTTCATTTGCCCGAAAGTTTAAAATCCCGAAGTTTAAAATCCCGAAGTACAAAATCCCGAAATTGCCACCGTTTCCGCGAAAAACGATTTTTTGTAATAATATTCTGCTTAATATGTTAGAAACCAATTGTAACGAAATATTTATTCTTCAAACACAAATTCGTAGCGGTCGCCGGCCGCTGCCGCGGCACCGCTCGCTACGCTCGCTCGGCTCGCGCGCGGTTGGTCTCTGTTCTAACATAACCTAACCAATTTTACCCAGTTCAAAATGACGAATCATTATCTCCCGCAGAAATGTTTTTACCATTTTTTAATTATCTAGGCGCAGGCAGATTGTATGTTTCATCATTTTGAACTGGGTGAAATAGGTTAGGTTATGTTAGAACTGCGACCAACCGCGCGCGAGCCGAGCGAGCGAAGCGAGCGGTGCCGCGGCAGCGGCCGGCGAGCGCTACGAATTTGTGTTTGAAGAATAAATATTTCGTTACAATTGGTTTCTAACATATTAAGCAGAATGCCCACCGTCATAACTGTGTTGCAGTGCCAACTATGAGTAATCGCGGGAACTACGTCGCTGCTCTTTGGGATTTCATCCATCGGTATTTCGTCCATTCGGTATTTCGTCCATTCGGGATTTCGTCCTTTCGGGCATTTGAACATCGGTATTTTGTGTTTCGATATAACGACTATCGGCATTTAAAACTTTCGGTATTTTGAATTTCGGTGTTTTGGACGTCGATATTTCAATCATAGGTATTATGAACTTTCGGGATTTTGATTCGTACCCGAAGAAGCAGTAGAGTCTGACGCCTAGCTTGTCTTTGATTGTGCTGCCAGGCAACAGATGATAATGATTGATGTTTTCAAAATGGAGTTCATCACTTTGATGCAACTACTTACTAAGCCTAGTTAAACCATTTCTTAACACCTCACCAGAATTAAAATTAAGTATTATCTACACTATGTACAATTACAATTAATCTATTATGTACGTTTGACATCAGCCCTAAAGCCGAGCTTATCATCGGCTACGTAGTGCACAGTCCTCGTCTTGCCGTCAGCGTCCAAGAAACTGTAGTACCCTCGCACGGAGCCGCCGTCGCGAGACTCTTGAATAGACTTGGTGTCCCCAGTTGATTTGTCCTGGAATTAATAAAGATTGGAGTGATAATCTGGATCTGGAGATTTGAAGATTATCTGGAGATTGGAGTAAAGTTGATGAAGTTGTGAAGGAAAAGTAAGTTGGATGGATGGATGCAAATAAAAAAAACCCGAGAATCAGCCTATATTACGACTGTTGCTGACTTTTTTTTTTTTTTTTTGGGGGGAAATCTTTAAAATGCTGGGGGCGTGTTGGACTTTTTCATTTGTACGGTTACGGGTGCCCTACCATTTAGGTTTCTGGGGTCTCCCTGGCGGGGAAAAAAGACAATTTTACGGCTTGCTACAGTCTCTCTATTTATGTAAAGAAAATGGTGGTGTTCCTCCATTGATATTATAGATCTTCTTTGCCGGACGAGGTGGTATACGCGGCCTGCTGACTTAATCCTTAAAAAGGATTATTTAATAGTTACTAGTTTGCGACCAGTACCTATACTGTCCACAAACAGTTAAACGCTGCTGCCAGTTCATTGGCATACGATTGTCAAAGATAACATGTTAGAACAAGGTAGAGTATTCTCTCAATCAACAAGATCCCAACAAAAAGGCTTTTATTTTACTTTGAGATCATCCGGTGCGGAAATTGGACCTTGAAAATTGAAAGACCTATATCTATATACGCTACGTAATTGTTTTACTCTTTTCGGTAAATTTCTTGAGGTCAAGGAGGTCAAAGGAAAAACATGCAAATATTTTTTTTTGGTTTGATTTATATCTCAGATTTTGTGTCCCATTATATAATTTTTGTCGAGCACTTAAACAATTTTGATGAAATGTAGCATATGCATTAATAAAAACTAATGGCATTGTAACAAATTCATGATACCCAATATCTGAGCAGCCGATTTATGCTGAGTTCAGTCGGGGCCGATTCAGCAATTTAACTTAGACCTGAAATTAGCTATTTCGGCTTGAAATCGGGTTTCTCTAGTACCTAACACACATCACTCAAAACTACAAACGAAACAGAATATTGACTGGTTTCATGCGTATAGGTATATCATTCTCCATCTACTTTACCTACTCTATCGACTTAACGAACTAACTAGATTTAGAAATATGCTACTGATCTGCTCCAATTACTCGTAGCTTGTATTTTATAGCTTAAAATTATTTTAAAATGTCATTATTTTCGCCCTGTTCTATTAATATATCTGCGATATAAAAAAAACACCAGTGTGCAACTTGTTTATCTTCACTGATTTAAAATGCACTAGTTTTGTAATTATTTTTAATTGCGTATTGTTTAAGATTAGTGTTCACTACTTAAAGTAGGTATACATACATAAAGATTTACAGCGCAGATATCGTTGCGGCCCGTTGTGTCGATTGTAAGCAGGTGTTTTAAAGTGAAAGTAAATATTTATATTCCATGATACCAGCAGCAGGTATGGCAAAAGCGTCTTTAAGTACGGAAATTCTTTTGGACGCCACAAGGTCCATATAGTAAACAACCCCCGAGGAAACTCTAAAGCTATAGAGCATATTTGTTTTTAATATACTTCGAGGCTCTCTAAATCTTTTGGTGCATTTAAACATGAACCCTGATATTTGGTTAGTTTACAGATTAAATTAAATGAACTCACGCGGTAAAAGCCTTATCTCAAGAACAATGAACGAAATCTATTAAAACTATGCAGGTAATTTCTGTATCTAGGAACATTATTCCCATAATAAAAGGTTATTGAAACCTGACATTAAACAAGTTAAGTACGAGGGTAAGAATAACATTCCCTTTTATTGTTCAAAAATACATTTAGTTTGTGAATAAATAGTATCTACTTATGGGTTGGAGGGACTCGCAGGTTAAGGAAATTATTCAGTGGCAAACATTGAATTATTCAATGTGATAATAATAATCTACTACATGACAACCTTCAGAGCCTCACCTCAAACCCCTCCCTAGTTGCCTCTCATAACATTGTGCTCCTGGATTCTCCCACCATGATCTTATTTTCCTGTCCTATATCCTTTTCCCCCCTAAACATAAACCTAAAGTGCTGCACCTGCGTTCCTTTGCTCGGATGAATGTGGATAACCTCTGTAGAGATGCGTCATTAATAGACTGGAGACCACTTACTGAGACAGGTTTAATTAACAAGAAGCTGAGTTACTTTAACGACAAGGTAACTCAACTATATGATCAACATGCTCCAATAAAAGCAATTAAGAAGAAGCGCCCACCAGCACCCTGGATGACTCGTGGGATTCGTATGGCCATGAGGCGCAGAGATCGTGCGTTCCGTGAGTTCAAAAGAGAACGTAACGAGAGTAATTGGGATAGTTACAAGCTAGCAAGAAACCGGTGTAACCTGATGGTGCGCAACGCCAAACGCCGACATATTCATGACAACATTTCTTCTTCTACTCCTGCCGGTATTTGGAAGTTCCTCCGAACTCTGGGTATTGGTAAGACGAGGCCCTCTCTTAATAATCCCAGTTTCATTAAACTAGATGATTTTAATCTACATTTCTCGACCACTTCTGCTATGGATCATGTGATCAAATGTCAAACAATAAACTATATTAATAGTTTAAGACGTCCCGATATCAACGCTTTTCACTTCACTCCAGTTGATTCAGACGACATCAAAACTACTATCCTATCCATCAAGTCCAATGCGGTTGGTCATGACGGTATTAGCCGACGCATGATAATCCCTATCCTGGACCACCTCCTCCCTGTGATTACGTATTTGGTCAATTACTCTCTACACTCCGGATCTTTCCCTGACCAATGGCGGAAAGCTTATGTCCTCCCAGTTCCTAAGATATCTAATCCATCTATTCCTAATCATTATCGTCCAATCTCCATTCTTCCTTTCCTTTCCAAGGTATTTGAGTCAGTTGTTCACAAACAACTTTCTCACTTTATCCTTGCCCATAACCTGATCAGCCCTTTCCAATCTGGCTTCAGGCCAGGGCACAGTACCACTACCGCTCTCCTAAAAGTGACTGGCGATATAAGGAAGGGTATGGAGGATACGAAACTGACAGAGCTAGTGTTAGTCGACTTCTCAAATGCCTTTAATACCGTCAGCCACGACATTTTACTATCCATCCTGTCTCACTTTATGGTCTCTGATGAAGCACTGGAGTGGTTTTCATCATATCTTCGGGACCACCAGCAGTCTGTTCACGTTGGTGACTCGTCATCAAACTAGTGCAATTAAGATGCTGGTGTACCCCAAGGCGGCATTCTTTCTCCACTTCTCTTTTCAGTTTTTATAAACCTTGTCTCTAATGATCTTCAGTGTACGTACCATCTTTATGCTGATGACTTGTAATTATATTCCGAAGGGAACGTTGACAACTAGCCAGAAGTAATCGATAGAGTGAATCGGGATCTCAAAGCGCTAAATGACTGGTCTATAAGGTTTGGCTTACTGGTAAACCCTATAAAGTGCCAAGCTACGCTGGTGGGTAGTTCCAGATTGTTAGCTACAGTTGACGTAAATTCCTTGCCACCGATTTCACTTGACAAGACGGTAATACCTTTCTGTCCTAGCGTGAGAGATCTCGGTTTGTTTATCGATTCTTCACTTAGCTGGCAAAATCAAATAGCTTGTATCTGTAGTCATGTTACGGTCATCTTGCGAGCGCTTTATCGTTTAAGAAACTTTCTTCCTTCCAAAACAAAGGTAATGTTGGTGCAGGCTTTCATATTTCCCATTATTGACTATGGTGATGCTTGCTTCTTTGACCTGAATGCAGATCAACTCAATAAATTGGACCGACTTTTGAATAACTGTATTCGAATTATTTTCAATCTCCGCAAGTATGACCATATATCTAACTATCGTTCCCTACTTAATTGGCTGCCCATCCGGCAACGTCGAAACATGAGAGCACTGACAACTCTCTTTTCTTTGTTAGACTCCCCCACTTCTCCTTCGTATCTTACATCTGAATTCAAATATCGATTTACTAATCATAATAAATCCCTACGTTCATTACATAATCGTCTCGTACACTGTCCCCCACACCGTTCCAATTTTATTCATTCTTCTTTCTCTGTTCAGTCCATACTTCTTTGGAATGCGCTTCCTCTCGGAGTCAGGATGGCTAAAAATTGTCTCTCTTTTAAGAAAAAAGTACGCGAGCATATCTCCAAACAACTGTCAGTGCAGCGGTAGAGACGATTGTTTTCTTTGTTTTTGAATAGACATAGTTCATATATGTATAGTATTATAATATATGTTATGAATAAAGTATTAGTATGTATAGTATTATTTATCTATGTATTATTAGAATGTAGGTATATTTTAGTTCATGTACCAATATGGTATTCAGTTTCCTCATAGTACTTTGTTATTTCTGTGCACTTACCACTTTTTCTCTGCACCACCCTATGGTTGACAGGCAGAAAATGCCACCGGCATTAAGTCCACCATGTACTATTTAGTGCTAAAGTATTAAATAAAAAAATAAAAATAAATAGCGTAACAGTATTTGGCTCGCTTTAAATCTCGGAGGTCATAGGTTCGATCCAAACGCCGGACAAGAAATCTTTGTGTAGATTTTAAAATTTCTTTACGGGTCTAGTTGGCTGAGGGACAACCCTACGTGCTCGTTATAACATCATCTATAACAATTGTATACCAGGGAACGGACAGCAGCGTTGCCTGGAATGTTACAATATAATAGTGCGGTCACCAACCCGCCTGCTAAGCGTGGTGACTAGTGCAAAAACCCTCTCTCAGGAGGAGGCCTATGTTCAGCAGCGGACGTTGTACGGGCTGATGATGACGATGATGATAATCTGTAGTAATATTATAATGAGAGTAGATTTTTATTTTGGTATGTTTGTATTATTGTTCGTAATGAAAAAACTGCTGAACCAATTTTAAATAATACTACATATATTTTATAAGAAAGAAAGAAAGAAAATAAATTTATTTACGGCACATACAATGAAATAAGACATAAAAATTGATTAATAGTATTACATTTATGGGAACTGGCTTCAGCATTAAGCTACCTACATCAAAAATCTAAAGGATCATTGCGCAGCACTGGTATTCTAGCCAGCCCCAGTTTCTAGTAGTTTGTAGTGTATTAATACATATTTATTTTATTTATTTATTTATTTATGTACACACAAGAAATATAGTGAAGAGAAAAACAAATACAAACAAAAGGCAATGTACAAAGGTACTACTTATTTCTAAAGAAATCTCTTCCAGTAGACCTGCGAAAGAAGAGATGAAAATAAAGAAAGCAATAATAGTGTGTAGGTAGATATACATACATACAATAACTACACATATACTTAAATACATACATAAAATTATAAATAGTTATAATACATACACAAATAATAATATTATCACGAAGAGGACAGATAGTGTTCTTTCACTCTTTTTTTGAAAAGGGAAAGAGTATTGCAGTTACGGATATTAGCTGGTAGCGAATTCCACAATCTAACTGCATGAACTGTAAAGGAGAAGGAATAAAAATCGGTTTTGTGGGAGGGGAATCTAAGAAGTGATTTAAGGTGTGACCTGCAATGAGCATCTGTATAGTAGTTAGCTCTTAGTTACCTAAATTCCGTACCGTACCGTAGTTTACCTTCATTTATAGGCTATAAATGGCGAAACAAACGTAATTATAGTTCAGAACAATAAATATCAAATAAACAATGCAACAATTACTGTATCTATATATCAATCATTAAAATTGCTAGTAAAATATAACGCATATCCGTACACAAATTTACTGCGAGTATCGACCTTACTACTTACACAATAAAGCAGTGTTAAGACTGATATGTTTCTATCGATGGGCGGTGGATTTAACAAGGTTAGAAGGTAATGATAGATTTTGGACAGTTTTATTTATTGTTAGATTTGTTAATATCCTGTTGAGTTATTTATTAGCCATATAACATGTTGAACGAATCAATTTTTTTGTTAGGGATAATAATGGTTCCGACAAACAAATTAATCTCCAGCGATCTGTGGCCGACTATTATTCTAATTAACTAGCGTTATAATGAATTACCGACAAAACAACACAAAAAATACCGAAAAAAATTATTAAATTTAACAAACAAATAAGAGCATGTTAAACTTACATTTCTTCTACAAGAAAATTGAACTTCGAATAACTAAACTAAACTTCCGACTAAAATACTGAACCTCCGACAAGATTACTAAGTTACCGACAACAGAGCTTTTATCAAAATAATCACACTTTTACGATTGCATGAACTGTTTTAATTACTATTGTTGGTTAACAAATATATATTTTTTACTCTCAATAATTATGAAAATGCAGCTTAGGTTAGCGAGGAACGAAGCGACGAGCGGGTTAGGTTGATATAAGCACAGCGACAGCGACCAGAAGCGACTTTAGGGCGTTTCTTCCATTAATAATGACGATGATTTAAAGAAGTACTTTTCATGGAATAACATTTTGTTAAATGACATTTGGACAAATAAACTGTTTTTAAAGTTTTATTTTTTTTATTTTTATCTTTGATCTCGCTAACATTATAAAAACAAGAGATTTCTCGATTAATAATACAGGATAACAGTAAAATATTCCAGGAAACCAAAGTCTACCTGGTTTTAGATTAAACCATTAATACGGCTGTTCTGACTTCTTAACGCCTGAAGTAGGTACCGATGTCAAACCATAAAAAGGTATTACTATAAGTACATTTTATATTTTTTATTAGTTTCTGTATAACCACTCAGAATATTATTTTCAGTATAACGTTGTAGTTAAAATAGCACCACAGTCTTTGAAGTATGAAAGGTAATTTATGAATTAATAGTCGGCAAGTAAAGATAAAAATTACAAAGCATAGTTTTCAGTAGAACGTAATTTAACTTGGTAGAAAAGTATTTAACCAGTAAACAGTCATGTTTATTTTTCGAAGATTTCAGTATCTCATTCGGTCGTTTCGTCATTTTTATTCGGATAAAAGTAGTCGTAAAGTTAGTATTTTAGGTAGTAAATTTAATATTTTGAGTAAGGACAATTCTTATTTTTTTGTCGGAGCTTTCATTACAACCTTTTTGTTAGTATCTACACAATAGTAATTTTGAATCAGGTATTTCAGAATAAGATACAAAGAGTGGTCTAAAGCAAATCATCCATTTACTTCTTCACTTCACTTCATAATGGAATTCACTGGAATAATTTTTCAAATTGGATCAGAAGACAGTTTCTCATTTTCGCGCGTTCGCACAAAAAGAAAAATTTGATTGTTTCTTTGTATTGAATAGGGTCCAAAACTCCACGACCGATTTCAAAAATTCTTTTACCATTGGGAAGCTACGCTATTCCCGCATGACATAGGCTTTATTTAATCATGGAATTCCCACGGAAACGGGAGCTACATGGGTGAAACCGCGCGCGGGTAACTAGTATCTTATACTCTCAGATATTTACACTTTATCTCTCTTTTATTCCAATTCTTCAAGCTATCGACAATTTTTTTTAACTGGGTAGTGGTATATTCAGACACTACTAAATATACTTCCTAGTTATTAATTATTAAAGTCGAAAGGCTAGCTATTACTAACATATAAAACAATTTGTTCCGTATTCTTTATCTGTACTCAATTAGTATCACATGTTATTGACAAGGTCAAGTTCATACAGAAACAGACAAATATTAATAGTGCCTTGCGTATATTTCTCTAACAATAGGATAAAAAATGTGTTTTTATATACGTTCATGGATACAATTATATAAGCAATCATTTAATTTAAATCAAACCATAATATACCTACGAGTATATTACTTCCTATAAATCCACTAAGCTTTTTATAATTAGTTTTTTTTTGTACAGATGTCGTTAACTAAGAAGCTTTTGCAACTGCACCGTGCCGGTGACGAAGCAAAACCTTTGTAAAGATTATGTAACTCGCCCTAGCAACACGACAGTAGATATTTTTCCATAATTTTGTAGATGAATCACCCGTTAGGTTAGGTAGACGTTATTAATATGTAGATTGGCGGCTAGCCCTCAACTATGCTATAAAATTTATGTTATTGATGGGTATCATAACGTGCAAAAATTATATGACTATGTGTATTTTTTGACGTTTTGTGTGTTGCCAGAATCAGAATGATCGCAGTCGCATTTTTACGTAATTGGCCGCGATAGTAGAGCCGCGAGAGTGTGCAAGCAGAACAAAATGGACTCCTGTGAAAATTGGACCTCGGTTCAAGACTGACTCCCAGTACCGATTGCGGAGTGATCGATTTGAACATTTTAGGGGAGTTCAGACCGTCACATTAAAAACATAAAATTTACAAAAACACAGCACATCCAGTGTCAGAAATTATGCGTAGTTCGCAAATAGGAATCGAATCTAATGTGCTGTAGTGAAAGTCATAAGACAGGTGAATCACCTGTGCAGTTTTGGATGCGATATAATTGCCCTTCTGACCTTGGAACCTCTCCTACCCCTGCCTACCACAAATGGGATTAATTGTATTTATTACAGTATTCGTTAACTGGTTACACTAATATGTCCCCGATAGTACATGTCTGCGAAGGTCAAAAATGTTGAAATTGCTCAATTTTTAATCATCGCAATGCCATCAAAATAATTGTTACTATTAACCTATGAAATGTTCTAATTATAGTAGGCATAAAAAACATACATATTTTCGAAGGTCTCTTTACCGTTGCTTAAAAGTTGCCTCTGGTAGTGTCTCGTTAAGGTTTATATTTCAATGTCAATGTTTTAGAGGTGTGTCTCGCAAGGTCTAACGTGAAATATTACGCAGGTTACGGATGCGTATACGCAACTGCGCACGTACGCACGAGTAGAGTGCGTACACCACGTCTAATAATCCGGAATTTCGTACCTATCCAAAATATGATTAGCATTCGTCTACATTTACACATATTTTAAATGTTATTTCCGTAGCGGACAGCGAATTTTCGACAACAGAATAAAACAACAGAAAAAAAACAATTTAAAGTAAATAAGTGGATAGAAGGAGTTTTTTTTTAAATCGGCGCTTTCTTTTTGTGGTTTGTTCATTACAAACGTACACATAAAAATACAAATCTTTCCTCTTTATAATATTAGTATAGAAAGAACTTTTATGATTTTATCTGTGTGTCTGTATAACAAGGCATTTAAGGGTTACTTTAGACACTATCAGTGATATTCACGAAATACTTTCGAATTATTCAGGTTTTATGGTAAAATGTCATTGGGCCATCACAATCATATCCGAACTTAAAATATTGTGGATAAAAGGCCTTTTTTTATTAAGAAACAAGTTACGAGTGACGGAATTTCACTAACTACCGGTTGTCCTTAACTATGCGCTAAATCACGATCAATTACGTAACTATGACACGCCTTTACGTATATAGAAGTGTTCACTCGAGTAGTCTTAAACTTTCGTTTAGCTGTTTTTGACGATATGATGTTGAAGTCTAAAAATAAGTTTACGAAAGTTAATAGTTACAATTTAGAATTTAAGTACACGACGCAATGAGGCTATTTTTTTATCGTATTCAAATTTACATAGATTTAATTTGTATCAAATCTGTGATAATTTTTATAGACGCCGCATGTTGCTGCAAATTATAGTTCTGTAACACTTGTTATGCCCAGTGAATTAGCAAAAACCTCGAGGTCAATTACATTTTATATCCGTCCGAAAAAAAAACCTTATGCACATGTCTAGCAAGAAATTTAGACTGTACTTCACAATGCTTGTTCAAATTTGGTAGTTATATCTTCGGTATTAAAAAAAAATTTAACGTTTATGCCTTGAGCACACCGGATGCGTATGCGTAGACGTAAGCGTAGACGTGCACGTACCGCTGAGTTGTAATGTATGGAACCGTATGAGACAGGACACACCGCTTGCGTAACGTAGACGTGCGCGTAGACGTAATGCGTAGCCCTACGCAATGCAGCTCCCAAGGCACAAACTGACTGCGTGACCTACGCCGTACCTTACGCAGAGCAGAGCGGCAACGTTGCATGGTACGTGCGTGTACACGCACGTAACTTTGCTGTGCGTAGCCCTACGCGCGTAATTTGCAGTCAGTTGTATTTTTTTACAAATATACTGGCACGTAGTGGTGTTTTGTATTGTTTTTATAATGAATAGAAAAACTTATTGAAATTGTGCGTATTTATGAATGTATCTATAATCAAAAAAGTAAATTCTACAAAAATTCATCGTATAAATATATATATTCCGCAGGATTATTCTGGCACAATAGTATTAATATTGCTTCTTCCTCGTCATGTCAGACATCGTGCACAACACAACCTTCGAAAACAGAATAAAATATGGCTGCCGCAGCCGGGTACGCAATGGGCCATGTGCGTTGCGTACTCGGCTCGGATGCGTAAGCGTATGCGTAACCCGGTGTGGCATCGGGTTACGCCATAACTACGCGCGTGTCTACGGCGTGATTACGCCGTAGTAACGCATACGCATTCGGTGTGCTCGAGCCTTTAATATTTAAATTATTCGGAATCTCGTGAGTGACTGCTACGATACTTCCTAATAAAATCATTCAATGAATGTTGTTAGCATTCAAAAGTGAGATAAACATATTATACAGTTTTGTTGAGATGATATATTTTGTACTATTTGTGAGCGAGAAATGGATAGCGTGTCATCTTCTTACATCAGTAGATTAACGGCATTATTTCTCAAGTGGATATACATTGGTAATTAAGTACGGAGTTTATTTGGACATTGGATCGGTTTCTCATGAGTTTGATACTCTAGTTCGAATGACGTTACCTCGATGGTCATTACCCATCGATGGTTGGTAAACATTATTAACATATTTGATTACTTACTAAATCATTATGTTCATGATCTTGATCTAGTTTAATTTGACATGTAAACATTGCGTACTAATTGATGCCGCATTAGTGATAGTTTTGAATAAAATTATTATACCGATGATTTGTAAGACTGTTTATCGATAAAGTACAAGTAAGAAGATTTAGTAAGAGTACTAAAAAAATATTAAAAATGTTAAATAAAAAAATAATTGGTAGGCAGTCTTTTTCTAGTATATTACTGTTAAGCCTTTGTGCTAGGCTAAATTGTCGTTCGTGCACTATGTGGGTATCGAAACGGCAACCACAAGATCGAATACAAAAATGTTGAATAATTTGAATGTGATTTTTTCAAATAGGTATATATTTTTTAAAATATTTACATACATTTGCACTTGTCATAATCACAATGCTTAAGACTAAAACTAACAAAGCATCACTCTCGTAGCTAATAGCAATGCATAAATTACATATAATATTTTGCGGATGTTTATACTTCGTCCGTCTGTCTGTTCCACAAATTATTACAGTTATATTTCTATAACATTTATTTATCCTAAACAATATCATTGGCAAGAGGAGGCAAAATATCAAGAGAAGTGGAAAGAATGGAGAGAGGCCTTTATTCAGAAGTCGAACAATAATAGCATTGGCGTAGCTACCGAAGGGCTAGGCGGGGCCCCCGATCCTGGGAGGGCCCCAATGCCTTACTAGCAATTCTCTTATTGCGTTTTTAAAATATGTATATTTATATTAATAAAACCTTAACAGTTTATGGGCAGCATTTATTTTGCCCCATGGCTCTTGATTACCTAGTTACGGCATTGTTTTTAATAAAAATCGTAATCTTATCTTAATGCTTTGTATCACCAAATGACACAACCGTGTATAACATTATACAACAATAAACGAACATTGTTGTCTAGAAAGTGAGGTAGGTACACTTATAATGCACTGGTAGTCCGAGAAACTACCTATTTATCTCATCTAGTATTGCACTCACACGAAATGAACAACCTCAAAGTGCTAATACATGACAACTAACTTTTATTTATAAAACATGGCATGGAAGAAACACCACTAATTTACTGACTTCAAGCTAGTAGGTACTAGGCATGCCTTTTAAGTTCAGTCGTTTCCATATTTCCCGGCAATTTGGAATTTGGAACTGTTCTATATTCGAATGTGTTTAAATTTTGAATCTCAAAACAGTTGAAAGTATTAGGATTAATGCTATTGTTTAGTCACAGCGTCGATTGGAATCTGTCAGGTTACGTACGAAAATGAATCTTTCTAAGGAAAATGTGCCGTTTGTGCAATTATTTTCTACAACTTTAGAAGAGACCTGACACGGTTTCAGTGTTTTGAATAGCTAACATCTGTTCAGTGATGAAGCCCATGTCTGCGGACTGTCGAATAAATGTTATAATAACTGGTTTGAGCGAATGGAAAAGTGTATTAAGCTACGTGGTGAATACTTTGAAAAACAATAAAAAGTACTATAAGGTTCTAGTAGTGTTCTTTTCTTCAAACGACAAAACTTAAAAGGCATGCCTCGTATCTACTTAGTTTGTTCTAAATAGAAAATTTTAAAGTAACACATTTTTTACCCGACTCGGGGACCAAACCCCGGACCGTAGTTACGTCCTAACATATTACCGCTAGAATAACGAGGTAGTCACACAACAAAAAATATACAACATAGTAAATCGGGAAAAAAAAACTGGGTGAGTTTTTTTACCGTCTTGATAATAATATGGTGTGTACACATCACACCACTAGTGGAATAGAATCTACAGACCAGAATATATCTGTACCTAGTAGGTATTTCAGTAAATAGAGTTTAAAAAAATAAATGGCATTTTTTAAAAGACTAAAAATTTTACACCTTGTGCTAACTGTACCTACAAATTTGGCTGTATTTAAAAAAAATGCTGTTATGTAATCTTCAATAACAACAAGGTCATCAACATCAACATCAAAAATAACAAGGTGTAAAATTTTAAGTTTTTAAAAAAATGCCATTTTTTTTTAAATACCCAGAGCGGATTTTTTTTTATTTTTCTAGTGACCATTGTGTCCACCCCTGTCACCCCCTTTCCCAGCTACTTAACCTTTTGGGACACCCTGTATGTGGTAATTCGGTGATCAATCTCTTTAAGTTAATCTGAGGATGGAATGAAAAATATAAATTATGTACTGAGAAGAAGTAGCATAGGGTAGCGAAAGACGATGAAGTAATGAAAATGTGAGAAGAACGTGATTAACGGGTTACATATTGTAATGTCAGAAAACATAATGCCTTTGCTTAAAATGCATGAACTCAAAATACCCGAAATCGAATCGAAATACCTTTTATGCTCTCAATGCATTTTAAGTATGTTTTCTAACATTACAATATGTAACCGATTAACGTTTTTTCTTTGTATCTGATAGACATGAGGTATGTAGTTAGCCAGGAGGCTGTTGTTACTTAACGGGACAAAAGGTTTCATTCGGTGTCACCGAATTGGTCGCTGTATGTAAATACCGGCCCGTTACATGCACTCGTAAAAACTACCGGTTCCGCATACTCGCGTACTTACTGTGTTAACTGGCACTTGACTACAATACTAGTTCCTATAATTAGCAGTAGTAGATTAGCCCATAGGTAAGCCGGTACGTGGTCAGCGAGCCCATGCAACCCGCAAGATTGCCCCCTTCTTTAAATAAACTTACATTTAATGTTTGATAACCTACGTAGCGTAGCGGTATTTGGCTGGCTTTAAATCTTGGAGGTCGTGGGTTCAATCCCCACGCCAGGCAAGAGAATCTTTGGGTAGATTCTAAGATTTGTTTCCGGGTCTGGTTTGCTGAAGGACTACCCTTCGTGTCTCGGAAAGCACTCCGTGTTACGGCTTACGTAAAGCAGACCCCACATTGGGTGTGAGCTATCTTTGAGCGAGTGAATGATACGAACAACGCGTGAGCTCTTTTCCCCGTCACCCGCCGTCGTCCGCATGTGACAAACGCTCGAGAAACGCGCATACCCAATGTGGGATCAGCCTAAGGTGAGATACGTAAACCCTATTCTACTTTCAACAAAACTTATAAAAACAACAATGATCTAGAGTAACGACATCATTAAAAATAACTCCATTATCATTATAATTTACCCAAACAATGGTTGAACAAATAAACAAGTCCTTATTTAATATCTTAACGCGAGTTTTGTATAATATTATTAAGCTTTTTGCGTCTGCAATCATGTCATTACTAGCCCATTATTATGTTATACAAATTGTATGCAATGAGCGCAAATTGTAATTACCTATTGGAATAAGTTTTTGAGTTATATTATACTTAACAGGCAATTTAAAGAAAACCAACTAATAAACTATTGGATAGTTTTAATATTGACCTAGATATAGATGTTAGATACGTTATAAGAATTACGCGGTTATCTAACACCTTCATTATAAGCAATTTATTCAGTCGTATATGTTATTGTTTTGTGTTTATAGGCTGCAGATTAAGTAAGGTATTGATTAGTAGAAGTATATAATTAACTCAAATAATACTATAAATACTACTTGAGAGCTTAATAGATACAATAACTAATGTCCGCCCGTAGGCAGTATCGTGGAAATAATTAGGTATTTATTCATAGCAGTTACAAATTAACAGATAAAAAAAAACCGGCCAAGTGCGAGTCGGACTCTCGCACGAAGGGTTCCGTACTAGTTGCAAGTGCCTACCTATTTTTGATATTAAGAATACAACAAGTAACATAGTATACAAGTCAGGGCCGGATTTAGAAGTTCAGAGGCCCCGGGATATTAAAGGAGAAGAGGCCTGGCCATAAATTAGTTTCCCTATAAAAGTGTAGAAAATTTGAAGTATGTACTACTTTTCAGGACTATTTGAATTCTGTTACTTAACTGATTGCCTAATTAAGTGAACAAGTATAGCTGTTATTATAATATTTCAGAACTATTACATTAATCATGATTCTACAAAGTACTGTATGTAAAGGTACAACACCGAAACAATAAATAAAAGATAAGTTGTAGACTTTACTCGTCAGAATTTGAAAGATTATAAATCTTTATTGTGGGGGCCCCTCTATTGTGGAGGCCCCGGGGCAGTTGCCCTGCCCTTAAATCCAGTTCGTTGTAACTTTGATGGATGTTAATAATAGTTGAAAGAATGAAAGGTAAATTGCGGTTTACGGTTTATGACGTATTAAAAAAAAACTGCTTACTTGATCTCGTTCAAACCTATTTTCGGTGGAAGTTTGCATGGTTATGTACATCATATATTTTTTTTAGTTTTATCATACTCTTATTTTAGAAGTTACAGGGCGCACACACATTTTACATTTGGAAGTGTCTCTCGCGCAAACTATTCAGTTTAGAAAAAAATGACATTAGAAACCTCAATATCATTTTTGAAGACCTATCCATAGACACCCCGCACGTATGGGTTCGATGATTTTTTTTTTGATTTTCAATTCTTATTAAGTATGGGGAACGCCAAATTTTTTTGTTTTTTTTTCTATTTTTGTGTGAACATCTTAATGTTCTTATAGTTTCGGAAAAAAGTGGCTGTGACATACGGACAGACAGACAGACAGACAGACAGACAGACATGACGAATCTATAAGGGTTCCGTTTTTTGCCATTTGGCTACGGAACCCTAAAAAACACTTTTATATGTTATCAAACTAAAACTATAACTATATAGTCGGTTTGTTTGCTTGAACGCACAAATCTCAGGAACTACTGGTCCGATTTGAAAATTTCTTTCAATGTTTAAATAAACCATTTATCGAGGAAGTCTATAGACTATATTTAATTATTAAGTTTTTACGGGAACGGGAATTACGCGGGCGAAACCGCGCGCAGGGTCTTAGGTTTTATAATAGTGTAAAAGGTTGTCAAAATCCGATCCAACCTTGAATAGAGCCGTAACTGTAATATTTAAATCAGTCAAGTTTCTGCCTGTCAAATCACAAAAAAATATATTAAAAATTAATCCAACGGTAAAAAGATCAAAGCGTGACAAAAGTTTTAATGCGAAACTGTCCTACTGCACGATTTCCTGCGTTGTGACCTCGACCCGGCCGCAATGTTCACGACCACGGCATATCACTCAGTCCTCAAATTTGCACGACATTTTTGTTTATTGATATTTGGCTTCAAATATTTGCTATCCATTTTACTGACAGATATTTTGATCAAGATTTAAACTAGACAAGATAATTACGAAGTCGGTGTGAGAGAGATAGTTCCCGTTATGTTCACGACTTGATTGTTAAAACGTCAAGCTTACATTTAAATTGTGATAAATAAATGAAAGTAAATCGTTAAAATGTATGTACGCATATCATTTCATAACGACTCGACGAATTTAATAAATTCTATTACCTACTTCATTTAAAGCACAAGGTAGAATTGAAATTTATGAAAATCCACGGTGTATCTAGTATTTACGAATGACACATGGAGTTTTACCTTTTTCTTAAGCCGAACACATCAATTTATCAGTGACACATTTTTACAAAAGTATTTTGTTTGTATGCATTGCTAATAATGCGACTGGAAGGGATTTGAAAAATGTCACATTTTTACTGTTATTTATCTAATTTTTTAACTTAAAAAATGGAAGATTCAATTACAAATAAATAAACAGTAAGTCACTTATTGTATTTTTATTTGAGTGGATGGCTACACTATTTAGTTTTTTTTCCAATTATTACTAATTACTTCTAAAGAATCTAAAAATCAATGAACGAATAAGACATACATACTGATTAAAGATCTTGGTCAATAACTAACCTAACCCATGTTGTGAAATGTTCCGTAGCTAAAGAATTGCTTTGTAT
This sequence comes from Nycteola revayana, assembly GCA_947037095.2. Classification (NCBI taxonomy): domain Eukaryota; kingdom Metazoa; phylum Arthropoda; class Insecta; order Lepidoptera; family Nolidae; genus Nycteola; species Nycteola revayana. Next base: position 14,711,908 of record OX344859.2, on the reverse strand, counting down.
CCGGGAAACAACAACAACAACAGGGTGACCACACTTCAAGTTACTATAAAAGACGTACTTTTGTTACTATTATTATTGATACTTAAACCAACTTTAATTTATTTTGTTACAATGAAGTGTAAAGCCGTCAGTCACAGCTGAGTAGGCTCTTGCATTGTTATTAAATTTGCACTTGATAGTAAGTGTTGCAAGAATGAAGAGGAAATGCAATCGTAAAATGAACCTTATTTCCCTTTAATACGTTAGTATTGTGAAGAATTAGACGTTTTTGTGACCTTTAGGAAATTTAAAAAGAAATGTTAAGCAACAAGATACATAGACATAAAATGGTAGCACAAATCAGCATAGAATTTTCTCCTATATCACTATATAGTATAAAACAAAGTCGCTTCCCGCTGTCTATCCCTATGAATGCTTAGATCTTTCAAAACTACGCAGCGGATTTTGATGCGGTTTTTTTTAATAGATTGTAATTTAAGAGGAAGGTTTATAATTATTTATAATACATCAGCAGTGCACCCGAGCAATTTTGGACATTCTTATTAGATTGAATGCAAGATGCGCCTTGAATGCTTAAATTTGCGGAGCAATATGCTACTACATTACATAATTAGGTACTTACTTTACATATTTTTAAGAGCGTTTCTTTCGGACTGACAATATGTAGGTATCCAGAAGGCTTTTGCTACTTTCCCTGGTAAAGAGGCGAGCAGAGCTCCAGCCTAAATAAATAATTTAAAAACTATAAACTAAGCAACCTGCACTAGAGGGGAAACTTTGGTCACTCTGCGTTACAGTTCGCAGGTCTCTCGGACTTTGGGGTCTACGAGGGCATCGGAAGGTTCTTTGTAAACTAATGTTAAGGAGAGCGATGTCTCTTCTCCGGCGAGTCGGATTAAATGGTCTCTGTGAAGTGGTGCTAGTTCCTTGCAGTCTCTGTTCTAGTTTTAAGAGAATTTAGCTTAATACTCTCTAAAAAAAAAAATAGCTTTATGGCAGTTACAATTGATGCGATTGTCATTTCTAATTCTAATGGCAATGCCATAACAGTAACGTTGTAATTGTTCTGTTGAGGAAGTGATTTTGATTGAGGAATTTTTGATATAAAACGTAAAAAAAAATAGTGAAAGGTATGCTTTAGAATAAGCCTATCAAAAATAAAAGGAAATAGTAACGGCTGTTGAAAGAAAACCAATTTGTGTGAACTAAGTAAGTTTATGTAATACCTACAAATTAATGGTGCAATCGTTTCTATGAACGGATAGATAGTAATGTAATGTAAATACTTAGAAATAAGATTTAATTATCCGGATAATAAAATTGAAATTACAACTATAATTATAGCAGAAGTACAACCGAGTCAAGTAAATGGACATTAAAACGAAGTTAAATAACGCTAAGGATGTAATTTGAATTTTAACGATATTTAATTTTTACATAAAACTATGGCTACTCTACTCTGCCGTGTGGATGCCGGCTTAGAATAGACCACCCCATATCTACCCATGGGTGACGTAAGAGGCGACTAAAGGACATGCAGCTGATGGGTAGTACAGTAGTAGTAGCATCTATCAGCATTAGTTAATTAACATCTTACAGCGATCGCCAATCCGAGCGCGGTGATTATAGCAATATTCATCAACGTCCATCTTGCTTGCCAAGATCTGTAAAAAGGAGGCCCACGTTCAACTATGGATCTAAACGTGTTGAGTGAATGTTATACTTACAAAATAGTTTTTTTTTTCTGATGAACGTACGTAGATAGCCAGGCTTTTGCTACTTCACCGGGTATAAAGGCGAGCAGAGCTCCAGCCTTAATAAATGGATTAAAAACTACAAACTAAGCAACCTGCGCAAGAGGGCCCCCTGTAGGGCTTGGACCTCGGCTCAGGGCGGTCGCTGGCGATAAGATTGAGTGATTATGACTTTAGTATCTTAGGGGAGTTTTGTGCAACTCTCGCTCTACTTTACAGTTCGCGGGCCTATCGGACTTCGGGTCTACGAGGGCATCCTTACAACATAGATAATTTTGTATGTCTATGATAAATATAAAATTACACTTTTTATGAGGCAGACTAGAATTAGCGACTGTAATGTAATTAGAACATATAATGAAGAACCTACTTGTAGTTAAATGAGATCGGAAATTGACGAAACAGCAGTTAATGTCAGTCAGTTTAATATACCAACGTGAATAAATAATAATATCTTCACTGGAAATGAGAAAGTTATGAGAAACTGGTTGTCCACGCATAACGACGTGGCCTTGTTTCACTTTGTAATGCACTTTTTAGTTCGCGCTTTTATGATATGCGGTGTATGACCGCTGGATTCCCATTCCGGAACCGCCTATCAGAATAGGGATTACCCTCCTTGCCTCAGAGAGCTCGTTAAGCTGTTGGTCCCGATTGTCATAACATCATCTAAGTATATCAAATGGTAATCAGGTTTAGCAGCGGCGTCTACATTTGAAGCTGTAAATACAGTGGTCCATAATCCGCCAGCCAAAAGTGGTGATTAAGGCAAAACCCCTTTCGGAGGATGCCCACGTTCACCAGCGACCGCTGGCGATGAGATTGAGGGATTATGACTTTTAGTATTTTAGGGGAGTTTTGTGCAACTCTCGCTGAACTTTACAGTTCGCGGGCCTATCGGACTTTGGGTCTACGAGGGCATCGGATGCCTACCGTGCAGTGCGTGAAGTTGCGACTACTAAGAAACACTGCCAAAAGACTCAGTAGAACCCTCTTTTTAATAATAATATTTTATTACATTTTTACATAATTTTCTATTTTACATTGTAATTGAATCGATTCAATCCCAAGCATTTTTGTCACTAATATAATCAGAAATTTTATGATAAGTCTTGTTGTCCGCGGGGAAATGCATTGACGCATTCCCACCACTGTTGCAGCGTATTTGCGCGCTGGCGGTGGGATATGTGGGACTCGCCCTCTCCATAGCGTGGTATGCTAAAGTCATACCACGAGGAGAGGACCCTACACCACTAAAACCTCCCGGACACTCCTTCGATCCGCCGTTGGCGGGGGTCGGGTACGCATGAGCAATCCTAGACAATTTGGCTTTAATAGTTGTTTTAAACTGATTTATGGACAATACTCGTATATGCCAAATCGAATTGTTTATTTGGATTATAACATTAACATTAGGTGTCAACTGTGAGACATAAAGTATCTTTGAACGGGGTTTTGGCAAAGTAACCATAATTGTTATAAAAAGAGAGAACAATTTTATCTCCGGCATAATCCGCAATTACCTAAGAGTATCCGTTTTATTTCCTTTCATTCAATATCGGTACCATTACTGATAATATAACGCTGTTTTACTTTTGTTTTCAATAACATTTAGAAAGTGTCCACTAAGATTGTTATACTTGAGTATTTTGCTGTCTCTATACAAAGTTAACTTTAATAAAACCTCATTTTAAATAACTTTAAGTCGTTAGTTTTAAAATAGGACGTTGTATTATTGATAAAGAACCAAATTTGATTCTTTAGAAACTAATTACGAGTCCTGTCTATACCATATATGCTGAGTCCCAACGTGATGCAGTTTACTTCATTGGTTTATATTTCATCATGGGAAATCACAGTAGAATAGGTGACACCGCCGGAAACCTATTCCAGAATTGCTGACATGAATAACGTCCCGTGCTTTTCCATCGAACTGTAAAACATGTCGTCGCTTCCTAAGGTACTAGCACTGTCCGAGTATAGTCTAAAGTCATAAATTGTAACATTCAATTTAAATTTTTACTCTATCATATCTTGTTTTTTTTTTGGCTTGCTTGCTTGACCGTCGCTCACTTTGCAGATGGCTGTGGCTGGTCTCGCACTGTGGAGCATCGGTAGGATCATCGCGCATTATCCACATTATTCTGCTTATATAGACCCACCGTTCTCAAAAAATTACTATCAAATGCAGTATTTAAATCCGACAAGCAGTTAAAAAGGTTAACGCTTAATAACAATTAACCAATCTATTCCGCTTTACCATACAAGTATTTAATTGTGCTAATCCTGTTTATAAATTGTTATTAATCCATTCAATTCATTCGTATGTTTACAATGCGGTAGAATATTTTTTAAACACTCATTCATAAACATTGTAGACGGCACGTACGCGAGTCATAACATTTTTTATTTCATAAACGAAATAGCTTACATTTGTCATCAAATCATAATTTAATAATTATGTATCTGTTTGATTGAAATGTATATGTAGATATTAAATGTTTAAAATATTTACAAGTATGCATATAGTTTTATAATTCAGGAAGATAGCGATGTAAGAAACTTATCTAACATTTGTACCAAGGAAAACGATCAACTACTTAAATATCTGAATATTAATTACAATGTCAATAACTTCCGTGAACCAGCGAGAGGTGGTGAATTCAATTCAAAGATTTTGATACTATTCTTTTTTTTCTTAAAACGTTAACTAGCAGAGTTTTTGTTCACTTCTAGTATTTAGTGTTATGAGTGGGTTCACGTCCGTAGTGCAATGGGTCGCACCGGCCACCACATCATCACAAGTCCGACGGCCTAGCTAATGGCCTACGGCCGCCACTTAAATCGCTTATTCCCGAGTCGTCCTGAAACGTAGCCTACGCTAAATACCTCGGAAACGGTACGGATATTCCGAGTTGTCATAACATCGTCTATGACAACCGTATTCCAGGTAACAGCATTTATTAAAACACTAGGACAGCCAGCGTAGCGTAGCGGCATTAGGCTCACTGTAACTCAAAATAATCGTATATCAAGGAACGGGCAGCAGCGTTTCCTTGTAAATACCCTCCCTCGGGAGGTTGCCCATGTTCAGCAGTGGACGTTAAAGGGGCTGATAATGATGAGGGTCACCAAACTTCTTACAAGTGGGTCCAGCAGAGGACACTAAATACACTAATTCTTAATCATATGGTACTTACTTCAACTCCATACGAAAACGAGTATTTGGGGTAAGCGAAGTGACCAAACTCTTCATCTGCCGTCACTCCTTTGTTGTTAGACCATCCTCTGATCGGTGACTCTCTGGTGTAATGCCCCAAACTGATAGGAGCACTCTTCACGCCTTGAATCTTCTGCAGATTAAACGACTTGAATGAGTTTTCTCCTAAGTAATTGCCCACGTTTTCAAATTCGCTCGCTGGAACCCCTTTATAGACCGTATTCCTTCCACCATAAGGTTGAATGTTGACGGGATTTACGGGTTTGAATTTGGGAGCTTGAGTTTCTAGTAGCTTGTTGATAGCTCTGGCTCTTTCTTCTTCGGGTAGCTTGGTGTCTGGGTCATCGAGGTATGCGATCAGGGCATCATCGAGGGTTTTATAAGTTATATAGGCGTTCTCAGGCTGTTTGGCGCCCGGGCCAGTGCCGTCGTATTTGTTTTCTACTGCGAATTTTATTTGAGTTTCTGTTGCAGCGCTCTCGTAGTTACGGAAAGCTGGCCTTTGGAGGGATGTGGCTGATGTTATGGTTAGAACGAGGGGGATCTAGAAGAAAAAAAAGTCGTGTTATTAAATCGTCATTTGTTTACTGTACATAGTATGTGGATAAATGACGAATGTCACTTCTGTATATGTTTGGACTAGCTTGTCACGTGCGGTTTCACCCGCGGTACTCCCGTTCCCGTGGGAACTTCCTTATAAATTACAGTTATTAATTATTTAATTATTAAGTAAATAGCCTGCCTAGATAAATGGGCTATCAAACACTGAAACATTTTTTCAAATCGGACTCGGAGTTCCTGAGATTAGACCGTTCAAGAAAACAAATAAACTCTTCAGCCTTATAGAACGGAATTCATTGCGTAAGGTGGAGTTACTTCTCCTTTTGATTGAGCATAAAATCGCTATGCACCAATTCTCTTAAAATAAAGTACAGATAATTAAAATTTACTTAGGGAAGAGCACACAAAATCAACTACCTTAATTAATTCTCACAGAAATTAACACCGTTTCTAGATTAAGGTCATATTTACAATGCAACGTAACGTGAATTTTGGTTCTCAAATGTGAAGATGTCAGTAGGTGGTAAGTTTCACATGAGTAACCTCGAACAGTTCACTTGCACCTGTTTCCGACAACTACTGGGCCAAAGAGTGCGTAACCAACACTTGTTTTTGTAATATCTACTTTATTATGTGCGTGTTACGGATGCATTTGTAAATTCAATTAAATATTAGGTAAAATACTGTACGGTTAATTAACCTGAGTAGTGTTAATATTAATGTATTTACTGTACTTGGGTTAAATTAATTATTTACTTTAAGAGGAAGTAGGTAGCACTATATTATGAAAATATATTTTTTACAGCAAAGGCTTTTTTTATAAATGGATGGATCATTAATTTTACAAATTAACAAACATTCCGTAATGTATGAAGTATGTTTCATAAATTTAACTTAATGATAACAAGTTAAATCATCGTTGTACATGCGTAATAGCTAATAGTAATAGCGAATACACGTCACAATAAAAGTTATCAAGAATTCTAGATATTTATAACATTATATCGATATTATCTGGTACAATTAGAACATGTAGATCAGTGATCCCCAAAGTGGTCCAGATGGACCACCTTAGGTGTCCATGGGAGTCTCGACGGGGGTCTACGTTGGCATAAAAAGCATCGGGTTTGTAAGTGTGTCATATGATACCAAGAGAGCAACGAGGGGGTCCACGGAAATCAGTTTTGTTTTTAAAAGGTGTCCCCTTTACGAGATAGAAAAAAAATTGGGCGCCTCTGATGTAGATAATGCAATTGTGTTCAAAATAAAAAAAAGCACGTCAAAGTTAACTAGTTCGTTATGCAGTCGTTTACAACATTTGGTACAAATTTCATAAATAAAGTTTATCAATAACTAACATTAATCATATCTATGGAGCCGTCCCTGAGTTTGCGCTTAGCAATAAATCAATGGTTCCTAACCAGTGGTCACAAAGCATAGAAAGTAGACCAGAAGCTGCCCTAAAAAATATTGCGTTGCATCAAAATTTATTACTGAATACAGTATTCAGTAAGTATATTTAATTATTTACTGAATATAGTGCTCATTCGAAAAAAATAATGTAAATTTTAGAGCGATTACCAAAAACAAGTTGTCCCCAGCTAGACAAACATTTTGTCAAACAGTATTTCATTGCATTGCTTATGGCAGCATTAGATGTTTAAAACAATAGCATTTATGTCTAAATATACTACAATAAAATCTGTTATATTTTTTGTAAATTAATTTAATTAATTAAATATTGTTTAATATTTATTTCAAGTGCACTTAGTGTTAATTACTTTTAATTATATTTAATTTGCAGTTTAAAGCCTCCTTTTGTTCTCACTTCCAAACAATAGCCCGAATTGTTGATACCCTCAAGGTATGTGAGTTTGACCTACTTACTCGTGTATGTAATTCAGTAATTGGTATGCAAATCTGTTTGTTTCGATATTTACAACATTCTAGAAGGAATAGTTCATGTGTATAATTCTCTAGCTTCCCACACGCGGTTCACCTGAGTAGCTCCCGTTTCTGTGGGTACTTCATAATGGAATATATCCTACATCCTTCCTCGATAAATAGGCTATCTAACACTAAAGGATTTTTTTCAAATTGGACTAATAGTTTCAGAGATAAACACGTTAAAGCAAAGAAACAAATGTTTGTTTGTTTGTTTGCTTTAACTTTCTGAAGAGCTTGTACGTACAAGCTCTTCAGCTGTAGGTAGGTATAAATTAGTAAAGAAGCATAGATTGGTAGTTAGGTACTAATCATCCGCAAATTGCCATTTCTTTTCTTCTATGAGTTAATAATACTAAAACATAACTATAATTAACCAATAAACTTCCTTAATATAGAATCTCTACTATTAATAAAAAACAATAGATTCGTTGCCATAATTCGTTGTCTATACCTATACTACTATTTTAAAGAGATTTCATTGTTTATTTGCTTTGAATAAGCTCCAAAACTACTGGACCTAATTCAAAAAGAGTTTCACCATTAAAATATACGTTATAGAAGTAACATAAGCTATATTTAATGATGAAGTTTCTACGGGAGCAAGAGCTAGGCGGAGGAAACCGCGCGTATGATGATATTGAATTAAATTAATTAAATGTTGGAAGATTTACCTTTATTTATATTTTAATAACTGTATTATAAACAAAACTAGTTTTTTAACAGCACTGTTTATAAACCAAGCTCGAATTAACGTAACTCTTTCGACCCCCATAAAGGTGGACCATAAAACTTGTCTTACATAATGTTATGGGAAAGTCGGAACTAAGTAGAAGTTTCAGTAGTAACTAGTAACCATACATATTATTATGTATATTAGGTACCTACGTGAGCTCTTCAATGTATTAATAAACATTAATCACTACATAGTCGCTTCCCTCTGTCTGTGTGTCTCTATGTATGTTTGGATCTTTATGACTGCGCAACGGATTTTGATGCGGGTTTTTTTTAACAAATAGAGTGATTCAAGAGGAACGTTTATATGTATATTACATTAGCATTGCACCCGTGCGAAGCCGGGCCGGATCGCTAGTGAACTATGTATATAATCACTGTTTTAAAGTTTTTTATCCAGTGCCGGTTTAGCCAAAAAGAAAACTTAAAAACTCCTTGCTTTAGTCTATTGGTTTTTAAGACAACTACCGCTGCAGGGAAATACTCGGTCTTTAAAATCAAAGTCCAAGTAGGAAAGAAAGAAAGAAATATATTTATTTATAATGCACTGACAAAAAAAACAATTAATTATCAGACAGAGTCTATTGTGTGCACCATAAATAGGAGCAACTTCAGCTTTATGCTACATCAACACATTTATGTAAGAAAGTAGCGCTGGTATTCTAGTTTTCATTCATACATAGTATAAAACAAAGAGGCTGTCTCTCCGTCTCTCTCCGTCCGTCCCTTTGTATACTTAGATCTTTAAAACTTCGCAACAGATTTTGATGCGTTTTTTTTAATAGATAGAGTGATTCTAGAGGAAGGTTATATGTATGTTACATCAGCATTGCACACGTGCGAAGCCGGGGCGGGCGCTAGTAATAAATAAATTCAACATGCAACAAGTACAAGTTTCAGTCCGCACCCTGGCTCAAAACAACATTTCGTGGTTCACACAAATAATTAACTATCCCTGTTGTGAATCGAACCCTTGACTAAGACTTCGATAAAAATGTCTTCATCACTGTACGGAGGACGACCTTCAGAAGGTAGCGGTAATTGGCTTGCTTTAAATCTCGGAGGTCGTGGGTTCGATACCCACGCCGGAAAGGAAAACTTTGTGTAAATTCTAAGATTTCTTTCCGGGTCTTGTTGGTTGAGGGACTACCGTCCGTGCCTCGGCGAGCACCTTCAACATCATCTATAATAATCGTGTATCAAGGAACGGGCAGCAGCTTTTCCATCTGTGGCACAACATAATACTGCGGTCACCAATCCGCCTGCCAAGCCTTGTGACTATAGCAAATACCCCCGGGAGGCGGCCCATGTTCAGCATTGGACGTTATACGGGCTGATGATGATGACTGTAGGGTAATTGTAACGATTAGCCTATGTGTATTGTAACTGTATTATTGAAGCTACATTAGCTTGATAAATTGACATATTTAAAATATTTTTTGCATGCTTACTAAACGCCGAGTAGCGAAAACATGTTCATCAAAGTTTTAGTACCTAATATTGTCACGTGATTACCCTCCAGGTCTCGGCAGGAACTATCACAGCAACTGAGCCACTTGTAAATAAAATATACAATATAAGGCTGCAATCCATTTTCTTGAATCACTCTATCTATTAAAAAAAACTGCATCAAAATACGTTTGCCTAGCTTTACAGATCTAGGCATACATAGGGACATACAGACAGCAGGAAGTTACCCTCGCCCTCCCGACCCTTAGTTTGCTAAGAACCTTCCGATGCCCTCGTAGACCCGAAGTCTGAGAGCCCGCGAACTGTAAAGTAGAGCGAAAGTTGCACAAAACTCCCCTAAAATACTAAAAGTCATATGTCCTGAGCCGAGCTCCAAGCCCCACAGGGAGGTTGCTTATTCTGTAGTTTTTAAACCATTTATTAAGGCTGGAGGCTCTGCTCGCCTTTATGCCCGGTGAAGTAGCCAAAGCCTCGTGGCTAGTTAAGTAAGTCCAATCGAAAAAAAAACAGCAGGAAGCGACTTTGTTTTATACCATGTAGTGATAATCGAAATTGTTTGTAAATGGTCGAGTTTGGACATTAATAACCTAAAATTTTCCGATATAATCCACACAAGATGCGTAAACTTGTTTGTTAGGAATTTGAACAGTTATTGGTAACACCTATAATATACGAGCCGAGGTTACAAAAGACCTACCGTTGATGAGTTCTTATGAAAGTTGCATTTATACGTTGCACCTATACGTTTTGTTTTAGATGACAATATTATTATAATGTTATTGTCTATTATTACACAAATCTAATCTCAGGGATTACTGATCCGATTTAAGAAATTCTTTCAGTGTTAGATAATCCATTTATAGAGAATATAGCCTTCCTCAATAAATGGACTATCTAACACATTTTTACTTACTTTTTACACTTAAGAATTTTTCCAATCGTCCTATATTTATTTAAGAAATGCTTACGGAAACGGACCTGTCCCGGAGTCACAAGGATTACATTTATTATCTAGCTAGGGAAGCTAGATAATAAATAATTATATTTGGATGAAGCATACTATAAGGTGCTAGTACTATCCTATTTGACTCATTGTGGGTACTAACGCCCCTCTAAAAAACAATGGTGTGACAAAATCGCCCTGGGCCGAGGTCCAAGTCCCACAGTAGGCGCCCACTTGCGCATTTTTTTTAGGTTTTTTAACCATTTTAGTAGGCTGGAGTTCTGCTCGCCTTTATGGCCGGTAAACTAAAGTATGGTGGCTAACTACATATCGTCGGTGTCGGTGAAACTACAATACCGCTAAAGTGATAATAGCAAAGAAGGTAGAAAATCAAATGTAGCAGATTTATTTTTCCCTTTTGTATAAATATAAAGTAAATATTTCTTGCCAGATGAAATGACACTTTATTAGCAACGATATGCCCATCCACAAAAAAGATCCCGTGATTTTGTCGTTTTTTGCTGACCTTTTTATTTCTCCATCAAGAACATAATGCTGATTTCTTTTTGACACCATAATCTTCTTGAAACCATTGTGTGACTACCATGACGATAACAATAATAAGCCCATAGTTTATGGTGTGCTCATACTCTGCTCATATATGAGCATAATTTATTTTTCTTCACAAGACATGTCTATTCATGATCACGTAACAATAGATAATATACATAATATTAATTTGATTTCGTTTTTTGCTTAACAGGAACTAATACAAATGGCACAATTTCTTTTTATTGTTTTGTATTGACAACCTCCGTAGCGTAGCGGTATTTGGCATGCTTCAAATCTCGTTGGTCGTAGGTTCGATCCCCACTCCGGACAGAATTTTTTTGTGTATTTACACAAAAAATTACCAGAATTTTCTGAGATTTCTTTCCGGGTTTGGTTGGTTGAGGAAAGTCTCGGAAAGCACGTTAAGCCGTTGGTCCAGATTGTTATATTATCATCTGTTATAATTGTATATCAAGGAATGGGGGACAGCGTTTTCTTGTGTGGTACAACATAGTACTGCGGTTACCAATCCGCCCGCCAATCGTGGTGACTATGGCAAATACCCTCCCACGGGAGAAGGCTCATGTTCAACAGTGGACGTTATACGGGCTGATAATGATAATGATGATTATGTTTTGTATTATGTTAATTTTTGATAATTTTTCTTACTTAGAGAACATAACGTTTACAATCTGTATTATCTTATACTAATATATAAAGCTGAAGAATTTGTTTGTTTGCTTGAACGCGCTAATATAACTACTGGTCCTATTTGAAAATTCTTACAGTTTTAGATAGCCGATTAATGGAGAAAAGATTATGAAAGTTACGCGGGAAGCTAGTAAATATAAGTGAGGATGGCTGTTTGTTCCTATAGCAACAATGCTATTCATTGTTTTATTAAGCTTCCATATCAATACCAATATTATAAATAGGAATTATTAGATTGTTTGTTTGTTTGCATTGACAAGGCTGCGAAACTACTGGACTGATTCTAAAAATGCTTTCTCCAATTGAAAGCTAGGTTATCTATATATGTATAGTATCAAAGGCAGGCTTAATGATGAAGTTCCCGAGGAAGCGGGAGCTTTTCGTATACCAAACGCGGGAAGCTAGTGTATCAATCTATGTAAATAAATGAATCAACAAAATGTATGTACACGCATAACTTAATAACAGATCAACCGATTTGGCTAATTCTGAAGACAAGGTTTGTATGACAAGAAAATTAGAGAGATCTTTTTTTTTTTTTTTTTTTTTTTTTTTTTTTTATTTATTTGGATTAATCTTTATGTGACATTTAATTTTTGATTTAATTTTTTATTATTGTTGTGATTTCATTATTGTTAGACTGGCCCATGCTATAATTAAATTGTATTTTTTATTTTTTTATAAAAAAAAAAAAAAAAAAATTGCACGCTATTGCATGTCTGATCATTTTAATCATCATTATGTAACATCTTGCATGCAATTTTTTTTTTTTTTGTATGTATACACGTGTTTATGCAAATAAATGACTTACTTACTACTACTTACTTAATCATGTCATGAGGTATCAGAATATTTGACGGACAAAGCCGGTCATTAGCTGTATTTGCTAATACGTATTACGATTCCTTGATTTACCTATGGGTTCGATTCACCCCACTTGGTGAAATCGAATGCTTGAACTATTGAATATTTATGGTTTAGGTTTATAATATGGAGAAAATAGTGAAGACGATACCTAATAGGAAATTATATAATAAGTTCACACTTTAATGTCATCGTTAGATAAATATTTATGTGGTGTGTTTGAGGTTAAATGGACCACATAATAAAAACTTGTGTAGGTATATGTAAATTACTATGAATAAAAATGTTTATAAATTAATAAATTCATCTGTAGGCTATAGGTAACATTTTGTACTTCATTTGATGAAGATGAAATCTAATTTATTTGATTAACTAATTATCATCTAAGCTATGAGCTTCACACCAGCCTAGGGATACGCTTTTTTAGTTTTTTTATTAACCTAGGTTTACTGCTGGGCAAAGGTCTTCCCCATAACCTTCCACTCTTCCCTTTATGCGGCTTTCTCCGGCCAATCTCTCATGAATGCCAGATCACGCCAGCGTTTTCTAGGCCTCTCTCGGCAACGACGCCCATCCGGCACCCACTGCGTAACGACTCTGGCCCACCGATCCCTATGCATTCTATATACGTGGCCCGCCCAGTACCACTTCAACCTAGCAGTCTTATATACGCTAACTTTTAACCAAAATATTCAAAAGTAAAAAATATTAGCAAAATATGTAGAAAAAAAATATTTCTAACTAAATTTTACATCGTATAATTAACGTCAATGGAAAAGTGGTATACCTACGTCTTGCTTTAAGTTTCGAAGGTCGCGGGTTCGATCCCCACGCCGCAGAGGACAACAAATCTTAGAAATATTTTTTTATACCTAGGTACATTTGTTTAGTTTTTTTTTCTGTTAGACCAAATGAAAAAAAAACTAAAAATAGTCAAGTAGGTATACGAATTTTCGAGATCAGTTTAACCCTGTCACAATCGATACACAATCGGCAACAGTTTGGCAAAAATTACAAAACACTTGCAATATAGGTAAATATTACAAAAAACTTACCAAAAAACGTAACATTTTCAACTATAATACAGGACACTGTATACTAAAACACGCGCACTGTACTATATTAAAAAAAAGAATCAGTTTATAAAATATGATGTATCGATATAAAACACGATACCTACTAAGTTGTTTAAAAAATCGATTTAAGAACGCGAGTATTCCGCGCGGGCGCAGCGTTACGAATAACCAATGAAAGCCAACGAGCGAATTGCACTCACGCGTTGAATATCCGTAACGTTTAACTATAACTATGTATGTTATACATATAATTAATTAATAATACTAAAATTGGCACTGTCAGCTAGATAGGGTGTGGTGTTAAGTTGAAAAAACCAAGGTCTGACTTTGAATATGTAAGAAATGAAAGTGATTAGGTACTTGGCGATCGTAGATTAGTTTTTTTGTCATGTTAATAAATTAAGTTCCGTGACTGTCATTATTTAATGCCGAACTATATAATGTAAGTTTTACTTTATATATTTGATAAAGTATAAGTTTAAACTAGAGCTACATCTATAAATAAAAAAGAAAACAATAAAAGAGTAAAAAAACGACTCTTTCTATATTTTCTTAAAATGAAAGCGCTCCAGCGATAAAATTAAAAAAATAATTTAATTTATTAGTTTCTAGATCAAGAAGTTAACATTAACTTTAAGATTTAGTTTTATTATATAAAGCTAAATGTATTTATTAACATAAGATAATCAGTAAAATGTTAAATGTCTAATATCCCGCAATAATTAGTTTGATAAATTCACCCCTTCATAACAAAGTTAGGGTGACAACCACCTAACCTAAACCAGAGCTGCAGACGAAAATTACAAAACTGGTCGCTTAATTTATGACCATAAATTAACAGCACTATCATAAATTGAAATGCTATCAAATCAAGAGCAACTGTATTGGTTTCAACTTGTCAAAAGTTTTTTTTAAACAATGGAGAACAATAAAATAATTATTCATGACTGCAAGCAATAGTTTAGAATATGTAGTAGCATTTCCCCCCGGACACAAAAAAGGGTTTTCCAGTGGCTGGTCTACTTTGTAAATCGTGGGACTCTAGGAATTAGTGTCTTCGAAGGCATCGCACACAAATTACAAACTAAGGGTGGGCCCTAAATGCATTTCCTCGCATTTAAGGCCCATATGTGATAGAAAATCAAAACCTTTCAGATTAGATATACATATGAAAAGCTATGTTTAAAATGTCTTTAATTCTATCACAAAAATGTTAGAAAGCCAACCAACCGATTTATATCTATCGAAGATAGCCTTACAAAAAACACACTTGCAAAATGTACATAGTTGAATGAAAGTAAACGTTATGTTGTAGAAAATAGTGTTAAATTTTGAATGCGTTGCTTATTGAGTTCATGATCTGTTTGACCATAACCTTGTACTATGTGATTGATATTTGATCATTGTTGGTTTCCGTAAAATTTTAGTGGTATAGAGTGCCTTGTACCTAAGTCATTTATTTAGCATGGTATTCTTAATTATATTTGCAAAAACTTGTATAAAATAAAAACTATTCCAAAAATTTGTTAAATTAAAAAAATATGTATAAAAATTTCACAAAATGTTAGTTACCACTATATCATTTTCCCAGTCCCAGTCAGCCAGACCTACCTACGTAACCTGGGCCAATTCCTACAAAAGATATAAATAATTATATTGATATTGTCGATATTTGATATTTTGCATCCCGTAGGTACGTATTTTTTGAGTTTTAAATATCTTAAATATTTAAATCTCTTAGTTTTTAGGGTGTTCTCGACTTCGGCTATTATTTAATTCAATAAACCATGTATGTAATATATTGAAGTTTAAAAACGGTTTCTAAAGAATTTAAATCTATTTTTTAATTTACAAATGAATTTAAAAAAAAGTAAAGGATAAAACAGATAAACAGAAATTATAAATTTTAAGTATCCCTAGTGTTGTTAGCTGAGGGGGGCATGTCATGGTCCCTATGACTCGCTCCCCTGCTAGTTCAATCGAAGTACATATTCATAAACAATTCTTAGTGTAAGAATTATATTTTTATTTTTATATAATATACGCAAGACAACTGATCAGATTATAGGCATGTTTCTATATATGTAAATCTGGGGGAGCGCTCCCTGTACTCGATACCTACTTGAAATTATCATTGTTGTCTTCACACTTTCCTGGTATGAGTGCCTACATATCGATGTATGGGGATCACTAACCTAGATACTAAAAATGTTTAAACAATGTATAAAATTATTAATCAAAGACTTTAAAAGATGACAAAAAGAATGATCTCGGAGTTTCTTCTCCGAGTGTCACACCGTAGGTAGATAGAGAAAGACTCGTAGGAAGCTAGGATAGGGTCCGGTCGTCCTCGCAAGGCGAGGCTCGCGACGCGTTCTATGCTTCAGACCCGATCCCAGCCCGCGCTGGTTGATCTTAATTATATTTTATAATAAGCGATTAATTACGAACATGCCATAACAATATTAATAAATTTAATAACATTATTGTTGAAATGTAAACTAATTTATTAGTTAAGATTGTTATTTTTTTTTTCATTGTTGACTTATAATAAGTACGATCGATTCGTCTACATTATCAATAAACGTTTTCATTTTCATTTTTCATTTTCATAAGAGAAATATGAATGATCAAATTGGTAGGTAATATCTCAAAGAAAGAAAAGTGCCAATTTTTTTTGTTATACCTTTGGTTCATGTGTTCAAGCTTCAATCTTGTTGCAATAACAAAACAATCGTACCATATATTGTTCTGACTAGTTCACTTACGATCAGGGCCGGATCGAGAGCACCTGGGACTACACTACCACTAGTAATATTATGGTATGGCCTATGGCAACACCATAATATTAATGACTACTTTAAAAATAATAATGAATGATGACGCGGGGTCGGGTACCAACCTACATGGCTTGGTAATGAACATTGTACTTTGCTACATTGTTATTTTTAACTATTTGTAGAGCAAGGCTCTAGCCTCTTAATATTGATCGGAGATATCATTTTATCTATTGTACCTATTCCTAAGCTGTCTACTGCTACCTGCCACTTCATTCGCTTAATTTAAGGATTTTATAAGCTATGAAAGTTCCGTCTAAATCATACCTACTTATTACCGTTTTAGAGATGTTTTAAATACACGGAAAATCAAACAGACCGACAAAAGAGTTTTAAATAGTGTTTTTGTTCTTATCTAACACATCTAACATCAATAACACAATTTAAAACTAATTTATATTGTAAATATATTAACAATATAAATATATTATACAATATAATATATTTATATTGTAAAAACCTGTTTTTCCCATTGCAAACAGACACTTCAATTTATTTTATTTTAAATATGTAGGTATAACGGAGTTATCTGTTTCCTATCTGACAGCAGCTGTTAGGCTAAAGCAATACAAACTATTTTAATAAGTAAGTAAACTAAATTAATTTTATATTAATAAGCCAAAATATGTTTTGCTTATTTACAAATAGATACCTGTAATAGGTTTACGTGAGTAAAAACGTTTTTTATTTATTTATACTAAGCGACTATGAGATTATAGATAAATAGTGGGGACTGCCCTTCGCTCGATATTTTTAAATACTAAAGATTATGATCCTACCCACTTAAATAATGCGGACAAAAACTCCACACACAAGTACACAACAGCGTACCAACAAAAATATCTCCGTGAACGTCTCATTTGGGGAAAAATCGTCTAATTTGATCGTTGGGGAGCTAGTCCGATCCATCACAGCTCCTGTCACGTGCCATTAGCAATGCCTACGAGAGCGGCTGTGTGCTCAGGATACGTTTGTTTGGGAGCTAGTAATCAATGCTTATATACAGATTATATTATTATAAGCAGGTAGTAGAATTGGCGTGCTGTATTTGGGAAATACGCGCATATATCTATATATTAATACTTTAAGCAAAAACGTCGTGCCCCTCTTTATAGAAAGGGCGCACGGTTTCACCCGTGTAAATCCCGTTCCCGTAGGAACTTCATAATTAAAAATAGCCTATAGCCTTCCCCGATAAATCGGCTATTTAACAATGAAAGCATTTTTCAAATCGGACCAGTAAATCCTGAGATTAGCGCGTTCAAGCAAACAAACTCTTCAGCTTTATATATTAGTATAAAAAATAAGAGTATAAGATAAGTGGGTAGTAGCGTGCTATTTTTGAAGAACAAGCGAATATATGTATTGATATAACGCTGTTGGAGTGACGGATCAACGCACAGTTTCAGAGGCCTGTAACTTGGAGGGCGTAAGAAAATCCGTTCAGTACTTTTTGAGTTTATTCGAAACAAACAGACAAAACTATACAAATACAATTTTTTTCTCTTATTAGTACCTATAGATAGGGCGAAAGAGATTGTTTGTTTGCTTGATTCAGTAGATATATACCTACTTATTTAGGAAATGAAGTTCCTATGAAAACGGGAGTTACGCGGGTGAAACCGCACGTGAAGCTAGTGTGATAATATAATTCACCGTTAAGGTCTCTTTAAACTCAGAAATATCATTATATCACTGTACTATGTATTGATGTTGCATCACAGGTATTAAAGTAGGTATATAGTTTTGCATTGGACTGAAATGGAACTTATTTTCCAGTGCCTCCTTTATATTTTCTCTTGAGATGAACGTACTAGGGCCAGAGATAGGATTTAGAACCTACTCCACGTTACAGAGGACTAGTCTATTGTTATTGCAGTGCCTATTCATTGATTAAATGGTAGAAGATAGAAGAATGATTAGAAAACCAAAATATATTTGTGCTGTAATTTTTTTTTAATTACTTGTTTGTTGGGAAGTATTTACCATATAGATTGCAGCCGGGCCACTTGTGTAGGTTGACCTTAATGTTTTTTTAAATATTTTTTTATAAATTCCGACAAGAACGGTTACTTTAACAGAAAGTAACTTCAAATAAGCATTTGCACTAATCAATTTAGTAACGGGAATCAAATTAAGAGCTTATCAAGGGTATAAATAGGTACAAGGTTATATCCTACCAGTCGCAGGTAGATACAATTTT
The DNA here is from genome assembly GCA_947037095.2 of Nycteola revayana. Taxonomy (NCBI): domain Eukaryota; kingdom Metazoa; phylum Arthropoda; class Insecta; order Lepidoptera; family Nolidae; genus Nycteola; species Nycteola revayana. The sequence goes on along the minus strand of OX344859.2, from coordinate 14,693,038 downwards.
GGAACGTCATTAATAAATTCTCTTTGCAGTTCATTTCTAAACGTAAATTTTATTGACTAAGCCAGGGGTTCCCAAATTTTGCGCCGCCCTGGTACGCCGTAGAAAGTAAAGTGGTTCGCTGTGAGTTGATCCTCTATCATTATCCAAAACCACAAATATTCGCGGGAATTGTCTGAACACGGTCGCAGTCGCTCGCATCGGTAAAGAACACAGGTAGGTTTCGAAGTACTTTATAAATAATTTTGTCGAACAATTTCACGATCCAAGATCAAGGAAAATCCTCCACCTCCAGCTGAATTTATAAATAATATACTTAAATTCATATTGTAGATGTTTTAATGTTTGTTCCTATTTAACTAACTTAACTCCTATTATTGTAGGTACCAATTTCTTGTGACTGTAGGTATATTTTTTAAGGGTAGGGCGCCGCGCCGTGACAAAGTAATAAATTTGGTTGGCCAAAAAAGATTGGGAGCCCCTGGACTAAGCATTAATTAGAATACCTACTTCGCAAACCAGTCCTTTTTATAATGATATTCTATTAGTAAATTGCACTTAGTCCCTGTTGCAGTTGTAATGACGAAAGAGACAAAGTCGTAGGTGATACGGACAAGTTACTGCGTAATAATAATTCGCGCTAATATTTTAGTAAAAGTTGATTGATGTGGTTGAGAAATTTGAGCTCGTAGCGGATCGAAATGCACCCGTAGGGGGTTACTTTAATTTTGGTTAACTACTAGGTAGTACTTAGGTGAGATTAGCTTCAGCTAATATGTATAGGTACAAGAAAATAGGTGTTGGTGTTCTACAAAGGAAAGAACTAGGTACCTGGCCGGAAAAAGTTGTATGCCCGGTGACCTTTTTCTTTTTTTTTTCGGATGGACATACGTAGGTAGCCACGAGCTCCAGACTCCAGCCTTAATAAATGGTTTATAAATTACAAACTAAGCAACCTGCGCAAGATGGCGCCCCCTGTCGGGCTTGGACCTCGGCTCAGGGCGGTTGCTGGCGATGAGATTGAGGGATTTCGACTTTTAGTATTTTAGGGGAGTTTTGTGCAACTGTCGCTCTACTTTACAGTTCGCCCGGTGACCGTGGTCTCATTGTGCGTTGAGAACTTGAGACACAAGTTGTGGGGTCGACTACACAGTTGTGGTGGGGTCGTAACTCAGCAAGTCTGTGGACTCGTAGGTAGTTCACGGAGAGGGTGTGTGAGGGCACTATCAATCTATATTACAAATGATTTTACTTTAATGTATTCTCTCTTGTTATCTTTTTCTCTTATATACCTCTCTAATATTAACACAATGGAAACAGATTAAACCTCAACCTACCTGTAGGTAGGTGGAGATTCCAATAGGATGCAAGTTTTCTTTTTGAGAAAAAATAATAAAAATTACTTAGTAACAATAAAAAAGGAAGAGAAGTAAAGTTAACATAATATACGGTCTTATTCTATGATTTTATTTTTTTAGTTCCAACAACTTGAACTATACAAACATTACCGTTGTTCCCTGGTGTAACAGCTTCATCTGTGAATTCCTATTCAGTTTCTCGGACCGAATAATATAAAGTATTCCCACTTTCTTCACACGATCCATCACGCACTCAAAGTTTCGACACCGACGATGTTCAACTGACAAAAAGTTTTCACAAGTGTTTAACAAGTTGCTCAAACTGCGCTATTTACAGAACTTGCGTTAGAACATAAAAACAAATAACAATCATCTATTATAATGACATTAATAATTATAATTTATGTATATTGTTGTTAGCGCCGCAAAATGCTTATTCTGTTTTGATTAGGTATGTCAATTTTTTTTCATTATTTGGGTGGACCATTATTAGCATATAACGGCGGACGCACTTTACACCTTAAAACTAAATTCAATTACAATAACAATCCGAAACCGATCTCTAAAAGGTGATCAACATTAAAATTAATTAGTTAACTTTTTCGTTCTTCTTAAAGAAGTTAAATGTCAAATGAGCTTTCGAAAGCATGATCTAGGTATGATTAACATTTTAGTTCAGAGCCGATTGCAGCTGCTATTTAATAATATTAATTTTTGTTTGTTTATAAACGTGGCTTCATCAATGGGGCCAACTAGAATACCAGCGCTGCATTCATACACAAATGTGTGGATGTAGCATAAAGCAGAAGTTGGTGCCTATTTATGGTGCACATGCAATCGTGTCTATTTTTTTTAATTTGATATTGTATTTTTTTGGAAAACTGTGCATTATGAATAAATATTTTTCTTTCTTTCTTTCTTTCTATTTTGAACGTAGTACCTAACGTTAATTAGAAACTGAATTTTATTTGATAGCAAAGCATCAAATACAATTCTATTTCTGAAACATTTACCTATCTATTAAGTAAACCTTCTGTAAGTAGGTACATTGAAAATAAAATTCGGTTATGATCGAATATATAAGGAGTTGATAGGTAATACCTATAAGACATTGTATCTACCTAAATACGTATTTTATTTTTTCATTTCCTTAGTTATTTATGCATAGTGACAGTTGATTATTCTCTTGATGAACGTTTGAAAAACTAAATTGAGTGTACTGACGACGTACCTACTTAACAAAATTATCTATTTGCGATTCATTTATATTGACGAACTTCTTAAAATTGTCATCAAATATCACTAAGCTAGTTTTACAATTTCGTACAAAAATTGTAATACAACAGCGGTCGGCAAAATATTCTATCAATTGGCGAGTTTCAACGTTGGCTTATTCACAAAATCCGCGACAGTATAGGTGATGGATCACCGCCCTTACATTGTGCTATACACACGATTGACGTTTCTCTCGACTGCCTTTTTTGTACGGAGCTACTGTAATCATGAAATTGAGTTGTATATTGTGTTGTGATGTAGGTACGAGGGGTTCTACGATCAGCTGGGTGTTACTAGAATAGAGGCAATTAGAAGTAGGCATTCTGTGCCTATAAGAAAATCTATTATGTAGGTACCTATTTATGGTCTGGAGGAGTTCAATCGAAACTATCAGCATTCTAGAAACGTTGAATAACGTTCAGTAGCAGAGATTTAAAATACCTAGTAAGTTTTAGTTAAAATTTGCTACTTTTAGTTGGGTTTATATCAAATATTGCCTATATTTGTTAAGTCATCAGTTAATATGTGATCAGAATAGATCTATAATCTAAGAGTAGGTATTTGGAATTTAGGATTTTCACCAGGTGAAGAACGACATCGTTTTCCTGTATATTAAATCACTAGCGACCCGCCCCGGCTCCGCAAGGGCGCAATGCTGATGTATTACATATACATATAAACCTTCCTCTTGAATCCCTCTAGGTATATATTAAAAAAACCCGCATCAAAATCCGTTGCGTAGTTTTAAAGATTTAAGCATACATAGGGATATATGGACAGAGAAAGCGACTTTGTTTTATACTATGTAGTGACCAGTGTGTATCACTGGTCACTAACCGGCCTGCGAATCTTTATGTAGCCCACCTCTAGCATTGGGCTTCAGCTCAAAATGCGTATCATATGAGCAGGGCTGTTTTAGCCTGCTGAGGGCCCTGGGCAAAGGTATACCTAAGTATTACGGGCCCCTTTTATTTTATCGAAGATATGCTACTTAACTAACAAAGGCTATAATTTAATTAGGTCCAATGAATGAACTTTATCAAGGCGGGATGAGACACATATTGCCCAGTGGAAAAGTGGGGGTCTGGATATGAGAACCTTTAAACAATAATATACTTACCATCTTACTTTTTTGTGCTAGCAATTGTTTTTGTACTGTTTCTGATAGTCCCAAAAACCGTCGCGTCCTACTAAATTGCTTAATTTGTTTAAAGCCGCTATGCCTTAAGAAATTGCTTAATTTGTTTAAGGGCTTATCCGGAACTGATTAACCGCACTTACAAGCTACATAAGAAAGCTTTATATAGATGTTACATAACACCAATACTCCACGTTACAGCTCCGCGATCCATCATTATGTCGTCGGCTGTCCCCTGTCCTACAATAATACATTTCGCGAGAAATCCGTTCTATAGATTTATCGGCACATTCGAAAACATCTGTATTGATTGTTTATTGTGCGTTTTGAAATGGATGAACTTATAAATATTGTAATATAGATTAAGATAATCTGCCGTGTTAGAGATAAGAGCGGTAAGTGCATGACAGCAAGTTTCGAGAAAATGGCGCTTAAAGTTTAAAAAAATATTGTTGTGATTAAAAAAATAATATTTTTTTTTAATTTGATGAATTTTTATGGTGGTAAAAAGGCTGTTCTTTCTCTCAATCGTTATAAAAATAACTCCAAGTAATAGATTTTTATAAAAAAAGATGTAAAAAATTGATAAAATATGGTAAGGAAATCCAACGTATACAAACAAACACTTAAAATAAGCGCCGTAAGTAACACAGATAGCGCGCTTATTCTATGGAACTTCTTTTACTGCCTTTTGACAGCGAATCAAAGATAAGTATAGTTTAAGTAATAATAAGCATAACCATCGTACCGGCACCGAGTGTAAGGTTAACTTGCATCTGTTAATATGGACAAACTAATTGTATATAATAATTATATTTGTATATAATGTACGCCTATATAAAACAATAAATATTGTATATGTATTATGAATAAGAGAAAATCTAAAAGTACCGATTTGTAGTCTTCAGCATAATTAAATTTGTATTTTAATTTGAAAAGGCCTCGTTCCACCGTCACAGCCATTTTATTAGTTAAATAATATATATAATAATAATTAAAGAGAATGACGGGCGGTAAATCTCCTGGTCACGATGGGCTTAGTGTGGAGCATCTGCGGCAGCTGGGGTTCACATGCCAAGGATCCTGGCCGTGTTCTTCATCATGTGCTGGAGTCACTCATACTTACCACATGACTTAATGAAAACCATTGTACTGCCTATTGTGAAGAACAGGACTGAGGAAATATCGGACAGGGGGAACTATCGGCCCATATCTCTAGCAGCGATCATTGCTAAAGTGCTGGACGGTGTGCTTGGTTCTTACATAGATAAATACATAAAATTACACGACGCGCAGTTTGGGCTTAGACCCGGGCAATCCACAGAGGCTGCCATCGTAGGTCTCAAGCATACTGTCCAATACTATATGGACCGCGGGACACCGGTATATGCGTGTTTCCTTGACCTCTCCAAATCTTTTGATCTTGTCTCATACGATGTGCTCTGGAAAAAGTTGGCGAATGCGGGTATACCGGTTAGGGTGATCAATTTGCTTAGGTATTGGTATTCCCACCAAACAAATTTTGTGAGGTGGAATAATACGCTCTCTGAAGCATCTACGTTGGAAAGCGGGGTGAGACAGGGAGTTTTGACGTCACCCAAGCTTTTCAACCTATACATAAATGACCTCATCGTTGAGCTCAGCAGCAATCGTGTCGGTTGCCCGATAGATGGCGTCTGCCTCAACAATATTAGCTACGCGAATGACATGGTGCTGCTGGGCCGGACTGCGCGAGGTCTTGGTTAGCTGTTAAGGGTATGTGAGTCCTATACTGCTGCACATGCTGCCCTGAGTATTCTCATAATATTACCCTAAATTGCTTGTGCATAAACCGTGTCACGAAATTTAAATACCTAGGGAACTTAATTACCGAGGGTCTTGATGATGATATGGACATTGAGAGGGAGCGCAGGGCTTTAGCGGTCAGAGGTAACATGCTGGCCCGCACATTTTCCCGCTGCTCTGAACAATTAAAAATAACGTTGTTTAAAGCCTATTGTCAAAGCTGTGGGTCATGCACGCGATGTATCGAACTTTTGCTTTCATGCCGTAATTCGCAAGAACACTGTTTCCCTTTGTTTGTTAAATTAATTTGTATTAGAGCAGCGTTAACAGATACCGCGGTTATGTTAAGCACTACATGATTAATAATCTGGGGCTTGAGAAGGCTACAGCAGTATCCAGCACTTGCGGCTAAGATTTTAAGAAAAATATATATTTTTTGTAGTTACTGCGCTTATAAAAATCTAAAATGTATGATACAAGCATTTTTTTAATAAACTATCAAAGACAAAGTTATAGATCTCGATACGGCGATTCCGAATATGTAACTAACTCAATACCTATCGTGAAAAATGTTGGATACGGCGGTTATAATCAGCACGGCAGTAGGTAATGGCATAATCTGTTAAGAAATAAGGATTACATATTTGCATAACGATAGAATTAGAAATAAGTAGGTTCCACAATTCCTTCGTTTTTGCAGACCAACCAATTTTTTTTTTTAGTTTTTATATCTTTGGTAATTGGAAAGCAAATTATCTGTCAGGTGTCATTCGAAATACTTAAGCCCTATCTACACATAGCAGTTATGCCCTTATATAGTATTGGAAGTGTTTCCAGTTGCAGGTTTTTTTGGTTTTTAGGCAAAGCGGGAATTTAAATGTTTTTGTAGTCAAAAGCGAGATATTTTGCAGGTCTTTCATTTTTATTTGAGCTTAAATGTTATCACCACTGAATAAATAGGTATTTAGTTACTTTGAAAATAACTGGCTTATTTAAACTCAGTTTTAGTCTATATCTAGTGGTAAAATTATCCCAGGAAAGTAGGATTGAGCCTTCCCCTTCTGGACATTTAATTGACATAAAAATCGGGACGTCCCGCCAAAATCAGGACTTCTGGCAACACTGAGTCAGTCGCATATTATTTAGTAGTCTGGACACTATAGCTCCCAAATTCATTGACTCAGTATAAAATATTGTGAAAATAGAGGGATATGTTGGAAAGGTGTGAGTATGGAGAGACACGTCTGATAGGGTAAAATGGAAGAGGACGAGGACAAAATATTGCGCCGACCTCAAATAATGGGAACAGGGCAGGAAGATGATGATGAGTATTCAAGACAAGACTAGAGTATTAAAGACTAATTTTAGTATCATATTTGAAAGTAACATAAAGTTGTTCCTGAGTAGTCCCGATTTGCGCGGGAAGTCCCGATTTTCAGGGGACTGGGGACGCGTCCCGTTTTGTACTTGATCGGGACGCTAAACGTCCCGATTAATCAAAAAATGAAAAAGTTTAATAAAAAATAATAATTTACATAAAAGCTTAGTTACTTTATTCTTCTGAAGTGCGTCAATTTCCCTTAAAGTAGGTACGATTATATATTATAATTTCTACTAGTCCAGCAAGACTTACTTGGTATGTAAGATTAAATACATATTTAATTTAGGTAATTTATATAATACTATACTTCCACTAGAAGTTTAAAACGCAATAAATTAAACCCAGACTTGAAAACCCCTTGTTTTTTGTTTACTGTCCCGATCTGCAACCCTAAATCCCGATTTTTTTGACCAAATCGGACCTGGCATCACTATTCGTGAGTTGCACTCTGATTACGACTAACTAGTATAAAGTAAACTACAAAATTATTTAGTAGTTGTACTTTCCTTAATACAAGGTACTAGATACTATTAGATACGTTAAGTGAAATAGAAAAGTTATAACCATTATTTTAGGCATAACTGCGGACAAAAACTAACTAGTTATATATTTCGGACTACTTATTTCTAATAAGATTTCCAGATCACAAACAAAACAAATATGACATGAAACAGGTGACGGGGGACGAGCTCTGCGCTCGCTTCCTTCACATGCCCAATCGTCCGGGATTCCCAGGATTTGTCCTAGTTTAGAGGGCGTCCGGGGAGCGTCCGGGCCAAACTTTATTTGAAGTCCGGGTTAAAAAAATTAAAGTTCGGGCCGCCGCGTTTTAAAAAAATCCCGCGTATTCGGGGATTTCACGTGTCTTGTCCGGGTAGCCAAATTTTAAAGATTGCAATCTTTAAAATTTGGCTACTCAGACCTAGTTGAGCCCATGTCGCAATTAGTTAGCTCGATGCATCTATTGTCTTAGCTTGAATGTGATTTATGTAATCATTATAATGACATAATATTGGTGCACATATTTTATTGTTTAAGTATATTAATTGTACCTGTTCACGACCAACAAACCTCATTCATCATTTTATACCTCATTTGTACATATTGTCATATACTTGTAAAAAGCTAATCATAATTTAAATAAATGTCAGTGTATAGAAAAATCTCGTATCATTTACAGTATCTATAATAAACCCTATTCCCTCTATTGTATTCTTTGATTAACTATTTTTCACATGCCTTATATGATTTATAGTTTAGATATAATGTAATTTGTCGGATTAAAAGGTGTTCTTAGGGTTCCGTACAACAATGAAAAATAATCTTTCTGTCTGTTCGTCCGTCTGTCACAGCCAACTTACTCAGAATCTACTGGACCAAATCAGGTGAAATTTGATATGTTTGTGTAACACATTGATTAAAGCACAGATGTGCAAAGTAAATAACCTTTTTTTGAAAAATAGTAATTTTTCATGAAATACGAAGAACATTCTATTTTTTTTTGACTGACATAACACATATTATATGTTTAGCCTCGAGGCTTTTGCTACTTCAAACCCGCCCGCCAAGCGTGGTGGCTATGGCAAAGCCACATCAAATGGGCGTCGGGAGGAGGCCCACGTTCAGCTGTGGACGTTCTACGGACCGATGCTGAAGATTGATAGCAGAAGATACTGATATATGGAAAAAAAACGAAAAAAACACAAGAAAATTTAAAATAACATTTTATTATCGAATGGTATCTGTTCACAATTTTGTTTTCATTTCAACTTATATGAACACCCTGTTTTCTAAAACTTTATTAGAACGCCATCTATCGATAAACAATAGTGACTCATTGTGATATGAAACATTTTACTTAAAATGCACAATAACAAATTTATATAATATCAACACTTATTTATGCGAACAGACAGGCATATAATACATAAATATAACAATAATAATATTTTAAGGTGTTCTTCAAATTATATTTTACTAAATAATAAAAATTACGTAGTCGGATGGAATTTCCGCTTGACCAATTGTAAATATGTCATTGTTTTTTATTTAAAATGCGACTTAAAGTCATAAAACATGTTCAGTTTGTTTACAAGATCTATTATTACAGTTGTATCACATTGCATAGTTCCGACTACAAATCATAGATGGCGCTAAACATAAATATTGTATTACGTATCTAATTTCCACGATTTCTTTAATCTCGTTAAATAAATACATCACATTGGCAATGCAGTTCAGCTCAGCTGAGTGTTATAAAGATATATTGTATAAAATAAATAGAAATATTTACATTCATCTATCTTCCTTGGTGTGTTGGAAGTTTTCTTGAGAGATTCCCTTCTACGTAAAATTATACTCTGAAACAAAGAAAGATAAAATAAATGTCAGTTTGATTGTTTAAAATGTAACATCTGACTCCGTATATTGATTGATAATTCTAAAACTCAATGTATTGAGTCAAGTCTGTCTTTGCCTTAATCAAAAATACAGTAATTAAACAAAAACGCATGACAGATAAGTCTCATCAAATGTCAAGTGTTATTGTTGGGTTGATATTGGGCGTACCTAGAGCGTGTGTCACATGCGGGGTGAGCCTCAGATCGGTGATCAAGAGAAATCGACAAAGTTAGAAATTTAAAACTATCTTTAAGCATCCGTTTCTTGAAACGGAATACTGTCAGACAAAGATGGTTACCTATTACGTAATTACACGTAATTCTCTTTCGGCTCAAGTTATTCGTAACAGTGCACCTTCCAGATGTACACACCGAGTCATGGGCACATCGGGCATGTCAGCCACCGATAGCTACTCACTTGTTGCCCAGCACGGCCTGCACGGCGGCCACTACGTCGGGCGGGCGCGGCAGTGCTAGCACCTCCCGACTCCTGGTGTACGGCATGGGCACATCGGGCATGTCAGCCACCGATAGCTACTCACTTGTTGCCCAGCACGGCCTGCACGGCGGCCACTACGTCGGGCGGGCGCGGCAGTGCTAGCACCTCCAGACTCCTGGTGTACGGCATGGGCACATCGGGCATGTCAGCCACCGATAGCTACTCACTTGTTGCCCAGCACGGCCTGCACGGCGGCCACTACGTCGGGCGGGCGCGGCAGTGCTAGCACCTCCAGACTCCTGGTGTACGGCATGGGCACATCGGGCATGTCAGCCACCGATAGCTACTCACTTGTTGCCCAGCACGGCCTGCACGGCGGCCACTACGTCGGGCGGGCGCGGCAGTGCTAGCACCTCCAGACTCCTGGTGTACGGCATGGGCACATCGGGCATGTCAGCCACCGATAGCTACTCACTTGTTGCCCAGCACGGCCTGCACGGCGGCCACTACGTCGGGCGGGCGCGGCAGTGCTAGCACCTCCAGACTCCTGGTGTACGGCATGGGCACATCGGGCATGTCAGCCACCGATAGCTACTCACTTGTTGCCCAGCACGGCCTGCACGGCGGCCACTACGTCGGGCGGGCGCGGCAGTGCTAGCACCTCCCGACTCCTGGTGTACGGCATGGGCACATCGGGCATGTCAGCCACCGATAGCTACTCACTTGTTGCCCAGCACGGCCTGCACGGCGGCCACTACGTCGGGCGGGCGCGGCAGTGCTAGCACCTCCAGACTCCTGGTGTACGGCATGGGCACATCGGGCATGTCAGCCACCGATAGCTACTCACTTGTTGCCCAGCACGGCCTGCACGGCGGCCACTACGTCGGGCGGGCGCGGCAGTGCTAGCACCTCCAGACTCCTGGTGTACGGCATGGGCACATCGGGCATGTCAGCCACCGATAGCTACTCACTTGTTGCCCAGCACGGCCTGCACGGCGGCCACTACGTCGGGCGGGCGCGGCAGTGCTAGCACCTCCAGACTCCTGGTGTACGGCATGGGCACATCGGGCATGTCAGCCACCGATAGCTACTCACTTGTTGCCCAGCACGGCCTGCACGGCGGCCACTACGTCGGGCGGGCGCGGCAGTGCTAGCACCTCCAGACTCCTGGTGTACGGCATGGGCACATCGGGCATGTCAGCCACCGATAGCTACTCACTTGTTGCCCAGCACGGCCTGCACGGCGGCCACTACGTCGGGCGGGCGCGGCAGTGCTAGCACCTCCAGACTCCTGGTGTACGGCATGGGCACATCGGGCATGTCAGCCACCGATAGCTACTCACTTGTTGCCCAGCACGGCCTGCACGGCGGCCACTACGTCGGGCGGGCGCGGCAGTGCTAGCACCTCCAGACTCCTGGTGTACGGCATGGGCACGTCGGCGCCCGTCACGCGCCACGCGGGCGCGTCCAGCTCGAAGAACGACGGAGACTCCATCACGCGCGCGCAGATCTCCGCGCCGATGCCTGACCAACATATTATTGACAATGAGACTACAGGGTTATTGATAATTCGACTCATTCCCGTGAGGAGGTGATATGGAGGACTGGACTAACGATGATACATGGCGTATACGGCGATTAGGAAACCGACGCTCGACGACGAACGAATCTTGACGAGCAGCTTCACTGCACTGTTACCGTTGCGAACATTAAATCTATACTAATATTATAAAGCTGCAGAGTTTGTTTGTTTGTTTGTTTGTTTGAACGCGCAAATCTCAGGGACTACTGGTCCGATTTCAAAAATTCTTTCAGTGTTGGATAGTCCATTTATCGAGGAACGTTATAGGCTATATTTTATTTTCAAAAAAGTTAGGGATCCGTAAGAAAATTGCGTTTTTGTAACCCAAGGTGTAAAAGCGAAAACCTATTTATGCGTGCGCTGCAAAAACTATTGACAATAGAACAAAATGATGTACTACGGGTTTGTAGGTCTTATTAAGATCTACAAAAAAGTCCGCGAGAGCATATATCTAACTATCATAGTTTAGTCACAATAACCGCTTTTATGTTCATAAAAAAATATTAAATCGTCTGAAGAAAGAAACTACGTTAAATGTATATCGTTATATTAATCCTTATCCAAATTAAGCATAATGTTATTAAAGGTATTTATGTAGAAGTAAAATACTTTTTGTTTTATTCCAATCGGACATTTCGTTGAGAAATTATCACGAGTATAAATACGCAAGGAATTGGTACCTAATAAAGAGTTATTTGCCGTAATAGATAAAGCTGAAGAGTTTGTTTGCTTGAACGCGCTAATCTCAGCAACTACTGGTCCGATTTGAAAAATTCTTTCAATGTTAGATAGCCCATTTGTCGAGGCTATATTTTATTATAAAGTTTTTATGGGAACGGGAGTTACGCGGGTGAAACCGCGCGCGGAAAGCTAGTAGGTTATACGCTGTTTATTTTTATCAAGCCATATTTCAATACAAAAAAAAGAAATTACTAGTGTCCGACCGAAACTCGTTTTTACGACCGAAACCGAAACCGAATTTCGGCAACGGTCTCAGTTTCGGCCGAAACTGAAGCTATATTACAAGGATCATATTTCGAAGGAAAAGCAAAGAAAACGTTATTATAATCAGTCTGGTGTTTTGGATGCCTCTCTATCTACTAAATAGTATGAAAGCATATCGACAAGTATTAAATCCATGATACTTTTATCAATTCTGCGTGAAATTTCATGATGATCTCGCCATTTCGATGTTTAGAAGCCTGCGTCTGCGCCTGCGTAATGTCAGGGATTGTGGACTGTTATAACTATTAAAAAAGCAGTATTATTTCAGAGCAACTGCAGTTTTGTCATTGACATAATCAGAAATTTTATAATATGTACGCTTTTTTACATCATTTATCTTTGACATATCGTTTATACTTGTTTGTAGAAATATCTCTTACATTATTAGGAAGATTGTTGTTGAACGGTATACCCCATAAAATAATTGATAATTTTGTGGAGATGTGTATCATGTAAAACAAGATTATGCTTAGTTCTAGTAAGTGTCGCTTTTATTCTTTAAACTTTCAGTATTCTTATGAACATATAGAAGGTTTTCATAGACATAGTGATGCGACTGTAAAAATTAACTTGTTAAAATGTTGATTCATAAACCCCGACATTTGCGTTTCACGCGTAAAGTGGCGTGCAATCGTTAAAATACCCATCGCAGTGAAATATAGTTCACAGCTAATAAAACCTTTCAATTGCTAACAACACTTACCCGACTGCGGCCAGCCTTGTTCTACAGTAACGAGGTGATGTGTTTTGGCGACAGAGCGCGCGATCGTGTCGAAGTCCAGTGGCCTGATGGATCGTAGGTTTATGACTTCGACCTCAATACCTGAAAATAAAGAAGAAAAAAATATTTTTAATTAGGACAAATGACTTTCGGTGTGCCAGAGAACACCTTTTATATAAATGATGAAATGGAATGAAAATAAAATGTAATGTTATGAAAATGAAATGGAATGAAAACGATTATTGATAATGTAGCCGAATCGATCGTACTTATTATAAGTCAAATACAATGATAATGAAAACAAAAAAAGAAAAAACCAACTTGACTAATATATTAGTTTGCATTTCAACAATAATAATTATATGAAATAAAATTTACCAATGTTGTTATGGCATGTGATAATCACTTAGGTATTATAAAATATAATTAAGATCAACCAGCGCGGGCTGGGATCGGGTCTGAAGCATTTAACGCGTCGCGAGCCTCGCCTTGCGAGGACGACCGGACCCTATCCTAGCTTCCTACGAGTCTTTCTCTATCTACCTACGGTGTGACACTCGGAGAAGAAAGACTATAAGAAACTCCGAGATCATTCTGATCATTATGAGATGATGAATCAAGACTTCAAAAGATGATAATAAGAAAGATCCTGGAGTTTCTTATAGATTTTCTCCTCTGGGTTTCACTAAGTAGGTTGATAGAGAAAGACTCGTAGGAAGCTGGGATAGGGGCCGGTCGTCCTTACGAGGCAAGGCTCGCGACGCGTTCTATGCTTCAGACCCGATCCGCGGGCTGGAATCTAGTATCATATCATTATAACATAACAATGTGGGTAAATTTTAATTAATAATTGTTGAAATGAACTAATTTATTAGTCAAGTTTTTTTTGTCACTATCATTGTATTTGATTTATAATAAGTACGATCGATTCGTCTACATTATCAATAGAGGTTTTCATTTCATAAAATGTAAACAAGATATAACCTTGTGCTGAGAGTTCCTTGGCCGCGTTTAATGAGGTTTCAACAGCTCTGCCGGCAGCTACGAGGGTGCAGTGACCGCCTTCCTTCTCGATTTTAGCTTTACCTGAAAAAAAAGACAAAATTAACACAATCGCATGCTACTGAAAAATAACTTGCCATTTTTTCGGCTTTCGGTTGCCATTTTGGTACAATTTTCACGTGCTAAAACGAGATGGCACATGAGTATTACGAGCTAGTTCGTGGGAATGAAAGAGATAGTGTGTATGTTGTTGTTCAAGAATTAACTCGGTATTGTTCGGCTTGCGAGTAAGTGATTAATAGAACGAACTAATAATGTCGTTGACTTGAGTTGAGATAACACATTTTTCAAATGGGAAGCCGATGGGAATCCTATTATATGGACCCTTCGCCAGTGAACAAAGTTTAAAAAGGCTTAACTTTGTCTGTCTTTGTCAATTTTTATTGATTTGTCTAATATTTTTCGACTTTTTAACTAACGGTCCTAATAGAATATTTTAGCTGCAATTCTCATTCATGTTTTTATTATCTACATATTCATTCTAGTAACAGTCAAACATTAATTAAGCAGCATACTTGTTTACTAAATAATAATAAAAAAGTTAACTTACCAATAGGCAACACAAAGTCTGAGGACAGTGCCTCATCAGACATGGGGAATGGTATACCATATAAGATCTCATCTTCCAAGAACACAACTGGATCTGGGTCCCTGATAGCAGCCTTTAGTAGACCTGGAAGTAATTTTAATAATTTAATTAAATCGAAAACAGAATTTGAATAGTCACTGTCGAAATAATATTTGTTTAAAAGATTACTAGGAGCATAGAAATGGGATTGTGATTTTTTACCAAAAATATATGACAATACAACTGGGGGTCTACTCTCTAAGCACGAAATCGTAGTTACGGCCGTAATTACGGAACGTTTCCTACTACGGATCACCTACGTACATATGTTTCGTTCGGGGTCCGAACTAAGAATGAATGACCAAATGATATGACAGTTCATCCTACTCCTGATGTTTTTTCGCCCGTCCGAAAAATTGAATTTGACACTTGTTTTGACGGAACGTTATGTCAGTTTTCGCGACAGCAAAGTTGTTATCGTTCTCGTTCACGAAAATTGTCTATGATTCCGTTCGAAACTATTCTAAGTTTCGAGCTACTTTCGGACGGGCCCGTACTTTCGTTGACGGACTTAGAGAGTAGACCCCCCGTTTTTTGTTTAAAACTAGCTGACCCGACATTGTTCTGTCTTTACTAAAACTAAATTAGGCATAATAGCTCTGAACTAACCCTAATAAAGTACTCTGTAAATTTTATGTCAAACGCCATAAGATAACACTAAAAAAGTTTATATTGTCAAAAGCACTAAGATTACATTAGATACCGAAATATGGTGGTTAAGTATTCTAAAATTTTCTATTTTTTCAAAATTTATCTTTTATACCTAACCTTCTCCTGACAATAACAAACTCATCAAAAGAAGAATTAGTGAAACGGGTCCAACCGTTCACTCGTGATGCCGTGACTGACTGGGCATTATTAATAAGGACCGGCCATTTTTAATAATGCCCAAGAGCGACGGGCAAAGTGATTAATTTATCACTTTTACCGGCCATTATTAATAATGCCCGACGGCCAGTGGTCCATGTAATAAGTCAGTGTTTGAGATAGCTGGAATTTATCACTTGGACCGGGCGGGTATGAATAATTCCCTACTTGTAGCCGGGCAATGTGATAAATTGGTTTAGGTTTAGGTTATTTTTTTTTACCACCTAAAACCTTTTGAGCTGCTCATATAAAATTTTGTAAGTTTAATTTCATTTAATAAAACAAAAAACACTACATTTCACCTATTTTATTACTTTGCCCAAGATAGGGTGGGCATTATTCATAATGGCCGGGGAAAAGTGATTAATCGTGCTGTTTTAATCACATTGCCCAATTGAGTCGGACTTTATTAATACAGACCGGCCATTATTGATAATGCCCGGACTTATCAAATTGCCCGTAACATATATATACATTATAGGTAACAAGCTTCCTGCGCGCGTATTTACCCGTTCCCGTGGGAACTTCATAATTAAATATAGCCTATGTTAGACCTCGATAACTCAGCTTTCTTATGGTGAAGGAATATTTGCATCAGTATAGTTCCAGAGTCTATTCCATTTTTACTCTTTATAATATTAGTACAGATTAGTCCCATATCAATAAAATATTTATCATCATCATCATCATCAGCCCGTATAACGTCCACTGATAAACATGGGCCCCCTCCCGAAAGATGGTAGTTGCCATAGTCACCACGCTTGGCAGACGGGTGGGTGACTGCAGTATTATGTTACCACACAAGGAAACGCTGCTGCCCGTTCCTTGATATACGATTATTTTAGATGATGTTACAACAATCGGGACCAACGGCTTAACGTGCTTTCCGAGGCACGGAGGGTAGTCCCTGAACCAACTAGACCCGAAAAGAAATCTCAGAAATTACACAAAGATATTCTGTCGGGCGTGGGAATCGAACCCCGCTACGCTACGGAGGTTGTCAATAAAATATGGCAATGATTAAACTAATGTTAGATGGTATGGACCTTTCCATACCATACGAACAACATGGTTATCGAAGTATAACCGACATGATGTCAATAATACCTTTAGCGTCTTCGGAGCTGTAGGGCATGATGACCTTGAGTCCGGGACAGTGGCTGTACCACGCGGCGAAGCATTGCGAGTGCTGCGCGCCCACGCCCGCGGCCGCGCCGTTGGGTCCGCGGAACACGATGGGCGCGTTGATGGCACCCGCTGACATGTAGTATGTCTTAGCCGCTGAGTTGATCACCTACAAAATAATGATTGTATGTAAAACGGCCATAACCCAATGGCTAGGGCGTTGATCATGTGGAAGGCAACCCACTCGTAACACAAGCATTTTAGCTCAGCACGAGGGGTTAACGAGAATACTAGTAGAGTGCAAAAAATTTGCTAGAAGCTTTAAAAATAAAAAGAGAAAAAATTAATTATATCTTTTTACCATACCTATTTTCAATATTGATTCACTAGATCCTATTGTTGTAGTATGAAATTAGAAGTTTTTATTATTTTTTAATTAAATATAGGCTATATTGAAGGAAAGTCTACAACAAAAGAAGTAGTGACAAGGTTTGAGAAAGGTAGGCTAAATTGGTTTGTACATGCAGAATCATTCTCTCTGTTAATTTAACATTTAATCTATTAATTAAACAGATAAGATAACCCACATTCGCTCAAATTGACATTTCCTATGGTTACATCTAAAGTGTTTCACACTTTAATGCAGCTTTTGTAGCTCATAAAGTTGGAATACTGCAGTATAAAAGAATTTGCGAACAAATTCAATAAGTATGTAATAATCTAATTTAATAAGTCAACATATCTAGTGTTAATTCCACTAAAAAATGTTTCTATATGCTGTAGTGATATTTTTGCACCACCCTTCCGTGAAAAATAAAACGTGCAAAAATACAATCACCAGCCGAAGACCCGACACGTGTTTTGCTCCTCCACTAAGCATCATCAGGGTGATGTTCACTGCTCGAGCGCTACTGCGAAATAGCATTACAGCATATAGACACATTTTTTAGCGGAATAAACACTAGATATTTTGTCTTTTTAAATTAGATTAATATGGATTTCTGCAAAGTAATGCTTGATTCTATCAATTATAAGTATGTATTAGTTACACACTTGAGTTGACATTCTTATGTAATCATAGATTAGATAGAACATAAAATGACATTATTAAGATTTATGAAGAAGGACCTTATCTTATCATGTTTAGTGTGATTGTTTTTTATTTATTTATAATGGTTATATCTCATCTGCCGAGGCGAATGATTATGGCACTGATTTTGATATTTTTTTAGTAACTTCTGATATCATATTTTTATATTACAACCTCCATAAGCGTAGCGGTAATAAGTCTAGATTTTAGTCTCGGAGTTTGATTTCCAGGTCTTTTCTTTACACTGTGATTTTTTAATCATTGCTAATAATTGGCAGGATGATTTGACGATTACTGTTGATATAATGTTACTTTTCAGTATTACTATTGATATAATGTAAAAACAAAAAACCGGCCAAGTGCGAATCGGACTCGCGCACGTATCATTTTCAAGTGCCTACCTGTTGCCGTTATTAATAATGAGCAAAAAAAGTTTGTTGTATGAATGCGCCCCCCAAAAAACTATTTTATTTTATTTTTAGTATTTGTTGTTATAGCAGCTACAAAAATACATCATTTGTGAAAATTTCAACTGTCTAGCTATTGCGGTTCTTGAGATACAACCTGGTGTCAGACAGACAGCAAAGCCTTAGAAATAGGGTCCTGTTTATACCCTTCAGGTAGGAAACCCTAAAACATACACACACACACTCAAGTAAACAGCAAAATAATAAATGTATTTGGCAAAATAAACTCTAGTCTCTTACAATTAAAGATGATATAGGTTGTATGAATATAATAGTATAGAATAGGCCCTTGCAGAGTTTTGAAGTAATTTTAATCCGTAATATTTTCAAGCTTTTGAAAAGGTATATTCATACATTGTTTACTTTAGTTACTTTCACAGTATTATGTCCTACGGCATTCTGCTTTGGGGTAAAGCTGCTGATATTCAAAGCATTTTTATATTACAAAAACGGGCAGTTCGGTCTATTTATCAACTAGGTACGAGATTCTCCCTAAGAGACTTCTTTAAGGACATAGATATACTAACAGTCGCTTCGCAATACATTTATGCCAATATAATCTATGTCCGGCAAAATATTAATCTTTTTAAAAAGAGAAGTGACATACACACAATAAATACTAGAAATAAGCATAAACTGTGCGCCGAATACCATCGTCTACAAAAAGTGCATTCATCTTTTGTAGGATTAGGCGTCCGTATGTATAACAGAATACCTGTACACCTACAAGAGTTACCTTATGATAGATTCAAGTCCACTGTTAAGAGGATTCTAATAAAAACGGCTTATTATTCAGTAAATGATTATTTAAACGACAATAACGCTTGGTTGATCAGTGAAACACAGAAAACATAGTAATCTTAGTTTTTGAAACAGTTTAAACATTGTTCAGCTAAAGGTTTAATATTAATAGACTTGTAGATATCCCCACTTTAGTTCGTCATGCTCCCGTTGTCTGTCATTGCTTGCGGTGGCGGTGTGGGGCGGGTCGCCACCTTCCCTCTAATATGGCGAGGGAGGCGATGGCTGCGTCACACGTCATACTCGTGAACGGGTGCTGCTTGTGGTGACTGGTCGGCTGTTGTCGGGGATATGTTATGTTAACTTTTATTTTATATTTTGTTTATTCATTCTTATTATTGTTTATTATTATAGGTATGTCCTTTGGTTGAACTTGTGTAAATTGTCATATTGTAAATGTGTGTGAATGCATCCGCCATTAGATTTCTTTGTAGGAGATTGTCTGTGCCTGAGTAAACTATAATATCTACATTATAGTATTTACATTATTATAATTTTTCTTGTCTTATTGAACACCTGGTCGGTATTAATTGACCAGGTAATAAATGGTATTGTGCTTGCATTCGCTCACATCATATATACATTGTAAAATATTACATGATTGTGAAAAGACTTGACATAAAAAAAAAGAAACAGCAAAAGCGACAAAAAAAAAAATCTCGGAGTTTCTTTCTTCCTTTCTTCTCCGGGTCGTCCACTTAGGTAGCTAGTGAAAGGTTGCAGGTTAGCTAGTGTAGGATCCTCGACGGCATGTCCGAGGACCGCGTTGTTGCTTATTCCCCGAACTGTGATCTCGTGCCAGCGATCACCACCACTGTTCGTAAATCTACTCTTTACTCCAGTGGCACCCCGAGCGATGGTCCTAACCCCTTAAGGGTGGATGTCGCTTAGATTTGGGCCGGATTCTTGGAATTTTTAGACCTGTTACCTCTAAGGTATCTTAGTATAATGTGTACATTTGTTGTTATCGTACGACAGACGGACAGACTGATTAAAAATTCTGTAATATCAAATAATTTTAACAATGTTTTTAGCTACTTAAGTGATACTTTTGTTTGATATAGTCTTATACAGTGTAATTTTGACAAGTACAAGTGTATGTAAATACCTAAGTGCTGAATAAATTTCATTATTTCATTATTGATCATACTACCAAAATTAATAATTGATAGTTCACTGTGTATTTCACCATATTGGGCTAGTTTTTTATTATCCATATGCCAATACCAAACAATAAATACCACATTATCCATTTGTATCATTGCTTACCACAGTGCAATAATGATAACTGAAAACTTAAGTGTACAAAATCTTATTTCTTCAAAAGTAGCCAACTTTTTGTATTGAAAGCTCAGCAAAATAACATTATAGTGTTTTGGTAATAATTGATTGTTTTAGAACAATATAAAATAAAACAAACTCAAAAATCTTCTTTCTTTCAGAAATAGCAACCTTTTTGTACTGAAATCTGAGCTAAATAATACTAAATAGTGTTTCAGTAATTTTTGAGAATTTTAGAATAAAATAAAAAATACTCACATGATCAATAGCCTGCATAGAGAAGTTGAATGTCATGAACTCACAGATAGGCTTGAGACCAGCAAATGCAGCACCTACTGCTATACCGGCAAAACCAGCTTCTGTGATAGGTGTGTCGATTACTCTCTTATCACCATATTTCTTCCACAAACCCCTGAAAATTGAAAATAAAACTAAATTTTCTTTGAAATTAAAATATGTTTGGTAAAACAGTATGCCAAGGCAGATTTAATGCCAAAGGCTTTATCTGCCAGGCGTCCTTAGGGTGGTACAGAAACAATGTAGTAGGTACTTTGCTATCAAATTTATTAGTACCAACAAGCTTTAATAATTCAATACATTAATTTTAATACATGAAACATAATTATTAATAACAAACATTAATGATGAGATGGATTTGTCAATATTTTAGTAAGAAAGCTGGATTCTTTTTATAAGAAAATGAGACTGAATGCCATTCTAATTCCAGGGGGCAAGCCATTTCTTATATTAATTAAGAATGTTAGTGCAGTGAGGACATAGAAGGAGACAGTTTTGAGATGAATGAATAATTTTAGTGTGGTTTGTACACATAAACTGAAAGAGAGATGGGAGGAAGTTCTTTGGACAGTTATATTTAAAAAAATGAAATACAACAATCTTTAAATATAAGTATTTTTTCCATCAAAATAACACCATTTAAACTCTTATTACAGATCCAAATAATATATTTTTTTATGAAGTAATTTTTAATATGTTTACACTTCATACTTCACTTTGAAGACTACTACACATCATGAGTATGACAGCTACAATTTATCAGATTACACAGTCTTAGAAGAAATGTAATCTGTCAACAAAGTTATTGGTTATGTAATATTGTAGTATATTTTATCGACTATTATGTCGTGAAATAATAAAAAGAAGTAACATAGCTACTTAAAATGCATAACGATGAACATATTTCGGCAGTATTATTATATCAACAGTTAGAATGTGTGTAATTTACAGGTTATGTGGACAGTTTTTAATCACCTTGACACTTTGTAGGCACCATCGTATTGAGCCACTTCCTCACCAAGGAGGAGGACCTTGTCATCCTTCGCCATCTCCTCGTCCAACGCTTGGTTCAAGGCATCACGTACAGTCACAGGTTTCGAAGCTAAAACGCCAGATGTCGAAAAATTACGACGCGAAAGTCGTGACACCCAGGCGAACAAAACCGGCGACGATTTCAACGCCATTTTCACTTTAAAAAAATAATAGACTACTTATCAACTAAATAAATAGCACTAATAGGCCAATGACCGCCTATTTATAGACTTTTATATCGACTTTTAATTGAAAATGGTATTAAAATCGTTAATTTTTGTCCGACGAAGGATGAATGGAGGTCGAATGTGGACAAGGTGAAGTTCGTCCGTATCATTTACGTGTCAAACGAATGACAAATATGTTAGAGAAAAATGAAAGTGTGGTCCAATGATAGAAAATATTTTTACTTGTAAATGGGGTAACTAAAAACAACAACGAAGAAAACGGGAAGGAAGGAACACATTTCTGTTTAGTATTTGTCATAAAATTAATTTACCCATAGAGCTAATGCAAAAGTACTTGAAATCGTTAAATATTACTTAGTGTATTTCAAATGTTTATTCTTCGATACGGTTTAGTATAGGATAACAACAATATGTAAGTACCTAATGTTATAAAGTTTAATTATCGATTTTTTTACTATAGCTGATTTTACAATTACTTTTGATATGTAGGTAACTAGGATCTGAATATGATCAAAACAATGTAAGGATAATGGTGTTCTTTACAGAAAATAAGGCTTTTGATGCCAGTCGCGGTGCAATCTCAGCAGTAGTGCGGCCTGCTAGTTGTAGATGGCACTACTAGGCTGTTGCTTGTCAATTTGTAGATTCGGTACGACAACTGTAGGTGGCGCTATAATTTTATTTTATTTATTATTCTCGATTCACCCTATTATGGAGTTCCGTATGTACCCGATTTCATGTACCCATGCGGGATTCGGGAAACAACTGACGACTGAAGGCGGAAACAATAATTTCATTGCAGATTTAACCTAATGTGATGGTTGATTTAAAAAAAAAATGGATTACTAATTATAAAGTGGGCATCAGAACTAATCAGAAGAAGCAACAAATGTAATGTTTTCGCAATTAACTTAGGTACAGGTCTTTTTGAATAAACAATTTGTGAAGTAGAATAAATAAATGTATTTACCCTTTAAGGCAAATAAAACAAGACGTATCACAACAGGCAGCTATCACAGCATACCATGGTTATGTCTGTTCAATTTTAAGATATGGTATTGTTATGTGGGGTCGATCTGTAGATATAGATAGGGTATTCATCTTGCAAAAAAAAGTGTTTGAGGACCATCTTTAATTAAAACAAACAGATTGGTGTCGTCCTATTTTTAGAAAACATAAATTGTTAACTGTATATCCTGGAGTCATGTCTATTTGTAAAAAAACACACACATGTTTTTCAGCAAGCTACACACTATTATAATCCTAGAACGCTAAATATGAATAAACTGTTTCGCCCACGAACTAATCTAACAGCTACGAATAACAACCGTTTCATCATGTTCATTAAAATATATAATAATATTCCTTATCCGTTCAGTTCCGAGATCTAGCATTAAATAAATTTAAAGTACAACTTACACAGTGGCTCTCTGATAAATGTTTTTTTTTCAATATAAAATATAATAAATAATATTTCCTATCTGTATCCGACATTTTTTAAACTGTAATTTATTGTATTAACCTTTAACGACACGGGCGGGGTCTAAGCAGACCCCACGCGTTGTTTTTTAACGATATTTTATTAAATTAGCAAGACACAATCGCGCGCTTTCGGCTAATCTCAGTTCGCCGCAGCAGCTCTAAACAGACCGAAGTACATCGCGCTTACGCTAAGGTAAACACAATTTTTACTTATGTGGGGATACCTGTGGACCCCACCCGTGATTTTACGTAGAATCTTTTTCACATCATACATAATTTTAACTTGTTTGTCACCAACTATCAGAGGACGCCATTGTATAGATTTTTAGTGACTCTGACAGCGAATTATCCTAACTTGAAAGATATAAGAGCAATCATGTGCAAGTTGGTCGACTAAGAGCAACCTTTACCTAGTACGGATGAAGCTGGTCCTAGTGCCCCAAAAATGTAGCGAAGGTGGTTTTATTTTTCTATATCCAAGGATAAAGAGAGTACTAATGTCTGTAAATCTTGAAATAAGACAATTGTGAGCCTCACTCGGTAGCAATTACTTGTTGTTCGTCATGCCAAGATAAAGCATAATTTTTTATCGTTAGGGCACAATGATAACATTGAGGCGTTGTAATTTTTTTTTATTTTTTCGGTTATTGTTATTTCCTTATGTTTACGTAATTTTTATTTATATTTTATTAGAAATGTATGTTTACGTTTGTCAGAAGTTGACTATTTTGTAAAATTTTAGTACATTAGTTATGTAAGTATAAGAAAACTATATACGCGATGTTCCTTTTTAAAAAGTTTTTAATTCATAAACATACTGATTATTTTACGAATAATAAATATTTATCTTAAGTAATAACATGTCTTTTATTAAAATCTTAATTATTTTGTTAAATAAATCAAAAATTCTGAGTATAAATTCATTTTTTTATATGGGGTACTTTCGGACCCCACGCGTGATGAAACGTTACGATAAAGTGCGCGTGTACTTAAAGGTTAATTGTGTCTATAGTGAAATTTTAACTTACATTTAAGATTTTTAGTTTATAAGATTTTGCCTGTCATAACTTGTGACCAAACATGTGGAACATCATAATATGTTACATCAACACCTGTTATTATGTACCATGTTTTATGAGCATAATAAAATTATTCTATTTTATTCTATTCTATCAAAAAAACGTTGTCTATGCTAGTTAAAAAATTGCTACCGATAAAAATGGAGAAAAAAAAAGTTTCAACCGCGTAACTCCCGTTCCCGTGGGCACTTTATAATAAAATTCAGCTTGTAGCCATCCTTGATAAATGGACAAACTAACACTAACACAATTTTTCAAATCCGCCTACTAAGTAGTTAGATGAGATTAGCGTGTTCAAGCAAACAAATTCTTCAGCTTTATACAACGTGTTAATTAAATAACGCAAAACCTCTTAGGTGGTGATTGTGCTCATGGTAATGAACAACTTAATATGGGACCAACTTTGTAACTCGAAAAAAAAAAAAAACTTTTTCATACATTTTGGTCGAGTAGGTATTGACAATGTGTATGGAACAGCAGATTTTTTACTTCGAGATACAATGTTGGCCTCTTAGAAAAAGTTGTTCATATACTTGAGCACAATCACCACCCAAGATTTTTGGCGTTATTTAATTAACACGTTGTATATTAGTGAAGCGACATCTACAGTAGCCGCACAAAACTACAAGAATACTAGCAGCGCCATCTACCAGCTAGTATCCCAACTAACCTATATCGCGCAATACAATTAGAACATATGCAAGTTCTGAATATCAATAATTGAGTCTTCATATTCTGTGGAGGAACACCACCAACTAGTGTTCCAGAGGCCTATAGGGTTTTAGGCTTTTTTTTAAGGCAAGCCTATGATTGAAGGGGTACAGCGGGATAAAAGCCTAAAAAGGCTTTTAGGCCTTTGGGCTAGGCCTTTTATTGTCTACCCGACAAAAAAAGGCCTACAATTAGGCTTTTAGCCTTTTTGTAGGCTAGGCGCATATTTAAAGGGCTTGAAAGGCTAAAAGCCTATAAAGGTTTTTAGTCCTTTAGGCTAGTTCTATTTTATTTATTGTTCGAGTATAATAATCCTCAACTAAATTTTACGATTTTAAATATTAGTTTCAAATTGCATGACTGTTTAACTTTTTCTGAATGTGCTGGGAGATTTTTAATTTTTGTGGTAATAATATATAATAAGTATTTCCAATTTCAAATAATATTCGTTTTCATTAAATTTAAAAATAAATACAATATAAAAATAAATCTTGTTTAATTCATACTAAGTCATAATCTTAATAATGGCTATAGAAAGCCTGATAATAAGCCTACTACTTGAAAAAGACTTTAGTCGCAAAAAAGCCTGTTAGGCTTTTTAGGCCCATAGGTTTTTAGGCCTATAGGCTTTTAAGGCTTAAAGGCTTTTTTTAAACCTAAAGGCTTTTTAAAGCCTACTATTTTATCATAGCCATAAAAAAGAACTAATAGGCTTATATTTTAGGCCTAAAAGCCTATAGGCCCCGGGAACACTGCCACCAACTGTTCCTCTACATTAGTGTAGACGAGGGGTCTTCAAACTTCGAAGCCTTATGGCCTTAATGCTTTTTTCAGAATGTTCTAACGGCCAAAACAGCTTAACTTTTTATGCCATTAATGTACTCGTATTTCTAGACTAATCGCTAAGTGCGCGATTGAGTAATGATTATTTTTTGTTTTCTTCTTAACTTAACCCAACAATAAGACATTGGCAGTCGCGGACCAGATTGAGACACTAGTCTTAAGGACTCGCGGGCCGAATTGATGGCACGGTATAGACGAAACCTTTTCCAATAAGCTTGATCCTTCACCTTTTTAGGGTTCCGTAGCCAAATGGCAAAAAACGGAACCCTTATAGATTCGTCATGTCTGTCTGTCTGTCTGTCTATCTGTCTGTCTGTCCGTCCGTATGTCACAGCCACTTTTTTCCGAAACTATAAGAACTATAATGTTGAAACTTGGCAAGTAGATGTATGTTGTGAACCGCATTAAGATTTTCACACAAAAATAGAAAAAAAACAATAAATTTTGGGGTTCCCCATACATAGAACTGAAACTCAACAAATTTTTTTTCATCGAACCCATACTTGTGGGGTATTTATGAATAGGTCTTTAAAAATGATGTTAAGGTTTCTAATGTATTTTTTTTCTAAACTGAATAGTTTGCGCGAGAGACACTTCCAAAGTGGTAAAATGTGTGTCCCCCCCCTGTAACTTCTAAAATAAGAGAATGATAAATCTAAAAAAAATATATGATGTACATTACCATGCAAACTTCCACCGAAAATTGGTTTGAACGAGATCTTGTAAGTAGTTTTTTTTTAATACGTCAAAAATCGTAAACCGCAATTTAGCTTTCATTCAATCAACTCGAACATAAAAATATAAAATAACATTTCATTTTATAAACATACGCTTTTTTATTTATTCTTGATATCAAAAATAGGTACGCACTTGTAACTGAAACGGAACCCTTCGTGCGCGAGTCCGACTCGCACTTGGCCGGTTTTTTATCTAGTCTTACGTAGTCTTTCGGTAGATATGTCTTAACTACATATGTCCGTACGAAAAAAAAGCTGCTAGTTATACCTTTTCTATTACAAATTTAAAGAGATGTTCTCACTTCCACTAATAATATAAAGGTGACAATTTAGAAATTAGCAACTCAACCAACCATGTTAGTTTTTGCGAGATAGAGATATAACAAATTTGGATAACATTAGACTAACAACTTACTTACCTACCTATAAGTACCGACTTCCAAGTATTAAATTAGATTCATGTATCGATATTAATAAAATGCTTTGTCCTGATTGATTAACGAATTAGCAAAGCCTAAACTGCTGATTGCAGAGATCTGAAATTTGGAGGGTGTGCGTATTAGGTATATGTATGACTCATGCATCCGATAAAAGGGTTCCTAAAAATTTTACCACTAGGAGAATAAATGTGGTGGCCACGTTTGTTTGGAGAAATTGAAATTTATAGGGACAAACTAGAATATAAAACACTCGCTGTCCCACGTGTGCCCTACATGGATCCGTATCCCGTCAGAAACTTGTTTTAAAAAATAACCCGTGATACTCTCAAGTTATGTGGCTTTCTATAGCTAAATAATTAACAAAATCGGTTCTGTGGATTCCGAGATATACCCATACATCCTCACAAACCCACAAGCTTTACCTCTTTAAAAAGTTAGAAGGTTAGATTTTTGATTTTTTTGATTTTAGATTACACTGCAATTCTTGGGAGCTAAAAATATCACTTTAACGTGGGTAAAAATGCGCGGCATTACTTGTTATAATATGTATATCTACTAAAACACTGTAATTTAGGTACACCTTCCAACTCATATATAAAACTGAAGGTTTATTTCAGTCATCTTCCAGTCCGTCAATATTAAAACCGTATCCGAAAACGGCCAAAAACCGTAGGCCATTAAATCTTTACAGTTGCAGCCGGCCTTGGCCCAATTCCCTGTGGCCGACCAACTCTTTGCTAGTAAATCCCTACCTTACACATTTATGTGAGGGATCCTTGTAAAAATTTCAAGATGTTCGCGTCCAAAGACTGAACGCTTTGGTTAATGGCCGAAAACAAGGATAATATTGGCAAGCAATGAATAACTATTGTGATATTTGATATGTTTTAGTAAAGAAGGTTGAGTTAAGAAGGTACTTTCAAGTTTAGTTTCTATATTCAAGGTAACTAACTACTCAATATTTGTATGTAGAAAGCCCAGGGCCGGATATAGAAGTTCGGAAGCCCCGGGGCAACAAAGGAGAAGAGGCCCCTTGACCACAAATTAGTTTCCCTATAGATGTGTACAAAACTTGAAGTATGTACCTACTTTTCAGGACGGTTTGAATTCTGATATTTTGCTGATTGTCTAATTTAAGTGAACAACTATAGAATAAATGAATAACTGTTATTACAATATTTAAGAACTATTACATAAATCACAATTCTACAAAGTACTGCATGTAAAGGTACAACACCGAAAAAAAAACCAAAGTTGTAAAGTTTAATCGTCAGAATTTGAAAGTCGTTAAAATTAAATCTCTATTGTGGGGGCCCCTCTATTGTGGAGGTCCCGGGACAGTTGCCCTGGATGCCCTCCTTTAAATCCGAGCTTGAGAAAGCCGTGTAGTTTCCGGCTTAGAATAAACCGCCCCATATCTTCCTATGGATGTCGTAAGAGGTGACTAAGGGGTGAAGAAGCTTATGGACGGGCAACAGCACCATTCGGCTCAAGGTTAGTTATGTTACGCCTGTCAAGCGTGGTGACTATAGCAATATCTCTAAATGACCCTGGCTTACCAACTTGCACTTTGAACGTTGGCCTTGAGGAAAGGCCAACGTTCAGCAGTGGACGTAAACGGGTTGTTGAAGTAGAAAAAGGTAATTTCATTCTTTACTTAAAAAAAAAATTAGGGCAATGTTGAGCCAAGGCCAAGGCTATTTAGACCACCAAGATTCGAACTTGCTTCTTGTATATGTAGACCACCCGGGTTTAGTGGTTAGACCAGAGTTCTTCATAGGTACTACACGGGGATGAGGCCTAACTTTATATAGACCACTTTTTTTAGCTTAGGAATTTATTTGAGTTGGGTTGAGTTTTTGTGTGATATTTATAGCATTATGGATAACCAAAGTGGCATATGAGATAAATTATTATAATACTATTGTTATATGGCTTTAAGCATCAAGGTAAAATAACGTTAGCGTTTTTCAAAATTCAAGTTTATGTAGGTAGGTATTAGAGGATAGCAACTTGTCAATAAATATTTGATTGTAATAATTGTTGGAAATGGGCGAGGGGACCCTCGAAGTGGTGTCCCATTTCCAGCAGTCATAGTCACCTCGTTTGGCAGGCAGGTTGGTAATTTATTTATTTATTTATTTATTTAAATATAGGGTTACCAACATAAGTACAGCAATTACACATTACATATACCCAATTATATAAAATTACTTAAAGCTAACTGCACTTACAATTATAGGTTAACCACATCATGCATTAATAAGTGAAATAAATTAGAAATTATAAGAAACAATTTGGAAAACAAAAATTAATGTTAAGAAAGACAAAAATAATAAAATGAAACAAAACAACTATTACACAAATAAAAAATAGAACTAAAGGACATCACTGGCTTTCAGTAGTTTCATAAATTTAGGGAGGCTTTGAAAGTGAATGTCGAGCTCTGGCAATTTTTTGGTTAAATCATTGTACAGACGAGCCAATCGAACAACTGGTGAATTACGACCCATTCTTGTCCTACAAAATTTGTTTCTGTATAAGCCGCATGGGTATCTCGGTATTCTTGAAGGAACATTATATGTAAATTGACTTACCAGCACGGAACTGTCAATTAGGTTGTTCATTATTTTATGGAGGAAAGACATATCCAGATGAACTCGCCGTTTAGCAAGCGCATCTAAATAGAAATGTTTTAATTTTTCTTCATAGGTTCTAAATATTGTAGGTGGCTTAAAGCGGTAGGACAAGCTGCGGATCAATTTTTTTTGTATTCTCTCTATTCTCCTTATATGTATCTCATAGTCTGGATACCAAACCGTGCTGCAGTACTCTAGCTTATTTCTCACGTAACTATTATAGAGCAGAATTATTGATGAGGGCTTTTTAAAGTCCTTAGTATTCCGAAGAATAAAACCTAATGATTTATTTGCTTCCTTTATAATTTGGTCAATGTGATTTGAGAACCGTAATTGACTATCAAAAATGATTCCGAGGTCTCTTATGGCATTAACCTCCTGGAGTCTATCACCATTTATTACGTATTCCGTTTTATATCTATTATGTTTCCTAGTAAACTTTATATGGTGACATTTTGTAGCATTTAGGAACATTTTATTTGTAGTGCACCATTCTTGGAGGTTTTCAATATCATCTTGTAGGTAATTAGAATCTTCCACACATGAAATCTTCCTAGTCAGCTTAAGATCGTCAGCAAAGAGATATACCCTGGAGTGTTTGATACTTTTTGACAGATCGTTGATAAATACATTAAAGAATAGTGGTCCCAATACAGAGCCCTGGGGTACACCAGAAAGCGCTAAAAAGGGTTCCGATTGTTCATTGTCCACAACTACCATCAACGGACGTTTTGTAAGGTAAGACCGACACCAATCTAGAATGTTGCCTGTTACACCGAACATGTAAAGTTTATTTAATAGTATATTGTGGTTAACCTTATCGAAAGCTTTAGAAAAGTCGGTGTAGATTGAGTCTACTTGCAATCCTTGATCCACGGATTCCATTAAATCTGAAGCAAAAAGTACCAAATTCGTGTTCGTAGATCTTTTCGCCATAAAACCATGTTGTTCATTGATGACATATTTTTGTATATGACTATATATCATTGTATGTACCAATGATTCAAAGACTTTAGCCATTGTTGATAGTATCGTTACAGGTCGGTAGTTAGCGATGTTTTCTTTTTTGCCATTTTTATAAATAGGTACAACCCTTGCTATCTTCCAAGCATCGGGAAATGTGCCCGTTTGCAAGGACTTGTTAAAAATTAAACTTAGTGGCAAGGCTAATTTATATGCACATTTTACCAGATAAACCGGATGAACATTATCGGGACCAACAGCTTTTGTAATATCGATTTTTTTCAGTTTTTTGCTTATTTCATCAGGCTTGAACTGTAAATGATTGAGTATGTCCAGAGTATTTAAATTTGATTCGGAACCATGATGGGAAATATAGTTGTTGGTATCACTGTCGTCTGTCTCATAGACCGAAGAAAAATGGGTGGCAAACATGTCAGGGATTCGGAGTGTGTTAGAGTTTGTACTGCTATTTAAGATCATTGTACTAGGGTATGACGAAGATCCTTTTCTTAAATTTTTTATATGAGTCCAGAAATATTTTGGATTTTTCTTCAATTCGGATTCAATTGCTACTATATATCTATTATAGCATTCCTTTATAATTCT
Organism: Nycteola revayana; assembly: GCA_947037095.2. Lineage (NCBI taxonomy): Eukaryota > Metazoa > Arthropoda > Insecta > Lepidoptera > Nolidae > Nycteola > Nycteola revayana. The sequence goes on along the minus strand of OX344859.2, from coordinate 14,661,620 downwards.
GCTGCAATCAGTTCTTAAATAATCGAATTCTAGTTTATCCAGTGGGTTTTCATATTTTTTAAACCTCTCATGATATTTAAACTTCTGCTTTAGAAGACGTATTAACTGCGGTGAATACCATATGGGATAACATTTTGGATGACTTCTTGACATGGGTATATGATTAGCAATGGTTTTATGTATTATTTCATAAAATTGAGAAACCATTTCGTTCACACTATGATAAGGTTGTAGCTCTTTCTCCCAGTCAACTGATTCAAGGAAGTGATTTATGGCCAAATAATCGCCCTTATGAAAGTTTTTGCGCGGTACTTTAATTGGTCTTCTCTGTGATTCAACTTGTAATTTAAGATTAATTTCGAGTGCAGGATGATGCTTATCTATAATTTTTATTGGTTGCAGGCATTCATTTATAATTAAAGACTCTTTGTTACATACAATTAAATCTAGAATCTTGTTATTTACATTCGTTATATTATTAAATTGGTTTAAGTTATTTAGCATTAGAAAATCTACGAGTCTACAAAACAATTCAGAATTACCGTAGCCTACTGGCGTCAAGCTAAAAGTATCACTGCCACTATGGCTTTGCCAAGATATACCACTCATATTAAAATCCCCCGCAATCAACGTACATTCGTGGTCAGAACATTTTTGTAATATAGTAGAAACTTTATCAGTAAATATCTTAATGTTACTATTTGTCACTGGTGGTGGTAAGTAGATGGCACAAATATTAAGTTTTGATAGCTTCTTTCCAGATATGGCGTTAATCGAGACCCATACATCCTCACAATCGCTTTCGTATTCGGGGATCCGTGTTGATATGAGTCGGTTGGTTACCGCTATCAAAACACCACCTCCCCTTGATTTGCATGAGGCAGTTGTTTCTCGATCTCGTCTGTACACATTATATCCACTCTCGAAAAATTCACTGTCAAAGCATCCACTATTAAGCCAAGTTTCTGTAAATATGTAAACATCATAATTGTTATTACTTATTTGTTGACGTACTTCGGTTGAACTCGTGTTTAACCCTCTTACATTTTGGTAATATATGTTCAAAGAATCAATTGACATACAGTTAACTTAATACTAATAAAAACAATAAACTTTAAATAAAATAAAACAGGAGTAACTGAATAACAAACCAAATTACACTAAAAATTAAACAACATAACATCAAACAATCGAAGAAATCACTAGACAAGATTAGACAAACTTTCAGTATTCTTAATGAACATGTATTCGGAAGTTTCAGTCTTTCTCATAAATATTTTACCTCCTTTTACCCAGACAAATTTGTAGTTAATTTCCTTTGCCTTGATGCGTGCTGCAGCATGCAATGCTTTCTGAACTGGTGACAAATGCTCAATCACATAAACCGGTTTCTTGTCGCCACCAATACCAAGCAAGCTAGTATTTAGCTTATCAGTAGGGTTTTTAATTTTTTTATTGAAATTTAATGCCGCAGCCAGAAAGTTGTCTCGTGTTCTTTGCGAGTTGAATTTTATTATTATTGATCGAGGACGTCTATTTTCTTTGTTGATTTTGGCTATTCTTGTACACTGTTGAATGTCAGTGTCTTCCAATTTGTAGTTTGTAACTGTAGCGATTTGCTTGACTAATGAAAATAAATTTTCTGACTTGTGTTCCGGTACGTTCTGTATTTCTAAATTACTTGCTCGGGAGTGCTGTTCCATACGAGTGATTCTAGACTGGAGGTCAGCTACTGTTTCCTTAAGAGAAGTATTTTCCGTTTCCAACACATTAATATTGTTAGAGATCGAGGTAACTTCTGTTCTTAAGTTCTTCTGCTCGTGCTCAAATGCTTGGAGTGTATCAGATATTTGATTAAAGCGATCTAAGACTTCCTGAGTTTTCAGCTCAAACTGTTTTAGTATGCTTATTTTGAAACTATCTAGTACGTTTTCAAGTTCTTCCTTAATAATAAGTCTTATGTTTTCAGTTGTTAAACTAGGTTCAGAGTGATACTGTGGTTGACCGCCTCGCTTATTGTTAATATAATTAGGAGTAGGCTCCGAATTATAGAAGCTTCCGGATTGACCACTGGACCTTATGGGCGTATTGGTATTATCAAATTTGGGCAATTTACTGCAACAGCTTGGGCAGGTGCAATTTGATTTAAAATGTTCTGTTAAGTCCTTCAGTTGCTTTTGTATATTAACGCAGCTTAGGTGATATTTTAATTTACAAGATTGACAGTTTAAAAAGCCTGTCGGTGAGGTCTGTCGTTCACAGCAACCGTATCTTGATTTTGCTTGAGACATAATAATAAGCTACTCAACGAAGCACTACGGCAAGTGTACTTGCCCGTTTGAACGCAGCACGACGCGGGGTGGAGGCGGTGTGGTGCGCGGGGACTCGCGGTGCACCGGGCTCGCTGCGGGTTGTCGTAGGTCAGGCACAGTGACGGTTTTTATAATATTTCAAACTTATTTTGCACATAACTTTTTATTCCATTAATATTTTTGAGATCTGTTTCGACAGTTGAATGGGTTATTGAATTAACTACTGATATTTAATTAGTTTTACACTATAATTTCACTTTTTACTACTATTTATTGATGTAATCTACGGAGCAAAATAAAACAGGACTGCATTTGAATAGATTGACCTATGTATGCTGCCTGATCACCTGGTATACGATTGTTGTTACAATCGTTCGAACCAATGATTTCACCTGATTTCCGAGGCACGAAGGGTAGTTGAGAACCAGGAAGATATCTTAGACACACAGATCCACGATCTACGACATTTTAGTCAAAAGGACGGAGGTGGTCGGTAGATAAAAGAATATCGAATAAACTAATTAACCGCACTGTCTAGGTAACAAAAGGAAGAAAGGTCACGTTAGCACAATGTTATGTATTTACAAATATTATTTCAAACAACAGCGAATGGCCTCGGATCGCTGTTTTCTCTTCAAAAACAAGGGCAATTTAAAATAACACATTAATAACTCACAGTAAAGGGTCCAAAGCGCTCTCAACTTCGTACCTACGAGGGGTTTAAGGCTTTTAAAACGGAAGAACTCGCACTTTACCTTGAAACTTGTAACCGGGTCAAACGAAGTGTAAAAATTAACTACCGGTTAGACCATTAACCTTAAGTTTTTCTGTAAATTGGACCCTAGAATGCATTTTAGGGATAGGTGGAATTTGGATATTTTCTCAAATAGTTAACTCAAGAAAATTAATTTACGTAGTTCGGAATCTTGTCATTTAGTATTAACAATAATAAAGCTTTTTTTAATTCCACACAGAATACAATAATACAATTGTGACAGTTTACCTTACTTATGATAGGAAAAGAAAATATTGCGAATTGGTTTATCCGTAAATTTGATAATATAATAGTGAAAATAAGATATAAGATATGTATTAAAGGAGTCTGATACTCTAGTTCGAATGACGTTACCTCGATGGTCATTACCTCGATGTCTCTAGCTCGACGGTACACTTCACCGATGGCTCGTTACCTCGAAAGGTCAATACCTCGAACGATCTCTTCCTCGATGGGTCTTTTCTTCGATGGTACATTTTATCGATGGGTTGTTACCTCGAAAAATCATCAAAATTAAATGTCAATTATTTGTGTGTGTAACTGAAAGGTGTAAAAATACTAGTGAATTGAAATGAATACCGATATAATCATAGAGGCAACATAATATTGTGATCATAAATATAAGTAGGTACACATATTTTTAACATTTAAAAAACAAGCTGTAATCAACAACATTAATTAATTATTTAAACAAAAATCATCAAAAAATGAAATTAACTTTCTTCTGTGGTTTAAAACACTTGTCTTCTTTTTATCAAACTAATGAACTTAAATAACCAATTATTATTATTATTTCTTTATGTCAAATATAATGCATTATAACGCTGTGCAATTAGCAATAGAACGCAAAAAGTCTTTTAATTCCATTTGTTTTCGTTTCGGATTCGTTTCTATGCGTTCTGTCCTAAATGAAATAAGTATCCATTATGAACAGCATCTGAAAATTCAATTCTAACGGCATTAATAGCGGCCATTTTACCGCTACCGCGAACTCAGAATAATGTGGAGGGTTGGCACAGGCGGTGGAACAGCTTACTTAATAACAGGCGTCTTGGTCTCTATGCGACGGTTCGCGAACTTATTAAAGAACAAAACAGCACTAATCACATTGTTCAAAAGTCGCCTTCATGTGTGGACAAGACACCCCCGAAAAAGAAAAGCAAGAAATTGTAATCGGCAATTGCACAAATTATTAAGAACAGAGAACAAATGGAATTAAAAGACTTTTTGCGTTCTATTGCTAATTGCACAGCGTTATAATGCATTATAATTATTTGACATAAAGAAATAATAATAATAATTGGTTATTTAAGTTCATTAGTTTGATAAAAAGAAGACAAGTGTTTTAAACCACAGAAGAAAGTTAATTTCATTTTTTAATGACTTTTTTCAAATAATTATGTTGTTGATTACAGCTTGTTGCTTAAATGTTAAAAATATGTGTACCTACTTATATTTTTATGATCACAATATTATGTTGCCTCTATGATTATATCGGTAATCATTTCAATTTACTAGTATTTTTACACCTTTCAGCTACACACACAAATAATTAACATTTACTGTACTTTTGATGATTTTTCGAGGTAACAACCCATCGATAAAATGTACCATCGAAGAAACGACCCATAGAGGAAGAGATCGTTCGAGGTATTGACCTTTCGAGGTAACGAGCCATCGGTGAAGTGTACCGTCGAGCTAGAGACATCGAGGTAATGACCATCGAGGTAACGTCATTCGAACTAGAGTATCAGACTCGTATTAAAGTAAATAAATACAATAAAATTAAATTAGTGTTGACCTATTTCAAATTTGATTTAATATAAGTATATCGATAATAACAATTACATAAATTTTTGAATAAATTAAATTAAATGCATTCAGTATTAACATGTCATTGTATTGTACCTAATTAATTGATCGCCAATAGTAGAATCATATTATTAAGCAATATGGTAAGGTGAACCTTTTCCGTAGAGTGGTTAATGTCTGAAACAACACTACCTGTTACGCACTAATATGTTTTATTTTAATATAATAGAAATAACAGGCGCTGGTCTTGGTAATGTTTTCTTCTAATTTGACAAGAAAAATAAAAAAAAGGTATAAAATATGACAAGTACCACAAAAATGTAGAATAGACAATAAGTTCCAAATAGGTTTGATTCGTTACACTACCTATCTTTCAAACTTCATTAACGATACACTGAAATTTCGTATGTGTTGTGTCAAGGTATCACTTTCGTGTAAGTGTGGTGCCCACTGTAAGCGAGCTAGTGTACTGTATTAAAGAGTTATTAAAAATAAAAGATACCATTTATTATTTTATAACACTTAATCACAAAATAGAAACAGACATTAACAAACAAACATACAATGCAACTAGCTTTCTGCACGCGCTTTCACCCAAGTAGCTGTTCCCCTTTTAACTTCAGCGTTTAATACAGCCTATGTCACTCCTGGATAGTGTAACTCTTATTTCTATTGTTAAAAGATTTTTTTAAATCGGTTCTGTAGTTCCGGAGCCTAGTGAATTCAAATAAACAATGAATACGTATAAATAAAAAAGGAACAAATTTCTAATATAAATACTCTGTCTGAAAAGCTCATAATCCAGCCATTTGCCAACTATTAATATTGTGTACCGTTAGAGTTTGCAGAATATCCAGAGCATTACAAAAAAAACTTACCTTTACCTTTACTATTATGACCTATATTATAAAGAATAACTGTTAGAAAAAATAATTAAACTTACCGTGATTGATGTGCCACAAGTCTAACGGTCACTAGCTTCATTATAAATAGAGCGTATTCAACTATGTGCATAGTTTAGTAGGTAAACCATTATTTATACGGTTCAAATAATATCATCATCAGCCCTATAACATCAATTGCTGAATATGGGAATTCTCTTGAGGGTAACTGTTTGCCAAAGTCACGCAAAGCAGACAGCTTTCGTTGCTGCCCGTTCCCTGGTCTACAATTGCTAGATGATGTGATAACAATCGGGACGAACGGCTTAAATAGCTTTCCGAAGCAAAGAGGGTCCTTTATTCGATAAGACCCGGTCTCTGTAAGGAGTCAGTTGGTCTATTTGGTATATGGGAGCGCCAGCCCAGACATGTGAGCAATATTAATTATAAACCGGACTTATGGGTGATCGCTACAAGATTGAACTCACACCTGACCGCATGCTGCGTTAAGAGAATTTCGGGCAGCGAACTCTCGCACCATGTAATTGTAGGTAGTGTGCTAAAGGGATAGGTTAATTCGATTGGTATTTTCCTTGGTGCTATGGTTTAGCAAGGCTGTTATCTTGTTATGTTGCGCAGTGGTGGGAGATTGATCCAGCGGATATTGCCTTAGCGAGCCTTCAAAAAGCAAAACAAGGATGTCTTTTACAACACTCGCCAATTCTGCCAACGAGTTCCGCCATTGCCTCTACGGCAATACCCTTTTTGCTGGATCTGGTAGCAGCATTGAAGTTTTACTTCTCTGCCTTCACATTTGGATCCCTATACTTTCAGGCCGCGTAAAGCGCCTAAAGGAATTACACATTTTATATGACCTCACAGTTGCCTCTCTGTAGATTTTTTCTCAGCTGACCTTAATTACATAATGAATTTAATCCTCTGTAGTCCAAAACTAAACCTAGTTTTGGTTTAGGAGCAGACTAGGTCGATGTCTGTCGCAAAAAGTGATTTAAGTGACTCTTTATGTCCAACACAGATATCATTGGATTTAAAAGGTTACTTAAATGTACTGTGATTACCAATTAAATAGCTTTAGAATATTATTTTTAGTAATACGTTTTATTAAGAAAATATTAAAAATTGTCACACAGCAAGAATATTTTTCAAATCGAACCAGCTGTAGTTCCTGTTATTAGCTCTTTCTAGCAAAAAAACAAACTCTTCAGCTTTATAATATAAGTGATATAAACATATTTAAATGTCTATATAATCCATAGAGTCATGTAGGTAAAAAAGTATATACGGTTACAACAGCTTAATATAAAATTTTAGATGGTAGTAGGATATCCTTGACTTTTATATATTCCGCTTTTGAGATTCAAGTTTCAAGTGCAATGGTAAATATTCGTGCTCTCAAGAACGTTTATGCTATCAAAAATCTATCTTAAATGTATTTAATAAAACTGGTGAAAGTCAAATTCTGTACATTGAACATATATAATATTTTTCTTTTTTTTTCTTTTGAATGGCATTCTGGAGTTAGTATTATCATTACTGAAGCCAAAAGTCTTATTTAATTAATTCTGTTGATTCATCGTTTCTTGATTCTGATTCTTTGAACACCGAAACTACAACCATTTTTTAGTTTTGATTGAACTTAAGCTAACAACAATTTTATTTGATTGTTGCTTTGGTTGATGTTCAAGAAGCCATAGTTGTAGCCAAATCGGGTTAGGGATAAACAAACAATTCTGAAAAAAGAGCAAATAATTAATATGGGCAATGAGTTAGGTATTTTGCTGTTCTAAAAAGTGATGTAGATGAAACCGGAGGACAAAGCTAGCAATTTATAATTAAGAAACCCAATTAATAAGTAGTAATTAGCTCATAAATGATTTTAATAACCAACAATATTTTTACTGCAAATAATAAAAAATCGTATGTAAGTATCCGTTTGGCGCTGCAACGTGATGCAAAATATTTTGTTAAAAATATTTTGTGTGTTTGCATTTTTTGAATGTAAGTAACGTAATATAATATAGAACAATTGTTTTTTTTTAAATTATAAAATGACAACTCCCGCACTAGGGAAATAAATCCCTGTGACGCGGGGGACTTTACAAACATACATTTCGCGGACACAAAGAACGCCCAGACTCAGAATAACTATTTCTTTAATTGTTTCTTTCTTATAGATGGCTGTTCAAATACAAATAAAAGTCAAGCCGTACAGACCCTTGATGCTGGTAAATCATATCTTAAAAATTTTTAAAAGATAATATGTATATCACTAAAGAGCCTTATGCCAGAAAAATAACTGTCATGACTATTTTTGTAAAATGTTACGTGCTCATATTATTTGATATTATGTTCAGATAGGTAACCATAATTTGATGTTAAACCTAAATTCAATCTAAGATTTATTTCCGGGTCTGGTAGCTTGAGAGATTACCCTCCGTGCCCCGGAAAGCACAATGAGCCTTAGGTCCCGATTATTTTAACATCATTTATAGCAATTGTATGCCGCTGAGCGGGCAGGAGCGTTTTCTGTGTATTTTACATGGTACTGTGGTAAAGGTAAGTTCTACCAAGCGTAGTATGTTGGCAAAAACCTTCCCTCGGGAGGAGATCTAGGACCTGTTAATGAAGAACACCACAACATAGGTACGAAGGGTCTAGAGCAAAAACAATAATAACTAATTTGTGTTTCAGCAACAGAGGGGCAACGACGAATAGTTTCAGGCAAAACAGTGAATAAACCTTACATGGTAGGTTACATTTTAGCGAGTCTATTTTAACGAGATTGATATCGTTGCTGCAGTTCTAACACCATTAACTAATAGTATGTCAGTAACAGTAACTTTTCAGGAGAGTTACAACTATAGAATTTGAGATAGACATCAACACACTCAACAACAAGCAGTTTACGTCCACCGTTGAACATGGGCCTCCTTTTAAGAGACATTGGCCTGCCAGGGTCGTTGAGGTATATTGCCATAAGCACCTCGTTTGACAGGCGGATTGGTGTTCGCAGAAATCATCATCAGCTTCACCTCCCGGGAGAGGGTATTTGCCATAGTCACCACGCTTGGCAGGCGGATTGGTAATCGCAGTAAGTTACTTTAAGCTGATAGTCGCTGCTACTCTTACTGGTGTTTGTCCCTCTGTCACCTCTTACGATACCCGTGGGAAGAAATGGGATGGTCTATTCTAAGTCGGAAACCACACCGGAATGTATTGGGCAATGGGTGTTTCTAATTAGCTAATGTAATAACTGGTGGTGATAGTACTTAAACGACGATTTGACTGAGGTTTTTGGCTGCAAAAAGAAAGGCAGACATGACGATTTTTTATTGTTTTCGTATGAACTGACTACAGAAGCCAAAAAATATATAATAGAGAAACTAGCTTCCCGCGCGCGGTTTCACCCGCGTAGCTTCCGTTCTCATAGGAACTTCATAATTAAATATAGCCTATTTCAACCGGGGATAGTGTAGCTTCCCAACGGTGAAATAATCTTTCAAATCGGTCAAGTAGTTTCGGTGCTTATTCAATATAAACAAACAAATCTCTCTTTATAATTTTAGTATAGATAAAGAATGACCGTGTTCCACAGGTATATTTAATTGCCGATTTAACAAAAGATAATTCGAAAAAAACCATAGACCCGGCGTGGATATGCGGAGGGGTCATTATAACAACAGAATTAGTTTTAACCTCCCACCTGTGTATGATGTACGTCAAATATTTATATGTCGTAGCCGGGTACAGGAAGTATGTACCAAATATACAACAAAAAGACCGATGTTTCAAGAAGATGGCAAAACGTGTTACGGACAAGATTTATATTCATAGAGGTAGGTACATATTGAAATATAGATAAAATCTTACGAAGTAGGATTAAGTATACACCGGAATTGTTAGTCATTGCTAATATTTCGTCGGCTTATTGCAAGAACTCATTAACTGCAAAAAATCACTTAATACGTTTTTATCTATAATGGACTTCTTTTGATACATTCTACAAAAAGCAAAAACTCACTAATAACTCACTATCTAAAAAAAATTTAGGCGTTACGGCCTTGCCATTAAATCCATAACTGCAACTTTGGAAATTAAGCATTTACAAAAAATCATTAAGCTGCACAAGTTATTTTTATTAAATAGATAATAATTAAAATACCTAAATCGAACTAAAATACCGTTTATCTCAGAATAGTGAATATGTCACATAATGACTTCTTGCAATAAGCCGACGATTTATTTGATAGTAGAGTAAGTTAACACCAATTATGGACTGGTTCCGTAATATGGACTACCCGCATTTCTCAAAAACCGTACGTCGTATTAAGCCATCGTTCGCCGCACGCTAAGCTACATCCCTCCTGCGGCTCGCTAGCCGCTTGCAGGTCGACAAAGAGCGCACACATATTCACGGCACCCATTTTTCGTTTTTATCAACGCGCGATGTAATTTTTTGCCTAACTTCGTAAGCTCATAATTTCAGCAAATATTACTGTTTGGGAAAGTGGATTAGACTAGGGGACAGGTGAGTTATTATCATTATTCATATTAAATTGCTATATCCAATAGTTTTTATTGTAATTGTCTTAGCAATTTAATTTTAGGCAACACGTCCATTTTTTTAATAATTTGATCCCAATTTACACTAAGGTCCATATTTGAAACCATGTGGTCCATATTTTGTACACTTTTTGCAAAGGTACAAAAACGACTTATTTTAGAAAAAGTTGATTATTTCTAAAATGTTCATGTTTCTTAAGAATTGTAATAATCGTTTTTGATACCAAATAACTATCGAACTGTTCAAAATATATAAAACTGATTAATCTTAAAAATTCAGAGTTTTATTTCACAAAATCCTTATGGTGGTCCATAATTGGTGCACTTACTATACAATCGATCTATGTATATACTTTTCAATGACAATAAAATTGGAAGATTAAAATGACTTCGAGACTGTGATAGAGGCGCCCACTCGTGCAACCTAGATTATCTTCTATAGCAAGGTACTAGTTTTCTCACGCACCATTACCGTTACCTGGACCGAAACAATTATATCTATTTTCAAATAATAACACCAAAATAAGATAAAAAAGGGGGAAAATTTAAGGGCGTCAAAAAAACATCGGAAGTGTGCCCAGAAGGCTGCTGGCAGCGTTGCCACGTTGAATGGCAATGCTAATGCGTTGTACTAAATACAAGCCAGCCCTCTGGTCACGGGTGGAAAAGGCTCAAATATGTAGCCTCCAATAATTTCAAATAGTAACGTTACGTTTTCAAAGAAATACTGATGGTAAATAATCAAGAACGTAATAAGCAAGAACTTAAATATCACGGCGTACGCAAAGTATTATGCTATGTTGTTTTTTTTAGAAAATAGGCGTTTTTCGGCTAGCCGATATGGCTTCGGTACTGCACCGGCGATGGCATCGGCCCAGACGGTTTATCCACTGGCCTACCAGTGCCAGTATACACTTTTTCATACCAAAATATAATCTTGACAGAGAAGTCATTTTTGGATATTTTTTTTTAATAGCAAGTTATGTAGTTAGTCTTTTGCTACTTATCCGCGCATAATTGATCCACTCGTTAAAGAAGTGTAGTTTGAAAAGTTTAAAATTAATCCCAAAAGAATCTTGCGCTTTTATAGTATTTTATAGCTCGGTAGCCTAGTTAGCTTTGCATGGCAAGTGAGTGATTCTGGGTGGGATTAACACCACGGGGCAATGCGTTTTATGATTGTTGTTGCTGTAGTTGCACTGGGTTTTGTGTCCGTGTATTGGTTAAGTCTCCTGCAAAATTTGGATTTATTATAATAGGATTAAAAAATAAGGAAGAAATCATTCAATCAATTAAAGTGTGAATTGAATTTTCTTCAGTAGACGCCTTCATAACTTTTTTTACCCATTACCACTAATGTTGCCCTCTCATGTTGCTCAATCTCTGCTGTTGCCAATTTTTGACTACGCCGACGCCGACGCCAGCAATCTTGACCTCACCGAAGAGCAATTGAATAAACTTGACCGACTCCAAAACGTTTGCATTAGATTTATATTGTTCGGACTTCGCTAATATGAACATGTCTCATAATTTCGAGCTTAAGTGGTTGCCAATTCGCCTTCACCGTAGTGCTCATATTCTTTCTTTATTATATAATATTCTATATAATTCTACACCTATCCACCTTAAAAACTGTTTCAAATTCGCGTTCTCTAAGATCGTTACAAGACCTAAAGCTGCATATTCCCTTGCATTCCTCAAATTTTATGGACAAATCATTTTGTGTCAAAGCAGTCCATCTATGGAATGCCCTGCCAGTAACAATAAGAAGTGCCCAAACTCTCTGAACATTTAACAAATTTATCAAAGAACACTATTTACGTTTATAAGTTGTCCCCTTGTTGTTATACATTTTCATATATTTATATTTATCATTTATGTATATCTATCATATGTTGTTTATAGTATGTTGTTATGTTTATGTACATTTTGTGTATAATAACATAATTTTATGTATTTATACCAAAATATTTGTATTAAATTAATAGATCTTAATTTTTGAATTACACACTATCTACCTACATCATTTACCTAATACATTTCATTATCCATCCAAAGGTGCGATAAGACCGCCCTTTGTAATGTTTCTATTATATGTGTGTACAATAAAGCGTATTCTATTCTATTCTAATTTGCTTTGCATCCTTTATTTACAGATAAAAACAATTACACAACTGCAGATCCTAAAGCCTCGAAGGAATACTATTTAGATATCGGTATAGTTAAAGTTGAGTCGCCTTTCGACCTCCATGATAATAATTATCGTAAATATTGTTCATACAAACCTACGATTATTCCTATCAATTATAACCGAGATTATATTAGAACCGGGCAGGATGTCTTGGTCCTTGGTTGGGGCTCTCGAAAGTATTATAGACATGTAAGTAATATATGAATAAAAAATTGTACATAAATACTGAAGAAGCATCTTGTGGGCTGGTAGGCTGAGGGGAGGTAGTGCGGCATCGGCACTAGTTTATCCTTGTAATTGGACACCTCACTTTATATCCAAACGATATGGACAATTTGTTTGCTTAAACATAAAAAAATAACAAATGATGACACTGATGCGAAAATAGATTGCAATAATTTGAAGGAAAATGATAACGTACCCGATTATTCATTTGATGTTCGCCACTCAAATTGAGATGTGGTATGAAAAGCTACGCAGATAGTCATTATGTCGTAGGCATCCGTAAAGACACTTGTCTTTTCGTAATTGTTCTTTCGTCGACTAATCGTAATCTACGCGGAAAGTGTCGCGGGCAACAACTAGGAGCGAATAATTTTGTATGAAGACAGTGCAAAATTCAAATTTATTTTGACTGTAATTGAAGAGCAATTTCGAAAAAGGCACATTACATAATAGTTAAGTTTGAGATGTAATTATGGTTTGTCTATTTGAGTTGCACTCTTTTCGAAATTGGTCATTCAATTATACAGATATTTCAAATAAATGTGTTTGCAGCCTCACAGCACATATAATATCAATGAAGAATATTTAAAGGGCACCACTACACGAGTGATGTCCTCTGATGCCTGTAGCACGTATTACAAAAAGGTCGGAGCTCCATACCTGCCTAACGCTTATGCCATATGTACAATTGGCCCCAGCTACGTGGATATTGATGGAACTTACCTTGATATTGGACGACGAACTAATGTTGAGAATCAAACAACAGTAAGCTTCAATTTTTAAGCTTTTCACCTTTTCTTCGTCGAATGTAAAATACTCATTGAAAATTAAACTTAAACATACCTTGTATTCCGGTAACTACTAGGTGCTTCTTACGTTTAGGATTTGTGGGTATTATACTCGTATTTAAATCATTATGTTCTGATGATACTTTCCTAAAAATCATGCTAGAAAAATATGGTTATAAATAATCAAGCATACGATGTACGATGAGTGAGAGGAGAGGAGTGCTATGTTTACCTTCATAATATTCCCTGATTATTAGACTAAATAAAAAGATTATTGTAATAAAAGAAGGAAACGAACGAGAGTATGCCCATGCATGCGCTTTTATATCGAAAATTTTTTTTTTTTTAGGTTGCAGCCATGCCTGAAACTGTAACAAAAAGCTATGGTCCATGCCAAGTAAATATAAACCATTGTCCATCACGATTTTTTTTTGTCTAGTAAAAAGTCAGACAACATAGTGTGTTGTACTTGTATGTTAAACAAAATACATCAAGCATATGCCATACAACATATGCCGTAATTACGGCAAGCTTCCCCTAGTTTTGATCGATGGGAACTATTACACGACTAAGTACCAACCGCCACCACTTATGGCGTTTCTTTAACAATCCATTTACGTCCGCTGTTGAATATGGGCTGCCTCCTTGGAAAGACAGTAGACACCCATGGGAAGACATGGGGTGATCTATTTTATGCCACACGGCAGCATCTGATGGCCGTTGGAATAAAAATAAAATATTGTCTCATCAGTGATGGTAGTCGTTGGGAGCCATCAACTTCAACAACCTGTTTACGTCCACTGCTGAAGGGCCTGCATAGGCCGCTTGGCTTGCTAGGGTCGATAAGGGTTATTACCTGTATTATCTCACTTGACAGGAAGAACGGTGATCGCAGTAAGATGGTAACTAACCTTGAGCTGATAGATGTTGCTAACCATCTATCAACTGTATATCCTAACTGTATATAACTGTATAGTTAGTAAGACATGGTGTGGTCTATTTCAAGCTACAAATTACAAGATTATAAGTATTCCACAAAATATTTCTATTTTTCAGAATGACCACGGTGGACCTGCCATTATTTGGATATCAGGTGAAGAATACGTTACAGGAGTGATAACTACTTATCTATTGGATAACCAAAGACGATGTATTGGACCTTACACTTACACCGTATTTGATAAGCTTGCGCTTACAATACCGTGCATTTTATATAATTTCAAGGATAAAAGCAGGTACGAAAAATATGTAATGGTTCTTTTTATTCGTATAGGTATATCAATTCTATTTAATTATATTATATCCCACTAATTATTTTGATCATCATCTTCCTGCCTTTATCCCAAATTGTTTGACGACGATGGCACCTTCCGATGCCCTCGTAGACCCAAAGTCCGAGAGGCCCGCGAACTGTAAAGTAGAGCGACAGTTGAACAAAACTTACCTAAAATACATAAAGTCAAAATCCCTCAATCTGATTGCCAGCGACCGCCCTGAGCCGAGGTCCAAGTCCCATAGCGGACGCCCTCTTGCGCAGGTTGCTTAGTTTGTAGTTTTTAAAGGGGGACACAGTTAACAGTGGAGCTCTGCTCGCCATTATGCCCGGTAAAGTTGCAAAAGCCTTGTGGCAAAATACATACGTTCGTCTGAAAAAGAAAAAAACTTAATGGTGTCGTGGGACACCAGGTAGGAACGAAGTTCCTTCGGCTCATTAGCTAGCTTCTACATTTAGAATCGACACAATTTGCAAAAGAAAAATCGTGCTCAATTTTATGTAGGTTTTCTTGATTTTTCTCTTAAATTTTGCTGATTAGTTTTTATTTAAGTACAGGAAAGTAGTTAGGAAATTCAGTATTTTAGGAAATAATACATTACGTAACATAAAAAAAAAATCGTAATTCAAATTATCAACTAAAATAACTAAATATGTCTCTTTATTTTTGTTTGACAACATAAAATTACATAGAAATAGAAATAATTACAAATTACTAAAAAAATAGTCTTTAAAGTATTTTATACGGCTACTCGCACGCGCTCCGTCGGGGCTCGACACTCGACCGAGTCTCGCTCGCCGTCGCGCGTCCGTCGGCCCGCCTCGAAAAGGTTCGGCCAAGTTCGGGCGGCCGGGCAGGTCTTCCTCGATAAATGGGCTATCTAACATTGAAAGAATTTTTCAAATCGGACCAGTAGTTGCTGAGATTAGCGCGTTCAAGCAAACAAACTCTTCAGCTTTATCTATTATGGCAAATAACTCATTATTAGGTAGGTACCAATTCTTTTTATACTCGTGATAATTTCTCAACGAAATGTCCGATTGGAATAAAACAAAAAGTATTTTACTTCTACATAAATACCCTTGATAACATAATGCTTAATTTGGATACGGATTAATATTATGATACACATTTAACGTAGTTTCTTTCTTCAGACGATTTAATATTTTTTTAGGAACATAAAAGCGGTTATTGTGACTAAACTATGATAGTTAGATATATGCTCTCCCGGACTTTTTTGTAGATCTTAATAAGACCTACAAACCCGTAGTACATTATTTTGTTCTATTGTCAATACTTTTCGCAGCGCACGCATAAATAGGTTTTCGCTTTTACACCTTGGGTTACAAAATCGCAATTTTCTTACGGATCCCTAATTTTTTTGAAAATAAAATGGCCCGTAACCTTCCTCGATAAATGGACTATCCAACACTGAAAGAATTTTTGAAATCGGACCAGTAGTTCCTGAGATTAAAGCGTTCAAACAAACATTTAACGGTTTTATTCCACGGTTTTACTATCACATTTTTTTCAGTTCGGTCGCGCAGCAAAATCACTATCTCCTCCTTCCTTGAACTTCGTTCCAAAAAACGACGATGTTATTACAACCAGGGCCAACGGCTTTCTGAGTCACGGAAGGTAGTCCTCCAACCAACCAGACCCGGAAAGCAATCTTCAATTTTACATGAAGACTTTTTGTCCTGCGTGGTGTTCGTACCCCACAATCTTCGAGACTTAAAGCGAGATTTATACGGCTGAGAGACTGAGCGCGGAACTGGCAAGAAATATAATTGCTGACATGACTCAAAATTGAATTAGGATTAGGAATAAGAAAATGTCGACATCTATAAAATAATGTAACTATTTAAATTGAATATAACTTTATAACCCCTATAGTAAAATTTGCTGTGCCCTAACAGGGTTCATGTTGGTAACATTATATTCTACCTATAACACCTATTGTAAACCCATGAAGGAAGCAATGCATGAATTGAAATGAATAGTTAAGTCTTGGTTTTTGATCAGATTTCATGATAAAGATATCTTATAAGAAACTTTGCCGACGTGAGCACACAAAATGGTCGTAATAGTTTTATTGAAAAGCTGTGCCACGCGGTTTGATCCGTGTTGAAGACTGGTCTGTCCCAATGTTTTATTGCCTTGGTGTTAATCCAGATTATAAAATAAATTGAATTCCTACTAACATTTTAATGTTAGTAGGAATTCAATGGGTATAAAATTTATTATTTCACTGAAATTTCTTCACTTCACAAAAGGAAAGGCATATATTTTCGAAGCACCTTATATATTACGAGTAAATAAATACACACCATGTTTTTTAATCGTTGTTACTAATACTTTTTTTTTCGGACGGCCCTATTTAGTTAGCCCTGAGGCTTTTGCTACTTCACCGGGCATATGTGTTACTATTCCGCGAAATGATTTATTTATGGGAAAATCGACCTATGATCATACTTTTTGAATATAATTTAAAATTTCAGAGGACTACGAATTTGTGCTAGAGGCACCCATTCGTACAACCTAAATAATATACCCAAATTTTTTTGCAACGCTCTAGAGCTCTTTTTGGCGTGTATGTATGAGCTCGATTGTCACTATTTTGCCATATTACCTACAGCTTACCTAAGCGTCTCTTGAGAGCAAATATTTTTGTTAAAAACATAATGTCTATTTTGCAAGTTTAATATTATGTTTCGATTATAATACCAACGGAACATTGTCTACCAAGCATTAGCACCATTAAAATACCACGGTGTATAAAATATGCTGGTTAACCAAACATGCTATTTTACAGACGCTTCGGAGGGGCCAGTGATGACTGCAACTCCCCAAAGTGGGACTGGTCGTGGGATACCATATACCACTAGACCAGGGGTCTCCAAACTACGGCCCGCGGGCCAAATCCGGCCCGCCTGTGTCATCAAACTGGCCCGCGACAGCCAATGAGTCTTATTGTTGTTACTATTGCTAGAAATACGACTATAGATAAGTGCAGAAAAATTTAATCTGTTGGCCCTTGAAGCATACTGAAAACATAATTATGGTCTTAGGCGTCAAAGTTTGGAGACCACTGCACTAGACCAACGGTAAGTCGCAACATCTACATGAAAACGTCCAGCGCCATCTAGCAACAGCATCCCAAATAACCTGTATCGCGCAACTCAATGAAATAATGAATTTGTAGCGACATCTACAGTAGCCGCACACCAACTACTATAGACGAGCAGTGCCATCTACCACCTAGCATCCTAACTAACCGAACATATACAAGTTCCGCACAGTAACAAATGGCCGTCGGTCGCCGGGTATACCACCTCGCCCGGCAAAGAAAATCTTCATTTTCTGTGGAGGAACACCACCAACCGTTCCTCTACAATTGGTGACCCCGAAGACAGCACGCAACAGGCTACTCCAGCAACGTACTCCTCATCCAGCTCCACAACCAACAACAACAAGCAACTAGCTTCGCAACACGGCTCCATCGACTCCGGCTACAGCACCACGGCACTGCGCACATGACCTCACACGCACCGGTCTGCGCAGCACTGCCAGCTTCGCCGCACGCAGTCACAGCCAAAACTGTCCCGACTCACTGGGACCAGCATCGATTCCGACTCACTGGAGTCAGTTCCGACTCACTGGAACTCCAACTCAGCAGAACGACTTACAGTCTCGGAGGGGAGTACTGTAGCGACATCTACAGTAGCCGCACACCAACTACTATAGACGAGCAGTGCCATCTACCACCTAGCATCCTAACTAACCGAACATATACAAGTTCCGCACAGTAACAAATGGCCGTCGGTCGCCGGGTATACCACCTCGCCCGGCAAAGAAAATCTTCATTTTCTGTGGAGGAACACCACCAACCGTTCCTCTACAAATTTATTCAGCACTTAGCTATTAACATACACTAAACTAATTGTACTTGTCAAAATCACAATGAAAAATAACTGTAATTAATAGGTTATTATTCTTATTCTATGAATAAAACTACTTAGGTAACTATAACTAGCAATTGCAACCTATCAGTGCTGCTAATTGCAGGACATTACAGACAATATTCTCCGTCTGTCCGTTTGTTATTAATTCCTCTACTTATAATACGTCTATATTTACATTATTTATTGTAGGTATATATTTATAAAAGCATACAATTAAGTGACACACACCTAGGGGCACCCTTAAGGTGCCACTCAAATTCGCAAGGCAATTCGAACAGATACAAATTCTGAATATCAACAAATAGCCGTCGGTCGTCGGGCACAACCCCTTGCCCGGCGAAGAAGACCTTAATTTTTTGTGGAGTTACACCACCTACCATTCTTCTATAGGCATATAACAAGGCAGTAAAATGAAAAAAATACTCCTCCTTACTACTCCCATAAAACGCTGAGTGTTTTTCGGTTAAAGCACTCGTAAATATACAGGAATAAAGACTTCTGTGAAATTTACAACAATAACGAGAATACACGCCTATATTAAGACGTTGCACTGAGTTTTATGATGGCGAGACCAGAGGTTGGTATCGAACAAACAAATTAAAATTTCTACATATCATAAAAAAATAATAGTAGAAACATTAATTTATTGTATGTATTGTAATTTATATATACCTACTAGCTATGCCTGGCGGTTTTACCCGCGTCACTGCTCCAGTTGGTCGGTGCGTGATATTTTGTATCATCATCATCATCAGCCCGTATAACTTCCACTGCTGAACATTGTCCTCCCGAGGTAGGCTTTTGCCATAGTCACCACACTTGGCAGGCGGGTCGGTGACCGCAGTATTATGTTATAACTCACAAGGATATGCTGCTGCCCGTTTCCTAGTATAAGATTGGTTATAGATGATGTTATAACAATCGGTACCAATGGTACTTTATGGTACTTTCCGAGGTACGGAGGGTAGTCCCTTAGCCTACCAGACCCGGAAAGAAATCTACACAGAGATTTCTTGTCCGGCATGGGGATTGAACCCACGACCTCCGATTAAAGACATTGCTATAGTGACACATGCCACCTTATTAAATATTAACATAGGATTCAAGAATAATGCTACATTAAATTGTATCCTACACGGCAAATTATTGTCGGTAAAAGATAACAATTCACAACTCAGAACAAAAGTTAAAAGCGGATACATACGTAGTTATCTACTACGTATGTGGCCGCAAAACTCGGAAAGTACTTTAACTTTTTGCCTAATCCCTTTTTTATTGTGCCCAGTACGCAGAGTAACTATTTTATGAAATATATTATTGGTAAACGAGTTCGTAAAATGTATTGGATGAGAAAAAAGTTAATTCACCATGATTTTTTATCGTTGCCTATTATAATTAGTAAGACTATTCATGTTCATGTTTTTACAAAAAAAAAAGACCAAGAAGACTTTTTTTTCGGACGGACTTATGTATTTAGCCACGAAGCTTTTGCTACTTGACAGGGCATAAAGGCGAACAGAGCTCCAGCCTAGATAAATGGTTTAAACTCTACAAACTAAGCAAACTGAGCAAGAGGGCATCTCCTGTGGGACTTGGACCTCGGCTCAGGGCGGTCGCTGGCGATGAGATTGAGGTATTATGACTTTTAGTATTTTAGGGGGTTTTGTGCAACTGTCCTCAAGCAGAATGTAATGATTATTTTACATGGCAAAATGAGCTCTTATGCCTTTGACATACAAGATAATCTAGTTTGTACGAACGAACGTCCTCAACACAGGTTCAATGATATTTAATTTTTTAATTTTTAATGGTATAGAAAAATTAAAACATCAATTGTACTACTCCAAATAAATGATTTCACTAAGTAATAAAAGTGACAAAAATCACGATGTTTGTAACATGTTCGTAAACTGATAAAAACGTTCTGTAAGTCCATCCAACTTTTAATGTAGTATCCATACACTTGCCACAGACGTTCCGCCCCCAAAGTGCCCTTTAGTTAAAACTTTGTGTGGTTTTAACAAATTTTAAGCGAGATTAACTGATAGAAAAAGTTTCATTGTAATCTACGAATTCTACGATATATGTATAATAATAATAAAAAAAAAATATAAAGTTTTATTGCTCAGAAAAAATATACATTGACATGGTAAATCACTGACCTCCACACTAGGGTTCCCTGTGTCGTGGAGGCCAGTCTCTTTCGGTGTAACAAATTTAGAATTTAGAAGTCTGTAAGTTTGGCAAAGAGATGAATTTTTTTTTTTTACTTTCTTAGTGTTAAAGCGCCGAGAGGCGTCACAGTTAGGTTAGGTAGAGTGTCTGTCGGTGTGTGTGTATGTGTGTATGTTAGGAATAAATAAAAATACTTCTGTAAAGGAACGGTTGGTGGTAATCTACAGAAAATATAGATCTTCTTTGACGGGTGAGGTCCTATGCCCGGAGGTCAACGGTCATTTGTTAGTGTACAGAACTTGTATTTCATTAATCAATTCGGAAATAGGAATATTCGCAAGTCACAAATTCACAAGCCAATTGGCTTGCGAATTTGTACAACGCGATATAGGTTAGTTGGTATTCCCGATTCTAGATGGCTCTATTTTGATATGATTTATAGTGCTGTTACTCTAGATGACGTTACACTTCTGTAGCTATCATCTAGTACTCAAACTTATTTACTCTTGATATTTTTGGAATTCAGAATACATATTATGTCAATGTTAATGTGTACAATTATAAGTTTGTTAACATGTATCATCATAATGGCTTGAACTTATTATATAATGAAATACTAGCGGCCCGCCCCGGCTTCGCACGGGTGGACTTTTATACCCTACCCCTGCCCTACCCTACCCCTACCCTAACCCTACCCCTACCCTACCCCTACCCTACCCCTACCCCTACCCTACCCTACCCCTACCCTACCCCTACCCCTACCCTACCCTTACCCTACCCCTACCCTACCCCTACCCTACCCCTACCCTACCCCTACCCTACCCCTACCCTACCCCTACCCCTACCCTACCCTACCCTACCCCTACCCAAAAGTATCCTATGTCCTTCTCCCAGTTCTTAGCTACCTCCCTACCAATTTTCAGCCAAATCGGTTCTGCCGTTCTTGAGTTATAAATAGTGTAACTAACACGACTTTCTTTTATATATATAGATTTATTTATTGAATCGTATTGTAAATATATATCCGATAAGAATTGACAAATGCAGCGACAAATATTTTATGTCTGATAAAAAATGTCAAATAAAATAACTAAAAATGTTCTAAAAAGTTTCGATTCGTAGTATGCTGCAATCTTAAGAAAAAAAGAAACTACAGCTACGAATCACCTGGAGTATGAGGCATAATAATTGAGGTTGACTTAAAAGTTCATTCGGCTCGAAGAACCACTTTGCACTACTATTATTTATTCATTAATATTTAAAAAAAGACAGACAGACATGACGAATCCATAAGGGTTCCGTTTTTTGCCATTTGGCTACGGACCGTAAAAGCTGCGACAAAAAAAATATTCTAGCACATTCCGGAAATAAGTAGTTACCATTTTGAACTGAAACTTGACATTTCAAGTCTGACGTGAACCGCCCAACTTTAGTTCAAAACTTTTACTTTTTTTTTGTTGCTGTGAAACTGATGTTTCATTGTATGACGGAGCTTATGCGTGAAGGTCAATGCAGTTAAATAGTTATAACTAGCAAGTCTACAAAAAGTTGAGACACATTGTATAATTTAAGTATGCTATGGAAATTAAATATTTAACGGTGACACCTACATATCTGATAGTATGATACCGCGTAAATGACAAAAGTTAATAAGGTTGAAGATCGATGTAGCAATTTAATATTTTGCTCTATACTACATAAATAAAGAAAATATTTGTTGCTGGAGGACATGATACCTTATTAGCCACTGTCACTGTATTAGCAGAAAGGTTCTCGAGAGGAGACCACGAACTGGCAAGCGCAGCGTAGGATGACCGCCTGCACGATGGGCCGACGACCTCATAAAGGTTGCAGGGAGTCAGTGGTTGCAGGCCGCTAACCATCGTTCCTGCTGGAAATCGATGGGGGAGACCTATGTTCAGCAGTGGACTACAACAGGCTGATGATGATGATAATAATGATAGCCACTGTCACCGACGACAATATGGTGATTGGAATAATAATTTATACCTAACCAAAGATGACATGCTTACAATTATAGATGGTTGCCTATTTTGTAAAGCTTTCATATTTCTACGGTGATCACCATGATCATTATCAGCCCGTATAACGTCCACTGCTGAACATGGGCGAGTGAGTGTAACAAGTCCCTTTCGTGGCGTGCCTATGCCCAGCAGTATGCGAAAGGGCTGACCATGGTCATGTTTATAAATTAATGTTCTTTAAATTAATATGATGAAGTAAGAAAATGCCCTTATAGTTTTTACTTATAATAAGAACTAATAATAGACTGTAGTCATATGCATAGTAGCATAACATTTCTTTTTAATTTATTTAATAAATTATGTAGAAAATCTATTGTTATCTTTGGAATTCTATAAAAAATGTGATATCGGAAACTTTTAATAGAACTGTTGTGTTGACAATAAAATTTCTTTTTTAAACGACGTAGAGAATTTAATGCAGAGAGTAATCTGTGTTTCGTTTTAAATAAGTTATGACTTAAGCCAGATGTTTGGGTACACTTAAATAATCTCTATTAATGAATAAAGCTGAACGCACTAAGATCAGACTGCTGATCCGGTTTGAAAATTTTAGTGAACAGTTCACATCGAGTTCGATGCTGTATTCACATCGAGTAGATGTCAATCGTAAATTGTTTATTATGTAAGTTTACTTGAGTGTAAGTGATTGAACATCGGTTTTGTAAATTATAAAAAAAAACAAATACAAAAACACTTTCAGTATTACATAGCCCATTTATCAAGGAAGGCTATTGGCTATATTTAATTATGAAGTTCCCACGGAAACGAGAGTAAAGTGGGTGAAACTGCGCGCGGGAAGCTATAGTGGGTATAATTTTTTTTTATTATACTTACGTAAATTAGCTATAGTTCGTCAAACTATATTTACACCTTTTAAATGCCACTGAATATTACTAGTGCCTAACAAGTATTATTTTTAACAACTGACTGCACCGGTGACTCACTTGTTACGGTAGTCGCTTTTGAGACCTGGTGTTCTGGGTTCAATTCCTATCCGGGACAATTATTTGTGTCAACCATATTTAGTTGTTCTGAGTCTGGGTGTGCTTTCTATCCGTCAATTGAGTGTTTCGAAAGTCCTCCACAACATGTGGATAAATTTCGCTAGCAAGGCATCTTTAAAAAGAAATTCTTCATCATCATCATCAGCCCGTATAACGTCCACTGCTGAACATGGGCCGCCTCCCGGGGGAGGGTATTTGCCATAGTCACCATGCTTGACAGGTGGGTTGACGACCGCAGATTATGTTGTACAACTGCCCAAGGAAACGCTAATGCCCGTTCCTTGATATACGATTATTATAGATGATGTTATAATAATCGAAACCAACGGCTTAACGTGCTTTCCGAGGCAACGAGGGTAGTCCCTTATCCAACCAGACCCAGAAGGAAATCTAGGAATTTACACAAAGATTTCCTGTCAGGCGTGGGGATTGAACTCACGACCTCCGAGATTTAAAGTGAAACGTGTAAAAAAAATTAGGTGATTTCATTTCTCGTTTTCTCTGTGGCGCCACGAATTTAGCAATAAATGCTACGACATGAATTACAACCTGTAATGGTCCATTGTACGCAGTACGCCGACCTGTCTTTTATTACCTAAGCCCTTTAAAAAAAAGCAGGCGATTATTATTCGATAAAATTTATTATAGACTTCAGTGATAAAAATATCACTTTATGGCGCTCCTTTAATTTCGTGGTTGTGTAAACATTGTATAAAGCTAGGCATATTTCATTATATTGTATTTGGAGTAAAAATTAAAAAAAAAACTTATTTTTAGGACAGCCCACGCTTTTAAGGTAATTATTTAAATTTAACATAAGAGTACTTATAAAGATGCAAGATAGGGAAATATAAGATAGTTACCTATATTATATTTTTAAATTTATGACCTTTTAAGACTGTCCAAACGGACAACTACTAACCAGAATTAGAAAGTAATCTTTGTTATAAATTTTGTTTGTCAAACGTCGGAATCAATCTTTTTACCAAATTATTTATATAATAATTATTAGGTATTTACCTATGACATTGCCGTTCTGCAGTACTGGCCATTTCAAATCAAAATATTTTTTGTTTGGCTAAGAATTCTAATTTCAAATTAATTTTATTTTAAAAACATGGATTTTTTTTCCAAAAGTAGTCATTTGTTTATTGTTACATTTTCATCGCATTTAAAAATTCGAGTAATTATGGAATATGAGTACCGTCGTGGCAGCAACTCGGCACAAGCGGCACGCAACATCAACGACGTTTACGGAGCTAACACTACAAACCAACGCACCACCTGTTATTGGTTTGCTTGCTTCCGTTCTGGAAATTTCGATCTGAAAAATGAACCTCACGGTCGTCCGAAGACTTTGGTCGTCAATGACGAATTAAAGGTGATTGTGGAAGCTGATGATACACAATCGACGGCTGAATTAGCAGCAGCTTTCGACGTTAGCGTCAAAATAATATTGGTCCATTTGCGTCAAATTGGCAAGGTAAAAAAGCTTTACAAATGGGTGCCCCACGAACTCAATGATCGCCAGCGCGAAGTACGCGTCAAAACGTGCCTTGCACTGCTCAACAGACACACAAATGAAGGAATTTTGAACCGCATTGTTACCTGCGATGAAAAATGGATTCTGTTTGATAACCGCAAGCGCTCAGCAAGTTGGTTGGATCCTGGTTCAGCACCTAAACAATGCCCTGAACGAAAACTTACCCTTAGAAAAGTGGTGGTCACTGTTTGGTGGTCTAGCGCCGGTGCGATTCATTACAGCTTCTTACCAAACGGGGTGAGCATTACTGCAGATGTGTACAGTGAAGAACTGAACACAGTGATGGAGAAGCTGGCACATCTACAACCAGCATTGGTCAATCGCTCGTCTCCGCTGCTCCTGCATGACAACGCGCGACCTCATACTGCACAGCAGACGGTCTCCAAGTTGCAAGAACTGGGGTTGGAAGCTCTCCGTCATCCGCCCTACTCACCAGACCTTGCGCCTACAGACTACTACTTTTTCCAGAATTTGGATAACTTCTTGGCAATTTCATAGGTAAAGACCTATTATATATAACTACTTCACTTTTGTATATACTTAGATATTTATTATTCAAATTCAAATAGAAACCGTACGTACATTATCCGTAAGTAGTTTAGTTTGGACATACTGGATCGTAAACAATGAAATCTAACCAGAGACAATCTCAAAAGTGTTGTTACTCCTCGAAAAATTGGGCTCCCACCGTGCATTGACCTCTTAATTATCCGATAACGTCCACCAAAGCAGACAGATAGTGTTAACTTGTTGTGGCGTTATCTCCACTTATCTCTTTCCGCAATGAACTCAGATTTTCTGAATTACGCTCTGTAAAGGTCACTTTCTGGTTCATGGAATAAATAATTCTTTGAAGTAAATGTTGGGAGTCAAAAAAATGTATATTATTTGTAACTAGCAACCCGCGGGTTTATCCTCGTATCTCCCGTTCTCGTGTAAACTCCATGATTATACATAGCCGATGTTACTGCTCGATGAAGAAACTTTTTTTTATTGGCCTAGTTGCTGTTGCTAAACCTAATCATTGTATAGATAAGTTAAAAGAGAGGAAATCAGTAGGTATTTGAAAACGATAAAAATTGTTGTGCTATCCATATACATCAAGAATAAAGAAAACAAAGGCAGCAATTAAAAAAAAACATTTAGGTAAGTGGATCGAATAAGCACAGTAATACAACCCTGCCTCGCAACAAACTCGCCTTAATGCTGCACTATCATAATCTATTGTTTAGTAAATACGCTAAATATCACAACTATTGTGCATTTATGTAAACAATAAAATATTTTCTTAGGTATGATTACTTTGCAACAGCAGATGGAACTAAAAAACATCACTCAGAAACGCTACTAACAAAGTATATAAAATTAGGTTAAAAATAAATTATTGTCACCCTACTCACATACATAACTTAAAAATTGTTGATTTCGGTTTCTATTAAGATTTTTAGTTTTATCATAATTCTTCTTTGTAACATATGACACCAATTTGTTGCACAATTTTTTTCACAAAAAGAGGTAATTTTGTTTTTGTCTTATCTTTCATACGCTACGCGCAATAAAACGAAAGCAAAATAAATGGGAGGACTGAGGGCCCGAATTTTATCAAGGTCATAACTTCCAAACAACACGAAGTGGTGACCTGTTCTTTCGTTCACAAAAT
The DNA here is from genome assembly GCA_947037095.2 of Nycteola revayana. Taxonomy (NCBI): domain Eukaryota; kingdom Metazoa; phylum Arthropoda; class Insecta; order Lepidoptera; family Nolidae; genus Nycteola; species Nycteola revayana. The sequence goes on along the minus strand of OX344859.2, from coordinate 14,634,386 downwards.
TTCACAATTCATTTAGTATCTTATAGGATTTGAAACAGTAGCGCTATGTGAGAACTGAGGGCCCAACAGTACAGTCCATAACTCGGTTATTTGAGTTTCACAAAATCTGATTCCAACTTCCACAATTCTTTTGGCATTTTCTCTAAATCTTAAGCACATTTTCAAAGAGTTTTAACAAAGTGGCCCTCACACCACACGCACATAACAAGAATACTAGTAGACAGTAAAACGCTGCTAGAAAACCTAAAAAAAAACAATGACGAACGGGAGTTACGCGAGTGAAACCGCGCGTAGGAAGCAAGTATTTATATATTATGTATATTAAAGTTTGGTTTGACTCGCGTGTAATTATGCAAGGAGCAAGCTTTAATATTTTAAAAGGGATAAAATATAATGACCACCAAAAATATATACTTGACACCAGAAAAATAAAGTCTAAAATTATAATAGTACTAGCTATTTTAGTCACGACTGCACTTCAAATTGTATTCGAACACCAAATTTAGTTAATGATCACCAAATCTTAGCGAGCAAATTATTGCGCTATTTCTACCTTAATAAAATCAATGAAAAATGACAATCGGTTAGGTTAGGTTAGAGCTGCGGCCATACAACGCACGAGCCGAGCGAGCGAAGCGAGCGGTGCCGCGGCAGCGGCCGGCGAGTGCCAGAACCGAATAGTAAATTAGTAAAACATTTAGGTACTTTTGGTGATCATTTACTACTTTTGGGTTAAAAATGATTTATTTGGAGTCATTTTGCTTAAATACGATAGCGAAATGTTAAAACTTTGGTTACAATTTTACATTAAAATGCGGGTTTAATTTTGGTGATCATTTTCACTAGAGTCATGTGGGTCAAGTGTGCGCATTTAAACTTTGATGCTTCAAAAACTCGAATATTATTAGCAGAATGAAACAAAACTGTGTTAATTAGTTAGACTGTTTATTTGTTTTCAACTTAGACACAACAATAGTATTATCAGTAGCTTATATTTTAAGGTAATATTGAAAATAAAAACCCTTTCATATGCGCACTTTTACCCCAGTATCGGGGTATGTGTACGCAGCACTGTGGGCAAGTGTACGCAACAACAAAAAATATATATTTTAGAACATAAACCATATTATATTATAATTATAAAATGTTTTTATCACAGTCACTTAAAGTAATCAACTAAATAATCTTCTTAAATCAAAATATGAGATCAAAAACTTATAAATATTTAGTTATTTCGTCATACATGTATCACAAATAAAAGTGCCGCGTTCGGAGTTGGTGCATTGTTCGTGCCACCAGGCTCCACAAAGGCTACATTCAATCCAATCTTCAGTCGGTGGATCAGAATACTTTTCGCCACATAAGGGGCAGTAATATTCATTTTCGTCATTTTTTGGTTTCTTAAGAGTCTTATTTTTAACATTCTTTTTTTTGGCAGTCTCAGATGATTTTGTACTAGTTTTCTTAGTTTTAAGTCTTTCTTTCAAAACTAGTCGTATTTTCTTTTTGGCTAATTTCTCTTCTTCCTCTTCTTTTTTAGCTTCTAACTCAGATTTATAGGGACTATCAGTAGCAATTATTGACTTTTTGCCTTTTCGTCGTCGATTTTGAGACGTTGCTTTCGGTAGAGCTTGTATAGACGACAATGGTATGAAATCTTTGCTGGTTGAAGCTACAGATGTTGGTGAAGATGCAGCGGTGGCTGAACTGGTGTTTGTCACTGGACATGATTGAGCGATCACTAAAAAGTTTTGTCGAGTTTGCTTGTCAGTGTTAGATGATGTCAATGTATGCTCAGTAGTCAATAGCACATCTTGTGCAGGTTGTCTGAATGTTGTGGTAACTGTAAAGCTATGCAAAGAAGAGTCTTGCTCTGATATAGAAAGATTTTGTAATATCGAAGGTGAAGTCGTTCCTGCAGTTTCCAAAACTTCTTGTGTTGGCTGTGTAGAATAGGTAGACGCTACTAAGTTTGACAAATGTTCTGCGCGTGATGGAATCGAATCGTCTTGGAAAGGTTCCTGGGCTGCTGTAGTCGGCAATACCTCTTCAAAATTTTGTGCAGGAAGCATATCAGTTACAGACGCTGCCGCAAAATCTTCCTCCGAAAATATGTCTCTGTCTATTGGCCAGATTCCAGAAACTTTAAAACCCGAAACCGCATTGCTAAGCGAAGCTGCTTTTTGGAAGGCCTCATTCACCAATTGAGCTATTTCTGTTTGTCCAATCACGCGACCTGGATGGTGGCTTAGCCATTTATCACATGCGTAAGCGAATTTTGTTTTCAGAGGCCCAAAAAACCCACGATCTAAGGGCTGCATCTTGTGGCTACTGTGAGGTGGGAGAGTAAGCATGTGAATACCATTATCACGACAAAACAGTATAGCATTCAGAGAGATGTGGCTGCTATAGTTGTCCAAACTTAACAAGACGGGATTATCTTTGGTTGGCTGAACATTGTCTTTGAAATGGCGTAGGTATTCTAGAAACAGGCCCGTATTTATGAATCCGGAATCAGAAACCATTCCAATACTACCTTCGGGTGCATTGTTAAGCAAATAACCTTGCATTCTCTTCCGGGGAAAAATAAATGCTGGAGGAACATAGTTTCCAGTTGCGCTCATAGCGCAAACTAGTGTAATCGTTTGACCTCTTTCAGCAGACACGATTTTTCCCACCAGCTTTTTTCCTTTCACCGATATTACTTTGGGAATTTTCTTTGGTACAGTGTTCACTCCACTTTCATCCATATTATATATTCGGCTAGGAACAAATTTGTGTTTGTTGTAGAGGCTTTGCAAGTTATCATAAAACCTTTCAACTTGAGTTTTATTGAATCCCATGGCTCTGGCAATACTAGTTGGGACTGGCTGTCGCAATTTCAATTCAGGAAACCTTTTGAGAAATCCATATACCCTATCTCGGCCAGCTAATTTTGAGGATGTGTTGAATCTATGAGTAACTTTATTTACTTCAGCATACTCATAAATCAACTGCTGGAGGCTCTGCATAGTGAGACCATAATAAAGTTCATCACTTTGTTTAATATAATTGTATATATCGGTCTCTTGCTCCTTGGTAAATGTCAAAGAAAATCTTCCCATGCTGGTAGCAGTCTTCCCAGCTTTTAAACGTTTTCGCAGAGTACTTTCCTTAAGTCCGACTTGAGATGCAGCTTTTCTTTTACTGGCACCCTTTGAAATTAATAATTTAGCGGCTTCCAGCTGTTCATCTGTGACGATGCATCTATCCGGAGCTTTCCTCAAATAATCTCGAGACATTTTGCTTTATATTGGTACGCTGAAACAAAAAATAGCAACACATGTACTAAGAAATGCATGCGGGGTAAGTGTGCGCATGCGCAAACTTACACGACAGGCTTCTGCGCACACTTAACCCAAACCATCGAAACAGGATTGTATGAATATCGTTGATAATTGCGTCATCATAACAACTTAAACATTGGCAAATAACAAACTTGATAGTATGTTGCATTCGATAGCAAAAAGCATATTTAAAAAAAAATTACATGACTACAAAAGATTACGCGTCAAATGTGACAAAATATCGTAAATATTTTAGTAAAAATCTTCATTTACCTGTTATTCCAAAATGGCGCGCGAGAAGCCGCTGTAATACGAGCGCTTCGCAGGATGTCCCGCGGGGTACTGAAGAGGGGGATTGTCGTCCCTTTGAGCTATATATTTTTCGAGATATTTAGAATGCGCACACTTAGACGCTGCGCACACTTGACCCACATGACTCTATATCTGATGGTAAGTTAAACATAAGCCATTTTAAAATATGATCAATACCTACTCATGAACTTTTTATACAAAAACTATACAATACTCATGAACAATACTCGAATATCATAATATTGACCACTTATTTCAACATTTATTTTCCTTTTTTAGACTTTGCATAATTTCATACTAATTCTCAAATAAATGATTTCCACAGATTAAACAATGCACAGATCGTATAAACGCAATAGCGGGAAGTATTCATAGTATCCGCAAAGCATCGGTACCACTCAACTATCAGCACCGATGCATTCCGAATTGAGCATTCCATTCTACATGCTCATTGCTCAGAATTTATATTGAATGCATGATTGATTATTCGTCGTAATTAATGAATGGATTTCAGTTATTAAACTGCTCTGGAGGGAAAACCTTTAAATGTCAAATTGTTGTATGAAAATGAACTTAATAGATCCTAATAGGTTGAGGTTTGAATCTCAACTTTGGTGGTTATGACGTTCTGGTCTAAAGACACTTATGAAATCAAAATAATCTTCATTCATATAGACACATTTAAAATATTTTAAATATACTGCTGAGTAGTTGTGGCTTCTGAGACTTAGTGTTATGGGTATGATTCCCACCCGGGACACTTAAAATTAATGTAAATCACGAATAGTTGTTCTGTTTCGGCGTTTGTTTTAATGTCCGTGAATTATATGTTTTTATAGTCCCCCGCGACTATATTTCTCCAATGCGAGAGTAGTCTTAGAGAAAAAAAAAAACATATTCATATTCATATGATGTGTGCTGTGTGTGTGTGGTTTTCGAATAAAAATATATAGGTATAAAAAAAATAAATGTCTTCTAGAATAATATTGGGTTCAGTTGGGTGTCATATCAATAACGTTATATTTGTAGTTGGACGGATAATATAATCATTCAAAGTGTTTCTGAGTGTCTTGTTCCATAGTGAGTAATAGTGCCTTTTGGATACCCCCCACACTAGCGTTTTTCGAGCGTCGACGCGATGCCAGTGCTGACTGCTGAGGAATACGAGTCATGACCTGCTGAGCTACGATCCCCAGTCCACCTGCCAAGTTTGAGGATCATTACAATATTCCTCAAGCTCGGCTAGGAGGCCCATGTTCAGCAGTAGACGATGACGAGGAAGATCACATACCTATTCAATATGGCAACACCGGTTAAAAGCACTTGTTTACTTTCTTCAATAATATCGTTATTGCTGTCATTGTTCTTAATAACTTTTGGTACCAGATAAAAAACTTAGTTGCAATTGTACTCTACCATTACATTTAATTGTACTGCAATAAAAGTTAAATATTTACCATTAGTCGTTTTGTTTTTACACTTAAGAATTTTACGGCGATATTTTTAGTTTTACAATCATTGAATTTAGTTTTTAAATCGTTTGGAAAAAGACTATTGCTTAAAATTGTGAAGTAGTTTTGCACAAACTCAAATTAGTATTGTAATAAGAGGTGTTAATAAATCATTTTTTCTTATGTTAACATGAAAACTATTGATTTATCGACGAGGAAAACTACGAAAGACCTTTACAAAACTAGAAATCTAAACTTAGACGAAATGTCATTTAAATCCCATAGCCATACTAACGTGATTCAGGTTTTACCTGCGTAGGTCCCGTCCCCGTAGGAACTTCGTAATTAAATATAGCTTATGTTACTTCTGGGCTTTCTAGCTTTCTTATGATGGAAGATTTTTAAATCGCTCTTGTAATTCCGGAGCCAATTCAATTTAAACCAACAACCAAATCTTCCTTCTTTATGATATCTATTAGTGTAGATGTCCATGCGCCATCGCCAATGTGCTCTCCGAGTGTGCTTGTCTGCGTGTAAAAAAATGTCCTCAATAACTCATGAATTAACGTTACAATACGAATATGAACCGGTAGGAAGTCAACCGCAGTACCGATAGCTTTGTTCTTACATATAATAGTTTAATCTAAATCTAGATCATTTATTGGATTGGATTGGAAAGGATTGTACTCTCTAATTAATGAGTGTAACATTACATTTTATGCCATTGAGATGGTTATGTGTGTGTATGTATTCGTTGTAGTGACCGATTTATAGCAAGAGCAGGTAAGTTTTTTAATTAGTAGTAGAAAGTTAGTTAGTTGTGAGTTAATTAGTAGCAAGAGCATTTTACAGCGAAAACGGTAAGACTAACGCGATTGTTATTAGTTGGTGAGATGTTATATTATTTGTCCCTTGACTACCTACTTTGCCTTAGTCATAGGTTAATTGGTGTTTAACTATCTGGTGACTAGTGACAACCTCTGTAGCGTAGCGGTATTTGGCTCGCTTTAAATCTCGGAGGTCGTGGGTTCGATCCCCATGCCGAACATGATATCTTTGTGTCAATTCTAAGATTTCTTTCCGGGTCTGATTGGTTGAGGGAATACCCTCCGTGCCTCCGAAAGCAAGTTAAGCCGTCGGTCTCGATTGTTATAACTTCATCTATAAAATCGTATATCAGGGAACGGGCAGCAGCGTTACCTTGTGTGATACAACATAATACTGCGGTCACCAACCCGTCTACCAAGCGTGGTGACTATGGCAAATACCCTCCCTCGGGAGGAAGCCCATGTTCACCAGTGGACATTATACGGGCTGATAATGATACCTATCTAGTGTAAGCATAATATACTTCTATATACATCCATGGTTAGATTCTACTTAATATGTATGGTTATATATTTAAGTCACGCAACGCCACCTAGGTATAGAATCAAAAGATCTTTCTTTTGCAGGAAAACGTTTCTATATCAAATGTCAAATCTGTTACCCAACGGTCACAAGCACACCCTAGCAAGAAAGAAAAAAACCAAGCAAATTAAATCTCTTAGTGAGCAAAACGACAACTAAAACCCATTATTTACGGGCAAAGGTCATCGGTCACTGCAAGTGCAGGAACATTTATATACTAACATTATAAAGAGAGAAGATTTTGATTATTGTTTGTAATTTAAATAGTATTTTTAATTTAAATATTTATTTTTCAATTAGAAAGCTATTAGCTGCGCTCATTGGTTTTATTTGCGTTGAATTTTTACTCCGCTTCAGTGGTCATAGTAGTGGGCTTTTAAATTAACCCCGTGAAATTTCAGTAAAATCCGTTCGGTAGTTTTTGCGTGAACGAGTAACAAACATCCATACAAACTTTCACGTTTGTAATATTAGTGCGATGGTATTCGGGGATTAACTTAAATTAAAGTAAGGCTAAAAGATGAAAACTTCGCCATATTTCGAAATTGACAGCCCTTATCACATAATATGATTCTAGCGGGCGCGCAACCGCTTTTGACAGTAAATTAATATAAATAAAGTCTCAAATATACATAACATAAACTAGGTACATTTATTTTGGAAACCTAATTAGGGTACTGCACAAGGAATATAAAATAAAACATTACGCGAGTGAAACTACACGGGGTAACTAGTATAGTACAAAGATATTAATTGATTGGCACGAACCGGTCATAGTTGTGTAAGCGAATGAACCGCTGGAGCGTGCCGCGCCGCGTGGCTTTAGGTTGCGCTGTAGAAATATTGTGTTTACATCCAGTAGGAAAGAGGTCAATGAAATATAATATATTTCGTCCTATAGCCAAACGTTTCTTTGGTCCAGAGGCACCTTCAGATCAGTTTTTATGTTCTTACCAAATTTTAAATATACATATATCTATAAATTAATGTAATAAATGTATAATAACCTAAATATTAACTTATTAGGAGTAGAGGAATTAATGAAAAACGGATGGACTAGCAGCTAAACAAGCAGCGCTTCTTTAGTTACCAATTGTAATTCTAGACTATGAATAATTATCTATAGCTCGTCACATGTAGGTACTGTTCTGGACGACAGCAAACGTTCCCCACGGACTCCGCGACAGAAATATAAACAGTACACGTGTAAACCGTATGAGTCCCGTTTTAAGTCTCGAAGGTCGTGGGTCCGATTCCCCAGTCAGATAAAAATCTTAGTGTAGACTCAGAGATTTCTGTCTGGGTGTAGTTGATCGAGGGTCCTTCGTGACTCTAAATTCACGGTAAGCCTTTGGTTATTATTATTGTCGAAAAATAATGATAATCTCTTTTTTTTAACGTATTTAGCCCCGACGCTTTAGCTTCTTCACCGGGCACAAAAGCGAGCAGAGCTCTCCAGCCTAGATAAATGGTTTCAAAACTACAAACTAAGCAACCTGTGCGACCTCGAAGAGTGGGACTTCGGTTTAAGGCGGTCGCTGAATACATGATAATACTATCAATATTGGGCAGCAGCATTTATCTCTATACAAATCTGATGATGGTGCTGTGGTCAATTACACGCCCATCAAGCATGGTATCAATAGGGGTGTCTTGAGGGAGGTCTATGTTCAGCAGTGGACATTATACAGGCTAATGAGGATCATGATGCATTGTTAATATTTTATATTAAATTTGCAACCTGTCGCTTTACAGAACAACCTAACCTTATGATAGGAGACTAACGATAGGGCATCTATAATATCAAAATGTCAATATTTATAGTAATCACGTGGCCGCCTTGTGACCGGCACTAATTGACGTTATATTATAAAACGTGAAAATTAAAAAAAAAATGGATTAAAAATTAAGACCACTGCACGCATTGGCTGAATACGAACCTTAGGTATAAACCCTTAATGCCTAGACCATTCGCCCACGGTGAATTTCCAACTGGTCATCAATATCTCTTTGTAACATTAATACGTAAAAATAAGTACAAACACTTAATCCCGTATGCATAAACGACACTTGAGACTATGAGTGCACTTGAGAATGGCAGGTGTCTCTTTGATAATTTCTATTATTATAGCAATAGAGATACAACAGTGAGTCACTACTTACTCAAGTGAATACTTAAATCCAAGTATTGTTCTTACAGAGTGGGCGAAGCCAATAGCGTGTACAGTACCGGTTCACGAAAGCTGTCAATAGATGACGTTGTACAGTTTGTTTACATCTCGCAATGGCTGCGTTCACGCCGGTTAGGTAACCGCGTACATAGTATTAGTGTATCTACCCACGACAAAGACATTAGTTGAACTACGAACTGATAATCTCTCTAGTTCTCAATAAAAGAAACAAACATTGAACTGGATACCTCTGTATTAGGTGATATAATACAATCGGGATCCTAGTTCAACGTTTGTGGTTTATATATCGAGGGGTGAAAGGCTATTTGTTTGAAGCGACATTTTGGACGATATGGAGTTATATACATATTCGGATTCAGCGAATTTTTCTGCGTCGTCTGAGCCGGGTTTCGTACAATTCTGAGCACTTTTATGGCGCTTAAAACAATGCCATTTTAGTGCATAATTCTCAAACATGATGTATGATCAGACTTCAAATTTGCCATATTTTTTTAGTATATCATTTAAGCTGTATACAAAAACAGAGAATCGGATCATAAGCCGTTATTCCCTTCCTAAAATTTTAGTTCGATGGCAGATAAATCGTTTTTCGATGTAGCTATCTTTAGATGAAAAGTCCCTTCAAACATTTTGCTTACCACTACTTACTCTGTGCAATGTCGCTTCAACCAATTTGCCGTCAGCCAAATTCATTAAGACATGTCGTCGGTTCAACCCTTTCGCTACAACTGTTTTTCACTCTGTTTAGAACAACCAAGTTATATAACTCCTTTCAAAATCTGAGACATCAAACAACTCTTTAAGAATGTTCATTGTTGCTTAAGCCAACTCTCCTGAACCGTTAACAAAACCCAAAACCCAAACCCAAATTGGTAGTAAAACAAAATAGCCTATTCCTATTATTATTGAGTAACGTCGATTCAATCATTTTGCTTTCTCCTGCATAAGTACTGTAAAGTCACTTAAACCATTTTGCCTGCTGCTGATTAGTGACAATGTTGGAAGTTGAATCATTTTTCTTTACTCTAAAAATAAGGCGATACAGATCATTTTGTATTAAGCGACAATTTATCATACTCATAACTGTTTTTTAATTGAAAATTATACCAAAACATTCAGGGATTTTTTTTCAATAAAAATTTGCGATCCCCATTGTAGAAAGAGCACTAGTTTTTTCATAACGATTTTTTTTCCAAATTTTGAATCTTTAAATGGCTCTCCTGTAAAGTTCGTAAAATGTCGCTTAAAACAAATAGCCTTTCACCCCTCGATATTTGTGTAGATGCAAAGATTAAGTTAAAAATACTAAGTGATCATGTGACTTAATCGCGTTACAATGTTAAGGCAAATCATTTCCTTTTTAAACCGAGATTTCGACATGGGTTACACTAGTCGTGGTCACGGATATACTGACCTGTGACTATTTATTTATCGGCGTGGGGATCGAACCCATGACATTCGTGACCTTTACCAATACGTCACGGATGTTGACGGTGGAAACAAAAATGTGAAGGTTATTTGACAGAAATAAAAAATATTTGATTAGCTGTTCGGATTCTTACATATCTTTAAAAATATATACTAAAACTTGTATTAAATGAAAAAAAAAACGAAATAATTAGGTTATTCAGTACTCGGTTATTTACACTTATACTTGTCATTATCACAATGCTTAAGACTTAAACTTCATCAGCGTCTATCAGCTTGTTGTCCACTTGCTACCTTCGTTCTTCTGAGTAACTCTTAATTTCTGATTCGATCACGATCAAGAAAATGCCGACTAAGCTCTTGCCAAGCGAGCGACTTTGAGCTATCTTATGAGAAAAAAGCTCAAAGTCGCTGAGCGAGCTATGGCAACTTACAATAACAAGACTTAAACTTTAAATTACATATATTGCGGATTTAAATGATTTGTCCGATTGTCTGACTGTATAGAAAGTTTCAACAATAGGAATTGTCTACGTTTTGACAATTGGAACCACTATTTCGCAGTGAATTACAAACTCCTTAACAATATACCGAAACTATAAGTTAAGTTACTTAACAGAAGTACCATTCCAGAAGCCTTCTCTTAAGTATAAGTGCCGTAAGCACCAAAATTCGGTAACTTCTCAGTTTAGGTCAGCATGAAGAGATGAGCCACATCCTTTAATTACGGCAACTATAAAAAAGTAGTTTAGGTTTAAAGGCGACTATGAAATATGAGTATTTTATTTGTTCACTAGTAGACCCGACAGACGTTGTCCTGGTTTAACTAAAACTCTATATTAAATTGAACTTTTAACATGAAGCGTGATAGTTCTGAACTAATCGCGATGTGCACTAAGAGCAGCACGCATTCTGTCAATATTATGTCAAATGCCTAGGGTTACATTAAAAAAGTTAATCAAATACGCTTAGGTTACTTTAGATCATTTGATATGGTAAGTAGGTACATTTTCAAAGATTACGCGCAATTTTCTTATTTTTTTCTTACATAAGAACATTCTCCTTACAATAACAAACATATAAAAAAAGGAATTAGCGAAATCGGTCTAGCCGTTCACGCGTGCAGCTGTGACCAAAAAAAATAGGGATTCATTTATTTATATTTAGATGTTGTAAAATTGCTTTTCGCGATTGTTTGACGACAAAAAAATAACTTTATGTTGGACCGAATTTTGTAGTTTACTGTTTGATATTTGATTTGTTTATGACTTCAAATAGGTAGGGCATCTAAACTAAATCCTTATTTAGAAGAATGGGTAGACAGATGAAAGAATTGAAACTGTGATATTACTGCACATACTAATATATTTACAGACAACGATATATTATTTTAGAATTATATACATCGTGAAAATAAGATGAGCAAAAACAGCAAAAACAGCAAACATTGACAGAATTGGCGCATCTGAGGGCCTAGACAAAATGACAACACAGATAACCGATCGCTAGCAAAAAAACGCTAACGCAAATATATAATATTTCACATTTGTCACGTGATTAATCAATTCTATTTAGGTTAGGTTCGTTTATTGGTTGATCTTCTTTGAAACGAGCGAAATCCGAACGATTTCGATTCCATTAACTTTGTAGATAGCGATCGCCCAGCTGTAGGTAATTTTTTTTCTCCGGAGTGCGCGCTGCAAATAGTTTTTATTAATAAATATAATACGTGATTCGGAGGCCTAACGACACATATTTTGAAATCAAACCACTATTTAATGGCTGCCACCTAACGACTCATTGGGAGCTAACTAAAACAATTCAAAGTATTGAGATACCCGCACATAACTGGATCCATTTAACAAGGTCAAGGCCAAAACCTGACGGAGCTCCAACTAACAATTTGATAACAATTGTCTATTGAAATTTCGGAAATTTATATCGAAGTGGAAATCGATATTGATTTTGAATAGCTAATTTTATGGGAAAGATTATTAATTCTTGTCTTACTGGAACCATGTTTCGTCTGCTATTTTGTAATTGTCCTCTAGGGGGTAAGGTAGCTTTGAAATCCAGAAAGAGCCTTTGGAGGATTCCAATTTATCAATTCTGGAGTATGAAGACTTGTTATTTTTTATGATACGTAGTCCCTTTCCGATGCACGTTATAATTTATAACGTCTCTTGACTGCGTCTAATGGTTGCAACAGTCAAATATACGATACATGTCAGAGCGATAGGCCTAAACGTCGACCATCAGAACTTGTATATAGCCTCAAGCCCGATGTTGGATTCGTGACGTTATCTGACGTATGACTTCTGTTGCTACAATACTCCTACTCTGAGACTGGAAGTCGATAGTGTGCTTGCTATTCATAGTAGATGCCGCTGAGATTGCCAGTGCTATTTTTAATTGGTCTAGTAAATTTCCAAAGAGTTGGAACTGAGTTGCGGATGTTGATTCCTGTGAGTTGTAACCAGTGACAGAACCCAGTGAATCAGGGTCGGTGCAGGTCCCAACTCACTGGAATTATCATCTGCAACTCAGTTCTGACTCCACGTTTTTCAACAAAGAGACGGAACTGTAAATCGAAGAAAGAACGCGCGACCTCTACTTAGTCATAATATCCAATAACAAAGTGAAAACTCTAATAACAGTTTTTATCACCTGTCAAGGTCTTCAGTAGGTATAGTAAATACTGGTTAGCTTGGAATAAAATGCAGGTGTTCAATTACTAGAACAAAGGCTTTTACCAACTTGGAAGTTGACACCTCTAGCATGGGTGCAATGCTGATATATTAATCATCAAACCTTTCTCTTTAATCACTTCATCTTTTAAAAAAACGGTATCAAAATCCATTGCGTAGTTTTTAAAATCTATGCATACATAGGAACAGACTGCGGGAAGCAACTTGGTTTTATACTTGGCAGTAGAATAACCCACTGAGTTTGTTTCGCCGGATCTTCTCAGTTGGGGCGTATTGGATCCGGTGGTAGTATTAAAGCGCGTCCGTCGTTATATACTCGTGGTCCACCTAAATAATGACAATCGTTCTAACCTGCTATAGACAGAACAAGCTATTTGACACAATATAGTTAAATAATAAACTAAGACGTTAAGACTAAAATATTAAAATTATAACTTAAATACTTGTTTAATTTGAAAATTTATAAAATATGATAATTATAGATAATTATAGATAATTATTCAACTAGACCAGGAAGAAATCTGTGATTTTACACAAAAAAAATTGATCCGGCGCAGGAAGAGAACTCATGACCTCTGAAACTTAAGGCGATACCCATACTGTTAGGCCACGGGTGTTCTTCCACCATATTAAAATTGTTAATAAAATTTGAGTACACAATATATGATTTAGTCTACCTATCTTAGACTATAATCTAATACTCACATTTTCAATAACAATTCTTCATAAATCTTAGTTCAATCTGTTGAAGACATATTACCATAAATCTTAAGCTAAAGGTACCGACCGCAAACAAGGGCGATTTTTTATTTTCAGTTGTTGAGAAGCACATAACCTATTTTTCACTGTCTAGTGAATAAATCCTTAGCACTGTGAAGTATTATCTACTTAAACGGTTAAACCTACTAGGAAAGGTAGCCGTAATAAAACTTAAATGATTCAAGGAATGGGAATTTTTACTTACTTAATTTATCAGTTCGCTTATGTCCACTGCTGAACATGGAGCTCTTCTTAACATTTGGTGATCGCAGTTCCATGGTGAGATGCCTTGAGCTGATAACTATTGCCCATCCATCAGTTATCCCTAAGTTGCCTTTTACGACACCCATGGGAAGACTTGGGGTGGCCTAACCCGGTAACCACCCGGAATAAAAGAATGGGGATGTATGAATCATAAATATATATTTAATGATTTTTTGTTTTCACTTCAGTCTTTATTACTCCTCCTAATCTCTTTCTGATTAAATTCGTTGCGGGTCCCAAGGCAGTTTAACTTTTTCCCGGGACTTGGTGAGCCTCGGTGCTCATTGCCATTACAAGTGTGTGCCACGTAGATCCTGGCTTGCAGGAGTTGCAGTGTAAGGAGGGTGGGTGGGAGATGTCCCAAAAAAAGAAATACTAGCTACTAGCTACTAGTATTCTTGTTAACCCCTCGTGCTAAACTTAAATGCTTATGTTACGAGGGGGTTCACGTCGGTAGTGCGATGGGTGGGGATCGAATCGGCGACATTATGATCGTAAGTCCAACGCCCTAGCCATGGCCTTTTTTATTTTTTTTGAAAGACAAATGTGGAAATTAATTCCTGTGTCGCGGGGGACTTTACAAGTATTAAATTCACGGACACAAACATCACTCAGACTCAGAATTACTATGTGTGGTTCACACAAATAATTGTCCCGGGTGGGAATCGAACCCAGAACCAGGTCTCAGAAGCAACTATTGTAACCACTGAGCCACCGGTGCAGTCATATTAAATTATTGATGACTATAAAATAAATTAACTTATATTTAGACATTGAAATTCGATACGATACTCAAGTTAAATTGAATTATGGTTTACTTAAAAATTTATTGTTTTAGTTGAGAGATACTTTGCGGCGATAGGATTTGAACCTAAATCCTTTTGATCACTAAGCACTCGAATATCCATAAGATGACTTTTTATCTAACTACTTTTGACATTTATTTGAATTGGACTCCAATATTTCGAGATTACGGTTGAGATTCTTTAAATTAAATACACTTTATAATGAGATATTTAAGGTAATTTAATACTGCTAATAAGACTGCTAATAAGGACTGGGGTAACAGAGCTAATTTTCATACGATTCATAAAAGTCGAGTGCACCGGTAGCTCAGTGGTGACGGTAATGATTTATGAGACCTGATGTTCTGGGTTAGATACGGAGGTATCGTATCGGTATGTGTCTCGCTTTAAATCTCGGAAATCGTGAGTTCGATTCCCACGCCAGACAGGCAGTCTTTGCCTAAGATTTCTTCCCAGTTCTGGTTGGTTGAGGAACTACCCTCCGTGCCTCAGTTAAGTCGCTGGTCCCGATTGTTATACATCATCTATAATAATCGTATATCAAGGAACGCGCAGCAGCGTTTGCTTAAGTGGTACAACGTAATACTGAGTCACCAACCCGCCTGCTAAGCGGGTACCTCTACATATTCAGTAGTGGACGTTATACGGGCTGATGATGAATGTTAGATTGTCCAAATTGAAAGTATCCACCCAAACGTCTAGTACTATACATAGAAAAGAAATCTTAGATTTAATTTAATGATTTCATAACCGTAGTGCGGATGAACCCATGACCTCCAAGATTTAAAGAGAGCGAAAAACATTAGGTACAAATTCGATATAGGACTTTGAAATTTTTATTAGATGATTAAAAAAGCATCGTACTAGCGGCAGCGTTTAATTTGAAATAAATAAATAAAAAAAATAAAAACATTTTATTTACGTAAACCAATTACAGGCACTTGTCAATAGTTAAACATTAGTTAAAAAATGTATTAATTATATTTGTTATTTATTTATATCTATTAAATTAATCGTTATAATTTATTTCTATTGTTCTTTGCGACGAAAAAAGCATATTATTATGTTCTATACATTTATATATTATGCCAAAACAATTGTCATCATTTGGGTGGACCATGAGCATATAACGACGGACGCGCTTTAATGCTACCACCGGATCCAATTAATAATATTTATAAATATTATAAAGGAAGCCCAATACGGACTCTTAATAACCAGGTTTAGTAAATAGAAGTATTGTTGATTATTAAAGGAGTATTAGATCGATGTTTTTTAATGAAATTTTTAATTACCTATCAGAAAAAAAAATATCGGAGGACTTACAAAAATTTTAATTTGAGATTTTGAATGGAATTTCTGTCCAAAATAAAATTTATTCGTCGTTTTTTATCTGCGATACGAACAATAGGCCTTTTTACTCAATTTGATACATATAGATTCAAACAAAATAAATGTTATTAGTAATAAAATTTGAATGAGAGTGATTTAACCACCAATTTAATTGTATCAATTTACGATTGCCCCGGGTCGGAATCTGCAGTATTGATTTGTTTTACACGAGTCTAGAAAGTCCAAGTCTGGGTCCAAGAAACATTGTTAAATAAGTAATTAAATATTTTCGTTTTAAAGAAAGTCATTACAGTTTAAAACGATCAGTGATAAAGATATCCCTATTTATTCGAATATTTTACTATTTATCGGCATCAATTTATATAAAAATAATATCTATGATAAATGAAAAAGCAGCTTCACATTCTTCAATATCGTATATAGTTATAAAACTCAATTCATTAAAATGTTAAATCAGGTAAAGGTTTTTAAGGCATAATGTCAAAAAGATAACGATATATAATCCGACCTTTTATTTTTTTTCGATATCTGTCGAAAATCTTTTTTCGATATTATTTTCAAACGAACACACCAATTTATGCCTTACTATAAAAGCAATACTGTTTTGTGGCACTGAATATTAAATACCAGTAATTTATTTGAGAAACACACATCTCAATTCAACTTGATATCGTAATTTATGCCTTATTCCAATACACGTTAAGTCCATAGGAAGTACATTTAAGGTTCGAGCAAAATCCAAAATGCACATGCGTCGAGGCCTACGCGGCTCGTAGCTGTCGTAGAAGCGCTGCTACGCCAGACGGCGCGCGATCGCCGACACAGCCGCGTGTAGCTACTACGAGTCGCTACGGTCGTCGCGCACAACCAAATCGAACTTTTCATACTTTTCTAATCGAACATTACAATTTTAAGTTCTTGTGCTGGATTTTGAGTTGCAAACTTTTGATGTGTGAACGATAACAATTATATAGTCGATAGTAAGTAAATAACAATTAGAACTTAGTGAAGTGTGTTTGAATATTACTTTGTAAAGTTTTAATTGACCTAGTGAAGTTTGAATATTTTTTTGCGGAAATGTCGATAAGTACACAGTAAAGACATGGCACCGTTGAGGGTAACCAGTGATTCCTTTACTGAGGATGCTAGTTTTAATTTGTCGACACAGACGCCCCATGAGGCTCGTCATCATTGGCGTCATCACAACCATTCACACATGAGAGAGAATCATCGGCACGTTGTAGATGTTCTTTCTAACTCAATAATGGAGGCGATGAACAGTCAGTTCATTCCGGACAACAGCGTGTTGCCAGACCTGGAGCCACTGTCCACTCACTTGGAGGGTGTGGAATCGATGGACAGGAGGTTGAACCTGACTATGAACCGTTCGGACTTGGGGGTGATCACTGATGAGTTCATGTATCGCCACGGCGGGGCTATGACCGCGGTGTACTGCGTCGCGTACCTGCTGGTCTTCTTAGTCGGACTGGTGGGGAACTGCTTCGTGATCGCGGTGGTGTACCGTTCCCCCCGCATGAGGACCGTCACCAACTTCTTCATCGTGAACCTGGCGGTAGCAGACATCCTGGTCATTGTATTCTGTCTCCCCGCAACGCTGATGTCCAACATATTTGTCCGTGAGTATTTTTTGTCTTATATATTTATTATTTAAGCTAAGCCAGAGAGCGGACGTCACTGAGTGTTTTTATTAAGTGTTATATCAGTCAGATTTTTGGCATAGCCTCAAGAAACCGTCCGATTGGAAAAATATCTGTGTAATATTTTCTAGGTTTTGCTTGGTAGCACTCGCGTCATGAAAGATTTATTACTTTTGTATCGGTTGTATAGCCTCATAATTTATCATATTTATTTATAATTATTACGTTTATTGCCTAGAGCCTAAAATTACAATTGTATTTTAACATGTTTGGTCTTAAAGCATTATTGGTATGTACGTATTTAATGGATATTCCGGAGAAATGTTTCAATTTCCGATCTGTTTAAATTGATGCACAACCTCCAGGCTTTCGATATTTATGATACGAAATATAATCTACGGTTAAGAGTCAATACTCTCCATCAAAGATTTATGGCAAAAATTATTAATTTACAAGTATGTGCTTATATTGAAAGGAACAACCAATGGATAATAAAATATT
Source organism: Nycteola revayana (assembly GCA_947037095.2). NCBI lineage: Eukaryota > Metazoa > Arthropoda > Insecta > Lepidoptera > Nolidae > Nycteola > Nycteola revayana. The sequence continues at coordinate 14,616,218 of OX344859.2, read as the reverse complement.
AAAAGCCACATTTAATTTTATCCATACTCTTTATAATATTATAACGAATTAAAATTTGTGAGTTTTTGAGGTTGTAGGGGATAATCTCTGAATTCTTTTACCAAACGAAATCCACATTATTTGTGAGTGTAATTGGGACATTATGTATTTTAAGACGACCATCTCACGAGAACTACGCGGAAAGCATTCAATAATATTTAATTTAGTAATTTTATTAAGTTTTTCATAAAAACCTTTAGCAATTATTATAATTATAAGTCTAAACGGTATTTTAACGAAAATTCGAGTAAATATTTATTGATGTCGATTATAAGGGCGTGTCGTAAAATATGAGAGAAAGTTGCTTTGTGACCATTTAAAAAAAATAGTCGGAATAAGATGAGTTTTATGGCAATTTTATTGATGAATCGTCATTTTGTCATGTAACCTAGTCGTATTGATTGATTATATAATGGATGCAGTTTATTATCATTGTATTTATGAAACATGATCATCGGTCGTATTTTATAGCTACTAGACTTTTGCTGTGTAACCGGGCAAAAATAATCATCGGTAATATAAAGTGTGAATCTACAAAAAAAATTATATAGTATATTAAATAATGTTGTACTTTTTATATTTATGATAGTTGGTAGGGTATTTTTTCATTAAGTGTGCTTACAATTCCAGTGTAACTACTATTTCGTCTTCTTCTTGGTCACTTTACAGTTGACTAGGAGATAAATTGAATAGTTATGACATTCAATCCGTCTATGTACTGTTTTATACTAAAGTTTTTAAAGAAATAACAGACTGTACATGTGCACAAAGCACAACTATACTCATACTTTTAAGACAATAACAATGAAAAACAAAAACAAAAGTTGATTCCGTTTTTGATATATTTGATGATTATAGTTACAAATCCAAACTCATTTTGATGTAATTGATTTTATTATCATAATAATACGACAATAAATTTGAATTGAATGCCCTCGTCATATATTGATTAAAAGAAAATGCATTAGTTTTTCCTATTCTCACATAAAACAGGTTTTTTCAAAATGTGAATCTGCAGATTTCATTACATTTGAAGGAGTTTTTTACTACAGACATATTTAGATAGCCCTGAGGCTTTTGCTACTTCACCGGTCATAACATTTAAAGTTGTGTTCATATTCATCATCTATCATTTTTATAGGGTCCACCCACTATAGTTTGCAGTGTAAATACGAAAAGTAGAAAGGCTAAATACACGACCAACTATAATCCTCAGGGTACCCATAAACCCATAAAGGCAATACCTACCTAGCAGTAAAACTGTTCATTACTACAGTGCCGCAGAAATCCGGACTAAGCCTTAAGCAAATATAGCTAAAATATCGGTATTATATATCCAATACAATGAAAACATAGTATACATTTAGTATGAAAACATTTGTCAATAGAACCAATAAATAATGTTAGAAAAATATATGTATTTGAGTGTAATAACGTGGGTGTGTTTAGGGTTGGAAAACAAGAATACGGCCCGCTTATGTTAAGGGGTTACAGTAGCTTATGATAACCGTGGCGTAGCGGTATAAGTCTCGCTTTAAATCTCGAAGGTTGTGGTTTCGATACCCGGACAAGAAATGTTGGAGGAATTTCTAAGATTTCTTTCCGGGTCTTGTTGGTTGAAGCATTACCCTCGGGCCTCAGAAAGCACGTTTCGCCGTTGGTCCCAATTGTCATGACATCATCTATAACATTCGTGTATCAGGAAATGGCAGCAGCGTTTCCTTGTGAGTTACACGTAATACTGCGGTCGCCAACCCGCATGCCAAGCGTGGTGACTATGGGAAATGTCCTCCGTCGGGAGTACGCCCATGTTCGACACTGGACCTTATACGGGCTGATGATAATGATAATAAAGTTAGTTTGGCCTTTGTAAAAGGTCATGGACTGGTTTTTGTAGCAAAATTAAAGCCGGGCATTAGTTTAATCTGGACCAAACCGGGTACCCGGTTTACATAGTTCTTTTATTATAAAGTGAAAGACACAACTTTACCTACTATATTCTTTGAAACTAGCTTTTGCCCGTGACTTCTTCCGCGGAGATTTCACTTTCACCATACAAACCACTCCTTTTCATCGTCTGAACGGGTGTTTTTTTTTTAAATACACCTCAATTTACAGATTTTTCCGATCAGCAGTTTTATTAATATAGATTGAATGATTTTATTTCGGAAATAAGCTTCTTTCATTTCCGCTGTACGCATATTGTGTAAAGTCAATATTTAAAAAAAAAAAACATGGTGGATTTTTATTACTAGAATGAAAATATTGTTTTGTAATGTAATATAATGATGTAATTGCTAAAATCGAAAAGAAAAATGTTGGCTTTGAGCAAAGGGTAGGTATAAAAAAAAGACAAAAGTAAAATAAAAAGGTTTGATACATTAAAAGGTTGGATGTGTAATAATATTTTTTCGTTATAATTGTTTCCTTCAAAGTAATTTATATTTTTGTCGCAAAATATTTATAAGAAGAAGAAGAATTAAGACCCACTCCTCCCCTTCGGATCGTGCCTGCATAAAATTGTAAACAATAAAATTAAAATACTTTATACAAACGATAATCACTACCTAGTATAAAACAAAGGCGCATAGGGGCATAAAGGCAGCGGAAAGCGACTAAGATCTTTAAAACTACTTATAAAAAAATAGTATTAATTTTTAATAAATAGAGTGATTCTAAAAAAAGTTTTTTATGTATAATTAAACATTAGCATTGCACACATGCGAAGACGGGGCGGGTCGTAGTCGTAGTCTAGTCGTCGTAGTCTAGTATTTAAAATAAAACACAATTTTCACGGCTTAGTATCGGCGTTATGTGTCGCGATGTCCCGTAGCCCACCTCGGAATCACCGGAATAGTATACCTTTCAGCCAGAATTCTTTTATACGAAAGACGATAGCTATTCAGTCGACACTTTCACCACGAAGGGATTAAAAATCGTAATGTGGCGAAACTATTTGCATCGTTATATGCCATCAAGTTAGAGCACAAGAATTTAGGGAACAAAAATGAAATGTAATTAATCTTCCCAAAACATAATAATATAAGAGAGGACAACGACCGACTATGAAATAATGTGACAAAAATACTTTTTGCCCAACTTATACGATTAAATGGGGTTGAAATGTAAATAAGGTTTTGCAGGTAAAACTATTCGTAGTACATTAGTCAAGTTTACATGCAAATTCAAAAGAGGCTTTGATATTTCAATTACAAATGACGTGGCTCTCAACTTTGATGTAATTTACAAAACTAAGTTAAATGCTAATTGTTGATTAAATATCTTATTGCCAAACTCATAATCGTACTTAAGTACCAGGCTTAGTGTAGACTTTCCTTGTTTGGAAGATTATTGAAGACGAATTTTCCAACACGTCTTTATAATAATACTAGCTTCTATCCGCGGCTTCGTTCGCATTGTAGTCAATGTCCCTATGTTACTTATAATAACTCCAAGAATATGTGTACAAAGTTTGATGAAGTGAAAGCGTAACAATCAAACTTACATGTACATTTATTATATTAGTAGGGATAAGATTAAATATATAAATGGATCATTATTTTCCTTGGTTACACAAAAAATTTAGAAATAGGTGAGAACAATTCATCCGATGTAAATAATAATGATTTTTTGGTGCGTTCAGAACCGATTAAATGACATACTTCTTTTAATTATTTCTTTTTATTTAAATACAGTTCCCGCACTAGGGAAATTATTTCCTTTGTCGCATAAATACTTACTCAATCAATGGACACAAAGCACACTCAAACTCAGAACAATTTATGTTTCATACACATTTTTGTTCTGGGTGGTAATTAAACCCAGCACTCCAAGTCTCAAAACCAATTTCCGTAACCACTGAGCCGCGGGTGCAGTACAAGTAAATGATTGGACGATCAAATTGTAGAAGGTATTGAACAAACAGCAATTTTATTCCAATATAAATCCGTAATAAGATGCCATTCAACGGGGTAATGCTGCCAGCATTCTGGGAACCTTGCCAAGTAGAATACATTTAGAATAGTAGTTTTTTATAAGTTAGTTTTATTTTAAATAAGCTTCTTTTAGTTGTATATATGTATTTTGTTCATTAAGGCCTATGTTAGTCGTTATAAGATTCCGCAACACTATATAACAATAACTAAATAAAACATACACATATATACCTAAAATTACAAAGGTATACGTTACCCTTTCGTGCACTTAAAAAACAGAAATACCTTTTTTAAATTTATTAACACTTGGTTAATCAAAGACAATGGTCGGCCCATTCGATGGAACACTGAATGTAATAAAATAATAAAAGTTCATTTTCATTTAGTCTTTTTTCCTTTGATGATCAACTTTTATTTACTGGCTGGTATCGAGAAATAATTTGACGACCGAACGGTTGCAACTGACTGCTGTTTTAATTTTAGCTGAAATGCCTTTAGTTTTTTGTTGGTTTTGTTTTGTAGAATGGAATTTCTAAGTTTCCGTCATTTTGATTGGGTAAAAAACATATTGGTGATAGCTTGCTGCGCGGCTTAAATCGTGTAGCTCCCATTCCCGTGGAAACATCATACTGAAATATAGCGTATGTTACTCTATGTGACGTGGTTTTCTTATGGTGAATAACAGACAAATCTTTCCTCTTTGTAATATTGGTGTAGAACAGCTATTCCTGCTAGAACAGCCCGCGACTTCCTCCGTGTAAATTTAGATTTATCTATACAAAACTAGTTAATTTAAAAAAAACTTTACTTTTTGGATGCCGCCATCATACTATATCCTCTAAGTTTCAGGTCCCTACGATCAACTTTTTACTGTGCGCTGATCCGTCTTTCCGGACAAAGCGTTTTTTAAAAAAAAAATTTTTCATATCATTATTATCACATATCATCATTAATCGAACATCATTATGAAATGATGTTCGATTTAGGATATTTGTAGCCTGAGCTTTCTTAAGAACGTCCTTGATTTGAACGTGGACCTCCGCCTTGTTTATTCCCCTTCCAACACTTCGACTATAGTCTTCTAAAATTGTTTTTTTTGACGAACATAGCACAAATAGTTAACCAGTGTTATATGCGGGATGTGCATTAAACTATTAGCGAACTGCATGTGTGACGAAGTTTTCAAAGCATTTCAATGAGGCGCCGGTGCGAGGCGCGCTCGTTCCGTATGTAAGGGGTACTCGGCGACAAAAGTAACTCGCTTTTTAATATTATTTATATAGGCACATATTTTTGTTAACATTTCGCTTCATCGTTAGCTCGTATAACTGCTGAACATAGGCTTTCTCTCGAGGGAAGGATTTAGCCATAGTCACTTGGTAGGTTGGTGACCGTAGTATTATGTAGCACACAGAATTACGCTTTGTATGAAATGGTGAACGTTTGTTTATGTTTCATCATAATCAGCGTGGAGGCCCTCCAGGCTTGTCAGGCGGGTGGTGACCGCAGTATTATGTTGTACCACTTAAGTGAACGCTGCTGCCCGTTCCTTGATATACGATTATTAAAGATGATGTTATCACAATCGGGACCAACGACTTGGAGTGCTTTCCGAGGCACGTAAGGTAGTCAACCAACCCACATTTTTGACCAGAAACAGTTTAGTCCGACGTGGGGATAGAACTAATTTTCGTAATTGAAATCAGTTGATATTTTAATTATATAATTTCTGATCTATAAAATGATCTTAGTACGATTACATTTCTAAGAGATCGCTCCTTTCAATTGAAAATGAAAAAAGCGATACAAATTCCAATTCTTCAATAAAATAATAATTCTACAATAATTCCGAGGAAATTTATCTTAAGATATTATTTTTAAAACGTCGTCAGGCTGACCCCGATATCGCTTCATCCATTGTGGCGTGAATAATAACTCGACAATTTCAAAGCAGAGGAGGAATTCCACAATCACTTATATTTGCCTTGAACGTCCGTTTTTATAATTTCAATTTGAATGTTGAAAGCTATTGTTTTATTTGGAGTTTTGGTTGAGTACCAATTTGTACAGTTCATGGCATTTCCTTAAGTGAAATTACTAAGAAAACTGATGATTTCACACAGTAGAGATAATTTAATTTCAGCTTCTGTATGGTATTTAATGAAAAGAATATCATACATAGCCTATGCTACTTTTTGATAAAGTAGCTTGTTTAAGTTATTTTAAACTACTGTTGCATGAGTTAATAATTACAAAAGTACAAATTTCCCTCTATATACAGTACTAACTGCGCCCCGCGGTTTTACACGCGTCATTCTGCTCCAGTGGGTCGGAGCGTGACGTTTTGTAGCCTACATGTTAATCCAACGTACAACCTATCTCGGTGCAAAATTTCAGCCAATTCCGTTTAGTAGTTTTAGCGTCAAAGAGTAACAAACATCCATCCATCCATCCGTACTTACAAACTTTCGCGTTTATACTATTAATAGGATTGATAACAAATGTCTATTCTCAATAATAAATCCTTTAATGTCAATGACTATTTTAAATCAGTTGAGTAGTAGTTTAGTTTATCCATTGCTATTTACCTATATCTATTAATCAAATAAATAAACGACCTTCTCTCAACTTACCATTTTAACAATCTATATTAATAAAAAGCTTTGTCTTGAGTGACTTTCTTTTGTTTTTAAAAAGATTACTAGCAGTTTTGATGTCTACTAGTATTCTTGTTAACCCCTCGTACCGTAGTGGGTTCATTGGGGGCTTGACCCAAAGATGCAGGTTCGAATCCTGCCGGTGGTCGAATTTTATTAATCTCAATTTTGAAATATAGTATAAGGTAATCATTCCCATAAAGAGTTCAAAACATTTAATAATGTGAAAACGGGCGGTGTCATCGTTTAATATTTAATACCAAATGTAACTTTGGAGATATTTATCGAAGTAATGCGAATAATTACCGATAGATGGCACTACCGTCCCCGTTAGAGACGTGTTACAAAGAGATTAATAAATTTCGATGATCGGCCTAATTGGCTTAGCATTGGGGGCTTTACCCAAAGATGCAGGTTCGAATCCTGCCGGTGGTCGAATTTTATTAATCTCTATTTTGAAATATAGTATAAGGTAATCTTTCCCATAAAGAGTTCAAAACATTTAAAAACGTATGTTTTGTACGCGAGTGTACCTCGTTAAAGTTAGGCGGCGGTGTTGTTTAGTTACCGGCCTCACAAACAATGTGCCGCGCGCTGCGGCGGGTACAGTCGGCGCCAGCGCTCATTCTCATATTGTGTCTGTGAGGTTTATGTTATATCATACCTTTACAGGCAAGAATGTATGAAAGCCATTGAAAAAATGTTTATTAAGAGAATTTATGTAATTTTTGACTTCTAGCAAAGTTTATGCTTACTACAAGTATTCTTATTAACTCCTCATGCTATGCTGAAATGCTTGTGTTACGAGTGGGGTCACGTCAGTTGTTAACTACTGACGTCATACACCTTAAGATGGGCAGCAGTATCTTATCTCACTGCGAACACCAATCCATGGTGATGGTGATCACGGCAACATCCTTTCACGACCTTGTCTAGCTAATGTCTGTTAAAGAAGAGCCCATATTAAGCAGTGGACGTCATCAGGCTGATAACTGAAGTAACAACAAAACGTATAAGACAACAAAAATGAGTTTGTTACTACTATCTCACACCTTTCACCATCAGTCCGTATAACGTCCACTGCTGAACATGGGCCTCCTCCCAGGGGAGGGTATTTGCCATAGTCACCACGCTTGGCAGACGGATTGGTGAGCGCAGTATTATGTTGCACCACACAAGGAAACGCGGAGAGTAGTCCCTCAACCAAGACCCGGAAATAAATTCTAGAATTTACACAAAGATTTCTTGCCCGGCGTGGAGATCGAACCCACGACCTCCGAGATTTAAAGCGAGACAAATACCGCCACACTACGGAGGTTGAAAATATCAATGCAGGTTCACACCTTTAAACAATATCAATGCAGACGTTAGCTTGTATGTCGTAAAAAATAGAAAATTCTTAGGTAAACATATCCCAATTTAAACAAAGAAACTGGCCATAAGAATTTACCTTAGTTATTGTACAAAGTGAGGATAAGGACCGACCATCACTTCAAACGGCTCGTCCGCTTTGACAATTATTGCAATTTATATTGAGCACTTCTCTTTTCAAAAGGCTAAGGGTTTTGGCCGGTGTACGTGGACACAGAATAATTATATCAGTTTAAACATTACATATGAGCTTAGATATTTGAGTGGAGTTAAATCTTAAGAGGCAACTAAGGAAGCAGCAGGCCACTAATTAAAATAGGTAAGTAGGTAAGTATTTTATAAGATCCTTTACAATTTACATTTAATTAACTTATGCCAATTGGTTCTGCAAGTTAGTTTATTCAGATATTTCTGTAATAAATCTGATTTAAATGAAATGTACCGAAATAACGTTTAGTAAAACTATTTTAAAACTACATAGCAATGGCATCAGAATACCAAAGAGAACTCATAAAAATCGTATTACTACGGTTAGTTAAAACAGTGTGTGTCAGAATGATTGGTTGACTGTTGAATTCATGTTACGTAAACACAATTGCCCAGTAAAATCTATACCTGTTTATTCTTAATTGCACTCAATAAATAAAACAGCATGGCTAGGTTGTTTATTTAATAAATACAATGCATATTTAAAACAAGTAAAAATAATTAAAACTAAAAATAGAACTAAAATAAGGTAGGATAAAAAGGAGGGGATATTAGAGGGCATCAAAAAAACGCTCCGCATCGATGTCCACCGGAAGAGTGCCCAGAAGGCTGGCAGCATTGCCACGTTGAAAACAGCATGTACATCATTTTCTTCCAGCAAACCTTTATGAAAAAATACATTTGATGAATAATGCATAGATAGTGCACTGATTAAAAACAATACTTTTGACTAACTTATCTGTTTATTCTGTGTTGTTGGCTTCAAAACGGCTTCGTTAAGCCGGTTCACACAAATGAGCTGCTTTTAACAGAGAAGGCGAGAAAGTTGAGTCTAATTGTAAGTCAAAGTGCTGATGTGGCATAACCTTAGTTAGTTTATTGCAATTGTATAACATTGTCCTGCTGATTCACCTACCTAGAATTATTATTATTTACTAGTAAACTCTACAGATAAAGTACATAAAATCATTTTAGCCCCGTAGATTTCCAAAATACCCGTATATGCGATGCCTGCATAACAAAAGTATTACATTTTTTGCTCTGCTAGCTCATAAATCGCTTAAACGATTTAAATTAACGTTTTAAGAAAAAATATTTCGTGGAGCTATAATTGTATAATGTCCATTGCTCAACATGGGCCTATTACCGAGGGAGTGGTTTTGCCATAGTCACCACGTCTTGTAGGCGAATTGATGATTATCATTGTACACAGGGGAAACGCTGCTGCCTGGTCCCTGGTATAACATTGCTATAGGTAATGTGATAACAATCGGGGCCTACGTGCTTGCCGTGGTACGGAGCGAAGTCCCTCTACCAACCCGACCCGGAAAGAAATGTTAAATAAAAAAAAAAGATTTCTTATCCGGCGCGGCGTGGAGATCGAACTCATGACCTCCGAGTCAAGCTGAGCATGTCCTTTAAAATGGGGATATGGGTATAGTATGTGTTATATAGATACATCCCAGTTTCGGAAGACTACTAACTATTAGACGGTTGTACATCATCATCAGCCCGTATAACGTCCACTGCTGAACATGGGCCTCCTCCTGAGAGGGAGGGTATTTGCCATAGTCACCACGCTTGGCAGGCGGGTTGGTGACCGCAGTATTATGTTGTACCAAACAAGGAAACGCTGCTGCCCGTTCCTTGACATACGATTATTATAGATGATTTTATAACAATCGGGACCAACGGCTTAACGTGCTTTCCGAGGCACGGAGGGTAGTCCCTCAACCAACCAGACCCGGAAAGAAATCTTAGAATTTACACAAAGATTTTCTGTCCGGTGTAGGGATCGAACCCACGACCTCCAAAATTCAAGGCGAGCCAAATACCGCTACGCTACGGAGGTTGTACATAGCATAGCACATTTATCGATAAAGGCTTAAGGCCTTTGTGAGTAAGTTGGGCAACGGGCACTGGAGCTCCAGCTTCCGTGGTAACTTACTCATTAGTAGCTAGTAGCACAAGTGCGGTAAGCTGGTTCGTCCTCACCCGCGTATTTTGGTAAAAAAAAATAGAATAAAAAAAAAACAAGCAGACAGAATACATTGATTTCATTCAATAGGAGATAATAGAACACCGAACATTTGTGGGAATATAAAACTATTGTACGGATTTACGCCACAACCAGACTGCCAATGCAATGTGGTTAGAATCGCGCGGTGCATCCACTTTCATTCTACATATTATAATACACCCTGATTTATTTTCCGTTGCTAATTGGCAGGACAATTTTCTATTAGTATTACTTCAAATATGTAACATTAAAAAATCAAACTAGGCGTATTATGTTGTTAACAGAAAATAGTTGCCCTCAAGGAGTTTTTATGGTAAAATGAGCTCTAGTGCCTCGCAATAAAAGAATATCTTGACTGTAGGAACGGTCGCCCCTAACACGGGTTCAAAGTCATCTATACTATACTATACTAATACTACAAAGACGTAAAGTTTGTGAGGTTGAAGGGGATCTCTGAATCTACTAAACCTAATTTGTAAATTATTTGACCAATTAGAAAGCCACATTATTTTAAATGTCATAGGCTAGTCATATTTTAAATGTCATAGGCTAGTCATATTTTAAATGGCATAGGCTAGTCATATTTTAAATGTCATAGGCTAGTCATATTTTTAATGTCATAGGCTAGTCATATTTTAAATGTCATAGGCTAGTCATATTTTGAATGTCATAGGCTAGTGATATTTAAATGTCATAGGCTAGTCATATTTTAAATGTCATAGGCTAGTCATATTTTAAATGGCGTAGGCTAGTAATATTTTAAATGTCATAGGCTAGTCATATTTTAAATGGCGTAGGCTAGTCATATTTTAAATGTCATAGGCTAGTCATATTTTAAATGTCATAGGCTAGTCATATTTTAAATGTCATAGGCTAGTCATATTTTAAATGTCATAGGCTAGTCATATTTTAAATGTCATAGGCTAGTCATATTTTAAGTCCAGGTTTCCACGGGAAGTGGTTCTACACGAGTGAAACCTGAAAAAATCCCGGTGTAGGATTTGATTAATTTGTAATTTAACTAAAGATAGGAGATCTAAATGAGGTCTTTTTCTTTGTAAAATAAAATCATTTTTATTTACTTAAACCAATTTAAATTGCAAATAGTCAAACATTAATTAGAAAAATATATTCATTATATTTGTTATTTATTTATATCTATAAAAATAATTATTTATATATTTATATGTTATTATTTAAATTAATTTATATTGTTCTGTATATTAGTACATACTGTATCAGCCTCTTTACGTCCACTGTTGAACACGATCCTCCTCTTAACTCAGCTTGGCACGCTTGCCAGGCGGAGTGGTGATCGCAGTGAGATGATGAGTATTCAAGATCTTATAGATGCTGCTACTCGTCCATCAGCTATATGTCCCTTACGGTGTGTTCAAACCAAACTGACTGTCAGCCGCCGAATATGAGCAGGCTCACTGTAAGCCCCAGTGTAGGTAAACGTGAAAATAAACGGTATCTTTCGTTCACAGTATGCTGACAATACCCTATAGTTCACGTCCGTCCGTCCAATTAGCGTCCGCGGAGCGTAGTGATACGCCGCCGCCGATCGGCCGCCGAATGTCAGCGTCACGCATAGCGTAATAACGTACCGTCGGTTAGATGTGAACGAAAAAGTGAATATGTATGGAAATACAATAAACTGCGTAACGTTCGCTCACTTTCGGCGGCTGACAGTCAGTTTGGTTTGAACAAGGCCTTAGTCGCCCCTTATTACTTCCATGGGAATTCATGGTGTGGTCTATTCTGAGCCGGACACCACACAGCTGTAAAGTATTTGCAAGGAATTAATTATCAATATCGGTCAAAACCAGTTTTATCTTATAAGTATTGTTGAATAAACTTCAACCGGGCGACCACGACATCGCACAGTCTGGATGCAGTGCAGCGAGCAAGAAATAACAAAAAAACACTTACATTCAAATCCTCCGATTTGAATACCAGTGCAATTCCACGCTTTCCCACTTGGTTCTGTTCTCTATTATAATAAGGTACCTATACTTGTTATTGAATAGGTATTGGGTAAACTTGGAACTTCAATATACTCCGTGGCATATCGGTATAAATCTCGAAGGTCGACGGTTCGTTTTTATACCGGAAAGCGATTTTTGTGTAAAATCTAAAGTTTATTTCCGGGTCTGGTTGGTTGAGCGACTACCCTCTGCCGTAAAGCAAGTTAAACTATTGGTTTTTTATGTTATAACACCACTTCTAGCAATTGCTTGAAGAAATGCTGCTGGTGGACAGCAGCAGCATTTTCTAGTTAGTTTCTAGTGTGTACTGTGTATATATGACTGCGGTCACCAACTCGCCTACAAAGCGTGGTGACTATGGCAAATCTCCTTCATCGGAATAAAAAACAGCATGTTCAGCAGTGGAGCTTACACAGGCTGACTTCGAAACTTGGAACTACTATACTAATGGACTTTTATGTTATTGTCTAAACAGCGTTGTCCAAAGATTGTTTTGTTGTGCAAAAAGCATCTTCCAATATATGATACCGGGTCAGCGAACCAATAGGAAACCCCTCCAAATCATTGAGTAAACTAAGATAACTCCTACCGATTACATGAGTTTCAGTAAGTCGTATTATAACGTGTTAAACTTCCCGATATCTAATGGGAATTGATTTGATTGTCTACTCGTTGTCATAACATGATAGTTAATATTCTATGCCAACTATTATCATTATGTTCTGAGTTTCATTACAAACGAAACTTAATCTTAATGCGATGGAAATAAGATTGATATTTGTGAATGTAGTAGTACATAATTCATTATGAACCAGGGTAAATAAATCTATAGGTATTATATTATATGTATAGTTCAAGAGTTTGTTTGCTTGAACGCGCTAATCTCTGGAGCTAGTGGTCCGAATTGAAAAAATATTTGCGTGTTAAAAAGCCCATTTATTGATGAAAATTATATTTTATTAATAGCTACCCGCCCACGGTTTCACCCACGTAACTCCCGTTCTCATGGGAACTTCATATTTAAATATAGCCTCTGTCACTCAGGGTAAATGTAGCTTTCCAATGGTGAAAGAATTTTTGAAATCGGCACAGTAGTTTTTGATTTTATTCATTACAAACATACACACAAAAATTCAAATCTTTCCTCTTATTAGTATAGATATTAATTCAGCTTATATTTAGTGACAATGTTAACGCTACATGACTGTGGGTATTGGCAATATGAATGCATGTTTAACGTTATGTATTGTAACACATGGCTGCCTACTTTATAGAGGTGACCAATTTAGTGTCCTTGAATCACCTAGGTGATACTAGCTCAGTGATTTCATTCGTAGGTGATCCGAGGATACTGGTTCATTCCACTTTGAACACCTAGGTGATATCACCTGGGTATTCAAAGTGGATCCTTAGATTTTAGTTATCACATACTGATTGGTGCAATGGGATTTCGTTAAACTCAAAACATCACAATTTAACGAAACCAATCAGGTTGATACGATGCAGAAAAGGGTCTAAATAGATCATAGAAGGAAATAATATTTAATAAACTTGGTGAAATACATACTCTTTTGCCTACTCCGCGATAAAATACATCGTCAGGACGCTATTCATTACGTAGTTTATTTTGCAAATATAATTAATTTATTTCAAATTACTTTGTCTTCTTAGACATATTTTGTAGATTTTTATGCGTCGAAGACTTAAAAATGTATGTACACTTAAAAACGAAAAATATATATGCAAAAATTGATCATCATCAACAGCCCGTTAACGTCCACTGCTGAACATGGGTCTCCTCTTAACAGACCTTGGCAAGCCAGGATCGTTGAGGGATATTGCCATAATCACCACGCTTGGCAGAAGGATTGGTGATCGCAGTAAGATGTAAACCTTGAGCTAATAGATGCTGCTGCCCATCCATCAGCCATATGTCCCTAAGTCGCCTTTTACGACACCCATGGGAGGAAATGGGGTGGACTATTCTAAGCCGGAAACCACACGGCAAAAATATATATCTTTATGCATGATAAATTTTTAATTTATTCAGTTTCTTGGTATTGTTTTAGTTTTAAGTTTAATTCTAGGCTGGGCTAATCGTGTTTAATTGATATCCACGATTCAGGCTATGCCTAGTGTGGATGTCAAAGCAAATGTTCAATTGTATAATGTTAAAAATGAATAAATTATTTCTTATACCTAAATTTAAATCCTTAAAAAACGTATCTTATTAGTAGGTATACTGTTTAATTGTACCTACAATATGTTTGAAGCCAGTAATATAATGTTAATGAACCATTAAAACTTAATTACATACGAACGGTAAACGTTAATAACTATGTGTTTGCTTTTAATTACCTTTTAATACGAGTATTTACTTAATAGATTTATGTTTCTGTCACATGTCTTCATATGTTAATGAGAAAGATTTAAATAAAACTGCTCTTTTATTGTAAGATTAACTGCTTTGGTTGCTTATTAATGTAATTCACAAATGGCCGTAGCCCAATGGCAATGGCGTCGGACTTGTGATCTTATAGTCGCCGGTTCGAACCTCACTCATTGCACTACCGACGTGAACCCACTCGTAACACAAGCATTACTTAGCACGACGAGTTAATAAGAATACTAGTAGACTTCAAAAACCTCAGCTAGTAATGTTTAAAAAAAAATAGTGTTCTGATTGAGGTCCCAGGTTCGAATTTCGGATCAGGTAAACGGATGTTGGTGATTTTCCGTGGAAAAAATCCTAATTATGAGACAGAATGAAGGTTTAATATAATCAAAGCTTAGAACGGTTCAGATCAGGCTCCGAGCGGCACTGAGCCAGTTTCCAAGCGCAATGGGGGTGTTTTCATTACGAATGAAAACGCCCCATTAAGCTTGGACATGTGCTTAATATTTGCATAATATTTTAGTTAGAAATAGCCGTTTATTGTATATTTAGTTACTAACGTTCATTAAATTCAGGGTTATTGTTCCTCCGATGTTGACATCGCTTTCAATAGAAGCAAACTTGCGAAATTGCTATTCGCACAAACTGATTCCACCGTCCCATTGTAAAGTTAGGAATGAAACAATATCAATTGTTCTCATCTGCTAAACTCGCCGACAAGTTAGCCAACTGGCCGACAAGTTGCCCAACTAGCCTGACAAATGATACAACTTGCAGTAGTTTAGTTGGATGACTTGTTGTTGTTGGTTTGGTTTCGATACTTTTACTCCTTATAGTTCGCGATTTGTGATGTTATACACTTAAATGAAATAGGCTCGAAAAAATTATCAGATGTGTTTGTGTGTGGGAAATTCATCATTATATATAACATAATGTTACACCTCATTAACGTAGCTTTGTAATGGGGAGAATTATCGAAATCCGTTTTAGTTTTTGAGTTTATTTGTAACAAACATACATCATCATCATCACAGTTTATCGTATAACGTCCACTGCTGAA
Source organism: Nycteola revayana (assembly GCA_947037095.2). Taxonomy (NCBI): domain Eukaryota; kingdom Metazoa; phylum Arthropoda; class Insecta; order Lepidoptera; family Nolidae; genus Nycteola; species Nycteola revayana. Next base: position 14,600,543 of record OX344859.2, on the reverse strand, counting down.
CATGGGTCACCTCCCGGGGAGGGTATTTGCCATATATTCACCACGCTTGGCAGGCGGGTTGGTAACCGCAGTATAATATTGTACCACACAAGGAAACGCTACTGCCCATTCCTTGATATACGATTATTATAGATGATATTATAACAATCGGGACCAAAGGCTTAACGTGCTTCCCGAGGCACGGACGATAGTCCCTCAACCAACCAGACCCGGAAAGAAATCTTAGAATTTACACAAATATTTCCTGTCCGGCGAAAGAATCGAACCATGGCCTCCAAGATTGAAAGTGAGCCATATACCATACCGCTACGCTACGGAGGCTGTCAACAAACATACATACCAAAATACAAATCTATATTTCTACAAACTATGTTAGTATAGATAAAAAGTATCTATACATTTTCTGCCTTTTTCTACAAAATATTCTCGTAAAACAGAAGAACACACGTGAACTTTGCTTTTGAAATTTGACATCGCCCACTCGGTGCGGTCGCCCTCATTAAAACTTGATTGATGAAGTACTCGACTGGGATGTCTAAAACAAAGCAAAGGGCTCGATAAAAGTATACAGGAAAAAACATATTATGTAACTTAAATTACTTGCATTTTTCTGAAGAAAGGATTTTGTATGCCGGCTGGGTAGTTGGTGCGGCACCGAATGAAGCAGTTCTGGGTATCCCACACACTAGAGTTTCAAAGACTTTTACTGAATATGCCCAGTCCTAGTTGTTTGAGTAGTAAACCAACCATTTGCTAGAGGTTATCTCCCGCTACGACTGTAGTACGAGTAAATTAATCTGGATACTAATCACGTAACAATAAGTCATATGACTTCGATAAAAATATCTTCATTACTGTACTGTTACTGTGGGTTATTGTAACGCATTTCTTTTGTTATTGTTTCTGTATTATTGAAGCTATTCTGACTACCTCCGTAGCGTAGCGGTAATTGGCTCGCTTTAAATCTCGGCGGAGGTCGTGGGTTCGATCCACACACCGGACAAGAAGTCTTTGTGTAAATTCAAAGATTTCTTTCCGGGTCTGGTTGGTTGAGGGACTACCCTCCGTGCCTCGGAAAGCACGTTAAGCCGTTGGTCCCGATTGTTATAACATCATCTATAATAATCGTAAGAGTATATCAAGGAACGGGCAGCAGCGTTTCCTTGAGTGTTACAACATAATACTGCGGTCACCAACCCGCCTGCCAAGCGTGGTGACTATGGCAGTATGGCAGGGCAGGGCAGGGTATGATGATGATTAATTGAAGCTACATTAACTTAATAAATTGACATATTTTAAATACTTTTTGCATACATATTAAACGCTAAGTAGCGAAGAAATGTTTATAAAGTTAACTTAATATCGATACGCGTTTAGCCGTTACTTAACAGATTAGGTAATTAGTATGATTGGTATCCTTTACCTCTGTTTTTAAATAACGTATACTCGTTATTTTTTGTATATCTTTTAATATCTATAACCATAAAAATACGCTACGCAACTACATACATAAAAGAAGAAGAAGACGTACACTTTATTGCAAAATATAAAACAATACAGTAAATTTGATAACATCATATGAGAATTATCCTAATTATATTTTGTAATCGGCGGCCTTATCGTTAAAAGCGATCTCTTCCAGGCAACCTCATGCATAGGTTGGACCAAAAAGTAAAAGAATAGGATAGCATAGCATATATCATTTTGCAATCACTAATCTCAACGATTGACGGATGACGCATGTTCAGCAGTGGACATAAATGTGTGTGTGTGTGGGCTGATAAAGTAATATATTTTTTCTCTTGCAGAAAAACAGGTGTCTTCACTTGGCAAGTTTATAGGACATCAATCGATAGACTAGCAAGTTTCTTCTAACGATGTTCAACGCTTGTTTGATTTGTTGAGCTTTATTAAGACGTCATTAGTGGCAATTTGAGAAAACTACGTTTAAAATGTATTTTATTTGGTAAACAGTGCAGACGTCTGCAGTTGTTTTTGGAAGATTTGATTTGGATTTTTTGTTGTGCGCTATAGTTTTAATTTACTCTGATCGGCAGATGAATTACGTAAAAGATGCGACAACGGTAATTTTACAAATATGTATGTAATTTTTGAGCAACGAATAACATAAATTGTAGGTATGTCGACAACTAACCACTAATTTGGGACGTTATTGGCGGTCCCATCGACATTGGCAATAAAGGTGTGAAGAACGCATCTTTGCTGGCGTTACAACTTGTGAGTTATATCATATTTCATTATTATTTCCTGTGAGGACTGAGCAAACACATTGATACAAAGCACACCCATATCCAAAACAATAGGGATAAAGACAAAAAAACTATATTTAGTTCGTCTGTTAGATTACCAAAAAGTATTGGACACGTTGCGATCCTCAAACAAAGAAAGACCAAGATACAGCGCGTTGAATTTCATTTGACGTCAATTCCAGGTACTATTAACCTAATAGTGACATCTCAAGCCCCCCTTTCTTGAACTTAATAGTTTGTTGTTCAGAGTATTTAATATTTTGCTCGTGCTCAATATTTTTTTTAACTCTAACTGACGGACTCAATATATTTTTTTATTCTTCATGCCTATTATCCGTGGTTCACACAAATAATTGTACCGGGTGGGAATCGAACCTAGAACACCAGGTTTTAGAAGCAACTACCGTACCACACAATACTGAGCCTTCGGTACAGTCAAATAAATACTTAAAGCGCTTTACTCATAATCTTTTGAGACACCGCTCGCTCTCTTAGTGCTAAACTTCAAAATGGGTATTTTAACTCATATCTCCGAAATTGCAGTTCCAACATTTATTGACATTGAAACTTCAGCATTCTTGCGAGTCTAGACGACATTTCGGGACTTAAAATGTTATAAATATTTAGAGTTTTCCTTTTCCCCTCAATAAGTTTGTGCGTTTACCTGTCTGTTGCGATCTTATCAATATAAGTCCTTTAAACTATGAATTTACCATTTTCGATAGAAGATCGTATCCAAGTTAAATTTATTAAACATTCATGTCATTTTTAAAATGGACGAACAATGTAGTTTATTAAATAATTAAGGTGTATGTCATTCTATTATAAAACTTAAAAGTACATAATTATATACAAAACAAAAAGTAGCTAATTATACAAAATCAAAAAAAAAAAAAAAAAAATTATCACCCTTGGACGTCAAAAAATTCCTCCGCACCGTTGCCCCCGGACATAGTGCCCAGAAGGCTGGCAGCATTGCCTCGCTGTATGGCTATGCTTATTTTTTGCGCAAAGAATAAGCCCGAGTCTCTGGTCCCGAGTGACGTCAATCAGGCATTTTGACAATTCCCGGAAGACTACTCGTGCTCTCGGACCCCATGGCCCAAAAGTTTCAACACCAAACGGCTCGAACACGTAATCCCTTTTAAGGTCTACGTATTTGAGCCGCTTGAAAGTCTCCGCTAATGCAGCAGCCGCTCCAGCACAGGTCGCAGTCCTTGGAAGATGAGACGGAGCAAGGGTGTCAACACATGTTGCATCCCACACCAAACACCTTCCCATCCTCCAAGGCAACAAAGTCACCCCGTCAGGTCTCTTGCCATCGTCACGCGCCAAACCATTTGGTTCTAACCTGGCTGGCACGCCGGCGGCGGCAAGAGCCCGACGTATTATGTCATTGATGGTTGCATGGTGCGGTATCCTGCCAGCGCTTCTGCAGCACGATAGGCCATGATGTCCGAGTCGGCTGACGTCCACTCCGCAGGAACAGCGATGCGGGGACACGCTAGGGGCACCCAGACGTAAACCAGCGGCAATGCGGAAAGTTTCGTTGTCGAGCATTGTCCCTATGTTGTGTGACGGCACTGCTTGTAGCCAAAGACCCGATTCCCACTCGCCCAGAGCCAGTAGGCGCGAACGCTCTGCAGGATTTTGGGAGGAACTCAGTAGCTGATCATATGTTAAAGAGCAGAGCGGACGGTCCCACTGTCTCTGGGAAGACATATGGTTTGGCAAGTCAGTCATCGGGCAAGCCATCCTCCAAGCGTCTATGGCATCGGTCAAACACCTCACCTCTGAACCAACCTGCGAGGTAGATAGAATTTTACGGGTTAGATTTTTGGTGCTGTGGACCGAGGACAAAAACGCCGGAAGGCTAATACTTGACATTTTGCGGATGCCGAGTCCTCCCATGCGCACAGGGAGTGTAGCCTGTAGCCACGCTCGGTCATCCAGATCTGAATTAAGTATAGAGGTAAGCGTTTGTCGGAGAATTTCATCAATTTTTTCCAAAAGCGCCGAATGTTTCCAAATATGGCAACACCGTAGGATATAGGTGAATTTTGGAACAAAAAGACAGTACCGAATTATGGTGTAGGCCGATGCATATTAATTTTAGAAAGGTTTGCAGAGGTATTATAAAAAAAAAAAAAAAATTCTTCGACGAACGGATCGAAAGATTCATCGAAGATTGGAGACCCAAGGAGGCGAAGGGAGTATTTATCTACTATTTGTATGTTGGGGGCTATTGCATTAAATTTTTGCTGAAAGTTAATTTGCTTTGTTTGGTCTGGGATGAATAATTCACATTTTGCAAAATTTAAAGCAAGGCCAATTTCTTTAAATTCCTTCTTTATGAAGATGAGGTCGTTAAAAACGGTCTGAAAATCGCCTCCTAGAGTTCCATCGTCTAAATACCACACATTAAATTTTGAATTTAGCCGGCTAATAATGGGATGGATTGCTAGGCTAAAGATGACTGGCCCGAGGGGGTCACCTTGTTGGCAGCCAACAGCAGATTCTAAAAGGTGCTCCTTATAAAATAATTTTGAAGGTTTTCTGTAACATTGCCAAAGAAAATTGTAAAGTTTTGGAATTTGTTTTTTTGCTTCTGCCAACAAGGTGTCCCGATTGACAGAGTTAAAAGCATTTTTTATATCCACCTTTAGGAGGACCTCAGTTCCCATTCCACTTAGGTAGGTTGAAAGGGCATGCACGACAGCCTCACAGCCTCCTCTTGAACCAAAGCCTAACTGGAGGGGCTGAAAGGTTTTAGTGAGCTCTTCAAAATAACATTTACAGCAAATTTTGGCTGCCACGCGCCTGTATCTACACCCTACAGCAATAGGCCGAATGCCACCATCCTTTTTTTTAAGGGCGCATAAATTAGCGCCATATATTATGTCGGTGACGGACTCACATACACCGCCGCTAAGCATAAGATTGATCATTGCCGTTAACTTGTTTAGCAAGGTGGTACCGGCTTCCCCGGCGCTAGGCATTAGACTATCTAGCCCTCCAGCCGAACCCCTGCGAAAAGAACCAACGGCAGTGATCACTTCCCGGGGAGAAGTGGTAAAAGTATGACTATGGTCGGGTGGGTCGGGAAACTGAAGGTCTCCGTCGCAGATGGATGCTTATTTGCTGCCGTTGGCTTGCTCTTAAAGCGACAAGGGTCTCTGGCGTATACGGTGCGATGGGGTCACTGCTGAATAGCAACCTTGCGGCGACCCCAATGTCACCTTCACTCAATTTTGATTCTACATGGCAAAAAGAGCTTCTATTTGGCCTACGGGACTCCGCCGATGGGTAAAACTGTTGGCCGTTTTGGCAATTTTCTTTAATTTGTGCCGTTAAGTTTATGCTCGTATCGGCTCTTTTTGCATGTAGAATCCTATAGGGGAAGGTTAGCAGCTGTTCCCATGCTGATTCAGTGTTTTCCAGGACAACAAGACCAATACATCGTGCCAGGTATTTGGCTACTACTGGTCTTGCCCCCCGGGGAACATGCTTGAGAACCGGAATAGAATTTTTTAAATTTACTAAATTTTTCCAAAGGGAATTTTGATTACGGGGTTATTAGGTTTTAAGGATGAAGTTAGGTTGCTGGGGTCAAGATGAGCATTTTGGGGCTTGTGCACTTTGCCAAGATGAATCCTTAAGCATCTATCACCATTAAAAAAAAAAAAAAAAAAAAATGGGTTGGGAACAATGGGGGCACCTAACTAAGATGCTGGAATTCATAAAAGTTGATTGGCATTGCGCATCTCTCACATCGCCGCCGGAATCGTCAGACATGAATAAATATATTTAAAACGAAAAAAAAAGTTTAAATATTAACTAGTAATCGTAATGTCTTAAAAATACGTAAATTGCTAAAATAAAAAAATAATTAATACATAGTTTTCTTGAGCTGTCATTGGCTAATCGAACCAATCCATGCGTGCGCTGGTTTTGCCTCTATGAAAATCGTTGTCAGGGCGACGGGCGTCTGGTTGTATGTTGTTGTCACAACAATGTGCTGTCACAAACTTCAAAGAAACATGTGAAAAAACTGCTAAACATTAATATAACTATGTTATTATCACTGGAGTTCTTCCTGTTACAGGTTTAGGACACGGCAGACATCTCTTTTAATCATCAGTTTTGCGCTAGACTAATATTCTTGTTAACTCCTCGTGCTAACCTAAAATGCATGTGTTACGAGTGAGTTAGTACATTGGGTGGGGATCGAACCGGCGACCACATGATCGTAAGTCCGACGACCTAGCCATTGCCATGGCCGCTTAAAATACTTTGAAACATTTAGAAGAAGCTTAGGGAAATATACTACTGAGAATGTATGTAACAGATTATAGATTCACCTAGACATGGTCGTCGTCGTTCGTTGTAAAAAATGTAGATTGCTTCAATTAATTAAAATTAAAAATATATCGACACCTATCTAATAATATAGAGATAAAAGAAGAAGATAATAATAGAAGAGGAAATATTTGTATTTATGTATGTATGTTTGTTATGAATAAACTCAAAAACTAGTGGCTCGATTTCCATAATTCTTTCAAATGGTATAGTAAATAATTATCCCTGAGTAATATAATAAATTATAAAATTCCCACGGAAACGGAAACTACGAGTGAAAATGTTCTCAACAATAGCATCAAAAGATGTTAAATAAAGAACATGAAATTAACCAATTTTCTTCAAATAGATACTCAGTGCCAAAACACAACCATCTATTTACTTATCATCGCGATAACCTATCACAGTACAGGTTTGTTTGCCTGAGTTAACAATCAAAATGTTTGTGTAAATTATCCTTGAGGTTTGAACCCACGACCCCTGCTTGAGGTTCACTTGTGACGTCACAAGTTCCTCTATGAATCTTAATAGAGTCACGTAGTGAACTCACGACACCACAACTGAATTGAACATAATAAATGAGAATTATTTACGAGGTAAAGTAAATATTGTTATACAATTAGATTCAAGTAAGAGTATACGAGTGCCCGCTTACGTCAACTGCTAAACATGGGCCTGTACTTTACAGACCTTGGGAGGCCAGGGTCCTTAAGGGAAATAGCCATAATCTCCACGCATGGCAGGCAGATTGGTGATCGCAGTAAGATGGTGAGTTGATAGATGCTGGGTTGGGTGGGTTGATAGATGCTCATCCATCAGTTGTATGTCCTTAAGTGTCTCCCATATACATATTCATTTATTTTGTAAAGCCAATTTACATGTCAAAATTATAAAATTATATTATAAATCAAAAGTGTAAGTAGATATTCATTCAATTGCTTAATAATTAATACAGTTTGTGGTTTGTGTCAAAAATTATGAACAATATCAGAGATGTCAGCTAAAGTTATATAAAATTCATAATAATAATTACTTATTTGAGAGTCAGGGGAACATAAAGTGGTAAATTATAAAAATAGTCAAATAAATAAATTGATAAATAATGCAGAATGTCAAATTAACAAAGTTCATAATTTAAAATATTATCCACGACCATACGACATCCACGGGAAGTCATGGGGTGAATGTGAAAACACACTTCAAACGAGTAATATTATTAATTTGTTATGAAATTTGCAACTCTATTTACAACTCTTGCTAAAGAATTTGTGTACTTTATTATGTTTAATCGTTAAATATTGTCTTGTAACATATTTTTTGAAATACTACTACTTTTTGTATTAAATCTGAACATGTAGTAAGTTTGCCGTTTTAGACCCTTTTTAATCTTCGCAATAAGTTTTGTCAGTGGTCATTCTACTGTCTACGTAGATTAAGCTAGTTTAAGTTTATTTTTTTCAAAGCTTCATTAAGATTAATGTAACATATTAAGTTTTTGATACCAAATGTCGTAAAAAACCCAATTAAAAAGGGTTTCAACCTGAAAAGAGTTTCAAACTATGTCACGTGTTACGAACTAATATGTTTTATTTTAATATAATATAAATAAAAGGCGCTGGTCTAGGTAATGTCTTCTAATTTGAAAAGAAAAAATCCAAACAAAAAAAGGGTATAAAATATGACAAGTACACTAAAATTTAGAATAGACATATCAATGTTCCAAAGAGGTTCGATTCGTTACACCACGATTCAGTTCTCTTTCATAATTTAACTTTTTAAATAACATATTATACTTTATTTAATTAAATATTACCTTTTGAATCCATGTTGGATTCATTACACAGGTCAACAAAATTTTACTTTTTTCATGATGTAGAACTTCTATTTTAATTGTTGTATTAATCAGTGTTAATTAAAATCTGAATAATAATTACAATTCACGTCACATTTTTGTGATATTTGCTTGTAAATATATAAAAATATGCTGATTTATCTATATTTGCAACTTTATTTCGAATAGTATAATATTGTTATTCCTTAACTTAAAATATTAGATTGATAGTCAAACAAATGAATTTTTAATACAGTTCACAAAAAGTTTCTATGGTTTTCGAATGCAAAGATATTAAACATTTTGTTAGTCTTTATTTTTCTCATACATTTCAATAGAGTCATTTTGTATGGAGTTTTTACATCAGAATGGCACTCAAATGTTAATATTGCCCTAAAAAGACGTTACAGCAACAAAATCATAAATGTTAATTGGAATTCAGAATAGCTACTTACAAAAACAGTCATTATACAATTTTACTAATAGATTTATTAGAATATTTACCTATATTTATATAAGGCTTAAATGCCAATTTTCTACTTTTTATTGTCATATATCTCTAAAATTAGACGTGACATAATATTTTTAATGATGAAACAATATTCATTGTTCTCTGAGATGACAAATAAATGTGTGTTTTTCTGTGCATCAAAAACCTTGTCGACCTGGGATTATTCATTATCGTAATTAGGCGTCGTCATTTAATTCTACATACTTATAAAAAAATAACGGATACTCAATAGAGTATCTTCTTAAACTTCTCTTCTTATCACTGATTAATGGTAGTTGGGGAATATCTTTGATGTATCCACTGTATCAATCACTTTTTTCTTCTTCTAAAATAAATAGTCCGCCTCCGTAGTCAGCGTCTATTTTGCCAATGTCAATGTTAAAACATCTTAGTTTCTCAAAATTGTTGAAAAGCTAAGAAATACACCGCTATCTTGTTGACTGACATTTTTGTAATTTTTTAGATTATAAATATTTTCGGCAATGTTTTCTAACTAAATTTAAAAATATCCCGGTACGGTCGCCGGGTCGTCATTATTTTTGATATTTACTGTCGAATCCAAGTTTGAGAATATTTGTCTTGTAATGTCTTTTTGTTTAATTATTCCATCACTCAATCATAAATAATTAATAGAGTTTAACGAAGTTGATGTTTTTATTTTAATTGTCTAGTTCTATTAAAATTACATAAATTTATATATTTTTTACGGGAAAATGTATGTAATTTTAATCTGATTTCTTATTAGTTAATTTTTGAGTAAATCCATAACAAATAATCAAATATTTCTTCTTCAAAATCAAAACTTTCTATCTTACATTACACTATTAATAACTTATTAAAGACATTGGAATCTCTACGTAACATTTTTTAATTTACTCGCTTAAGACGAACGACATTTTATAATGAAATATGAATCTCTACGGATAAAGAATTCTTGTCGACGATAAAACGCAGCATCCCGCAAACATGCAAAGTGATTTGACGCTGCTCGGTAGTAGCGACAGCAGACAAAGTCTTTTCGGAATATATTTTCTTGATTTATTTCGATCTTATTCTACAAACTAGTGATATTCATTTAAATAAATAACACAAAAATACCACTGGTATTCGTTTTTTGTATTGAAACGGAATTAATATATTTATGATCCAGTGCTTGGATTGTGCTATCAGCACATCGTCATCATCATCATCGGCACGTATAATGTCCGTTACCTGCAAACGTGCGTAGCGTTTATCTGCTTTAGTGTATGCTATATATGTATAATACTGCGGTTATCAATTTTGGAAAAAGTCCAGTCCAGTGTCCAACAATGTGGACATAAGCTTTCTGGGTGTTTCACCTCTAAAAGTTATTTTTTAGACCGCTTGGAACAAAACTTAATGTTGATTTTTTAAATAAATAAAACTATGATATGAAATAAATAATTATTTATAAACTTCGTTAACTTTGGCAAAACAACTAATAATTGAGCTGTTTAATATTTTTGTCTGTCTGTACCTCGTACGTGACAATTACTGCGGGTATCCATTGTGTAATATTTTCATTAGGGAGTGTTTGCGATGTTTCATAACTGCATTACAGCAGGACAATTCATTTAAATTGTTAGTTTTTAGCATAGTTAATATTACGGTTGAAAAGAGTCCTATATGATTATAGTAACTTCTGTGACGCAGTGATTGAGGCGTAGTTCTATGCCTGTTTTGAGATGATATCCGATTGGTATTCGTTTATTTTGTTAATAACATTACAAGGTATAAATACTAACTGAAACTCTGAATTCAGCTGTCTTCTACAAGCTGAAAAAAGAAAAAGGTGAATCATGGACCTTCCTGCATTCGAGTAAAAAAAACATTAATATTTAATATCTATCAATTTATGAAGGACGAGACGAAATATCTAGTAAGATATAGTAATGTGGTTATGACATTTATTTTTTATAAATATCTAAGATTTTATATTTATGTAATTCAACTCGATTAATTTATTTATTTATTTTATTTATTCTTTATTGCACACAGTAAAAAAACATAACATAAAGTTTATACAATAGAAACAACATGTACAAAGGCGAGCTTAATTCAATAATGAATTTTCTTCCAGCAAACCATTATGAAAGAATATTTGATTAAAAGTGCATAGCTAGTGTACAACGGACGAATCTTTTAATTAATTTATACCAAATTGGTAAATACATATCAATAAACATACACACTAATATATACATATACAATTACATGCTAATATTTGAATCTATATACATATACATAATTATGTTCATTATAATATACTACATACACTAACTTATATGTCCGAATTTTGTAATGATACAATTACTGAGTCAGAAAATACTCCTTCGTTCTTCTTTTAAATGTGTTGAGAGAAAGAGAAGCGCGAATGAGGTGTGGAAGGGAATTCCATAACCGCACTACACGGACGGTAAATGAGTGGTCATATTTACTAGATACATGAGGAGGGTTCTTTAAAAGCAGAGAAGTGGCGGTACGACAGGGTTTGTCTCTAGGTATCAAATACTCGAAGCGTTCGCGAAGATATGTAGGGGCATTAGGATTATGAAGGATAGAGAACAGAAGAGACAAGATATGACAGTCCCGACGCCGTCGAATAGGCAGCCACTTCAGTCGCAACCGAAACTCTGACACATGGTCATATTTTCGGAGGCCAAAAATGAAGCGGATACACAAATTCTGAAGGCGTTCAAGTTTGTCTAAAAGTTCCTCTGTTGCATCTAAGAAACAAACGTCGGCGTAATCTAAGAGAGGAAGAAGAAGCGATTGAGCAAGGGTGACTTTAGTCTGAAAAGGTAAGAATTTCTGGAGACGTTTAAGCGATTGAAACGAACAGTACAGCCTCCTGCTTACCTCTGCAACGTGATTGCTCCAAGAGAGATGACAGTCTATAAGGACTCCTAAATTTTTTACGCATTTGGAAAAAGCTATAGGCTCATTGTCAAAAATAACTGGTGATAGGGAATTGAGGTCAATGGAATTATACATGTATCTACTACCAATAATGAGAGCTTGTGATTTAGCAGGGTTGACCAGAAGGCCATAAGCCTTCGCCCACTTGCTAATGTTTCCAAGATCATTATTGATAGCAGCAATGGCTTCCGTAGCATCTAAAACCTTAAAATGTCGATATAGTTGCAAATCGTCTGCATAGAGATGGTAATGAGAAGAAATACTTTTCGTGACTGCGTTAATAAAAACAGAAAATAGAAGAGGAGAGAGAACGCCACCCTGAGGAACGCCCGCAGTAAGATCACACCACTGAGATAATGTCTCATTGGCACGAACAACCTGCGAGCGACCTCTAAGATATGAATCAAACCAAGCAACCACTGGAGCCGAGACATTCAGGGATGTGAGAATGCCAAGGAGGATATCAAAGTCCACTGAATTAAAAGCACTGCTAAAATCCAGTAAGACTAAGACAGTGAGGAGCTTCTGTTCCATAGCCAAGCGGATGTCATCAGTTATTTTAACGAGTGCAGTTACTGTGCTGTGGCTAGGACGGAAACCGGATTGGAAAGGACTTAAGAGGTTGTAAGAGGAAAGATAGCGAGACAGTTGCGAGTGCACAACACTCTCAAGCACCTTTGACAGGATAGGAAGGATGGAAATAGGACGGTAATGAGTTGCGGAAACAGGATTGGCGGTCTTAGGAAACGGTAGAACATGAGCCTTTTTCCAGGCTGATGGGAAGGAACATGACTCCAAGGAGAAATTTATAATATGAGTTACAATGGGAGACAGTTCCTCTGATAACAAGTTAAACATTTGGATTTGCAGTCCATCATGTCCTACCGCTTTAGTCGATATGGATTTGATGGATTTTAAAGTCTCGATTTCAGTGATTGCTGTAAAAGAGAAAGCAGTACAAATTGGCTTAGAAAGATTTAAGAGATACTCAAGAGTAGAAGTTTTGATTTCGGCATCCACACGAAGCGGTGGTACAGCAAAGTGGGTATTAAGGGTGTTAATATCCAATGATGCTGCACCATCGCCAGTGCTCTTGCCGACACCAAGAGATTTAAGGAATTGCCATACTTGTGCCGTATTGAGATGACTAATAGAATGGTGAATGTGGCGTCTTTTGGCATCTCTACACATTCGACTACAACGGTTGCGCAGCTTCTTATATTGGGCCCAATTCTCTTCAGTAGCAGCCTTTTTATATTTCCTTTTGGCTTTATCCCTTTGAGACATCACCTTTTTAATATCATCTGTTAGCCATGGTGCCGGAGCATGTTTAATGCGCACCCTTTTAATTGGCGCATGGATGTCATATAATTCCAACACTAATTGGCTAAACATGGCTACTTTTGAGTCAATATCGTTGCAGGTGAAAACAGGTGACCAATCTATACTGGCCGCATCCGCCCTTAGACGATCCAGAGAAATATTTTTAAAGCTTCGAAGGAAGTTAAATTTAGATTTACGCCGAGGGCAGCTGACTTTATAAGAGACAAATATAAGATCGTGATATGAAAAAGAGGCGGGCACCTGCCCATGAGTTGACACTTTAGAGGCGTCAGAGACAATTATTAAGTCTAGAAGAGAGGGAGTGCAATTAGGAGCATGGTGAGTAGAACCGAGTGGAAGTATGTGCATGTTGACGGAGGAAACAAGGGAGTGAAGTCGTTGACTCCGTGCGTCATTTTTCAGCAAACAAGTGTTGAAGTCTCCAAGGATAACTATGTGTTCGTAAAGCGCAGACAGATTTTCTAGTTTATGTTCAAGTGAGGAGAAGTAATCTATCTGGCACGAAGGACTGTACAATACACCCAAAACTATTTTATTGTGGTTTAAGTTTATTTCAATAAAAAGGTATTCAGCTGATTTTGAGTAATCCCTTGGAGACTGATCGATAATCTTATGTTTAAGATCCGCACGAAGATAAATGGCAACACCACCTCCACCCTTCCCGGTCCTATCATTGCGTAGTAGCTTGTATCCTGGTAAAGCATACTGTGCAGAAGGAAGTGAAGGTTTAAGAAATGTTTCAGAAATGAGAACAGCATGAATTAGGTCAGGATCAAAAGAAGACAAAATATCGGGATAATGAGCATGAACGCTTTGAGCATTGATATGGACTACATTAAAACATTTTTCAGAAGAAAAAGATAAGTGAGAGTACAATATTTCGCGTAGTTGTAACGACTCGTCGTCAAAAGACGCACTAACGTAGGAATCTATAGAAGAAGAACAAGAAAAGAATAAATTATCATCAGTATCGTTGGACATATATATATAAATAAAAATAAATACATAAAATAAAAATCAAAATAATAATAATAATTGTCCGAAGGTTTATGTGTTTAATTTAACCCCCCGTACACACAAATATAAACTTTTAAACAAATCGAAAATAATACAAAAAACAAAATATTTATATACTAATAACTGGCAAAAAGACCAAAGAACTATGAGCCTAGAATATGACATCAAAGTATTACATTCTCTGTGAATGTCAGGCAGGTGTATGTAACGAGAAAAGTAATAACAGAGATAACTTATAAATATTTTAACACCTACAATTATAATAATAAAATTTAGTACGGTAAAAGTATAACATTACTAAATTGAAGAGTTTAATATTACTTGGCTTGTCGGCGGGACCTTTTGTCAGAAGTTGATGACGACGTCGGTGGCTTATTCGCAGTTTGCGAGGGCCCTCCAATGCCTGGTTGCTTTCGTCCGGCATCACTGGATGTCTGTGCAGCAGGAAACTGTAATATGAGCCGTTCAAGCTCACCGGCTGTTTCTATTTTCCGCCGCGACTTGTCCGGAAGCAAGATGACAACTTTCCCTTCCGAAGTCCAGGAGTTTCGTTCACCGAAGTGCTTACGACATTTCATAAAGACGTCATGACGCGGCTTCGTTAGGAATTCCGACAGCGTATAGCCAGTGCCTTTGAGACTAGTCTTGGCCCTCCATACGTCGCTCCTCACAGCGTACTGCTTGAAGCGGATCAAGAGAGGTCGCGACTTACCTCTGTTTGAGCCCAATCTATGACAAGCGGCTATATCGCTAGTGGCTACGTCCGACATCTTCATTTGGTCGCGTAGTATGTTAACGACAACCGATACTACTGGAACCTCATCTTCCTTGACCCCATGGAGGAGCAACACCTTTCTTCGTGACGCCATCTCATGCCTGTCCAACCCCAGAACTAATAGCTCAATTTGAGTCCTAAAAGTGGCCAGTGTATTATACACAAAGCTCCGGAACTCTGAAAACTCCTTTGAGAGACTAGCAACAGATTTGTGTGGCACCTCCGCTGCAGTTGCAGTCTTCAAGTCCTCTTCGTGTTGGGCCATTCTGCTTGAGAGGGAATCAGCCAGGCGCTCAACTTGCTCAGACAGCTTTGAGTATATATCCATTACTAGCGATGATTGAAAGCAAGTTTTTTTTAAATTTTATTATGGTGGAAATTAAGTGATTTATATTGTTGATTTGAGTGTATTGGGAGTATTACTTTATTAAAATGATTAAATTAACATATTATATTCACTTTAACTATTTAAATAATTAAATTATATATAAGAGCAAATTCTTTGTTGTTGTCACTTGGGCTACCCACAAAAAAAAAAAAAAAATTTAATTCTCAATAATTAACTACTTTTAGTTTTAAACATTAAAACGTTTTATATTTAATGGAATCTGGCATTACAATGCGGAAATCCATACTAATCTTAATTAAAAACTAAATAACTAATGTTAATTCCGCTCAAAAATGTGTCTCAATGCTGGGAGGCCTTTTTCCACCGCCGTTCAGCCCGCAAAAATTATGCACAATATGCAGGAATGAAAATTAAAACTTGTAAAAATACAATCACCAGTCGAAGACCCCGACATAATTTTATTCATTATTCTATTTCATAATCTCAGGTAGTCCTTGGCAAACCATGGTCGTTGAGGCATATTGCCTATCAACGAACATGGTTTGCCAAGGTGAGTTAAGAGGAGGCTCATGTTTAGCAGTGGACCAAAACGGGCTGTTGAAATGAAGATAAAATCCAAATAGTCCACAGATAGTGTGAAGCAATGATATATAGTAGTTTTAAAAAATCAACGAATTGTACAACTACTAAAATATTTTCTAAATGTATTTAACTTCATTTACTTTCAAAATAAATCCTTAAAGCACTAAGCAGACGTGTCCAAATCCTCATTCCGACCACGAAAACACTTAGTAGAAGCTTAGCTCCACTTTGTTCTGACCTTGCGCATCAAACAAACGTCTGCTTTTTAAAATCATACACTTTCACGTGACATTCGACTAATTCTTTTTCACTTTCTTAGCTTAGAATTTACACAATACTAGTCACGCGCTGTTTTACTTTTTGTATTTTATGCTTAAAATAAAATAAAAAACCGGCCATGTGGGTGTAACCACTCGCGCACGAAGGGTTCCCTACGATTTTTAAGCGCCTACCTGTTGCCTTTATATATATCGAACAAAAAAAATTACGTAAATACTTATTTATTTTTAGTATTTGTTGGTATAGCGGCAACAGGAACACTTCATTTGTGAAAATTGAAACTGTCTAGCTATCGCGGTTTTTGAGATACAGCCTGGTAACAGACAGACAGTAAAGCCTTAGTAATAGGCTCCCTTAACCCTTTGGGTACGGAGCCCAAAAGATGGGACTTGTGAATTTCTATAGAAGCATACATGAATTGCATTCTAATAATCTACGTCCGGTGAAGCGCCAAAATCAAACATGTTTAACACAAATCACCTACAATTTATTGTAATCTGTCCTGTAGTTCATTAATGACAAACCAAAACACCAGCATACCAATATTTTTCTCGTTATAATATTGGTATATATGAATAAGTCGTTAAAACACTAGTCACGCGTGTGCAAATCGCAGCCTGAAATCAATAAGTACTTAGGCAGTTTATATGCACTTGCTGCATTCGCTAGTTTTTACATGATGTTTTACGGTCAGTAAATAAGTTGGAAATCAGCATGATGTTTGTCAGTTTGCTTCGTTCAAATAGTATTTACAATGTATTCTATGGTCTTCTGTAAGGTATTTTGTTATTCGAAATAATAATATACTCAAAGGGCAGAGCATGGAATTTTCTGCCAGTCAACTGTAGGGTTATACACAGCCGGACAGTGCCGACAATGTTCAAAATTAACGCCTATCGTTAAATACAGTTATTTTTGGTTTTACTATGTATGAAATATTTCCCGACAGACAAGAAGAGTGGAAAAAAAAATTGAGGAAGTATGTCAGCAGAAAATAACATATCTCTTTGCTTAAAGTTTGCCTTATCCACTGTATAGGTAATGCGGTCCTGGTTGTGCTGAGAGTAAGTGCTTAGGTTGGGTTAGCTACATCTAACATCTCTTAAATTAAGTTACGTAGTGTCGTGAGCAATAAACGTGATTCAACCAGACACGATGCGATGCGATTAATATATAAAATACTAGCGGCCCGTGCCGGCTTCGCACGGGTGTATAAGGATTTAAACAGAAGTATTCAGAATGGTGTGGTCTAATTTTGGTCGGTATTTCTATCAACTTTTAAAATGTAAAAAGTGGTTATTGTGACATACCGATAATAGTTGGACATATGGTATTGCGAAGTTTTTTATAGATATTGATATTATGTTCTTTAATATTGTAGAACATACTTTTGTTCTATCATCAATAGTTTCCGCAGCGCATGCGACGAAAGACGTTTTAGGTTTTACGTTTACACCTTGGGTTACGTTACTTAAGTTTTAGTAAAGATTCTTAATCTTTTATAGCAATAAATATAGCGTATGTTACTCAGGGTGAATTAAGCTTTCCAATGGCGAAATAATTTTTGAAATCGGCACAGTTGTTTTTGAGTTTATTAATTACAAATATACACACACAAAATACAAATCGTTCCTCTTTATAATATTAGTATAGACAAATGAGAATCTTCCCTCGCACCGCAGGATGTTTTAATAGCTATTACGTGAATGAAAATATTCATTCATTTTACTACCTCCTGTTAGGTTTAATCCGATGTCAAGTTTAATAACGTATGATTTCCGGCTAAGAATTACCCACTCCATTTCTATCCATGTGAAGTATCCATCATAAGCGTCGTCTAAGGAACAGTTGATCGATGGGCAGCAGCAACTATCAGCTCAAGTTTACTTACCATCTTACTGCAATCGTAAATCCACCCGCTAAGTATGGTCTGGTCTGTAAAGATGTTGCCCATGGTCAGCAGTTCAAATTCAATTCAAATTTAAATTCAAAATTCATTTATTCCGTAAAAATGGTTACATTTGTTTGGAATCGTCATAATTTTTTTCCCACCGTGCAGTGCGTGACGTGGCGACTACTGAGAAAAACTGCCAAAAAATTCAGTAGAACCCTCTTTTAAAATCTAATAATACATCACAATGTTTTATTAACCTAATAACAAAATACTTTATTTTGCATTGAGATTGGAGCGATTTAATCCCAAGCATTTTTGTCACAAAGATAATCGGAAATTTTATAATAAGCCCTGCTGCACAATTTGGCTTTAGCAGTAATTTTAAACTTATTTATAGACAATTCTCTTCCAATCTAATCAGTGGATGTCAACGGGCTCTTGGAAAAGAAGATTTTAATTTTTGAGATTGTTTATTCCTACTTATATCATAAACGCGAAAGTTTATAAGGATGGATGGATGTTTGTTACTCTTTCACGCCAAAACTACTGAACGAAAATGGCTGAAATTTTGCACCGGGATAAGTAATACGTTGGATTAATATAATTATAGGCTACAATACATCACGCATTTTCATTTTCATTTTCTCAGTGTTCTGGGTTCGATTCCTACCCAGGACAAATATTTGTGTAAATTAGTATGAGGTATGCCTGAGGTTCGTGAAAGATGTGTTTGTTAAGTTCTCGTCGAAACGAAGCTTTAATTCCCGAGTGCAGGAGTTGTGAAAAAAAAAACATTCTTGCTACAAGTAAACGCTTAGTTATTATTATACTAACTGCACCGCGCGGTTTTACCCGCGTTACTCTGCTCCAGTGGGTCGGAGCGTAATGTTTTGTAGCCTATATGTTAATCCAGCGTATCACCTATCATGGTATAAAATTTCAGCCAATTCCGCTCAGTAGTTTTGGCGTGAACGAGAAACAAATATCCATACTTAAAAACTTTCGCGTTTAGCAGGATTTAATTAAAAATAAAAATATTCGTCAGAATAGGTCTCTTTTAATAAAGTGATACGATCATATTATTCAACTATACATTTTTCAACATCCGGCCTTTACAGAACAAAAAACTTAGTCATCCTAACTTAGTCGAATTATTGCCAATTAATGTTTAATGTGCTCATAATGACAGGTGGCATTATAAGACTTGTCTGTTGGAATAACGAAATTTTTTTGGGATAACAGCTGATGGGCTCAATAGATACAACTGTAAACTTCATTTGGGACGAAGACCAAAGGTTAAGACCACTTTTGTATTATACGTGGATTTTTAGGGTTTTATATGTAAGTCTCGCGACCGATTTCAGCCAATTCCAATTTCTATGCCATATAGTTCTGGTTTAGTTTAGACCAGTCCATGGACTTTCCATGGGTGTCGTCAGATGTGCTTAAGGAACATACAGTAGTTGTATGGGCAACAGCATGTATCAGCTGAAGGATACACACCGTCTTACTGCGATCATCGTTTCGCCTGGCAAGAATTGCATCTGGCATATAATTTTTAAGAATAAACATTTTAATTAATAATCTTTTGAACCACAAATTATTTTCTCAATGTTGCTTTTTATTATGTCTATTTTGACTGTAGTCGACCTACAACTTTCAATAGCCACCGATTCTGATAGATCCATCTACATATATATGTTTTCAAATATTTAGTATCATTATCATTTCAGCCGTAAGACATCCACTGCGTAACATAGGCCTCCCTCATAGATCTCCAGTTGTTGCGGTTAGAAGCGGCCTGCATCCACCGTGATCCCGCGGCCTTAACCAGATCGTCCGTCCATGTAGTAGGTCGACGTCCTACGCTACGCCGATCCGCGGTCTCCATTCGAGAACTTTTCGGCCCTAACGGCCATCTGTTCTCCGTGCTACATATATGGCCTACCTTTTGCCACTTCAACGAACTAATGTGTTGGGCTATGTTGGGTATATAGTATATATCAATATAATACTGTGGTTAGCAACGAGGATGTAAAAATGGCTGACTATAATAAATTGAGTGTTTTTTATTACACAATAAGATGTAAAGAATGTAGATAAGATCGAGTATTCGGAAGGTTAAGAAATAAAAAGAGCCCTTTACAAAGTTGTGATAATACTTAGAAACGTGAGAGGAATCATGTTTCCGGGTAGTTCTTATTGTGTTCTTTTATATATTCTACAATAAATACTTTTACCTTTGGAATAAATATTTTTGTATGTAATATTATTTTAGGTTGGAGTTCAACGTACTGTATATTTATTACACATAATATATAAAAGGGTTACAATCATTTGGTAGAGGGTGTATACTTAATTTTTTATTGCTTTGTGTACAAGGATACATTTACATATTATTTTCTACGTATTCTAACATGTATAATATTAATTATTTACTTGAGTAACCTCCGTAGCGTAGGACAACGTCCGTATTTGGCTTGCTTTAAACCTCGGAGGTCATGGTTTCGATCCCCACACCATACAAGATATCTTTGTGTAATTCTAAGATTTCTTTCCGGGTTTGCATGGACCACCCATTGTGCCTCGGAAAGCACGTTAAGCCGTTGGTCCCGATTGTTATGACATCATCTATAACAATCATATACCAGGGAATGGGCAGCAGCGTTCCCTTGTGGGTTACATCATAATCTGCGGTTATCAACGTGCCTGCCAAGCGTGGTAACTATGGCAAAACCCCTCCCTCGGGAGGAGGCCCATGTTGGCTCATGCTGATGATGATGATGATGACATGAGTAACTTTGTTTTGCTTAAAGAAATCCTAGCATTTACGCCAAGATTTTTCCTGGCATAGAAATCGACCTTAAAAGAAGAAGGTTAGACTAGACTACGTGGCAATGAGGTTTGAAAAAAAATATTACGTGATTTGGTAAACAAATTAAAAAAATAAAAAGCAGCCGTAGCCTAATATCTAGGGCGTCTGACTTGTGATCTTGAGGTCGCCGCGCAGCGCGCCGGTTCGAACCCCACCCATTGCACTACCGACGTGAACCCGCTTGTAACACAAACATTTTAGCTTAGCACGAGAGGTTAAGAAGAATACTAGTAGACTGCAAAACTACGCTAGGAATCCTTTAAAAAAAATGAAAAACGAACCCAAACTTGACGTACCAATAGAACGTCATATAATGCTGTAATTATATAAAATAATTTGATATCATAAATAATTAGGCATAATAATATTGTCTGACAACTGTCAATACAGCTACGAGTGTCAAAAATTTCGTTAACGGAAAATTCAGGCTTTTCATCTTTTCCAATATTTTCACGGTCATTCGGTACAGATGTTTCTAATGCACAGACTACTCAGTTTATCGACTGAGCGTTACAAAGTTTCATGATAATGGCACATTTGCATGAAAATTGCATATTAACGAGTACCAATATCTTTTAACCAGTATTTTGACTAGTTAATATTAATCAGAATAATAATTATTTTCATATAATTATAATTTACCTGAAATCCTCGATAGCGACCTATTATGATAGATATATTATCTTAATTATGCATTTCAATTTTTAGTAAAAATGTATCCTTTACACATAAACAATACCTCTATCTCCATCTCCCAAAAGTACTCTGGTGAACTTACTCACACTCATTATTTTTTTCTTTATTTTTAAGGTTTCACTCAATATTAATCAATAATGTAATTTGAATGTGGTGGTATTCAACACTTTCACTCTATTTTAATATTGGGCAAATGTTTTAATCCACATAATTATAAAAGTTATCAAAGGAATATTTTTTTTTAATTTACTCATTTTATACTTTTTATCGGTTGATTGAAAAATAATTATCATGGACAATTAATAAACCTATAAGAAACATACAAACACGGGAAAAAGCACAATATTAAAAGGTGACTGCAGGTACGTTTATACCAGGTCCATTATTTTTACAATGACCACTAGATATTTTTCCATTATAATTCTATATAAATATTGTAGTCTGTGGTAAACTGAATGCGGAATTCAATAAGATAGAAACGCGGCTATGATTGAGTTTGAGAGTTTCACGCCGCGGCAGAGGTCTGTCGTGTACCGGAAATTTTGTACAGGAAAATTCAATTATGTAATTCAATATTGCACCAAGCCATTTAAAAGCAAAGGCAGTCAGTTTTATTACATGTAACTTTGTAATGCTATGTTAAGTGTAAATGGTATTATTTTCGGCCACAATCACATACCTACATTTTTTTTGTAAAGATTACTAATACCAGAGTTTTTTCAGACCACTAGTGTTCTTATTAACCCTAAGCTAAGCTAAAATGTTTGTGTTACGAGTGAATTCACGTCAGTAGTGCAATGGGTAGGGATCAAACCGGCGCGGCGCGGCGACTACATGATCGCAAGTCCAACGCTCTAGTCATTAACCGCTTAAACTTTAACATTGTGACACATTTATGGAAACCTATCCAACCTATGTAAAGTTTTTTCAGATATTTATATTACTGGCAGAGTCTTGCAGTCTAAAGTTTTGAAGTCTTAAGAATACTAGTATTCTTGTTAACCCCTCGTGCTAAGCTAAAATGCTTGTGTTACTAGTGGGTTCACGTCGGTAGTGCAATGGGTGAGGTTCGATCCGTCGCGGCGACCTCAAGATCACAAGTCCGACGCCCTAGCTATTGGGCTACGGCCTCTTGGAGTCACCAATTATACTACTATACTATGCAGTCACAAATTATAGTACAAAGTAGGTACTGTAAAATACTTTATTTTTGTTGTGTAGTACCTTGCGAGAATCGCCTTTATCCAGTTCATTATCATCAGCCCGTATAATTTTTACTGCTAATCGTTTTATTATTAACTTAACAAAAGTTAATAACCATTCAAACAACAAACGCGGCAAGGTGACAAGCCCTGTTTAAAAATCTAAATATTCATAAAAACCCCTATGTTATATACAAATATAAAATTATAAATTAATTATGAAAGTTAATAAAGTTAAGTTCAAAAACATAATATACAACATGTAATTGGTGTTTAATTTGCATTTAAATTAAAGCAATTATGGTGGCATTTTGTTAGGACTGCTATTTTAAAGCGAAATCGTCTATTTATTTAAAAAGTAAAATTATATTTACAAAATATTACACATTTACAACATTTTCAGCCGTTTAAAGTACAAAAGGATTATGTTAATCCATGTCAATGACAAAACTGCTTGGGAGTGAGTTGCTCTGAAACAATACTGCTTTATTAATAATTGTAACATAACATTTATCTTAAAAAAGGTTTTCTCTGAGCTTCCTGGCAGTTCTTCTCAGAATTGCCACTGTCCAGAACTGGTGGTAGAAAAATAAAGAGGCGCATCATAAGAACATGATTTAAAATATTTTAAACGTGTCTATATAAATAAACATTTTTTTGATTTGGCTTTGACATTATAAAATATCTTACTTTAAATAAATTTGAAAGCAGAAAAGTATATTAGTACAATATTTGATTGAATAATAGTACTTATAATCACCATCTACAACGAACTTCTATTGTCAATAAATTTTAGTCTTATATTCATCCTTTAACTCAAAAACCACAAAGTTAATAATCGCAGTATTATAAAATAGACTTTATACTACTCACATCACTTAAAAACCTTACATCCAAGCATACAATTCTTATATTTCAAAATTTGAGATTAATAAAATTCGACCACCGGCAGGATTCGAACCTGCATCTTTGGGTAAAGCCCCCAATGCCTTAACCAATTAGGCTACGGTGGAACCACAGCCGGTCATCGAAATTTATTAATCTCTTTGTAACACGTCTCTAAGGAGGACGTTAGTGCCATCTATCGGTAATGATTCGCATTACTTCGATAAATATCGCCAAAGTTACATTTGGTATTAAATATTAAACGATGACACCGCCCGTTTTTCACATTATTTAAATGTTTTTAACTCTTTATGGAAAATATTATACATACAATTATTCTTCATACTAACTTATTAACTCTTCACAATTTCATATGGCCACTTTGTATTCTACCTACTGATGCAATTCAGTCTTAATATTTTTTCCACTTACAACTCAATCGCTACACTTAATATTGGTTAATAACTTGAGTCCTTAATAAAGGCGTGAGAACTACTTGACATCGTAAGTGATTTTGTCAACACTCACTTATTAAATCCTAATAGTTCGACCAGTCCTCAACACTTCGATCTCTCCATTAACACACCATTATTCGGTAATAACTCGAGTAAATCTTATGCGAGGTTTATATTCGTGGCTTTTGCCGCTCGGCGAAAAATTAATCATCATCATCATCATCAGCCCTTACAACGTCTACTGCTGAACATGGAGAGGGGTGGGAGGAGGCCCCCGAGGGAGGGTATTTGCCATAGTCACCACGCTTGGCAGGCGGCTTGGTGACCGCAGTATTATGTCGTAACACACAAGGAAACGGGCTGCAGCCCGTTTCCTGGTAAATTATATTTATACCTGATGTTATAACAATCGGAACCAACGGCTAAACGTGCTTTCCGAGGCACGGAGGGTATTCTCTCAACCATCCAGACCCGGAAAGAAATCATTTTAAAAACAAAAGAAAGTCGTGTTAGTTACACTATTTATAACTCAAGAACGGCTGAACCGATTTGGCTGAAAATTGGTAGGGAGGTAGCTAAGAACTGGGAGAAGGACATAGGATACTTTTGGGTAGGGGTAGGGTAGGGTAGGGTAGGGTAGGGTAGGGTAGGGTAGGGGTAGGGTAGGGGTAGGGTTGGGGTAGGGTAGGGGTAGGGTAGGGTAGGGGTAGGGTAGGGGTATGGTAGGGGTAGGGTAGGGTAGGGGTAGGCTAGGGTAGGTGTAGGGTAGGGGAAGGGGTAGGGTAGGGGTAGGGGTAGGGTAGGGGTAGGGTAGGAGTAGGGTAGGGTTAGGGTAGGGGTAGGGTAGGGCAGGGGTAGGGTAGGGCAGGGGTAGGGTAGGGCAAAGGTAGGGTATAAAAGTCCACCCGTGCGAAGCCGGGGCGGGCCGCTAGTAATAATATAAAATAACATTTAATTTATAAACATACGCTTTTTTTATTCTTGATATCAAAAATAGGTACGCACTTGTAACTGATACGTAACCCTTCGTGCGCGAGTCCGACTCGCACTTGACCGGTTTTTACTTCAGTGGCACTCTGGGTCGTGGTCCCAAACCCCATAAGGGTGCCCTCATGTGTGTGTCACTCAGATATAGTGTGACCACTTGCAATATTGATGCGGTTTTAAAAAATGCGCTTTTTCCTTGTGTGTTACGACATAATACTGCGGTCACCAAGCCGCCTGCCAAGCGTGGTGACTATGGCAAATACCCTCCCTCGGGGGCCTCCTCCCATCCCTCTCCATGTTCAGCAGTAGACGTTGTAAGGGCTGATGATGATGATGATGATTAATTTTTCGCCGAGCGGCAAAAGCCACGAATATAAACCTCGCATAAGATTTACTCGAGTTATTACCGAATAATGGTGTGTTAATGGAGAGATCGAAGTGTTGAGGGCTGGTCGAACTATTAGGATTTAATAAGTGAGTGTTGACAAAATCACTTAAAATATAAAGTTTTATGATATAAACAGGTAATATGTTAACATTACCTGTTTATGTACTTAACAATGCTACGGTCCTTCGCCTGCCTTCGTAGTTACTATGATGAAATAATTAATTTTATTCAGCCGTGTGGTTTCCGGCTTAGAATAGACCACCCCATGTCTTCCCATGGGTGTCGTTAAAGGCGACTAAGGGACATAATATAATCTAATTAATATTATTTTAAGAAGAAATTAAAACCGCATCAATATTGCAAGTGGTCACACTATATCTGAGTGACACACACATGAGGGCACCCTTATGGGGTTTGGGACCACGACCCAGAGTGCCACTGAAGTAAAAACCGGTCAAGTGCGAGTCGGACTCGCGCACGAAGGGTTACGTATCAGTTACAAGTGCGTACCTATTTTTGATATCAAGAATAAAAAAAGCGTATGTTTATAAATGAAATGTTATTTTATATTATTACTAGCGGCCCGCCCCGGCTTCGCACGGGTGGACTTTTATACCCTACCTTTGCCCTACCCTACCCCTGCCCTACCCTACCCCTGCCCTACCCTACCCCTACCCTAACCCTACCCTACTCCTACCCTACCCCTACCCTACCCCTACCCCTACCCTACCCCTTCCCCTACCCTACACCTACCCTAGCCTACCCCTACCCTACCCTACCCCTACCATACCCCTACCCTACCCTACCCCTACCCTACCCCAACCCTACCCCTACCCTACCCCTACCCTACCCTACCCTACCCTACCCTACCCCTACCCAAAAGTATCCTATGTCCTTCTCCCAGTTCTTAGCTACCTCCCTACCAATTTTCAGCCAAATCGGTTCAGCCGTTCTTGAGTTATAAATAGTGTAACTAACACGACTTTCTTTTGTTTTTAAAATGTATTCTGCTATTCTGGGCGGAGACAAATCCAACGAAACAAAAACCATGAAAATTGATCCAGCCGATCTCGAGTTATAAGTGTTGTAACAAACACCACTTTCTTTTATATATATAGATATTCGAGTTGATTGAATGAAAGGTAAATTGTGGTTTACGATTTATGACATATTAAAAAAAAAACTACTTACAAGATCTTGTTCAAACCAATTTTCGGTGGAATTTTGCAAGGTAATGTACATCATATATTTTTTTTAGTTTTATCATTCTTTTATTTTAGAAGTTACAGGGGGGGGACACACATTTTACAACTTTGTAAGTGTCTCTTGCGCAAACTATTCAGTTTAGAAAAAAAATGACATTAGAAACCTCATCATCATTTTTGAAGACCTATTTATGGATGTACACGTATGGGTTCGATGAAAAACATTTTTTTGAGTTTCATTTCTATGTATTAAAATTTATTGTTTTTTTTTCTATTTTTGTGTGAAAATCTTAATGCGGTTCACAAAATACATCTACTTACCAAGTTTCAACATTATAGTTATTATAGTTTCGGAAAAAAGTGCCTGTGACATACGGACGGACAGACAGACAGACATGACGAATCTATAAGGGTTCCGTTTTTTGCCATTTGGCTACGGAACCCTAAAAAAGGCAGATACATAAAGATGATGTGATCACTTGCACCGCCTACAGTCGCTCAATCATAGGGCAGGGGTAGGGCTAGCATATAGCTGATAAGTGTGTGTTTTGATTAGTCACATGGTGAAATTCGACATGTGGAAATCCGCCTTAAGTAACTATAAAGGCGTAACATATGAACAACTTGACATCATAAGTGATGTTGTCAACAAAGTGTGTGAACAAACAAACGGTTCTCGGGGTGACGCACGAAGCGAACTGAAGTATATTTGGCTGTGAAGTTCATGGCTATAATGGTATTTGAGTGGTTGGATTGGCGTATTTTTGGGTGAAAAATATTTGTTTTGGTTTGGCTGACAATTTTTAGCTGTCGCAAAGCGGTATAGTAAGGTCTTTTTCATTTTAAAATGGTATTAATATTGTACGTTATTTAATTGTTTCATTAAGCATTTAGACTAGACTTTACATTTAACGGACACTTTGAAATATATTTTATGACCAAATACCTAATTTGCTTTTAAGAAAAGGTGTCAACTTTTTGCAAGTTATTTATTTGTCAAGTCTAACGAAATGAATAGGGATGTTATTCCTTCTTGTATTTGATTTCACAAGGGTTAGCATGACTAATGCGACAGTAGGTACATCTTCTAGCCAATTTGTCTTTCCGATGACGCGATAGAATGTTTCCGTAATTTCAGTACTTGAGATTTATAGAGTAGCGATAGCAAAACTCCATACAAATTTAAGGGTCCTATGTCCTTTGTCATGTAGATGAGTAGGTATCTAGAATATCTATTGCTACAAATTTTTGGCCTCAAGAATGTAAATGTGATCTCCACAATAACATATACCAAGAAGATAAAATACACATTTATATATGACAATGTCTAACCAAAATAACGATTAAACTAAAATAGGTATTAGGCAATTGCATATCGCTTACTTCGTTTCATTTCACTTAGGTATTTGCATACACTGGTACATGTCAATTACACAAAAATAATAAAAAAGACGATATACGAGCTGATGATAATGAAATAATATAAATTATATTAAATACAAAAAATGGCAACTCGAATCTATAGCGGATTATCTAATCATCTGTCTGTCAGTCTAGTATCACGTCATAGGTAATAACAATAATTAATTTTAATATAATTTTAGATTACCACGCCATTGACTTCTTTAGTGGCTCGGTTGCGACGGTAGGTGAACACCTAGATTCTGACACCTGGATCCATTTGGACTTTGGGCCGCCTTTGTTTCATTTCTATCATTTGTGTGAACTATGGATAGTTGTTTTGAGTAAACGTGTGACATTGGATGGATACGAATCTATCAATTATTTCTAAGTAAAGTCGCGCGAAATTGGGACTAATTCACCTAGTGAGATGTTTTCTGAAAATAATGAAGAAAAAAATGTTTCTAAATGTCAAAATCATTTGTAAGTTCAATATACCCAAAACCTGCAAATCACTCCTTTCTTTCATCTCTTACAAAACTTATAAAAGTTATTGAACCTCTTTATTTTGATTTATAACCCTTGCCTCGATTAATTATCAGCTTCCAATATAAAACAATAGGAAGAGGTTACTGACCGATCTAGAATCTCATCCTGAAGCATTGGAGTGTTTGCTTGAGTGTTTGTTCAGTCGCTAAATATACTTGTAGGTAGATTTATTCCCTTTAGGTAGGTTTGTTTAGGAAGGACAAATAAAAGAATTCGATGTGGTTATTAATGTTGCTACTTACAGTTATAATCTCATGTCTGATGAAGAAGCTTTCTGTATGAGTTGAGTCATTGTTATAAATGTGATTAATAATATTGTTGGTTTCGTTTGGAATGCTCCACGAACGCGTATGTATCCGTGTCCGCGTCGTCGCGAGGGAGAGTTTTTGACATAGTCACACCATGCTAGGCAGGTGGGTTGGTGACCGCAGTGTTATGTTATAATACATAATAAAACGCTGCAACCCTTTCCCTTATATGCTTACTATAGATTCTCGTAATAGTTTCACTTAACCAATAATTTGATTAAACAATTGTTATCAATATTGACAGAATAAGTATAATTTGTACATTCTTATTCTAATATAACATACACTTGTACGTATGTAAAAACACCATTGGCATTATTAACATAAGGGATAAAATGTAATGACCACCAAAAATATATACTTGACACCAGAAAAATAAAGTCTAAAATTATAATAGTACTAGCTATTTTAGTCACGACTGCACTTCAAATTGTATTCGAACACCAAATGTAGTAAATGATCACCAAATCTTAGCGAGCAAATTATTGCGCTATTTCTACCTTAATAAAATCAATTAAAAATGACAATCGGTTAGGTTAGGTTAGAGCTGCGGCCATACAACGCACGAGCCGAGCGAGCGAAGCGAGCGGTGCCGCGGCAGCGGCCGGCGAGTGCCAGAACCGAATAGTAAATTAGTAAAACATTTAGTACTTTTGGTGATCATTTACTACTTTTGGGTTAAAAATGATTTATTTGGAGTCATTTTGCTTAAATACGATAGCGAAATGTTAAAACTTTGGTTACAATTTTACATTAAAATGCGGGTTTAATTTTGGTGATCATTTTCACTATATCTGATGGTAAGTTAAACATAAGCCTTAACATAATAAGAAGATTTTTTTCAAAAAATTTAAGCCACTTAGCTAACCACATATGTTTGTAGTTAGCCACGAGACACGGAATGACATAACATTATGTGAAAAGCGTTATTCATATTATATATTGCGGGCTTAGATTTTGGTTTTGGTCAATTTATTAAGTTTCGGGTAGCACTGGGTTGAGTGTAATCCTCGACTACAATTTTCCCAAATGATCGACTCAATCAACCAAACGTTTTCGTGATTAATATACTTGAAAAATACTTTTCACAACAAAGAATAATTTAACAGTATTAAGAGCAAAATCAAGGGAAAAACTTACCTATTTACGTGTTCATTTAAGAGCAATTTAGGTGCCGTACAAAAGTAAATGAACTTCGACATTTTGTAACTACAAAAAATAAAAGAACACGTTAGTTTTTACCTGCGAATCGCGAAAAAACTGATGAAAAAGTCGCGCACAGCCAAAATGAACGGAAAAAAGTTTCGGTTGGAAAATTCTGACTTCAAATACTGTGCTGCCGAAATAAAACGTGGCGTTAGAGGTTTATAAAATGGCGAAGGTTAAAGTATACAGGGCAACTGAAAATTTTCATATTCCTGTTTTGATTTTATAGATGAGGTCAATATATTCGGTGCGGTAGATAGTAAAAGCAATATATCTTGTCATATAATAGTGTACTAAGCTAATGGTTAAAACAAAAAATTTCTGGTTTCGAAAATTTTTTGATGTTACGTCTATTCATTTTATTTATAGATTATATTCGTGCTACCAAATACTTTTGACTTAGTAATGATAAAGCATATAGTGATTGTAATTCATAGTTGCGTGCCCAAAATATTTCGTCGCATATGTAATCAATGGCCATCGCTGAATAAAATGAAGAATTCACCAAAGCATTAGAAACATTATAATTTCCTTACATCTGAGATAAAAAATAATATTACGAGCAGAACATACAAATTAACATATTTTTTCTTGACTTTTAATATTTAAATACAAATTTATAAAATCACGCCCAAAATATTACCTATATATTTATAAAAAATAAATATTATCGTCGCACTTTTTTTCTGTAAATGGAAGCCTTATTTACCATGAAAGGTAATTTATATTATTCGTGGAAATTTTATGGTTTCTTTTACATTGAAAGCTTATTTCAAAGGATCGGCATCGAATTCTGAATGTTTTTGGAATTGTTACTTTGATCTTATAATTATACTATGACCTTCGGTTACTCTTCTTGAATATTCGTCGCGTGGAGTTTTCAGCCTATGTGTATGTGTATCTAAGACCAAATTATGTTTGTGGTATATTTAATGCAAATCAGTTTAGTATACACTCCATTCATCCACTTCCATTATTATACATATAGCTCTTGCGAGCTTACTCTCGTAATAACTAAATACTTATTTTCTTTAGCTGTGGTTAAGTATGGAGGTTAGGTTAAGTTACCGGTTTCGATTAGACAACCCCATGACCTTCTGTGGGTGCCGTAAAAGGCGACTAGGAGACATACACCAACATCAGCATCTATCCGCTCAAGGATACTTATCATCTAATTATGAAGCCACCTGCGTAGTGTGCGTAGTGGAGCGTAAGCGTAGTCATTATGGCAATCTGCTAAGATATGGTAAGAAGAGGCCCATGTTCAGCCGCGGACTTAAACAGGCTGCTGAAGTGAAAGATTTAATTTAAAAGTACAATTATTTATAACGTAGAAACATTTTAGTGGGTTTAGCTTCTTTAGCTTCTTCTGACGCTACGTTATAAAAAATCTATTAGCTTAAGTTATCTGTTAACCTATTGTGTACCTACGTCGTTAAGTGGAGCCCAATGGCTAGGGCGTCGGACTTGTAATCTTGAGGTCGCCAGTTCGAACCCCACCCATTGCACTACCGCCGTGAACCCAGTCGTAACACAAGCATTTTAGCTTCGTGTGAGGGGTTAACAAGAATACTAGTAGACAGCAAAACACTGCTAGTAGGTAATATTTAAAAAAAAAGTGGTTACTTATAAACATATTTAGCTGTATGCTTTAGTTACTTTGTAATAAACTGAATTTTCCATTGAGAGAGATTTCCATTTTAATCGATGAATGCAGTATTAAACGTGAACACACAGTTATACACAGGAATCAAAATCACGACCTTGATGATTATGACTTAAAGGCGAATGTTCTTATTCAATATTTTTAAAATAATTTTATTATAGTGAAAGTAATTTGTGAATTTAAGCGTAAAATACAAGATAACGTGTATTCAACGAGTATATTTTAAATTATCGTTATTTATATTTCACAACTTTTCTCCCGCAATGTTTGCAGACAGCGTCAAATTTGTATTAACACTTGAAGCATAAACTGCAATACTTGCATTTATAATGAGAATTCATTATCTTAATATAAACTAATAAAGGGTATAATTTTAATTCTTAAAATAAGGAATATGGCATCCTATTTGTCTTTTTTCCACATTGAAGCTTGTTTTTTGTAATCCTTTTATTGTTTTTTGTTAACCTGTATCTACCTGTATAGTTATTGTATAGTGCTGACAGATAATGGAATAGAATGATGTAAGCTCTGTTTAAAAATAAATTAAAAAGCTACCTCATCATTACTTTCTCTTTATCAATACTTTTTCGTTTATACACCACTAAAGATTTCCTAGAGATTTAAGATAACGATGTATGGTCAGATATATTTTAAAAACTAGATGTTTTTATTTTAAATGTTTCAGTAGAAGTGTTGTGCATACAATTTGTACACTTTTAAAAAAGGATAACTATTGTTATGATATACCTACATTAACAAATAAAATCTATGTATTTGTAAGAAAAAATATTTTATTCCTTTGGATAAATAGCACGCCATCGAAGCTGCAGTAACTGCGCCTTAGCAAAGTCGATATCGTACAAAATAATAACATTTACTTTATGTGCGTTTTTATTAATTGATCTACTAATCAGTTCAACTAATTGTGATGGTCATTAACTTTAATTGCACTAATAACTAATATATTTCACAAAATCAGCATTCATAAACTGAAGCCTGTTTGAGTCTTTAGCATTTATATTTTGCTGACGCCAAAATAATGCATTTAGCCACATAATTTACTGTTATTAACAAATAAAGTTAACTGGAAAAAGTGTCGATTAAACTTAAGACATTAAAGTAGGTTCATTTAACAAGTTTGTGAGGTATTAATTAAAGAGAGAGGGCTGTCTACTGTCCCGCGATGTCGTAAATATAAGAAAGGACGTTGACATCACCTAATTTGGATTTATGAATCAACTTGCAAGGCTTGTATTTTCGAAATACAAATTGTTTGAGTGAAAAGATAAATAAAGATAAGCCTAACGTCAAATGCTTGATAAGTAAAATGTTTTAACACGCTTAATATAAGTAATTAAAGTATTTTTTTTCTATTCCCAACACCACCACAAAGCCAGGATCAACAGTGACACACACTGGAAATAGCAAAGAGCACTGAGGCTCACCAAGACTTGAGAAAAAACTGCATTGGCGCATTGAATTTAATCAGAAAGAGATAAGAAGTATTCTTAATTCTAATCTCGTTACAGACTTGTGTTTCCATTCCTCCATTACAAAGTGGGAGACAGTAAATTAAATAAAAGTAAGTAAACGTAGCCTTGAGAGCAAATTAACATCTAGAGTAGCCAGTTGTAAAGGATCACGGATGGGAAATAAATTACGGGGCTTAATTGACAACATCTCATTTTTTGAACATGTATATTTTTTTATTTTTTTATGAAACTAGATCAAAAATCAAGGAACCCATATTTTTTCTTTTTTCGAAATTCATAGTTTTTCAAACAAAATAAAATTAAATAGATTTGGAATCAGAATTTGAAAATAAAGAAACGGTATTTTTGAAATGTTGTCAATTGTTACCTGTAGGTACCTAAGCCACTACCTGTAAAAAGTTCATTATGGAATGCAAATACATTTTATTTGATTAGTTTGATTCCAATAGATTAATACAAGTTATATAAGTATATGGTATACCAAGATATATAAATAGTTTGTCTAGACTATAAAAATTTACTACTATTTCTATTGGAAGTGATGAACCGACGGATGTAGCTGACATAAAGTTTGAGCTGGGTTGATCTTGGTAATTTATGAGGCATGGAGGAATATAAATAGGCAGCCTAAGGCTCTTTAGGACCGAGACTAGTGCGGCGGTTGCGTCCGCGACGGGGATTTCGTTAAAACAAACTCATAGAAACATATGTCAGCGGCCACACACAGGAACGACTAGTAAAATTTATTAGATCGTAGCGTCGTCGCCGTCACGTTTTTGTTGCCGTACAAGTGTGATCTTAAATGATCATCATCAGCCCGTATAATGTCCACTGCTGAACATGAGCCTCCTCCCGGGGAAAGAACTTGCCATAGTCACCACGCGTGGCAGGCGGATTGGTGACCGCAGTATTACGTTATACCCCATTAGAAATTTACATTTTTATAGATGATGTTATAAAAATCGGGACCAACGGCTTAACGTGCTTGCCGAGGCATGGTGACCCTCAACCAGTACCGTAAAGAAATCTTAGAATTTACACAAAAAAATCCTGTCCGGGGTCATGGGGTTCAAACCCACGGCATCCGAGATTTAAAGCGAGCAAATACCGCTACGCTACGGAGGTTGTCCGTAAATAAATGATTGAAATCGCACGCGCACAAGGCTTATTATAATGATTGATTTAAGTATGCAGCTCTAACTGATTATTTCACCAAAGGGACTCGAAAAAAAGATATTTAAAAGGTACTTGAAAGCTAGTTTAGGTATACCGTGCGTCCGCATCATATCCGCGATCTTCTTGTGGTATGACGAGACGTATACAGCAGTTTAGATGATGTCATAAATATGCTTACGTAGTTAGTACATAAAACAGACGTTTACTAAAATAACTACTATAAGTCACAATCCCTCAATCTCATCGCCAGCGACCGCTCTGAGCCGAGGTCAAAGCCACACAGAGGGCGCCCTCTTGTGCAGGTTGCTTAGTTTGTAGTTTTGTAAACTGGCTGAAGCTCTGCTCGCCTTAATGCCCGGTGAAATAGCAAAAGCTTCGTATCTAAATACGTATGTGCGTCCGAAAAAAAAAACTAAAATAACATGACACATTTGTGTTTGTTAATAAATTAATTAAATACACTTTTTAAAGCACTTATACAAAATTAACTTAACACCCATTAATTACGTTTATGTGTAGCTATAACGTTTGTTTTAAATATTATGTGCAATTAAAGTGTTGAATGATAGCTATTAAAAGACAGTTAAAGTATTAAATAGAATCGTTAAGTTAGAGTCAACTGCATCAATATTTATCTCTTCAATTCTGGTTTAATACACAATATACATACAAAAGTGTATTAACTTAACTAGTAAATAACAAAAAAAATGTGATATTGTTTTATTTATGTAAAATAGCTTCCCGCGCGTGGCTCCTTTTCCGCAAGGAACTTCATAAAAAAATAAAGCTTATAACCTTCCTCGATAAATGTGCTATCTTACACTGAAATATTTTTTGAAATCGCTCCTTTAGTTCCTAAGATCAGCGCGTTCAATCAAGCAAACAAACAAACAAACTCTTCAGCTTTATATATCAGTATTAGACTAGCTGTTGTCCGCGATTTCGTTCGCGTAGACTTTGATTTCTACATACAAACTCTGATACTCTATAGCCGTGCTTACAGATAAGTTCAGCTATCTATGCCCATCATCATCAACCCGTATAACATCCACTGCTGCATGTGGGCCATTTCCCGAGTCTAAAGGAGAGTTTTGCCATATCCACTACGCGTAGCAGGCAGGTTGATGACCGCAGTATTATGTTGTACCATACAAGGAAACGATGATGCCAGTTTCCTGGTAAACGCTTTGATATTGTAACAACCGGGACTTGCTTACCGTGCTTAACCAACCAGACCCGAAAATAAATTTTAGAATGTGCACAAAGATTTTTTATACGGCGTAGGGATCGAACCTACGATAAATCATTTCTACTTTTTTTGATTTATCAATCCGGTCAAATATTTTGACATAACATTCATCAAGATATGCTACTAAGGTGACCTTTAACAAATTGTCTACACCACGAGTTTATGTATTAATTAAGGAGGTTTATTTACTTAACAGATTTGGGGTAGAAATTTGGTTGTTTACAGTATAAGTTTAAGTTAATATTTAGGCACAGAAACTTCCGAAATAAAGTTATGTATTCGTTAGGAACAATAACTTATTTTAAAGTCTCATGATACCTCCTCCTTTCTAGAAATACTTAATACCCACATCTTTTTATGATATGCCATTCAACGCGAAAATGGTTTTTCTACATTACATGTACCTACTCGTATTATATTTGGGAAACTAACAATTGTACATCTCTACCTACTATAATAATAATCATCATCATCATCAGCCCGTACAACGTCTACTGCTGAACAAGGGCCTCCTCCCGAGGGAGGGTATTTGCACTACACTTGGCAGGCAGGTTGGTGACTGCAGTGTTATGTTGTAATAGTGAAGAAATGTTTTTCATATAACAAAAGAAATTATATTAAAAACCATGTATTTTATACATAACGTCTTCTCCCAATACTGCACCGGTGGCTCAGTGGTTACGGCATTAGCTTTTGTGACCTGGTATTTCGGGTTCGATTCACACCCGTGACAATTATTTGTGTGAACCAAAAATAGTTGTTTTGAGTCTGGGTATGCTTAGTGTCCGTGAATTATGAGTTTGTAAAGTCCCCCGCTACACAGGGATTAAATTCCCTAGTGCGGGAGTTGTCTTTTTAAAAAAAGAAAAGAGGTAGGGCCGTCATTTCACTTAATAATTAATGTTATTTTATTTTTTGTAAATAAACGTTTGGTAACATTACATTTATTATTTTATAGACATTTCTTTACTAAAGTAATCACTACACAATGATAATATCTAGTGTTAAAGGGATGGCTTTTTGGAAGAACTTTATGTATGCCTCTCACGAAAATGCATCAGACAGATAATAAAATAGAACATAATTTAATCCATCTATCATAGCTAAGTCTTCAAAACTTAATTTAAACTCTTAAACGATCATGTTGAAATTTTACGAGTAAATTGTTCTCATCAGTTATCTTGGTTAACAAATGACCGCCATCTTTTACGGTTCGGATGCTTCTCTGAGGTCACAGAGAAGACACAGGATAGATATAATTATATATTAACATAGATTATTCCTAACAAAATTAATCCCAAAGGATATTAATCTCGATAAATAAAAAGTAACTATTATATAGGTAGTCTAACGGTAGGTATATGCACGTTCGTGCGTTCGTTTGCAATGAACCTTCTCATATCATCATAGAGAGTTGCACAAAACCCCTCAAAAACTAAAGTCATGATTTTTTAATCCCCATACCAGCGCCCTGATCTATAGCCATCCAAGGCTGACAGAGGACGCCCAATATCTTCTAAATAACTTAAAATGTTGGGTTCAGAAATGTCATTAGTAATTCCATACATTTTAAATACTCCATGTATTTATTATTTCCTGTAAAATCGACGTCAAAAGATGGCAGGTTAAGGTCAAAATATATTTAATATAGTATACTAATATTACAAAGAGGTTAGATTTGTTTGTTTGTGTTGAATAGGCTCCGAAACTACTGGACCGTTTTGAAAAATTATTTTACCTTTTGAAAGCTACACTATCCCCGAATGAAGTTCTCACGGAAACGGGAGTTACGCGGGTGAAACCGCGCGCGTGAAGCTAGTTAATTATATCATAATATTGAAAAAAATATATACCAATTTAAAACTACAATTCAGCTTACTTTTGAAACCTTCAAACAACGTGTAGGTACTACAGTTTAACCTCTTTTCCTCTGCTTTCAATTCTCTAGACGGAGATCAATCAATCTAGTTTTTCCTCCGGACCGGGTGCCCTTAATTGGACATCTGCCTTGTAGCTTTATTACTTCCCGTGTTATTTGAGGACACATGTGAACACTACCTTCAATATAATGGAACTATTGTTTTAAATAGGGTGGTTTATTAGATTTCAGCTAACAGGCTAAGTTGAGGTTTAGTTTTAATAAATATGAAATTTAAAAGCAGGTCTATTTACGTAGTAGGTACTCGATAGTGTAGAGTGAATTTAACGTTGGACTTCCAAATAAAGATTCTGACTGTTTGTAGGTCCATATTGGGGTCCAGGACCTGATCACAGAACTACTCGATCTCATTATTGTATTGTACATATACACACAGCTGATAGATATTCGACATCAGACTGCGATTACAAATCCGCCTGAAGGTGCTTATGGCAATGCCAAAGTATGTTAAGAGGAGGCCCATGTTCAGAAAGAACCTTAAATGTTAACAGAACAAAATCATCGGAAAGAATTAACTTATTTCAACAAATTTTTATTGAGAGTTTGCTCCCAAGGTTTAAAGCAAATTTGAATGATAATTTGATAGTGTGATGCTAAAAGCCTTGATGTAAAACCTCGATATCAACTTGAACCAAGCTACTGCATCCACCCGTACAATTATTTTAGTTTATTTACCGAAAAGTTACAAAAGTTTATTTTAACACAACACATGTTATTTCCATAATAAGTTAAGAAAAATTCCTCCTTATTCTTCTTCTTCTTCTTCACTTCACCAGCCCGCTCACCGCCACAGCCGAATATGGGTCTCCCCTTTAAGGATCTTGGCTCGAAAAGTTCTTTAAGGGATATTTTCATAATGACCAGTCTTGGTGGCGGATGAGGTAATCGCTGTATGATGGCCACCTTAATCGTTCTGACTGATTTCGGCCACGGCGGCGGATCTCCAAGGTGATTAGCATATTTTAGTGCACAACTAAGTATGTGTGCAGAGAACAGGCACTTTTTATATTTCTTTTACTTTCCAAATCCGATGGGACGATTCTACACACGACTGGGGAAAGATCAGGTGCAAGACTGACAGTTACGTGATCTCCGAGGCACGGGTGAAGCACCATCAACCTTCAGACCTTTGGACTTTAGTCTGAAATTTTTTTGTTACATCGCTTTGTTCATTTGGAATCAAACCAACCTCGGTAGTTACGGTCGAACTTGTTACCGATCCACAAGGTAAAGACAGAATTATTTTCTAGAGTGAGCAAATATTATTATATTCTGGTCCAAATATATCAAGAATAGCTGAACAAAATACGGTTACACTTCACCGCTTCGTGTAGGTGTCTCTGTCTACCCTGTTGTAAAGAAATGGCGTGAACATATCATATGTAGCGGCTTTTTAAAAGGCATTGCATTGTGTCTCTGTTATTGTTCGGTCTTATCTTTGTTCTAGCCATTAGGAAGTCGGTGATGCGTGAACTGCTGGAAATAACTGGAACTATGAAGGTGTTAGATACATGGGCTTGTAATAGTTGTAAAGCGATATGTGAAATCACGCCTTTGTTCTAGAAAGAGTAGGCAGAGGGAGGTTGTGGTAGGTAGGTATGTTTATGTTTAGTAGATAGAAAAAGGCTAGTAGCTAGGATCGGGTCCGGTCGTCCTCGCGTGGCGAGGCTCGCGACGCGTTGCTTATTTCAACAAATTTTTATTGAGAGTTTGCTCCCAAGGTTTAAAGCAAATTTGAATGATAATTTGATAGTGTGATGCTAAAAGCCTTGATGTAAAACCTCGATATCAACTTGAACCAAGCTACTGCATCCACCCGTACAATTATTTTAGTTTATTTACCGAAAAGTTACAAAAGTTTATTTTAACACAAC
Source organism: Nycteola revayana (assembly GCA_947037095.2). Classification (NCBI taxonomy): domain Eukaryota; kingdom Metazoa; phylum Arthropoda; class Insecta; order Lepidoptera; family Nolidae; genus Nycteola; species Nycteola revayana. The sequence continues at coordinate 14,560,838 of OX344859.2, read as the reverse complement.
ACATGTTATTTCCATAATAAGTTAAGAAAGAATTCCTCCTTATTCTTCTTCTTCTTCTTCACTTCACCAGCCCGCTCACCGCCACAGCCGAATATGGGTCTCCCCTTTAAGGATCTTGGCTCGAAAAGTTCTTTAAGGGATATTTTCATAATGACCAGTCTTGGTGGCGGATGAGGTAATCGCTGTATGATGGCCACCTTAATCGTTCTGACTGATTTCGGCCACGGCGGCCGATCTCCAAGGTGATTAGCATATTATAGTGCACAACTAAGTATGTGTGCAAAGAACAGGCACTTTTTATATTTCTTTTACTTTCCAAATCCGATGGGACGATTCTACACACGACTGGGGAAAGATCAGGTGCAAGACTGACAGTTACGTGATCTCCGAGGCACGGGTGAAGCACCATCAACCTTCAGACCTTTTGACTTTAGTCTGAAATTTTTTTGTTACATCGCTTTGTTCATTTGGAATCAAACAAACCTCGGTAGTTACGGTCGAACTTGTTACCACTCGATCTACAAGGTAAAGACAGAATTATTTTCTAGAGTGAGCAAATATTATTATATTCTGGTCCAAATATATCAAGAATAGCTGAACAAAATACGGTTACACTTCACCGCTTCGTGTAGGTGTCTCTGTCTACCCTGTTGTAAAGAAATGGCGTGAACATATCATATGTAGCGGCTTTTTAAAAGGCATTGCATTGTGTCTCTGTTATTGTTCGGTCTTATCTTTGTTCTAGCCATTAGGAAGTCGGTGATGCGTGAACTGCTGGAAATAACTGGAACTATGAAGGTGTTAGATACATGGGCTTGTAATAGTTGTAAAGCGATATGTGATATCACGCCTTTGTTCTAGAAAGAGTAGGCAGAGGGAGGTTGTGGTAGGTAGGTATGTTTATGTTTAGTAGATAGAAAAAGGCTAGTAGCTAGGATCGGGTCCGGTCGTCCTCGCGTGGCGAGGCTCGCGACGCGTTGCTTCAGACCTTATCCCAGCCTGCGCTATTTAATTTTGAATTTATTATTAAACAAGCTTCCCGCGAGCGGTTTCACCCGCGTAGATCTTGGTCTACTACACTACATAGTATAAAACAAAGTCGCTTCCCGCTGTCTGTCCGTCCCTATGTATGCTTAGATTTAAAAATTCGCAACCGATTTTGATGCGGTTTTTTTTAATAGATAGAGTGATTCAAGAGGAAGGTTTACATGTATGATACATCAGCATTGCACCCGTGCGGAGCCGGGGCGGGTCGCTAGTTAATAATAAAACAATCTTCCCGCGCGCGGTTTCACCCGCGTAGATCCTGGTCCCTTGGGAACTTCTTAATAAAATATAAATTATAGCCTTCCTCGATAAATAATAGGTTATCTAACACTGAAATATTTTTTCTAATCGGTCTTGTAGTTCCTCAGATGCTTATGGGAACGGGAGTTACGCGGTTGAAACCGCAAGTTATCACTAAACGATTTCATTTCATTTCGATGAATACCAAAACTGATATCAGACTGATTCACGACACAATATCAATAGTAGGTAGGTACACGAAACGGCATAGCAATCACAACAAAATCGGAAATGCATGCCTACCATTGCAAATTAGGGTGAACCGCACTATGTGGACGGCAATGGGGTCGCTCACCCTGTATAACTAGGTCACGAGGTTTTACCTCCCTACCTGACATTACGGGAAAAGTTTAGCGTTCATTACCCTCGGAGACTTTGGACTAATAGTAAGTAAAGTTAAGATAAGTTTTTGAGGAAGCATATTGTATAAAATAATATGTTATAAAACACAACCTTTGTGGTTTAGCGGTTTAAGTCACGCCTTAAGTCTTAGAGGTCATGAGTTCGATCGCGCACAAAAAATCTTTAGGTAAATTTTGAGCTTTCTTTCCGGGTATGTCGGAAAGCACGTTAAGCCGTTGGTCTCGATTGATTTTCCATCATCTATAACAAGCGTATACGAGTGAATGGACAGCAATGATTCCTTGAGTTTTACAACGTAATATTGCAGTCACCACCCGCCTGCAAAGCGTTTTGACTATGGCAAAAACCTTCCTTCAGGAGGAGGCCCATGTTCAGCACTGGATGTTATACAGGCTGATGACGATGATGATTGTATGAATTCCATCGCCATAACAACAGATAGTATTAAATGTAGTAGTTATGTCAGTGAAGGACATCCTCCGTTGCGTAGCGATATAAGTCTCGGATATCGTAGATTCGATCTCCGTGCCGGTCAAGAAATAATTTAGCGAAATGATCTCCAAATCTAGAGATTTCAGGAATTAAAAAACCGCATCAAAATTGCAATATTTATTCTTCCCACTCGTTTATTTTCCCATGTTTGGATCATTGGTAACTGCGAAAATGACAGCCCCATTCTTACCTCTAGCTTTTGTTCCTACACCTAAGTGCTTTTGAAAAAATATTAACATAGAATGATAGTACTAATAAATAAATTAATTAAAATATACTTTATTAACTCTGACCATAAAAAAATACATTCTAGGTACTACTTAATTATTCTTAATTCTAAAACGACTGTTTTTTTTAACTATCTATTTATGTTTGTTTAACTAACTATCAGCTACCAGGTTAGGCTGTCTTGTGACATAGGCCTCCTCTAATTCCCTCCACTTTTCGCGATCCAGTGCGACTCTTCTCCAACTTTTGGGCAAATCATCCTTCCATCTTTTCACCGATTTATCTCTTTTTCGTTTTCCATTCCTTGGTTACCACTCTGTAACCTTTTTAGTCTATCAATTAATTTTTATTACATATATTTTATATTCTACTTATAGGTATTATCATTGTTTTATAATTATTATTGTTGTGTGTTCAATTTTGTTTTATTTCTTTCTTTAATTGAAGATTATTCACTATTGGGCGAAACCAACTTACGAGTTTCTCACGGATTGTCTACAGCTTTTTAAGTATTCTAACTTCGTCGGGATATACTTATTGGGAGTTCTAGCGTCCGATGCAGGCATACGCGAAGTTATTCGATATTCCCACAGTAAACTGAAACTTGCAACTATTGTGTGTCATACATTTTATGTTTTAAAAGCTTTATACTTTTTAAATCTTATTGAATGTCATATTACATAATGCGGTTTACTTTAGTGCTAAAGAACAAAATACATATGTATTCTTATTGTTTATTATACACATAAAATACATATATTATGCAGAAATACAATTATAATTAAAGCGACCGTATCCCAATGGCTAAGGCGTCGGACTTGTGATCTTGTGATCGTCGCGCGTCGGTTCGATTCCCACCCATTGCACTACCGTCGTGAACCCACTCGTAACACAAGTATTTTAGCTTAGCACAGGGGGTTAACAAGAATACTAGTGGATTGCAAATATCTACTAGTAAACTATTAGAGACAAAAAAAAATACAATGCACAAATACGAGCTTAATTAATTTAGGTATGAATTTTCTTCCAGCAAACCCCTGGGAAAAATATGTTAACATAGGGCGTTACCGTGTACAACCAAAAAACTACTTAGATATCGGTAAAAAAAAAACATTCTACCTAATACTTACTTACCATGCTTAAATAAAATACATATTTATACAAAGACAACCTACATTCGAGGGGTGAAAGGCTATTTGTTTGAAGCGACATTTTGGACGATATGGAGTTATATACATATTCGGATTCAGCGAATTTTTCTGCGTCGTCTGAGCCGGGTTTCGTACAATTCTGAGCACTTTTATGGCGCTTAAAACAATGCCATTTTAGTGCATAATTCTCAAACATGATGTATGATCAGACTTCAAATTTGCCATATTTTTTTTTAGTATATCATTTAAGCTGTATACAAAAACAGAGAATCGGATCATAAGCCGTTATTCCCTTCCTAAAATTTTTGTTCGATGGCAGATAAATCGTTTTTCGATGTAGCTATCTTTAGATGAAAAGTCCCTTCAAACATTTTGCTTACGACTACTTACTCTGTGCAATGTCGCTTCAACCAATTTGCCGTCAGCCAAATTCATTAAGACATGTCGTCGGTTCAACCCTTTCGCTACAACTGTTTTTCACTCTGTTTAGAACAACCAAGTTATATAACTCCTTTCAAAATCTGAGACATCAAACAACTCTTTGAGAATGTTCATCGTTGCTTAAGCCAACTTTCCTGAATCGTAAACAAAACCCAAAACCCAAACCCAAATTGGTAGTTAAACAAAATAGCCTATTCCTATTATTATTGAGTAACGTCGATTCAATCATTTTGCTTTCTCCTGCATAAGTACTGTAATGTCACTTAAGCCATTTTGCCTGCTGATTAGTGACAATGTTGGAAGTTGAATCATTTTTCTTTACTCTAAAAATAAGGCGATACAGATCATTTTGTATTAAGCGACAATTTATCTTATACTCATAACTGTTTTTTAATTGAAAATTATACCAAAACATTCAGGGATTTTTTTTCAATAAAAATTTGCGATCCCCATTATAGAAAGAGCACTAGTTTTTTCATAACGATTTTTTTCCAAATTTTGAATCTTTAAATGGCTCTCCTGTAAAGTTCGTAAAATGTCGCTTCAAACAAATAGCCTTTCACCCCTCGAATATTTATAAAAGACTTCATAAACTATAATTATATACATTACTAGCTGACCCGGCAAATAGATGTTGGCCGATTCTCAGACCTACTCAATATGCTCACAAAATTTCATGAGAATCGGTCAAGCCGTTTCGGAGAAGTACGGGAACGAACATTGTGACACGAGAATTTTATATATAAGATATTATGTATTTTATGTATGTACAACTAACAGTTAGCCAACTTAATGCTTAGGTTCGAAGTGAAGTTAAGTACTGAACTCAGTTATACGTATGTAGCTTTAATTCATATCGTTAGCAACTCGTTAACGATCACTGCTTGACATGGCCTCGACTCGAAGGAGGGTTTTTGCCATAGTCACCACGCTTGGTAGGCTGGTTGGTGTCTGCAGTGTTATTTAATAACACCCAAAGTAACATATAGTCTTATTAATAAATATATATCTTGTGAGTTTTTGTCATCGGTAAAGTTTGCGAAATGTTTGTGAGGTTGTAGGGGTAATCTCTGAATCTACTGAACCGATTTCGCAATTTCTTTTACCAATATGAAGCCGCGTTATTTGTGCCTATTGCTCATATTTTAAGCCAAAGTTTCCATGGGAACAGGGTCTACACGGGTGAAACCATGTGGGACAGCTAGTTTATCATACATTTAGACTTTAGTACGATGAGCTTTAGCTTCGATGTCGGCTCAAAGCAGTGTTATTTGTTACTACAATCGTTGGATGTCTCGCTACTGAAGTATTTACGTTCCTCCATGAGTTCATTGCCTTACTTTCTGTTTGAGTAAATCTGTACTTATAATAATAATATAGGTAAGTACATAAAGCTGATAATAAGCTGTGGCCCAAAATAACCACCAAGTGGAGCCCTGACACAGCTAGAAGGCGTCGCGGCAGACCCCGTAGTAAATGGCAGGACGAGCTGGACAAAACGAACGGCCAGTGGCCTACTTTAGCCCTGGATCGAAAGAGCTGGAAGTCATGGGGACAACCCTTAGCCCAGCAGTGGGATGATGCAGGCTAACAGTAACAGTAACATAAAGCTGAAGAGTTTGTTTGCTTGAACGCGCTTATCTCAGGAACGACTGGTCTGATTTGAAAAATTACTTTAGTGTTAGATAACTTATTTATCAAGGAAGGCTATAGACTATATTTAATTATGTTCCTATGAGGGCGTATATTTTTTATATATTTTATTAAAGGAAGGGCAGGACGTGGGTGAAACCACGCTTCACTCACGTCCTATCCTGCTTTTAATAAAGTATATAAAATAATGAAATCAAGTTTCTTTTCTTTTCAATTTTATATAATACCTATACAAGTAAAACATTTTCTTTATGCATATTTTTAATGTTGTAAGGTATAAGTAGGTACATCATATTTCCCGACAGTTTTAATATTAGTATGTGGGCTCAAAGCTTTTCCCAGTGAAGTCGTTAACCGCTTTTCTTTATTATACTCGTAAAACAATATATCTTAATCGACCCTCTTTAGTTTTTTATAGTCTGAGCTAAAAGCGTTTTGTGCCCATGCCTTTTTAGGGTTCCGTAGCCAAATGGCAAAAAACGGAACCCTTATAGATTCGTCATGTCTGTCTGTCTGTCTGTCTGTCTGTCTGTCCGTCCGTATGTCACAGCCACTTTTTTCCGAAACTATAAGAACTATAATGTTGAAACTTGGCAAGTAGATGTATGTTGTGAACCGCATTAAGATTTTCACACAAAAATAGAAAAAAAACAATAAATTTTGGGGTTCCCCATACATAGAACTGAAACTCAAAAATTTTTTTTTCATCGAACCCATACGTGTGGGGTATCTATGAATAGGTCTTCAAAAATGATGTTGAGGTTTCTAATGTAATTTTTTTCTAAACTGAATAGTTTGCGCGAGAGACACTTCCAAAGTGGTAAAATGTGTGTCCCCCCCCCCTGTAACTTCTAAAATAAGAGAATGATAAATCTAAAAAAAATATATGATGTACATTACCATGCAAACTTCCACCGAAAATTGGTTTGAACGAGATCTTGTAAGTAGTTTTTTTTTAATACGTCAAAAATCGTAAACCGCAATTTAGCTTTCATTCAATCAAAGTTACAACGAACTACAAGAACTTTTATACTATGTTACTTGTTGTATTTTTGATATCAAAAATAAGGTAGGCAATTGCAACTAGTACGGAACCCTTCGTGCGAGAGTCCGACTCGCACTTGGCCGGTTTTTGTATATTTTAGAATCGTAGGTGATTAAAAGAACCTTACAGGCCTTCGGGCCTTACTTTGCGGACGTTTATACTAACTTTAATTAAACATACGAAATAACTATCTAATTTAATTCCACTCAAAAATGTGTCTTAATGCTGGAAAACAATTTTTGCAACGCGCCCTTCCACCCGCAAAAATTACCCGCACAACATGAAAGAAGGACATCTTTTTGTAATAATAAGAGTTTTCCAGTCTGCTAGTATTCTTTTTACCACCTCGTGCTAAACTAAAAAGCTTATAACGGTAGTGCAATGGGTGGGGATCGAACCGGTGACCACAACATCACAAGTCACCAGATAAAAACCCGATCTGAGTTTCGTCCCTCATCACATCATCAGAGTGGTGTGACTTTTGGGCCAGATTGCCTCGCAGGCAACGCAGGAGTGTCCGGGGGGATTACTAAATACATTAATGCACTAGGTTAGAGAGGTCCTCTCCTCGTAGTTTAACTATAGCATACCACGCTATGGAGAGGACGGGTCCCGCATACTCATGCGCCGGCGCGGGCAGCACTGCAGCGGTGAAGATGCGTAACAACCTGGACAAAAAAAAAGAGGTCTCAGAAGCCACTGTGTCACTGGTGCCAACCTTCCGATGCGTTCGTAGACCCGAAGTCCGAGAGGCCCGCGAACTGTAAAGTAGAGCGACATTTGCACAAAACTCCCCTAAAAAAACTAAAAGCCATAATCCCTCAATCTCCCCGTCAGCGACCGCCCTGAGCCGAGGTCCGAGTCCCACAGTAGATGCCCTCTTGCGCAGGTTGCTTAGTTTGTACTTAGTGTTTAAACCATTTATCTAGGCTGGAGCTGTGCTCGCCATTATGCCCGGTGAAGTAGCAAAAACTAAAAAAAATATCTATGTCCGTCCAAAAAAAAAAAACAACCCGGTGCCAGTATACCAGTATTAGCAATGACTAACAAATCACGGTCTATATACCTACATATATTTTTCATAAAGTTACAATTCATTTACTTTAGCAAAATTCGATAGCGTTATCGTTAGGTATATTGTTATAACATAGTTCTACTTTTGTAAAGTTGTAAGTTCCCCTCGATATAAAGGATGATATGACTTTTTTATTCAGAGCACGAAGTTTAGGTTATACGGTCAGGCGGTTATTGAATTTACATTGTATCGGGTTTCGCCTAGTAATGTGGGCAACCTATTCACTACATAGTTAGTAGTAGAAGTTGTAAATGTATTCACAAGATAGTAGGTAATATGTTGTTAGCGAGGTTTTTGGGGTAGGTACTATGAAAAATGTCGTGTTAGTTGACCTGGCTTTGGAATTAGAAGTCACGTTTATGTAGTAAATAGGTTTCATATTTAGAAGTAGGCAATGGAGTTATGACTATGCAAAATTTACATAGTCATAACTCCATTGCCTTCTTCTGTATTGCAAATATAATTTTCAGTTGATTTATACGTTTGTGTGTACTGTTTGTATTTTAATGTGGTAAAAAAATAAAAAAAATACTGATGTGATAATTCTGTTTAATCGTAAGCAATGTAAAATTTTATGACATACACCACAGAGGTATGACAACATAGCACAGATTCGAATTAATTTTACTCTGTAATTTAAACGATATTTATTCAGCACGTAGGTATTTACATACTTTTAGGTAAATGTTAATTATACAGAATGAAATAATATTAAATTCAATACAAAATATGGTAACTAAAATCTATTGCGAATTAGCTAATCATATGCCAGTAACAATTATTAATTCTACGATTTTAATCTTAATAACTATATATTTAAAGTTTTATAGAAATCTACGTATACGTTTAGGTATAGCCTGAATTATTTCGCCTAGTTCAAAAATCGCGGTGTATGAAGTATACTGCATTAGAATTTTACATTGTTCTGTAATATATACGAAGTCAATAAATTGAGGTGGATATTCAATGGGCGTTGAACGTCACCACTCGCCTTGTTAATTGATTTATAACACAAAGGTTGCTGGAGAGACGGTTTAATTCTACGAGTGCTTTTTTAATTCAAGATAATAAAGCTCTTCCATAAATATCTGTACATTAAATTTTACAAGCTTCCCGCGCTTTCATTCGCGTATCTCCCGCTCCCGTGGGAGCTTCATAATAAATGATATAGGCTTCCTAAATACCTAATTAGGTTTTATATAACACTAAAATAGTTGTTCAAATAGGACCAGTACTTCCTGAGCTTAGTTTTCAAGAAAACAAACAAACAAATAAACTCTTGAGCTTGATATATTAATATTGATAAGTATACATAGCAGGATATTTAAAAACGGTTATTTTTGGTAAAGACAACTCCAACAATAGGGAATGATCCCTGTATCGCGGGGGACTTGACAAACACTCAATTTACGGACCAAAGCATACCCAGACTCAGAAAAGCTATCTTTGGTTCACATAAATAATTGTTCCGGGTGGGAATCAAACCTGGAAAATCAGATAGCACTAACATTTACTTTAACTACTGAGTATAAAATTGAGTATAGCTATAAAGCTTTCCTCGATAAATTGGCTAACTAACACTGAAATATTTTTTCAAATCGGACCTATAGTTCCTAAGATTAGCGCGTTTAAGCAAACAAACACTTCAGCTTTATATAAGAGTGTAAATATAAATAGAAGTACATTTATTAACAAAATGAAAGTGCTTAATTTTACAATCTTAAATTAAACTTAAAATAAAAACTAATTATTAAGTAAAAAGGAAAAAAAAGTGTGGGATAAATATAAATGAGTATATTTAGATTAATACTCATTTATATTTATCCATTAAATTCATTAAAAGCGCCCAGCCCAATAGCTAGGGCGTTGGACTTGCAATAATGTGGTCGCCGGTTCGATCCCCACCCTTTGCACTACCGACATGAACCCACTCGTAACACAAGCATTTTAGCTTAGCACGAGGGGTTAACAAGAATACTAGTATTGTATTGGGCTTAACCTAAGATGCAGATTCGACTCCTGCCGGTAGTTGAATTTTAATAATCTCAATTTTGAAATTACAATGCTATACTCGTATTTACAATAACAATTGTAAATTAAGACTATTTTCAACAGAAATGTATTTAATCTTTGAAATCCCGCCTAAAAATCCGCTAAGAACATAATTTAGTGGACATGCAGTTTAATTGGAGTACTTCTAAATCTTTTTATTACAAGCTCCAGTGAGTTTTAGACAACTTCTTTTTTCCTTATCTCATGTCTGTCTCGAATTGTACTGAAACAAACAAACTCAAGTTTAGGGATTAACTTTTCAATTTCTCGTCACAATAGACAATACGATCTCAAGTAGACGGTTTAGACAAAAATATTCTGTCAAATCTCGATTAGCATTAGTCAGCTGAAATTTTGGACATAGTGTAGTTTTTGCAGCTTGAAAATTTGATATAGGTATGAGTTGGTAATATGGTGTTAGTATCAATGACATTGCAAAAATTAAAATAGTTAAAAGTAGCCTTCTCCTTTCAACTATTTTTAGATTTTAATAGAAAACAATGCATATAATGTTAACAGCCCGTATTAACCTTTACTAAACATGTGCTTCCCTTAAAAACTTTTTGAAATATTAATAATTCATTATACACAGGTACATAAAATAAAATATATAAAATTTCGAAGTTACGTATCTATGTATATGAAATTTCGTATCTTTATATATATATATATGAATCTATGTGCATAATGAATTATAATTTTGATACGTGGAAGTTTAAAAGTTTATATTTGAAATAGTAATCAAAAGTGTACGCCATAAACCAAAAATAAAGCTTACTTAAAATTTTATTATAAACGTGTCCATTATACACCTGCCATAATAAAATTTCCTTGAGGCCTTCTTAATTAAGGCCTCACAGCACAGATTTATGTGGTGTGTGTTTAAATATTATTTTATATTATTCTTATAATATAAAATGTCAATAAATAATGTTTTAATATATTATTGTTGAAAAGTATTTACTCAACGTGAAGAAGACAAACAAAATGCATAAATCTGTTTCAAAACTACAAAATACGTACAAAGTACATATATTTCAACCACTAATACCGATTGGACGTTTTAATTATAAGTTAGCTTAGCTGAATAAAGTAGTGTGTACATAAATTGTCTAACCAATTTCTCTGTGCTATGTATCACGAGGGGTAAACCCCAGTTTAAATTGAAGCTAATCATCTACCATATCTCAAGTATTTGAACGTTGATGGAATAAATTACTTCTTGTCTGGCGTTGGAAGGGTTTTTAGCTTTGCCGGTTAAGATTACAATGACCTTTCATATGTTACATCAATGACTTTTATCATAGTTCCTGGACCAACATGTGGACATTCTTCTTCACTACACAGTATAAAACAAAGTCGCTTCCCGCTGTCTTTCTGTGCCTATGCTTAGATCTTTAAAACTACGCAACGGATTTTTATGCGATTTTTTTTAATAGATAGAGTGATTCAAGAGGGATCATAGGTATGTATAATACATAAGCATTGCGGGTCGCTAGTTTTGAGTAGCATTTTTTTCAATAAAACGCTTTTTCCTGAATGATTGACGGATTAACGTACAACTTAAACAACTGACCATAGAGACCCGAGACTTTTTATATAATGTAGGTATTTGATAAGAAATGCTTTTTAAATATGCCACCCTTAAGAGGATATTTAGTACCTATGCAGAAATGTATTTCTGGGTCTCATTGGTTGAGGTATACTGGCTGCCTTGAAAAGCACGTTATGCCTTATATCCCAGATACTATCTACAAGTAAATAACAGACTACAGACCAGAGAATACGGCCTTCTGAGCAGAGTGAGAGTCAAACTTATATAAAACCTGCAAATAGAGTACTGTTATAAGGCAACAAAAGTTTTATATATTATTTCTGTAATTTACATACATTATGGTTTAATCCTCTCCGTGCCGCAGAAAGCACGTTAAGCCGTTGGTCCGGATTGTTATAAAATCATCTTTAACAAGCGTAGGTATACCGGGGAATGGGCAGCAGCGTTTCCTTGTATGTTACTACATAAAACTGCGACCACCAACCCGCCTGCCAAGCGTGGTGACTTTTGCATAAACCCTCCCTCAGCAGTGGCCGTTATAATGGCTTATAATGATGATGATTGTTTTATTAACTTTTATAGCTTTTTCACTTAGCCCTCCTTTTTAGGGGTCCAACTCCGGTGACTGCACCGGTGGCTCAGTGGTTACGGAAGTTGCTTCTGAGACCTGGTGTTCTGGGTTCGATTCCCACCCGGGACAATTATTTGTGTGAACCACAAATAGTTGTTCTGAGTCTGGGTGTTCTTTGTGTCCGTGAAATGAATGTTTGTAAAGTCCCCCGCGACACAGGGATTTATTTCCCTAGTGCGGGAGTTGTCTTTTTGTAAAAAAAAAAAAAAAAAAAAAAAAACTCCAAACAGCTATAATTTTAATGTAAATATTTTTAGTATATTATGTAAAATTTAAATATCATTTTTACGTAACTCAGTAGTAGAATAAGTTACAAACTTTAAATTGAAAATGTGTTTAAAAACTGTAATAATTTGAATAAAAAAGTTTAACATTCCCATATTAATACAGAAAATGAAATAGTAACTAACTGAAATAGATTGGTGCTTTAATTTTTTAAACCTAATCTGTATCGTTTTCAGTACCAAATATTTACTAAGTTATATTTCTCTATACTAAAATTATAAAGGGTAGAAGTTTGTATTTTTAGATTTTTGTGTTTGTTTCGTATAAACTCAAAAACTACTGGACGGATTTCAATAATTCCATTCGAATGCTAAATTACCCGTTCGAAGCCGGCTCGTCTAAAATAACTTTAAATTTTAAAACAATTATAATCCAATCTCCAGAAGAGTTTTTTATTTTATTTTATGGCTTGAACGCGATCGACTACGATGATTCGACGATATACGACGTTTATATCACATGTAGATATGAATAATCTAATATGGTAACACGCTTATACTGAATCTTGACATTTCATAATTTAAATAAAGAAAACTAGTTGCGCCCCAGGGTTTTACCCGCGTCACTCTGCTCCAGTGGGTCGGAGCGTGATATTTTGTAACCTATATGTAATTCCAGCTTATAAACTATCCACGTGCAAAATTTCTGCCAAATCCATTCAGTAGTTTTTGCGTGAAAGAGTAACAAACTTACATACATCCATTCAAACAAACTTTCGCATTCATAATATTGACATCGAACTTTAGCTAGACTAATAAATCTAAAAATGATCTCATTCCATCCGAAATCATATCCTATACTGCAAGTAGCTACTCTTAATCGAATCTGAAGAGATTGTTTGTTTGTTTGAACACGCTTATGACACAAACTACTACTGGTCTGATTTGAAAAAGTCTTTCAGTGTTAGATAACTCATTTATCAAGAAAAGTTTTAGGCTATATTTAATTATGTAGTTACTACGGGAACGGGAGTTACGCGGGTGATCTAAAATGGTCAAATATTTTTGTTAAGTTGACTACACATATGTGAAGTGCATGCGGATGTTGTAAAACTCGTATGTGTGTGTGTTTGTGTGCAACTAAACGCAGCACTAGACTGCGTCGTATCGAGCGGCTTGGGTTCAACGATCCTACTGTAAGGGAGAGTTGTGTTCACTCACGATATACTTACCCTCTGAAGTGCTTGCCACGAAATACTAAAAAATACTAACAATTTTAGTAAAGCTATGGTGGTAATATTATTTTTTGGTGTCGAATATTACAATTATTATTATATTTGTTTAGACAAATTTAAACCAATGGCTTTTAAAATCTAGGATAGGTTGCACTTTGGCAAAATAATATATAGGTCGATAATTAGAGATACAGCATTCCGTCCTAGTACTGCTTTATTTGAAATATACCCTTAAATATTCAATAAAAACCTGGAATGCGTTTAAAAATCTGGTCAAATGTGAGCAGCCGAAAGCACCGTTTCCCCAGTTAGGTAAATCTAACTCTTTCATGTTGAAACAACAAAATTGATTGAATAAAATTTAGCTCACAGTTTATATAGAAATAGGAGCAATGAATTCAGACTTGTGTAGATATTTTAAATAAGAAGTGCCGAATAAATATCATATAATTTTTATTGTTTTATAATAACTTTTGCATTTTTATGTGGGTGCAAATGTAATAAAGAATGAGAATATTTAATGACGCTTGTCTACATCGACATCGCGTATTCATAAGAAGAATATCTTCCACCAACACGTCTATACAATCACATAAAAAGTGGTCAAATTTATGCTGACACTGAAAATAGGGATTTATGACTGACTGAAATAATAATAGCGTGGAAGTGATAAAACTTGTGAGAATGAGGTTTTCGCGTTTGTGCTAATGCAGTTAAACTTGTGAAGTACACAGAACAGATTTGAAGATTGCATTCAATAAAACGATGCAATTGGAGTGCTTGCAGATGGGAGTGTTATATGATTTTGAAGTTTTGGATTTGGTTTTAGAAAAAAAAATGCATGGTAGTGTCTTCAGTGTGCATTTATAGTTTAATAGTTATGGATATAATTTCAATGATATATGATAATTTATGTTTAAATGAATAAATAATGATAATCATAAGTGTTTTGAATTCATGTTTATAATCATATAAAACATACATTTTTAAATTTATAGAATTACGTCCCTCAGTTCTTGACATTTCTGCTCCACCTAAAGGCGTACTGGTAGATTATGCCTAAAGTATTAAGACCAACCTTTTACAATAACACGTCGTCCAAAGTTTTACATTAATAAATAAAAATTTCAACTATTATCGTATGGAGACTTTAGAAGAAAATATTTCATATTTTTATTAATAGTATTATTTTTATTTAACATTAAACAAATAATTTAAAAAAAAAATACACTTTGCATTAATAATAAATACCAAATAATAAAAACCGCAAAAACGGTAATAAAAACCGCAAATAGCGATATATGTCTGTACATTAAAAATAAAACATCGGAGGTAGTTTCACTGGAAAAAATTACAATGAAGAAAGAGCGGCCTTATAATGCATTTAAACTACTTGTAAACAAAAACAAGCTAGAAACGTTTCTAAATGACCAGTTGTGGCCCGACGGTATCACATTTCGACGTTTTGTGCACTTCAAAAGTAGAAGAGAAGAGCATAAGAATGCTTCTCAGAGCAATTAAATGAAAATCAGGACGTAATGGATAGTGCTTCGAAAATGAACATAATAACATTTAACTGTAAAAATGTGAAGAGATCAGTAACATGCGTGCGCTCACTGTGCAATACGGCCGATATAATATTGTTACAAGAAACGTGGTTATATCCACATGATTTACACTTTCTCGAAAACATAGATCAAGAATTCAGCTACACTGCGAAGTCGTCAGTAGACACGTCTGCTGGTATTTGCAAAGGTAGACCATATGGAGGTGTCGCCATAATGTGGCGAAAAAGTGCTTTTAATTGCGTGTCGGTAGTAAAAAGTAATAATAATAGGATATGTGCAGTAAAAGTAGTGGTTAATAACAGATCGTTTATGGTTATAAATGTGTATATGCCAACGGACTGTAGCGAGAACTTGTTAGACTTTACGGAGTGCCTCAGTGAAATATACTCAATGATACAAAATAATAATATTGAATCAGTGTTTGTACTAGGGGACTTCAACGCGCACCCAGGTGAGTCATTCTGTAATGAACTTCTTAGTTTCTGTAACGAGCAAGAATTATTATGTGCGGATGTTAATTATCTCGGCATGTCGTCGCCGCCTACTTATACATTTATTAGTGACTCACATGGGTGTAAACGTTGGCTAGACCACTGTCTTGTAACACAGTCGGCGTCCAAAACAATTGTAAACATTGAGGTGATTTATGACTCTTTCTGGTCAGATCACTTTCCATTAAAATTGGAGTGTGATATTAATATCATTAGAGTAAAAACATTTGTTAAAAAAATATGTAATAACGTGCGTTGGGGCGAAAGAAGCCCAGAAGAAATTCATAAATACTTTTTGCACTGTAATAACAATTTGAAGAGTTTAGACATTCCTGAAAATTTTAAAATATGTGCTGATAAATATTGTGATAAGCTCGATCATAACATTTTGTTGGATGATATGTATAGCAAAATTGTAAATATATTGTGTGAGGCTGCCAGTAGTAGCAGGACCTCAAGAGGCTTTATAGGAAAAAATAAAGGTATAAAGGGCTGGAACAAACATGTAAAAGAATATCACACCCAAGCAAAGATTATGTTTAAAATGTGGATGTGGTATGGTCAACCAAGTAGCGGGCCTATCTTTGAAGATATGAAATTAGCGCGTAAAATGTTTAAATCAAAATTAAAATGGTGTATTAAAAACCAAAACAAAATTGAAATGGACATAATAGCCTCATTACACTCAAAAAAATCATTCACGTCATTTTGGAAAGGGACTAAAAAACTAAATAATAATACCCCAAGTCTTTCAGCTAGCGTGGATGGTCGGAATGACTGCACTGAAATAGCCAATATCTTCAAAGAACATTTTAAAATGAGTGCTCCTCTCGATACTTCGGCGAGGATGAATGATGCTGAGCACTGTCGTGCTGGATCACCCCTTCGATTTTCATGTAAAGAAATAAAATCTATTATTAAATGTATGAAGAGAGGTAAATCTCCTGGTCACGATGGGCTCAGCATCGAACATCTTCAAAACGCTGGTATACATCTGCCGCGAGTGTTGACTATGTTTTTTAATTTGTGCTTGGGACATTCTCACTTACCACAGGAGCTACTGGATACAGTAGTCATACCTATTGTGAAGGACAGGACAGGGGACATAGCAGACAAGAGTAATTATAGGCCTATCTCACTGGCAACGGTGATAGCTAAAGTACTTGACAGTGTGCTTGACACCCGCCTCGGTGGATATACCCGGCTACACGACTCACAGTTTGGCTTTCGTGCTGGGTTGTCCACTGAAAGTGCCATTTTTGCGTTGAAGCATACTGTCAAGTATTATACAGATAGAAAAACACCAGTTTATGCTTGTTTCCTGGACCTGTCAAAAGCATTTGACCTGGTTTCCTATAATGCCCTATGGGGAAAGCTCCGAGAGGAGGGCGTTCCTGCTTCGCTAGTGTCTACGTTATCTTTATGGTATGATAAGCAGAGAAATTTTGTAAAGTGGTCAAATGCGCTGTCGGACCCCTACAAATTAGAGTGTGGTGTGAGACAGGGAGGTCTTACCTCCCCGAGGCTCTTTAACATTTATGTGAATAAATTACTGGTTGAGCTCAGCAACACTCATGTTGGATGCCACATTGACGGAGTTAGTTTGAATAACTTAAGTTACGCAGACGATATGGTGTTGCTGAGCCCATCCATCTGTGGAATGAGAAAGCTACTCTCGATTTGTGAGGGTTATGCTGAGCAATATGGGCTAAAGTACAACCCTAAGAAGAGTGAGCTACTGGTGTTTAGAGGTAGAAATAAAAGCCCATCATATATCCCTCCGGTAACACTGTGTGGCTCACTTTTGCAGAGAGTAACCCAGTTTAAATATCTGGGCCACATTGTTACTGAAGACCTGAAAGACGACAAAGACATGGAAAGGGAGCGCAGGGCATTGGCTGTGAGGGGAAATATGGTGGCTCGAAGGTTTGCTGGTTGCTCAGTACCAGTAAAAATCACATTGTTCAAGGCTTACTGCCAAACTTTTTACACCTGCAGCCTTTGGGCTAATCACACCAAAAAAGCAGATAATGCCCTGAGAATACAATATAATAATACCTTTAGGGTGTTGTTGAGGCTTACACCTTATTGTAGTGCATCAGGTATGTTCACCGATGCCCACACCGACGACTATTTTGCAATAATGCGTAAGAAGGTGGCGTCGATGATAAGCAGAGTGGGAGGAAGCAACAATGGCATCTTAAGGGTGTTTGCTGAAAGGCTAGATGGGCCTACCATGGGTAGATTTATCAAGCTACATGTTTCACATGGGGCTTGGTGAACCTATCTATGGCCGGAACATTATATTTATTTTATTATTATTTTATTTCACCTGTTATTTAGATACTAACATAGCTTTTAATAATTTGTACTAACAATATGGGCCTTGTAGTCTGTCAATAAAAGATTTTTATTTTTTTTATTTTTTTATTAATAATAATCGTCTACGAAATTATAATTAAAATTGTATATAAAATAATTCAAATGAATAACAGGTTTGTTCGTTTGAATTATTTTATATTCAATTTTCTTCAAAATAAAACATCGAATTCATGCAAAAATAATAAGACACATATAGGTTAAAAATTGCATAAAGCTCTATGTTTTTTGGTAGAATAGACCACCCCATGACTTCCCATGGGTGTCGTAAAAGGCGACTAAGGGAAAAATAGCTGATGGATGGGCAGCAGCATCTATTAGCTCAAGGTTTACATCTTACTACGATCACCAATCCGTCTGCCAAGCGTGGTGATTATGGCAATATCCCTCTACGATCCTGGTTTGCCAAGGTCTGTTAAGAGGAGGCCCATGTTCAGCAGTGGACGCTAACGGGCTGTTGATGATGATGATGATATACATACTATACACATCATAATCATACTACATACATTGCAAACATAAAATTTGAAATGATTTTTTAAATTTAACGCGTCTAACACGACAGATTTTACCGACATATCTATCCTGATGCGATGTGAATATTGTAATTAAAGCATGTCTAAAATTACTGAAAGAAACAACAGCAAAAAATACAATTTACAACAAATCCTTTAGAAACATATACTTTTAAAATATTTTTAGAACAATTCGAACAATCTTGTAACAAACAAATTCTTCTCCATTATTAAATTAGTATAAATTCACTTCACTAGTCAAAGAAAATATCTAGAAATACTGAATGAAGGAGAGGGAATCCCCTTGTTAGTGAATACTTAAGAAAACTTGTTAGACAAGTTTGTAAAACAAAAGATAAAGTCCAATCTTAAACAGACGACAGTCCCACAGGAACTGAACTGAAATAATTTTGAAGTAAAAGATTATTTTTAGATTTCTGCAGGTTAAGAACCTGACAATAAACATTTCAACTCAAATAACCTTAGAGTTTATACCGATAGAGTTATCATAGATTACATTTTACAACCTCAACCTCTGTAGCTTAGCGGTAATTGGCTCGCTTTAAATCTTTGAGGTCGTGGGTTCGATCCCGACACGGCACAAGAAATCTTTGTGTTAATTCTAAGATACCTTTCCGGGTCCGATTGGTTGAGGGACTACCCTTTGTGCCTCGGAAAGCATGCTAAGCCGTTGGTCCCGATTGTTGTAACATCATCTATAATAATCGTAAATAAAGGAACGGGCAGCAACGTTTCCTTGTGTGTTACAACATAATACTGCGGTCATCAACCCGCCTGCCAAGCGTGGTGACTTTGGCAATACCCTCCCTCGGGAGGAGGCCCATGTTCAGCAGTGGACGTTATTAGGGCTGATGATGATGATGATGATGAGATTACATTTAATGTTTTCGTTAGCAGTGGAATCCTACTTAAATTATAAACGCGAAAGTTTGTAAGTATGGATAGATGTTTGTTACTCTTTCACGCAAAAACTACTGAATGGATTTAGCTGAAAGTTTGCACGCGGATAGTTTATATGCTGAATTAACATATAGCTAAAACATTACGCTCCGACCCACTGGAGCAGAGTGACACGGGTAAAACCGCCGGGCCCAGCAAGTTAAATATAAATTAATTATTTGTAACTTTGATGGCTCATTTGTTACATATCGTCTTTAATAGTGTAATACCGCGGAAGAGACAATAGCCAATAAGGTTGAAGATTAAAGGTAGCAAATTGATATTTCTCCCTTTTATGTGTTAAATAAATTATTAATTGACGCACGAAAAGATACCCTATTACCCGCGGTATTGTAATATCACCGATGATGCTAAACTTTTAATATTACACTGTAAACATGCGCACGCCAAAAAGGCTAATATTATGTTTTTTTTAATATAATG
Organism: Nycteola revayana; assembly: GCA_947037095.2. Lineage (NCBI taxonomy): Eukaryota > Metazoa > Arthropoda > Insecta > Lepidoptera > Nolidae > Nycteola > Nycteola revayana. Next base: position 14,540,989 of record OX344859.2, on the reverse strand, counting down.
GTACATTCTTTATGTGAACAAAATGTACATGAAATATGCAAGTTCGAAAATGACTGCTTTAGTTACAAACTGTGCTTAAGAACTTTGTAACTCATATTTATGTAAAAAAACTATTTGATTTGTTATGGTCCGTTGTCTATCTTTAAATGTAGTGTATGAAGTATGATGTCGATACATAGTAAAGACTAGCTAATCTTTAGAGGAAAGGTAACGTCTCAAATATAATCTGTGAACACTAAACACTATTACAATGGCTCATATAGTACAAAATGTTTACTTCACAATACGAGATCAGGTTGAAGACCGACAGCTTAACATTGTTCGAGCCACGGATTTAGAGTTTTCTTGTGAGAAAAGAACGCAATTTATACCCGGCCTGGAACTCGAACCAAAATCTCGCTAGTTACGGTTTAGTAGCAGCAGTTATACTGCCAACTGCTATATTGGCCAACAAGGCTTACGATGCAGTATTTTAAAATATTATGTATACAACCTCTATAAGTATATACTTGTGGTCCGCCACCTCACTTATTGTAAAAGTTACTTAATGTTACTAAAAGTTTTCCATTACATTTTCAATTGTGAATCAAAATGTACAATAATTTCCCTTTCGCTTACTTAAAATTCAGTTATCTCGCTAATTGAGAAGATTCAAACGACGAATCTTATTCAAATATAAACCCTCTTGCCTTAACGAAAAGTTTAATTTCCAATGAAGATATTCTTCCAAAGGGTTAGCGACGACAGTTCTTACGCTTACGAAATTCAAAATGTAGTCTGAAAATTTTTGAAACATGAAGCAGAGGTAGATAGATACCTTTGTTTCAAAAACTACAAAAGATGGAAACATAAGATGGTTTGAAGTGTTTACAAAGGACAGACGACATTTTAAGAAGATAAAAACATTTTAAAGTAGAAAATGAACTTGCATATGTCAGCCTTTATTGTCTCATATTCTGTCAAACGTATACAAAGAAGCTTTTGGACAATCCTCCCCTGTTTACTGAATGGGGTGAGTATTCTTTGAACATATTGCTAAAAATTTCGTTTTTATGCGATGTGAGATTTGAATATGAATATGTTAATATGAAACTTTGGTAGACAAGTTTTTGTGTAGTAAAAATGCAATTTTAGTTTTCCTATTTCCCATTCGACGATAGAATAATGTTATCCATGCATATATTACTTTACGAACATATGAGGAATAACTGACTCCGTCTCAAAGTTGCGACAAAAAACTACGCGGCATATGTTAGGTCAACAGTACGATGTCATCAGTGAAGCGACAGTACATTAAGCTCAACAAACGACGAATTGCTTTCGCGACAACCGACAGCGCGACATAACTTTTGACAATATTAGTAGATTTAAATATAAAATTAATTAAGTCAGGTTCATTTAAATAATAAGTTATGTGTAGGCATATATGAATTAAATTACACCATAAAGACTAAACATACATACCACATTGAATAGCCTACAATTAAATACAACTAAGAATTAAAACTAACAAAAATAAAGACTAACGTAAAACTAATAAATACTACTAAGTACTACTCAATGCCAGTTTCTTATTTATTGGACAAAATATAAACCACAACTTAATATACAATTAAATAAAAAAACAATCAAAGTGATCCTTTTGTTAGATTTACTCTATGAATATTTTAATTCCAATACAAATGAATGTAAATACACAAACGCTGAATTATCATTATTCATTATTATACAATTTTTTTGTTCCTGTACTTACCGCCTAAGATACCAATGTGACAATCTAAAACCAGTGAAGCACCTTTATGAGTAGAATAAAATTGTAGTTTTCTCTATCATTTAGCTTCAAAGTAAGTTGCTAAAGGAAGTCTCAAGTCCTCCGATATCACATGTCAACTAAACGTTAGAAGACTCCATGTTCCTGTCATTACAAAATTGCCAACGTCTAGACAGACAAGTTAGTGCGTTATAACTAGATTTTGCTTCGGAGTGAATTTTTCCAGCGATATTCCCGTTTAGAAGTAATGGTTTATCTCTAAGGATATGTAGGAGAAGCGGTGCTTGTGATATGAGATTAATATGATAAGTATGTTACTTGTAGGAAAATACTGAAACAAAAAGGAAGCTATTTTTATGCATTTTTGTGATATATGATAAGTATGTTAATTTTAGGAAGATGCTGTAAGAAAAAATATGCAGATGTTTTACTTTTTTGTTAAGTTTTCATAGGACATTGTAAACTATGGTAAAGGTACTTTGAGCGAGGGAGGTTTTTGCCGTCTACTTGTATTCTTGTTAACCCTCGTGCTAAGCTAAAATGCATGTGTTACGAGTGGGATCATGTCGGTAGTGCAATGGGTGGGGTTCGAACCAGCGACCTCAAGATCACAAGTCCGACGCACTAGCCATTGGGCTACGGCCGCTTCAAAGTATGGTTTGGATATGTCGTTTCTTTTAACTAACTGCTTGTCAAGTGTAGTATAAGTAGTTAATTATTTATTTATTCTATATTGTACACATGAAAACAAGTTATGAGAGTTCAACAATTAAAGATGATGTACAATGGCGAGCTGAACAATTATACTATATTTGGTACAACAAGTGTTTTGCTAAAGATATATCAAAATTGTGACCTTTTCTACAAAAAAAAGGATGAAATCGAAAAAGTGTTAGGGAGTTATAACTGTGTAAAAATGTTGACATTCATCTCTCCCAAGAGAACTGTACAAAAATCCGATAAAATTGTTAATAAGGTCCTATTCATAGTTAGCACTATAATCATTTCAAATTTCATTAACATTTATTCAATTTTAGCGCTATGTGCGATCAAAAAGTCATAGACAAACATTTATTCATTTACATAGTTTTAGTTTCAGTATCGATGTAGCTTAAGTACTTATACCTAATATACATCGCAGACAAGTCGAAGAACTTATCGAATAAAAATAATAAAACAAACAAAAGATCGTAAAAAGTGCAGCTTATAAATACTTTGTTAGTTGAATTAGCTGCGTAACTACTTCGTTTTATATTTTCAAAGCCGATTATAAATATCGTAAAAAGTATAAAAAACTGCTTATTCCAAGTTATTTAATAATTGTATTAAATTGAGAAACGTTTGGACAGCTCTCCATTCTGCCTGAATGAGTTTGAAATTGAAATTTCAAATATTTTTATTTTTAAATTTACGTTGAACAAGGGTTTTTATAAAAAATAAAAACATTTTCACCTGCAAGTTTCTGATAATCTTAGCGGTATAAGCCTTTTTTAAGTAAATTCGTTTTCTTTAAGAAGTTACTCTGAAATCTGGGATCGTTTAAAATGATCTTCTAGGACTAGTCGTAGTAGCTTCGACACCCTGCATTGTATAAGTAGTTTGCAATCAACTGTTAACTTCGAAAGTCTTCAAACGTTTTTTAATTCATGCGGGAATATTTTTGACCACTGAGATTTCGGGTTTGACTCCCGGGTCGGGAAAATATTTGCGTTAGTAGAAGTTTTTTCGCGAATAGTATAATAATATAATAGTAGTTTACTTTGTGTTTTTAAAAACAAACCACTAAATTCCCTGTTCAAGCACACCCAGATTCAGTGTTAGTGTCAAAAATGGACACTATTGATGTTAAGTCCTTAACATAAATAGGGTCCATAGTATAGTTAGCGATCGAATCGATTACACCATTCTCCCAGATACAAATCGCTTCTTTCCGTTACCACTGAGCCACCAGTGCAATCATTACATTATTATATGATCAGAGAATTTTCACTAGTCCATGTAATAAAATTATCATTTTGTATTTTCCCGACGTTTCGGACAATTTACATTCATCGTTGTGAGCCTGTGACCACGATCAATCCAATTTGTTCTGTTCGGAAATTTAGTGGCGATCGTGCGATATTAAATATATTTTATTCAGAAGTGTTTCCGTTTATTTGAATCTGAACTAGCTTCCAGCCAGTGGTTACACCCGCGTATTTCCTGTTCCCTGATAAACTTTAAAGCCCTTATAAAGGTTATGCGTTTCCCGAGATTTTATTCGTTCAAGCAAAAAAACTAGAAAAAAACTCTTCAGCATTATACAAGGTGTAACGGAAAGGGTATATACATAGAAAGAGCAAGGCTTCTTTGGATCATAACAAACGACATGGCAAGGGTTTCAACTCAAAAAAAAAGTCAGTATTATTTTGCAAACAAAAAATAAAAATAAAAACCCTTTATTCAGAAAACCAGGAGTAAGAGGTTTAATTTTACTTGCAAATAGTTCGTTGACATCGATCAGCTGATTGAGTGCTAGTGATGTTTTTATTTAAATTTGAAAAGTTTGGTTTCTGGTATCTATGAATTTAAAAAAAATCATTACTTCCGGACTTGTAGAGATAGGATTAAATAACCCTTGCCATATCGTTCGTTATGATCCAAAGAAGCCTTGCTCTTTCTATGTATATACCCTTTCTGTTACACCTTGTATATAAGTATAGAAAATAGATATAAGTTTCAGTACTATTACCAGTTTAGGCTGTTGGCTGAGCCTAGTTATTAAGATAAAGAGTTTTACTTATCATCTTATTACTATTTTACTTTAAAATGAAGAAATTGATTTTTATATTTTCAAAATTTTGACGCTATTCATCTATAACTGTGATGTATTAAGAAATTTGCTCTTAACTGTCAAACTTTATTGCGCTATCAAAAGTCAGATATTCGAGCCAAAATAAACCGCAGCCACTGTGTATATTCGCTCTTTTAGCGAGAATTCAAAAGTCGTTGTTGCAATGGTGAAAAATTCCAGGTGCATTTTATTTTGTTTCAATTTTTATTGGTGTATAAATTTGAATTGTTGAATTTATTGTTGGAATGACGATAATTTTCATCAGATACCTAAGTTTATGAAATCATAATCCTAATAGCACTATCCCATAGAAGTTTTTTATTCATACTTTCTTAATTTGTATTTTTTTAGCAAAGTTGTAATTAAAATATCATCTTAACTGTTCTAAGTTTACGAAACCTCTAAGCTTAAAGCCATTGCTTGCCAATTCTGTCAATCTTTGAAAGTTATATTCAACGATTAGGCTAGTTGTCCTTTAGCCATTTCATTGAAAGTCGGCGTTTAATAAACGGGCTAGGCCATTGAATCGCTAATCTAAACGTACCATTAGTGTCTATTACTAAAAGTCATAATGTTTTTGTTCATATAGACATAATTCATAATTAAATGTTTTAAGTCATGTTCTTACCATACGTCCATTTCATTTCCTGCCACCACCTCTGAACGTGGCAACTATTGTATGAACGTGCATTTTGACTGCACCGGTGACTCAGTGGCTACGGCAGTTGCATCTTAGGTGTTCTTGGTTCGATTCCCAGCCGGGACAATGATTTGTGTGAACCACAGAGTTGTTCTAAGTCTTGGTGTACTATGTGACCGTGAATTAAATGTTTATAAAGTCTCCTGTGATCCCGTGCAGGGATTAATTTCTGTAGTGCGAGAGTAGTTTAAAAACAATACTTTGAGAACAACTGGTAAAAAACTCTGAGGTTTTTTTCTTAACCTTTCACTGGTGACATGGTTTTTTTGTAACGTAACTGGTGACGAACGGCCTGAGAGGCCGCTGCTGTACCTGGGTTATAGCATAGAACCTAGGTGGGGTAGCTTGCTGTAGTCTTTAAAAATAGACTGTTAGTATATCTAAGGATAAAATAAAACATATAAATAAACTCTAAATATGTATTTCAGTAAGAAAATGTTCTATTTCTAAATAATTAGGAACTTAAATCTAAATTTGGACATGAGATCGATAATTACAACAAAAACACTAAATCAAAAACTTATAACAAATATACTTATTGTTTTTTAAAGTTTAAATACTAAATAATGAAAAAAAAAAGAAAACCCCAGTCGCTGGTACTATTTTTTAAAACTGACAATGGTCAAACTTTATAATCATATTTATTGACAATCAGGGCATAATTGTTTAGCACACTGCAAGCACACATGTTTTTTGCATGAATAACATTGGTAATTAGACTTACGATTCAACTTAGGAGGACAACTTGCACACGTTTTTCGTTTTTTTTGCACATCCTGAGAGGTTTGTGGTGCAGGTGGCAAATCAGAACCCAAAATACGTTCTAAGTTGAGTCGTATATCCCGTGGAATGTGAGTATTATAAACTCGACGCTGCATGTGTTGTAATGCCGCGTTTCTAGCCAATATTTTAACGAACTTTCCTCGATCAATAGTATTAGCACCATCCGCTTGATATAAAACATGTGCATTCACTGTACTTATATCCAACATTCGATAGAATAATACCATAGGGCCATCTTCGAGTTCGGCGACTGCAACCATAGATGGAGCACTTTTTATCTATTTCATCAACGCCACCTTTTGTCGAGTTGTAATAGGCAATTATTTCAGGTTTACCCGTATTTTCATCGATATTTTCGCAATGATGCATCGAAGAAACTAAACACACAGCTTTGTCTTTCTTTGGCACGTGAGAGATCAAAGTCATTTGATTGGTAAATCCATAGAGTGTAGATCCCACAGTTCTTCCCTTAGATGGCAAAAACTCTTTAGGAATTTCTCGTTTGTTCTTTTTCAGAGTACCCACACATGTAAGGCCTCGTTTTTTGAGTGCATCTACTAATTCTATCGAGGTGAACCAATTGTCGAATGTTACATTACGGTTACTACCGTGTATGGGTTTTGTCAACCGAATCACTGCTTGTGTTGGAACTAAAAATTTCTTCTCTTCGTCTGTCAAAGATTCACCATCAGATCCCTTACCACAATAAATATAGCCATTATAAAAATAATTAGTCTTAGCATCGCACATGCACATCATCTTTAAACCGTACTTGGACGGTTTATTTGGCATATACATGATGAAATAAGAGCGACCTCTGAAAGCTATCAACATTTCATCGACAGTTGCACACTCACCAATGTTGTAAAGAGTTTGGCAGTTATTCACAAATAGTCCGAATACATTAGAAATCGCAGCTAGTTTGTCATTCTGCTTTCTTTCTTCACGATCTGCGCCATTATCGAACCGTAAGCATAACAACAGATTCAAAAATCTTTTCTGTGACATAACACATCTAAAAATGTCTCTGCCTGTTCCATCGGTCGCAAAAAGATACTCACAACCTTCGTGGTTGGACTTAAAGACAGCTGTGTACATTAGAAGACCAAGGAACGCATGTAATTCGATCATATCTAAATCTTGTAGTTCAGGACGATTTTCTCTGCTATATTTCATTTTATATTCGCGAAGTTTTACATTCGTCCACTTCAATATCTCCTCTAAAATATTTTGAGTCATTATTTTGTTCCACAGGGAAAAGGGATCTCTTTCATCTTCTACAGTCAATCGTGACTCGCGCATACGAGGTATAATGTTATGTTGGCCTGTTCGTACAGCTCTGTTTGGCGGATCTTTTGCCCACTTGAATCGGTTTTTTCCGTAGTAACATCGAACTAACCTCGATAAAGGTTCATTATCATTTTCACTGTCTGACTGATTCTCTTGAATTGGTCCTTCATCTTCAGAAGCACTTTCTTCGGTTTCCGTGTCATGATCACTTTGCTCTGGGGCGAAGTTCTCCAGAAAATCCTCGGCTTCCGAACCACTTGAGTCTTCTTGTTCCAAATATGCTTCAATTTGAGAATTTTCTATTCGTCTACTGGTGTTTGGTACTAAATTCTCAACTAACGACACCCTACGCTTCTTTTTTTGAGGTTCAGACTTATCCATTTCAAGTAATAACTGTAAAAACACGAAAAAACAAACTAACAAAATTACTTCAAAAAGTTACGTAATTGGTGACATAGGGTCTGAGAGACCGTTACCGCACTTTAAATCGATGTAACTTACCGATTTGAGACAAATCGACGCAACTATTCCCCTCTACGGCGTTGGCGCAACTAAAGTCGAAGCTACTGAGGCGTTGAAACATTAGACGTGCGGGGAAGGGGGTGAAATGATGATTCACTAACTCCGCTCGGCCTGTGAGACCGCTTGTCACCAGTTAAAGGTTAATAGTCACGTTTTTGACCATATGAACTAAAATTAAATACGAGAATAGTGACCACCAGATAACTGAGTTCCAAACTTACAATGTATTGAGTTTATAGCAACAATAACAATGTTATTGCGGACCGTCTCTGAAGTGAGGAGATAGTTCGGTTGAGCCCGGGGTTGAGACCTGTAATTGAATGTTTGTGGCGATCGGATTGCCTTAGAGCCTCGGTATGATTTTATTGGACCCTCAAAATAAAATAGTGTCACTAGAATTCATTCACAAGCACATAGAATTCCCCTTTTATGCAATGTTGTACGTTTGTTTATGTTTCATCATCATCAGCCCGTATAACGTCCACTGCTGAACATGGGCGTCCTCCCGAGGGTATTTGCCATAGTCACCACGCTTGGCAGGCGGGTTGGTGACCACAGTATTATGTTGTACCACTTAAGTAAACGCTGCTGCCCGTTCCTTGATATACGATTATTATAGATAATGTTATAATAATCAAGACCACGGTTTAACGTGCACGGAAAGAAGTCCCTCAACTAGAATTTATACAAGGATGTCTTGTCCGGCGTGGGGATCGAGCGTACGACCTCCGAGATTTGCAGCGAGCCAAATACCGCTATGCTACGGAGGTTATTAATGTTTATAATCAGCTATATATCACCCACAAATGTGGAAGGAAAACTAAACTCGGCACAAATTTCATATTAATATTATGATGGCAAAAAAAATCATGTCACTCGACTTGGAAACTGAATATAGGATGCCATCAAAAACATACTTGTAAAAAAACCCAAGTCTCGTAACGCAGTTCTTTTACCGTTAAAAGTTGTGAGATCTATGTAATACCAAGTCGGTTAATTTATTCAGTCCCTACTTAAGGGACCTTCTGTCTTAAGCTATTACGTAACTATCTCACCTAACAGACTCTTAAAATGATCTTATCAAAATTCGAAACTTTTAAGTTTTAAATAATAAATTAACTTGGCCATCGGATACTATTAGAATGTGTCTCACAAGTGTTTATTGCGATGGCCAAGTCAATCTAATGCCATCAAAAACATACTTGTAAAAAAACCCAAGTCTCGTAACGCAGTTCTTTTACCGTTAAAAGTTGTGAGATCTATGTAATACCAAGTCGGTTAATTTATTCAGTCCCTACTTAAGGGACCTTCTGTCTTAAGCTATTACGTAACTATCTCACCTAACAGACTCTTAAAATGATCTTATCAAAATTCGAAACTTTTAAGTTTTAAATAATAAATTAACTTGGCCATCGGATACTATTAGAATGTGTCTCACAAGTGTTTATTGCGATGGCCAAGTCAATCTAATATTCATAACATAAAAGTTTTGAATTTTGATAAGATCATTTTAAGAGTCTGTTAGGTGAGATAGTTACGTAATAGCTTAAGACAGAAGGTCCCTTAAGTAGGGACTGAATAAATTAACCGACTTGGTATTACATAGATCTCACAACTTTTAACGGTAAAAGAACTGCGTTACGAGACTTGGGTTTTTTTACAAGTATGTTTTTGATGGCATCTCATTTCTTTTTGTAGATAGTTGTACCTTTTTTCCTTTGCTTTACAATTTACATAATTTTTTTGAATACCTACAACGGATTTAGGCTGTATCTCAAGAACCGCGATAGCTAAACAGTTGACATTTTCACAAATTATGTATTTCTGTTGCTATATTAACAAATTAAACATAAATTAAATAATTAAGGGGGGCTCCAATACAACAAACTTTTTTGCGGCCTTTTTTGCTCGATATCTATAACGGCAATAGGTAGGCACTTGAAAATGGTACGGAAACCTTATTGCGCGAGTCCAACTCGCACTTGGCCGGTTTTAGTCTATTGTATGCACAAATGGAGAATTCCTGCGCTTTAATCGTTCCAAAGTAGACTTAAATTAAATGTAAACCGTCCAGACTCGTAACTCAGTGCCTTTATTTACAAAATAACTTAACTTACGAATATATGAATACCCACGTACCTAGCTGGCATAGCAACACTCACCATACGTAACAAGAGCAGCTGCGTCGTGTACTTTTTTATGGTTTATTGATATTCGTCGCACTCGTTAAACGTCATTTAAAATTAATCCTTATTTAAAATTGTTATCTCTCATTCATTATAAATATTGTCAATGTACCTAATCGAAAACTACAACATCAAGCTTAACAGAGGATTAACATGAACTTATGTATGGTACTCACGGCCTCACTGTCAAAGGTTTTTAAATAAAGAAATTACTAAACTGTTTTTAATGGAACTTTGGCACATGTCCGATTTTGGCTTTTTTTGAGACAGCTCCCGCACTAGGGAAATTATTATCTATGTCGCGGGTCAAAGTAACTTTTCCACAGAGACAAAGTCGCGGCCACAAGCTAATATGTACATAAGTAAATTTAAAGCTACCTAGTTAACATCAAACTGTGTAAAAAATATTTGATAAAATGAATATGCAAATACAGTTTGTGTCAGATAAAACGTGGTGTGTGTGTATACCTGCGATATCGCAGTAAGACTTGTTAATTACTTGGAAGAAAGTGACCGTCTTTCTGTGACGAACGGGAAGCGTGGAAGCCGTGGTGTTTGTCCGGGGGGAACGCAAGAATTTTACGCATCTCCTCCGACACTGCGGCGTTCCCGCACGAGCGGTGGGGTATGTGGGACTCGCCCTCTCCATAGCAGTGGAATGCAAATCATACCTTGAGAGAAAAACACTTAAACCCCCGGTTACTCCTCTGACCACAATCGGTGAGGGGACCAGGAACTGTTGCCTATCTGGGATACCCTATGGCAGCGTCCGCGACTCAAATGGTGTTGCGGGCTCTCCTGGGTCCAAATAACCAGTTTCAGGGATGCCAGAGTACACGGGGTCCCTACTTCTCAAGGGGCCGCGGCCTGTTAGTATACTATCGTTCATAGCACAGTTGCTTTTACATTCCATTGAGTTTTTTTTTTTTCCTTCGATTTTTTTTTATTTGTTATATTAATCCCTGTGTCGCGAAGGTCGCACCGCTCGATAGTTTAACGAAAACAAAGCACCCCCTGACTCAATACAACTGTTTTAATTTCAGACGAATAATTGTCCCGGGTGGGAATCGAACGCAGAAAACCAGGTCTCTGGAGCAACTACCGTAACCACTTAGCCACCACCTTTCAACATAATCGCATCTAGGTCCCTATCTACACCTATTCTTCCATTAAATCATACATATTCATTTACACTGATTCACTGACTGCAAATGTAACTTTGTAATCCTATACATTTATAAGAAATAACAAAGTTATTAATGCAGTTGATGAAACTTAACAACTGGACCGAAATTGCAAAATGTTGGAATTTTCCCATGAGTTTTACACTCAACTCTACTAGTACTCAAAATTTGAAGCTTCTACGTCTGCTAGAAGTGCCTAAACATTTTGATGATCGGTCAATCACGTGTGAGCGAGTGACAAAATTACCGAAATTACCGAACTTTGAGTAGTTATAATTCTTAAAGTACTGGTTCAAATTGAATGAAATTTGAAATATGCTGTAGTTTTACAAAGCCTGCTTAGGTTCTGAAATTTCAGGCTCCTATCTTCATCCACAACGAAGTTATAGAGGGTCGAAAATCGGCTGAGTTGCTTCGAGAAAAGATAGGTACGGCCGTGCACCTTTTTTTTTTTTTTTTTTTTTTTTTCTTACTCGACTTGGGGGGGCACTGCCGTGCCCCCAGATTTATAACATTGCAGTTACATCGAAACCTATAGAAATATATGGGATAGTCTATGCTAAGCCGGAAACTGGCCTTATCTATCAAACAGTTAAACATATTTTGTAATGTTTTAGTAGGATGATACTTACCGAGTGAGAGTGAAGAAAACGAAAAAGCTGTGCTCAGATGAGAGCTAAAAGACATCAGATTTACATAATCTATGTTAAAGATCTATTTGAATAACATGTAGATTACCATAAGGGTAAGATACTAACTATAATATTTTTGTCAAACATTACATAATATTATATAACACGTATAGGTTTAACAGAATATTATATAGATTTTGTTTTTGAACTTAGTGAATACGGTATATGATCTACGTAATGAATACTGGTAGATTATTTATTTAGCAATTAATCTTATTGTAGGCAGATGTGGCATTTTCAGTAATTAAATCAAAGAACGTGTATATAATTGTCTCTGCATCGGTCTTTTATTGAGTGGGGAAAAATCCATACAGATTAAGTGGGTACTTATACCATTTATTGTTTATGATTGAGTTACAATAACCGATTCAATGATCTCCTTATACTCAAGATTCAATTATTCCACATATTGTTGAAAATAATTAATGAACATACTCGTACGGAATCTTTATCTATCTTTTAGATTTTAAACTTATGACATGTTATTTTTATCTTTCATTTATTGTTGTTTTTAAGTTTGTTCTGTACAAAATTCTGCTAGGCAAGTAATCAACTGGACTACAACGGTCCCGATAGTGTATTATAAAACCCATTTTGATATGGGGTCAGTATGTGACTCGCTACATCACTGCTTTGTTGTTAATCGATTAAAATAGTTTTTTATTATACTTATCTAATAACAGTAATGCAAGTTAAAAGACGGGGCACATTTAGGAACATATACAACACAAAAAATAATTAACGGTTAGAAATATTTAAGCAGCAATCTTGCAAAAGCTGTGTCATGACTTTGTGATTTATTACGAAACTTGGTTGAATTGAACACAAACTTTATAGCAAGTTATAGACATTCTGTATGCCTAGTTATGTAATATTTTATGCTTTTACAAGTATTTTTTACTTTATAGCCTGACGATGGAAGACTCGGCATCTTTGTAAAACCAAAGTTTTAATATTATTTTGATGGCTGCTAATTATAAAATTACTACCCTAAAGTCTTATAAAGTTGGTTAATATATAGACATGGAGATTTTTATCCGGCCGGACATAGTTAGCCACGAGGCTATTGTTACTTTACCGGGCATAAAAGGGAGCTGAGCTCCAGCCTTAATAAATGGTTTAAAACTACAAACTAAGCAACCTGAGCAAGAGGCGCCGCCTGTACGGCTTGGACCTCGGCTCAGGGAATTAAGGAATTGTGCAAAAAACTCCCTTAAAAACACTTAAGTTTTTCGGGGAGCTTTTTGCAACTATTTTTGCGCTCTAGTTTACGGTTCTCGGACAACGGAGGGTCCTTTGCAAACTCAGGGTCAGGAGAGCGAAGGGGGACGCGTCGCGTTCGCGGGAACACCCTTCTCCGGTGGGTCGGATAGAGTGGTCAAAGTGTAGTGGTGTTCCATAGAAACGGATACGTTGAATTAGCTAATGTTTCGGACTTTATATAATTGAAGAAAAATTAAAAACATATTTTATAGGTCGTGTATTACTTTATTATTTAATATAATAGTTCACTCTTATTTGATAGATACAAACAATAACATGTTTAGTTTCATTCTGTCAGATATTATCCGTGCACTATATTTTTGTACAATCAATTTGTAATATCCAATCCATTAATAAAATTAATAAACGGATTGGGAATTAAAGATGCGGCGCAAAAAATGTTTTATCGAAACTGCGATTTAGTGCCTTAATGGAGATACCGATAATTACATGGTTTCCTGTTTTTATTTCTTATATTAAGATGATTATAAAGTTACTTAGGATCGATAAATTCCAATTTCGACTGAACTGTCATACCATATCAGGCAAAATTACTATCTTATCATTTTAATCTATAGATTCAAAAAAAATCTCTTAGTAATATGGAAGAATACTTCATAAACCCGCCTGCCAAGCGTGGTGACTATGGCAAAACCTAGAGAGTTTGGAAGGTTTGATGGGAGATTCACGTTCAGCAGTGGACGTAAATAAGGGTTGATGATGATGATTTTGTAAAATTCCCTAGAGATAATGCATTAGCCTGAATAACACATTGGTTGACACATCTACATTATAATACTAAATCCACTAAAGAGTCAAAGTGATAGTCCAAGCTTAGAGTCAGAAAATACAATTTATGGTTACATAAAAATTAAACTATATTTCAACTACATTTATGTTATTAATAAAACAAAATTAATTACCGACAGCATCTCCCATCTTCGTTTCTTCACACAATATTGGAAACTTATTATCGGAAAGTTCCTAACGAGATTGTTACTTAACTTGCCCCGAACAGAACGGATGGAATGTCGATTGAAATTAAACTTTATACAAGTTTTATTGCATTGTTCACAGTTCAGTATTGGAAATAAATAATCATTTCTTTTCAGTTTTGTATTATGCAGTCGCATTACTCATAAGTAAATCTGAATATATTTATTTTCGTGGGGCAAATCAATTACTAATTGGGAATGCGCTCCTTTCTCGTTTTGGCACCGCGGGGCAAGTCTGAAATATCTTCATTTATGAGCAATGTTTATACCACGAGGGTCTACCCATTAAATCCCACACGGTGCTGTTTCGTCACGTAATTTGGATACCTACCATATTTGTCATATGGACAGTGCTTATAAATACAGTTTGCCCCTTACTATATAGGGCACAGTCATGTACCTTTAGGTATCATTGGTCTATGGACTCAGGGTCTATGAAACTATAAAATTAGTCGCTCACAATCATTTTGCCCTTAAGTAATTTTGACAATGTCTGTTAAAATATGAAACTCGGACTCAGAGTATTTAAAATAAAATATGATTGACATAATTTCTAAAACTTTAGTAGGTACAAGAAAAAAGCTATAGTTTTTAGTGCGGTGATTTTTGGTTATTCAATATTATTTTCATCTTAAAATAAATTATATTGTGTATAATGAGTAGTCTTATAAAATTCTTCATCTTCACGATGAACATACTACATTTTTTTTCGTCCGGCGTGAAATGTATTTACGCTTTCCCACCGCCGCTGCAGCGTATCCGCGCACTGGAACATACTTATGCACACCTATCGATTTATTTTATCTATTAAAAAAGAATTAACTTGATGAATAATGTTTTAGCGTATGCGCACTTTACTTAAGTAGTTATACAAAAAAGTTACGGTAACTTATCTTCATTTTTCATAGTTTTGTAAGTTTGTCATGTAACCTATTAACATGGTTATATCAAAAACAACATGTTTCATAAAAAAGCAAAACTAATGTACAGTCAGCAACAAAAACAGCATTAAGTAATGAATCGTACCAATTCAATATGATAAATTCTCACCAAATCTCGTACAAGGTTGTTCCTAAAATGTATCCAATTATGTGTCACAAATATATATTGTATATCAAAAAAGTTCTTGGAATTGGAATCGGGAAAATACAGATACAACTAATACGCTGTTAATATATTAAATTGTATTGAACGAGACTTTTTACTTCGATGAATTACTGTTATAGATATTGAGGATGGTTATGACGTAACTTCTTCGTATATTCCAGTACATTTATTCCATTTATTAATATAGAATGATGCTCAAATATTTTTTAGCTGAATGACTATTGGAACGTAATGTTATTAAATTATGTTGTAGCGTCAGATGGCATATGTCAGATGACGTCACGAATGTCGATGAAAGAAGTTCGCACGTCGCTTAAGGTTATATATTTATGTCTGAATAGTTACTAACGACCGACGGGCACACAACCTCGCTCGGTAAAGAAGATCTTCATTTTCTGTTCTCTTCTACAATGAATTGTTATAGTAAATATGGATTACAATATTTTCTTACTATTATTTTTGCTGCATCAGCATAACATCCGGTATATCCGGTATCCAGCACACGCTCCGAAATGGTGACGGAGGAGCACCCCCAAGGGGCATGATCACCCCCTTCAGGTGCAGGAGCACCGTCTTCCCCAGGACCTCCTTAATTTAAGTGGGTAAACCTTACTTCATGACACCATGACGTAAGGGTTATACTCCAAAAAAATAGAGAAAGGAGTCCAAATACCCCGTCGTCTCTCCGCAATAGTGGAGGGAATGTGTAACGAATCCCGGAAAACAAAATATATAATTATAAGAAAGTTTATTGATAATAATGACTGCACTATAGAATTGCATATACCAACGAAGTACCATTTACGGACAAAATAACTGACACCGACACATGCGATGCCTATAAATAAGAGTTCTACGCAAAGATTACGTTTGTTTTAAATTAAATCAACCTCTTGCAGTATCTATAAATTCTAAAATTGATTCAAATTTTACAAAGCAACATGTTATAAAAACTAAGTCTTTATGTAAATCTACAACTTCATTTATTTATCACGGTCATAAAATCTTGGGAATATAATATATTTATTTTCATAACTCCGTCATAACATAAAATTTCTCGCATAAATAAGTGGGTGTGTAACGTGAACATGCAAGATGAGGGTGTGAAAGCATCCGTGGAATGCCAGAGATGGAAGATTATGTTAGGATGTGTCTCGTTTTTTTGACGTTTGATATCCGTTTTATGTTTGTAATCAAATCAAATGCATATTTCCTTTTAGTTAGGAGTTAGGACTTACAAGAAAATGTTGAATGATATTAATGTCATTTATAGTAGACACGGATCTCAATCGCGGTATAATTTTAAGGCAAATCATTACCTTTTTAATAATCCGTTGTTTCGACATGGGTTACACCAGTCGTGGTCACGGAAAGACTGATGACTGTCAGCAACAGCGTCTTCGAACAGCGCTGGTTTCGGCAACTACCCCCACTTGGTCATGATATTAATGTGTTTTTGAGTTGTTTATCTTGACTTCAATACTTTATTTCCTTTTTTCGGATGGACATATTTTAGTTAGCATGATGATTTTGATACTGAACTGGGCATAAAGCTAAGCAGAGCTTATAGTCTTACAAAAGGGCTTAAAAACTACAAACTAAGCAATCTGCGCAAGAGGCGGTAGTTTATGTCTTCAATATGAGATCAGACAAGATCAAAATTGAATGTGGAAGTGCTTTTTCAAGTCCGCTACTTATAGGATTCTACTTTATTTATTTATTTAAAAAAAATTGTTATTATTATTTTATACCTAATAGGTATAAAATAATACACACATTATCTATATTAATATTATAAGGCTGAAGAGTTAGTATATTTCATCGATCGCGCTAATCTCAGGAAACAGGGAATAACAAATAATATAATAAATGGTTGTCATCATCATAATCATCAGCCCATATAACATCCACTGCTGAATAAGGGCCTCCTCCCAAGGGATGGTATTTGCCATAGTCACCACGCTTGACAGGCGAGTTGGTGACCGCAGAATTATATTGTACCACACAAGGAAACGCTGCTGCCCGTTCCTTAATATACGATTATTATAGATGATGTTATAACAATCGGGACCAACGGCTTAACGTTCTTTCCGAGGCACGGAGGGTAGTCCCTCAACCAACCAGACCCGGAAAGAACTCTTAGAATTTACACAAAGATATCCTGTCCAGCGTGGGGATCGAACCCACGACCACCGAGATTCAAGGCGAGCCAAATACAGCTACGCTACGGAGATTGTCTGTGTGACTGTGAATGTTGTAAGAGTATTTAATTATTATTTTGTATATTTATATAAGTAACATAAGTTAAATTCATTGTTTTTTTTTTCAGGTAAGTATAAGACCATCATATGATAGCATCCAAATAAAGCGACGAAGAGGTTTACGTGAGTAATAGATATAAGTTTTTTTATTCATACCACAGATGAGGCAAAGTCTTTGATTCATTACAGGCTTGAATACCTACTGCACTCACTAACGAACAGTGTAAAGATGTGTATAAAAACATGGTGAGCATTTTTAAAATATTGAGCCAAGGGTTGATTTCTGTACTTAATTATTTAAATAGATTACAATATTTAGCCAGTTAAAGAAACCACCAAAAATTATAAAATAAAAGATTTTGTATATCATCCTTTTTTACTAAGTAGCGTTTGTCATAATATAGGTACTATAAGCATTTTGATTTAAATTATAATATAGATATTTTACTTTTTTGGTGATGAGCTCCATCCTGAGGTAAAAAAATGTAAGCGGAATATATTCTAATCTTTACAGAATTTTACTCCCTTAATTACAACTAAGTGCACGTAGTTTGTTTGTCATAAATTAAGATAAAACAACCTTCACGTGCACTTATCAAAATTGTGTACAACTTAATATCATTACACCACTGTCACCAACTGAACTTGCGACGCAATACCTGCCTAAAGAAAAACACGGTCGTTATATGTACGTAGCTGTTTCACACACTTGCACGGGTGTTTCACCTTTGAAAACGCGCTTTGACTTCAGTTAGTGGAGAGCACAGAATGAGGTCGGAGGTTTAAGGTCGCCTACATTATACGATTTGTGTAGGTACTCTCGAGAAATGGAGGTTAAAATGATTTGTACATAAACACTTCGATATTTGAAAGGGATTTCGGATTTGAGTTAATTATGTATGCCTTTAAGATTTTTTTGGTTGAAACTTATTTGACATACAGGTGAAGTATCAAATATATTACCAAGTTAAATCAGATATATCATTTTCATATACCTAAGACTTGTATATCAACCAGTTTTTATGACCGCGACTTACAAACTTTGATTCGCCGTTTCGTTTTCCCTTCAGAAGTTTCCTGTGCCCTGGTAGAACTGAAGTCCAAGAGGTCCGCGAACTGTAAAGTAGAGCGACAGTTGCACAAAACTCCCCTTAAAAACTAAAAGTCATGTTCCCTCAATCCTATACCCTATATCGAGGTTCAAGTTCGACAGGGGGCATAGGTTGCTTCATCATCATCATCATCATCAACAGCCCGTTTACGTCCACTACTGAACATGGGCCTCCTCTTAACAGACCTTGGCAAGCCAGGACCGTTGAGGGATATTGCCATAATCACCACGCTTGGCAGACGGATTGGTGATCGCAGTAAGATGTTAACCCTATAGGCTAATAGACGCTGCTGCCCATCCATCAGCCATATGTCCCTTAGTCGCCTTTTACGACACCCATGGGTAGACACGGGGTGGTCTATTCTAAGCCAGAATTTATTTTGTAGTTAATACAGCATTTAATGAGGCTGGAGCACAGCTCACCTTTATGTCCAGTAGCAAAGGCCTTAGTATATTTTATTAAAGATTACAAGCAGAGTGTTGCGATCTACTAGTATTCTTGTTAACCCCTCGTGCTTAGCTAAAATGCTTGTGTTACGAGTGGCTTTACGTCGCTATGTGCAATGGGTGGGGATCGCAGATCACAAGTCCGACGGCTCTAAAAAACATATGTAGTTTTTGTCTGTGCTTTGTAAATAAGTCATTTAGTCAATAAGACACGATGCTGTGTATGTAATAACAAACAAGATGGAGATTGTGTTTTCTAATGACGTGGCAACTTTATTTTTCCTAGCTTATCATCTTCAGTACCAAGTCTTGTCAAATTCGTCAGAATTCATTTAAATAGTAAAACTATTTATATAAAACTAATAGTTTAAATAATTTTAAATAATAACTTCTGAAGCTTAATTTTAACAAGTTTTAAATTTAATTACCGTCTTGATAGCTTTGGCATTTTTAAGTTTTGATAAAGTTAAGGTCAAAGAAAATATGTGAAATTGCGAAATTGTTTAATGATTGAATTTTATGATTAGATTTCTTTTAAACTGAATTAAATTTAATTAAACTGTGAAGAACAGTTATTGTGATAATGTATGTATGTATATTTTTTATTAAAATTAATAGCCGTTGTAACTGTTCTCCTCCGAAGGATTATGCGAAGTTTCCTATCTAATAATAATAAAATTATATTATTATAACAGTATCATCTATTACTGATGGTTGTGCAGTAGCGTCTATCAATTCAAGATTATTTGCCATCTTACTGCAATCACCTATCCCCCTTTTTTTTATTTTGTTCGGGGGGGATTGCATTTGCGCATTCCCACTGCCGCTGCAGCGTATTCGCGCACTGGCGATGGGATATGTGGGACTCGCCCTATCCATAGCATGGTATGCTAAACTCATACCACGAGGAAAGTACCCTGCACCACTAAAATCCCCCGGACACTCCTTCGATCTGCCGTTGGAGGGGGAATCACCGATCCACGTGCCAAGCGTGGGGATTATAGCAAAAATCCTCAACAATCCTGGACATTGCAGATCTTGCTAAGGTATGTTAAGAGTTAGCACATGTTCAGCAGTGGACATAAACGGGCTGGTGATGTGTAGTGAAAAATAATGAAGGAAAACAAATATTTGTTGTCTAATTTACTTACCAAAATATATGTCAAGCTGCGCCCCGCGCTTTTACCTGCGTTTCTCCGCTTCAGTGGGTCGGATGATGATGTTTTGTAGCCTAAATGTATAAAAAACATAAGTATAAAACACAGCGTATAACCTATCCCGGTGCAAAATTTCAGCCAATTCCGTTTAGTAGTTTTGGCGTGAAAGAGTAACAAACATCCATCCATCCATACTTAGGCCGTGTTCGAACTAAACAGACTTTCAGCCGCCGAATGTGAGCAGGCTCCCTGTGCCCAAGCCCCAATGTAAACGTGAAAATAAACGGTATTTTTCGTTCACAGTATGCTGACAAAACGTCCGTCCGTCCAATCAGCGACCGTGGAGCGTAGTGACAAGCTATATTAATCGGCCGCCGAATGTCAGCGTCTACGCATAGCGTAATAACGTATCGTCGGTTAGATGTGAACGAAAAAGTGAATATGTATGGAAATACAATAAACTGCGTAACGTTCGCTCACTTTCGGCGGCTGACAGTCAGTTTGGTTTGAACACGGCCTTACAAACTTTCGCGTTAATTATATTAGTAGGATATCCGACAACTTCACAAATGTGTCCTTTTTCGTAGTATGATACGACTTTATGCAAAATTAATAATATTTATGCTCTTGTGTTATACTATTAATGTTGGTTTCATTTTATGTAATCGGTGTCGACATACTACAGCGGTCGAAACTTTCATAACAATTCCTTAAAGCGATGACATCGCTTGGAATTGCGAAGGAAATTGAAATAAAAACTTGCCAAGTCGAAGTTCGGCTCTTTTACTGAGGGTTCCGTATGTAACAACGCAAATTATTAAGGCAAAATTCAAACAAAAGCTTTAACTGAATTCATAGTATTGTTAATGATAGTTCTAAGTATTATTTAACACAATGTAATAATTATTGCTATTAATAGATAGCTGACAACCTCCGTAGCGTAGCGGTATTTGGCTCGCCTTGAATCTCGGAGGTCGTGGGTTCGATCCCCACACGGGACATGAAATCTTTGTGTAATTTCTAAGATTTCTTTCCGGGTCTGGTTGGTTGAGGGACTCCCCTCCGTGCCTCGGAAAGCACGTTAAGCCGTTGGTCCCGATTGTTATAACATCATCCATAATAATCGTATATCAAGGAACGGGCAGCAGCGTTTCCTTGTGTGGTACAACATAATACTGCGGTCACCAACCCGCCCGCCAAGCGTGGTGACTATGGCAAATACCCTCCCTCGGGAGCAGGCCCATGTTCAGCAGTAGACGTTATACGGGCTGATGATGATAGACAGATAGCTACCAGACCCTAGAGGGGCATCGAAACTAAATTTATTTAGCACTTTACTGTTGTTGATATTTAAATATAATCATAATAAAGAAAAAAACTTAAAATATATAAAAACAAAAATAAAAACTTAAACTATATACAATATGTACATGAAAAGTAAGATCAAAGGTTTACATGTATTGGGCGTCGAATTCCTCCACACCGACAACATCGGGCAGCGTTCCTAGAAGGCTGGCCGCGTTTCCCCGTTGGATTGCCAGGCTTGTCCGCTGGCCCAGATACCGGCCAGCCCTCTGCTAGCGCCAACCAGGCGTTTAGCAGTCTTACGAAAGACCACTTTAGCCCTTGGTCCCCATGGTCCGAGGGCTTCAAACCCAAACCGCTAAAATATGTAATCCTTTGCAGATTAGATTATTTGAGCCGTTTTTGGGTTTCAATAATGAATATTTTATAAAGAACTTACGTAGCTAATACAATTTCATAATAATATACAGATTTTTTTGTTTTTGCGGTTTGAAATGCATTTATGCATTTCCACCGCCGCTGCAGCGTATGCGCGCGCTGGCGATGGGATGTGGGACTCGCCCTCTCCACAGCGTGGTATGCTAAACTCATACCACGAAGAGAGGACCCTACACCACTAAAAACCCCCGGACACTCCTCCGATCCGCCGTTGGCAGGGGCTGGGTACGCACAAGCAATCCGGCCCGCATAATAATATACCTACCATGTTAAATAACGTTTTAAAACTGTAATCCGGGTCGTATCATTCTAGCGCGTTTTACATTGAAAGCTTACTGTCTGGAAAAGCAAAATAAGAAATAGATTGAATGACGCCATTACGGTTCCATTTCTTTATTTATACGGAATCCTAAAGAGAAATCTTGTTGAACACTCTTTTCATCTTTTACCACAGACATCAAGCCCTAGTTTTGAATGTTGATATTACTAAAAATATTACAGCACTACACTTTTAAAGTTGATTAAAATTAAATACGACACTCTTTATTCACGGGACAAAACAGAGAGGGTAGATGAGAGTTGAACTTCCACCGTAATGGAATTACACCGCCGAGCGACCGTCGACCACGACCAATGCAACTTGGTCGAAAGCTGCTAAAATAAATGAAGTCGCTTTAATACCCTGTTGTTATTTGTGACAACCTCCGTAGCGTAGCGGTACTTGGCTCGTTTTAAATCTCGGACGTCGTGGGTTCTATCCCCAGGAAATCTTTTTGTAAATCCTAAGATTTATTTTCGGGTCTGGTTGGTTGAGGGACTCCCCTCCGTGCCTCGGAACGTTAAGCCGTTGGACCCGATAATTATAACATCATCTAAAAATATCGTATATCAAGAAACTGGCAGCAGCGTTTCCTTGTGTGGTACAACATAATACTGCGGCCCGTCTGCCAAGCGTGGTGATTATATGCCTATGGGTATTATTATTATTATTATTAACACTAGTATTTAAGACCATTGTTTTTTACTAAATATATTGTTACGTTTGACCATAATCTCGCTTGATGGAAGGCGAAGATAAGGCTAAGATGATACACGCTTGCCTAGAAAGTGTCTGTTCACTTTAGCCTTAAAGTAACAAAAGAACATTATGGGCGTAGCCCGAAATAAATGCTATTATTATTATTATGGCGAATACCCTCCCCCGGGAGGAGGCACATGTTCAGCAGTGGATGTTATACGGGCTGATGATGATGATGATATGTGATCTTATTTATTACTTGCTGTCCTGAACGGTTTCTCCCGCTCAGGTCCCGTTCCCGTGGAAATTTTACTTAACTAATAAGATGAGTGAACATTCATTTTTATTACACAAGAACCAAACAAACTATAACTATAGGTATAATACTATTGTAAGTTCTTATATATATTTTTTATTATTCTTTTTTTTAAATATAACTAGCAAATCTTTGCAGTCTTTTATTAGTATTCTTGTTAACCCCTCGTGCTAAGCTAAAATGCTTGTGTTACGAGTGGGTTCCCGTCGGTAGTGCAATGGGTGAGTATCGAACCGGCCACTACAAGATCACAAGTCCGACGCCCCTAGCCATTGGGCTATTGCCGTTTTAAATTATATTGAAAATTTTTGTCAAATAGCTCCAACTTATTATATAAATAAATTCCTGAGAAACTCAGACACTTTCTGTTTAATAAAAATGTTGTCTAAAACGTATAGATATTTATTTCAGTCTAGTCAATGCTTATTGTCTTGTATGTCTTTGTTGCATTCAATTAAGTTTAGCCTTTAATGGTATTCTTTTGTAAATGTTGTTAAGGCGTTGAATGCATCTCACGTATAAACATTCTCAAGTGGTGGACCATCTATTGTTTGTGATGAATTGTTTAGCTGTTTAGATGCCATTCTATTTACAGGGTTATTTTTAAAACATTAACAACCTTTCAGGGGTTGAAATTATTGATATTGATAAGCAACTTTTACTATGGGACCATTTTTGTTGTCCGGGGGGAAAAGCTTTTACGCATTCCAACCGCCGCTGCAGCATGTTCGCGCGCTGGCGGTGGGGTATGTGGGACTCGCCCTCTCCATAGCGCGGCATATTAAACTCATACCACGAGGCGAGGACCCTACACCACTAAAACCCCCCGGACACTCCTTCGATCCGCCGTTGGCGGGAGCCGGGTACGCATAAGCAATTCGGCCCATAAGTCCAACACCGAAATCGCGAAAACTCTACATAAAATAATAGAAAGAAATAAAATATAAAGGTATTTAAACTTGTGGTTTTAGTATCACTTTTAGTTTTACCTCAAATATAAAGCATGTCATATTTTTGTAATGTATTACATATACTAAATATAAATTACTTCCCCATTATTTGATAGTAGGTACCTATATTTATTACAAAAAATATTTTAAGCCTATCTTAAACATAGTGATACTAAACATTGTCGCATAACACCAACGTTATGTAATCAGTTAGGTGTTGCATAATGCTCAATAAATAACGCCGAAAATCAAATTACAAATACATATAAAAATCAACCCAAAAATCCTATCCGATACGCCTATCATGAAAACAAAAAGCGATAATAATATGCATACAATGCCACACAGGAAATAGGTCGCGATGACATTCGACATATCGGCTGCATGGGTCAAGGTTGTTCCATATCATTACATAGATAATTTGATGGAAATCACTGTCCAATTACGTTACAAAATGTATTGTGAAATAACTGGAGTTCTTTAGTTGAATTGGCCTATTCATCTATAGATTCAAATTTGACACGATTCAGTTTTTGAATACTTTTATTAATAGTTTAGCTTATATTAAGTAAAAAAAGGTCAGGTGCGTAGTAGTCGCAACCGGCGTGCGTGTATGACCAGATGTATGAACGTGGACGAGGCAAAGGGAGTGTGTAAGGATCGTAGCAGGTGGCGTTCTGTAGTTTCTGCCTACCCCCATGGGAGAAAGGCGTGATTATAATAATATGTTTGTATGTAAGTAAAAACCTCCGCGGCACACGGCGCTAGCGGTATTAGGATCTCCTTAATAACATCGTCGGAGGTCGCGGGTACGATTCTCGCTCCGGATAAAAAGCCTTTAGGTAAAATGAGTAGTGAAACTACGTATGCGTGTTTTCATTCAGAGAACATTAAAATTTAATAGGTAAGCAGGTAAAGCAAATACTCATATACGAATAAAAAAGGTAAGCAGATACTCATATACGAATATCTACAGCTGACACAGTAAAATATTAAATAAAGATTCAGATCATAAATTGGGGTCGCAGGCACGTGTGAATACTGACATAGTAGCTATGTGCCTACAAATCGAAGATTTCTCTCTTGGTCTGGTTGCTTAAGACTACCCTGCTTGCCTCTTAAAGTCGGTAGTACTGATAGTTATAACAACTGTGTACCAGGGAACAGGCAGCAGCGTTTTCTTGTGTGTTTATAATAACTAGTTTGGTGACTGTGGCACAGTCCTCCGTGGGGTAGAAGCCCGTGCTCAACAGTGAACGTTATACGGGATTATGAAGATGATTAATGATAATTTATGTTTGTTTTGAACCAAATCAAATTAATTCATAATTTTATGTACTAATTTTAGTCTTATTCAGTATTTCCGAAAAGTTGTCAAGGCCGAAAAGTTCTCGAATGGAGACCGCGGATCGGCAAGCGTAGCGTAGGACGTCCACCTACTAGATGGACGGATGATCTGGTTAAGGCCGCGGGATCACGTTGGATGCTTCTAACCGCAACAACTGGAGATCTATGAGGGAGGCCTATGTTCAGCAGTGGACGTCCTACGGCTGAAATGATGATGAGTATTTCACTTATTATATTATTATTTTATAGCTTTAAATTAACATATTGTTAAGTTAAAAATATTGTGTATGATGTGGTCTTCATTAATCGAGGGAATACCTCCGACCTATATTTGAAGTCATTTATTCTTTGTTTTAAGGTAAATTAAAAAATATAAGTACACATAGATTTTATCACTAAGAATAAGTTATTGCCCTAAGTATTCATCATATCAGCCAGTCGGTCGTTCCACGTGGCTCTTGCCAGCTCGTGGTCTCCACTCGAGAAACTTTCTTCTCTATTGACCGTCAGTTCTTCGAGCTATGTGTCCTGCTCATTGCTATTTCATGCTAGCTAATCCGTTGATCTGTGTCAGTGATCCTCAGTATTAGCTACCACAAAAAAAAACAGTATACAATGAAACAATAAATAATAATCGAAAAAATAAGCTGCATTTCTAGCTTCACTTTCTGGCAGTTATTATTAATGAAGGTTCAACTAGTTTGCTTTTACACGATAAGTGTCTTTGTGAATACTAAAGACAATACATCCGGCCTCGACCGGGCTTAAATAATATATGATCTTGCATACTTTACTGATTGTAGATACTGATTGATAAAGTATAGATAGAAATGTCGCGCGTGGCGTTTTGCGTGGCGGGTTTATTCAAATATATGATGTAGTATGAGTGCGTTAGGTTATGTTTCCGAAAAAAACAATTTTATTTTTATTGTGAATTCAGTCGCGGGTTGCACCGCTCAACGGCACCTGCGACGCCCCGCGTCTTAGTAAATGAGGCATAGGAGTGAACAAAAAAATAATGTGCTACAATTTTTTGATTCATTTTGCTGTCTTTAGATAAAAATAATATATAAAGATAACCAAAAATGTCTACATACAGAACAATTAACAAACAACAGAAATTATGTGTTTTTTCACTACACATATCAAATTACCAAGTGCTAGAGTTGTCTTTAATTAAAAAATAAAGCTTATAATAAAAGTCACTTTTTCTTTTTATCGCATCTTTGACATTTGATTGATAACGTGACGACAAAGCAATAATTGTTTGAATTATTCCTCAATGTTTAGTCTGCAGCGTTAGGCAAAGACACATAAAAGATTAGATAATCCTTACAAATATTGTTTTACTGATAAATAAAAAAATAATGAGACTTTTTTACTAAGTTGAGTTCAATAAAAATACATTTAACCATTTAATTTCGTTTATTATTTCTCAGACAAACTTCACTAATTTGTTGCTGGGGTAAAATCATATAAAGTTTGTTCTTTAATCAGGAAAATTCATAGGCTTAATTTTAACTGAATGATTGGTTAAAGAAAGTTTATCTTTTATCGGCTTCATTCATGTACTTATAATGTTTATTTTTAATAAATGACTAGCTGTTTGGTATTTGTTTGCGTGTTATTTTATATAATTGTCCTGAATTATAATAGCCGTTGTTTGAAAATGATTCGGCTTGTTTGGCGAAATCGGGATTACTAAATCAAGGCGTATGCCACTTCCGCTATACCTATACTTTTATCCGTGGTCCTATCCTATTTTTATTTGAGGCTTCGTAATTTATTCTTAATATATTTGCTATTAAAAGCTGCGATTTAAAATCGCAAGACTGCATTTTATACACTGTTTTACAAATATTGGTCAGTGTGTCATTAGCGCCAACCCGTTGGTTAACAAATCGAATATTTATTGATTAGATTGGTTTTGCTATGACCGATTCATAAATCATGAGTGTTTGGTACATGGTGCCGTATATTTTTCAATAGATATTAGAAATAAAGATTTGGAATGTTAATTTCATGCCTTATAGATATTTATAGGACTCTACGCTTTTTAAACTGGAGGCTGTTCCTGTGGCCATCCTAAGCATCCAGACTTGACATGGTGTGAAACTGGTAGTCTGGAAAAGAGTGGGCAAGAAAGCCAGATTAGATGATGTGAGTCCATAATATATTTCAGTACACCCCGACATCTCAGCCAGAACCTATTATATAAAAAATCATTTCGGGAATTCCTCTTCCTCTCTCTTCTTACTACTAAACTTTTACTACCATATCAATTCAGGCTTCAAGCGGTCAGATAAATAGTTCCACTTACCTTAACAGGACATCAGACCCGAAATCTCATCATCATCAACCCGTATATAGTCCACTGTTTAACTTGGGCCTCCTCCCAAGAGAATATTTGCCAAAGTCTCCACGCTTGGCAATATTGTAGGTAACCGCTGCACAGGGAATCACTGCTGCCCACTCTCAGCTAAACAATTGCTAACGAATATATTATAACAATCGGGAGCAAATGTTAACGCGCTTTTGGTGGCTTACTTGTCTTGTCTGGCGTAGGGATAGAACCCACAACCTTCCAGACTTAAAGCAAGACTTAAACTGCTAAACCACGGAGGTTGACAAACTACTAAACTAAGCATTGCACTATTTCATCCAATACCAATGTTGGTTTAATTAATTACTACATATTGTTGGTATACTTGTGAAACGTTTGGTTCCAACATTGGATCTAGCGTGCACTACCCCCGAGGTCATCACCGGTGAATGACCAACTGACCTGGTTCCCACCGGTCGATGCAACGCGCTCGATATTTCTTTAACTCCGCCTACCCAAGGAAATATCTGATTGTTTTTCGTTAAGCTTTATTGAGATTATATTTATTTTCTATCAACATATGATAATTAACCGACAACCTCCGTAGCGTATTTGGCTCGCTTTAAGTCTCGGAGGTCGTGGGTTCGATCCCCACACCGGACAAGAAATCTTTGTGTAAATTCTAAGATTTCTTTCCGGGTCTGGTTGGTTGAGGGACTACCCTCCGTGCCTCGAAAAGCACGGTAAGCCATTGGTCCCGATTGTTATAACATCATCTATAACAAGCATCTATATCAGGGCAGCAGCGTTTCCATGTGTATTACAACATAATACTGCGGTCAGCAAACCGCATGCCAAGCGTGGTGACTTTGGCAAAACCTCCCTCGGGAGGAGGCCCATGTGCATTGGACGTTGTACAGGATGATGATGATGATACTTAAGTCTCTATCTAAAATAATCTATATAGCTGACGAGTTTGTTTGTTTGCTAATCTCAGGAACTACTAGTCCGATTTCAACAATTTTTCAGTGTTCGATAGCCCATTTATCGAGAAAGGATATAGGCTATATTTAATTTAAAATCTCTGAAAGGAACGGGAGTTACGCGGGTGTAAATGCGCACGGGAAGCTAGTATATTATGGAAGAAAGATTTGTAGCCATAGGAAGAAATGGACTTGGAAGAATAGAAATATATATTTGAAGCCGGAACCCATATTGAAAAGTCTGTTAAATGACGGGAAACATCGACATATTGAACTGTATTTGTTATCATAAATCCATCAAATGACCCATGTTATTTTCAATGAATACACACAAAAATGGATATACTATCCAAAAAGTCACGCGTTATTCAATCCATTCTACATTCGGAACTACCTACTATATGCGAGTAAAGTATGTGATACAGATCGTTAGGACTCACAATTTCTCTCTACCCTAATAATAAACGGAAAGTAGGGCGGACAAACCGACAGCGTTCCTACATACGTTGACATTTAGCTTTTAAGCTACGACAGTTTCAGAATTTCTTAAGTGGAATTTAATTGATTTATTCTAAAGGTAACTAATTAAAAATAAAACTAACTTATAAAATACTACTATTCTAAATCTATTCTACTTGGCAAGTTTCCCAGAATGCTGGCAGCATTACGCCGTTGAATGGCAATGCTAACCCGCTTTGCAAAGTAGAAACCAGCACTCGGATAACGTGCAGCACTTAAGAGGGCCGCTGCGAGGTATTTATAAATTAATTTGGCTCCCGGTCCCCACGGCCCCAATGTTTCGACAACAAAAGGCACAAATATATAACCACTATCAAGGGTATATTTGCGCCTCTTGACATTCTCCGCGGATTCAGCCGCCATGCCAGCCCTACCCTGAGTCCCGGAAAGATGAGACGGCGCGAGGGTGTCGACGCACGTAGCGTCCCACACCAAAGGCCGTCCCATCCTCCAGGGCACCAGAGTCATTCCGTCGGGCCTTTTTCCATCGTCGCGCATAAGGTCATTAGGCTCTTAAACGGCTGGCATATTTGCCTGATTTATTGTTGTGTAGAGGAACGGAAAATGAAGAGCTTCTGTGCCAGGTGGAGTGCCCGGTGGCCGACGTTCATTTGTTGTTGACGTTCGGAATGTGTATATGTTCGAATTGACTAGCGAAATTGTGTTGCGAGATACAGGTTAGTTGGAATGTTAGGCGCTAGATGGCGCTACTCGTCTCCTCTTTAGTTTGCGCGGATACTGTAGATGTCACTACAGTTATATTTTTGGCCAGGTTAAGGCCTTTAATGCCATGTTTGGTTAAGTTGTATCTGATAAAAGCCCTCCCGCTGTTTGCAAAGGACCTTTTGATGTACTCGTAGATTTGAAGACGCAAAGTACGAGAGGCACGCGAGAACATTAAAGGAGAGGAAAAAATGCACAAAACTCCCTTTAAAGATAAAATCATAATTCCTCAATCACTCAAATCACCTCGCCAGTGCAATGGCTGGTAGGGTTATATATGACTTTGAATGTAGTTTTAAACCATATCTTAGATGCTCTGCTCGCCTTTAAGCCCGGTGAAGTAGACAAAGCCTCGTGGCTACTGTTAGTCAGAAAAAAAAAACAAATAAAGAACCAATGATTCCATTAAACAACTTTTCGTACTTTATAAATAAACAAATAGGTATATAGTGAAAATACCCGCTTAAAAATCTTATTTGGATCGAATACCAATAATTTTGTCAATTAAGTGGCTTCTTGTAATATTCTTTTGCTTTTTCTGTGTAACTTTTGAGTTTAATTTTAATTAAAAAAAAATAGCAGAGTTTTTCTACAATACTAGTATTCTTGTTAACCCCTCGTGCTAAGCTAAAATGCTTGTGTTACGAGTGGGTACACGTCGGTAGTGCAATAGGTATGGATCGAACCGGCGACCACATGATCCCAAGTCCGACGCCGTAGCTATTGGGTTACGACCGCTTCTTTCTTCTATAGTTAGATTGTAGACAGTAGTAGAAATTTAAGTAATCATTTCGTATTTTTAAATTCATTGCGCATTGTGTAAAACAGATGAACATTTGAACACAAATGTAAAAGTTATTTTTAAGATTTAATTAATTACTTACAATTTTAGTTTTTAGGACCTTACTCAAAGTTTAAAAAAAACCCCTATTACTATAAATTTACTGTCTGTCACCACTCATGAACCATGATAGCTACATCTGTTGCCGTTTTGCCATTTTTTTACCATAATTGTATATAGATAATCTCCGTCTCGCACTTGACCGTTTTTTACAGTCAGAGTGGTTAAATTAATATTATGATAGTTATTTACATTTAGGATTACTTATTGTGTAGCGTAGGACAACCTTCGTAGCGTAGCGGTACTTGGCTCGCTTTAAATGTCGGAGGTCGTGGGTTCGATCCCCACGCCGGACAAGAAATCTTTGTGTAGATTCTTTCCGGGTCTGGTTGGCTGAGGGACTACCACCCGTGCCTCGGAAAGCACGTAAAGCCGTTGGTCCCGATTGTTATAACATCATCTATAATAATCGTATATCAAGCGGAGGATGCCTATGTTCAGCAGTGGACGTTGCACGGGCTGGTGATAATTGTGTATTGCGTGTCTTGAATAAATAATTTCCAGATAGTGAAACTGATCTTTAAACACATCCTAAGAATACATTATCATCTGCTAATATACTCGCCACCAATAACCCAGATGCGAGCATCAATAGCCCTAGATGGCCCGGTCACCATGTCAAGAGCTAGGAGATTGGCCCTTAAGTACTTTTCCGTTGCCACGCTGCGCCTTGTATTATTTGCTTCCTTTAAGGTTCAGTTTCGATTGGCATGGTGTAGGTTTTTTAGCGTTGGTAAGACGTAAGTGGATTCTTTTTTGTTGTGATACAAAGGATCTAGAACAAAGTGGGAACATAATTGAATAGAATTCATTGTAGGTTATACACAGTTTGTTGTGTCTGACACGTATGGATCTCAATGAGATTTTTTCTATATATTAATATTTTAAAGAGGAACATTTTTATTGTTTGTTGGTATGTTTATGTGCTAGCATTGAATTTTCTTTTTACATCATAAAGCTGCGTTGTCCAGAAGTTACAAGGGTTATATTTATTGATCCAGTTCTCACAGAAATTGCAGTTATGCAGGTAAAACCACGCGCGATAAGCTTGTCGCGATAATTACATCTATACTAATAATATGAAGCTGCAGAGTTTGTTTGTTTATTTGTTTAAACGCGCTAATCTCAGGATCTATCGGTCCGATTTCGAAAATTCTTTCAGTGTTGGATAGTCCATTTATCGAGAAAGGTTATAAGCTATATTTTATTTTCAAAAAAATTAGCGGTCCGTAAGAAAATCGCGATTTTGTAACCCAAGGTGTAAAAGCGAAAGACCTATTTATGCGTGCGCTGCAAAAACTATTGACAATAGAACATAATGATGTACTACGGGTTTGTAGGTCTTATAAAGATCTACAAAAAAGTCCGCGAGAGCATATATCTAACTATCATAGTTTAGTCACAATAACCGCTTTTATGTTCATAAAAAAAATATTAAATCGTCTGAAGAAAGAAACTACGTTAAATCTATATCGTAATATTAATCCTTATCCAAAAAAAGCATAATGTTATCAAGGGTATTTATGTAGAAGTAAAATACTTTTTGATTTATTCCAATCGGACACTTCGTTGAGAAATTATCACGAGTATAAAAACGCAAAGAATTGGTACCGAGTTATTTGCCATAATAGAGAAAGCTGAAGAGTTTGTTATAAGCTTTATTTTCAAGTTTCTACGGGAACGGGAGTTACGCGGGTGAAACCGCGCGCGGAAAGCTAGTAAAAGATAAAGCTGAAGAGTTTGTTTGCTTGAACGCGCTAGTCTCAGCAACTACTGGTCCGATTTGAAAAATTCTTTCAGTGTTAGATAGCCCATTTATCGAGGCAGGCTATAAGCTATTTATTTTATTATGAAGTTTTTACGGGAACGGGAGTTTGAAACCGCGCGCGGGAAGCTAGTACTAATATATAAAGCTGAAGAGTTTGTTTGCTTGAACGCGTTAATCTCAGAAACTACTGATTTGAAAAAAATATTTCAGAGTTAGATAGCCCATTTATCGAGGAAGGCTATATTAAATTTTGAAGTTGCCACGAGAACGGGAGTTACAGGGTAAAACGCGCGTCTTCTACTCTTCTAAAACAAGAAATTTATTTATGGCACAGCAAAAGGTTTATTTTATCAAAACATGTATTTTATGTTGTAGTTAGTAGCGATTTGTAACCGATTGTTTGAAGTTCACTTACTTTATGTACCTTTATATAAGCTTTATAAATTTACTCAAGTTAACGTGTAATAGAAAAATAAATAGCGGAAGAATAAGTCAAGGTCAGAGACCTTTCGAAGTCTACCCACGCTGGAGATGTGGAATAGAAATTAACATAATAATATTAGAATTCAGATTTGTGAGGATTTTAAAATTATTTAAGTTTTAAGTTGGTATATACTTATTTACAATTGGACCCGACAGACGTTGTCCTGCATGATGATATTCACCCATTTGTAAGGGTTGTTCAGAAAAATAAAACGTTAAACGTCGTAAACGTCTGGTAATTTGAAAACCTTAATATTAAAACTATAGAAATTTCATACAAAAATTGACACCCATTTTACCCCCTTAGGGGTTGAATTTTGCAAAATCCCGTCTTAGTGAGCACCAATTTTCTAAAATGAACCCCCATGCAAAATTAGAGACTCCTAGCATTTGTAGTTTCTAGAATCCATGATGAGTGAGTGAGTGAATGAATTACCTTTTGCTTTTAAATACAAAGATAGGTAATAGGTTAGTTCTTATATGCTAGTATAGTCCGTCTGTTATTCCGCCTAATCTCCAAAACGTAGTAACAATTTAGCAGGGACTTTCATTGTTAGTTCATAAAATCCTTACTTTGCGTAGACGAAATCGCGGGCAGTAGGTAGTTATGAAATAAAGTCGTCATATCGCGTTACCTTGTATGAATGTAACGCGATATCATTTATAATCAAAGACACTGTTTTCACATCATTTTCAGACTCGTTTCGGGTCAGTAGTTTTCTGTATATGAGCGTAATTGTGACACAGACGAATTCCGAGAATAGACAATTAGATCCAATTGTTCTCAACTGTATTATGTAATGGATAAATAGTTGTAACTTGAGTAACTCAAGTTTAATTGGCACTTGGTTTGGAATATTTCATGAGAATTATTATTACATTATATTGCACCTTAATTGACAACCTCCGTAGCGTAGCGGTATTTGGCTCGCTTTAAATCTCGGTGGTCGTGGGTTCGGTCACCACGCCGGACAAGAAATCTTTGTGTAAATTCTAAGATTTCTTTCCGGGTCTGGTTGGTTGAGGGACTACCCTCCGTGCCTCGGAAAGCACGTTAAGCCGTTGGTCCCGATTGTTATAACATCATCTATAACAAGCGAACCAGGGAACGGGCAGCAGCGGCTCCCCTGTGTATCACAATATAACACTGCGGTCACCAATGCGCCTGCCAAGCGTGGTTACTATGGCAAAAACCCTCCCTCGGGAGCAGGCCCATGTTCAGCAGATACGGGCTGATGATGATGATGATGATCCTACTGATATTATAAACGCGAAAGTTTGTAAGAATGTATGGATGCAAGTTTGTTACTCTTTCAATCAAAAACTACTGAGTGGTTTTTGCTAAAAGTTTGCACCAAGACAGATTATAAGCTGGATTAACATATAAATTAAAAAAAATATCATGCTCCTACCCACTGGAGCAGCGTAAGGGGGGTAAAACTGGGGCGCAGCTTGTAAGTTAAATAAATCATAGCCATGCCGCTGTTACAACGCTAAAACCCTATTTCGTATCACTGAAATTAAATTATTCAAGCCTAGTCCGGTGAGGGCGGAGTGTTTTAGGCCACATTACCGCGTCTAGTAAATTGTTTATGTTAGTACTTTGAACTAATTTGTGAGGCAATAGGGAATTACCTTCAGTGATTCGGTGAATTGTGAAATTGTTAACTATTATTATTATTCTTTATTGCACACATAGAAACACAAAAGATACATACATTATGCAGAAATACAAATAGCAAAAAGGCGAGCTTAATTCATTTATGAATTTTCTTCCAGCAAACCCCGAGTATGAGAAAAAAATTGTGAACATAGGGCATTACCGTGTACAACCAACAAACAATTTATGTATACCTGAACGGTATATAAAATAAAATGAAAATATCAATAAAAATAAGATAAACATACACCCTAATACTTACATACCATACTTAAATAAAATACCTAACTATGTCGGTATTCTGTTCTTAAATTTCCATTATCGGTGCCACTTGAAGTCTTCCCTTGAGTAAAAGTATCAGCTTTTATTTTATCATTCGAAATCTTACACATCTCTATTAACATTCTCAAATCAGCTGCATGAACTTGTCTTACAATCTTCCCTTTTGTGTGTTACCAGAATATTAGCCATGCTGGTTCGTACAAAATGGGATATCTGATGATGGTCTTTTAGATCTTCGCCTTGAGTATAAACGGACTGCTGCCTCCATTTTATCGTTAAATTACACCAAAAAGATTATTTATAAAAGTAGGTAGGTACTTAGTTTTATTTTGTTGAATATATTTTTAATTATTTTAAAAATCGTGTTCAATTTCAAGAGATTTAAGTGCTACAACGATTTTCTCAATTCATTTTTAATTACAAGCAAGCATAGGTACCTACACAATTAATTGGTATGTACTTAAAACCTTATTTTTGGTGTTTCATTTATATTTTATAAATAATCCATGAATAAAAGTTAAATTTTATTTGATTCAATTAATTGCAGAAGCTACTAGTGTATTGGTCGATGATATTATATAGATTTTCTGTCTATATTTATGGATCTGCCTTTATGGGTCATTACTACACAACAAACAGTTCTGTCTTTAAATAAATTAGTTAATCTGTTTTCTAATGAAAATGTAAATAAAATTCGTATAAAGACAACCGATTGGTAAATTGTGAATGCCAACTAAATAATAAAAGTAACTGGACCTAAATTTCTTGGACATGCCCATCTGAGTATGTTTCGCCGGATCGTCTCGATGAGGCCGCGCTGAAACCGGCAGTAAAATAACCCCACTGAGTTTGTTTCGCCGGATCTTCTCAGTTGGGGCGTATTGGATCCGGTGGTAGCACTAAACCGCGTTCGTCGAGATACTTATGGTCCGTCTAAATAATAACATACTCAAAGGACAGAACTTAGATTTAATCATAGGTATAAAATAATACAATAATAATGTACTTTCATACCTGACAGCTTAGGCTAAAGTTATATAAACTATTATTATTATTATAAACAATAAAATAAATTAATTAAATCAAAAATAAGCCAAATATGTTTTGACTATTTACAAATACCTGTAATAGGTTTACGTGAATAAAAACTTTTTTTATTTATTTTATTTATTAGAAAGCTTTTCTTGATTCATTTTTCTTAAACAAAATGTGAAATGAGATCGAAACAGGTGGTCGGTGGCCGAAATGGTGCAACGAATACAATTAGTCATCAAAATTATTATCTTCAGTCCGTATAACGTCCACTACTGAGCAAGGGCCTACTCCCGAGGGAGGGCATTTGCTATAGTCACCAAGCTTGGCCACTGGGTTGGTGAATTTATTTTTGTAACTTCAATTTAGATCTAGCATAAGGTTGAAAGTCGTGATCTAAACTAGATGTACTCGAAAATATATTTTTATATTCTTTTCTCGAAAACTTATCAATTTTGTCATCAATAATTTTATCGATTAAGTCTAGACATTCGTCTTATTCACACCTACATGTATATTATTATGAATCTTTATCAAATATTCACGCATGCAATCCTGCAATTAATTTTAGTGACACTTGTTCATTAGATTTGAACGGATAATCTATCAAAGTTGGTATAAGAGTCGTTTTACATCTGATGTTACGCTTGTTGATCATCTGTTTTGTGTTTCTAAATTGAGTGAATGTAAAGTCCCCCGTGACACATGGCTTAGAGTAGGAATTATCTTTAAAAATAAGTTGATGTTATTATAACAAGGAACAAAAGATCTGCTAACTTAGAAGAACTGAAAACGTTATTTGATTTACTTTGGTAAAAAATCTGCACCGTTGTATTCCGAACTTTCTGTGATTTTCCTCGTGGTATAGTTAGCATATAATATTAAAACTCACTTCTCCATATGGGGAGTGAGTTTTACATACTGTTCACTTCAAGGGTAGTTCACTTTAGCCTTTTTTCTTCGACAAAAGAATATTCAAAGGTTGTCTTAAAGAGTTATACACTATAAGAAAACCTTTGACTTAACCGGGAATTTGTTTATGAAAGCAAATTAACAAACCATTGCATGTGACTGGAAAAAATAGGGGAATAAGTCGGCAGACTGCAAAAAAAAAAAACCGGCCAAGTGCGAGTCGCACTCTCGCACGAAGGGTTCCGTACTAGTTGCAAGTGCCTACCTGTTTTTGATATCAAGAATACAACAAGTAACATAGTATAAAAGTTCTTGTAGTTCGTTGTAACTTTGATCGATGTTAATAATAGTTGATTGAATGAAAGGTAAATTGCTGTTTACGGTTTATGATGTATTAAAAAAAAACTACTAACTTGATCTCGTTCAAACCAATTTTCGGTGGAAGTTTACATGGTTATGTACATCACAATTTTTTTTTAGTTTTATCATTCTCTTATTTTAGAAGTTACAGGGGGGGTTATTTTTTTCTAAACTATTCAGTTTAGAAAAAAATGACATTAGAAACCTCAACATCATTTTTGAAGACCTATTCATAGACACCACACAAGTATGGGTGCGACGAAAAATTTTTTTTTGAGTTTCAGTTCTATGTATGGGGAACCCCAAAATTTATATATTTTTTTTCTATTTTTGTGTAAAAATCTTAATGCGGTTCACAAAATACATCTACTTACCAAGTTTCACCATTATAGTTCTTATAGTTTCGGAAAAAAGTGGCTGTGACATACGGACGGACAGACAGACAGACAGACAGACATGACGAATCTATAAGGGTTCCGTTTTTTGCCATTTGGCTACGGAACCCTAAAAACACGAATTAAATCGTTTTATTCTAACACATTATTATATTCTAGTTTCCTGAGCGTGGTTTCAGCCGCGTAACTCCCGTTCTCGTAGGAGCTTCATCTACTTCATCATCATCAGCCCGTACAACCTCCACTGCTGAACATGGGCCTCCTCCCCAGGGAGGGTATTTACCATAGTCACCACGCTTGGCAGACGGGTTGGTGATCGCAGTATTAAGTTGTGCCACACAAGTAAACGCTGCTGCCCTTTCCTTGATATACGATTATAATAGATGATATTATAATAATCGGGACCAACGGCTAAACGTGCTTTCCGAGGCATTGAGGGTAGTCCCTCAACGAACCAGACCCGGAAAGAAATCTTAGAATTTACACAAAGATTTCCGTACGACCTCCGAGAATTAAAGCGAGCCAAATACCGCTATGCTACGGAGGTTGTCGTAGGAGCTTCATAGTGAAATTTAAAAGCTAAATATGAGCTTATGTTTCTTTTGGATAACATGACTTTCTAATGGTATTCAAATTGGACAAGTAGTTCTGAGATAAGCTCGTTCAAGCAAACAAACAAATTATTCAGCATTATAAAATTAGTACCTATAGATTAATATTCTCTTATATTTTTCACTAGCGATTCAACCCGGCGTCGCACGGGTGTAATGCTGATTTGTTATACACATTAACCATCCTCTTGATTACTCAATTTATTTAAAAAAACTGCATCAAAATCCTTAGCGTAGTTCTAAAGATCTAAGCACACATAGGTAGGACTTTGTTTTATACTATGTGATAGTTTAAAATAAGCCTGGAAGCGTATAATGGAGGAGAAACCGACAATGTTAATGATAAGTAACGTAACACCCCTTTATCGCATCGGTGTTGGTTACGTATCAAACAAATTTATCAAACCTCGAAGTTCAACGACATTAGCACTCGGGCGTCAGTGTAAATATAAACGTGTCGTGTCTACTTACGATGGTTATTATATTACATACGTGAAAAGTTTGAAAGAAGGTCTGTTCATTCTACTAATATTATAAAACAAATCACTCAGCTATTTCCGCTGCTGCAGCTGCATCTTTCTACCTGCCTGTCTGTTCGTGATTAAGTTTAAACTACTGCACGGATTTTCAAGCGGTTTTCGATGAGGAAGGTTCAGATATAAAATTTGTCAAGGTAACTCTTTCACGCAAAAACTATTGAACGGATTTGGCTGAAAGTTGGCTCTGGGATAGTTTATACACCATATTTGGTACAATACATCACCCTACGACCCACTCGGGTAACACCGCAGTGTACAGCTAGTTATATATAAATATGAGAGTCAGGTAGAATTGGATTTTGGAATACTATTAGATTCAATGAAACACCTTGCAGCGCAGTTTTATATATTATATACAATATTACGACGGCGCGCGGCGCAACGTTCGCACTTTAGGTATTTATCGAGGAATATGTCGAAATATGGCATTTTTAACAGTTTTACTAAAATAATTGTTTATTTTGCAAATATAAAAATCAACTTATAGGTCTATTATTAATAAATCTTAAAACTTAATAGCATCAGTAGACCAAAGAATTTCTATACAATGAAAAAAGTATAAAATTTAGATTACAGAGAAGGCTTTGGCTATGTTTTTGACCTAATGATGACTTACCATAGTTCTGTTTTTGCCACTTACTTTCGCAAAATTAATAATCTTTAAATATATCAGATAAGAAATGCCACTTTCCGACCATTTCTCCGTTAAATACCTGAAGTGCAAACGTTGGGTCTTATCTTAAACGATCATTTTTGTTACTCTTACAATATTTTCAACTCCCGGCTATTTCTGCCAAATCAACATAATTTTATTATCAAAGAAACAAAATTATTTAGACAATTTAACAAGTTTTCGTAGCCCAAAGTTAAGGTTTTTGAACAGAAAATTTATTATAATACGTATTACATTTTTGAAAGTTGAATTAGGCGTATTATTAAACTTGACTTTTGATATTACGTTTCCATTATAAGAGAGTTGCCGAGTCAACAAACCCAAACTTTGTTAAAGAATTGTACAACGGTCATACGATGTTTCTTTCGACTTTCCATCTAAAAATAGAAACCCATTGGAATTTAGAATAACAATGGTTTATTGTTACGAAATGGTCTCAATGACAATTCTAACAAGCAAATTCCATTGGGATATTCACCGGAAGACTTTTCAATTATCAAAGGTTATATTGAAAACGAAAACTGTATTACTAAAAAAAAGGATATTTTTTTTTGTTTTTGTTTTTGAATTTATTTATCACAGACAATCAAACATTTTCTTTAGCTCCGCACGCGCCATTTTACGCGTAACTCTCGTTTCCTTAAAAACTTTGTAATTAAAAACAGCCTTTGGCACTCAAGGATAATGTAACATTCTAATGGTGAAAAATTTATCGAAATCATTACAGTAGTGTATGAGTTTATTCGTAACAAACATACATACAAAAATACCAATCTGCCCTCTTTATAATATTAGTATAGACGTGCCCGTGACATCAGCCGCGTGGAATTTACCAAAAAAAAAAAGTTTCCCGTCAAAATCCAGTTCCAGCCGTTTAGCCCTGCTCGCTTATACCTGCTGCCCGGTAAATTAGCAGAAGTCTCGTGGTCTACATAATATATCTGTCCGTAAAGAAACGGTAGGTATAAGATGTAAACCATCTGTTAGTAAACACAACGATATCTAAACAAAACTGGTATACTTTCAATTTAGACACAGTGGACTTCACAAGATTTAGCACAACATTCTGCTGACTTTCTTGTCACGTGCCGAGGATGTTGAGCCCTTTCCCGAGCAACAGTCTCTTTGGAACAAACGCCCACTTTCTATGTGGAACACGGAACAGTTTGTAAATTGTTTGATATTTTATGTAATAAAAGAAATAGGTTATCAACTCCGGGAGGATGGATGAGCCGAGTATTTGGAGCAGTGATTCAATTTTGCACAAAATGCGAAGTAGATTTGTAGCACTCGCTACAAGTTTTTGTGAGAAAATGGACCACTAAAAAAAGTGTGAATTCGAAGAAAATGGATACACATTTATGTTTTATATATTTTATGTCACCGGAAAATAATAAGGATCGTAAGTTGATCAACTTACTAGTTAGTTGACCACCTTTCTTGTTAGTTGATAAACTAATGAGGCTTAATCTAACCTAACCTACACTAATGGGGTTCAACAGGACCCATCGCAGATGAAGTTTTTTTGTTTTGTTACAACAGTAGTATAGTCTGATTTGGTTAGGTTAGGTCAATTGTCATAACTGGCAACTAATTTTTATAATAATTATGAGTGACACGGAAGTCAATCAACTTACGATTCGTATTATTTACCGGTGACATATATAAAGGTCAAATTTAAATGACACTGCTCGTGTGCTCTCACAAAGCATCCGCAAGGAATCTACGTGATGGCACCTTTAGCTGTTGTGCTAATGCTTCAAGCAATCGCAATCTACCCACGCAGACCATTTAATATCATGCTATGCTTATTTGATGATATCTTTATGAGATGACATATAATTTGAGGTTAGTTTTTGGCAATAACTTTGTGTGGTATATATGCTTTGACCGTAAACTTTCGAGTTTAAGGAGAATACTACATCATAACAGTGATTTCAGTTGAATCTAAAGTCTATTACTTTAAATTCAACTGATAAAATCAGAGTATCAAAAATACGTGACTCTTGGTCTTTCAGTTGAGATGTTTTCAATTGTATTCCAATACTAGTTTAATCTTTTTAAGTCTGATTATAGTATGTTTTAACCCGATTATACAATATGATTATACTTGTTAATAACTATCTACACTGAATTTTATGCGAGAAAATGTTTTCATAAAACTTCCACATCATTTTTCATGACTTTGAAGAATGTTCATGAATGTTTTTGTTTGGTAACCACACAGACACTTAACCTAATTTATTCTTACAGTGATTTTTCATGTCTCGTGGCATTTTTGAAACTGCCTGAGTAAGAATTGTATGTAAGTCAAGGACAAAGACTAATTCACATAATATTATTATTGAAGAGAGAGATAATATTTAGAGAGGAGGTACCATTATCTCTAAGTGGTGTCTCAGAGACTGGGAGCTCGCTGATTATTTGAGATTTGATTCTAGCGCCGGGAAAAAACTTTGTGTAATATAAACTAGATTTATTTACGGACATAATTAGAGTGATCTAATGCCTCGGAACGTCATGTTCGTGTTTTGTTACGACAAAATTTGTCCCTAGAAAGTTATTTTTTCATGCTGTCCTGCATAAAAATTACCCTGTGCAAACTATCCACTAAGCCATCTAGCTAAACAACTGAACGTTAAAATTGATGACCCTACTGTTCATACATAATAATTAAAAGCAAAGAAAGATTTATTATTATTTATATATTATCTTTTGAGAATAGTGCTGTGAAAATTTTCTTTATTTATATAGTCTACAGTAAAATTAATGAAAACTAAGATCATGGCATTCGATAGGATCTTAAACACTCCTCGTGTCCTTTTCATTGTTTGTCTGACCACATTAA
Source organism: Nycteola revayana (assembly GCA_947037095.2). Lineage (NCBI taxonomy): Eukaryota > Metazoa > Arthropoda > Insecta > Lepidoptera > Nolidae > Nycteola > Nycteola revayana. Next base: position 14,498,301 of record OX344859.2, on the reverse strand, counting down.
CATCATAAAACCTATCCTTGACTAGCAGGCTTATTTAATTATGTAGGTAGTATCTTTTTATTACTTCAGCAATAAAATAAAGGGCAATTGTACGAGAATTGATGGAGATTTGGCCATTCTTTAGATTATTTATACGGTCCAGTCAAGGTTAGTTAGTTAGGAAGATAGCGATATATGTATATGAGCCAGAATTTGGGTCAAATAAAATTTTGTTAGCTAGGTTGTTTGTAATTGAAATTGTGATAGAAATTATTTTCGGGTTAGTAGTTCTATAATTTTGTAGTTTGATTTTGTTGGGTAACTACGTGACTGATAAATAAATAGTTTCTTAGAATATTAATGAGTATTATATATATAGTTTCCCAATGTATGTTATTTCATAAAACTGCGGTTATAAATCAACAAACGGACCCTTACTCAGGATAGGAGGCACATGTTAACTAGTGGACGTTATACGTTAAACATAGATTTCGTCGTAGTCACTACGCTTGGCAACCGGGTTGGTAACCGTAGTATAATGTTGTAACACACATGGAAACGCAGCTGTACGTTCTTTGCTAAACGATTCTTATAGATGACTTTATAACAATTGGGACCAATGGCTTATCGTATTTTTCTAGGCACGTGGTGTAGGTAGTCCCTCAACCAATTAGACCTCTTTCTCAAAGATAGGGCGCTTTTGTCTGGTGCGGGGATAGAATCCACTACTTTAAGCGAACGTTAAACCGCTACGCCACGAAAGTTATATTATAGAAACAAGAATACAAAGAAATAGAGCAAGTAGTCGAATCACCATAATGAGAGCATGAGAGAATCCACTTTTATAGTATTTAACACAATCAAACTTTACTATCTTCTCAAGGTTTTCGGTAACCTAATAATACCAACTTCGCAAACTATACACAATAGAAAAGTGAAAACCGTTTTCTTTCAGTCAAACCGTATAATGGAACCTTTGCCAAGTAACTGCCCAACTGAACGTGGTTTTACTACTCGAATGTCCAACAGACAATAAAAAATGGTAATGGAATATGAGTCTTGTTTCCAAAGAGTAAAAGTCAGAATTCCATACTTATCGTCTAAGAGAAATTTGCTGATTTCTAGACCTATTTCTAAGTTCCGGTGTGACAGTGACCCATATAAAAATGTATTAGATCTTTTGTTTAGTTGATAAAATATTTGTTTTATTGTAGTCCTATTGAGGTCAACCTCAACAAGAAATATTTTTGTAAATTCTAAGATTAAAAAAATATATCAATATAATAATTCAACAAATTTTAATGATTCTTTTAAATTGATTCTGTCTATATAAGCTAAGGCCATATAGTACGGAGAACAGATGGCCGTTGGGGCCGAAAAGTTCTCGAATGGAGACCGCGGATCGGCAAGCGTAGCGTAGGACGTCCACCTACTAGATGGACGGATCTAACCGCAACAACTGAAGATCTCTGAGGGAGGCCTATGTCCAGCAGTGGACGTCTTACGTATGAAACTATGATGATGATGATATAAACCTACACTTAGTATAATATCAGATACAAATTAATTAAAGTCCAAATAACATAATTTACAAGACTACCTTTTACTCCATCTTTTTTCTGTTAAGTACGTAACGTTATAATTCAATTTTCGAATTCATATCATCATCAAAATTCCTAATCAGACAGCAGACACATATTGCGAAATTATGCTTAAAATTTCCAGATCCATTTAACCTTCCACTCAGTCTGCTCTCATTCGGGAGTATAGCCTAATTTGACAGTTGACCGAGACCTCTATTTGATACGAATCCGCCCTTAATCTCCTTAGATAGTTATCACAGAGAGTAAAATAAAACAGAGCCTTTTGACTCCCACACATACATAGACACAGTAAAATCGTTCCATTTTCAAACAGAATACGAATATTTTGAAAAGATTGCGCTTGTGTGCGTGAGCTTCTTACAAACAGATTTGAGTATTTCCTCTGTATTCCTGTTAGTCTTTACCCTTGAACTTCTAAATTGAACTACAAATTTTGCTTATCAGTTAATGTTCATCGGAATGACCTACTCAGATCTCTAGTGATTAGACAGTTCAGTATTAGGGAACGAATTTAGTAAGCAGTAATGTGTTTAAATGGCGGTTTGCTGGGATACTGGCTGGTAATTGGATATCAACTGTTGTTTCAGATAGAGCTAGTTAATTAGATTATTTTTTGTTTTCGTGTATCTTAACGTATTAAGAGGAACTAATTTTGTTTGAAAATATATTCAAATATATAAAGTTGAAGAATTAGTTTTGTTTGCGCTAATCTCAGGAACTGCTATTATTTATAGTATACTTTATTTCAGTGTTAGATTATTTATTGAGTAACTTGGCAAGCCATGGCAGTTGAGGGATATTGTCATCACGCTTGGCAGGCGGATTGGTGATAGCAGTAAGATGGTAACTGACCTTGAGTTGATAGATGCTGCCCATCTATCAGCTGTATATCCTTTCGTCGCCTCTTAGGACACCCATAGGAAGACATGGGAAAGAATAGACCACCTACTCTAAGCTGGACACTCTAAGTCGGACTTGTGATCTTGAGGTCGCCGATTTGAACCCCACCCATTGCACTACCGAGGTGAACCCACTAGTAACACAAGCATTTTAGATAAGCACGAGGGGTTAACAAGAATACTAGTAGACTGCAAAACTCTGCTAGTAATTATATAAAAAAAATCTACATTACAATATGTCCATTCATAAAAACGAAAAAAACCCTTAATACTTCTTGAGAAGCAATTACAATATTACATTAGAAATTAATTATCATAGATTAGTAACAGTTATCACGAATTGTGCAAGTTATTGCTAATAAATTTTCGAGATAACTCTCTCACAAATTGTTGTTCATCGATGATTTGTAAGTGAATTTGTCTGTCTACACACAACGCAAGAAATAGCTTTAGCAATAACAACTTGGAGAAACAATTATAAGTTATAATGAAAGCACGTATTATTACATGTCTGAACTTTTTATAGTCATGCTCTTTTGAAAGGGCACGTTCATTTTTATTTATATACACTTAATACAAGTGCCCACAACTTTGTTCGCGTATGACAAACTCCGTAGCGTGGCTCGCTTTAAATCTCAGAGGTCTTCGGTTCGATCCCCACGCCGGGCAAGAAATCTTTGTGTAAATTCTAAGATTTATTTCCGGGTCTGGTTGGTTGAGGGATTACGTGCCTCGGAAATAACTTTAAGCCATTTGTCCCGATTGTTATAACATTATCAATAATATATATAACAAGGGAATGAGCAGCAGAGTTTCCTTGAGTGTTACAACATATTAGTGCGTTCACAAACTCGCCTGCCAAGCGTGGTGAAAATGGCAAAACCCTCCCACGGGAGGAGGCCCATGTTCAGCAGTGGACGTTATACGGGCTAATGTTGACCTATCTATAGATATAGAACGTACCATTTTGTTTTTATTACTGTCCTGGCAAGTGACCCCAGTATCAACTTGTAAGTACAAGTGCGGTATACAACATTGGCTGTCCTTATTTTGCTGGCCTTTGAACATTCTCTTCCTGCTCCATGTAAACCCTGGAGGCTAATCACGTAACGATATAACTATGATTTCACTACTTAGCGTTTAATACGTGTGTATATTTTTTTAATATGTCGATTTATTAAATTAATGCTACTTCAATAATGCAATAAAATAAAAATGCGTTACAATGACCCTAAAGTAATCAAGACATTTTATCAAAGTTATAGTCATATCATTATGTGTTTAACCTCATGCCCGGCTAGAATAGGCAGCGCGACTCGAGTCTACTCTTCGGAGGCCGACCAATCACATTGCAGAAACGTACTGTCACGTAACACTTTCTGCAATGTGATTGGTCGGCCTCCGTAGAGTAGACTCGAGTCGCGCTGCCTATGCTAGCCGGGCTGGCTTACCTTAGTGACCGTACCAGAACTCGACATTCATCAATGTGATTTCGCTGCGATATTATGTAACGGACGGCTGAATGAGCTGCTCACCTAAAATAGCACCTCATTCTACAGTCTGATAAGTCATTGAGCGTACTAATTTAAGGCACTTTCCTAGCATACATATACAAAAAATTTAATTAGTGAATAGAATCCAACTTTTATATTTTTACAACAGTTTAAAAATAAAGAGGACTAATGATTTCCAAAAATAATATTTTATCTTTGACAGATTCCTTTTTGCGTAAATGTTTTTACTTTTTTATGTACCTAATACCCTAAAGTTTTTTTTCAATCATCCTCTTACATAATTGGTTATTCACTCCAATATGTTATCTTATATCCTCATCAGTTTCCACATATCGAGTAACCGTGAGACCTCAATATGAAGGGCTGAGGGCAAAGACAAATAGCCGTGGAATATCCTTGGAAGACCTCACTTAATCTATCATAATTGCGCTTCAAAAGAAATTTTCATCCTATTTTTCGTGGCCTATATTTTGTTATGTCTAAATTTAAGTCTAATACTTAAATTTAGACATAACAAAATATAGAAGTACCTATTTTTTTTTTTGTCCTGATGGAAATGCATTGACGCATTCCCACCGCCGCCGCTGCAGCGTATTCGCGCGCTGGCGGTGAGATATGTGGGACTTGCCCTCTCCATAGCGTGGTATGCTTAACTCATACCACGAAGAGAAGACCCTACACCACTAAAACCTCCCGGACACTCCTTCGATCCGCCGTTGGCGGGAGCCGGGTACGCATGAGCAATCCAGCCCTCCGACGGCACCCGCGGCCAATATGGTACTGCGGGATTTCCAGGGCCACATTTACAGTGGCCCATTATAGGGACGTCCGGAATGTAGAGGCGTCCCTACTCCTCATGGGTCAGCCTCGAAGGGAGCGGGGCCCATGTCCCCCACTCCCCGAGGCCGGGCCTAGGGCGGTAGGCGGCGGCCAGATATTTTAAGAAATATTTAAAGTTTAATGCTCAGATACTATAAAAATTTTAAACAAAGTTTTACTTATATCAAGACATACTTAATAGTTATTTTTAAGGAAAATACTTTACCACAAACAATTTAAAAAAGTTTGGAATATTATAAAAATTTTGTTTCAAAAGAAAATTGGTTTTATTACCAAATACTTTGAGAATTTTTCAGTAAAATTACATTTCATTAAAGCATAAAGGAATGCAATCAATTTAGAAATTAACTATTTCAATAGTTACAAAATATTATAAGTCATTTGAGCAATTTACTAAATGCTTGTGATTTCTACATGTACTAGTCTATACCTAACTATAATCATTGAAGTCGTTTTACCAGAATCATTTGAAGTATTTCTCAGGCAATAATTAATTTAACAGCTAGTCTAAATTTATATTTACTTGAAACAATAACCGTTAAATGTTTTATAGGTGGTAATTACACATATTGCCATAATCACTACGCTTGGTACGTGGATTGGTGATCGCAGTAAGATGAGTATTCTTGAGTTATTAAATAGTGTTGCCCATCCATTAGCTGTATATCCCTTAGTCGCTTCGTACGAAATCCATGGGGTGACATGGAGTGAACTATTATTAGCCGCAAACAACATAGCAAGTTGAGTTTTGTTAAGTACTTTGTTCGATTATTATGTTCAGCTGCGGACGTTAACAGGCTGTGGAAGAATCAGACATAGGCTTCACACCCTTTGTAAATTGAAGGGTAAGGGACAGAGTAATTGTTTAGATCTGACATAGCAACAGAAACAAAAAGCTTAGTGCACTTTTGGAGACATTCAGAATTTATTTTTTTATTTTACACAAAGATTGCTTTTTTTAATTGTTTTTGGATACTTTACGAAAAAGTTTACCATATACAATGTTTTAAAATTGAGATTAATAAAATTCGACCACCGGCAAGGCTCGAACCTGCATCTCAGGTTAAGCCCCTAATGCATTAGAGACGTATTATAAAAGAGATTCATAAATTTCGATGACCGGCAGAGTTCCACCGTAGTCTAATTGATTAAGGCATTAGGGGCTTAACTTAAGATGCAGGTTCGAGTCCTGCCGGTGGTCGAATTTTATTAATCTCAATTTTGAAACAAAGGTTGCTTCTGAAACTATCATCTATACGTTCACCACTATACACTACTCTATTACAACAATCTCAAAGTATGTTTTTTAAAACAGTAGGAAACATCATTGAGCTAATACATTAATGTTCTTCCTGATTGGGAATAAACAAATCGGACATTGACAACTGAATGCATTTTTTTAAAGATTACCTACTAGCAGATTTTTTGCACACTACTGGTATTTTTGTTAACTTCTCGTGCTAACCTAAAATGCTTGTGCTACAAGTGGGTTCACGTCGGTAGAGCAATGGGTGGGGATCCAACCGATGACCACATGATCGCAAGTCCGACGCCCTAGCCATTGAGTTACGGCCGCTTGAAAAGAGTCATTATGACAAAAAGGCACACGGAATTAATAAACAAACATGAAACAACTATGCCACATCCTTCTACGAGTTAAGTAATTAATCACTTTACCGGGAGTATTATAAGCATTACAGCATGATTAAAATATGCTTAATCTTCATCACGAAATGATTAATGATCAGTCTGCTTTAATAACTTAAGCCAAACATTGTATTGTTTCACACGATTTAATGAAATCTAATTACATTGTAAATACACATTAGATTCTATTTATGTCTGACATATTTCCTATTACTGCGTGAAGAAATATAAAGTAGACATATTTTTGGATAAACGTCGGTAATGCAATGGGTGGGAATCGATCCGGAGACCACATGATCAAAAATTTATTGATAGTCTCACGATATTATATTATTACTCAAAATGTTATTGAATTATTTTAATAATAATTACAATAAAACCCGGATAATGATGCTCTATAAAGGGCTTTCTAATTACAATATTTTATATTATTGAATTGACTATCCAAGCGTTTTAGACAATTTTAATAAGCTGCTGAAATGAGTGGAAAATGATATTTCCGCCCACTTATTATTATTATACTTACTGATTTAAATTCTAACATTTAGATGTTAAAGGGAGGCAATATCATAAGGTAACTAATAATTTTTAATAATATTAAAGATGCTTAACTTTAGGCTCATTGACATCGACTTGATGCTGATGCCAAAGGAAATATTTACGTTTTCATAAGACTAAATATCATCGCTTTATGTCTCACATCACGTAGGTCAAAAATATTATTTATAAATAATATATCAACACTAATATTATAAAGAGAAAAGGTGTGTGCATTGAATGGGAACCGGAACTCATGGACCGATTTAAAAAATTCTTTCACCGTTAGAAACCTACATTATCCAGGAGTACCAAAAGAAATCGCGCGCGGGAAACAACTGAAATATTAAATTTTCCATAGATTACAAAAAAAAAAAAATCTCTTCCTACATTATTTCACGGGTGTGTAAGCAATGTGTGTTTCCCTAGCAAATTTAATAAACATCAAAAATGACTTACGTGATGTTAGTGCTTAAACAGTGATATTTCCTTTTCATGTACTCTAAGATGGATACCTATAATTTAGCTATTCATAGTAGGTAATTATGACCACCTATATATGATACTTGTAGTACCGTATGTACGAGTATGATCGTAGTGTCATCCATCACGGATTTGCATCGATTAAATTTAGATTCTGCTTGTAACCCTTCGGGGTTTGGTAAGGTTGGGGTCCGAGTGAGCGGGGAAACTTTATTAGAAATTTAATTATATTATTTGATGCATTGTAACTCTTAACTATTTTGAGTCTTAGTAAAAAAAACTGGCCGTAACCTTATGCTAGTAATTATCTAACCTTAACATAATAATGATTACAAGCCATTACAGCCCACTGGCACTTATTTTATAGTTTAAATAATTATATGTCATTTTTCTTTCAAAGCCGTGCTTAAAATACCAGTAAGTACTTATATTTATACAAACAAAAAATACAATATATTTCAACTACATTCCAAACTACTACAACTATGAATACAATTATCCACTTTTAAAATAAATAGACTACGCTTTACAGTAGTCACTATCACTACATAGTACAAAACTGCTGACTATCCTTACGTATGCTTAGTTCTTTAAAAATTCTTTCTTTAAAAACGGCTTGATAGCCGTTTTTAAAGAAAGAATTTTGAGGTTTTTTTAAATAGATAGAGTGATTCAAGAGGAAGGTTTATATATATAATACATGCATAATATAGTAGAAAAACACTGATTGTAAAGGTTTCTGAGTAGTACTGGTGGCAAATTGTTCTACCAATTTCAAGAACCGACTAATGAATCACAGTGTAACCATACAAATCGTATAAAAACACTGCAAGTAAAATACCCCAAAATCCACGTATCACATATGAGATTTATTTTTTCTACACCTGACTTACAATGTAAACAAAGCAAGGCCAACCAGCTATTTCCCATTTTCCCTTAAAACGTAATCAGCATCTCCACGTAACCCTATTAACCAGTTTCCTCATGCTATTCTTATTTAATCTCAAGTACTCGTGTCAGTCAGTGGGACCTTCAAGGTCGGGAACAAAATTAATCTTGCAACCCGACTTGACAACGAAGGTTGCATTATTCCCTATATCCAAATGATCAACATATTGGAATCTCTTGGGTATTCCTATTATGCTCCTTGGCTCCAAGGTTAGATGGTTTCCTTGAATATGTCTGATATTTGACAGCTGGTATTTGATTTGGGTGACGCGATGATCTTTGAAGGCTTTTATGGTTGATTTATTAATTGATGCAGTGAAGAGAGGAAAAGGGATAACGAAAAAACATCTTGAAAAAGAAAAATGTGTGATTATGATGAATCATATCTTTGTTTATTTTATTTTAAAAAAATGTATCCGAAGATCGACTGTAGTTATTTGTAGATGTTTTTTTTACTTAAAAAAAAAGTTTTTTCTTTTTTTTATACTTTTACTAACAGAATTTTTGCTGTCTACTAGTATTCTTGTTAACCCCTCGTGCTAAGCTAAAATGCTTGTTTTACAAGTGGGTTCACGTCGGTAGTGCAATGGGTGGGGTTCGAACCGGCGACCTCAAGATCTCAAGTCCGACGCCCTAGCCATTGGGCTATGGCCACTTCAAGATTGGTATGTTAACAAGTATTATTGTTAAACAGTCAATATATAATATTTATCATGTTAATAATATTTTAAAAGGTATTTCTTGTAAAAATATATTATTTTATATTAATTATTTACTAAATATAATTGTCTTAGCTGTATCTAAAACTCAGTCGAGAATAAATGTCATAAAGACTCGAGTTACTTTCAAAATATTAATATTATAATAGATTCCAATATGATCAGTAATCTGAACAATACAGTCCATATATTTTCAATGAGCGTAAGTATTTATATTATTTAAAAAGCTCAAAGTAATAATGGCATGAAAAGGCTTTCTAATAAAACCAATGAAGTGAACAGATCGCAAAAAAATCTATTGAGCAATCCAGTGTTGTAGAAAATTACGAGACACGTATAGACGTAATCTTGTAAAGTGTAACATAATTGTTGGTATAATTTTAATGTACGACAGTGGCTTCTGACACCTGGTGTTCTAGGTTCGATTCCCACCTGGGATAATTATTTGTTTTGAGTCACGAATAGTTGTTCTGAGTCTGGGTGTGCTTTTGTATCGCACTAGGGAATAAGTTCCAATACACGGGGATTATTTCCTTTGTGCGCTTATAAAAGACAACTTGTTTAAATTATTAAAGTCCCATGCGAAAAAGGGGTCTATGGATAATGCAGTAGAACTTTACTTACATTATTATGTTGCATCTAGGATGGATCGCTGCTGTACGTTAACGATTCGTGACGTGATAGTTTATCGTAGTAACTCATATATAAATAAAATAAAATAATTTTATTCAGCACTTAGATATTTACATACACTAGTAATGTAGTGACTATGGCTTATGTTTATATAAACTAATATAAAGTAACATTAAAATATGAATCTACCTCTATACCGAATTATGATAAGAGTGTATTTTAATTTATTTTTATCATTTTATGGTAATTATAAATCAGATAAAATCTAATGTATATATTTTTGGTCAAAAATTATATTAAATTATGTATTAACAGCTAATTTTGATAGACAGAACAATGTACGTTATCACCTAATTCGAAATAAAGAATAAGTGTTAGAGAATCTAATTCAGAGGCAGGGTGTAATGAAGGGTCGTTGACATTTTATTTTGTGAACCGGAAAGTGTATTTTTTCTCCTTCAAAGAATAAGCTGTATAACCTTTGAAGATTAAAGGTTGTATTTTGTAAACAAACTTTCTTTTTATATTCTCACAAAAATCGCCAACAGATCTGTATTATTATACTTTTAGTTAGCCTGTGTAATCGGAATAGCATTAAACTGTAACATTTGTATCATATTAGGTTAAAAACTGACATTTTCAAAGTAATATCTAGTAATATTTCCTCTTGAATCAGTGTATCTATTAAATACACCGCATCAAAAATCCATTGCGTAGTTTGAGAGACCTAAGCATGCGTAGGGACAGACACAGCGGGAAATGACTTTGTTTTATACTGTGTAGTGTTGTCGAGAATGTAAAATACTTGTTAATAGGCATAGGTCAACTAGTTTTATACACTGGGTGTGAATCGGATGAGCCAAAACAAAAGTTAGTTTCACGCAATTTTCAAGCAAACAAGTAGTATTATAAACTTTGATTGATTGGAAATATAATCTGAAATCAATTAACTGACATCCCAGGCTGAATTGCTGGATAGTAGTTGTATTAATTGATTTTCGGTATAGTTTTCATGACAGCAAAGTTTATAATTGTTTTGGAGTGAAAATTCGTCGGGACGTCGAGCACACGGGTCAAAATTATTAATGGAAATCGAATCTTTTGCTAATATAGTTACTTTGTCTAACACATTTTTGGATTGTATCTTCCTCATTATCATCAGCCCGTATAACGTTCACTGCTGAACATGGGCCATTATGTCAAAGTTGGGATGAACGGGCTATATGTGGTTTTTTAAACACTAAGAGTCATCAATCGACAAAACAGTTTTGAAAAGAAGCAAATTACAAAAACGAATACCTGAAAAGACTTGAAGAAGTTATAACTATGTAAACATTTTGACATTCATCCAATCATCCCAAGTGAACTATGCCAAAATACTGGTATACAATATTTTTAGGATCCTCACTATCATATCTTATATTATTTAATTAGAATCCATTCAGTAGTTACGGCGTGAAGCGCGATCAAAGAAACATTATCAACAGTAGACTGCCCCACAATAAAACATAAACAAACTACCTTCAATTTACAAATTAATACCTTCATTTTACCTTCATCTGTTTCATTATATTATTATGTAAAGAAGATAGACAGGTAAAAAATATCAGTAGATAAGATAATAATACATAGATAAAAATTATCATTATCCTGAAGATTATATTCATTTTCGCATCTCTTCACACGAATTAAGGTGACATAATGAGGCACATTTTCTCGACCCAGTAATCTTAACCCAAATAAAGAAAATTGCGTAAAGTAGGTATCATACGTAACACATCCCCAATAATAAACGATTCGAATCCAATGGAGTCCTCGGGGATTCATAAGGACCCGTAAAATTGACTATCAGAAAACTTGAGACTTTTAGAAACTAGGCCAATGTGAAACTTTGTCTAAATTCACGCACAATTAGGAATTCCAAGTGCCTTTGTGATTGTTCACTGAAATATTCAGTCAACACCAAATTTTTGTACTTTGTAGAAAGAAATATTTCTTCAGGTTAGGTTGAATTGGTAACCTTAAGTTTGAAGTATAAAAATGCTAATACGGGAGATGTCATCGTTTAAATATTGAATGCCAAACTTTGGCCGTTGAGTAATGTTTACCATTATCGAGACATTACTGAGAGACGTGTTATATAGAGATTAATAAATGTCGACGAGCGATTGGAATCTACCTTAGCCGAATGGTTTGGGCATTATAGAGGTACCTAAGATACAAATTCGAATCCTGCCAGTAGTCTAAATTTATAAATCTCAATTTTGCAATTTAAGATAACAATGGTTAGACTCTTTTTACTAATATTTTGTACCAAACCCGTATCTATATAGAAATGCTCATAATATATTGCATTTTGCGAATCCTAATAGTAGTACATCTAGAGTTATAGTTACAAACTTATATTTCGAGTTTAAACATTTTATTTCCTCATTAAGAATTTATAACTTATCCTTTCAAATTTGGTTTCAAATTGATTAAAATTGTTTTATATCGTTGTTGCATATTTGACATTTAAAAACCTTAATTAGCAAATACTACCGTGTGAATATCTCAATATTACTATAGTATGCGTGAATTAAAAACAAAATACCAAGTTACAGTCTTTCTTTTCATTAAGTACTATCAATGGATATTCTCAAAAAGACAATTTATACTCAGTGGAGATAGGTACCTATTAAATTTTTAACGGTGATATGTATCTCTTAGCGGAAATACCTAAATACACATTACACCATCTGGGCAGCCGGGAACTCAAGCAGTCGAAAATTAATAAAGAAATCCCAGCTATTCATTGCTTCCCATAAATTAAGATGAACTAAGCCCTCGACCAATTCTTCACCCTCGAAAACTCTCCAAAAACATCCTCCTACTTACACTACTTAATATCAAACTTGTAATAATCCCGTATGATCTTCAGACACACCTGTTTCTCCCCCCCTTCTCTGCGGCCTAGTTCATTGGCCTGGTTGACCTAGTTTACCCCTGCCGTTTCTCCCCTCCGACCTACCATAGACCAGTGTAAAAAGAACCGGGACATAATGAAACAGGAAGCAGGACGTAGCAAGATACAAAATGTGGTATCCTGTATAGGCCTGCATCTTGATTTTTACATGTCGGAACAATACATTTTATTGGGTGAGGTGAATACTGGTAAAAATTGGTTCTTTGGTATCGACGACAGTTTAAAGAGAGAACATGTTTATATAAGAATAAAGGATTTATAACCATTAATATTGTGGTTTATATATTGGATGGAACTAACCAGACCTGGGAAAACTCATAAATTTTACTCAATGATTTCTGGTCCGGTGTGGGAATCGAACCCATAATCTCCCATACTTATATCGCCACGGAGAAAAGAATCAGCGCACTCTTAATGATAATTTGATGCAGCTCCAACCCAGATATTGAAGTCGAAGATATATTAAAAACTTATGAACGGTTTAATTATAATGGTTCGACTTCCGAGGCTTATCGGAAATATATACTATTGTTTGCATGAAACACGGTCTCTTGTATCTTAGAGTACGTGAATCTGGTATAAGGAAACTGTAGAGGAACCTAGCATAAAGTCCTCCGCGACATATGAATTCATTTTAATAATGCGGGTTGTCTCTAAGAACATATGAACAATGTCTGTCGGGTCCTGTATAATGCACTACGGAGTAACCAGTAAACAAAGAGCCCGGACTTCGTGGCCTTGAGCGCCGCTTATTGTCTGTCTCCGGGTTGGATTAGAATTCCCTTTTTCCATTTTCGGCTGTTATGAATTTTGTAGGATGCAAATTATGAATTTATAGGAAGAAAAACTTTGAATATTGATAAATTCATACATAAGTTATCATTAAAAATATCTGAAATTGTCGCGGATTCCTGTTGCATACAAATACAGATGATTTTATATTGCATTTTTCATTAAGACAAGTCTCTCACTATTTATAATGTGCTCAGATAAATTTCAGACTTATAATTTACATAAACAAAATAAACCCAGACTTAGCACATTTATTCGAGATTCGCATTAACAGTTGTACCGCGTGGTAATCGAGCCCGGAGCATCAGGTTTCATAACCAATTATAGTCACCACTTAACCACCTGTGGCGGCATTATTGCACCAGGGTTTGGAAGTCGTGCCTACCGTAGGACGGTAGGCACGACTTCCAAGCCGTAGGACTGTACCGTAGGACGGCTCTGCTTCGGGGAGTGGGGGATATGGGCCCCGCTCTCTTCAAGGCTGAACCATGAGGTGTAGGGACGCCTCAACACTCCGAGCGTCCCTAGTATTGGGCAAATGGGCCACTGTAAGTGTGGCCCTGGAGATCCCGCGGTACCATATTGGCCGCGGGTGCCGTCGGGGGGCCGGATTGCTTACGCGTACCCGGCCCCCACCAACGGCGGATTTAAGCGGCGGCGGCGATTTTTTCTAGCGGCGCCCCGCGGTTTTACCCGCGTTACTCTGTTCCGATGGGTCGGAGCGTGATTTTTTAGGGTTCCGTAGCCAAATGGCAAAAAACGGAACCCTTATAGATTCGTCATGTCCGTCTGTCTGTCTGTCCGTCCGTATGTCACAGCCACTTTTTTTCGACACTATAAGAACTATAATGTTGAAACTTTGGCAAGTAGATGTATGTTATGAACCGCATTAAGATTTACACACAAAAATAGAAAAAAAATTGGGGTTCCTCATACCTAGAATTGAAACTCAAAAAAAAAAAATTCATCGAACCCATACGTGTGGGGTATGGATAGGTCTTCAAAAATGATATTGAGGTTTTTAATGTAATTTTTTTCTAAACTGAATAGTTTGCGCGAGAGACACTTCCAAAGTAGTAAAATGTGTGTCCCCCCCCTGTAACTTCTAAAATAAGAGAATGATAAAACTAAAAAAAATATATGATGTACATAACCGTGCAAACTTCCACCGAAAATTGGTTTGAACGAGATCAAGTACGCAGTTTTTTTTAATACGTCATTAACCGTAAACCGCAATTTACCTTTCATTCATTTATCTATTATTAACATCGATCAAAGTTACAACGAACTACAAGAACTTTTATATTAAGTTACTTGTTGTATTCTTGATATCAAAAGTAGGTAGGCACTTGCAACTAGTACGGAACCCTTCGTGCGAGAGTCCGACTCGCACTTGGCCGGTTTTATAACCTAAAACCATTCAGGGCGCCACCTAAACGCATACAGAAAAAATAATTCAAATCGGTCCAGTCATTTACGATTCTATGAAGGACATACAGACAAACGTTCACTTTTATATATACAGAGATGGAGGAATTCAAAATATAAATTACCGAATTTTAATATTTCTGTCATGCACAATAAGGAAGGTGAATTATCCAGAAAGAACATGTCTCTATTAAGAAGGTTACCCCTTTTGTTCTATGAGCGAAACATAAAAGAAAGTTCGAACTTTGTTACACATCTCATGGGACGAATAAGTCGTGGGACAAAACATACACGGATACATTCCCTTAGCGGCTCATTCACAGCCGCTACGGGAGTGTATCCGCGAAGGTAATATTTACTATGTAGTATGATTATAATTACAACGGTAGTAACAAATTAGCAGTTACCGGTGCCCCCATAACAGATGTTTGGAGAAGCACCCGGGGATTTTAGCTATGGAGAGGGGGGGTTTTGCACACTTTCGGCGGTGCGGATGCTTATTACATTTCTCCCCGGAAAAAAAGAAGTTCATAAGTAAATATTACGTGTACGAACAAACAGTTGTTGTAACATTATTACCTTTTACGTGTTTATGTTTGATGTTCAAAGTTTTGTTTGTTCGGGGGTTGTTTTGTGACTAAAGTAATTTCTACGTGTTTGAGTTCAGAAGCCTATAATTACGTGTTGAACAAACTTTTTTATTGTTATCATATTTTACTTTTTTAATACTTTGTTCTAATCAAGGGCAACTGTTCAAAGACATACTCTCAATGATCATGACAAGCAATATTCGATTTTTTTACATTAATAAACTAGAGTTTTAGCCACCATCAGTAGCGTAGCGGCATTTGGCTCGGTTTGATCCCCACTCCAGACGGGAAATCTCTGTGTAAAGATTTCTTCTAAGATTTCTTTCCGGTTGGTTGAGGGACTACCCTCTGTGCCTCGGAAAGTACGTTAAGCCGTCGGTCCCGATTATTATAACATCATCTATACTAATATTATAAAGCTGCAGAGTTTGTTTTTTTGAACGCGCTAATCTCAGGAACGATTGGTCCAATTTCAAAAAATCTTTCAGTGTTGGATAGTCCAATTATCGAGGAAGTTTATAGGCTATATTTTATTACGAAGTTCCGACGGGCACGGGAGCTACGCGGGTGAAACCGCGCGCAGGAAGCTAGTCTATAATAATCGTAGTAGCGTTTCCTTGTGTGGCACAACATAATACTGCGGTCACCAACCCGGCTGCCAAGCGTGGTGACTATGGCAAATATCCTCCCTCCCGAGGAGGCCCATGTTCAGCAGTGGACGTTATATGGTCTGATGATGATGATGAGGATGATGAGAGTTTTAGTCTAGGTAGATTTCAACTTCTCCATATAAACTTAGTGCCCCTGTTTTATTCTCTACGACAATAATAAATATGTGCATGCTAAATATTGGTTTGTTCATAGAGTAATCAGTAACGTTTGCATCATGACTACATAGTACATAGTATAAAACAAAGTCGCTTTATCTGTGCCTATATCCCTATCTATGCTTAAATCTTTAAAACTACGCAACGGATTTTGATGTGTTTTTTTTAATAGATAGTGATTCAAGAGACAGCTTTATATGTATAAAACATCAGTATTGCACCCGTGCGAAGCCGGGGCGGGTCGCTAGTTTTATATAAACCGATTTCTTTAGTAAGTGCAATTAAAATAAAGCGCAGCAATATCTATACCAATATTATAAAGCTGAAGAGTTTGCTTATTTGCTTGAACGCTTTAATCCCAAGAACTCGTCCGATTTCTTGGGATTAAGATTTATAATAGTGGTGGTATTTTTGTATAAACAATTACTTGTAACATAAATACTACACACCTCTTTTCCATAGTGGCAGATAGAGACTTTCGCCTCTTCTACATTAATTAATCGCCTCATGCATGTCCTTCGGTTAGGGTACATATAACCTGGTCTTATTTTTGAAATCTAGAATATATTATAGTTTTGTCACCGGCCATGAACACACTCACTGAATTCTACTCATTGCCTGATATCAGAATACTATTAATATTACAATTCAAAATTAAACGATTCTACGGGCCAAGGCCTGAAAATATAGGTTAAGAAAAACTAAGGTATCATAAATATCAAATCAGTTATTACCATTTCCATCGATTTCAACTCACTGCAACTTCCTACAGGGCTCCAATGAAAATTTGAAACTAAAATGGAAGCATTATGATTCAAATTTAATTGCAAGGCTTTTGTTGTTTCCGACGTTTGTATTGTAATGTAGAATACAAGGTTAGGGGTGAGAGGGATGGGTTTATGTGCGTTTGTTTTGGTGTGAGTGAGACAGGTAGAGCGGAATGCAAGGCCTCGGGGTCGCAGGTACAGTGACCTGACCTACATTTGGTTGCAGGGTGCCGTGTAAATATTGATTTAGTGACCTTTTCCACTTGTTGCTGGCCAAAGATCTTTCTGGTTTTTTAGAACAAGCTTTCAAATGTTTGGTTTGGTTATCGAAGATAAAAAGTAAAATGAGCTATTGTAATGAAGAAAATCCTACATCTTAAGCAAAACCACAGCCAAATAACATTATTGATTATTATTGCTGTGTTTCAATGGGTGGTAATGTCGTTAGAATATATTATGAGGGATGTAAAATTTGAATTTACAGTAGGTACAGAGACGGTATGTATTGGGTAGGGACAGTCATCTAACTAGTTGGCCCTCCATCCAGTTTAGCTTAGCTTGTAAGCCCGAATGCCATGGGTGTGCCATGGTAATATAGTTACCAGTAATACACGGTATTTTCCGGTTGCCTATTGACCGGGCTACGGGTTTTGATTAAGCTTTCACTGCAGCACCTGTTCAGAGGGTAGTGTTTCCTTAAAACCATTTAATATGGACTTATTTGCCTATATGCCTAGTGAAGTAGCAAAAGCATTGTGATCTTATGTGATCACGATCCTTTAGGAGGCTTTTAGGCATTTCACAAAGACTTAATTTATGACTCCTTGAGATAAAAGAGCCGTTTGTTTTGTATGGTCAACCAACTGTAAAAATGTGTTTTTGATATAAAAATACGCTTAAAACATCTGATTAGTAAAATAATTAAGAATACTACCTTACTTCATAAAACAATAGAATTATTCGCAAACTTTATTTCGCAGTTAACGACAATAATTTAACATATAAAAATAAGAATCACTTTTGTACTTCAAAAATTTAAAAGAGATTGAATTTTCGATGTAAGTATTCAATTTGTGAGTATAACTTTATATTATATTTTAAATTAAATTCAAAAGGGATTGGAAGGTTTATATTAAAATGGAAAATTAAATCACCTATCTAAGGTGGTGAAAATCTTAATGTATCTTTAAGAAGCTTTTAAAAAATAGTACTTGAACGTTAATAAAGTCCATCGTCTAAAAAGCTTTGTGGCTAAGTCCACGTCTATACTCTATACATATATATAAAGCTGAAGAGTTTGTTTGTTTGTTTGCTTGCTTAAACCTCCATCTACTTGTCCGATATGAGGAATTCTTTCAGTGTTAGATAGTATATTTATTGAGGAAAGTTTTTTCCGGACGGACATTATGTTGGCCAACAGGCTATTGCTACTTAACCACAGAGCTCCAGCCTCAATAAGTTGAAGAATGCTATAGGCTATATTTAATTAGGATGTTCCTATGGGAACGAGATGTACGCTAGGCTGAAAAAAATGGCTTTCTGAGCAAGACACATAAAACACAAGCGTGAAAACTCAGATGCTTTGCTTATTTTCAAAATATTGTTGGATTGTTCTTTCTGACGGTCATATTAATTGCCACAAAGCTTTTAAAACCTAATGTGGCATAGCTAAAACTTTAAACAATTAAGTTGAAAACATTATAGTATTCAGACAAAGCGCATATATCATTAAGATTTTGATTATTTGAATTAAGTGCTAAATGTTCTTTGGTGCCTAATTGCTTTTGGACAATGATTATGGTCTTCAAACTAATAATTTTACTATTTAAAATATGTGAGTACCTGGAATATTTAGGATTCAAATTCTGAATTTAGTTTATAAAATATGCATTTAATATATAAAAGAAATTGTCTTAAAAAATAATATCGGCAGAGCATCGTTTCTTAAAAAAGATTTCCTGATACTTAATTATTGTTTAATTTTAGCTTGGATAAAGACATTATTCTTCTCAATTCTTGATGTAAGACCTACAAGAATTCATACATAATAAGTCTTAAATGTTAAAGTTTCTTGTACATTGAGAATAACAAAACTAGTAGAAGTCAAATTTTGTTCATTGAAGATATTTTGAAATTTTTTAATTTGTCTATCGATTCTGAAGCGAAAAAATTTATGAAACAGTTTTTGTCCGTCTGTCGGGAAATTGCTGTATATGAAGAATTTGAATTTATAGATGTACATATTGATTTTTTAAACTAGTTGTTTACCTGTCTATTCGTTTCCAGCCTGGGTGCTCGGTTCGCTGATGTGCAAGACTGTGCCCTACGTGCAGGGTCTATCCGTCGCCGCCTCTGTCTACAGTCTCGTCGCTGTTTCACTCGACAGGTAAGCTTTTTACTATTTCTTTATTAACATATTAATCGGCCGTAGCAGAATGGCTTGAGCGTCGGACTTGCGTCGGTTCGATCTCCACCCATTGCCCTACCGACGTGAACCTGCTCCTATGACAATCATTTTAGCTTAGCACGAGGGGTAGACAAGAATACCAGTAGTGTGCATAAACTCTGCTAGTAATCTTTATAAAAAAAGAAAATATAACTGATATTTTCTCCAATCGAGTGTACTTGATAATGTTTAACGAATTTTATATAACTACATGGTCACCAGGAAGTCCAAATTCTACAATAATTAAAAAAAGTATTATTTTGCACTCCTTCTCTATATATACAATAAGTGTGCGATATTTCGTACTCCTCCATCCAAGAAATTTCCGTTAGAAGGGGTACAAAGTATTTGCTACACGTATTCTACACAACTATACTTAGTTATTTCAAATGTACAATATGAAATTTTACGGCAATAAGCACTTAAGTTCTTTAGAAACGTGGGATGATAATGACACATTTCGCCAATTGGTTAGGATTCGCCATGGATGAATTGGTCAAAGTATTACTTTACTCAGTAGTCTAAAGGTTGTCAGTTGAATTAAAAGTGACATCTGACGGTGTATGAAGACGTATTCCTTCTTCACAAGTTTAAGGTCGAACACACAATGAGTCTGCGCTTTCCTCGAGCGTGTGTCACATTTGGATGACGGTGGGGTAGCGGGTGATTGTGCTAGCTAGCGTCATTCACATCGTTCACACACCCGTCGATCGCGCCTAATGTAGGGTTAGCCTAACTAATACGGATTGTATTAGTTAGGCTAACCCTATAGATATAGATCTCATGAACATTAAGACTTTTTTTTTTAATTTCATTCGAAAGCTTATTCTTTTGAATCTAAGCCGCTATGATTGCCTTGCTGGGATTTGACAGTATTTTTTAATATATTTCTCAGTAATTATTTCGAGTGTTATAATTAATTGAAGTAACACTAAAATAAAACGTCTTAGCCGCAGTTTATTATAACATTCATTGTTAAACATTTTATTCACAATAGAATGTATCTACTATGTGTAATAACCTCTTGCGAGCCTCTTATGAGCCTCTTGGTTGTACTTCTTTTGTGTACAGTAACTCGAAATTGGTCCCAACATCTTAAGGAATCTTGAAACACAGTAAGGATGACAGACTTTTTGACCCAAAATACCATACCCAGCCTTGACCTACATTAGGCTATTATATTAACGGGTGTATTATGCTATAAGAGACCTCTGCATACCGACTCAAGGTTCTTGAGAATGAATGTAAAGCTCGCCGTAAGTTGACAAAAATGCGCCAGGAATTTGATTGATGTCGAAACGGAGGTATCTTACGAAAATGACGCGAGAATTCGCTTTTTGACTGTAACATGGCGTATTTTACTAGTAAAGTTAATGTTGGAGTGTTTATTCATAGTATAAGAAGTAGCCATAGATTTATAACTAGTACCTATGTTCAGATGAGATGATTTAAGTTAAATTTGAGATCCTATTTTTTCTATATTTCCGGGAATATAATACTATATTTAGCGGCAACGCGGTAAGGACTTCGCTACTAACAAAAATGTATAATAATGCATATTTTCCAGGGCTGTGTGGTTTCCGGCTTAGAATAGACCACCCCATGTCCTCCCATGGGTGTCGTAAACGGCGACTAAGGGACATATGGCTGATGGATGGGCAGCAGTATCTATTAGCTCAAGGTTTACATCTTACTGCGATCACCAATCCGTCTGCCAAGCGTGGTGATTATGGCAATATCCCTCTACGATCCTGGCTTGCCAAGGTCTGTTAAGAGGAGGCCCATGTTCAGCAGTGGATGTAAACGGGCTGTTGATGATAATATTTTCATAAAAAAACGAAGTTGACAAGCCAGGGAGTGGAGGGACTATTGTGGAGTATTGCTTTAATCTGGTGATTATTCCACAATAACCCCTGCTTGTCAGGTAGGCGGATTGGTGATCGCAGAAGTAAACTTGAGCTGATAGATGCTGCTGCCCATTTATTAGCTGTACTATGTCCATTAGTCGCCTCTTTCGACACCCGTGTGATATGGAGTGGTCTATTCTAAACAGAAATTTACACGGCAGCAATTTTCTTATGAAATAGACTAGCTGACCCGACAGACAAGTCCTGTCTTAACTAAAACTAAATTAGGTGTGATAGCTCTGAATTAACCGTGATGTGCACTAAAAGCAGCACGCATTCTGTCAATGTTATGTCAAACGCCATAAGATTAACTACATTAAAAAGTTTATATAGTCTAAAGCGTTACTTTACAAATTTTAATATAGTCGTTATGTATTCTTACATTTTCTAATTTTCCGCCAAATTTTCTTGATTTTTTCTTCCATAATTTCCTGATAATAAAAAACACAACAAAATAAGAATTAGCAAAATCGATTCAGCTGTTCTCGAGATTTGCGCTTAACAACACATTCAGCGATTAATTTTTATATTATAGATATATTTCATCAAATTATTTGTTTTCATACAAGCATACATCTGGAAACTCAAACCAGTCTACCAACAGTAAATATGTATCGAAATAATTATATTTGTCAAAGTTATTATGTGTTCATAGTCAATGAACATTCAGAAAAGTATCAACATCAAATATTGTTTCTTCTGGTCTTTTATTTAACATTATCAAAGAGAATGAGAGACAACCTCCGTAGCGTAGCTCCGAGATATAAAGCGAGCATATCTCGGAGCTTATTGTATAGTCACTTTCCTTTGAGTTTCTTGGTAGTTCGTCTCAGCGAGGCTACGTCTTGGATTGGTGGTATGTGCCTTTTACAGACCAGAAGAGATCTGCAATATTATTCGAAAATTGCTCATAGAAAACTTTGTGAGTGTATAATGTTGTAGAGGGTAATCTGTAGGTTCTGAATCAATTTGAAGAATCTTTTACAAATAGAAAGCCACATTATTTGTAAGTATTGTAGACTATATTTTAAGACGTGGTTCCCAAGGAAACACAAAAACGCAAGGCTAGTGCAAAAATAAAACACGGGAATCTGTATAGGAAACCATTTTTAATAGTCAAGTACTATTTCATTTTATATGAGCCATTTATTTATGTAATATACCTAATATAATATTACATAAATAAATTATTTATAATAATATATAAAACTTATTTTTTATACTTGATGCTTATATTTCAATCCAAACCATTATCAACAAAGCTATTCGTCTCAAACTGAATCTGTAGACATTTGAAAGCAACATAGCAGTGTCAATACTCTTTGACTCATCTCGTAAACTGCTTCTGGAAGTCGACTGCAATATCCGTCATAAGACTTCGAATTTACATCCTAAGGCAAGTGCATTGAAACGCGGAGCGATGAGCATAGCGGATTATAAAAATAAATAAATACTGACAATCATTAAACTTTATTAATTACCTATTTAACATATTTTTCAGCCTTTGTTTGTGATAGAACCATAATGGAACGACCAATCAAAAAGTGTTTGTTTTTTAATAATTCTCTAATGTTACCAGTTTAGAGTATGAATGTCATTCAATGAACGCGCTAGTCATTCAATCAAATAGCAGATTCAACCAAATGACTGCTGCATATATAATTAAGCTATAGAGAGCAACTTGTTAATAAGAAAACTAACTAACTATTTAAGAAAAAAAAGTTTGTTTCCATGCATTTTTCCTTCATAATCTTTGATTTACATAAAAATCTTCTCAAACTCGTATATTTTCTGCAAGTTTGGGAAGAATTGACGCTCAAAATCCCACTGCGTCCTCTCCTCAACTCTGAAAGAGACATAAATCATATATCTTCAATTATTCGCGAGAGTCAACGAACTTGTTTGCATGTTAAGCGTCGCGTAAAGACGTTTGAGGTGTCGCCTCAAATCAAAATGATTTGCTAATAATACGATGAGAATACTGTTTGTCTTGATGTTATATTAAAGAAATCAACGTTGGGATAATATCGATATTGGAAGTATTATGATAAGGCACTAATGGCTCAGTGGTTGTATCTATGACCTGGTGTTTTGGGTTCGATTCCTATACGGGACCATTATTTATGTAAACCATGGATAGATTTTCTGAGTCACAAGGAACATCCAGACATACGAATTAGGTGTTTGTATACAAACACTTATAAGTTACCCGCGACATAGGGATACATTCTTGAAGTGCGGAAGTTATCTTTTTTTAAGAAATCTGCATGCACTATCAAGTATTTAGCAAAAATGTTCACGTAAATAAATGTACTATCAAGACGTTCTTGTACTTAGCATTTATACGGTATCCATACTTTTGTCTTTATGTTTGTAGTTGAATAATAAATAGTTACTAGTGTATTTTGAAGATTTGATTTATGCCTTTTTTATATTGTAAGAAACTTAGAAACGTATTGCATTAGAGCGAATATTTCAATCTTTAGATAAAAATCATCAAAAATAAATTTAAACTTCGACATAATCCCCAAACAACATATTATTATGTCAAATTTAAAATGTACTCCTCTGGTATTTCTTATCTGACAATTGAAAAATCAGCACTTATTATGTTAAGTTTTACAAATAACTCACAAGCCTAGGATTTGATTGGAATACAATCTACAAGTAATACTGTAGTTTTAACTTTTAATACTACTGAGACGTAGAAAGTCATTGGAAAGAATAATATCTTAAATCATTCCCCTGTGTTCTTGCACAAATTTATTTGTTAGCTTCAAACCAATTTATTCTAGATGTTAAACCAATTAACTATCCTTTGTAACTGTAAGACTAAATTCATTAATTATCAGATGTCTAGCGGCTTCGATTTTAGGAGTTTCTGTTCTGTTTAGAGCTAATTTCTAAATCCTCTGCAGAGGAATATATTTTATTTCGAATGAATTTTTTTTTTTTTTTCAATCTTTTTTAGAAACAGGCATTCAGAAAAGTATAAGAGTATTTACTTGTTTAGTCATTTAATACTGTAATTTTTCAATCAACATAAAAAAATACATGGGAAATAATATTTATTTTAAAAGATTTTTTATATAAGTTTATATATATATAATAATATATAAACGTTTAAACTTTCGCGTATCATAATTATAATACATTATATACGGGTATTAACGCGATAAAAATAACCTTTTTTATATTTCCCGACGCTCAAGTTGCATAGACTCTGCAGGTCTGCCAGCAACCACGATCGACAATTGAAACGCCGGGAAAATAAAAAAGGTAATTTTAATCGCGTTAATACCTGTATAGTATATATATTAATATATTTTAAAGTGAAAAATTATTTTTCCTCTTAATCGCGTTATTACCTGTATATAATGTATATTAATATATTTTAAAGTAAAAATTTAATTCTCATATATATAAATATATGAGAAATAAATTTTATTTGTTATAATCTAATTGTTATCTAAGAATTGAAGAATTGACGCTAAGAAAATGGGAATGAGAATGTTATTTTAAAGCCAATAAACATAGTAAAACAAAAATAGTGGGAAATTTGTAGTAATTAATTAAGTTTACTTTTTTTGTTACGTCGTCAGGTTTTCTTTAGTTAATCCTTCATTATAAGGTTTTGTGTATGTCAAAAGAAGTATTAGGCAGATACAAAATAAAGTTGAGAAAATTGAGAAGGATAATACTCCTAAATTTGTAGTTTCCAATAAAATAAGACGTACGAGCAAGGATTTATTTTCCGTTACGGTTATAAAAAGGAGCGTTAAAAGTGGTTTTGTAAAATGTGAGTAAGTAAATATCAGTTGGAAATAAAAATCCGTTACATTCAATTTAGACTAACAATAGAAAAGTGAAAATAAGATCATAAATATTTTCGAAATCTGGTATTAAACTTATGTAGATTAGACATAAATATGGATATGAGACGTGGTTTCGAACAAACTGCCTGATAAGCACCCTCAGCCAGCTATGGAAAGAGCAATTCTTTAAGCAATGTTTTGGTATTAAAAAATGGTTAAATTATTATCTTTAATTACAAACAAGGCAACAAAGCTTTGTTTGTAATATTTAAGTCATTAGTATAAACCGCCTAGTTAACTACATACGTCTGTCAAAAATGTGGGTATGATATAATACAAGGTTTATGAAACCGAAATCCAAACGATCGAATTGCTCATCAAAGAAGAATTAAATAATGAACGCCCGTGTTTTTTTAATTTAAATAAATACATATTTTAAAATTGTAGAGATCGAATATCTGTACATACAAAAACAAACCGCAAAAAACCGAGTCATGCGGATGTTAGAAGTAAAATAGAACACATCCAGATTTTTGAAACTGTGGCACCGATTTAAATGAAATTTTGCATGGTGTAGGTTAACACCATTTTAAATATTTTTTATCACCAAAATATAAATAATTCCCGTAGGATAGTTAAAAAATACTTTCCGAGAAATAACAAAAACCACGTGGACAAAGTCGCGGGAATCAGCTAGTTTAAAAAAAAACGCTTGATCACGTGACAATTGTCAAGTAAGTATAATACATTTGTGTTATGTTTTTTTTTATGCTAGTGATCACTCCGGTGTAGTTGCATTTTGTTTAGACCCTCAGGGTGGTAACTGACGTGGGAAATTGCATACCATGATTTCTTTATTATGCCTTTATTTGACTTCCCAAAAGAAAATCGTTTAAAAGAAACATGCACTTAACATCTGATGTAGTGGAGCTAATACTAACATCTGTCCTTGAAGTCCTCGCAACATATTACTTATCCTTTCTTCCCTATTAAACTGTGCATACACTTCACTAACCATAGAGGTAACACGTGCAAAGTGAGGTTACATAGGAATAATCACATTGGCTATTACAAACCAGTCCTTGATCCCACAATATATCGCAAGACAGGCCTTCGATTTGCTCATCCGATCTTGTAAATTATTTTGTTTATAGAATGTTGTGTACGCCAGGAAAAGGGATAATAGCATTTTGATATTTATTTTCTATTTGTTAACATTTGGGAATCTTTTATGTATAGAAAGGTGGACCATTATTTTCATAGATAGGGTTTTTGTATATGATTTTCATAATGCGATTAAGAAACGATAACCTAGCATGTGAACATAGGTCTCTCATAAAAGCGTTTTTGTCAAAGAAAAGTTATCAAGAAAATGCATCCCATCTATGGGAATCGTCTCGGCACTTCGATTTGGTTTTGGATCTTTCGTGCCATTTCCGGTTCTATTATTCTTCCTGTAAAGTCGACAGTACCTGTCATACGTATTTCGGATCATCGCGTATGAGTTTTTAATGTCCTGTTTTGGATATCCAAAACAGGACATTAAAAACTCATACGGACAAGAATTAAATATCTGGACTGGCATATGCCAGTCCCGTGTATGCTATTTTGCTCACCTTTTCATTCATATTTGCTTGCTAGTCGCTTGCCTAGTATTATACTATCACCTATTTTAACTAACGTAACGTAACTACCTAATTAGATACGTATTTTTATCGGTATGATTCTCACTCTACGTTTATAAAATAACTATGCCTTAGACATTTATTTCATATACATATCACGCCCTATTATTTTCAAGACGATAAAAAAAGTCACCCAGCATATTTGTTTCATAAATTTCTAACCCCAAAGCTCTTTCATAAAGCCTCTTGTAGATCTTAAGATTAGAAAGGAAACGTTGTCTTAATTAATCAACACGAATTGCTTGGAATAAATTAACTGGAAATGTAATTAAATTAATTGGCAACAACTGTTTATTTGCTCGGCATGTTGAACTTCTGTTGTTAGGTATTTGGAAAGATCAAGAGGCAAACTCACTTTTAAAAAAAGAAAAATATTTTACGGAAAAGTTTACCATATACCTACTGACGACTAACGTCCCCCTTAGAGACGTGTTATAAAAGAGATTCATAAATCCACCGTAGCCTGATTGGTTAAGGCATTGGGGGCTTTACCCAGGATGCAGGTTCGAGTCCTGCCGGTGGTCGAATTTTATTAATCTCAATTTTGATATTATAGTACTTACAGTTCTGCAGTTGCAACGCACGCACTTTTATTTTAGTTTATTAGGGCACAAAACAGCTACACGTTAAGTCGTATGCCGATGTGAGCAAAGTAAAAAAAAAAATAAAGCGTCAGATCATTGACCTTTACCACGATCTTTAGTACAGTAGTAACATCTAAATTTGTCCCACAACACAATGACAAATTACATATATTATCCCATTAGTGTCGCTATCTACGAACTGATAACTACTGAATTAATATCCTATTAATATCCCTGAAGGTAGCATCTTCCATTAATCGTCCTTAATATATAAGGTGCTTGCAAAATATACACCTTCCCTTTAATAGTTGATAGTTTCATGTTTTGTGATAACTTTAGCGAAAACATTATTTACTGTGTTACTTTTTACAAAAAATAAAAATAATGCTTCAGAAAGACTAACAGCAGACGTGTCTTAGAGTCAAGTCTCGGCAAACGTACGACAACCTCCGTAGCGTAGCGGTCGTGGGTTCGATCCCCACGCCGGACAGAAAATCTTTGTGTAAATTCTAAGATTTCTTTCCGGGTCTGGTTGGTTGAGGGACAGCCCTCCGTGCCTCGGAAAGCACGTTAAGCCGTTGGTCCCGATTGTTATAACATCATCTATAATAATCGTATATCAAGGAACGGGCAGCAGCGTTTCCTTGTGTGGTACAACATTATACTGCGGTCACCAACCCGCCTTTTTTTTTGTGTCCGGGGGGAAATGCATTGACGCATTCCCACCGCCGCTGCTGATATGTGGGACTCGCCCTGTCCATAGCGTGGCATGCTAAACTCATACAACGAGGAGAGGACTCTTCACCACTAAAACCTCCCGGACACTCCTTCTATCCGCCGTTTGCGGGGGCCGGGTACGTATGAGCAATCCGGCCCACCAACGGCGTCACCAACCCGCCTGCCAAGCGTGGTGACTATGGCAACTTCCCTCTCTCGGGAGGAGGCCCATGTGATGATGATGATGATGACACACGAACGCCATTCATATGAAACAACAAATATGAAAAAAGTACAAAAAGCCCTTTTGTGTACTTTTTTTATTTTACTTGTTTATTTTTTTAAAGTGAGAGTGACAAACACAAAAATCATCGAAACAGTAGGCAGGGGGGTGCGATAAGCTGATTGATTGACGTATTGTAAGTAGATTTTAATATGTTTTAAACAAGTTAGTGTTTTGCTATACAAGATAATCAAGGTAGTCTAAATTTTTTTCTGAATTGCTCGATTTCTTAATCTGTGATTTTGAATGCTGCATTGCAGAATCAATTACTGTAACCACTGAGCCACTTGTTACTATCTACTGTTAAAACGAAGTTATATACTTTGGAAGCTCCTTATAAGGTACCTTTTGAATTACGGAAGTCATTACTCGTATAGATTTATTAATGTATGTAATATGTATCAAGGGATTTCACTCCAAGGTCGAGCATGGTGTTCGTTCCATCAATTTTGCAAGGTCACGTGATATCTGACCTAGTTTCATGGGGTTATGTTGTTATTTTTTATATGTATTGTTTAAATTGATGCCGAATGCTATGGGGTTGGATTATGGGGATGTCAGCGTGTGGTGTCGTAATTTCCATAAGGATGAACCGAATGTGTGTTTTGGTCTCTGGTATGACGCGAACAGTTGTTTAATGAAATTATATTTTTAGACAATATTTTATATAGGACAACCTCCGTGGCGTAGTCTCGCTTCAAGCCTCGGTGAAAAATGATTGGATGTAAATTTATTTATGTGAAGAATTTCAAAAGATAAGGCGCCTAAGTCTTTATAATGTAATAGTTGTATAAAAACGAATTGCTATTTGAAAATCTATATCTTCTATACATATAATAAACTGTTGAGGTCGAAGTTCTGTACATAGAAAAAAATGCTAAAAACCGAGTCAGGGGAATGTTAGAAGTAAAATAGAACACATCCAGATTTTTTTTATTTTTTTTGTTTCTGTTTCTGTTTGTCTGTTTGTACGGGCTAATCTCCGAAACTGTTGCACCGATTTAAATGAAATGGTGGTACCTTACATCCCCGGTCATTTAAATTTTTTTTTTTTTTTTTTTTTTTATTATCCTATATTATCTTACTGCTGGGCAAAGGTCTCCCCCATAACCTTCCACTCTTCCTTTTGTGCGGCTTTCTCCGGCCAATCTGTCCTGAATGCATCTAGATCGTCACCCCATCGTTTTCTAGGCCTTGACTTGACTTTACTTTGACTCCTCGGCAACGACGCCCATCCGGCACCCGCTGCGTAACGACTCTTTAATCACAGAAATTTAAAGAGTTCCCATGGGGGTTCCCAATTAAAAAAATTGAAGGAATAACAAACACCACGCGGACATTATATTTCATTCATGTTCATTATAGAGGCTACTAAATTTATTTATTCCGGCTTAGAATAGACCACCGAGGCGACTTAGGGACATACAGCTGATAGATGGGCAGCAGAATTCATCAGCTCAAGGTTACGTACCATCTTACTGCGATCACCAATCCGCCTGCCAAGCGTGGTAAACTTGGCCAGAGGTGCTGAGGGTTATTGCCGTAATCACCACGCTTGGCAGGTGAATTGGTGATTGCAATGTATGTTATGTTAGCGGCTCGTCCCAGCTTCGCACGGGTACACATTTCTTGTAAGTTTAAAATATAGCGTTTCCCAGCGATAATGCGGCATCGTAATGGTGAAAGAATTATCGAAATCCGTCCAGTAGTTTTTGAGTTTATTCGAAACAAACATTCAAAAATACAAACTCTTTATAATTATTAAGATGGATATATGCAGTATATTACTTAGTCACCTATTACGACACCCATGGAAAGACATGGGATGATCTATTCTGAGCCGGAAACCACACGGCAAAGTTTGTTTCAAATAATTTAAATCATCCCACACAGACCTCTAACACCTATCTACACATTTCAAACAATATAAATCTAATATTATTCACACGAACAAAGTTTTAAACAAATTCCATACCTACTGAAATTTTATTCCGTAATTTCAGCCCAACAATTTGAGGCTTCGGGTACAAAACAATGAACAAATTGTTTACCTTAAGCCTTAAACCATATTGTTAACATAAAGTTGTAATATTATTATATTGTAAGGTTTTGAATTTTATGAATGAAAAATTAATATAATTCCTGTACTTGAATATTACATGATAATTATAAGATTAATAACCTAGCATAATTTTGTTTTTCTGTGATATATAAGTTTTATAACTCTTTTTTTTAGATGTTTATTTATTATAACATGAATAAAATACAATGACATATTTATACAACTAAAAGTAGCTAATTTAAAATAAAACGAACATATAAATATTGATTGTATTTTGTGGAATAGGCTAGTAGATATTAGCTAGGTTGGACTGGTTGTTTTTTTTTTTAATGACCCGCATTATGGCTCTCTCTGTGGGACTTGGACCTTGGTTCAGGGCGGTCGCTACCAGGGGCATTGAGGGATTTTCTCTTTTGGGAGACCTACGTTTAAGTTCGTGGGGCTCTCAAGGTATCGGGTCAACGAGGGCTTCGGCAAGTTTTTTATTAACTAAGGGTCGAGAGAGCTTGCTCGTTTGGGTCGAAGAGAAACAATCAGGATGAACGGTTTACTTAGACGGAGAATACTCCGTCTGCTACACCAGACTTGTAAAGAATTCCTCGGCTATAGCCCAATGGCCAGGGTGTCGGATTTTTGATAATGTGTTCGCCGATTCGATCCCACCCATTGCACTGCAACCCACTCGTAACAAAAGCGTATTACCTTAGCGCGAGGGGTTAACAAGAATACTAGTGGTTTGCAAAAACTTTACTAGTAATTATATAATTAATTATTAAAAGTCACCTTATTTGTATCACAGAGCCTATAAAATACGCTACATAAGTATCTAACAACCATATAGCATATTTTAACGTATCGTATAACTGCAGTTAAGCAGAAAATTGATCTGATGTAAGGTCTCAGGGAGTCAGGTCAAGTTTAACCGCTAATTAAGTAAAATTATCACATACATGCGTTTTATAACTGACATTATTACACTAGAGTAGGCCTCACCGTGTGTGGTATTTAGAGCGCACTTGATATGTAATAGCTATGAATTTTATATAAGTACTAGCTGATGCCTGCAACTCCGTCCGCGTAAATTAAGGAAAAGGGCTGAGTTAGGTACTCCTAATAATGACAGCTTTTTACTAGTGAAGTTTCGTCAAAATCAGTTTTAGAGATTATTTTAGAGCATTTTTTTGCGAAACACAAATGTATAGAGAGACGAGATAAAGAGTAGCTTTTTTATAAAAAAGTAGTCAAAATCGGTCCTGCCGTTATGAAGTTTAGTTAGAACAAACAGGATAGTCTTTTTTTTTAATTTATATCGATATAAATGAATCCACTAAATATTTATTGTACCTATTTTATTTTTAGTATTTGTTGTTATAGCGGCAATAGAAAAATATCATCTGTGAAATTTTCGTCTAGCTATCGCGGTTCTTGATATACAGCCTGGTGACAGACAGACAGCGAAGTATTAGTAATAGGGTCCCGTTGTTACCGTTCGGGTACGGAACCCTAAAAAAAGGGCGTTTCTTTCGATCTTTGAGCGTCAGATCATTGACTTTTACCACGAACATAAGTATAATGGTAATGTTCAAAAGTGAAAGTGATGCGAATTGGTGATGATGATATGATCAATAAAGCACATATTAAAATCATTACCAATATAACTCCTAACATCTTAATAATCCTAGTTCCTATATATAATTAAAATTAAATTAAAAGTAGTATTTAATTAAAAGTAGACGCGGGTCTCAATCGCGGTACGATTTTAAGGCAAATCATTACCTTTTTAATAATCCGACGTTTCGACATGGGTAACACCAGTCGTGGTCACGGATAGACTAGAGCCGCGTATATTTTTAATGATGTGTACAAATTGCGAAAGTTTAAAAATTATCTTATTTATCAATCACTTTTGGGATAAAGGATAGTTATAAATAGAACTACATATTAAAATGTTATCCCAAATCCACCCAGAAGTTGGTCCAGAAAGTTGGTCTTGTTCGCGTAGCATTTAACATTAATCCGCCACCAAACTAAAATATACCTATAGCAAAAAGCAATAAAAACGTTGAACTTTTATCAGAATTATCACTTTTATCAAGTTTGTTGCAAATAAATATTCCAGGCCTCCTCATAATTTTCAGTCCGTATAATGCAAATTGCTAAACATTAGCCGCCCTGATGCTAAGATATATGATACGGTACTTCCCGTTTTTCCATAGTCACCACGCTTGGCAGGCGGGTTGGTGATTTAAACACAGTTTACGATTATCATAGATAATTTTATGACAGCCAAGATCAACGTTCCTCAACCAAACAGGGCCAAAAATATTGTTTTGATTTTATTCAAAGATTTAACTACGGTGGTGGGATCGAACCTACGATTATTGAGTTAAAAAGTGAGACCAATACCGCTAAACTCAGGAGTAATTTGTTTTATTATTCCAACCAAAATCTGGCATCAATGTCTGGATCAGGTCCCGACCTTCTTGCAAACCGTTAGCATCCAACTCAATCTTCAAATTAACCTTCAATATCAAATCCTTTTCCTACAAATCTTCATTACAGAAATCACCGCTGTTCATTAACTCCCAAGGCGGCGCTCCCATAAAACACTTCATACAAAAAGAGATTAAAGCCCCTGTGATTATCCTTGAAGTTGGTAACCCTTATTAGAACCTTTGAGGTAATGCATCTTGGCCAAGGCTTTATTGGGTAAGTGGATTGCTAGGGTTTTATGAGTCTAGTAATGGTTGGTAGTTTTGGGTTTAGTGACTGCACCCTGCAGTGTAACCTTCACTTTTACATTTTTTCTTACCTTTTAAAGTGATATGTTAGTTAACCTTCCTACCTTTCATATGAGAAGCCCAGCACATTTTTCTTATTTGATTGGTAGCTACAGAGGTTAGTCAAACAAACATTTTTTTTGTCATCACCGCCATCTAATAGTGTAAACTATTTTACGGTAAAACGTGTGTTAACACTTGTCAACGTCATGTTAGGATACAGTCTTGGTTAATTATTATAGAGGTAGTTGAAATTCTGCTCGATAGCTCTTATTTTCTTGGGAGATGGTTTACAATATGGTAGCTTTTATAACATATCTTTTGGGACATAATGTAGCGCAAGATTTCCATGCTATTATTGTGCAAACATGGCAAAAGTGTGAAGCAAACAGTAAGTGGGTTCCAGTAGCAGTACTTACTATTAGTTTTTTTTTTACTTGTTTTTTAGATCAACCTCCCGTGATGCTTTACAACTTGTTTCTCTAGTAAAGAACCTATTTAGACTAGTTACGTCTTATTTTGATTTCTTTTTTGCTGTCACCCTCTTTCTAATGGAGAGTGGAAGCAATACGTTTGGTACTCACCCTAACCTCTTTCTGGTGAAATTCGTTGCGGGTTCCAAAGCAGTTCATATTTTTTCTAGAAACTGGCTTACAGGAGTTGCAGTGCATTAAAATTTCTTCCTTTGATATTTTTTATTAGATCCAACAATTTTGTTAAATTTTATCCAACAATAACTAACCATGAAGACGTATACCAATATTGACCTTATAGAAAACACTGCTATAAACATTGTAATATCAAATAGAAAAAACAGATGGTGCTGACGTCACACGCAAATATTATAATTGTTCCTGAAGGACAAAAACCCTTTCCTTATATAAATGTAATATAAGTCGGGTGTAGGCGAGTGCATAAAGATAATTAAAGTATTAATAAGAACTAGCAGTTCTTAAGAATAACTAAAAGTGTCAGATTAACAGATGACATAATTTTTGAGCTAACGGCTTCCGGAATCAGTAAATACAAACTTCCATTACACGTAGTACCTGCGTAGCACTTCCCGTTTCCGTGGGAACTTCATTAAGCCTATGTTATTCGTGGATAATGTAGCTTTCTAATAGTAAAAGATTTTTTGAACTTGATCGATTGAATCCAAACAAATAAATACATGTATAATTCAATGTTTTCTCTTTATAATATTGAAGTATAACAAAGTAATTCTAGTTTAAGTTGCAGTTTTTTCTGTTATTGAAGAACCTGAGATAGAGCATAGGCTTTTAAAGCGAAAAAAGGGTCATAAGGGGATGAGCATTGTATGGAAGTGTTGTAACTTGAAACCTAATTTTTAGACTGTTGATTCCATGTAATTAAATTGCAAATATGTAAGAAATATTATTGTCTTTATATAAGTACGGACAGTTTCGGAAGGACTGCTCCTTACGCAAGGTACGCACTTGACAAACGGTTTATGCTAATAGACGCTAACCCCTCACTATTTACTTTCCATGTCATTGACATCTAAGGGGTAGAAAAACGTAAATCTATTCCTACTGAAACAGCCTATTTTTGTTGTATGATAAATATCTATGAGAACGTAAAAAAGGGATTTATTTTTAACGGGTGAGGTGAATGGCCTCGTGGTACTGAGGTATAATTATTTAAAAAATGATAGAAAATAGTAGGAATGACTTTGAGCATCATGCTTCCTTAGGGGTGAATTATAAAGACACGCGCGTAAGGCGGAAAAGGAAATATTTATACAGTTTTAGAAATATTTTCTCAGAAAGTTTTAGGACATCAAATGGTCAATTTATAGTAGTTTCACTTCAAATTGAAAATATCCTTTTGAAACATAAAGTATTTGATCAAGTAAGTTGTGATTTTTTTATCTGAATAAATATTTTTTTATTTAGTACTTAAAATCAAAACTTATTAATTTAGAATCCACAAATTCCTAGGTTTGTGACATTTCAAAATCATAAAAAGTATTTTGTAATTAAATAGAAAGCATCAATCAACAAAATCACTCCAAACGAATAGTATCAAAAGAATAATAAAAAATGCACCAAGATATTTTGTGAAATCTATTTGGTAGAACACTAATGATACAAATGCTCATATTTTCATTTAAATCTAGACTTTCTTTGTCTCCTAAGTGAATACAAATTCTAAATTATATTGTTGTCAATCGAAACTAATTCAAGAATGGATTTTATGATATGTTAGTGAAAGTCTGTCGCAAGATAATCCTGATAAGCTTTTGACTGACATGTGCCTATAATATATTCATTATCATTATTCGTATTATCAGTTTTTATGAGGCGTATTACTTAACATATAGTTGACGCCAAAAGTGTTATGAAATAGATGTGAAAGCTGCAATTTATCTGTTGCCCTGTTCCCAGGCATGGAATTTATATAACATAATAATATATATTTTCAATGACAGCTATTTTTGATAATTTTTTGCCTTCCAGCTGTTGTTTGCGACTTTGTCGACGTAAAATATGGATCTTAAAAGCTATCTAACAATGTGTGCCTCGGCTAAATCAGTCCAAGTAAGTAGGTATTATTGAGATTAGCCGGAACAAAAAAAGCCAAGAAATTTAACTGTGTTTTTTTATTTTTATACCCTACTAGGTAATTCATAATATGGATTGAGTATAATCCCTTTGCCTTTTACAAACAGACTGCTGAACGTCTTTTCGATATGCCGTCACTAACACTGGTTGTCAATTTTCAGTTTTCATTACTTGTTTCCAATCATGCTTGTAATAAAAATAGTTTTTGATCGCGACGCTATATTTATAGTCAATTGGAGTCAGTCTGAAAGTAAAACTAACTTTGTGAATCAACTTCAGACAAATAATGAAAGTAATTAAGTGTCAATGAACTACAACAATGTTTTGGAAGTGTATTAATGAATGTCAAACTTTCATATTTAAACTGTAGTGTTTCATCAACTTTATATCGTAAATCGACAACCTCCGTAACGTAGGTAGAGGTAATATGGCTCGTTTTATCTCGGAGGTCGTGGGTTCGATACCCACGCCGAACAGGAAGTCTTTGTATAAATTCTAAGATTTCTTTCCGGGTCTGCTCGGTTGAGGGACTACCCTCCGTGCCGTAAGTACGTTAAGCTGTTGGTCCCGATTATTATTACATCATCTATCATAATCGTATAGTAAGGAACGGGCAGCAGTGTTTCCTTGTGTGGTACAACATTATACTGCGGTCACCAACCCGCCTGCCAAACGTGGTGAATATGGCAAATACCCTCCATCGGGAGGAGGCCCATGTGCAGCAGTGGACGTTACACGGGATGATGATGATGATATCGTAAATATTTAAGGACGTCAAACTATTGACTAGTTTAATTTGAAAAGTGCTTGTGCCTTAGGTATAGAATTTAGAATTTATTTCATCACGAGCTTTCCGCGAGCTTTCACCCACGTAGCTCAGGTTCCCGTAGGAACTTCATTATAAAATATATTTTATAATGAAGTTATAAAATATATAAGGATAGCCTTTCACGATAAATGGTGTATCTAACATTGAAAGATTTTTTAAATCGTACTTTTAGTTCCTGAACTGCATAAATAGGGCCTGCCAGTACCCTTATGTTAAAGTTTTTTTTAAATCCCTTGTTAGTGGTCGTTCGCATTTTGAATTCAAATAACTGTCCAAATTCCACGTTTCTGTCATTAACGGTTACGGCTGTGCGTGCGTCTATATTTCAGTAGGAACTTCTCCTTTTATATGTATAGATTTAGGTATATGTTAAACCAAGGTAAAATAAGACAAATTATTAACTAAAAATAACTTTACTCCATTAGAAGAAACCAATAAAAATTTCGTTCCACTAAAAAATGTATCGTCATTTATTTATCCATGGTGCACCGCGATGAGTGGGGCATGTCGGACAACGGGCACGACGGGGGCATGATGGATTATCGGGGCAGGGTGGACAACGGCGGTGTGGGACACAGCCACTGCTGCTGGGGCAACCACGTGGTGCGCCACGGGGTGAGCCACAATGGGGTGAGCGGGAACCACTGGGGCAATTATACCCGCGTGGGCAATTGCTACGATAGCTAAGAAAAGTGCCTGAAATAAATAAAAATATGTTGGTTTTAAAGGTAAATGAAAATAACAGATGATTACAGTTGATATATATTTTGTTCGAAATTAAAAAATTCTGGCTTTAAAAAAAAAGGTTTTTAAGCCTTTTAAGATGTATTAAAAAAAACCAGATTGGACCTCGTAAAATGAATTGTCTTTGTTATAATGTTTAATCCTAAACAATTCTAAAACCATTTAGATTAGGCCACAATATTACTGACAATATGTTGCTTTTGACCTAATCTTTAACGTAACCTTAAAGGAATACTTCACATTTCCAGCAACCCTACATATTATAATTTATATGTAGGTATATAAATGTAAATATTTTATTTCTACGCGCCTACTACTTAAATGTTAATTAAACTCAAAAGGATTTTGCTATTTCATTTTCAACAAAATCAAAAGTTATTCATTATGAAAATATTTTTGCTCAAGTATTCCGAACATTTTAAAGTATAAATTAAACATTAATATAAAATGCATACCCCTTGACTACTTTAGTACCTTCACCAGCGGATCAGTAATTACGCTATTTGCTTTTAAGACCGGTGCTCGGTTCCCGTCGGGGATAATTATTTGTGTGGACTATAGATAGCTGTTCTGAGTCTGGGTGTGTTTTGTGCTCGTGAACTTAGGGCCTATGCACACCACGTTTTTTAAACTCGCGGTTGAAGCGCGTTTGTAGCGATACAGACGCGATACGCACGAACAACAAACTGCTCTGTAGGATAAAGGCGCGCCGTCGAAGCGCGTTAAAAAAACATGGTGTCCTAATGTCTTTGTAAAAGTCCGCTGCAACTCAGTCATTTATTTCCCTAGTAATCTCAAAATAAAAATATTTATAAAATATTATATTGATTACATTTTCCTGAAACGTCAAAGATTTTGATAATTTAGGTATAAAACTTAGCTGTTTACAATCAGATATATTCCAAGAGATATGATTTGACCTACAAAAATGTCGTTCCATATCATAAAATGGCTATTTTTATATAAAATCCTAACATACTAAAATAAGACCGTTAAATTACGTGTCAAGTCTCGCGCAGTATGTGGTTCTGTACGTTTTTGAGACGTTATACAGACGCCAAAGAGTCAGCATTATTTAAAATAAGTTATTATACTCGTTACTGAAGCCTTAAAAATAAGCTATGCTTGTTTATACAAACATTTATCCTAGTTTTTTTTATGTCTATTTGCGAAAAACCTTTCGTCTACATAACATTTTTATTTGCATTCTACACAATATAGTAGTCATTTCTCCTCAGTTCCCGTAAGAATAGGTTATAGCTTAAGGCGCCAAGTTCGCACTTGTAGTTATCGATGAATATTTTTAACATTTTTAATTGTTATACTAAAATATTTGTTTATTTTACGAATACAAAAATCAACAACGGGTCTATTGTTAATAAGCCTTAAAGTTAATAGCATCAGTAAACCAAGAAATTTCAATACAATGATAAAAGTATAAAATTTAGATTACAGATATTCACAAGACTTGACTTGACTTAATGATGACTTAATATATGTCTGTTATTGCCACTTACTTTCGCAAAATAAATAATCTTAAAATATATCAGATAAGAAATGCCACTTTCCGACCATTTCTCCGTTAAATACCTGAAGTGCGAACGTTGTGCCTTAATGTAGATTTCAACGCTGAAAGTTTTTTTTTATTGAGTTGTGAAAAAATAGTTATATCCGAGTTAAGTCACAGTTTCCTGGTCTGCAGTCTATAAAGTAACACTGACAAACAGATGGACAGATATTATCAATAAATAAGGCACCTTTATTGACTACGTAACCCTAACAAGGAAATAGGCCCTTATGAACCTTTGACGGGTCGTTACGTCCATACGATAACGAGCAATGATCGAACATGATTTTATTTCTATATTTGAACATCATGCTTATATGAAGGAACCCGAGGGCCAGATAATATACCTACAAAGAACCTTCGGAATTCTCAGTTATTTATCTTTAATAATAAATTAATTTAACTACAAATTTTAAGATGGAAATAAACGCCACAGAGCTTTCTAATTGTTATAAATCCTAATCCTTTGGCTTAAAGAACATTTTATTTGGATGATTCAATGACTTTTATTTCTTTCTTTTATGTTATAGTTCAATTGTAATATACGCAAGCAATATCGCCGATACCAAATTATTTAATTTATAATTTAATTAATAACCTGTTTCCATAAAATATCATGGGATACCAAAATGCATAAAACACTGTCTATATGCGAAAAAAAAAACTGAAACGAATGTAACATAACCGTATAGTAGTTATGTTTGTCTCCTTATATCGTACGATTGATTCTCGTATAACTTTGCAAACCATAATCCATATTATAATCATTATTTATTTTAATATCTATATACTAATTAAAGATGAAGAGTTTGTTAGCTTGACCGCGCTAATTTCAAGCCGATTTGATTTTTTTTCGTTTTTAATAGCCCATTAATCTATACTTCTTGGCACCGTTTATATCCAATTATATTAATTAGTCACAAATAATATATTAAAAAATTAATATACAAAATAATAAGCATATAAAAATCCTTACCAGTTTGTACATTGTGATGAGTTTATTAGTATCTCAGCTGGTCGATGAATGTCGACTGTACCTAGACTGCTTAAGTCTAGTCCTTTTATAGTCCTAAGGCCTACGGTCTAGGCTATATGCATCTAGTGTAATAAATCTAACTGTTTGGCAACATGCAACTTGAGTGCGATACAGGGGTATACTACGATTGAATTAGAATGGCGTATAGTGATCGCCAGGGTAAAAAAAAGAGAAAATAACTATGCCTTAAACATCTATTTCATAAACGTATCACGCCCTATTACTTTCAAGGCGGTAAAAAAAGTCATACAATCAACAAAATGTCTGTGAAATTTATGTTAAACACATAATATTTTTGCTACTAGCTGACATACAGCGTACATACGCTAGCTAGTAGTAAAAAATGCATTTATCTTTCATTTTATTACACGAATGTTTCTAGAGGAGGCGGAATAGTTCCGAAAACGAAAGCAGTAAGGTGGCAACAACATACAAACACGACGCAGTAGTCTTTCCTATGTGGTTTCCTCTCAAAAAAGGAAAGTAAGAGTAGTGCTTAAATTTATACAAAAAAATAAAATTGGAGTGTCTGTTTGTTATATAAAAATAACCGCTTTTTACTACAAGCATACGGTACATATTACAATTTTTGTCTGTCTTTTTGTTCCGGCTAATCTCTGGAATGGCTGAACCGATTTTTACGGGACCTTCAATAATAGATAGCTAATGTAAAAATAGTAATTTTAATAACTTTTTTTGTTATATTCCAGGCGGACCGAATATGAATTTTATCCTAAAGGCTCAGATATAAAATAGTTAGCTCTTTAATATATGTTTAATATCTACATTACGCTGTAAACACCCTCGTTTTAAGGATATTGACTCCAAAAACTTAAACAAACTAACGTAATTACATTCACGAAATATAAAGTTAGTTCTTATCTTATTCAATAAGATGTAATTAGTCAAATTACTTCTTAAATTGCTAATACGAAAATTTGAACGTACCAAAATATTTTTCCAAATGAAAGTGCCATCTGCTTATCTTCAGTTTTCTTTGAAATGTGGGTTGTTGTCTTGTACTTGAGATTTATTGCTGAATTAAGCGTTTGTTTCCTTTAAATTTATTAAGCCCTCCAGGATTCCCTGTAAAGACACTCTGTATTGAAAATATATATTTTATACAATATTAGCCTCCGTGGTACAGCGTTATAAGTATTGCCGTAAAT
The DNA here is from genome assembly GCA_947037095.2 of Nycteola revayana. Classification (NCBI taxonomy): domain Eukaryota; kingdom Metazoa; phylum Arthropoda; class Insecta; order Lepidoptera; family Nolidae; genus Nycteola; species Nycteola revayana. The sequence continues at coordinate 14,456,920 of OX344859.2, read as the reverse complement.
CACGGTGGGAATCCAATAGGGTTTGATTTTAAAATCGATCAATACATTTCCAAAATATTTGTTTAATACCAAAGGTTTCTTTCCGGGTCCGGTTGAAAAGCACTGAAAGCACGATATACTGGAAAAATCATGATATTTGTCCAACTAGTCTGGATTGTACCCGGCTTAGTAGCGGCATTAGTTGCGTATGTGACCTGGTTTCGTTTCTCGGGTTCGTTTCTCGACTGGGACAATTATTTGTGTAAACCACGAAAAGTTCTTATAACTCCAGGTGTGATTTGTTGAATGTATGTATTTTTGTCAATAATATAGTTATTTAAAATAAAATAATATAATAATTGCAATAATAACATCAAACTACATCCATATTGATGTACAGAGAAGAGAGATGTCTTTTCTAATACGGGGTTTTTCGAACTTAACAATAAGGCTCACACACTTATAAACTATTTTTCATTTTGGATTTGATTTGTGACCCTTATATATATGTTTGTTAATACTCTCAAAGACGACACACGGATTTTTTCCCTAAAAATATGTAAGATGCTTAATTTCCATAGAGCAACTTTTTAATTTAAAAAGTCCACCAAACGATTGAGAGGCCACTTTAAAGTAATCAGACTAGTGGCACCTAGTTAACATTATAACACAAAATATATTGTGTACGTTGTGTCGTAGCGATCCGATCGCGATATTACTGCAAATAACATTCATTGATTCAGATACACATAGTTTGTCGAAGTCGTTAACTAATTCTATTATTGTTTATTTTAATGTCGGAACTATGTAGTTAAATCGTTATTAGAGTGCAACTGAATCCTAAAAATATTTCGCCATATTAATTATATGTTTTTAGGATCCGGTAAATGAAAGAATAAAAATTTAAGTAAAAAAAATGTTTCATCTTAATGGCTCATCAAGTTGATCTGTAAAATTTAATTAGGTAAGGGCAGAGGATTATCACTCTTCATATTTTGTAAGCAATTATTAATTTTGCATTATTTTTATATCTTTGTGTAAATTCTAAAATTTATTTCTGGGTCTGATTGGTTGAAGCACTTCTCGCCGGGCCTCGGAAAGCTTGTTAAGCTGTTGCTTAGATTGTAGTTTTGATCTAGGCTGGAGCTCGCTTTTATGCCCGGTGAAGTAGCAAAAGCCTCATGGTAAGCCACGAGGCTTTTGCTACATATGTCCGTCCGATAAAAAAAAACATCAGGCGGATAGCCTATGAGATATTATAGAAGTGGATAGATAATTTGCCTAGTCAGTTACAAGGAAAATGTGGGAGTCCCATCTTCACACTCCAATTGCAATACTGCCGTCATAATGGAAAAGGGAAAAACTATTTTTTTTTTTGGAAATTGAGTTATGAATCAGGAAGAAATGCCTAATTACAATATTTGTTTAAAATACTTGCTACAAAATTTTTAGCATTGGCAAATACACATTGGCTCACGGGCCATTCGATTAACTGCGTTAGGGAAACTCTAAAAAATACATGTATTTTTCTCGTACAGCATATTGCTTTAACCGGGAGGGAGTACAGAACAGCTTTCATTTATATGAATTCTATATAGAATTATAAAATACTAATGAATAGGTATATACTACTTGGAAAGAGAGGTTTCCTCTAAATAATGTGCGTTTCTCTGAAACCTGGTTTTGATAGTGAAAGACTGTAAAGATATTGATTATAGTTGATAGCAGTCGTTTTAAACGCTATGAATATGAAATGATAACTAAGAACTTTACTGTATGGACATATTTTATGTACAGTCAACTTTAAAACTAAGTGAAAATGCGTTTGAATAATAAAATATGTATAAGTATAACATGTATTATATTTTTGCAAATCGAGTTAAATGTCTTTCAAGTAACATTTCGTTAAAAAAAAATGTTACATAAAAATTGAACTAGCAGCGAACACTTCATCAATGAAGAATTACCGGCTATCATAGTGACATAAATAATTTATCATTTAAGTTATTTGGTACTGACAGTGTAAACCTTTCTCTTTTGTTGACTGTACATTAATAATTTTCATCTAATAACATTAGAAAAAGTTCGATTTTATATTATAATATGTTGTTTATGGTCTAAAGTATTAAAGATATTCAGTCCGTGAACTTTTGATATTTACAGACCTTTTCAATACTTAGTGAAAGAATATTTTCTTTTCAATTTTAAATAACGTGACTTCGCATAAATTTGCTGCAGATATCGTTAGAATGAATTCTGGACAAAATGCATGTAGGTATTTACTTACAGTGAAACAGAAAGAGATAGACAAAAATATACTTTATTTTTCTCTTTTTTATTCCAACTGGGAAATGATTATACGCTTGTAAATGGTTTTGTTGTTATTATACATATATCCACAACCTCCATAGCGTAGCGGTATTTGGCTCGCTTTAAATCTCGGAGGTCATGGGTTCGATCCCCACACCGGACAGGAAATCTTTGTGTAAATTCTAAGATTTCTTTCCGGGTCTGGTTGGTTGAGGGTCTACCCTCCGTGCCTCAGCCCGTACAATGTCCACTGCTGAACATGGGCCTCCTCCCGAGGGGAGTTCTGCCTTAGTCACCACGCTTGGCAGGCGGATTGGGGACCGCAGTATTATGTTATAATACCCAGGCAAACGCTGCGCTGCTGCCCGTTCCCTGGTATACGCTTGTTAAAGATGATGTTATAATAATCGGGACCAACAGCTTAACGTGCTTTCCGAGGCACTTTTATTTATATTAAAATATATTTAAAATTGTTATGATATTTGTATTTAATTCCCAGATTTCCTACGTTTATTTTTCCTACCGAAAAACCAATACATACATCAAAAACTTTTTTCCAATTCCAAATTCGAATTGAATAAATTTTCAACAACTCCATCTGCATGAATAAAAACGCAAACATTCGCTCGTTCGAAATCCAAATCCTCGGAAAGTTGTTTACCGAATGCTTTCAATGTTGATACTACGTTGCATTCGAAATTCGAATTAGTTCTTTTTTATCAGTAATCTGCGACAGGCCATTTATAACGGTTTATTTCAAAAAGGATATTTTTTGAAATATAAAATATAGACATGGTAATTAAAACCGTGCCTGACCGCCAGGCACGGTTGTCTATATGTCTATATTTTAGGTTTTATTTTATAGACGTTGCTTGTTTTATTTATTAAAATGTTTTGAAGTGTTTCAGTATTAATAATACGGATAATTATTTATTTATTTATTGAACTTGAACGTTACAGCCCGAGGCATGCAACCTTTGGTTGATGCAGATATATTGTTGGTAGATGCGTTCAGGAAGTAGATCAAGTAAGAAGAATCCTAGAATATACTATTACTCACATCAATAAATAAATAAGTATCTTATAATTAAACTATATAACGTTTACTAAATAAGAATTAATACATAAACTTCATAGATGTATATAAAAAAGAACATGTTTTGTTATTTTTATTAATAAGTAATATCTCTTCGTATATGAAAACCGATGGTAGCAAAAATGGACATAAACCTGATTTATAAATAACGAAAAACGTATAAATCGCTGCAGCTGCTTAATTTGATACTGACGTAAATTAAGGTTATGATTCAACGCAAATTGATCTGTAAAATCATGTAACTATAATTCACTTTCGCAAAGTTTTACATTAAGGTTTTGTGTCCCTTTTAAATTGAAGCAGCGAATTATGATAAAAATAGTTTGAATTAAATATATGGAAAGTACAAAAAAATATTATTAGATTCGTCTGTAGTACACTAGCTATGCACTTTTTATCAAATGCATCTTTCATTAAAGTTTGCTGAAAGAAAATTCAATATTAAATTAAGCCTTTGTACATGTTTTTTCAAAGCCGTGTGGTTTCCGGCTTAGAATAGACCACCTTATGTCTTCCCATGGGTTTCGTAAAAGGCGACTAAGGGAATACGGCTGATGGATGGGCAGCAGCATCTATTAGCTCAAGGTTTACATCTTACTGCGATCACCAATCCGTCTGCTAAGCGTGGTGATTATGGCAATATCCCTCTACGATACTGGCTTGCCAAGGTTTGTTAAGAGGAGGCCCATGTTCAGCAGTGGACGTCAATGGGCTGTTGATGATGATGACATGTTTTTTTCGTTGTATTAAACTTTATTTACTGTGTGCAATAATCTATACTAATATTATAAAGCTGCAGAGTTTGTTTGTATGTTTGTTTGTTTGTTTGTTTGTTTGAACGCGCTAATCTCAGGAACTACTGGTCCGATTTCAAAAATTCTTTCAATGTTGCGTAGTCCATTTATCGAGGAAGGTTATAGGCTATATTTTATTTTCAAAAAAATTAGGGATCCGTAATAAAATTGCAATTTTGTAACCCAAGGTGTAAAAGCGAAAACCTATTTATGCGTGCGCTGCAAAAACTATTGACAATAGAACAAAATGATGTACTACGGGTTTGTAGGTCTTATTAAGATCTACAAAAAAGTCCGCGAGAGCATATATCTAACTATCATAGTTTAGTCACAATAACCGCTTTTATGTTCATAAAAAAATATTGAATCGTCTGAAGAAAGAAACTACGTTAAATGTATATCGTAATATTAATCCTTATCCAAATTAAGCATTATGTTACCAAGGGTATTTATATAGAAGTAAAATACTTTTTGTTTTATTCCAATCAGATATTTCGTTGAGAAATTATCTCGAGTATAAAAACGCAAGAAATTGGTACCTAATAATGAGTTATTTACCATAATAGATAAAGCTGAAGAGTTTGTTTGCTTGAACGCGCTAATCCAAGCAACTAGGTACTGGTCCGATTTAAAAAAATCTGTCAATGTTAGATAGCCCATTAATCGAGGAAAGTTATAAGCTATATTTTATTATAAAGTTTCTACGGGAACGGGAGTTACGCGGGTGAAACCGCGCGCGGAAAGCTAGTTAATGAATAAAGAAGGTAAAATACATGTAAAAACTGGCCAAATGCGACTCGGACTCGCGCACTGAGGGTTCCTTTCTTACAAACCTGTTTTTATTATAAGATGTAACTAAAAATGTACGGTTTTCGCAATTTGTCCTTTATTTGTGCTATAAGACGTTGTTTCGTACCAAATTTCAAGATTCTGAGTTCACGGGAAGTATCCTGTACGTTTGATTCCCTTGCGAGTGACGAAAATTTGCGGCATAAATGGCTGTATCTTTTGACTGCGTTGGCTTAGAAGATTTTTTCACAGCTTCAAGAGACAGTAGAATTGAGTATTTGATATAAATTTCAGCTTGATACCTCCACGCGTTCCTGAGAAAAGGGGTCTTGCTTGACAGACAGACAGACGGATGGACGCACAATAAAGTGATCTTAAGGGTGCCCTTTTTTCCTTACGAGGTACGAAACCCTATAAAGTCAGCATTTAATTTGGTTTCGATATTTGTCGTTCAAATAACGCATCGGTGATCATATAATAGGATACTATTACCGTAGCGAGCGCTCAAAATTGAACTTGATTGAAAACTTTAATTTTGTACGGTTTCAGTATATTTTACTAAAAATATTTACATAACCCTTTTTTCGCTTCGCAATTGTCGCATTGAACGGACGTGTCTTCGAACAAGTTGTGATTCCAATTTTTAATTAAGTATTTAATTTAATTCTAAGTAGTTATTTGTAAATTATCGGTTCCTCTCGTTTCTACTTGGGACTGTCGCCGTATAACCCAGTGGCCATCTTGGCTAGTGTCGGACCTCTCATTTTACCTGTGAAGTGACTTTGTGGCTGGTGTCAACAGTGGTTTGAACTTACAAGTGTAAATAAATCGCGGAAAAAACATACACAAAATTTTACCGGTGGTGAGGTTTGAACCCGAGGCCACACCGAGTATACGAAACTGTAGCCGCTGTCTTATCCACCGAGCCACAATAACGTAAGCCGCTGCAGCGAATTTACAAGTCATACTCCAAGCACCGATTGATATATATAAGTAAACATGCATTGCCACGGTTGCGAAAACATTATAAGCAACGATAACTTTTTGAAATGTAATAACTGTAACTCTAAGTTCTGTTATGAGTGTCTCAACTTTACTGCCGAGCCTAATAAACAATTAAGTGCTCAACAACTGGCTTCGCTGAGCTGTCCTTTTTGCCAGAACGTTACCAGACGCAGAAATAATGACGATGATACCCCAGTCCGTCGTGGTCGGAAACAACACTCCCCTGTTGCCTCGCTGAACGCGTCATTCAGTCAAGGTTCAGCCGGGTCACATGTTGCTATATGCACTTCTCCAGGCGCTGACGTACTAAATCACCCAGTTACTATGGAAAGCATTAGTAATCTCTTGGATCAAAAACTTTCCCCTGACTCATTATTTATGTCAAATTTGCGCTCTATTCTGCGGAAGGACATGGAGGATATGATTGCTGTGGAAGTTGATCGTGCTATCGAGTCATTGAAGGTGGATTTCACGACGACAACGGACTTTATCTCCTCTGAACAAAATGACATCAAGAAGGACATTGCTGAGAACAGTTATCGGATTAAAAATCTTGAATCAGAGCTTTCTAAATCACAGAATACCCTATGCAAAGTACAAAGTCGCCTAAATACCGTAGAAAAAATGTCTCGGGATTTAAACCTTGAAATACATGAGGTACCTGAGAGTAAATCCGAAGACTTGATGGCATTATTCAAGAAACTTTGCGAGTGTTTAAGCGTAATCATTCCCGAAAACGATATTAGAGCATGTCGCCGCGTTGCAAAGATGAACACTACATCTAAGAGACCACGTAATATTCTTGTCACTCTTTCTTCGCAACGCCAACGAGATATTATGTTGTCTGCAATGACTCGTTTCAACAAGTGTCACCCGAAGGACAAGCTATCCACCTCACACATCGGTACTGGTGACTCAAGCAGTAGGATATATCTGTCTGAACATTTGCCTCCTGAAACAAAGGAATTGCATAGCAGCGCCCGAAAATTTTGCAAGGAAAACGAATACAAATTTGTTTGGGTGCGTTTCGGTCATATTTATATTCGTAAGGATGTATCTTTCCCTGCTATACTGGTCAAAAATATGGAGTCGCTTAACAAAATATCTTAAATTCCAAGCTTAATATTATCTTTGTTTTTATGTTAAGTTATGCTTACTGTTAACAATGATTAGTATTTATTACCAAAATGTTAACCGAATACGCAGTAAATTGACACAATTCACTTTAAATTTGTTAAATTCTGACTTTGATATCATATGCTTGACGGAAACCAATCTAAACGGAAGTGTGTACGATAATGAAGTGGTGGACTCTCGCTACAATGTCTTCCGAAGAGACCGTAAAGATACTTCCGCTTCTAAGAAAGAAGGAGGCGGTGTTTTATTAGCAGTTCATAAAAAATACCAGGTCATCCGTCAGGCATCATGGGACAGTGATATGGAGGATGTCTGGGTAACTTTTGTTCTTGATTCTCGTCACTCAACTCGACTTCACATCTGCGTTTGCTATCTACCCCCTGACATTAGCCGTGATCATTTGGAATGCTTCTATAACCGCTGCCAAAACCTAATACTTAATGTTGCCCCTTCTGATACTTTTTTATTAATTGGTGACTTCAATACCCCTGAATACCATCCTGCTTCTCTTAATACTCATTTAGATGCAACTACGTCGAATGCGTCGTCGCATAAATGGAAACTTGATCTCCTAACCGAATTGTTAATGCTTTGTAATCTTAGTCAATTTAATCATATCGCTAACGCTAATGGTCGCTTCTTGGACCTAGTACTCTCAAACACTGACACCATCAGAGTCAATGAGACCCAAGAGCTGAGCTTAATCGATAAAAAACACCACCCTGCTATTATGATTACTTTATCTGCATTTCAGTTTGTAAAGGAACTTCAAAAGTGCAACACAAAACGACTAAATTTTTCAAAATGCAATTTTCAAAAAGTTAAATCCGAGCTGCACTCTACTAACTGGCACGGAATACTATCATCTAATGACGTCGACATTTGTACTGATGCATTTTATGAAGTTTTATTTGAAATAATAAAAAAAAACACCCCAACAGTATCTGTAAATTCTCCATCTTACCCTATTTGGTACAGCAAAGCTTTAATTAAATGCAACGAAGAGAAAAATAAATATCATAAGTTATATAAAAAATTCAACAACCCACGTGATTATGATACATTTTCAATGCTCCGCGAACGATGTAAATCGCTTGCCAAGACATGTTATGATAGATATGTTCACTCTGTTGAGGATTCTTTAAGCAAAAATGTAAAATCCTTTTGGAGCTTTGTCAACAACCGTAAAGGCCGCATCTCCATGCCAAGCACAATGACGCTTAATGACGTTTCAGCATCGAGTGGTCAAGGAATAAGTGATCTTTTTTCGCACTATTTTAGTTCTGTTTTTGATAACGACTACTCTGATTGCGTGTCAACTTGTGGTTGTAGAGATTTAGGCATGATTGATAAATACACTCTCACCACATTATCACATATTTCAATTGGAGTCAAGGAAATTCTATGTACAATAAGAAAACTTGACGGCAATAAAGGAGCTGGCCCTGATCTTTTACCCCCTTTCTTTATAAAAGGTTGCGCTGAGGAGTTATCTGTTCCTTTGTGCATAATTTATAACAAGTCATTGGCCAATGCGGTATTTCCTAAACATTGGAAAACTGCACATATCATTCCTATTTATAAAAACGGTGACAAATCAAAGTGCGAGAACTATAGACCAATCAGTATCCTATCCTGTTTCGCTAAGATATTTGAATCTCTAGTATATAATCATCTATATAGTCATCTTAAGCCATTAATCTCCGACAAACAGCATGGTTTTGTTAAAAACAGGTCAACGGTTACCAATTTACTCGTGTACAAAAGCTATCTATGTCAAGCGTTTGCCACCGGTGGTCAAGTTGACTCAGTGTACACCGATTTTTCAAAGGCCTTTGACAAAGTCAACCACCATTTACTCTGTCGAAAGTTGGCCTCATATGGTATCCACGGTAACCTATATAGATGGATCTGTTCATACCTCGATAACAGAACACAATTAGTGACACTGAAAGGCTATACTTCATCCCCTACATTAATAACTTCTGGAGTACCTCAGGGATCCCACTTGGGGCCTTTATTTTTTGTAATTTTTATAAATGACCTTATTGAACGCCTATCTTGTAACTGTCTCTTGTATGCTGATGACTTAAAGATATTTAGTGTGGTTACGAAACCTGAGGATTGTTTATCCCTTCAAAAGGACATTAATGCCGTATCTGAATGGTGTAAAACCAATCATATGTATTTAAATGTCACCAAGTGCTTCGTCATATCATTTACCAACAAACGCAACAAACTCTCATGGAATTATGATATAGATGGTAAAGTCCTAAATCGCTCACTAGTTGCTAAAGATCTGGGTATCATAATTGATGAAAAACTCTCGTTTCGTGAACATTATAACCATTTAGTCTGTAAAGCAAACCAAATATTAGGCTTCGTATTAAGATCCACTAAAAGTTTTAGAAAGCCTCGCAGCACACTATGTATATACTATTCTCTTGTGAGGAGTATTTTGGAATATGGAAGTCCCATATGGTCTCCAAACTATAAAATACACATCGACAATATTGAGCGAGTCCAGCAAAAGTTCCTCAGAATTCTTAACTATCGCCTTAACCCAGGTCGATCCAATTTAAACTACAATGATCGACTCAGTAAATTCAAAGTTGAAGCACTGCAGATGCGCCGTACATATATTGATATTGTTTACCTGTATAAAATTATTCACTCAATTGTCGACTCCCCTGAGCTGCTTTCACAAATTAATTTCAATATTAAATTCAGTGCCCGTAGGTCAATCGACACAAATCTTTTCTCTCTTCAAATCTTTAAAAATAATATATCTTACTACAATCCACTAACAAGAATGGCCCGTCAGTATAACGACATCTTAAAATGTAACAATAATAAATTTCTCGACATATTTAATCACAACTGTAATAGATTTGCTGCTAACGTGAAAGACATCCTCCATATCAGTTCGGGTTAGGTTGCCTCAAGTTTCACTGGAAGCATTTGAGTCACCCTTTGCCGATTTACTACAGAATGTTTTTAATTGCTTTCTTTTAATTGTATTGTCATAGTTTTAGCTGCATGCACATATCTTTGCGTTACAATCCAGATCAAAACCTGTAATTTTATTTTGTTTTTAATATTGATTGTAATGTGTTTTGTGCATTTAATAAATAAATAAATAAATAACCATTTTAGAGATATATTTTTAGTCGCAGGCAATTTATCCTTGTGCCATTGCTTCACATTATTTTTTAAGGATGGAGCCTCGCTTTTGTTCCCGGTGAAGTAGCAGAAGCCTTCTGGCTAACTACATAAAGCTTGTCTGAAGAAAAAAAGCTTCACATTAGCATATACTAATTTTCTTCTGCACAGGTTCTTGGCAACTGTGCTAAGTTACTTTATAAAATACAGCTATCGCTCATCTATACTAATATATAAAGGAGAAGAGTTTGTTTGGGCCAAACAGTATCAAGATCCATGTTCCGCTGTGCCATAACGGCCGATGACCAAATATCAATTAACTTAATTGGACCGACGACCTCATAAAGGTCGCTGGCAGTCAGTGGATGCACGCCGCTAGCTATCGTTCCCGCTGAAAATCGATGGGGGAAGCCTATGTTCAGCAGTGGACGACAACAGGCTGATGATGATGATGATATTTGAAAGATGCACGAGGTAGTTACAAAGAAACATTCTTCCTTGTCATCACAATCTTTTACATCTAACATCATCATCATCATCATCAACAGCCCGTTTACGTCCACTGCTGAACATGGGCCTCCTCTTAACAGACCTTGGCAAGCCAGGATCGGTGAGGGATATTGCCATAATCACCACGCTTGGCAGACGGATTGGTATCATATCAGCCATATGTCCCTTAGTCGCCTTTTACGACACCCATGGGAGGACTTGGGGTGGTCTATTCTAAGCCGGAAACCACACCGCAATTATGCTAATATTTAAATCTGAAGAGTTTGTTTACTTGAACGCGCTTATTTCAGGACTGACTGGTCCGATTTGAAACATTCTTTCAGTGTTAGATAGCCTATTTATCGAGAAAGGTTAAGGGTGGCCTATATTTCATTATGAAGTTCCTACGGGTAAGACCGCGGGCGGGAAGCTAGTGTTATTTTTTTTTTTTTTAAAGACAACTCCCGCACTAGGGAAATAAATCCCTGTGTCGCGGGGGACTTTACAAACATACATTTCACGGACACAAAGAACACCCAGACTCAGAACAACTATTTGTGGTTCACACAAATAATTGTCCCGGGTGGAAATCGAACCCAGAACACCAGGTCTCAGAAGTAACTTCCGTAACCACTGAGCCACCGGTGCAGTCGATATAATATGGGTGTATAGCTACCAAAGGCACTGAGGTTCCCTTAACGAGCCAAATACCCTTTAACATACCCAAAACTAAGATGTTAATTGTCAATTTCATTGACTTTACTTTACTTATTTACCTATTTTGTAAAAAAATATGAAACAATTAAGGGTCTTCTCAACAACGTGATATAAAATCATGCGGCGGAAAATGTGGGTCTGTAGTAGAGAAAATATTTTGTTTATTTCAATTATACGTAATTGAAGAAGCGCGAACGCTTTTATGAATGGAATTTTGAATTAAAAGTATGTTTAAGATGATGTTACAATATAAGTTGAAAATGTATTTTCATTAGAATACTAATTCCATTAGTAAAAAGATAATTCCGAGAAGAGAAAACCTCTTTGGCGTAGCGGTATAAGTTACTCCTTAAATTACGAGATTTATTTTTTCGAGGTCTTGAGTTTGATTGCCGATCTGGAAAATTTATCTTTGTGTAAAATATTTTTTCTCGTTGTGGTTGGTCGAGAAAAGATGTACTCCTACTTTTTGGAAACCACGTTAAATGTGTTGGTTGGTTCCAATTGTCATTACGTTACCTAGAACAATCGTTTACCAGGGAACGGACCGCAGTGGTTATCTGTGTATATGCAGTACATAATACTGCGTTCACCAACCCGCCTGCCAAGCGTGGTGACTATAACAATATGTCTAGGGAGATGCCAACGATCAACAGTGGACGGGCTGATGATGAAGATAATAAATAAAGACAAATTTAATTAATCCTTACTAATATTATAAAGGCGAAAGTTCTTATATATGGATGGATAGATGGATGGATCTTTGTTATTCTTTCACACAAAAACTACGAAACGGAATTGGCTGAATTTTGCACCGGGATAGGTTTTACACTGGATTAACATATAGCTAGGCCTCAAAACATCACGCGCCAACTGCCCACTGGAGCAGAGTAAAACGGGTAAAACCGCGGGGCGCAGCTAGTAAAAATAGCGATATAATAGTTATTTGTTATACAAGAGTGCAAAGTTGCTTTTTAACCGCGTGTTCAATTTTGATGACCGAGCAAGCGAAGGATTCTAAAATAAGAATCCTGAGCGTTAGCGAGGGAATCAAAAGAGCACGAGGTGAAAAATCTTTGCACTCGAGTGCAACACGTAACTTTTAATTCCACTTCAGCGAGGAAATGACTAAATGCAAAAAAAAAACGTTTACAATCACAAGATAGGTACACTTTTATTTCAGTTTAGGTATTAATTACTACATTATGACAGGTAAGTATTACAGAATAATCTTTAAATTATAACAAAATAATACTAAGGTATAATTAAGAAAATTTTAAAGTAATGTTGCTACAGTTATTTAAATTAAGTGTAATATTTTTGTTTGGTACTGTAATATTGGTGTTAGTCACTTGTGTACTGTTTTTCGGTAAACTATCTGTCATACTTATTAGTTGTACCGATTCATCGGATTCCTGATTCGTGAATGTTGGAGAGAGAGGGAGATGGTTAGGTGTTTCATTACGGCTTATTTTTGATGTAGAAGGGCCAGTCCAAGGATTCAATTGAGGCTCTTTCAGTGTAATGGCTCCTACGATGCCTTCACATATTCTCTATGTATCCCTCTACTACTGCATTGGACTTCCAGCCTCCGTGGCGCTTAAGGGACAGGAGATCAGCTCCGGAATCAGCCAAAAGTGTGGCTGAAGTTGGTCGGAAACAATAACCCGTGTACAGGGGTTCTGGAAGTTCAAGAAATGTTGCTATTTCTCGTGGGATACTGCCAATTTTATTAGTACCCATAGGCTGTCTTACACACTTTCCATTGCGATACTGTAGAAAAAATCGATTGATTGGAGTGTTAGGCGGGCGTAAGGCTTGATATTTCTCAACAATCGTTACGTATTCCTTGCGAATGACGAAGTTGCGGTCTCTTTTTGTCTTTGTATTAGATAAATTAATTAATAGTAAGTCATCTGAATGTTTCTCAATGTTTTTGACATTAGGTTGTGTTAGTTCATTAGTTCGACATGCTCCGTTTATTCCAATAATAAGAACAACCTGTAACGTAAAGAGTATTGTAGTAGATAAATGAATAAAATTGATATGAACGCATAATTATGCCTATCAACATCTACTAAGTATACTATTTAATTGAGATTAATAATTATACTTAAGTAGATACTGAATGTGCAACTGACTTACTTTTGCCGCCAAATATACGGAATCGGGTGCTTCGTTAAGAAACTTTTCAATATCAGATACTGTGAAAACCTTCGATTTTTTTGGTTGATGACCAGATGAGGCTCTTTTTAAAAATGCCACTAATTTAGGATAGGTATCGATATGTATGTCTTTTTTCATCTTTATTGTTGCTTTTAGCATCGAATACGTACTCCATAGAGTGCTTGCTTTCTTGTTCTCGGATAATTCTATAAAATATGCCAGCAAAACGTTTTCTGAGAAAGTTTTGGCTCCTTTTGCTAGTCGCCTCGTGTTGAACATATCGTACTGTTTTAAATACTTCTCGCGTGATTGTTGAGGGAGAAAGCTCATTTGCGCATTATTAACAGTTTCAGTCAATTCTGTTGGCGTCAAACAAACTTCCTCGTCGCTAGAATCACTCATTTTAGTTTTTTCACTTGTTTTCAAGTTTCTTGTTTTTAATATAAGGTTTAACAATGACGTGAAAAAATGCCGCGTAAAGAACCGCAAACAAAGCAAATTGAAAAAAGAACACCAAGAAGGTTCCGAGTCTGAGTTTTTAACAAATTAAAAAAAAGTTGTATGATATATTCGGCACCATAGAGGTAGCAGTAAATAGGTTTAATGTTTTTTTTAATTCACAAACTTAGTGCACACGATGTTCTAAATTCAATTTACTTTATCCTCTAGAGAATAAAAACGGCTTTTCCACTCAGATATTGAAGATTAAAAATACTCTTTCCGAGATGGTGGGATGAAAAAATTTTAAATGCCCATATAAATTGTTTTGATTTATTGCATTTCAAATAATAATAATATGTGCATTGACAATCAAAAAAGAATAACAGAAGTTACTTCTTTCTTAAGTCACTATTTATATTTATAATTAAACCCGTTACAAAAACTACGTTATCTGACGTCTGACTTGGCAAACGTGGTTAGCAATAGCTTGAGGTCAACAAGTAAGTTATAATGAGATACAAATAAGGCCGGATAGCTTCCGACTTGCGCATTAACTAAGGCGCCTGACATGTTCCACTCAATAAAATGTAAGTGCAGATAACATAATAATATGGTCTTCACTAATAAAGTCAATCTGGTTGATTCAATCTTCTTTTTTCTAGACGATCGGTGTCTAATAACAAACAGAGTCTATTTGAGTACCTTTTTTTGTGACCGGGGAGAAATGCATTAAGCATCCACTCCGCCCGAGGATACGTAGCAACCCTCCTCCTTAGCGAAGGGCCTACTCGAAAACCCTCTGAGTGCTCCTTTAAATCCGACTTTTTGAGGGTCCCCAGATCTCTTGCAACTTGGGAACCCCTCGGAGGCGTTCTGGGAACCACTCCTGACTGAAGCCCTCTGGGAACCACTCCTTAACCCTCAAATAGAAGAGCATACTACTTTAGGGCGGCTTCTGTTCCTACGTCGTCAGATTGACGGAACATACTAAATTTCTATAGGTATATTTTTCACATCAGGTTTCATGTTAATAAATATTCATTTAATACTTAGTGCATTTGATAACTTAACATATTGACGTATAACTTCAACGAGACAGGCGGTGTACATTATCGTATTACCGTCATCACCCCGTCTAGTGCGTAAATCAACCCCTATATTACTAAGTTTAGGCATTTAAGGTGCTTCCAAAATATAAGCCTCCCATTTAACAGCAAATAGCATCATGATTACAATATTGAAGTTTCAGTTAATAATGTATACCTGTTCTTAAGCGGTGTTTTTACATAAATGAAAATGCGCTATCAATTATAATTATATACCATATTTTATGTTAAAAAATAATATCGTTGACCAGACAAATTGAATGGAATGACTATGGAATCAAATATATCTTGCCATATAAAAGAGAAAAAAGAAATTAGAAAAAAGACCACACACATATAAGAATATAATAAGATAATTTGGCTTCGAAACTTTTGGTCCATGGGGTCCAAGTACAAAAAAGTTTTTTAAACAATTATTCCCTCGGTTGATCGACGCCGCTGGTGACAAGAGGGCCGGCTCATTTCTCGCACAGAGAATAGCAATAGCTATTCAACGTGGAAATGCAGCCGGTGTTCTTGGCACCATGCATCATGGACACCCTCTTTTGTTGGATTTTTAAGTTTTTAGTTTAGTTTTATACTTAGTTTAATTTAGTTTGATTATTGTTTTTTAAGTAATAAATTTTACTGTGAATGCATATAATGTTTAGTGTAAGATAATTTATAGAAAAATACATCGAACCTCAGCCATTAGCCAAAAACATTTTTGCATAAATATTTTTGCAATATTTTTAAATCATTAACAACAAATAGTAAAAATTATATGTTAATTAGATATATTTAAATAAAGTCTTCTCCAATACTAGTTCTGTTGGTCAAACCATCCGTTGTTTTGCGGGGAGAGGTAAGTACCTCGGGCTCGAAATGTACTATATCTATTGTACTCAAAACGTATTTTACATTATTCCACACCATTTTTTTACTAATACGATATTATCTACAGTTACAATTGTCATCATCATCATTCAGCTTGTTGTCGTCTACTGCTGAACATAAGCCTTCCCTTACCGATTTCCATCGTGCATCCACTGACTCCCTGCCACCTTTACGAGGTCGTCGGTCCATCGTGCAGGCGGTCGTCCCACACTACGCTTGCCAGTTCGTGGTCTTCACTCAAGAATCTTTCTGCTCCATAGGCTGTCAGTTCTTCGAGCTATGTGTTCTGCCCATTGCCACTTCAGCTTGCTAATCCGTTGAGCTATGTCACCAACATTTGTTCTCCTGCAGATCTCTTAATTTCTGATATAGTTTCAAGGATGGCATATATTTTCAAAGCTCCTTATACAAAGTAAAACTAGTGCTTACTATAATAAAGCTTTGTAAATCGTTTAACAAGTGAGGTGTACGAATTAATTGTACGAGACACCTGAGCCAGGCCGTTAGACTTGCACCTTGTCATACCACATTAATCTATTCAGATATCGAATTAAGTTTAGACTTATTATGCTCATGTTAAAAGGTTGTGTGCGGTTCAAATTCCATTTTAAGGTTTTATTCACGTCATTTATTTATAATAGGTATGGCTTTATTGGATATTAAATGATATCATAGTAAAAAAGAGCTAGATACCGTACCCGGGCTTGAAAAATGGCACCACAAAACTAGACTAAGCTAATCTCACACTTGAACGTATGTTTGTCTCGTTTTTGCACACGCTAATTTTGATGCTGTCCTTTTTACTCTCTAGTTACAAATTTTGTCTTAACAAAACAGAAGCATTATGTATTTAACTCTATTTATAAAACATCATTGTTATTTATGCGATAATCCAGGGTGTGACTTCTTTGACTTGACTAGCACATTAACGTTTACCTCTGAAAATGGGCCTCCTCCCACAGGAGGCTTTTGCCATAGTCACCACGCTTGGCAAGCGGGTTGGTGACCGCAGTATTGTAGTAACACACAGGGAAACGGATCCTTCCGTGGTAAACGCTTGTTATAAATGATGTTATTACAATTGGGACCAACGGCTTAACGGATTTAGCCATAATCACCCCATTGCAAGCAAATTGACGTTTTTTTTTAGTATGAACATTTGTAGTTAGCCACGAGGCTTTGCTACTTCACTGGGAATAGATGATCGCAGTAGGATAGTAACTAACTTTGAGCTGATAGAGGCTGTTGCCCATCTATCAGCTGTGTACATCTACAAGGTTTAGGAAACCGAAGTCCGAATAATTGAATTGCTTGAATCAAAGAAAATGTATGCCTGTCATTTTTTGAAAAGAATCGCTAAATCACGTGACAAATGTCAAGTATCATAGAACTATACTAATATTATAAAGAGGAAAGATTTGGATTTTTGTATTTTTGTGTGTGTGTACGATTGTAATGAAAAATCTCAAAAACTACTGTGCCGATTTCAAAAAATCTTCCACCATTGGAAAGCTACATTCACCCTGAGTAACATATTTAATTATGAAGTTCCCACGGGAACTAGAGTTGCGCGTGTGAAATCGCCCGCGGGAACCTAAAATTATCTCCTTTTTACTCTTAAGCTACTGAAAATAAAATTTCCTTGAAATAAATAAATAAATTTCCTCGTGATATTTCAGGCATTAGAGTACCTATTTCCTTTTAGTAGGTACCTAGATATAATTAAGTAAACTATTTAAAGCACTATGAGCCATAAGCACATTTAGATTTCCATACTAAATTTATGCTGCCTTTCAGCGTTTAATATGATTTATCAGGACTTTGACCTTATATATTAGGACGAGTTATATAGTTTAAGTTTAATGACCTTTCATAATTACTGTCTGGTATTGAAGAGGGAAATATTTCCCGTCAGTCTTCATATAAGTCGAACTTTCGAGATGCTATGATGACGGATGACGTTTTAATTAGATAGCAAATACACATCTAGGTATACTTACGTGAATAAAAATAATGCTTGTATACGTAAACCTATAATAGGCAACTTACTAATAATAATAATTGTAATAATAGCTTCCGTTCTTGTAGAAACTTCATAATGAAATATAACCTACAGCCTCCCTCGACGGTTATCTAACACTGAAATATTTTTTTAAATCAAACCAGTAGTTCCGGAGATTAGCGCGTTGAAGCAAACAAATATACAAAAAAACAGAGCAACAACAAACTTTAAAGTTTAGGTGAGGAGAGGCTGGTGACGTCACTCCTATGTATAGTTGTACCTACTAGTGACGTCACAGTAGGTACACATCCTCAAATTCTTTGGGCACATCACTCGCATCGACGACTCCATGGAACTTTTGGTGGCGCAAGGGAAAGTTGAGGGCAAAAGATCTCGCCGCTCCCGTGACCTCATTAAGTCCGTCACAGGGAATACGATCGATTGTTCCCACTCCACCAGAAACAGAGACATATGGCGACGGGTCGCAAGAGCTGCTGTGTCGCAAGCATCGACTTTGACATGACCACGACCACTCTGTCAAGAGTGTACGACTAAAAAGAAGAAACGTCACATAAATTTCAACGCGGTGTATTTTCGTCATTTATTGTATAAGCAACGAAAACAAATTCATATCCAATATCTTTTGGTATTCTAACTGACGGACTAAATTGATTTTTTTAGTCTTCATCCCAATTTGGCTGAGGTACTAATGTCCTAAATATGTAAGAGGATAAGTACCGAACATATTAATATCCTCACAAAGGACACAATTGACCCGATTTCTAAAACCACTAACTTATGGCTTATCCAGGCGGCCAATTCAGTGACTTTATTACGAATGGGCCGTTTGAGTAAAACGATTATTACACACTTGTCCTAAATATGCACTGTGTTTATCTCAAGCTCTTTATATGATTTATTGTGGGGAAAACTGATGATGTCTATGATATTTTCAACCGATTTCAACGGGAGTTTAGTTCAACAGAGTTTTTTCAAGTTTTTCAATTCAACTGTATTTTTTAAATGTTTGTTAGAACTTTCAACAAGCTAAAGGATTTCAATCTTATTTTGTTTAAAAGCTAGTGCTTCCCGTGTGATCCCATTTCAATTCAGTTCTAGTTCTGCATAAAAACCAAATCAGTATTAAATTCTCATAACCTAAGTAAGTATGTGTGCCACAAATGAACGAATAACTCAATATCACGCCAACTGATTTCGATGATAATTTTTTTATTTATTGTAAAGGATGTACTTTAAGACCAGGTCTAAAAAAATGGCGATGTAAAATCAGCGAAAAAAAAAAAAAAACACCTCAATTTGTTGCTTTTTTGTTGCTAATTAGTTGCCAGAAAATTAATTTTGTTGCTTCAACCGATCGAAAAAAATCGGCAATAACGCTAACTTTTCAATAAGATAGCGTGGAAATCACTGGATGTGGGCTGATCGATCAAGCGAATAGTGGACAATTTGTTGCTAATTTGTTGCTGAAAGATGGTAGGGAGAAATAAATTAAAAAAAAAAAAAAAAGTTTTTTTTCAATTATGCCAAAATAAATAATGTCCACGCTAGCTTAACTAACGATTTTTCCGTAAAAAAACGATTGTAAAAATTTGTTGCTGCTCATACTGCAGCTTGTTTTAGCATAAAGAGTCAGCAACAAAATAAGAACCGGAAGTCAAGATTAGTTGGAGATCGGTATACAAAAAAAACCGACCACGCTAGCTTAACTAACGATTTTTCCGTAAAAAAACGATTGCAAAAATTTGTTGCTGCTCATACTGCAGCTTGTTTCAGCATAAAGAGTCCGCAACAAAATAAAAACCGGAAGTAAAGAGAAGTTGGAGATCGGTATACAAAATAAAACGGCCACGCTAGCTTAACTAGCGATTTTTCCGTAAAAAAACGATTGCAAAAATTTGTTGCTGCTCATACTGCAGCTTGTTTTAGCATAAAGAGTCAGCAACAAAATAAAAAACCGGAAGTCAAGAGAAGTTGGAGATCGGTATACAAAAAAAACCGGCCACGCTAGCTTAACTAACGATTTTTCCGTAAAAAAACGATTGCAAAAATTTGTTGCTGCTCATACTGCAGCTTGTTTTAGCATAAAGAGTCAGCAACAAAATAAAAACCGGAAGTCAAGAGAATTTGGAGATCGGTATACAAAATAAAACGCCCACGCTAGCTTAACTAACGATTTTTCCGTAAAAAAACGATTGCAAAAATTTGTTGCTGCTCATACTGCAGCTTGTTTTAGCATAAAGAGTCAGCAACAAAATAAAAACCGGAAGTCAAGAGAAGTTGGAGATCGGTATACAAAAAAAAACCGGCCACGCTAGCTTAACTAGCGATTTTTCCGTAAAAAAACGATTGTAAAAATTTGTTGCTGCTCATACTGCAGCTTGTTTTAGCATAAAGAGTCAGCAACAAAATAAAAACCGGTAGTCAAGAGAAGTTGGAGATCGGTATACAAAAAAAACCGGCCACGCTAGCTTAACTAGCGATTTTTCCGTAAAAAAACGATTGTAAAAATTTGTTGCTGCTCATACTGCAGCTTGTTTTAGCATAAAGAGTCAGCAACAAAATAAGAACGGAAGTCAAGAGAAGTTGGAGATCGGTATACCAAAAAAACCGGCCACGCTAGCTTAACTAACGATTTTTCCGTAAAAAAACGATTGCAAAAATTTGTTGCTGCTCATACTGCAGCTTGTTTTAGCATAAAGAGTCAGCAACAAAATAAAAACCGGAAGTCAAGAGAATTTGGAGATCGGTATACAAAATAAAACGGCCACGCTAGCTTAACTAACGATTTTTCCGTAAAAAAACTATTGCAAAAATTTGTTGCTGCTCATACTGCAGCTTGTTTTAGCATAAAGAGTCAGCAACAAAATAAAAACCGGTAGTCAAGAGAAGTTGGAGATCGGTATACAAAAAAAACCGGCCACGCTAGCTTAACTAACGATTTTTCCGTAAAAAATCGATTGCAAAAATTTGTTGCTGCTCATAATGCAGCTTGTTTAAGCATAAAGAGTCAGCAACAAAATAAAAACCGGAAGTCAAGAGAAGTTAGAGATCGGTATACAAAAAAAAACGGCCACGCTAGCTAGCGTGGCCGTTTTTTTTTTGTATAATAAGTAACGATTTTTCCGTAAAAAAAAAATTATTGTGAAAATTTGATGCTGCTCATACTGCAGCTATTTTGAACACAAAGGGCAGCAACAAAATAGAAAAACGGAAGTCAAGAGAAGTTGGAGATCGGTATACAGAAAAACCGGCCACGCTAGCTGTTAGCGATGTTGAGCGCCACAGCGGGGAGGGCACGCACGCGGGGAGCAGTGACGCGCCGGCGGCGGCGGGCGGCCAGTGCTACCACCTCAGCGACTTTGTCGCTAGATCTAGTGATTTTCAGAGCTGCACAGCGATTTTCTGATATACTCACTCGATAAAAACGAATACAAATATTGGTTCACCCATCCAAGGCCAAGATTGGTCCCGACCACAGATTTAGATATACCTAGATGACACAAGTATCACGATCTATATGAAAACCAAGCGTGCCATTTTTTGAATGCCTAATATGACGTCACAAGCACTAATTAGTGATGGGAAGACGCCGCCTTACGCGGCGGCGGTTAGCGGTTTGAATCGATTCGAGTTCGCCTTTGTATATACAATTTTACAATTACTATAGGAATACTATTTATTGCACGGATATACATTTATTGAGTAAGTGTTTACAGTAAAGAATTATTAAGAATCGTTCAAATCGATTTATGTATGATTTTATAACAGAGTAATGAGATACGCAGAGGCATGAGATTAACAGAGGAAAATAAAATTTCTGATCGGCTTATAAGGCTGTTAGGAATATATATATTTTACAAAATTGTTAGTATTTCGTAATGCTGGTGTATACTCGACGTACTGACTACTTTCTGTGACTGTTTTTGTTGTTCAACCGTCTAAAATAATTTTCTTGAGTTGTAACGTTGGTGCTAAAACAAGCTGCAGTATGAGCAGCAACAAATTTTTACGATAGTTTTTTTACGGAAAAATCGTTAGTTAAGCTAGCGTGGCCGGTTTTTCTGTATACCGATCTCCAACTTCTCTTGACTTCCGTTTTTCTATTTTGTTGCTGCCCTTTGTGTTCAAAATAGCTGCAGTATGAGCAGCATCAAATTTTCACAATAATTTTTTTTTTACGGAAAAATCGTTACTTATTATACAAAAAAAACGGCCACGCTAGCTAGCGTGGCCGTTTTTTTTGTATACCGATCTCCAACTTCTCTTGACTTCCGGTTTTTATTTTGTTGCTGACTCTTTATGCTAAAACAAGCTGCATTATGAGCAGCAACAAATTTTTGCAATCGATTTTTTACGGAAAAATCGTTAGTTAAGCTAGCGTGGCCGGTTTTTTTTGTATACCGATCTCCAACTTCTCTTGACTACCGGTTTTTATTTTGTTGCTGACCCTTTATGCTAAAACAAGCTGCAGTATGAGCAGCAACAAATTTTTACAATCGTTTTTTTACGGAAAAATCGTTAGTTAAGCTAGCGTGGCCGGTTTTTTTTGTATACCGATCTCCAACTTCTTTTGACTTCCGGTTTTTATTCTGTTGCTGACTCTTTATGCTAAAACAAGCTGCAGTATGAGCAGCAACAAAGTTTTGCAATCGATTTTTTACGGAAAAATCGTTAGTTAAGCTAGCGTGGCCGGTTTTTTTTGTATACCGATCTCCAACTTCTCTTGACTACCGGTTTTTATTTTGTTGCTGACTATTTATGCTAAAACAAGCTGCAGTATAAGCAGCAACAAATTTTTGCAATCGTTTTTTTACGAAAAAATCGTTAGTTAAGCTAGCTTGGCCGGTTTATTTGTATATCGATCTCCAACTTCTCTTGACTTCCGGTTTTATTTTGATGCTGACTCTTTATGCTAAAACAAGCTGCAGTATGAGCAGCAACAAATTTTTACAATAGTTTTTTTACGGAAAAATCGTAAGTTAAGCTAGCGTGGCCGGTTTTTTTTGTATACCGATCTCCAACTTCTCTTGACTACCGGTTTTTATTTTGTTGCTGACTCTTTATGCTAAAACAAGCTGCAGTATGAGCAGCAACAAATTTTTACAATCGTTTTTTTACGGAAAAATCGCTAGTTAAGCTAGCGTGGCCGGTTTTTTTTGTATACCGATCTCCAACTTCTCTTGACTTCCGGTTTTTATTTTGTTGCTGACTCTTTATGCTAAAACAAGCTGCAGTATGAGCAGCAACAAATTTTTGCAATCGTTTTTTTACGGAAAAATCGTTAGTTAAGCTAGCGTGGGCGTTTTATTTTGTATACCGATCTCCAAATTCTCTTGACTTCCGGTTTTTATTTTGTTGCTGACTCTTTATGCTAAAACAAGCTGCAGTATGAGCAGCAACAAATTTTTGCAATCGTTTTTTTACGGAAAAATCGTTAGTTAAGCTAGCGTGGCCGGTTTTTTTTGTATACCGATCTCCAACTTCTCTTGACTTCCGGTTTTTATTTTGTTGCTGACTCTTTATGCTAAAACAAGCTGCAGTATGAGCAGCAACAAATTTTTGCAATCGTTTTTTTACGGAAAAATTGTTAGTTAAGCTAGCGTGGCCGGTTTTTTTTGTATACCGATCTCCAACTTCTCTTGACTTCCGGTTTTTATTTTGTTGCTGACTCTTTATGCTGAAACAAGCTGCAGTATGAGCAGCAACAATTTTTTGCAATCGTTTTTTTACGGAAAAATCGTTAGTTAAGCTAGCGTGGTCGGTTTTTTTTGTATACCGATCTCCAACTAATCTTGACTTCCGGTTTTTATTTTGATGCTGACTCTTTATGCTAAAACAAGCTGCAGTATGAGCAGCACCAAATTTTTACAATCGTTTTTTTACGGAAAAATCGTTAGTTAAGCTAGCGTGGACATTATTTATTTTGGCATAATTGAAAAAAAACTTTTTTTTTTTTTTTAATTTATTTCTCCCTACCATCTTTCAGCAACAAATTAGCAACAAATTGTCCACTATTCGCTTGATCGATCAGCCCACATCCAGTGATTTCCACGCTATCTTATTGAAAAGTTAGCGTTATTGCCGATTTTTTTCGATCGGTTGAAGCAACAAAATTAATTTTCTGGCAACTAATTAGCAACAAAAAAGCAACAAATTGAGGTGTTTTTTTTTTTTTTTCGCTGATTTTACATCGCCATTTTTTTAGACCTTTTAAGACCAGTCAGTCTCCAGACCAGTCAAACTCTCTTCAAACTAATAAAAAAGGAAAAAAATCTATAATCAGAACCTAGTGGTTCCGCTTATGGGATTTTCTAATTTTTAAAAGGGGTTTACTAATATGTTTTGGAATAGTTCCTTGAAGTCGTTTTTTTTTGTTAAAATTTTACAATAGGGTAAATGAAAATTTTCGTTCATGTCTATGACAACCGTTGTGGCATAGCAGTGTAAGTCTAAAGTTCAGTCTCGGAGGTCGTGGACTCGGTCCTACCCTAGACAAGTCAATCTATGTGTAAATTTACAGATTTCTTTCCGAGTCTAGTTAGTTGAGGGATAACCCTTCGTGCCTCGGAAAGCAAGCCGTTAGTCCCGATTATGTCAGCAACAAGCGTGCAAAGGAACGGACAGCAACGTTATTTGTATGTTCCAAATAATTATAATACAGCAGTCATCAACATTATTATATTTATTAATTTAAAAAGTAGTGATCGCCCAGTAGTCGAAACTCGAACATAATTAAAAATATATATAAGCATTCGAATGTAAGGCTTAATTACATTACATCAACGTTTATTTTAAATGTAATGATAGTCTATATTCTCTTTGTGCTTGACTATAGGTAGATGCAAATAAGAAGGTCGATCGACCACGGGTACAGGTTGCACATGCCCCACAGGTACATAATACCCGTAAGGAGTCAAAGCGTATGCTTGAAGTACAGTCGCTTGTTGGGTAGGCTGTACAGGGTAGTATGGCACTGCATACTGCGGGTGGTAAGGTGCAGGGTACTCCAAAACAGGTGGAATTGGTGATGAGGCTGTGATAGAGAGAGTAGCCAGAACCTGTAAAAGACGTCGAATTATTTAGGATTTTTTTGAGAAAATTATGAAAATTTATAGGTACTGCTATCTGATACTTAATATGTAACTATCTAATATATTATATTAGTATAAATGACTTTTCAATGACGTATGGTGCTTAATGTACTTGGGGCTAATACATTTTTATTTGTAAGT
Source organism: Nycteola revayana (assembly GCA_947037095.2). NCBI lineage: Eukaryota > Metazoa > Arthropoda > Insecta > Lepidoptera > Nolidae > Nycteola > Nycteola revayana. Next base: position 14,431,598 of record OX344859.2, on the reverse strand, counting down.
ATGTAAAAAATTGATCTTTAATAGGTGAAGTGCTTGCTTGGACACACTTATCTCTGAAACTACTAGTCCGATTAAAAAATATTCCTATATTAGAGAAAGGCTATATAGGTTTTATTTTATTATGAAGTTCCTATGGGAACGGGAGCTACGTGGTTAAAATTGCGCACGGGAAGCTAGTAGGCTATATTGTATGAATGCTTCTGTATCAATAGAAAACGTTAAAAACACCGCAAAATTAATGATATTGTTAGCAAATTATTAGTAATTCTACATTGTGTTTTCAATAACGGGTTATGAAACAAAGACCTATACTTTCAAAGAAATTTACTACCCGCATTCATGAAGCAAGAAAACCAAAAAGGATTTTGTAAAACTTTAACAGTTAAATCTGCACTCATATCAGTATTACAGTATATATGTTTTTAGTTAACTTTAAAACACAGAAACTATACGATAAGTCATACTTTTTTTTACTAGATACACAACACATACCAATATTTTATGAATAAATTCTTTTGATGTTTTTAAACTGTTTTATTTATGATACAATCTTCAAAATATGTTTTATGATTTTATCATATGCTATTTCACATGTAATGTGATTAAGCAAATGAACCAAATAAAATAACAGTTAGATATAATTAAACGAAGAATTTTTATTTGTGTTTCAAATATGGTTTTAACAGCTGTTGTGTTTAAACATAAATTTAATTAGATTGGAATAATATTATAATATTCTATTTCATCGGAACATGTTTTTAAGGATTTTATGATATAAAAAAGAAGTACATTTTTATTTTTGTTGATTCTTTTAATTTTAAGGAGTAATTATAAAATAAACATTTAGATAAACACATAGATAACAAAGCATCAGACCTTGAACTATACATATATGCTACTAAATTACAAAATATATTTTATAGCCCTGCTTTAACATTTTCATAATAATAAAATATTGCTAAGTAAAAGATCACTCCTCGGAAAGCGCGTTACGCCGTTGGTCCCGATTTTATAACAACATATATGTATAATAATCGTATATCAAGGAACGGGCAGCAGCGTTTCTTTGTGTTACAACCATATAATACTGGGGTCACCAACCCGCCTGCCAAGCGTGGTGACTATGGCAACTACCCTCCCACGGGAGGAGGACAATGTTTTACAGTGGACGTTATACGGGCTGATGATGATGTTTGTTACTCTTTCACGCTAAAACTACTGAATGGATTTGACTGAAAGTTTGCACGGAGATAGGTAATAAGCCCGATTAATATAAAAGCTACAAAAAATCACGCTCCAACCCACTGCAGCAGAGTAACGGGGGTTAAACCGCGAGGTAGCTAGTTTAAAAATGAATAGTAAATAAATCTTACCAAGAATATTAATTTTTCCATGATGCTTGCACACCAGATCTAAACTCAGACCTTAGTCTTATGTACGCAGTTTTTCTATAGATATATAACAACGACTTTCGCAACACCCCATGTACACAAGAACAGGTTATAAAATTCCCCATGTTTCCTACTATTAACCAATAAGTATTGTGACAATAAGATGATTCAACTATGATATAATTATATATCATTTATTCTGCTTTGATGTTAAGCAGTTAACAAACATGCTAAGTAATTAATTGTAATTGTTATAGTAGCATCGCATTGATTGTTTCCGCAAACGATTTGTTCATTCATTGCTACTTTAGATATTGCTTGCTTATTGAAGTGTACTCGTTGACAACCTCTGTAGGAGGAGGTCGGAGGTCGTGGGTTCGAACCCCACACCGGACAAAAAATCTTTGTTTAAATTCTAAGATTTCTTTCCGGGTCTGGTTGGATGAGAGACTACCCTCCGTGCCTCGGAAAACACGTTAAACGGTTGGTCCCGATTGTTATAACATCATCTATAACAAGCGTATATCAGGGAACGGGCAGCAGCGTTTCCCGGTGTATTTCAACATAATACTGCGGTCACCAATCCGCCTGCCAAGCGTGGTGACTATGGCAAAAACCCTCCTTCGGGAGGAGGCCCATGTTCAGCAGTGGACGTTGTACGGGCTGATGATGATGATGAAGATTGAAGTGTAACAATAGCTTTTAGCTTTATTTTTGATCACCAAATTAAATTTGTTTGATCACTCGTCGGTTCTTAAACACCTTATTCTACCGAATGTAAGACATATTGATATGTTAAACATTTCAATATGACTGAGTGTTTGATTAAAAACGTTTATGAATTTAAAATTATCAACTTAATTGTTGATGAGATACCGTGTTTGTTTTTTTTAATAGCTATCTATCTAGGCCTAGATCAACTACTTGTAGATCGCACGAATAGAACGTTTACCGCAGTAGACTTTACCAATTATGGCATCTACGATGGGAAATGAATTGTACTGGTATTTAACACTGCGTTTATAGCACAAGGGCACTATGTAGGTGCGATATTATAAGATTGATTTAAACTAAATTGTGTTGGTTTACTTTAGTTTTATACCGAAAATTTAATGGAATTAAAACTACTAGTTTTTAGTTCCCGCGCGGGGTTTCACTCGCGTAATTCCCGTTCCCGTGGGAACTTCATAATTAAATATAGCCAATGTCACTCAGGGTGAATGTAGCTTTCCAATGGTGAAAGAATTGGTCCATATCACACATCTTTGTAAAGTTTAAATTGATAGTTAAAGAGACAGATACTAGGGGTTTTTTAGTTCTTTAAAAATGAAACCCCTGAAAACTTTTCTGTATATTTGAATATACAGTATACATTTATATGGGGAAACTTTTGATTACTATAAGCGTGGAAATAATAATAATAATAATTCTTTATTCACCAACAATGTGTAACAGAGTTCTCTTTTAATGCTTAATAAAAACTATTCACAAGGAGTTCATTATAAATAAGAGATTGTTGTTGACGACCGTACTAATATAAATTGTGTAACAGTTACCAGTGCTTTCCGCCCTAAATTATCTTATTATTTGATTTTATAATGATTTACAAATAATATTAATATAATTAATATCTAAGTGGTCAATAATGTCAAACCATAATATGTATATTCGACCAAAAATATAAAAACCAAACATGCAATTTAATCAAGAACTCCTTGTAGTTAATAAAAAATTCCAGTGGGGTGTCCCTTTGCCATAAAGCATTTAGTAGACAAAGTGGAGCAGTAATGCCGTAAGTATCTTGTGACTTGTGCATTTTTTTAAATAATTTACTATCATCATCAGCCCGTACAACGTCCACTGCTCAACATGGGCCTTCTCTGGAGGGAGGGTATTTGCCATAGCACCGCGCTTGGCAGGTGGGTTAGTGACTGCAGTATTATGTTGTACCACACAAGGAAACGCTGTTGTCCGTTCCTTGATATACATTTATTGTAGATGTTATAGCAATCGGGACGGACGATTTCCTGTCCGCCGTGGGGATTGAACCCAGGACCGCCGAGATTTAAAGCGATCCAAAAATTACTACGATACGGTGGTTTTGCGAATTATTTAAAAAAAAAAGAAAACAATTTTAAGGTCCGTTTCAAAAGTTTATTATTTAATTAATTGGTTAGTTCAAAAAACATTCATAAAAAATATTTATTTGACAAATAGGATATATGTTTTTTTTATGTAAGCACTGTGTGGATTTATAGCCGATTAATTAAGAAATACATTCGTATTATAATATACCTACAACGTAAATATCTCTTAATGATTTCCTTTAAGACAATACCAGCGATCCGTAAAGTGAGTCTTCGCAATAACTGCAATGAGAAAAGTTTTTCGTTCAAACACTTAATGGAATGACTCTTTCCAAAACTTTAATGACGTCGCTCTGAGCACTTAACTTTTAATTATTTGTCTCACCTGTCGTGTACCTCAATGTATAGTTATATGTATAATACTTAATATGTGTCGATCTTCTTTGTGTTATAAAATTTACGGTTTATTTTAAAATCGAATTAAAGCCTAATTAAATGATTTATCGTCTTATATCAATAGTCAATCCATTTTGCAGAAGAAATCTCAGAAACGGGAAAATAACAACTTGTTCAGATTATCTCAAAATATCTGCGGACTATCCTGTAGCCCTCACCTGAACGGATTCAATCGAGAAAGATATTTATCGATAATAATCCCATTATTATCAAATTACATTTATTTTGATGGGTTTGAGGAAAATAGTGTAGTTTTAGGGATAATATTGATTGAGTTGTTATTTATTTATTATGGACATAAACCAATAAAATAAAAATGATGGAGTTCTTCTAAGAATCTGATAACTTTGAAATAAATTATATCTTATTGGTCTTTATTGTTAGAATACCGTAATTTTGCAATAAAAACATTATATTATATGTATTTTTATATGTGTATTTATAAACCGTGGTATTAAAATTTCGGTGCAAAAAACTCAAATAAAAATAAACACTTTTCCCTCCGACGATATATCTCATAATTCGTTCATTCAATACCTCAAGATTTATCTAGCACTGTTGACATTGCAGCATCGACATCATTATGTCACACAAATATAAAGGGATATAACAACTAATAAGTAACATGCATTATTAAGAGGGGGGAGCCAGTAGAATTTCAGAGTAAGACAAACTTATACATGATGTTCGCGAAACATGGGATGAAATATCGTAGAGTGAAAAACTTCATTTTATTTATTAACAATATAGCTAATTAAGTCAATAAGTTTACTAAGCATACTATCACAAGCAACTACCATTCCGTATGTGCTGAATGAGGAATACATTTATTTTGTTCCACATTGAGCACCAAGCTAATATACCGTTTGGTGCTGAATAAGGAATAACGTTGATGCTCAAAAAACAACACGTAAAATTTCGGGTTAGGAATCGTCTTTACTATACCTATTATTAACTAGTCCTGCCTATATAATAAATTATTAGATACCTAATTGTCATTTCGGCGTGCTTTTAAATATCCGAAGTTTAAATCCAAGCTTAAGTTTTAAATCTAATATTAACATTACCCACGACGAGGCAAAAGGAAGAGAGGTAGGCCACAAAAAAAAGTTGGCATGATGACATCAGACAAGTGGCAGGAGTCATGTGAAACAGAGTGGCCCACGAAAGGGAAGAATGGATGAGGCTGGAGCAGGCCTTTGCCGACAGGAAAACAGATCTTGGAAAGATAACCTAGCAACATATAATAGTTTAAGAATATTACTTAGTTTAAGAGTATTCTGTTGATTTTTAAGTTTAAAATTATAGTTTATTAGTTAAGATATCAGAATAAAAGGCTTCATTATTATTGTTAATATTAACATTAAGCCTCCCGTATAAATAAATATGAGGTTGAAAGCTTTAATCAAACAGTCAACAAAAATTAAATCCGTAAATATTAATTGGGGTTAAGCGTACCTATAATAGAATTCAGCGTATGATATAATGTACAACGACCTTTATTCGGGTTTTAGTACCTTATCTAGTTTTAGTGATTGAGTTTTAATTCTCGTTTTAGTTATTTTTTATATTCCATACTAGCAACTCGCGCGCGGTTTCACCCGCGTAGGTCCTGTGCCTATAGGCACTTCATAATAAAATATACTTAGTCTATAGCCTTCCTCAATAATTGGGCTATTCAAAAAACAAACTCTTTAGCATTATATTGTTAGGATATGTTAAGATGACTGAAATATAAAAGTAACAAAGGTACACTAGGAAACTATAGAGATTTGGAGATTTTCATTCACTCAAAATATTAAGTTTATATGGATCAGTTCGCCCCAAATCGATGGGAGGCCTATGTTTAGTTGTGGACGACAATAGGCTGACTTGATGATTATGATGGTGATGGATTAGTTCGCTACATGAATTTTGAGTGGCAGAAGTCTCCCTACCTAGGGTTATTAACAAAAAACTACACATTTTACAATATGAAACGTATAATTAACACAATATCAAGAAAACAGTCATCATAATTTTATTTAAGAGAAATAATTACAGACATATGAGTTGAAAGTCAATGAATTATTAGGTATATAAAAAAACAGAAGTCTTATGCGATTAAGGTCCAGCAACAATATCATTCCTTAAGGTCAAAGCACATTTATAAGTCACCGCTTGTTCCTTTAAACAAGCACGTCGCTTATTTATGCTTCATCTACTAAAAGTATTCACAGAAAACAAGTTAAAGCCCATACATCTAAGGACTTTAACAGGTGGGAGCGATAAATAAATGCACTTTAACCTTAGACCCCATGTATTGCATATACAGTTCAAATCCTTTACTTAAACAATATGGGGGCATGGTAACCCGGCAGCAATGGGTGTGGATGTGCCAAAGATACCGAGGAGTGGTAGATAGGGTGATGTGCCACCAGCGGCGCGTGGTACACGGGCGGGAGGCGGTAGGATACTGGTGGGAATACCACCACTGGAGCAGCGAAGGCGGCTGCCACCATCAGCAATAGGAAAGTGACCTGGAATAGAAAATATTAGCTGTAAAGTATAATTCAGTAATGCATCATTATCATCATCAGCTTGTTTAACGGGTACTGCTGAACATGGGGCCATGCGAAAGATTTTTCCGTTGTTACCACGCTTGGCAGGTGGAATGTTGACCACACTATTATGTAATAACACACATAGTTAAACGGTCTCAGATATACAGTTGCTACAAATGTAAACAAACGGCTTATCGTGCTTTCCGAGCTTTGAAGGGTAATCCCGCAACAAACCAGACTTAGGGATAAATCTTAGGTTTTTTTACACAAGATTTCTTGTGCAGCGTGGGAATTGAATCCGTGAGCCTTAAAGCTAGACTTATACGGAGGATAATTATTATTATCCAACGGAGTAACTCTAAGTAACAAATAAAAGCGAACAACAAGACTCAGTTCTACTTTAAATTTATGATAGTTTTTTTTAAGCTTCCAATAAATATACGTAGAATTTTTTTTTAACACCGTTGCTCGTAAAGCTGATGTAATACCACCGGTTTTAAATATGTAAAGCGGGTCATAAAAAACGCGTGTGTTACCAAAGCAAATAGTTAAGTTATAGTCCATACAAATTCCATAACAGTATTATTTGCCATTTCGCGCGCTGTTGCTATTCAAATTTCGAACATATCGCCGCGCGGCGCCAGTCAGTAAGCAGCGCTTGCGCGCTGTTAAAATGGCGGGAAAGCAGCATTGTGCATTCACAGATTCAGTTTATTTAAAATAAAAAAAATCAGTTTATTCGGTAATTTAAAAACTTGGCTGCATGCTATAACGTCTTTGCCAACATTTTCACGCTGCTACGGCAGAAAATAATCCTCGCGCCATTTTTCTCAAATTTTCTTTTCTTTGTACTTCTATTGTGAAAAATGTTTTTTTTTCTGTTTCCTCGCAAATGTGTTAAAAAACGTCGTACGATATACGTGCGTATTGGTTATAACATGCTCGGCTCAATTACGCCCTCGCCTTCGGCTCGGGCTGAAATTCCGCCTCGCATGTTACAACCATCATAACGCACTAATATCGTAATGTACTATAATCCTGTTTTTTTTAAGTTATCGCAAAGTCGCAAAAATTTACAATAAATAACTTAACCGAAACAATCGCAGCTATTAATGAATGTGGAGGTGGTATGTCAAGATCGTAGCGAATTGAAGGTAGTATTTTCTGCCTATATCTATAAGAAAGAGGTGTGAATATATGTATGAAACATTCGCAAGAAAATACATCACTGAAAAACTATTGGTGATTTACTTGATATACTTGAATAAATAACTGTACGAAGTACTCAAACTACTACAATATAAAAAAACTGCAACTTAGATATAATTATGATAGAAAATACTAGAAATTACACGCGTTCCAATTTAATATAAACTTACAAATTGAATTAATAAAGATACTTGCAAAGAATAACATTCAGAGCGTTTATTTTAACAATATAAAACGTTACTAATTAAAGTATTTTTATAATTATTTGAGTAGCTATTGCCCGTAAGCAATTATTTCTGATTTAAAAAAGAAAATTATGAATAGGTCCTGAATTGTTGGATGAAAACATATTAATTTGAGATTGTTTACCCGAATTTTGTAACTGGTATGTTTGTAGAAACTGAACTTCATGGGTTTTAATTAAGAATACTACTAAGTTAAATCAAATTGAGTGCATTTAAGAGAAGTAATTAATATTGTATAGTTTATTTTTGCTTTGCTTTTAATTTAATTTTTGAAGATTAGCTTCAAATATTAATTTGTTAAAGTTTATAAAACGAAATTAATTAAAGCGTATACCTAAATATACAAATTTATTGTAAAACGCCCTATAACAAGATCAATAAACTGTTTTGTTTCATTCCATTAACAATTTTGCTACTAAAAATAGGTATATTCTTTGAAAAACATCTTTTTTTTTTTGCCGACCATACCTTTATTGAGTCGGATCTCCAGGCTCATCAAACGTCAAGTTGCCGTTTCCGATACACTAAATATATTTCTTGATAATACGAGTAGTATCCTGGATTGGTTAAAATTTTATTGTGTTCGAATACAATAACTTGTAGAAAATAATACTAGAAAATGAAATCATCATCATTGAAGTTCTAATATCACGTATCTATAAGTAAATCAGAAATAGTAACATTTCAGGAGAGCGAATAACCTATATAATTTTACATTTAATATTTACGTTTTACATTTAACATTATTGCACAGATTTTGATTTAACTATGTATGTTTCTAATCGGTATTCTGATGGCCTAGCAAGTAAAATCAAAATATATAGAAACTTTAAGCAGCCGTAGCCGTAGCCGTAGTCTGGTCGGCGCGCGCCGGTCCGACGCACCAATGTGAACCCACTCGTAACACGAGGGGTTAACAAGTTACTAGGAGGTTACTAGGAGACTGCAAAACTCGGCTCGTAATCTTAACGATATACGCTGTTATGGTGGAACTTCAGTGACATTATGTAGCAAACATCTTGTCATCTATTACACATATATAAACTTCGACATATAACTGTAGTAGCAAAAAATCGACAAATAAAATAAATAATTCAAAAGTGGACTCACCAATCGATACATGGCTAAAATAACCGAATTACAGTGCTTTAGATTGTCGACTGCGATATTTTTAACTGGGCCTCAATTTATACTGGCTGGTAGATAATTTTCGCGGTTTTCCTTCTCTTTAAATGGGCAGGCATTTGGTTAATATGTCATAGGATTCTGGGCCTAACCAATTTAGTTGTAGTAGTAACTTAGTGTGTATATACACTAGCAACTTGATCCGGCCACATATTGTCTCCACCATACTGTTGACAGCAATATTTTCATCATCAGCTCATTTAACGTCTATTGCTGAACATTGCCCCCCGAGCCTTGCCATAGTCACTACATTTGGTTGCGGGTTGGTGATCCAGCAATATTTAAGTGCTTTCAAAAAGGAGGAGGAGGTCATCAATGCGGTTGCACTCTTGGAAAAAAGTAGCATTTTCTTGTATTTGGACGGACATATGGACATAATAGCTGCGCCCCCCCCCCCCAGTGGGTCGAAGCGTGATGTTTTGTAGCCTATATGTTAATCCAGTGTATAACCTATCCCGGTGTAAAATTTCAGCCAATTCCGTTTAGTAGTTTTGGCATGAAAGAGTAACAAACATCCATCCATACTTACAAACTTTCGAGTTTATAGTATTAGTAGGATAACCACGAACCTAATTCAATGTTTAAAAACTAATAATGCTACAACCTACGCCGAAGTTGGGGCTTGGCGTTGGCGTTGAGACTATTAAGTTTTTAGGGGAGTTTTGTGTAATTTTTGATAGTTAGATACTAGCAATATGTTAAACTGTGATTACGCATAGCCTAGTTTGACTAAAAATAAGTTTTTTTTTTTTAGTTAGCCCTGATTCTTTTGCTACTTCACCGGGCATAAAGGCGAGCCGAGCTCCAGCCTAGACTAAAAATACGTATTAACAAGCAAATGGTGTGACAAGGCAGTTAGTTTTTAAATACACTGGTGGCTAAATGATTATTATAGGTAGTTGCTTTTGACACCTTGTGTAATGGGTTCGGTCCCTATTCTAGACAAAAATTTTTGGGACCCAGGGATAGCGGTTCTTCAAAATAACAAAGAACCGCAGTAAAGTCAGATATTTAATGGTTAAACACCCGTTTCTCAGCAAGCACACAAATCAGTGGTATGCTTTACGTCCTTTACAAAAGGCTGATTTCCTTTGAGTTTAGTCATAATGATCGTTCAGGTGAAATATTCACCTGAATCAAACCCAACACAATCTAATTACGTGATTATTTTTATATCGTCACAAGTTTCATTTTAGAGTGTTTACATGACTTTGACTTTGACTTTGATACGTCCGATGGTTTCACTCTAATTCTAAGTATAAACCACTTAATACGAACAATTTTCGGCTGAAACGCGTTGCTCGTGTGTACGAAACACTATTTTTATGGCATTCGTAAACCGTAGGTATTGATATGTCACAAGACGTATGAGGTTTCTATTAAGGAAAAATAATTATTTTGCAATTACGAACTATGAACTGATTTGTTTGTAAACAAGTTGTTTGTGACAAAGGATATACAGGTTTTTCAAAGTAGTTCCCACGGTGGACTAGGCTAGTGACTTAATGTTATTCATTACAAGAGGACTCCAAAATATTTAACAAATTGAATTCGCGGCAAAATATACTTTGCAACTTCGTCTTCATTATAGCCTCCGAAGATGAGCCCCGTCTTAACAAACCACCTTGGCAATCCCCGGGGGTTTGATCCCTCAAATTTGTGCCTTTACTTTCTAGTTTAGAGGCACATAAATATATCACCATCATGAACTTTATTATGTCAGCCCAAGACGTCTACTGTTGAAATAGGCCTCTCTCATCGATCGCTAGTGAAAACTATTCCTAGTAACCTCTCGTCTTAACAAACCTCGCCAATACCCCTAGGTTTTTGAGGGATATTGCTAATGCTTTCTAACTTAGTGGCATATATCTATACCACTATCATCAACTTCATCGTCTACAGACGTCCACTGCTGAATATAGGCTTCGATCATCGATCACCAGCGGGAACCCTTCCCAGCGGCCTGCCTCTACTCGCATAACTATACAATTATGCCACCAGTACTACAAAATCAATAATAATAATAATATCCGCTACGGAGATAGTTTATCAGATTGATGTCGGCACCCGACTGTGCTAAAGACGTACCTTTAAATACAGATTAATTTTAACACAGAGAGACACTTTAAAAAAAACACACTTGAAATACTACAATTATTTTAAAACAATGAAAAAAATAAAATTAATAAAAAATTTGATAGAAAATCTTATTAATAATAAGAAAGTAAGGAGTATAATTTATGTAATATCTTTATAACTTTCTTTATAATGCTAGGATATTGTACTTATGGGAATTGATCAGAATATAGTTTGACAGAAAATAATCAAATTTTCTTTTTTATAAAATTTTTTATATAATAATTAAAAGTTGGTAAAAAAGGAGACAGGTAGCATTATAAAAAGAAGGTACTTAAATGACATACAAGTAACCTATATACCGACCTGTATAACCTTGTCACGATTTTAAATATAAACAATGTGAAACTAATACAACTTCAAATTAAATTTGTTTTAAGTTGCTTTCTTATTCAAATTTTCATTCGATTATGTTTTTATGAATTATCTCTCAAGTCAATGTTTATATACTCATATAAAATTACATTTCGTTTATAGGTTTAGGTTACAAAACTTATCCGAGTTTAATAAAAGTGTATTAAAGTTTATCAAATAAAACAAAACGTTTAGATATCTTAAGAGCCATCAGTTTTACTGAACATTACAAATTTCACATTGGTGGCTCAATGACTTACATTACGAATTGCAGGAATTACTATAATCAATCACTCGAGTGATTTTTCGTGACGGTTCCGTACCCAAAGGGTAAAAACGGGACCTTATTACTAAGACTTCGCTGTCTGTCTGTCTGTCACAAATTATATATTTCTGTTGCCGCTATAACAATAAATACTAAAAATAAAATAAATAATTTGGGCGGGTTCCATACATCAAACTTTTTGTTTTTTGCGTCATATCAATAACGGCATCACGTAGGCACATTGAAAATAGTGCGGATGCCTTCGTGCGCGAGTCCAACTTGTACTTGGCTTATTTTTTATAGTTGATTACTGTTATAACAAAAAATGTCTTTAAATACAACAAAAAAGAAATAATTAAAATGGGAACTCATTTAATTATTTAATTTGTAGTATTAATTACAGCTATTTTTACCAGCTGCACTAAATCCCACTATTTGACTGTAAGTTCATTGTAACTATTTCTATGAGTGGTAGGTACCTAATATAACTATTTTGCTACTTTTGTATTGTTAACATTCTGAATAGGTAATGAGAAAATTTCATTGTGATAACATTCTTAGCAATAATAATAGTGTTATATATATATAAATATTTTATAATTTAAATAGGATGCATAGAATTATAAGGACAACAAGAAATAAAAACTATATTACTGCAAGTATCAATGACAACCATTTCACTAGCGGTACCAAATACAACTTCCTCTATAATATACGTAATCTACATCACTTGGAAGCAGTAAATAAACGGTTCCTTGAAACATTGGTTGACGGCTGAGATGCGCTCCCTGACCGGCACTAATATGGCCATGCAATCCAACTGGTTAGGGCCGCTTCCCACTTGACGGGTTTTCGCCGTTAGATTTATATCCATTTATCATCTATACTATTAATATTAAAAAGATGCAGAGTTTGTTTGTTTAAGCGCGCTAATCACAATTCACAAAAAATCTTTCAGTGTTGGATAGTCCATTTATCGAGGAAGGTTATATTTTATAGGCTATATTTTATTACGAAGTTCCCACGGGCACGGGAGCTACGCGGGTGAAACCGCGTGCGGGAAGCTATGTTAACTAATTTTTATTGATTAGATTTGGTATTCCTTGCCTAGAATTGGAAGTGAGAATAATTTATAAATGTTTTTAAACTTTCGCGATTTGTACACATCCCGTACCCGTCAGACCCGAGTCTAACAGGACACAGAAAGGACATACCTAATTGTGTGGATCCAATTATTATTAATATAGGTATATTCAATTACATAGGTATTTTAAATTAGTTAGCTTAAATTAATACAAAACTTTTAGTCTTTACAGTGACTTTTATATCTATAACTAGCGGCCCGCCCCGGCTTCGCACGGGTGGACTTTTATACCCTACCCCTGCCCTACTCTACCCCTACCCTACTCTACCCCTATCCTACCCTACCCCTACCCTACCCCTACCCTACCCTTCCCTACCCCTACCCTACCCCTACCCTTCCCTACCCTACCCTACCCTACCCTACCCCTACCCAAAAGTATCCTATGTCCTTCTCCCAGTTCTTAGCGACCTCCCTACCAATTTTCAGCCAAATCGGTGCAGCCGTTCTTGAGTTATAAATAACTAACACGACTTTCTTTTGTTTTTAAAATGTATTCTGCTATTCGGGACGGAAACAAATCCAACAAATCAAAAACCATGGCATTTGGTCCAGCCGTTCTAGAGTTATAAGTGTTGTAACAAGCACGACTTTCTTTTATATATATAGATTACAGTAGTAGTGGTAGTATCCATTTGATTCTAATTTTGATATTTAGAATTAACGTAAATAGTAGATTCGAATCGAACACTAATCAAATCACAAGAACTACTGGTTTTTGTTCTGCCTCTTGTACAACTACTAGTTACTACTACTATTGGATGTGTTACCAATTTTCAGACGAAATTATATGGTGTATTATAATATTTGCTTAAATGAAATAGGTAAAAGGTTAAGTGCGATGTTTTTATATACGAAGGGATGATTACTTGACTTGATACTTAATTGATATATTTTTTCGGTTACCGTATACGGTTACGTTACGAAGTAATAGTAACTCTAGCCTTACTATGCGTTTAAAAAACTGGACCGTGTTGAAACCGTCTCATGCGTAAGCGCCCTTACGTTGTACTCTCATTCGTAGTATGAACGTGACCTATAAGTTTGTAAATACTACCGTGCGTATTCCAAATTGTTGTAACAGAGTCGCATTCGTCAATGTAAAATAAGACCCTATCGCAGTGAAGCAGATTATAATTTCGTGTGGCAATTCATTAAAATAATTTTGGTGATAGTTGAACAGAATATAGCTGTAGGTGCTTTTTGTTTGTTGTTGATGTTTGTTAGTGTAATTGTTATTTCTGGTTCTTTAAAAACATTTATAATTCGCTAGTTAGATAAATACAATAATTAATGCAAAGGAGATACGATTATAATATGACGTTTAATTTTACGTTGATTAACATCAATTTTAAAGAATTTACAAATTAAATAATTTTGGTTGGAATGTCATAAAAATATATTCTTAGTGTGGTTGGCACTATTATTTTATTATATACCTGATCTATATGGTCTTGGAACCAACTCCCTCCGGATCATAGATGAACATTTTATATATCACTAGATTCCCGCGCGCGGTTTCACCCGCGTAACTATGGTTCTCGTGGGTACTTCATAACATTAAATATAGTCTTTGTGTTATTCTTAGGTATAAGCTATATTATTAGAAGGTTTCATTAAAATCTATTTATAAGTTTTTGCGTGAAAGAGTAACAAACATCCATCCATCCATACTCACGAACTTTCGAGTTAATAAAAATATTAGTAAGGATTTCATTTGAAGGGTCAAGATAATTTTTGTTACAATAAAAATAAAAAATAAAAACTGCTAAATTATTCAAATTATTAAGTTGTTTCCTTTTTACTCTATCAAGTTTATTGATATGTATATATCTTATATTTATGTATTTTAATAAAATATTTCATGATTCAATTTTATTTTGTATATTGTAGCAAATATGTCAAAAATGTGACGTGTTATATAATTTCTATTCTATTATTATAATTATAATTCAGTTTGTAAGTCATACAGATTAATTAAAGCATAAAACGTAATATTATGTTAACCATTGATAATTGTACGAATGGTGAACAGATTCAAGATAATACTTTGAACTGCGCATGGATCTTTGATCATGACTGGCTACCAAATTTTACTTACTTTTTCTTTATCAGACAACTTTCATCCAATGCTCCTTAGAGATCTTGGCGGGCCAGAATCATTGATTACCCTAACCACCACGCTTGGCAGGTGATTGATGATATAAGTGTATTTGCCCTGATAGATGCTGCTGCTCATCCATCAGGTGTAATGTCCCTTTGTCAACAAATACGACGCATATAGAAAGACATCAGAAAACATCGTCTATTGTAAGCTGCAATACCGCATGGCCTTTACCAGCATAAAGAAAAACGTAAGTTGATAAATAAATACTTTATTCATATTAACAAGAACCTTCGATGTGAAGGAACAAAATAATCACATGATTGACATGACAGTAAAATATTGTATATGGAATATATTTAATTCGATAATGTACAACATCGTATAGTTAAAGCTTTTTGTATCCCCGAAGCTCACCTCGGTTCAAGTTCACGTTGCGTCACAATATTCGGCAGTCGGTATATAAGAACAGTCGACCAACATTCACGTATCATTCGATTCTACCGTCGAACACCTCACTACTACAATGAAATCCTTTGTAAGTGTTAAATAGTGTACTAAAAACAACTGTGTGTTAAAAAAAAGATGAATAAAAAATGTTAATAAGATACCCCTTTACAGTTTCTTCATCATTTTGAATAAAGTCTCAGTGGTATATAAAAAACAAAAACATAATGATTTAATGCAAGAGTTATAAATATGTTTTTTTTTTTTTTTGCTTCATCAAAACTTTTTAATCAGATACAGTGATATTGTACAACAAAACATACTAATTCAAAATTATAAAAGATATCGAAGTTGATGCCTATTCTCTTTATATTTTTTTTTGTTTCATTTAACCAATTTATCATGCAGGTTGCTTTCGTCGCCATCCTGGCTTGCGCCGCCGCCGCACCCGGTGTCCTGGTCGCCCACCAGCCCGTAGTGGCCGCCGTCCACGCCCCCGTCGTCCACAGCATCCCCGTGGTCGGCTCCAAGACCACCATCACCAAGAGCAGCCAGATCGTGAACCACGGCTCCCCCGTGCACACCGTCCACGCCGTGCACACCGCTCCCATCGTCCACGCTGCCCCCGTCGTGCACACTGTCCACGCTGCCCCCGTCGTGCACTCCGTCCACGCTGCCCCCGTCGTGCACGCCGTCCACGCTGCCCCTGTCGTGCACGCTGCTCCCCTCATCGTGAAGACCGCCCCCGTGGCCGTGGCTCACAGCAGCAGCTCTGTCGTCCACCACGCTCCCGTCGTCAAGACCGTCGGCCTCGTCGCAGTCCACCACTGATTTGATTAACTTGTAAATAGCTCCTTCATAATGAAGGTTAGAGTCAATATAAATACATAATATATTTATCTACATTTTCTTTTCTTTATAAGTGATTACTAGATTATTGAATACTTTTAGGTTAGTGACAGAATTTGTGAGCTCTCACAAGTGAAAATTTATGGTTGATGGTTTAAAGTTTACTTTTATCGCAAGAGATTAATATATAGTAGTAGTAGTTATTTTAGTTTCATAAGTATTTTGAGCGCTTTGATTCTGTTATCATAATAACAGAAATCATTAAATTTAAACCTTCCTATATAATAATAATATGATATATAGAGGAATTATTTGATTTATTGTTTGCATTGAAAAGGTTCCGGTACTACTAAACCGATTTCAAAAATTATTTAATTATTATTAGAAAGGTACGGTATTCAAAAGTAGCAATGGTATTCTTCATTACGAACGGGACACTGCTGCTTTAACCAGCATCTGGCTAACCTAGGAATAACGGACCGCCCACTGTGCAGAGGATGCTTGGAAGCTCCCGAAACACCGGCATACGCAATCCTTGACTGTAAAGGCGTATGTCAACAACGGGCAAACTTCCTGAACAACCCAAACTCAATATCCAAAGCCGAAAACATCAAGGGGCTGAAAGAGTTCTGGGAGGATTAAGGGTAGTTAAAATGAACTATTCGGACGTTCACGTACTTCCGCACTTTGCCTCCTAAGTGGGTCTTAGTACGTGAACGTCCGAATAGTTCATCCTATTGCCTAACTAACTAACTACATATTTCATTATGAAATTCTTCCAACAACGGCAGCTACGCGGTCAGATTCATTATTATCTTCAGTTTTAGGAAATAGGAAGTTAAAATATAAATGGAAGTAGGTATATATATGTTACGGGCAATTTGATAAGTCCGGGCATTATTAATACAGACCGGTCTGTATTAATAATGCTCGACTCAATTGGGCAATGTGATTAAAACAGCATGATTAATGACTTTTCCCCGGCCATTATGAATAATGCCCACCCTATCTTGGACAAAGTAATAAAATAGGTGAAATGTAGTGTTTTTGTTTTATTAAATGAAATTAAACTTACAAAATTTTATATGAGCATCGCAAAAGGGTTTGAGGTGGTAAAAAAAATAACCTAAACCTAAACTAATTTATCACATGGCCCGGCTACAAGTAGGGAATTATTCATACTGCCCGGTCCAAGTGATAAATTCAAGCTATCTCAAACACTGACTTATTACATGGACCACGGGCCGTCGGGCATTATTAATAATGACCGGTCAAAGAGATAAATTAATCACTTTGCCCGTCGCTCTTGGGCATTATTAATAATGGCCGGTCCTTAATAATAATGCCCGGTTAATCACGTTGTCCGTAACATATATATAGACTTACGACTTTATTGTTTAGACTTAGACTTTTAGACTTACGACTTTATTGGTTTTAAAGTCAGTCTGCTGCATTTATATTTTGGTAATTTCCGCCAACGGTTTAGCTCAAAAACTTTAAGTGCTATAGGCTGTATTCTTTTAAGACATCTGATTTTAAGAATATTCTTTTCGACTAGGTATCTGGCACCGCATCCATTTAATAAGACGGAAAACTTTCAATTTTAATTAATTATTCAAATAATTTTACACAAAATATAAACAGAATATACATGGAGATAAGCATAATTACAATAGATATCGTATGCCCGGTGAAGTAGCAAAGGCCTTGTGGCTACCTACGTAAGTCCATCCGAAAAACAAACGATATGGAAAGAGTCTAGTACTTCCTTGTGTAAGCATATAAAATGGTAAAATAAATTTTAATTATATAATTACTTCCTGTTATTTGTGGCGTTGCTCCCGCGGTAAAAGCCATCAGAAATGTTTTTCCGGCCAATAAAATGTAAAATTGTATTGTAATTGAAATCAAATTGAATCCTAGATGTAAAGAAATGACATAAACCCATGCTCACACAATCATACAACAGTACGATCAAATTTTTGCCAAATCTACAGTGCATTTTAACGTAAAAAAGCTTCGCGTCAATGAATAATAATTTAGTTCGCGACTACTGTGACGATTTAATCAACGCCTTATATGAGAAAATGTTATTTGCAGGATCAACATTAACATTAAAAAATAACAATGACTTCAATTCCTTTTAAATGACGTTCTTTTACTGCGAAGCTTTATTCAACAATAGAATACTTGTATCTATCTTACCGACTGAAACTGAACAGTGACAAAACAAAAAACCTTTCAATACAGAAAGAGCAGCTTTTAATCACAACTTCTTTTGACTTTTTTTGCATTTGCTTTTATTTTCATTGACATTGAAAAACGAAAGTAACATTATTAGTTATATTTTCTTTGCGAAAGGACATTTTCGTAAATTACTAAAAAACTACAACTAATAATTCCAGAAAATATAAAATAAGTTCATATTGATCTCAAATTGTTTATATCTGAAAAGCAAAATATTGTTTTCACGAGAAATTATGGAGTAGGCATAATTATTTATCTTGTCATCAATATCATGTGTGCACAACTGGGTTCATAATTAGTATTTAATAATATTATCACATATAAGTAACACTATGAACTGGCAAACGTAGCTTTTGTTGACCACCTACATGATGAGCGGACAACCAACTACAGGTTGCACGGAGCCATGGAAGATGCTAGCAATCATTCCGCCTAGAAATTTATGAGGACGGCCTATGTTCAGCAGTGGACTACAATAGGCTAATTATACTTTTGTTCAACTAGTGTGTCGTTCATTACCCCCACATAGACCGAGGATATTTATTATATGATTATGGCATAGTGATTATATTTAAGGTATTCGATATTACTGTAGTAACATAAAAGAAAAGTTAATGTAGATAAATATATTATTTATTTATATTGATTCTAACCTTCATTATGAAGGAGCTATTTACAAGTTAATCAAATCAGTGATGGACAGCAACGAGGCCGACGGTCTTGACGATGGGAGAGTGGTGGACGACAGAGCTGCTGCTGTGAGCTACGGCCACGGGGGCGGTCTTCACGATAAGGGGGGCGGCGTGCACGATAGGGGCAGCGTGGACGGAGTGCACGACGGGGGCAGCGTGGACGGAGTGCACGACGGGGGCAGCGTGGACAGTGTGCACGACGGGGGCAGCGTGCACGGCGTGGACGGTGTGCACGGGGGAGCCGTGGTTTACGATCTGGCTGCTCTTGGTGATGGTGGTCTTGGAGCCGACCACAGGGATGCTGTGGACGACGGGGGCGTGGACGGCGTGCACTACGGGCTGGTGGGCGACCAGGATACCGGGCGCGGCGGCGGCGCAAGCCAGGATGGCGACGAAAGCAACCTGTAAGATAAATTATAAATGAAATAAAATACACAAAAAAAAACACTAATTTTAATAATTCTTTTGCATTTTTGGCTGACTATGTTTAATTACAAAAAAAATCACTGTATTCCACAAAGTTAAATAAAAAAAAAAAAAAATTAGCTCTTGCTTTAAATCGATAAATTATACCGTTTTTTATATAACACTGAGACACTGCAATTTATTCAAAAGTATGAAGAAATTGTAAAGAAATATCTTGTTAAATTTATTTATTCAGCTATTTTCTTTTTAATTCTTGACACCATTTTTAATACACTTTTTTATAACACTTACAAAGGATTTCATTTTAGTAGTGAGGTGTTCGACGGTAGAATCGAATGATACTTGAGTGCTGGTCGACTGTTCTTTTATACCGAGTGCCGAATATTATGACGCAACTTGAACTTGAACCAACTTATGCTTCGGGGCGGTTCAAAAAGCTTTAATATAATTTACATTTTTATAAATATAATAATATAGTAAACGAATGATACGCAGTTAACATTTAGCATTTATTTAACAGCAGTAATTTTAAATTAAATGAAATAAAATGGAGGAAGTAAACCTATTTGCGTGTTTTCCGAGTAATATTAAATTAGTCTGTGAGTATATGGTTGTAAGGATGTTTGGATTGGTAAAAACTTCACGAATTAAGGTAAAATGAAGAACATACTTTTTTAATTCCTGATCAGGTAAATGCCCCCTTACCCTCGGATATTAAGGGGCATAGGGGTCCGAATACAAAGTTAATCCCAGTATAACACTAATCACTCCTACTCTGGCGGCCCTTTTTCCTCCGTCCCCACCCTGTGAGCTGTAGCAAGTAGGACTCCTGTCTTACTAAATGCTATATAGTTTATGAAGCATTTAGTAAGACTACAAACTAAGCGACCTGCGCTGAGGGCGTCCCCTGGGGCTTAAGCGGGGATCAATGAATTATGACTTATTCTTTCAAGAGGAGCTTAGTGTAACTATCAATCTATCTTACAGTTTGTGGGTATAATGCAGGTTTACAAATAGGTACTAGTCTATCCGACCCACAGGAGTTGGAGCCGGTGGTTCGTATAGACTAGTCTCTGTATAGTGTTAAGATAAATATTAAAACTATTGAATACAAGAAATAGTACTAAGGGAAAGTTTGAGGATTTACACTATTAAGTCAAGAAATATAAATAAATTATTCCATCATCATCACCAGCCCGTACCACGTCCACGTTTGGCAGGCGGGTTAGTGACCGCAGTATTATGTTATAACATACAAGGAAACGCTGCTGACCATTCCTGGTATACAATTGTTATAGATGATGTTACAACAATCGGGACCAACGACTTAACGTGCTTTCCGAGGCACGGAGGGTAGTCCCTCAACCAACCAGACCCGGAAAGAATCTACACAAAGATTTCTTGTCCGGCGTGGGGATCGAACCCACGACCTCCGAGATTTAAATCGAGCGAAATACCGCTACGCTCCGGAGGTCCATAAATTTGGGTAAATAAAATATTTATTATACTAGCTTCCCGCGCGCGGTTTCACCCGCGTTACTTTCATTTCCGTGGGAACATCATAATTAAATTATAGCGTATATCCTTCCTCGATAAATGGGCTATAAATGGGCATTGAAAGATTTTTTTTTATCTGTCCATTAGTTAGCGCGTTCAAGCGAACAAACAAACCCTTCAGCTTTATATATTAATATAAAATTATATTTCTATAGGTCGTTTTACCAAAACATATTGACTCTTCCAAATACTTGTTTGTTCATTATGTAATGCTATAAAAACCAGGAAAAGGTTTACAGTGTAAAGGTAGCTATAAAATGTGTGACTTCCTCAAATCGTTCGATTATGTTAATAATGTTATGTTAAATAATTAAATTAAGAACACGGATAAATATACCATAATAACTATTTCCGATATAAAAAAAATATTGTAACAAATAAGTATATTATTATGTCAAGACAAGTTTATAAACCGTAATCTAATAATGAAAACTTCTCTTAATGTTGCATCATATAAGTTATAGGAAACACCTTGAAAATTATACAATATTATAAATTACATTAACCATAGACCTTCTCTATGGTAAAATGCAATTAATTTTTTGTAAATTTGTTTAATGTTTTGGCTTTATACTACAACATTAGTTTCGTGCGCGCGGTTTCGCCTACGTAGCTCCCCTAGCTCCTGATTACTAATATGTATATAATGAGGTATCGAAAAAATACGTCTGCCATGCTCTTTGTCATTATAACGACAACTTTTACTTCCGGCTAATCTTCAAATCAATTTATTTATTCGCAAAAATGTGAGTTCACAATTTTATTAGATATAATAAGATTGTGATGGAACTTTCACGATTGCTTATTTTATAAGTTACTAGATGCATCCCGTGGTTTTATCTACATTACTCTGCTCCAGTAGGTCGGTGCATAATGCTAAATATGTTAATTCTGCTTACAAACTTTTCACACTTTCCTGGTATGAGTGCCTACATATCGATGTATGGGGATCACTAACCTAGATACTAAAAATGTTTAAACAATGTATAAAATTATTAATCAAAGACTTTAAAAGATGACAAAAAGAATGATCTCGGAGTTTCTTATAGTCTTTCTTCTCCGAGTGTCACAACGTAGGTAGATAGAGAAAGACTCGTAGGAAGCTAGGATAGGGTCCGGTCGTCCTCGCAAGGCGAGGCTCGCGGAGTCGCGACGCGTTCTATGCTTCAGACCCGATCCCAGCCCGCGCTGGTTGATCTTAATTATATTTTATAATAAGGCATTAATTACGAACATGCCATAACAATATTAATAAATTTAATAACTTGAAATGTAAACTAATTTATTAGTTAAGATTTTTTTTTGTATTCATTATCGTTGTATTTGACTTATAATAAGTACGATCGATTCGTCTACATTATCAATAAACGTTTTCATTTTAATTTTCACTCATTTTCATTTCATTTTCAAACTCTCTGCGTGCAAACTTTCAGCCCAATCCGTTCAAAAGTTTTTGCGTGAAAGAGTAACAAACTAACATTCTTCCAAACTTTCTATATTATAGGCTACTTTATATTTTGTTTGTCCGTGTATTCCACCAAAACTCTAAAATTGTAGTACCGATTTCAAACTCATGTCATTTCAACATTGAATATTCATATATAAAATATCTGGTAACAAAAGTACGTCTAACAATATAAAGTATACTCAATTAGTCCTTCAAACAACGCCAGTTATATCAATTATCATATTAATTTACATAAACCATAGTTAACTTTCACTCGTCCTCACAACTGACAAACATCAATGCTGCTGAGATTAATGTATGCGCAAACGCAAAACATTACGATTATAACTATAGATAGTAAAAGCAACAGATTAAGATATTGTTAGTTTTAAGTGTACAGTACACGTTTTTGTTTTTTTAAATGTCGTTTTATCTTATTGTTATATCATAAAGATTATAATTAATTCAATTCTCGTAGGAATCTAATAAAAACCTATGGGCTATGTCACTTACGAATAATTTAGGTATTTATTGGTGAAGTAATATTCAAATCAGTTCGGTATTTAAGCTATTAATTGACTATATACGAACTGACTTACTTAAATATAATAAACAGTATTTTAACATCTGACTCCTCTTTCAAAATACAAGCATTAATTACTATTTTAGAAAACTAAAAACTAAATAATCACATGACAATATAGATTGAATTTAAAGTTAAGTAATTTATAATAAATACATAGAAAATTCAGTGCGAATGTTTCTATGTTTATCATATAAAAGAGTTCAACGCGTGCATACTAGTTTATTCACAACAATATTAATTCGTTTATAATAATAGTATTTTTTATTTATTTCACATATTTATGATATGTAAGTATACATATCATAAATATGTGAAAGAAATAAAAAATACTATATTCAGTATTAATACTTGAATTTATAAGTTCAATAGAACTTTACTTAAAGCTTTACTTTTAGAATCTGCTATGTACATGAATTTGCTATGAAGTTCCAAAAATGAATATGAAGTTTTATAGTAAAAGTATAGCATTTATACTCATATTCATTTTTGGAACTTTTATTACTAAGTCTTAACTAATAACCGTGCTTTAAATTGGAAACAATATAATTTTCTAACATATGTATATAGGTATATTCTTTGATAAGAAATATTATGGCTAATGTCCTAAACAACATTTTAAATTACTTGTAAGTTACAAATATGTATGGTTCCGATACGCCTTAAACATGTTGTCGCTCCCTCTGTTCTTTTCGTACTCTGTTAGTATGTATTGAGGTTGATGTCAAGTTCTTATGTTCAATAAGCATAATAATTATGTAACTCTACTAGTTATGCACTTGAAATTTGAATAAACATATGTCATATGCTTCTCATAGCGAATCAAAATACAGGGTATTTAATAGAGGTCAAGAAAAGGAGGTTACTTTCGAACAGGCCTATATATGTATATATAAATAGGAACATTTTTTATGGGTCAGAAGAAACTCCGTGCCTCTGAAAAGCCTGTTTGGTTTCAACGTCATCTATGATCATTTTATACTGCATTCTACCATTATACGGCATGCAAAAATTATTAAATCATACTAATGACACATATTAAAAACGAAATTATCATTTTCTTTCTTATATGCATATAAAATTAACCCCCGCGGTTGGTGGATTGCTAGTAACAATACAAATATGACAGCTGCTGCTAAGGTGTCTTTTCATCTGTCAAGAAATATTTTCTTAATTGGTGTAAAAAGGGCGGACAACCTCCAACCTGTGACGTAGCTGTAGAAGGGAGGTCGTCGATTGGATCCCCACTCCGGATAAGATATGGTTGTAAACATTTTAAAATTGATAATTGAGTCTGGTTAGTTGAGAGACTACTCTTTGTGCCTCAGAAAGCCAAGTCCCGATTATTATAACACCATCTATAACAATTGTTTACCAGAGAACGGGCAGCAGTGTTACTTTGAGTGTTACAGCATGGTGAATATGGCAAAAATCCACCCACGGAAGAAGGCCCATGTTCAGCATTGTACGATATACAGGCGATAATGAAAGGGTGGAATATCAGTTGATCTTCAACCTAATTAGTTATAGTTACTTACGCAATATTACACTACATCTCCGACGAAATATGAAAAGCATTTAAAATATACCATTGACCTAATGATTAATGGAAGCATAGAAGCTATCATAGTAATCCTAGTTATTTCGAAATAGACTAACTTGGGTAGTATCGATTAATAACTTTTATATTTCAAGACTGACACGCTATGGCATGCACTGGAATAATTGATTTTTAATTATGTACCAGCACTTTAAATTTAATGTGCATTGTATTTATAGTATAGTCTTCAATTAAATAGCTGGTGGGTTTGTTTTTGGGCGGACATTTCTTCGCTACTTCACCGGGAATAATGGCAAGCAGAGTTCAAGCCTTATTAAGCTATAAAAAATTACGAAATAAACAACCGGTGCAAAAAGGCGGCCTTTATGAACCAAAAACAGCTGTTCTGAGTCTTGTTATGCTTTAATTGTCCGTGAATTGAGTGTTGTCTATTTAAATAAAAAATATATTATTTTCGAAATTGCGTGTTAAAAAATGAAAGTCTTAAAATAATGATCCGAAATTGAATTGTATCTATTTCTTTTGTGCTTACGGCGTTAAGTTCACCATGTACTGTCATTTTGCTAAAATAAATCCATACATACCGAACCACATGGCGAACTTAACGCCGTAGACATTTTCTACCAGTAAATTCAAAGGGCGGTGCAGAGAAGGAAGAGAAGGGGCACATAAGTTTTAGATAGTTTAAATTTAAAACTATGGATAGTTTTAATTTATAGAGGAAGAAGTCAAAATCATCAATTTCATTTACCAGAAGCCGATAAATAAATTATACGTTGTGTCACTCAACGACATGCAGTGGGTAATTTATGGTTATTATTGTTTTTGACATTTATGTTTGTGATAGACTCAGTAAGTAGTTATGTTAATATATTATTATTATATTTCCTAAAAAGGTTCGAAAAATTTCGTTAACTTATTTTGTTTTGTACCAACAGCTATTGATTTCTGAGTAGTGATAACAAAAAAACAAATTAACGTAATTTTTCAAACCGTTCTAACATGATTCACTAAATAAAATAAAATATACGAGTACGGAAAATGGTCAAACAATGTTAAATGTCAAATACATCAAATTGTTAAAGCGGCCGTAGCCAATGGCTAGGGGCGTCGGATGTGATCATGTGGTTCGATTCCCACCCATTGCACTATCGACGTGAACCTACTCGTAGCCCAAGCATTTAAGCTACGCACGAGGGGTTAACATGAATACTAGTAGACTGCAAATCTCCGCTAGTAATATTTTTATTAAAATAACAAATTACATTTTACTTAATAAAGTTGTTAATATTTTCTATGTAACTTTGTCCAATAAACTAACAAATAAGGCATTTACTAGATAGAATTTCTGACATAAGCTAAGTATCAAATATAAACAGTCTGTCCAAATAACACCTAAGCCTAGCTTTACGATATTAGGGCTACAAACTTTGCCGCCTAAGTATATAAACTCTTTATGCCGTGGCAGAAGATACAAATAGTTTTTTCTGAGATACTAAACATAATATATATTATGGACGTGTAGATTTAATCATTCTTTTCGTTTATATACTCTGTGGACGAAATTGACCTCGTATTTTTTTAAAATTTTTCACATGATGCTTGAAAACCGAGATGAAGTTTTGGAAATTAGAGATTTTTTAAGACAATTTTTATTGAACTAGCTGATGCCCGCGATTTTGTCCGCGTGGTGTTTGTTATTCCTTCGGTTTTTTAAACTATCCCACGGGAACTCATTAATATTCTCTGATTTAAAGTATTATTAAATGTTGACCAGGGATGTAAGGTACCTCCATGCAAAATTAGCCCGTACAAACATACACACAGACAGAAACTGTATGTGTTCTATCTTGCTTCTAACATCCCCCTGACTCGGTTTTTAGCGTTTTTTACGTACAGACATTTGAACTCTACAGTTTTATTATATGTATAGATTAAAAGTGTCACATAGCGACCATCATAATCATATTTTATACTATATAAACTTGTAATAAAAATCAAATCCAAACAAATCTAAGCATACCTACTGCTTAGTAAAGGGTTAATGGTAAACCTTCCGAACCAAAGTATCAGGAGATCCCGGGTTCGATTTCAGCGATTTTGATTTTAAATAAGTATATAATTATATTTAAAATAAATATCATTGATTGTAGGTCTACACTGAAAACAGAGGGAGGATTTTTCTTTTATAGCTTTATCATCTATGTAAACTGTGTT
This sequence comes from Nycteola revayana, assembly GCA_947037095.2. Lineage (NCBI taxonomy): Eukaryota > Metazoa > Arthropoda > Insecta > Lepidoptera > Nolidae > Nycteola > Nycteola revayana. Next base: position 14,404,456 of record OX344859.2, on the reverse strand, counting down.
TTATATGATAAAAAGCAAAATACACTTTGAAAGCTAATGTAACTATTTTAGGTTTTCTTATTGTTTCAAGGACCCGTCATTGTAACTGGTAGATACAGCTTCTGTAGATATATTTTATCTGTATCCAATTGAAAGCAACTGTGTGATCCAAATCACAAAGATGAACTTATCTGATAATTAAAGGATTTTTTTTATAAATATCGATGGTAAGGTTTTGTAACAAAGGAAGGTCAAATGTGGGTGCCCTCTGCCCTTTTAGTAAAATGAGTTAAATTATGTTTCATTTATAAAATGAAGGATATCTCTTGAATATCCTACCTACTAATATTATAAATGCTAAAGTTTGTATGTGTGGATGTATATATGTTTATTACTCTTTCACGCAAAAACTACTAAATGGATGTGGGTGAAAGTTTGCACGCGGATAGTTTATAAGCTGGATTAATATATAGGCTACAAAATATCACGCTCCGACCCAATGGAGCAGAGTGATACGGGTAAAACCTTGGGCCGCAGCTAGTTATTAATACTTTAATTGACCTCACAGTAATGCAGATTGAATGTATCCAATTCATATTCAGTTGGCATTAAAAATTAACCAGATATTAGTGCAGTTAAAATGTCGGTAAAGATTTAAATCTTACTCGTTATTAATGAGCGTGTAATTTACTGAATCGACCACCGTGCAAAGATATTGTCAGTTGAACGTCGAAAGGGCCTAACTACCAATATTATTTTTCTTGTAAAACCAAATCTAAGTTAAGAGCTATAAATATACTTTTACTTTGACTGTGTGTGAAGAGAAAATGTGTATGTAATAGTCGATGATCTTCTTTATTGAGTGATATTGACCTTATGTAAGCTATTTATCAAGAAGTGTGCCCTTTATCTTGAAAATATGTTTTCTTATAAATCAATATAATTTTCCAATTAAGCTACATTCATACAGATTTCATGATTTATTGACATAATTATTGTAAACATTTTACTTCATTTATTATGTGCCAGCTTTGCTGTAAAATCCATAATTTCTGAGCTGAAAAATATATTTTTAGGATACTTTTTGTAATTTTGTTGGCGTTGCGAATAGAATCGTTTGTAGATGAATGATTATTGTTTTGAAATTAATGTTTGGTCCGTGGCGCTGTCGTAAAAGTCTTGCTTTTATCCTCGAGGTTCGAATAAGAAATGTAAATATAAGGTTTTTATTCTATGTCTGATTGGTTGACCCTCGTGCCTCAAAAAGCAACAACGGCTTAGTTGGTCCGGATTGTTGTTGCATCATCTGACAATCATACAACAGGAAATGGTAACTATGGCAAAAGCTCTGAGAAGGAGGCCCACGTTCAGCAGTGGACGTTATACGGGTTGATGATAAATTCAATTATACATTCAGCATATTTCATAATCGATTAACATAATAATATGTTCTATTGTTATTTTTCTTGCCATTGAACTCCAACCCACAAAACATCTTTCTCATTCTGTTATGGTGTTCTCAAGGTCAAAAGTGTTATTGTTTTAATGATTTTCAATATCTGCTATTAAAAATATGTAATTTAATCTGTAATTTTTGACAGTTGATACGTATACAAATACGTTAGATTCAAGGGAATCGTCAAGGTCATTTGTATTATTAATATAATCGTTGATAATTCCCGAGGTCAAATAGGCAATTTTTATCAGGTCTCGGACTTGTCAAATTGTTAGAATAATGTAAATTTATCCTTTATCCCAATTCATTTGTGGTCGTCGCAACACGTTTTTTCCATTCTGTCCCGTCAGCAGTCACGCTATCACTTACTCCATTTTCCTTCATGCAACTTCTCACACAACTTATCCATATTTTCTTTAGCCCTACTCTTCCTCTTTATCCATCTCATATAATAAAATAATTGTTTTATTGTAAGTCGACAAGCAATTTAAATTAACATTTATATTTAAATTAATAACTTAAACTAAAAAATAATATTATAAAGTAAATTAATTGTTCATAAAATAAATAAAGCGTTTAAATTTTTCAATTGCGTAACCAAAAACTGTGCCGCGATCCATTGCATCTCAAGCGAGACAATAATAAATTAATCAACGGGCATCTGACGCAATGTAACCGTATGCTCATATATCTGTGTTGAAGTTTTGTAATTTATTATACCTATAGTGAATGTCAAGTTCACGTACGTTTGAGTGATTAAATTAAATCGATACTTTTGAAGCATCGTTACAATTGTTAAATTATAAAAATTCAAGGTATTGTAAATGTATTAAATTGTATGAAATTATAGTAACAAATGTTTGCCTTGATTATTATTGCGTTTCATTGTTCAATCTTTCGATGCCTTCGTACATCCCAAAGTTCAAGAGGTCCCACCAAATTGCAAAAAAAAAAGTCATAATCCCTCAATCTCCTCGCCGGCCACCGCCCTGAGCCGAGGTTGAAGTCTTATAGTAGATGCCCTCTTGCCCAGGTTGCTTAGTTCTTAAACCATTTATTTAGGCTGGAGCGCTTCTCTTCTTTATGTCTGGTGAAGTGTGAAGTAGCAAAAGCTTATTGTGTTTAGGATGAAAGTTCAGTTTAGTTCTCACCACTCTCAAAAATACCGTAGTAAGGTGAATTCATATGCACTGGTTGATGTGGTTGCATATCACGGGACATAGACCAATTGCATCACTTGCTTTCGTTAGCTTGGTAAACTAAAAGATTTCACCATCATCAGCCCGTATAACGCCCACTGCTGAAATGAGCCTTCTCCCAAAAATGTGGTATTAGTCACTATCTGGCGTTCTAGTGACCGCAGTATTCATGCGTTACACATAAGGAAACGCTGTTGGCCGTTCCCTGGTACATCATTGTTATAGACGATTATAGAACAACGGCTTAATGTGTTTTTCGAGTCTCCGAGAGTAGTCGCTCAAACAACCCGGATTTTAAAATCTTATTTTTTTTAAGAATTCTTAAACTCTGCTGCACAAAAAGAATTGAATTTTATACCACTACAGAACCAACTCTTTATACCTACAACTAGAATACAGCTAACATTTTCTTTTACTTCTATTCTTATCTGCCGATTTATCTTATTTTTTTCGTATCTTGTCAACAGATCAAATAACTCTACGTTTGCAACTAAACCTTGACTTGATCAAACAATAATTTGTAACTGTAATATTATTATTTAGCAACCGGCGCGGGCGCATGCGAGCAGACAATTATTTCAAACTGTTAATACCAAGGACCTGTTGAGAAAAATTATAATGTAATCAAATCTTTTTGTTTTAATCTGTCATTTTGATAAACTAAGTTGAGTTAAGATGTACTCATATAAATAATTAATTGTGCAAACATAAAACTGCACTCTTGCAATAAGCATTTATTTTTATGTTATCTTTTCTGTGTCCTCTCTGCTTTTTCTCTACAAATAATACATATTTCCATAGCATAGCAATATAAGGTATATTGCTATGCCTTACTTTTCAAAAATCAATTGCCAAGTTGGGCAAATTTATTTAAGTATATAGGCTAGTACTTCTTGATCTATCTTCTTGCTTAAATAGTATTCATCGTTCTTTAGAGAGAACGATAAGACGTTCAATTATCATAACACCATCTAAACATTAGTATCATCTACTATCTTTGACAAACTTCATAACAAAGTGTTTAAAATGGTTCCCTATCCATTAGCATAAAATTTTAAGACCTAATATAACTTAGCATAATGTTGTTTGGCATAATTATATTTTCGCATAATATAATTACGCATAACAGCTCATGCATAATTTTTTTAAGCATTATGTCTGTAACCATAATAATGATTAGGCATAATATTTTAAAGCATAAACTTATTAAGCATAAAGTTCTAAAGCATAACTTTTTTATAATATTCTAAAGCATAAATTTATAATGCTTTAGAATAACCCACTCGCCGGCCGCTGCCGCGGCACCGCTCGCTTCGCTCGCTCGGCTCGTGCGTTGTATGGCCGCAGTTCTAACCTAACCTAACCGATTGTCATTTGCTTACAAGTCGGCCGCGGCACCGAAAAATCGTTTAAGTTACATAATGTTATGTATAATAAATCATTTGCATGAAAATTGTTTTTTTTTATTTATATTAATTGTATGCCTAAATATTATTATGCTAATAGTGATTAGGCCTACTAACGTTATGCGAATCAAATTTATGTCAAAACAAATTAGTCTTTTAGATGATTATGCCAACATAAAATGTATGCCTAAAAAATTTATGCCGAAGTATTATTATGCCAAAACAAATTGTGCCAAAATCGTTATGCCAAAGTATATTAGGACAAAGAACATTATGCGAAAAGAAGGGATCCCGTTTAAAATCTCGCTTTAAGTCACACATGATTTTTTTTGTGTAAAATCTAAAATATAGTGCCTTACAAACAATTTAAAAATTTTACCCGTTATAATATTAGTATAGATAAAGAAATTTAGAAGAAGGAAACACACGCCAATCCCATAATCTCTGGATTACGGCATGATGTAACGATGTAAATTTGTCAAGAAAAAGAAGGAGAAGGGAAATTTAAAATAACACGGATTAACGGTATAATCACATATATAAAGCGGCGCGAGCTATTCTCAGCTCCTGTAATTTCATTCATTATGTCTAGATGAGTCGTCAAGTTTAACACTCGCTAATGTTAAGTTCAGGTATATTCGTACGTACCAGTGACGTGTCCGGGTCGTAACAGGGTTTATAGGTTTGCATCTGTATTCTGCATTGCATAATCTGGTTGCTGTCATAGCCATGAGGATGTGTAGACGACTCGATAAATCAATTCTACTATTCTTTAGTTTGTCCCAGGGTGATTATATTAGTAAAGAATAGCAACTTATACATTGTATATGTGTAACAAATTAAAAATATATGTTTGTTAAAAAACTTCGTATTTAAATACGATAATCATTTAATCATCATTTCAATACAACGTCTACTGATCAACATGGATTTCCACCCGAGGGTGGGTTTTTGACATTGTCACCACGCTATTGGCTGGCGGGTTTGTGACCGCAGTATTAGGTATATTGTATCTAGCTAGACCCAAAAATAAACCTAAGATTTTATACAAAGATTCTTGTCCGGCGTGCGGACACCTGACAAACTGAAAGCGATTATAGCGCTTTGTCATGGAGGTTGTCTGATATATTTTTTCTTACAAGAAAGTTATTATAAAGATATGTATGTGTTAGCGTGTGACAGAACACGGTCCCTCCACGGCACTGAATATGTGAATAGACGTATACGCTCTCAATTTGATTGAGTTCAACGCACCTCGGTCACACCTTTGTTTCTATTTTTAAATTCTGTAGACAAACATTGAAACGTAATAATTTTAAGTAATTAATTAAAGATATAATGATACTCATTTAATATAAATGTTTTCTTATTAATGATTCTTTGTAACAATTAAAAGTTGTTACTCTTATAGGAAGTGACAAAATATTTTAGTAATATTGAAGAATTTTATAATAATGTTTAAAAGTTCGTTTGATTTTTCGTTAGATACACAATTACGCAGTAACTACGTTACGGATATTGACATTTGATATTAAACATGTAACTATAAAACATCACGCTATAACACAATCAGGTGGAGCAGTATCGTAGTTGAAACCGTAGAGCCTATTTAACATCAGGCTTGCAGGCTTTGTAGGTATACCTCTAGCACTGCTTAAGTCCATGAGCAGCAGTATCACTTACCGACAGGTGAGCCGCTAGCTCGTTTTGCCACCGTTGCCAATAAACAAAATTATTGTAAAATAATCGTATATCAATCAAAAAAACGAAAAGCGTGGTGACTATGTCAAATACCCTCGGAGGAGGCCAATGTTCAGCAGTGGACGTTATACGGGCTGATGATGATGATGATGACATCGGTATATCATCTACTTAGGCGCTTCCAGAAGAGGGTTGTTTCACCCACATTTAGCAAGCAGATGACCGGAATATTATGGTCCTGTCATAGATGGTTGATGACATTCGGGACCAACGGCATAGCGTGAATTCCAATACGCCGGAGAATTTCAGAGTTTATACCCTCAATTAAACTGACCCTGAATAAAATCGAACTTACAGTCTCCGAGACTTATACCAATAAACCACGGACGTTTAGGTCTCGTAAGCTGTACAAAAAGATTTATCTAATTTCTGTGGCTCCATTGAGTATTTTCACGCATTAATAGGTTTAGTGTGATAATTGCCAGTGAAACTAAATCAATGTGATGTATAGACTGAAGCTCCTTACTCGATCTCATTATGAGGGTATTGCCCTTTCAATAGGTACTTGTTTCAGTAACAAGGTACTTATGCAGTAGGTTAACTTGTTTCGTGGAACGTTCCAATAATTGTCTAAGCTGCTTCGAGTTGTACTTCTGTAAATTGATTTGCTTTCTGATAACAGCGATTCGATTTGTATTTAACTAATGATTGCGATTTGTTTATATTTTCAGTGAAGTTTAAAATTTTCTAGTATTTTTTATTATAACTGAGATGGTTGGGACTATCAGAGTTCATCATCTACGTTAAAATTATCATTAAAAGCAAATAACGAAAAATAGTCACACAATAATAATAATTTATTTACGAAAGTTCAAAGCATTGTTATGTTTTCGCATGTTATAATAACATTATAAGGATCAATCGACTAAATAATTGCGACTTGAATTTCTAATTATCAATAAATATTGTTACCAAAACGCCTTAGGCTCATGTATTCCATTTCATAAGTTTAGAATATAATAATACTCTAAAACCAATACTTTTCAATATTCAAGTAAGATGTCGCGTAGTCCTTACGTCAGCTGAGCCATTGACCTTATTAAAATATTCCAAAACTTGAGATGTTATTATCAAAACTTACTTTTATCAACTTGATACGATTTCTTTGAAAATCTATCTAATACGTTTAAAACTTTTTTTTGTCAAAGTTAGACGCGTATTACCAAAGTAGCTCCAATTATTTTTGGATCTCAGCAACAAGTGATCAAAAAAATGTAAGTTGCTTTTGAAAGGTAAAATTATACATTGAATTTAATTTAAATTTAAATTAAAACGAAATTGAAACTATTAACTGAATCATATTTCGGATGATGAAGAAAGTTCTACACCTAAATTGGCCAGGCGAAAACAAATCAATCTCAAAAAAAAAATCTATCAAAATTTAAATAAAACTGAATCGGTAACTTGTAAATATGGGGACGATGCTTATGTATGTCAAAGATTGCAGGTTATCTTAGGTAGAATTCTTGTCAATGAGAACCGCGTAGCACCCTTATCCCTGCCCTGTGATCCAGTGCCTGTAGGCCGTACGAATACGTACGAAGTCGAATGCGATCAAGTGATCGCATTCTCTTTATTTATTATATACCTACGGGTATATTATGGGTTCTTCCTGCATGTGCATAATTTTTGCAGGCGGGAGGGCGGTGCAAAAATAGCATTACACCATGTAGACTCATTTTTTAGCGGAATTAACACTAGTTTTAGCTGCGATCATCTTTATTGAAATAGTCAAGTGCTATAGCTATTGTGTATTTATTTAATGTACAATCGTAGACCTTATTTACACACGAGGACCATATAAATTTAAATGCGATAGTTATATCTTTAATACTTGATGATATTATAAATGTGTATAAGTATATACGAATTGGTATATCAAAGCCATTACGGTTTCTGCGTATTATGAGATCGATGTCTGATGTAGACAATTAATATTTGTGAGAACTATAATTGGTTAGGTATATTATGCTCTGTAACATTGAATTATGTGTATAGTGTAAGGATATTCCCTGATGCGGGAGTTGTCTTTTTTAAGAACCAAACATAATATGAAACGTCCACATCTGATAAGTGTGTTTGTTTGTGAATTTATTCTACTTCATATACAAACCTTAGACATGGATCAATTTCTCAGAAAAAAACGTATTAGTTTTTCAAGAAAGAATTAAGAAAAAAATAATTAACTTACAATAATACATTTAATCAATAATAAAAACATTTAATAAACATTCGAACGATTAAAAACAAAAATTAATGATGAACATACAATGATGCAGACTGAACTACCGGCACAGTTTCATGTACAGTTGAGCTTTGATGAGTCACCGCTGAATCACCAGTCTTCAAGCTAACCAGAGGTGACGTATGAAGTACCACTGGTGCATGAACCAACGTGGCACCGTGATGGATCACTTGCTTGCTCTGAGTCACAGTAGATTTTGCCGGCGAATACACTTCATGTACCGGCATAATTGTATGAACTGGATGCAAAATGCTCGTGCTTCCATGGTTAATTTCGTGGTTGGATTTCGTGATGGTAGTTTTGACGTGAGGGACGGAAACAGTATGAACGACGGGATGTACTGGTGTATGGATGAAAGTGCTCCCATGGTCAATAACTTGGCTGCTTTGGGAGTAGGTAGACTTGGCTAGAGGCACGGAGTGAAAAACATGCGCTTGTTCAGCTAGCAGGTAGGCAGGTGCCGCCGTGGCACATGCCAAGATAGCGGAGATTACAATCTGTTGAAAAAAAAAGAGTGTTCAAATGGATATTTATTGAGGTAATCAAAGCCTGATACTTAATTTTAAAAAAATGTGTAGGCATATTTACCATACCCCAAAAATGAACAATTCGACAATCGGAAATACTAATTAAAAAGTAAAAATTCAATTACTTTACGATCTTCAAATAAATACCAGCTTGTATTATCAATTAAGAAAACTTACTATCAAGATTAGACTTCCAACACAGTAATCTAATAACAACCTGAGCTGATAAACACAGGCTTATGAGATTAAAATCCTGGTTGGTATTCAAACTGAATAATCAATCAGCTGCATTAAGGCAAATTGGAAATTAACCTCAATATTCTAAATGGGCTGACGAAGACTACGGATAACCCCAAAATGTTATAAGTATGGAGATCGGTAGTAATAAATGAGATTGTACTAAATTTGGGATAAATGTTTGTATTTGTGTCTTGTGCGGCCAAATTGTTATGGTACAGGAACAATTGTGGTGTTAACCTTCAATGTGGAGGAAAATGTTGGGTTATAAACATGTATTTTATTGTTATACTAGCTTAATTCATACTGAAATATAGTCTATTGCCTTCCTCGATAAATGGGCTACCTAAAACTGAATGAACATGAAGTTCCTGAGATTAACGCGTGCAAGCAAACAAACTGTACAGCTTTATATATTAGTATAAAAGTATAGATTTCTTGTGTATAAAAAATACCATAATAGAAAAACACATTATGTCTGCGTGTGTTGACTGTTCCTTACTGACTGATAGATTTTTTAAATATATTTTAGGTGTGAATTCCAAAAATAGGTCAAACAGTTTGTCCTATATAGTCTAAGACATTGGTTAATCGTATCGGTTTATTTGATTGTCTAGTGTCATTCTGGTGGCTCATTTATAGAAGCTAAGACTTTTTTTAATGTACTTAGTTTAAAAAATATATAACAGCCCATTTTGACGTTAGATTAATATATTTATCGTTAAGGCAAAGATTTGGACTCGAATGAAAAGATTCTTTAAAAGTTCCTGTTTTCTTTGACTCATTTGGACTCACTGATAAAAAATGTAAAAAAATACTTACAAAACTTTGCATTGTCGAAAGCACAGGTCCAACTGATGACTCTTAACCGAAAGTAATACTTTTTATACTACAGGTAATCATTATTTATTGCCCTACATTGCAACACCGTTTTTTGCGAATGAAAACTTTGCATGGCGAAATTGACATAACTCGTGTCACTGTCATGTCAGTGACATTAGCAAAATAATTAGCGTATGAAACTGTCAATTCTAATTGCCATACGACTCATTAAACCACGTGTGTTTAGATTTAATTTACAGATAAGTTAGGCTAAGTAATTTATTATTGAACGGTTACATTGTACATTCGTATCATTGAATAGTATTTAGATTGGTATATCATCGATATGATAGATTTATTAGACTAGCAATATAAACTTGCTTCTGTGCCAAGGAGGTCGCGGCTTCGATAAACGAGTTGGATATTGATATCAAAATAAATAATCGATATGATACCCTCAGCACTGTTCACTATAAAACAATAAATATAGTTTGTCTATATGTACATATGATTTTTTAATATGTGCAATAAAACGGTCACTTGATCAACCGACATTCGGAAGTTTTAATAATTTTGCCGAAAATATATTTTTAATTTTAGAAAAAGTTAGTTCACTGACAACCGAAAAGCATGTCCATGAGTTTTCGTATTTAAAAAAATCTAATATTTACAGAGTACTTTTTCCCCTCATTAAAATGGGTTGTTAGATGGAAGTCATGTTCGTCTTTAGTCATGTTCTACCATTGGTCATGAATTTGTCAAGTTCACTTTTTGTCATATTTTGATTTTGTCATGTTCTGCTTTCGTCATGTTCTGCTTTCGTCATATAACACTAGTTCCCCGCGCGCGCTTCACCATTAAATATGAATACGAACGTACGAGCTTTCCAATTGTCGAAAATATTTTGAAATAAGATCAGTAGTTCCCGATATTAGCGCGTTCAAGCAAACGAAACATTTTCCGACTTTATAATCTATACTAATATTATAAAGAGGAAAGATTTGTATTTTCGTATTTTCGTGTATGTTTGTAATGAATACACTCAAAAACTACAGCGCCGATTTCAAAAAAATATTTCACCATTAGAAAGCTTAATTCACCCTGAGTGACATAGGCTATATTTAATTATGAAGTTCCCATGGAAACAGGAGTTACGCGGGTGAAATTGCGCGCGGGAAGCTAGTATCAGATAAAATTAAGGAAAATAACGCATGAAATTAAATTAGGGGTACCTACAAATACCTAACACACATAGCTAGAAAGTATTACACGAATTAATTAATTTATTAATTCATGTTTTTAGTTAAAAAATCCTGTAACATAGGTAGTTAATTGTATTGTAAACACAGACATGTTGGGCCTGTGCTTTCGATATGTACACTTTGCCCTTTTCTCAAAACCTCGTCTCTAACCTTTTGTTCTTGCTTCAATAGTTGTACAGGAAATGGGCTCATCGGCTCAATATCCGATAGTGAAAAGTGGTATATTTGCAGTTAAAGCTTTTACTTTTGTCTTGATTTCGTTTACTTGAAAGTCGTTACAAAAGTGCACAGTAATATTTTTCTAAATGCTCATTAAATTAAATAACATTGTGGTTTTTCGATAAATAAATTGATAATACCATAAGTTGTTTTGCGTTAAGAACTTCCTAAATTTATTATGAAAGATAATTACCACTGTAAATGAAATAAATAAATAAGTAAGTTGTTAATATACCAATGATAAAAATGATAAACTCAAAATAAAAATTTCCATTACAAACAAAAGTAGTTATTCTATCGACCATCTCAGCACCCAAACATCTTTGACCCCTCTACGAAACGTGAGGTTAAAACGGACCACAAACGCTCAATCAGATGCATCTATCTATTGAATAAAATCTACAGTCTATCTGTATAAGGGACCTGTTGCAATCATATTACTCTGAGTTCGTAGCCTTCACCTGATTAAAATATTCATAGAATTAAAGATGGCAGATAGTATTGTTACTTGAATTTGATAACAAATTTTCAATTTCTTTGTCCATTGAAGGGACAATCGTTGTTAGTTGTTACAATGCTTTGTGTTAGTATTTGTGTTGTACGTTTATCTAAAATTACTATTGAAATTTACGAAATGTGAAACTATTCTCTTGATTACAACAGCTCTGCGTATTCCTTGTAGCGATATATATCTTATCTTTTATAACTACATTTCTGTGCGTGGTGTCACCCGCGTAACTCCCGTTCCCGTGGGAACTTCATAATTAAATATAGCCTTTGTTACTCCAGCATAACGAGGCTTAATAATACTTAAATATTTTTTTACGTCAAAATCGATCCAGTACTTGCGAAGCCTATTCAATGCAATGAAAAAATCAAATCCTTCCTTTTTATATTTTTAGTAGACCGGTACCTATAGAATATACACCGTGACTAGAAAAATACAGAATATTCTATATGAAATGTACAGGAATACCCTAATCAAATGAAAAATATTTCACATGATTATAATATTATCAAGTAATATAATACTTATGTCTTTTAATTTACGTGTGTTCCTGGAGGACAAATTATAAGATAAAACTTAAAGATAATTAAATTATAATAAAATGAATAAATAAATAAATTAAAAAAGTTTTTGTTCACATAAACCTATTACAGGTATTTGTAAATAGTCAAAAAATATTTTGACTAATCAATTTACTGTGCTAAATTAATTAAGTTTATTTGGTTATTGCTACTTTTTATAAAAGTTTATATACAATATTATTTTATATCTATGCTTAAATCTAAGTTCTATCCTTTGAGTATTTTATTATTTAGACGGACCATAAAGATAAGATAAGATAAGTATGAATTATGATTAACAGTAACCATTTACTCAAATCATTTCAGCAATTCTACTTACATGATTGAGTGACAATCATCCAAACTAATTCATTAATCATAATAAGTAATTGGCCTGCTGGTTGAACTATGTTAAATGTATCAATATAAAAAAGATAAGAGCTATTATAATAAAAACAAACCTTATAATGAGATATGATCAAATGATTTTATCACAATAATGTCACCCGACAGTTGATAATATTTCAATACTCTTAATACAACTTATCTAATAAATTGATCAATCGATGATGTACAGACAAAAGGAAATTAGGTTTTCATACAGGTTTCCAAATCAATTCGTACCTATTTCAATTTAATATCAATACTGTTAAGATTTAGTTTTGCCTAAACTTACCAGAGATAGTGTTAAGCGGATATTTTAACTGATATTTCGATTAATTTTCACTGTTATGTATATTGTAATAAGTTTTATATTCTTATGTGTTACATCTATTTGTTAATTTTTAAACGAATTCGTAGTAGGTTGATTAATGCTGCAAATATTATCGAACCATTTCTTAATGTAAAATTTTTCTTCATTCACAAGTATATAAATCATTCGTATCTTAATTAATGAATTCTTACTCGAACTTTACTGTTTATGGGCGCAATAACTCAGAATTATTTACTCATTTATGTTTATCGGAGGTTTTTATTATTGTTTAAGAGGTGTTAAGTTACTTTGGAGTTTTATAAGCGGGGATATCAAATTTATTTATTTGTATTATTTTATGCGCTGTATAAATAGTTGAAGGATATATTGAATGAATGAATAAATGAAGTACTCTTTGTAAGTATTGGAAAATAAAATAGTAACACAAACAATTAATAATTATTATTATATAAAATAAAAATTTGCAGTTGGCGCCCTTATCGCTGAAAGCAATCTCTTCCAGGCAACCATATGAGGTGCATGAACCAAAGAGTAAAAGATACAGGAATGATAACTTTATTGATGCTCAATTTATTTTATATACTTATTTTCCTTCTAAATATAAATATTCTTTTTAGGATTAAGAATACATTAACTATGCTTAAACTTGAAACACTTTTAATGTAAGAATTTATTTATCCAAAACATTACCTACAATTAATGTATCTAAAGAAACAATAGAGTATTGAGACGTGTGAGTCTTAACTAGATTATACTATCCACTTCAATATTGATTCCTTAATTTATGTTGGCGATTTGCTGGTTGACAGGCCTTTTTTTGTGATCATATTTATGTTTTTAAACTTGTCCCTTTAATATGCATATTATTATGTAATGTTTTGTGGATTGTCAATGTATAATAAATTACGTTGAGATTTGGCTATCGAATGATTTTAATAATATAATTTAATCATCATATTTTCATTTCAAAAACAGTCCACTCGCTCGCTTACATTTTATAAAGGAACATTACTATAACATACCTATACAGGGTTATTTTTAAAACACCAACAACCTTTTGGGGAATAGAAGTATTCATGATTATGAACAACTTTTACTATGGGACCAACACTGAAATCGCGGAAAAAAAATCAGCTGTTCCATACATTTATGTTCACTTACCTCGACAAAATGTATTGTTCCATACTGATTTTATTTTGTCGATTTCATGGTGGGTCCCATAGTAAAAGTTGTTTACAATCATCAGTACTTTCACCCTCTAAAAGGTTATTGGTGTTTTAAAACAACCCTGTATAATGTTTAGTTTTTTTCTCAGCTGTTATTATTAAAGTCAAGTTGTGTAAAATACTTAAGCTCCTTTCCTCTCTAATAATATCCCACCTTATCTAAAGGGCTCATACATCTACAATATAAATTAAATGCCCACAATCTAAAATGTTATTACTATTGGTATTTCAAGATATGTTAATAATCTTAGGAGAAGCAATACTTGTCAATTATTAAAGTAATTTACAACTAAAGGCTTGTACAATGACATAAAGGTTTATGGAAATTATAATGCTATAAAAGTAGCCGAAGGATAACTATCTATAGTTGTTGAAAATGTGCCTTGTTTAAAAGTTTTAGTTTTTAACATTACCTTCGCCAAACAATGATATACTAACCATATCATGAAGACAGGATCAACCGGGACCGCAAACGGTTTTTAGTGGATTAACATCCTATATCTACTAAAACCCGGTTGCTCCTCAGAAATCCAGGAACCGGGAACTGTTGAAGCTTGACATTCTGTGTGTCCTGATTAAGTCTATTACGTCAAATATCTAGGATTGACATTACATTTTTACAAGTTATTTAATAGGGTGTCGGACTTGTGATCTTGTGGTCGCTGGTACGATCCCCACCCATTGCACTACCCACGTGAACCAGTGGGTTCACGGGGGTAGTGCAATGGGTGAGGATCCCGTGCTTTTCCATGCTAAACAAAACTTCGTTACGTGTTACGAGTGCGTAACACAAGCATTTAGCTTAGCACGAGAGGTTAACAAGAAGAATAGCAGACTGAAAAGCTGTACTACAAATATTTAAAAAATCATTTAACATCGCAAAGGTTTTAGTTGTTTTTTCATTCCTGACCAGGCAAATGATGTCTTTCAACCTGACATTTAGTGGCAGAAGGGTCAAAACACAAGAATAGTTAGTGCCAGTACAGTAACCATCCGTCCCTCCCGATCGTCAGTTTGAAAAGAACCTTCCAATGCTCTCGTAGACCTAAATTCCAAGAGGCTGTGAACTGTAAAGAAGAGCGACAGTTGAACAAAATTCCCCTAAAAACATAAAGTCATGATTCCTCAATTCCCCTGCTAGCGATCGCCCGTAGACGAGGTCCAACTACCACAGGGGGCGTAAGTTGATTACTTTAGTGTAGTATTTAAACACAATAGCCTCCTGGATAACTACTTAATGTCTTTCAGAAAAAAGAAGCCATCCTTATCCTGCCAGCCCTTTTCTCTAATCATTAATGTTATGTGGTATTTTGTAATGTGGTACTTCCTCAGTCGAGTAAGCAGCTCGATAAATTGATGTAGGCACGCCAATTTATTAGATTTTCCGTAATCGATAAAAATCATTTTACTATCAAAACATTAGCACTTAATTACGTGTCGATACTTCTATATAATAAAATAATAAGTCAATTGAATCAATCAATTCAATGTCCAAAGCAATAAGATTCATTTTTAATTGCCACATATAAACGTGATTTGTTTTAGTTATGGGATCGTTAAATTTTATTGCCGTATAAATGCATAATTAATTTGATATTCTCTTGTCTGATATCATTAAACAGTTTTAAAGATTCGCGATAGTGGGCGGTTATGGAAGTCAAAATGATTAAGGTGAGCTTGAGACTATATTGGTAGTAGCGAAAAGGGCCAGGTTACGCCCTTTTACAACATCGCTTGTTAAAGAGAGAATGTTTTCATTGAGGCTTTTGATGATAAATTATGGCGATATTACGAACATAAGTTATGCTGTGTTCATTCATATTTTATGGTAGGCATGTTCAGTAGATTTAATAATTGTTTCATATTTTTGTAGGTAGTTGAGATTTGTTAATATTTTATTTTCATACTATTTTTTTTGTGGTTGCTATAGTTGTTTCTAGGTTTCATAGTCATCCGTGCTGATCATATAATTTCTGCTGCGTGACCAACGGCTTAACATGCTTGCTGAGGCTCGGAGGGTAGTCCCCCAACCTACCAAAACCGGAAAGAGACCTTGTCCGACCAAGATTTCTTGTCCGACGTAGAAATCGAACCTCCGAGACTACACTACTACGCCTCAAAACATTTCTCAGTATTTATATTTTGGTTTATTAATACTGCACTGCACTCCTACTCGTAATCAGTGCAAAATAATTATGTAATTACATTGTGATTTAAAAAAATTGTATGTCAATGTCATCACACCTTATAAGCATGGCGCCAATTTGGACAGTACGAGCGCGCCAAAACACAATTTACTTTTTACGCGATAACCAATGATGGCAAATTAAAAGTCTCAAATATAATTCGAGTAATTTATTTGCTCGATAATATAATTAACTTAAATGGTAAAAGCAGATTGCATAAATAAGTGGTACGTATTTAAGAATGTAAGAACATAAATACCGGCGTCCGATTGCATGTCCAAATAAGTTTGATTGAAGGAAAAAAACGGCATTTTATACATGAATTTACTGGTTTTTTGACTCATAATTGACACATAGTGCCTAATTACGTCTTAAACATATTATTTATGATAATTTTAATTGTTGAAACGTTGATTGCCGACAGCTTTACTTGCGCTAAACGATAAATAATTAACTGTAAATACTTTGACGAATATGAAATGTTTTATTAAAAGTTTGACATAAAGTAACCATTTTTTTATTAAATATGAATGATAGGACAATGACAAATTGACATACCTATATAAAAAATGTTTTTGCCAATGAATGTTGTTATTTTAATATTTTACATTCTTTTAAATGCTATAATGAACACTATACAAGAAACCAGCAAAAACATGAAGTTACGAGATGAAGCCTTGTCTTGACATGAATGCATTTTGGCTTAGTATTTTTTTCGATTCGATTTCTACCCGGGGCAATTATTTAGGGTGTAGTTTGTGTCCATGAATTATGTGTTTTGGTAAAGCCCTTACAAGCACAAGGATTAATTTCCACAGTGCGGGAGTCGCCTTCTCAAAGAACATTATTTTCTTACAAAAACTTCATAGGTAGGTATATTTTTTTATTTTATACGGCATAATACTAAAAAACACATTATTTATATTAATTTATCAAGTCAAATCTCCGTTATTAGGCAAATGAGAAAGTTGAGCAATATAGTATCACGAGTCCATGTGCTACTAAATTCACAAGATCGTATATCCGAGATTTATTTAGTAGGTACCGTCGCGTGTGCGCTTGCGCAATGTTTATGCAAAATTCCACGGTAGCTGGTGAATTATAGCCTTATAATCTGAAGTAGCTTAAGAGATAGGGCTAATCCTAGATTTGAAATGTTTAAAATAAATGAAAACTGTTTATTAAGTAATAAAAATACAAAAACGATATTTCCACGCTGACAATCAAAAAGTTGTGATTATTTTTTTTGTGTTTTCAATAGCAAAAGATATTTAATTTTTAACTTCGTGTTTACTTCATTACATAGTATGAAACAAATTCGTACATATATATGCCTTGATCTTTAAAACTACGCAACGGATTTTAATGCGGCTTTTTTAGTAGATTTCACGACGAATGTTTATATGTATGTATAATAAATCAGCATGACACCCGTGCGAAGCAGGGGCAGGTTACTAGTATTTTAATATCGTTGTTATGGACATATTTTACTTTATTTCCCTGTCATGGAATCAGTTTCCTAATGTTTACTTATACAATATGAAACAAAATAAACATTTTGGCTTTTCAAGATTGTTCGCTAGCTCCAGAACTAAATTCGTTTTGAAGATGTCACCCCGTACAGATCAAGGCTCACATGTTGTTCACAATGCTCCTCCTATAAAAGGCCAAACCGATGGAGAATAACCCAAATTAGTGGCAAATGTCAATGAGAAGATTACAATGCGACTCATTATTTATCATTATCAATGTTGTAAGGAGGGTAATTCTGAACAATATTATGGTATAATAGGGTGATAAAATGGCTTCTTGAAGTGGCTTATTGGATTATTAATTGCAGATATATTACGAATTTACCGTATGGTAAATAATCTTTACTAATAGTAATAAAAAAATGTTTTTTTATCATGACTATTTACTGACAGACACTGGAGACATGGATATTTACAGCAGCGCTAGTCATAAATCCAAAGTCGCTCATCGAGCCATGGAGCAAGCTATGTTTCTCTAACATATAAAGATAGCAATGAGGTTCTTCCCACATAGCTCGCTAAACAAGCAAGTTGAAGTGGATACGGGCTGACTATATCTGCAGAAAGACCGACAGCCGTTGGAGTAGACGCGTCCTAGAGTCAAGACCACGTCTCGGCAAACGTAAGGTACGACGCCCCCTGCACTATGGACCTATGATAAGAGGAGGTTAACTGGAGTAGATTGGATGCAGAGAGCAGAGGACCGAATGTAATAACACAGACATAGGCCTGCCCAAGGCCTATGTCTTTTAGTGGACTGATAAAGGCTGATAGGTAGTTTTCTTATTTACAACAAAAACCTAGTAAAATATTTAAAATCAGATCAGTAGTAACTACTGATCTGATTCTAAATATTTTCCACCATCTATGTAAGCCAGGAATCTATTTTTGAGTATTGATTATAGTTTTTTTTAAGTATCTCACAGAAATGAGATGTAAGCGTGGCGAACCTGACGAAAAACCTAGTACAATTTAGGTTTACCTACTCAATATAATAATATTTATATATGTACGTTTGCCACACAAGTAACAAACATATTATAATTAGGTATAATTAAGTAAATAATATATTAATTACGCGCGTTCACTGAAACTGGCAAGTAAATTTAACAATATGAGTGGCACGATAGTTGATCAACTTACGATTCGTATTATTTTCCGGTGACATGTAGGTATATACTCAATGTAATATCATACATTTACCACATAAATAACACACATATTATAATTAGGTAAGTATATGTTTATCGATGGACACAGATTATTATGACAAGGCCAAGGCGAGTGACAAAGAAAGCTCGCTGATCATGACAGTCATATGATTTTGAAAAGTGACAGATATGGTAATATAAAGGTCATATATGTAAGCGGCTGTAGGCCAATGGCTAGAGCGTCGGACTAGGCCGGATTGCTCATGTACCCGGCCCCCGCCAACGGCGGATCGAAGGAGTGTCCGGGAGGTTTTAGTGGTGTAGGGTCCTCTCCTCGTGGTATGAGCTTAGCGTACCACGCTATGGAGAGGGCGGGTCCCATATATCCCACCGCCAGCGCGCGAATACGCTGCAGCGGCGGTGGGAATGCGTAAATGCATATATCCAAGGACAAAAAATAAAAAAAGGGCTTCGGACTTGTGATCTGGAGGTCGCCGGTTCGAACTCCAACCATTGCGCTACCGACGTGAACCCACTCGAACCACAAGCATTTTAGCTTAGCACGAGAGAAACAAATATTTTAAAAATAAACTAAAATATTATAAAAAGTGTAGTTATGCTGTAAATATTTGTAATTTATTTAATTACTAGCTCCCGCTCCCGTAGGAACTTCATAATAAAATATTGCCTATAGCCCTATTCAATGAGCTATCTTACAATGAAAGAATTTTTCAAATCGGCCCAGTAGTACCTAAGAGTAGCGCGTTCAAACAAACAAACAAACTATTCGGCTTTATATATTAGTACCTATAGATGTACACAACCTATCCTACTAATATTATAAACGCGAAAGTTTGTAAGTATTAGTGGGTGGATGGATGGATGTTTGTTACTCTTTCACGCCAAAACTTCTGTACGGAATTGGCTGAAATTTTGCACCGGGATAGGTCATACGCTGGATTAATATATAGATAAAACATCACGCTTCGACCCACTGGAGCAGAGTAAAGCGGATAAAACCGCGTGGCGTAGCTAGTTAAATTATATCATAATGCCAACCTCTGGGGCTTAGCGGTAAAAGAGAGAATTAAACCCTCGACATTTAAATGTTGGAAGTCGTGGGTTCTAAAGATATATCTAATAACACAATTTTTTTCCCGGCTCGGGAATAGAAACCGGGACCCCGCTAGTTACGATCGAACACATAACCGCTAGACCAACGAGGCAATTTATACAGGGTTATTTGTAAAACACCGGTAACCTCTCAGGACTACGTTACTAATATCATAATCAACAACTTTTATTCTATGACTTTTAAAAATTCATCATATTTTAATTCATCAGATTTACACACAAAAATAAAAATATTTAAATTCAACGCTCTAAATGTTACGAAGTCTATGCGAAGCAAAAGAAAGCAGACAGTGCGCGGCAATGTATGTAGGTACAGCAAAATACAGAGTTGAAATGTGTTAGATAGGACAACGAAATATTGAAGGTTTGTTTTTGGTAAATGTATTATGTTTTGTAAAAAGTCGTAGAACAAAAGTTGTTGTTTTTATATAGTTAGTTACCCGTTAGTAATATAGTCCTGAGAGGTTACCGGTTTTTCACAAATAACCCTGTATATACCTTTGTGCTGAATCAATTTCATTATCTATACTTATTTATACTACTATTATAAAGATGAAAGATTTGTATTTTTGTGTGTATGTTTGTAATGAATAAATTCAAAAACTAATGCGCCGATTTCAAAAATTATTTCACCATTGGAAAGCTACATTCACCCTGAGTGACATAGGCTACATTTAATTATGAAGTTCCCACGGGAACGGGAGTCACGCGGGTGAAACCGGTTGCGGAAAGCTAGTAATATATAAAGTTAAAGAGTTTGTTTGTCTAGACCCATTTAAAAAATTATTTCAGTGTTAAATAGCCCATCTATAGAGGAAGACTATAGGCTATATTTAATTATGAAGTTCCTACGAGAACGGGAGTAATGCGGCTGAATCCACGTGGAAAAACTAGTTATAAATATTTGGATATCGTTCTCAAATTTCTTAGATTCATCATCAACAGCCCGTTGACGTCCACTGCTGAACATGGGCCTCCTCTTAACAGACCTTGGCAAGCCAGGATCGTAGACGGATATTGCCATAATCACCACGCTTGGCAGACGGATTGGTGATCGCAGTAAGATGTAAGCCTTGAGCTAATAGATGCTGCTGTCCATCCATCAGCCATATGTTCCTTAGTCGCCTTTTACGACACCCATGGGAAGACATGGGGTGGTCTATTCTAAGCCGAAAACCACACGGCAAATTTCTTAGATTATTATTTGTATATTCGAATAAAAATAAATTAAATTGTCAAATGGAATCTTTTACAAAATTAGGTACGTACTACCCTCACTTAAATCTTAAGTAGTACTTACTTAAGTACTGTATTAAGACCAAAATAAGTCTATAAAAGCCAGACGAGCAATTTTCGTAATACCATCCTGTTTTTAGCTTCACCCAATTAAGGTATCAGACGGTAACTTCATACTTGAGCGAACTTCTTACCGGTTACGTCAGATAAATGTGAAAATAGAACCGTGTTTACTAAGGACCTATTTAGCATTACATTTTTTAATAAATCTTTAGATACTAATATATAAAACTGAAGAGTTTGATTGATTGCTTGAACGTCTTCCTCGATAAATGGACTATCCAACACTGAAAGAATTTTTGAAATCGGACCTGTAGTTCCTGAGATTAGCGCGTTCAAACAAACAAACAAACTCTGCAGCTTTATAATATTAGTATAGATGAAGTTTCCACGGGAACGGGACCGAGCGGTTGAAACCGCGCGTGGAAATCATTTCAGCCGTAGGACGTCCACTGTTGGACATAGGCCTCCCTCATAGATCTCCAGTGGTTCCAGTTGTTTGCGCGTGGAAAGCTAGTTGATTATAGCGTGTCCTTTGAAGATCGTGGACAGGCAGACAATTTTTAATAGTATGTAGAAAATCGCAATAGCATTTATTATGCTACATTTGATAGATCGAGTAATGCTGATGGTCTAACTATACCTATCGAAGCATTCTCAAAACTTAAATTTGCTTAATATCAAAAAGATAAATTCAAATAATGTGGCAAAAATTAAAGTCATATTTTTAGTGCAAAGAAAAAATGTGATTGATATGGTTATAATATTGAATCTGTTTCATATTGGTATGATGAACGATGATTTATTTTTAATACATTAAAGGTATTAGAAAAAGTTGATACGAACCTATTATAACTAATTATAATTAAATTTAGATTTTCGTATACCTATTGACAATTGCAAGTACATTTACTTAATTAAGGTTAAAAAAAATTGAATATATGCTTTAAAAACAAAAGAAATACATAACTATGACCTATACCTAATATTTAATTTATACAAAATATCATAACATCCTTTTTCTCTTGTTGCAGATTCCTTGCTATCTGGTGGCCGCTGAAATGCCAAATCACCAAACGCCGAGCAAGAATGATGATCTTCTTCATCTGGATCTTCGCCATCTTGGTCACTATGCCCTGGGTATTTTCCTTCAATCTGGTTGTAGTTTTCCATGAAAGCCCCAAAGTGAGGCTCTGCCTCGATGTTTGGCACAACCCTGTGAGTGAAGTCCTCTATTTTGTTATTGGAAACCTCATCTCTTGCTACATCTTACCCATGGTCCTAATCACCATGTGCTATATTCTAATCTGGATCAAAGTCTGGAGACGTTCCATTCCTACTGATACTCAAGATGCCCAGATGGAAAGAATGCAACAAAAATCTAAAGTAAAAGTCGTAAAGATGTTGGTTGCTGTTGTGATCATTTTCGTCCTGTCATGGTGCCCATTATACGTAATATTTGCGAGGATAAAACTTGGTGGACCGATCCAAAAATGGGAAGAAGAGCTGTTGCCAATGGTGACGCCAATAGCCCAATGGTTGGGATCATCGAATTCTTGCATTAATCCGATTTTATATGCGTTCTTCAACAAAAAATATAGAAAGGGTTTCGTGGCAATTATTAAAAGCAGGAAATGCTGTGGACGTCTACGATACTACGAGACTATTGCACTGCAGTCCTCAAGTACGTCGACACGAAAGTCTTGGCATTACAATAATAACAACCATGCGTCGATCACGCGGCGGTCACCGCCGGTGGACAAGAACGCTGTGTCCTTCATCTTCAACCACACGGGGGTGTAAAGACCTTTAGATGAGTTTTTGGGGTACTGCTCTAGAGCCATGGTCGGCTTCGCGTCGGTCGCGGACCGCTCCGCATGCCTACTGTGACGCGTCTCAGCATATCGACACAATACGACATTTTCTATTGTATGTTTTTGATTTGACAGTTTGGTGTTGTCATGTGCAAGAACTTTTAGACCTTCAAGTTAGAGTAATAAGTAAACATAATCAAAGTTTTTATTAATGCTAGTAGTAACTTGTAACTTTTATACGTAAGTCGGTTAACATGTTTTAAGGAGATTTTATTTTTACACTGATTGTATTAATTAAGAGCGTACAGAGGAAGCGCACATCGAGCACAAACATTTTGTAAGAAAAAGTTTTTACAGAGTTGAATTTATTTTTCATAAATTTTATGTTGTTTATATGTCAGTCAGTTTGTTTGCAATAATATTTGAATCTATTATGTTCGTTAATTTTGAAATTAAATTATTCCGTATATCTTTCAACTTTATACAATTAAATATTTAAAGTTTTATAAAAAAAAGTTAAAAATCCTAATACAAAACAAAAAATATCTTAAATAAAAAATAAATAAAAGCTTGATATAAACTACAGTACAAAATGCCCATTATGATACATAATTATTAATCCAAAAAGAATTGAGAACGGCCACGAGGAAAAGGGTTTTTGAATTTCTAAAATAAAATAAAAATAAATTTATGTTTTTAAAAAGCTATCCAATAATTGGTTTTATTTTAAAACAAAATAATAATTATTATTTTGTGTTAATGCATTTTACAATTATACAGGGTTATTGGTCCAATAACCTTGTAGTAGCTACCTGTTTATTAGTTTATATTATTTCTGTTAACTTTGGGAGGTAAGTGACAACCTAACAAAAATAGTTACTTCGGGCTACAACTATAAATCTGTAATCTCTTTTACTACTATTTGTAGCATATCTCCTAGATATTTGTAGAATTTATGACGATACAAGTTTGAGATCGTAAATGGTTTTAAAATAACTATTTTAACATATCATTCATTAGTTTTAGCTGAACTTTAGACATATACGCAGTTCATTATGTGGTTTGTGACTTGTAGGAAATATCGGCTGCAATATACAAAGCTTGACTTCGTCTTAGAGGCAATTAAGGCCACATATACTTTGTTCCAATGAAAATGCTACTATGAGTTTTGAAGTATCTACCACCATCAAATATATAGTTTGACTATACAATTAAACCTACACCCAGTAGTAGAAACACATTATTCTTCGTTCAAAAAACCAGTAGTTATCTTTATGATGCTTAATTTACAATAATATATAAACTATTGTATTTGTTTGGTTGTCGCTTATGTCCTTTATATATAATTTTATGTTCCTGGTTCACGTTAAGTAGCTAGTCCCTTCATATCGCCTTAAGAGCGTTTAATAAAAGCATTCGTTTTAGTGATTTAGAAAAATTGTAATCGTCTTATAATAAAATAAACGAATATACTACCATTACTAGTTATTGCAAAAGCTACATAATATATTGTTAAAGTATATTTATAGTGAGACATATTTATTAATAATATCAAATCACTTTTGTTAATGACAGTACAAGTAATTACTATGGACATGTCCTTGAATAACTTAAGAATCTAAAAGGAGTAGAAAGAAATATAGTAGTTAATAATTAACACACAATATAAATAAAAAAATATTTACGTATTTTATCAGAAATTATTAATAATAAAAAATAAAAATCACATGGATTTGTATTTTATTATTGATTAAATATAATAAACTGTAATATTATAAATCCAAATTAGTAAGGTGGTAATTTTAAGACTTTGTTTTTTTAGGTTTTAGACAATTGTAAACGGCTTATGTTATATTATGATGAAATAGGACGTGTCCACATTAATCAGTACGTTTTGAGCTTGACATTACAAATGGTTAATAATTAGGGTTCCTTCGTAAGTAAGTGATGCCTGGGCACAGCGCAGGCCATAGCCGCTTATAATGCACAAAATAATAGCTAAGTAAATAAATATATTTTTAACATTAATAAAAATAGAACGTGAGAAATAAAAATATTATAAAAATAAGTGAACTATCAATTTTAACAAATTTCTTGATGATTATTTGATTTTTGACCTCCTCGGCTATTTACAGTCGTTATTTAACATAAAAAAGTATACAGATATATAATATGAGCTATATTTTTATTTCTCACAAAATATTTTCTTATTAAATCGTCGTAATAATATTATATTATGTATGTATGTAATTAGTATCATATTATTAAACATATTAGATACTTACAATAGTAACCGCACATTTTGATAGGAGATACAAGTTTAAAATTAGTAACAAATTATTTATTTATAACAAAACAAAAAATAAAATAAAAATATTTTTCTACTTATAAAGTTGAATAAAAAAAACCTTGAATGTTAAAATGGTGTCTATCTTTGTGTTTCTGTGTCTTTGTCACTTATATTATTTTTAGAAGCAGCGCAATATATTTTAATTGTTTTCTTTGAAATTGAATTAGAATATCAAAGACAACGTCGAAGCTTGCAAGACTGATATAAATTGCTTGAATCTCCTTCAAAAGGATAATTTGTGTGATAGTAATAAAAGGATTTTGAATTCGACTATTTTTATATATTTAAGCTTAATCCTAGCTTATTAATTTTTGTTTAATAACTTACCCCAACTTTATTTCAGAAGCTTCCTATATTTTGGTGTGTTAAAAAAATGTTACCATAATTTGTAGACATCATACAATTTTTAAAATTTGTATCCTTCATTGCTAAGGAAATAGTAATAATAACTTAAAGTAACTTATTGGCAATATGTATGTGAATAAATTATTATTAAGATCATGCTGAGCATGTCATCTTAGGTAAGTTCTGGATACATTTAACTAATGGTTTATGAGAATAAAGCTGCGGGCAGCAATATTTCTAGAACTCAAACTATTGAATTAAAGATTAAAAATGGATACGACCCAGTAGATTAAGATGACATACAAGCATTTTATACTAAAACAACCCACAATAATCGTTTTAAATATTTCATTGAATCACTGAAATATATATTTTGTATTGTGAGTAAAAAACGTAACAATATGTGTATAGATGGTAATCAATAATAATATTGTACTTACATTTACTATAACGTTAATAATATTGAATATTATTATAAAACTAATAATTATTAAAATATCTTGACGCATGATGACATCGCATAGCGGTTGTACTACTACTATAAATAATTTTGATCTCCTTTCTTGAGGCTTGACTATTACAGTGGCTGTAGCTACATATGTGATTAATATGACAAAATGTATTATTTAAAATAAAATTAAACGAATAATTATTTTAAGATTATTTAGAAATATAAAATCAATAGTAGAATTGCAGTGAATACCATTTTCGGTTTTATTATGAGTGAAGCATAATAAATTTGGTTTAATTTATTAAAATGAATAAAAATTAAGCCTCAGGTACAAAAGCCATGTAGGTAATACATACAAATAATGGACGTAAATGATTGTATTATCTACTAGCAGTTTTATACTATTGAAATGTCTATTTAGACAGTGTTGTTTTATAATAAAATTGTTCTATAATTATACATATTTATACGAAAATTGGTAATTTTATCACATATTTCTATGTAAATAAATTGTAATATAAAATATTTGAATAGAACAATAAAATTTACTATTTTAATTTGAATTTTCTTTGGAATCATAGAAGCATTTCTGTATAATATTGCTGTTATTAATTTGCTGTGTTTGGTGTTAGATAATAGTGATTCATAAATAAATGTAAAATAATAATAAAATGAGACCTGATTTACATAACGAAATATTTCACCTTGCAATTGTAAACTGTTTGATGTAAAAAAAATCATATAATTAGTCGATATTGCATTATAATGTAGATTATAGAGTTAAACTGCTTGTAGTATAGCCGTTTATTAGAATTTATAAATGTATACATTATACTGTACATTTATGTATAAATAGTACTTTGTTGTTTTAAGCCATGTTAGGTGAACTTAGGATTTAGTAAGCTTTTTTAGTAAAAAATACTAATTTAATTGTAACTTACGGGAAACAACTCAAGACCAAGTGTGATTAATTTCATACTGTATAAAGGGTGCCTGAGGAAACATTTATGATGTGGGTGGCAATTAAATTAGTGATTTAAAATATAAAAATCAATACATGATTCCTAATAGAGTGAACAGAAGCAATTTTAAACATATGAAACTTCAATTCTAATCCGTACAATTTACCAACATATCAAAGAAAATAATCTCTCATTACCAAGCGGTTTCAAACCACGAATTGGTTTTTAATGGAATTTGTAAGTCATTTTCAACATTTTCTACCTAAAAAATAGTATTTATACGGTTTTTTTAGCGGTAATCTTGGGATTCGTTTACTCTAGCTTGATAGTAGGTACTACAATCTAGAATTTAGTTGACGTGAACGTCTTTCTAGTCTCTTCTAATTGAAGATGGAAACAGAAATTAAGTTTGAAGTAAATGTTTTAAAACTATTTTTTGGCCCTTAAAACTTATTATTGAGCTTATGTTTTATATTTTAAATCTTTTTGTGACTATTTATTTAATATTTGAATATATTAATTTTAGTTGAAAATGAATTATTTAATCAGTATCTTTAAATAGTAAAAATTGTGTGAGGTTTATTTCAATGAACCACTTTCATTCGACAAGGATCGGAAAATATTTTTTTTAAGAATATAGGTCTTCATGAACATACCTTCGTTTCGTACCGTACCGTTACCGGTTTCGTAGACAATAATAGACATGTTCGTGTTATGATTTCGCCATGAAAACGTCATTTGGTACTTCAAAACTTATTTTCCGATCCTTAGTCAAAGGGTAGAATCTTCTGTTTTCATTTTTGACTGTTATATAAATTTTCTTTATATTTATTTGTGGCTTTCTTTGGACTATAGCGTAGACCTTTGCATTTTATTAAATGTTATTTACGAATTTATTTTTAAAATATAATTAATTTTAACGTAGAAAAATATTTATCAACATTTAGTGTTTCAATTAGTTTGAGAACACAAGTTAAACTTTATTATGGTTATTTTTTTATAAAATTAATGTTTAAGAAAAATAATTTAATTAGATTGATTATATTTTACGTAATTATTTCTATATTTAGAACGAATTATTAGTATAAAATTTTCAATGATTCTATTACTTATTTACTCCATGCCTGTATTAAGTTTATTTTTAATCGATAAACATTATCATTACAAACAATAATTTTAAAAATAATAATTAATTAAAAATTAGTATTTGTAAATCTACAAATATAACTATTGTAACTACATACAACAGATTACAGATTTAGAAAAAATATGCAAATAAGTATATTATTATTTAAAAAAACAACACTTTAACTTACAAGTAATAGAAAATAATTAAAGTTTGCAGTTTATAAAACTATAAATAAAATTCTGTCATAAATATATTTCCTTTTAATATACCTATTTGTAAATCTTCAAGCAAAGTTTATTTTTTTATTTATTCGAAAAGTCTGTATTCTGTTGTATAGTTTAAAAAATATGTTTAATCAATAAAAATAAAATATCTGTGTGTTTTAGCCGTGATGATTAAATAGTTGTTTTGACAGATACAGCTTAGAAACTAACCAGACATACAGTCAAAATTATATGTAAATTAAATAAATTGAATGTAAAATGATATACTGGTCTTTTAATTTTCCATAATATCTATAAATATACAGGGTGTCCCAAAAGATTACGTAGCTGGGAAGGGGGGTGATAGGGATGGTCACAAGGGTCACCAGAAAAATATAAAAAATTCCCTCTGGGTGTTTAAAAAAATAGATGGCATTTTTTTAAAGAGTAAAAATTTTACACCTTGTGCTAACTGTACCTACAAATATGGCTGTATTAAAAAAAAATGCTGTTATGTAATCTTCAATAACAACAAGGTCATCAACATCAACATCAAAAATAACAAGGTGTAAAATTTTAAGTTTTTAAAAAAATGCAATTTTTTTTTTAAATACCCAGAGCGGATTTTTTTTTATTTTTCTAGTGACCATTGTGTCCACCCCTGTCACCCCCTTTCCCAGCTACTTAACCTTTTGGGACACCCTGTATAGGTATCCCTTAATACAATTTTCGACAACCTCCGTAGCGTAGCGGTATTTGGCTCGCTTTAATTCGTGGAGGTCGTGGGTTCGTTCCCCACTCAGGACAGGAAATCTTTGTGTAAATTCTAAGATTTCTTTCCGGGTCTGGTTGGTTGAGGGACTATACCCTCCGTGCTTCAGAAAGCACGTTAAGCCAATGGTCCCGATTGTTATAACATCATCTATAAGAATCGTATATTAAGGAACGGGCAGCAGTGTTCCCTTGTGTTCCTACAACATAATACTGCGGTCACCAACCCGCCTGCCAAGCATGGTGACTATGGGAATACCCTCCCTAGGGAGGAGGCCCAAGTTCAGCAGTGGACGACAAACGGGCTGATGATTTTGTACTCATCAGCTTTTGGCTTTTGGCGCAAATAAATCCGTGTGTTATAAAAAACTATACAAACTAAGAATATAAAACTTACTCAGAGTAATCTACACTCTATCTACATATACTAATTTATAAAACAGAAGAGTTTGTTTGTTTGTTTGAACGCACTAATCTAAGGAACTACTGGAGAAATTTGATAAATTCTTTCAGTGTTAGATAGCCCATTTGTCGTGAAAGGCTAATATCGTAAAGCTGAAGAGTTTGTTTGCTTGAATGAACGCGCTAATCACAGGAACTGCTGGCCCGATTTTAAAAATATTTCAGTGTCAGATAGTCCTTTTATTGAGAAAGGCTTTAGTATATATTTAATTATGAAGTTTCTACGGGAACTGGAGTTAGGTAATCATCGCGCAGAACCTAGTAACTACCGAAGATAAATAATTTCATTGTGTATTTGTAACTGCTAAAAATCACGGTCTAGCTAATCTTTCTTACCATCTCTTCAAGAAGAAAAAGTCCACTTTATTGCAAAATATAAGACAACACAGTAAATTTAAAGTATTCTGCAATCGGGGACCTTATAAAAGCGATCTGTTTCAAGCAACAGTTTGGACCGAAAAGTAAAATAACTAGGATCCCTTAGGGTTATCCTATTGGAAATATAAAGCTATCTACTGATAAGCACGTAATATGACTTAAATAACTTTTTTTTTATGAAAGATTACTAGTAGAGTTTTTGCAGTCTACTAGTATTCTCGTAAACCCCTCGTGCAAAGCTATAATGCTTGTGTTACGAGTGGGTTCACGTAGTTCCATGGGTGGAGATCGAACCGGCGACCACAAGATCACAAGTCCGACGCCTCCTAGCCATTAGGATGCTACGCTTTTATATACATACATAAAGATGCTTCAATATTGTTTTATAATTGGCATCTTTCAATAAGTCTGTGCAGAATACAAGATTGATTTAAAAAGTATCCATTGCAATAACGCCTGGTGGATAGTACACATCAATTTTACGACCTGCCATAAAACGTAGAGATCAGGCGGTGAGACGCAGCAGATACTTCGAGAATACTGTAATGTTACAAGATGGTTACATTGATTTTTATAGCTCCAGAAGATTGTTGGGATATAGTATAAAATCACGTTTTTATTAGCAGTTTATTTGTAAGCTTTTCATTTATTATTATTTTTGGTGAGATTTGTTTATTGGTTATAGCGCAGTGCAGTCTGGACCCACGAAAGCAACCACCGTGGTTTAGTGGTTAAAGTCTCGCTTTATATTTTAAAAGTCGTTGTTTCAACCCGCTAACAAAAATAATGTTTAAAATCAAAGTTTCCTGTTCAGGGTTTGGTTAGTTGAGAGTTCTCCTTATGTCGAAAAGAATGTTAAGCCGGTGGGCCTGATTGTCATAACATCATCTATTACAATATTATACTTGGTGCCGGGGTGCAGCATTGAAGTTGACCTCACATTGGGCGTGCGCGTTCCTTAAGCATGGGTAATGCGGACGACTGCAGGGATAAAGGGGTCGTGAGCTCGGCGCGCGCGTCATTCCTATCATTCACGCTCGAGAAGTTCCCAACGTTGGGTCAGCTTTGCCTGTCTATATACTATGCATAATACGAGTATAGCGGTCATCAACCCGCCTACCAAGCGTGGAGGTTATATCAAAATCTTCCTTTAAGGGAGGCCCATGTTCAGCAGTGGACGTTATACAAGGTGTAACGGAAAGGGTATATACATAGAAAGAGCAAGGCTTCTTTGGATCATAACAAACGATATGGCAAGCTAGCTAGTAAGGTTTCAACTCAAAATAAAATAAAAAAATGTCACTATTATTATGCAAACAAAAAATAAAAATGCGGAACCCTTTATTCAGAAATACCAGGAGTAAGAGGTTTATTTTTACTTGCAAATAGTTCGATGACATCGATCAGCTAATTGAGTGCTAGTGATGTATTTATTTCAATTTGAAAAGTTTGGTTTCTGGTATCTATGAATTTAAAAAAATGATTATTTCCGGACTTGTAGTGATAGGATTTAATAACCCTTGCCCTATCGTTTGTTATGATCCAAAGAAGCCTTGTTCTTTCTATGTATATACCCTTTCCGTTACACCTTGTATATAACTCTCGTTAAAGTTCGAAGTTGACTGAACTAGTGAAATGTTTATTTGCCCTGCATCTTGTAAAGTATTGTCTATTTCTCCAGTGTGAAGAAAATCATTTTAACATTTTAAATAATGCCGAAGATACTTTATTAGTTAAAATATTTGATTAAACAACAAAAAATCAATAGATATTTAAATTCCTCTCAAAGAATCTAATTAATACTTCAAATTTGATTATGTCAAACTTTGTTTTAAGACCAAATTATTACAGAAATGTTATAATTATGTATTTGTAACAAAAACAAATATTAGACAAACTTAAATAAGTTGTTTTAAACTATGCCATATCCTGACTCACAAAATCTGGTGGAGCAATCAACCAACATTTGCAATCAAAATTCCTGGGCCTTTCCCCGATCCTTAGTTTGCAAGAAACGGTCCGATACCCTCATCGACTCGAAGCCCGAGAAGCCCGCGAACGATAAAAAAAAATCAACAGTTGCAAACACTCACTTACAATCCATTATCCTAAGTCATAATTCGTCAATGGCGCCCATTGGTGCTTTACTTTGGTTACTTATGCAGAATACGCCCGGAGAGGTGGACTAGAATTGGCATCTGGCAGACGGAACTTCACCAGGAGGCCGTCCTCGGAAAAGTTGATGTGATTACCTAAACTACAACTAGCCACTGGCTACAACATGCTATTGAAAGGGATGGATGTATGAGGAATGAATTTGGGAAGACCTATGCCCGACAGTGAGATATACAGGTGAGGTTGAAAAAAGAAAATGGTTTCTAAATGAAGTTTAAGTTACAGCAACTTTACTCACGCACAAGAACCAAACTTAGACCAGTAATTTTAAGCATTTAGTTGCAGTATTTTATAAGCAACCTCCGTAGCGTAGCGGTATTTGGCTCGCTTTAAATCTTGGAGGTCGTAATTTTGATCCCCAGGCCGGACAGGAAATCTTTGTGTAAACTCTAAGATTTCTTACCCGAGTCTGGTTGGTTGAGGGACTACCCTCTGTACCTCGGAAAGCACGTTAAGCCGTTTGTCCGATTGTTATAACATCATCTATAATAATCGTATATCAAGGAACAGGCAGCAACGTTTCCTTGGTGATTCAACATAATACTGCGGTCATCAACCCGCCTGTTAAGCGTGATGACTATGGAAAATACCCTCCCTTGGGGGGAAACCCATGTTCAGCAGTAGACGTTATATGGGCTGATGATGATAATGATGATTATATAAGATGGAAGTTCCAAGTCAAGTTTACTAAGCCTACTTTCTACATTTACTCCAGAATAAATGTATTTAGAACATTGAATTTTGAGTACAACAACATATTATCCGCTGGTCGTGAACTCTGGTTTTGGGTCAGTAGCGCAAGGACGGTGCAGTAGGCCCCACGTTTTATTGCTCGAGGATAGCTTCACGTGAATGCGTTTACGGATTGCTGTTGCTTCCACGCTGAATTATCGATGTGGAATTAATACGATCTGTTATTTGAGTTGTTAAACAGTATACCTATATCATACTTATATTTAATTAAACTTGAAAGTTAGTAGGGATGGATGAATGGGTGTGTGCTACTACTGGATAGATTTCATATCCTACTAATATGATAAACGCGAATGTTTGTAAGTATGGATGGATGGATGTTTGTTACTCTTTCACGCCAAAACTACTTAACGGAATTGGTTTTTTTTTTAAATTTTGCACCGGGATACATTATACACTGGATTAACACATAGGTTACGAAAAATCACGCTTTAACCCACTGGAGCAGAGTAACGTGGGAATAACCGCGGGACGCAACTAGTAGGCTATAAAAAAGCATGCTATGACCCACTGTGGTAGAGTAATAGTCCAACGCAGGTAAAACCGCGGCACGCAGTCAGTTAGGGCTACTAGGGCAGCCAGTGGTCGAAATTCGACCATAATCAAATAACATATTCAACAGCATTCTGCATTACTTCCCTATATAAACTCTTACCTACCTACTTTCTTTCTTTTCTTTTCTTCTTTCTTACTTAATTCTTCTCTATATAGCTACTCGTCCGCGGTTTCACTTGCGTAGCTCAGGTTTCCGTGAGAACTTCATAAATTAATATAGCCTATGTTACTCAGGGATAATATAGCATTCTAATAGTGAAAGAATTATCTATATCCGTCCAGTAGTTTTTGAGTTTATTCGAAACAAACATACAAAAATACAAATTTTTCCTCTTTATAATATTAGTATAGTAGTACTCGTAAGTGTACGAAATTTTATCTGCGCAGTTATCGTAAAAATGGATACAAAGTTTTGTGTTACGTATTAATATATAGATAAAGAAAATTTTTATATTTGAGTTTTTAGTGTGTCATCAAAACAACCTCCGTATCGTATAACCTTAATCGGAAGTGTTAGGTTGGGTTCCCACTTGGGACAAAAAATCTTTGTGCATATGTAAGATTTATATTCTTATTTCCCGCTCTAGGGAATCTGAGTCAAGGGACTGTCCTTATGTCGCGTCTTAGAAAAACTATTTTAATATGTCTCTTGTTGTAGCTAATACATCGCCCAGTGTACATTTTAAATGACACAAAAGATAGATATTAACTCCGCTGTCGCAGCGTGCAGGACGCGTCAATACAATTGGTTTTAGCTCCAACAGTTTGTTATTAACTTTCTTTGTTGGTTTCACGTCTTTCACTCATATAAAATGTATTAAAATTGTAGTTTTGAGTAGTCTTATGTGCGGTATGTATTATTTTTTTTAGGCATTCAGTAAATAGAATTATCCCAAATACTCCTTAAACTTAGGTAACATTTCAGATCTTCGTTGTTTCAAATTATTAGTCAGTAGTTAGTTATTCTTTTGTTAAAGCCATTTTGACCTAGCTATTATTGACCGACATACCTAGCTATTAGGCTTTGGTCCCTTAAATAACTAATAATACTTTATGCACTATATATTACATAGGAACAACCTTTAACATTTATAATATCTGTAGTATTTTGTATTTATGTAGATGCACCAGCAGGTGCACGTCCCGGGCACGACCGTGGCCGAGATGACCTAAAATCGTCAGTTCAAGGTCTCAGCCCCAATGCAATGTCCCTGTTGCATGCACAGAGACAAAACAATTATTGGAGGCTTATGGATTGTAAGTTTGTGTTGTGGTACTAGTATTTATCCTCACTGGAGCGGATTTCGTCTTAACTATCAGTCCGTATTACGCCCACGGCTGAACATGGGCATCCGACAAAGAATATTTACTACGCTTGGTAGGCGTAGTATTATTTAAAATATAGGTAGCAAATCTGTTGCTTTTAAGTTATCCATGACATTCTAACAGGAATAAGTTACATTTCCAAAAATCTTTTACTGACTGCTTTTTTTTATAGTTATTACAATAATAGAAATATCAATTATAGTAAAATATATATTTTTTTAACTCCGTATTAGTCCTGTTCCTTCATATTACTTGTCACACAATCCATCCATATTTTATTTTTCCTCCCTCTTCCTCTCCATCCATCTACATTCATATTCATTACTCTTTTCGTCACATGCGAATCATTCCTCATCTACACAAGACCATACCAGGACAACCGAATCTTTTTTTTTTAATGTTCATCATTATCATCAGCCCGTATAGCATCCACTGTTGAACATGGGCCTCCTCCCGGGGGAGGGTATTTGCCATAGTCACCACGCTTGGCAGGCGGATTGGTGACCGCAGTATTATGTTGTACCACACAAGGAAACGCTGCTGCCCGTTCCTTGATATACGATTATTATAGATGATGTTATAATAATCGGGACCAACGGCTTAACGTGCTTTCTCAACCAACCAGACCCGGAAAGAAATCTTAGAATTTACACAAAGATTTCTTGCCCGGCGTAGGGATTGAACCCACGACCTCCGAGATTTAAAGCGAGCCAAATACCGCCACGCTACGAAAGTTGTCAATAAAATATTACTAGAAGAGATTTTGCACACATTCCTTTTCAACTTTGCTATCATAGCTTCCAATTTTAAACTTCCGCTATTATACTTATTCCTCTTTATTCTTCTTCATCAGCCCTCTTACTTCCACTGCTGAAACTCTTAAAGAGACCTTGGTAAACCAGGGTCGTTGAGGGATATTGCCGTAATCATCACGATTGGCAGGCTTATGATGATCACAGTAAGATGGTAGTATCTTTGAACTGATAGATGCTGCCCTTAGTCGCCTCTTAGGAAGGTATGGGGTGGTCAGGCTTATTCTTCTATTCTATCACATCATCTATATCTAAAGATTTTTTGTCTTTGGTTTTTTTTTGTTTCGCTGTTTGTACGGACCAAACTCCGAATGAAAACCGATTCCGAAAACAACCATGAAATTTTCATGGTTGTACTTTACATCCCCAGTCAACATTTTAAATACATTTTATTACAGAAAATCAATTACGTGGTTCCCGTGGGATAGTTAAAAAAACGAAATAATAACAAATACCACACGTGCATCAGCTAGTAATCAATATAGTAATGTATTACAAAAAATGCATTCTTAAGAAATTTGCTAATGCTACTTACCTCTTTATTAACCACTCTTCTTCGTTCAGTCGTGTCATTTCTAAGGTAGTTAAAAAGATTTCTGTTCAAGTTTCCTACAATAGTTTTATTTTCACCCAATAAAACCATGACCCTGTTCGATTTATTTTATTACACTTCTATAGCTATTTTATTGAGATATTTAGTTAAGTTTTAGGATTTCCGCCATGTACACTCAACCAAGAAGATAGGTTAACACATTGTGAAACGCATTTTAGATTTATATGTCCAAGTTTATGAGTAGAGTGCACTGTTATGCGTATTTGAAGCTAGAAGCGAACTTTTTATCCATAAAGAATAAAATGATGTTACTATGTGCTTTCCGGCTTAAAAAAATCTTCCCACGGGTGTCGTAAATGGCGGCTAAGAGACAAAGAGCTGATGAATTTGCAGCAGAATTTGTCAACTCATGTTCACCATATTTTTTGTGGGCGTGTTTCATACCATATTAGCTGCTCCCAATTCGGAAGCAGCTAAGATGTTATATGATATAATTAATTTGTAAGTTTGTTGTACTATTTTGTAATCATAGGGCATGACATATTATATTTAAAAAGTCCTGTTAAATAAAATATAACAAAAATATATAAAAATTTTACCATCTTGCTGCGATTACCAATCCACCTGCCAATCGTGGTGATTTTGGCATAATAACTTTCGTGAGTATTGTTTATATTTTATATATTAAAGTCTAGTTTAACTCAGGTGTAATTATTACCGGATAATAGAAACCGTGGTTGAGAAATCGCCATAATAATTATACATGATCCAAACCGGACTTTAATATCGCAATATGACGCGGAAAATTAAGAAATTTAAGAATACTTGCCGAATTCTATTAAGAGGAGGTCTATTTTCAGCTGTAGACGGGCTGGGGCTATTAAAGTACTGGTATAATAATATTTATATAACTACATTGTTTTGTACATAAGCTGTTAACCTAACTCCATGGTCGACTGTACTTGACTCCTACACGAATGACAAATTTTCTTCAAACATATGTAGGAATTTCTTTAGCATAAATTTGTTTTTTTTTACAGACTTGCTACTGCCCGCGACTTTGTCCTCGTAAAATATCGATTTAAAAGCTATCTACCTAACAATGTAAAATCTATCTAAATCAAATCAATACTACTTATCGATACATTTAGAAATTAGGCAAAATACAGGACAAACAGAAAGACGCGACACAATAACATTAGCTATCTACCAATGAAAGTCTCATCAAAATCGGTCCAGACGTTACTGATATTAGCGGGAACAAACAGACACACATAGACAAATATTTTTTTTATTGTGTTTTTTTTATTTATACCCAGTATAATGTCACATGCATTTATAAAGCGCTATTATTTTTCTATTTGTATTGAAAACAAAAAAATCACCGGCGTATCACAATAGTGTTTCATGGAACTCGACATTCTGACAGAGGTCTTGAAGCAGTTTTTGTTTTATATTACTAGCAGATTTTTGCACAATAATAGTATTCTTGCTAACCCCTCGCGCTAAGTTAAAATGCTTATGTTACGAGGGGGTTCACGTCGGTAGTGCAATGGATGGGGATCGAACCGACGACCACCGAAGCCCTTAGCCATTGGACTACGCCCGCTTTCAAATTACAAACCTTAACATGCCGTTTCGAGCCCCACATTATCTTTCAAAAAGTTTACCTTTTGAAAAAAATTGAGGGGATCGAAGAAAATGATTTAAAAATATTCAAAAACAATTATTTAAAAATTATCAAAATGGCTGCAAACCTGAAATACTTATCCATTACTAGAAATTTGTATTGTAAATCTCTTTTAAAAAAGGGTTGAGTTTATCAATTTGACAGATGTCACCTGCCAACAACACCTACATCAAATAACGGACATATTCTATTCTTAAAATAATACCTTCACTACAAATAAGTTTAGATAGTATTCACATTAATGATGCAGGAACTAAAACAAGTTATACAGAAATAAAATTAAATGAAAGAGTTTTTTTCTTAACCCTTAATCAAATATTGGGAAATGATTACCCACCATATTTTGAACTTTATGTACTTGTAATAAAGATCAAAACCAATGAATGCAAAACATACCTTATGTCCGTTTAAGATTACTAGCAGAGTTTTTGCACACAACTAGTATTATTATTAACCCCTCGTGCTAAGCTAAAATGTTTGTGCTACGAGTGGGTACACGTCGGTAGTGCAATGGGTGCGGATCGAACCGGCGACCACATGACCAAAAGTCCAACGCCCTAGCCATTGGGCTACGGTCACTTCAGCATCGTTGTATCAGATATTTAATTAATCAGCCTGTCTCTGTCCACTGTTGGACATAGGCATCCCCTAATTTGCGCCATAGCACCCTCCGCATCAAGTGAACTCCGGCTATCAGATATAAAATAATAATTTATTGTCATTTAATTTTTTCATGTTTGTGTATTTTCTTTATTATGGGTCATCATTCATCATTGACCGTGGTTCAACAAACTCGCTGAAAAAAGAGCAAAATGGCTTGAAGGCTACATTAATCCACCTGCTGTTACAGGTGTGCGTTCAGGATGTGGTTGTCCTTAACAGTCTAAAATTGATATACACAGCCATAGAAAAAATGTATATCACAAACAAACAAAAGAGGCCTACGTTGAGGCTTGTGTTCATCTTTAATGTATATTAAAATTTTGTAAAATGATTTATGTCATACCTAACCTAACATAAAGTTGTGACCTTTGTATCGGGGAATGCGCTGTCTCTTGGGATACAGGAAACCACCTAGTCTTAGAGGCAGAGTTGCATCAATTTGCGATGTGTTTGGTAGAAAATAAATTAATTTATTATTATTATTAATCTCGCTTGATGGTAAGTGTCAATATAGACTTATATGAAATCACTTGCTTAGTACCACCAGTCACTTAGCAAGCACAAGTCGGGGGCTAGATACTGCAACTTAAAGCCGAGTCAAAACTAATCTTAATTAATATTCATCATCATCGTCATCGTATAAGCGTCCACTGCTGAACAAGGGCCTCCTCCCGAGGGAGGGTATTTGCCTTAGTCACCGCGCTTGGCATGCGGCTTGGTGACCGCAGTATTAAGTTGTTACTCACAAAAAAACTCTGCTGCCCATTATATACATATACGATTATTATGGATGATACATTCGGGACCAACGGCATAACGTGTTTTCCCCTGGCACGGAGGGTAGTCCCTCAACCACTCAGACCCGGAAAGAAATCTAAAATTTCCTTCTTAATCAGAGAGCCAAATACTACTACGCGTAGTGGTATTTGGCTCTCTTTAAATCTCGAAGGTCGTAGGTTCGATTCCCATGCCGGACAGGAAATCTTTGTGAATCATCCAACCAGACATTTCAATATCAGAGTTTAAGAAATATGGAGGTGGTAAAATGAATATTATAAATAGAAAATGTTTCATTGTTCTTTCATAAAATATTTTTTTTTTGCATTAGAAAGCTACGCTATCCAGGAGTAACATATGCTATATTTAATTATGAATTTCCCACGAAAACGGGAACGAGGGTAAAACCGCGCACGGGAAACTAGTGTTATATAAATATCATCCTAAAATTTAAACTGCATTTGACCTGTATAGAAATGGCCGTGAACGGCTTAGCGGCTGGGACCTTGACCAAATTGTGCATACGCGACACTTTACTGCCTGCT
This sequence comes from Nycteola revayana, assembly GCA_947037095.2. NCBI lineage: Eukaryota > Metazoa > Arthropoda > Insecta > Lepidoptera > Nolidae > Nycteola > Nycteola revayana. Next base: position 14,364,321 of record OX344859.2, on the reverse strand, counting down.
AACATTTTTCTCTAACAAAACCATGCATACAATTATAAAACACTTCCTAAGATGAATTTCATTAATGAGAAACAAAGAAATGGCGTTTCATTGTGGAATTTTATTATTATTGTAGATGACGGCGGTCACTGGCGTTCCCCAAATAAAAAGAAAAATTTACCTATGATGCACTTTCCACGAGCCAATGGCTATTTCACTGTACACATTTTTACTACACACATCCCCTTTATACGCAGGAGAACCAACTCCAAGACTCTCTAGGCCAATAGGCCAATAAACAACAACAAACTGTAACCAATCTTTGATAAAATCTAGGACCATTATTGTAGGTTTCCTCCAAGATCATTACGTACCCAGCTTCGTCTGTAAAAATTCAGCCACCGAACCTTATATCTTTGCTTTCCATACGATTTCATTACGAGCCAGCAAATTAATCAACTACAGCAATTTATCCCAAACATTGTCTTCAGCAATCCAAAACGCATGTTTTTAGTAACCTTCCACATACCTACGGGCAAGGTCAGGGATGAAATCGGCCAGTAAATTCTGTATCGATTGCAAATGTCAACGTCGGGAAAGGCGCAGTTGCATAACCTAACCTTGAACTGTTTTTGGCCTGCTCTGAAACTAGGTTGGGGCACGGAGCACATACCTAAAGCGTACAGCTGTACTGGTTTCCTGTATTGTAGTTTATTGCTTGTTTGTATTCTACAAGTTATTGCCGCTTGGTTTGTTGGTGAATTACGGATAATGATGTCGGTTCTTTAGTTATTGGAAGGCGGGTTTCATGATTTCATTTTAAGAAAATTGCTGAGCAGATGTGACGTAATAACTAAGAATATATAAAACAAATAATTTCATATATTGCTAAAATGGATAAGAAAACAAAAGTCATCATCCTCACGTAGGTACGTAAACTGAATATGATATTTACTGAAGTGACAATAGTTTCTAGCATCTAATAGTATTCTGCCATCTAATAGTATTATGATTTGTTTATTAATCTGAATTTTGCATCGGCAGGACTCGAAACTGCATCTTAGGTTTAGCCCCTATTGCCTTAACCAATTAGTCTACGGTGGAACCACAGCCGGTCATCGAAATTTATTTATCTTTTTGTAACATATCTCTAAGGGGGACGTTTTAACTATAGGAAAAAGAAATTATTTGTATTACAAATTTATTTAATTCTAGATGTTCATTGACATGTTTTCGTGGGGTTTCCAAAACAAAAATTTCATACAAATCTTGTCCAATTCATAATTTAAAAAAATCTAACTATAATTAAAAATTGGTAAAGTCGTTATCCGGTTAGTGCGTACATACATTTTTGTGATTCATTTTTATTTATAAATATAGATTAAGACTAAATGTCGCTGCACAAATTACCTACTTAAAAGTCCGTGCAGTCGTCTCCTTTATTAAACTTAGAATTTGTTAAAAGCACATCTCAACCCATACCTATCGTAACATACCCAAAACTGTGTATCAAAATTGTGTTCAGTATTTTTTTTATCAGTAGGTGTAATCCTGAGTGACCTTAGTAGTATTTTGTTTAAATCAAACTCCAGTTTTAATCAAACATGAAAACCAAGTGATCAAGAACAGAAGTAATACAGACAACAAAAAACAGTGATTTTTATTTCTAACAAACAAAAGAAAACGGTACTTAAAATACGGCTGCACGTACTAAAAACTAAATGGTGTCAAAATGACAATGCATACACATAATATTTTCTCACAATGAAGCGATAGAAAAATCTATTCAGCGCCCGGATATGGTATCACTTTTATCAATCTTTACGACTATACTAAATGATATTTTACTATAGCACATAGGAAATGGTAATAGTCGAGATTTATGCCACATGGGTGGCTGCTATGAAGGCTAAATATACGTAAAATATTTGTATATTTTTTCTCGTGTGTTGTATTTGGTTGTTTCTGGGAGCAATAGCCCGTTATATTTAGTTTATTGCTTGGTAGAAAAAGTATTTTGGTTTCATTCGCGTTGGTTGCTACTATGATACGTTATGAATCTGTAAATACAAAGCAATCAATCGTAAAACTTATTGTTTTAAAAATTGGTCGAGTTTCATTTTTTACGATTTATCGTTTTTTCTTCTAATTTTATAAGGTAAGGATACAAAATGTAAGCCTTTATTTTGTCTGTTGGTTTTTTTGTGCGTATTATCTGCCTAATATCACAAACTGTGGTATTTTTCATTTGTTTTTTATTTATTAAACGTCATGCACAGTACATTGTACAATGGCGGACTTAATGCCAGGGGCATTATCTACCAGTCTACCTTTGGGTGATGCAAATATATTTTTGGTAGGGTGCATATTAAACGCAAAACTTACGCTATAATAAATATTATAACTTATCCCTAAAATAATAAAAACAATAATTAAACTATATAAATAAATAAATATATAATATACTAAAACCTATCTATACCTCTATTATAAAAATGTATACTATATTAAATATATACCTACACATATTGTCAATACCAATGATTGTGAATTAAATACCTGCCCTAGTGGATTTATATATATCCTCACGTACTTTTTTTTTGAAAGTGTACCTGCTGTTTGCCATCCTGATTTCCTGGGGGAGATCATTCCGGAGGAGTACTGATTTATACGAAACTTTCATTGTTAGATAACTTATAAAATCCACATTTATACGGATGAAGATAGATGATAGAAGATGATGAAGTCGGGCAGTAGCTAGTTACTAACAAATTATTCTAACTATGTTTTAAAAGTACTTATGGTTTTTCAAATAGTTATTCTAACTATTTGAAAAAAACATCTAGGTAACTAACAGTAACTATAGGTAACAGTATATCTTACAAATCTACAGATTAAATATAGTCCGTCGGTTCCTCCTGTGACATTTATTCCTCCTACGTTCATCGTTCAGCCTGTTGTCGTCCACTGCTGAACATAGGCCTTCCATATTGATTTCCAGCGGGAACGATTGCAAGCAGCCTGTATTCACTGGCTTTTTGAGACCTTTATTAGGTTGTCAGTCCGTCGTGCAGGCGTTCGTCTCCCGATGTGTTTGTGTTTTGTGAGAAACTATCTGTCCTCGGTCGACAGTTCTTCGAGCTATGTGCCCTGCCCATATCTTTTTCAGCTGGTTAATGCGTTGAGCAATGTCCTTGATCCATGACCTTCGTTCTTCTACAGATTTCTTCATTTTTGGTTAGATCACGCAGTGAAATGCCTTTTTTTTGTTCCGGGGTGAAATGCTTTTACTCATTCCCACCGCCGCTGCAGCGTATTCGCTCGCTGGCGGTTGGATATGTGGGACTCGTCCTCTCCATAGCGTGGTACGCTAAGCTCATACCACGAGGAGAGGACCCTACACCACTAAAACCCCCCGGACACTCCTTCGATCCGCCGTTGGCGGGGGCCGGGTACGCATGAGCAATCAGTCCCTACGCAAAACAATATTAATTATGATGGGGGGGCCGCCCCGGCATCATAATTAATATTGTTTGTATGATTAGTATCTAGCGGATTTCCGCCGAAAATGTTTTTCTCCTACTCCTGCAACCCAAAGGTGCCACGATATAATTATTATATTTCAGTAGCAACCTTTATGTTTCGGAGAACCAAAATCAATTGGGAATTTTCAAAACACTGCTTCGTTAAAATTTTCTTCAGGACTATATCAATTGCGAATTGAGATTTTATTCCAGATCAAATTAAACTACAGATTTAAAAAAACTTTTTCTTTTTGTAGCTGTTGCCCGCGGCTTCGTTTGTGTAGATTTTGATTTCTTCATACAAACTTAGTACTCCCGATTTTTAATATATTTTTATCGGATTAGACATCCGATAAAAATATATTAAAAATCGGGAGTCATATAGTAAAAACACTATACAAGTTTCAGGTCTTTACAGTTATCGGCTAAGACTGTGTGTTATGAACTCTTGCCCTGAATGACTAACTGACGCATCATCAGTTAGTCATTCAGGGCAAGAGTTTGAAAGTAGAGATAGAAGTATTAATATTACTAGTATTATATAAAGATAATATATTAGTTTGGTTGCAAAACAAAATAAAATGTACATATTTACAATCAATAAAATAATTTACATATCTTTATACTCCTCCTAAACGGGTGGACCGATTTGAATGATTATATTTGTATGCGTTTGGGTGGCGCCCTGAATGGTTTATATTTACAAATCATACAAAATATACATATATTAATATATATATCATTTAGGACAACGTCTGTCGGGTCCGCTAGTTATTATATAAATTTATAAAATTTGAGATACATTATTAATTATTAACATGCCTTATATAAGAACAAGATTTCTTCACAGACGACACGACGGTTTCACTCATGCAACTCACACATGAGTGAAGCCGTGCGGGAAGTCAAGTGTACTTCCCGCAACTCATATGTATGAGTAGAGTAAGTAACACTACTTAAATACAAATCAAACTTCAATTAGAAGTATTGCAGGTTTTAGTATATAGGTAATATGTTTAATTAATTAATGCCACTTGGAATTTCTAAGTTGTGTGAAATGGCGTATAGTAATTACTGCGTCTCATACGTCATCCATTCGTCACGTTACATACAAGGCGAAACACGGGACAAAGCATGAGGTTGGAATATAAGTTTAGTAAAACAGTGGTTTAGTTGGAATTTCCTTAAGGTCATTTTCATTACTGAAATTATTAGCATTGAAACTTAGGTACATGTGTGATGGTTAATGAAGTACCATCACTCATGTGCCTACATATATTTTATGCCCGGTGAAGTAGCAAAAGCCTGGTGGCTAACTATATACGTCCGTAAGTAATAAAAAAAAAATTAAGTGAGGGGAACCCTCACAAACTTAGTATTATATAAATAAAACGTTACTGATTGTCATATATTATCATTGTGTTAGATAGATGGCGCTATTGAACAAATAAAAGTCGCAATAGTAACGTTCTCATATGGGTCTTTGTTGAAAATTTTATAGTGTTATAATTGTAAATTTAGTAAGCCAAAGGCAGTGGTGAAACACGTGCTACTATTGTTAAGAGTCGATTGTAGTCCACTACTGAACATAGGTCTCCTCCCGGGGAGGGTATTTGCTATAGTCACCACGCTTGACAGGCGGATTGGTGACCGCAGTATTATGTTGTACCACACAAGAAACGCTGCTGCCCGTTCCTTGATATACGATTATTATAGATGATGTTATAACAATCGGGACCAACGGCTTAACGTGCTTTCCGAGGCAAGGAGGGTAGTCCCTCAACCAACCAGACCCGGAAAGAAATCTTAGAATTTACACAAAGATTTCTTGCCCGGCGTAGGGCATCGAACCCACGACCTCCGAGATTTAAAGCGAGCCAAATACCGCTACGCTACGGAGGTTGTCCGTTGGAACCATAGCTATCTTAATTTCTTAAAATTGTAATTTAAAAGAACTCAAAGTATAAATAAAAACCTACTTCTCAGAATCCAAGGACAGAAACTACTAAGCAGAAAAAACTAACCAACAAATAAACGCAACCATTTCCCGGCGTTCAAACTAAAATCAACTCGAGATAAATTTTAATGGTGCAAAAGCCGCAAAATATCATTTTAGCGAGGTCGGGGCGCGCACTTGGCCTGATTTCCGGATATTATATAATGTTTACTACATTCTAGAAGTTTCTATTCTATACCTTTTTTATCCTTACTAATTTACTTAATCAGACCGATTTTGCCAAGCCAGAGTCGTTGAAGTACATTATGCTTGGCAGACATATGATCGCAGTAATATGGGAGTATCTTTGAAGTGATAGATGCTGCTGCCCACCCATCAGCTAAATTTCCCTTTGTCACCTTTTACGACACCCACATCAAGATATGGGGTGGTCTATTTCAAGTATGAAACCGTACGGCTTATACAACGTGTTAATTAAATAACGCAAAACCTCTTAGGTTGTGATTGTGCTCAAGGATATGAACAACTTTTAATATGGTACCAACACTGTAACTCGAAAAAAAAAACTTTTTCATACATTCTGGTTGAGTAGGTATTGACAATTTGTATGGAACAGCTGATTTTTTACTTCAAGTTGCAATGTTGGCCTCTTAGAAAAAGTTGTTCATATTCATGAGCACAATCACCACCCAAGAGGGTCTGCGTTATTTAATTAAACGTTTTATATTAAGATATACAACGTTTAATTAAATAACGCAGAACCTAAACCCAGACCCCTAGCTTAGGCTAGGGGTCATTTTTTTTACGATTTACCACAATTTTTCCTAGATGAAGGTTCAATTATCGCTTAAAAGAATCGTTAGTTTGAGTTGAGTATTGTGTATCACAAATCACACTCAGATTTGCTACAAGAAAACTCATAAATGAGTTAATTTCGCCATTGTACATCATCTTTAATTGTTGTAATTTCATTATGTTACTTTCATGTGCACAATAAAGAATAAATAAATAAATTAGTTAATCTGTGCTAAACATTGTTATTGGGAATCAAATAACTAACGTCTTATTGGATGTGTAGGTCTTATACTGTCTGTTTCATTCAAGACGGTAAAGCAGACGTATGCCATAGAGCTTAAGGTGAAGATTTTTTTTTAATAAACCCAAAATATTAACTGCACGATAGACCGACGACCTCATAAAGGTTGCGGAGAGTCGGTGGATGCAGGCCGCTAGCGATCGTTCCCGCTGGAATCGATGGCGGAGGCCTATGTTCAGCAGTGGACTACAACAGGCTGATGATGATGATGATGTAAAACAAAGTAAATACTTGTGACTATGCTACAATGGTATATTGTTTTATGCAGTGTCGTTAAGCTACATGGTAAGTTTATAACTGGGGTTGCGACTATGCATAATTTAGACAATCGATGCAAATCGAGTGAATCGTTTGGCAGATTACACTTCATTATTTATTCGTGTGGATTTTGAATGACTTGACAGTTTAATATGTCACTGTATTTTTTGTTTCTGGGAAAAAAATATATAAAATGCTGTTTAACAGCAATTTCACAGTAAAAAGTTAACGCTATGTGGTTTACTTTTTAATTCTTGTTTACTTTATTTCATGTTGGGGAACGATATTACAATTTTGAACAATATTAGGAAACCGATTATATTGAATTCACAGAATCGATATTCAGATATATTCCTTTGGTAGGTAGATAAAATATCTTTTTTACGTTTATCATGTATACTTATCCGTTTATAACGGTATAGTACAGTAGACGTTTTTCTTAATTTATCTTCTATAAACTGAATTTGACAGCCAAGTTAAGTGAACAGTGAAGTGAACATTACAGTTCACTTAATTTAGTTACCTTAAGTAGGTAGGTATTAGTTGCAACGCCAAACATGTACGTTATAAACGCGAGTTGTTCAACTTTGTGTATATTTAAGGTAACGGTGCAAATATTATTATTTTTGTTTTGTTTCATTATTTACATCTGGAATCTGTCTCTAGAATATATTTTCCAAACATTGCAGCCTACCTCTAAAAATGCAAATACAAATCCTTTTCGCAAAGTGGGCTAACAAAGTCTACCGTCCGAGGTGCGAGGACACCCAAGATCACCTCTGAACTAGGTAATCAGGTCAGCAGTGCCTAGGGGAACCAGGTTTTAATGGCTTGTATAGACATTCTGTAGTTGGTTTTTTTTGTATTGATACCTACGTATGATTTTGCATTTTTTTATTTTTTTTTAATTGGAATTTAGAACAGGTACTGTTTTGCAGGGCTGCATATTCTTTATATATTTTTAAAATCTACAGGTTCTTCGTATATTGAAGCGAAGGAAAATATACAACTTTAGTAATTTTGTACGCCTGATACGGCAGAACATGTTGGAACTATGTATTATTATTAAGGTATCTCCACATGAAAACATGAAGCCCATGCATCATACAAACAAATGCATCTTTATCTTTAAAGTACAGCAATTTGTTGCCTAGAGTTGTCTATTATAAAACTTTGAGATTTGGTATGATAAATATCTACCTATATTATGTTTAACCCTTTAAGGCATAGTTTTCATTTAAAAATCGCAGCCATCGTTTTATATTTAACAAACTTAAATTGGTATAAACACTTTACTACATAGTTTACTTGTTATGTGAAAAAAAGTACTAGTGTATTAGCTCATCAGGTGATTCGTAACTACGAATAAAGTAAAGATTTTTTTCAGATGTACATTATATACATAGTTAGCCACTAGGTTTTCGCTACTATCAGGGATATAAAGGCGAGCAGTGCTCTAGCCTTTATAAAACATTTAACAACTATACAAGATATCAGTCATGATACCTGCCTAATATTATTAAGAAATAATTATTTCCATAAAAATGCTCTTATAAGATTATTGTCATAGCAATGTAACAATTAAATTTGGTAAATCTTGGCGATTTACCAAATTCAATTGAAACGTCCTTGAACATTTATGAGTGTAAGCCATCAATAATTCAAAGGTTTATATTTAAAAGGCAAAATTATATTCGTTTAAAGCTCGTTAAAATACTTTTGAATCATAAAGCGGTAAAGATCCTTGAGCCACAAACTTTATTTCTTCCGTTATATTGTGAGCGGATTTTCTTGAGTTTTAATTTGAAAGTAATAAGTTGCGCTTTTAACCGTTGAGTCTTTGAGGGAACATTTCACGGTTTGTGAGCAAACGGTGCCTTTTGTCAAGAGAGGTTTTCTCAGTCAGCAGTAATACAAAATGTTATGACGGAGGTAATGCATGTTGTGTCAAATGGCGAATGGCTTATAAGCGATTAGTTTATAATATACATGGCTTCTTTGATGGAAAACTTCAAAAAGTACCTTACAATGGCGAATAAATGTGTGACATAGATATCTCGTACCAGAAAGTTTACATGGTTAGACTAATACAAATACATAAATATATAATAAATAAATTTATATACAACAGCTCGATTGAACCTATCTAATATTAAGTTTAGTTTTAAGTCCTTTCTGTCTCTTTGTAAAAGTGTACAATAAAGAGTTTATCCATCTATCTCGACGAATATATGCAAATATTTTTTGAAGTTTATAATTGTCAACAATTTTATTATTTGCCTGCTTGGAAATGTAAAAATATGAATTAATCTGACATAAATTAAAAAAAATATTCATTGTCTGCAATAAACATTTTGAAGCGGCCGTAGCCCAATGGCTAGGGTGCCGTACTTGCGACCATGTGGTCGCCGGTTTGATCCCCACCCACTGCACTACCGACGTTAACCCACTCGTAACACAAGCATTTTAGCTTTGCACGAGGGGTTAACAAGAATACTAGTAGACCGCAAAAATGTGCAAGTAATCTTATTAAAAAAAGAATGATAAAATCATTCACAAAAGTCCCAAATTTTCTTTAGGAACAGTGTCCCTACCAACTTTAAGTGGTCAGTATCGGCATTGGAGGACACCAATAAATTAGTGTCGTGACCCTAGACTTGTGATTTTTCGTCCCTTGACCTTTCATCAAGGATTCTTTTAGTACAAGTTACACTATTAAGTCTATCAGATCGGTATTGACAATCTGATGATATATTTAAGATTACCGTATAACTTTGCAAAACCGTTCTAGTTCGTTATGCGTGTCAGATTGTGTGTGAATATTTTTTTTTAATTAATAATTAACATCGCAGGAATCCGTGGTTGCAGGCCGTTGAAAGAAAAAAAGAAAGAAAACACATTTAATTCAGCCCAACACACAACATAATAATATTATACAATAAACATTTAGTTAAAGTACAAACAACAAGACGGCTTGGACGTTTGGGAATTATTCCTGCTGGAAATCGAGGCCTATGTTTAGCAGTGGATGACAACAGGCTGATATGATGATTATGATGATGATGATGATGATGATACAGAAAATCTACTAGAAATTGTAAAATTAATTTATTCAGCACTTAGGTATTTACACAAAAAATGATGCAGTCTGTTTTATGATAAGAAATCCAACTGAAAACCAGCGCTAGGTATCGCCTAGCCTATGCGTGGTGACGACTTTTTCGGCAGAACATGCAAGGCGTCTTATTGTTTTGTACAATTAGCTAAATGTTATATGTAATATCTTGTGTGCTGTGCTGAATTAAATGTATTTTCTTTCTTTCTTTCTATATGCCTACGTTTGGCATACATTGCAACAATTTTCAACATTAACAATGACTTTTGCATGTCAAGAAAAGAAAACGTTAATCTGTTTTACACTACAGCTTCCCTAAAGGCATCCTCACCGCTGCGCTTGCGCAGTGGTAAAACTGATTCCACATTTGGAATGCGTGTTCCTCAAGTGTGTGTCACATGCGGACGACGCGGTGGCGGGCGTAGCGGATGGCGAGCTCGAGGCTCGCATCCCAATGTGGGGTCAGTCTTAGATGTATAAGACCCCCGTCTCCATATAAATTATATTCATCTTCATCAATAAAAGGAGTTTACCTAACTGTAATCAACGGTAATTTCGCCAAAATAATGATTACAAAATTGTGAAAAGGTTTTTGTTACAAATATATTTTAACAACACAAAACTTATGGCAATGAACCCATCAATGTCTGTTATCAACAAAGAGTTAGGTAAGTCTTAACCGTTAAATAAAACGGTTACAAATTCACTTATAAACTTCGTAAGTGTACAAGTACGAAGAGTTTTCGTACGTTTACCTTATTTGTGCAAAGCCTTGTCACGCGATTTCCTTCGCGTAGCTTTGTTCTCGCTGGAATCACATCATTTAAATATAAAACTGGTCAAGTGCGCACGGAAGGTTCCGTACCATTTTCAAGCGTCTACCTGTTACCGTTTTTGATAACGAGCAAAAAAAGCAAAAAAAAAAAGTATTTTGTATGGGAGCCCCCCTTAAATATTTATTTTAATTTATTTTTAGTATTTCTTATTATAGCGGCAACTGAAATACATCATCTGTGAAAATGTCAACTGTCTAGCTATCGCGGTTCTTGAGATACAGCCTTGTGACAGACAGTCTTAGTTAGGGTCCCGTTTTGACCCTTCGGGTACTTAGGGTGCCCTAAAAACCTACGTTACTTTTCATTGACATACAATCTTAATGGTGAAATAAATTTTTAAGAAGATCTAGTAGTTGTTGAGTATATTTCTAACTGTTTGTTCCACGCTATATTTCATTGTGTTTATTATAATTTTAAAATAAAAGTAGTCGTATCGAAATTTCTGTCATAAATGGATGGTCACCCATCTGAAGCGTATGTGACATTCACTGTCAATTTTGAAACAATAAACGCAATAATGAAGAATGAATAATTTTGGAAATTTATAAAGTATTTTCTAAGTTTATTCGTTAAAAACACTCTCGTCGGGTCGTGGCGACCAAGAGTCAAATGAATGTTAAATTAAAAACTTGCAGCGGCTCTCGTTAATGCGGCACGATTCCAGATTGCTGGTATTTACTTTGCACAGCAGATAAGCATTGCCATTTAACGGGGCAATGCTTACTGCATTTTGAGAACATTGCCAAGTAGCATGGATTAATAATAGTTAGAATTTTGTAAGTTAGTTTAAGGTTAAATTACGTAGTTACTCTTAGTTGTATTTATGTATCATGTTTTGAGTTTATTCATTATCTTTAATATACAAAAGAATCGCTGAATGTGTTGCTAAGCGCAAATCTCGAAAACAGTGGAACCGATTTCGCAAATTCTTTCTTTGTTGTCAGGAGAAAAATAAAATTCTCGAAAGATTAAACAATTTTAGAAAATTTAACTGTAATATTATTTTTGTAATGAATTGACATTACTGTCAGTTGTTTGAAATAACTGTCAACGATAAACCCACATTATTTGTAAGTGTCATAGACTGCATTTACTTAGTTAAAGACGAGAACCATTGGAACGAGATTATATTGATCTCTGTAAATCTGAAAAAACATTAATTTTGTATGTAGGTGTTCTGTAAATATATAAATAAATGTTTGAATAGATTGCCCCAGTTACTGGTTAAAGTTAAATGACCTTATCGCTGAATTTGATATTTCAGGCTTTCGTTGTTTGAGCTTGAACTTTTTATATAGGTATAAATCTTGATATCTTATATTCTTGTATCGCTTATTTTAGTTTTTTTTAAATAACTGAATGGAATCAATATTAAAAAAAACAGGTACTAACATAAACAGATGGGAAAACATATGGCAAAAAAAATATATTTTTTTAAATAAATAGTTACATTCATGTCCGTACACAACCTCCGTAGCATAGCGGTATTTGGCTCACTTTAAATCAAGAAATCTTAGTGTAAAATTTAAGATATGATTTATTTTTGAGGTTGAACGTTGAAGGACTACCAGTTGAGATAATAGATAATTAAATATATAACTTTATCGCCATCTCCAAGTAAAGTTACCGGTAAAACCGCACTTTAATATATTTTTTTTGTAAATTTAATTAGTTTTAACTGTCAATTGCATACCTCAATCAGTTTTACCGCTACGCTACCAAGGCATTTCCTACACCAACAAGATAATTGTAATAACCTGAATCAAAAAACAATAAACGCCTTGTCCAAAAGATCCATACGCAGATATGCACCGAGTGCTTGCCAACTTGTGCACTTCCGACCTCAAAATCTGTCAGTATGTTCTATCACCACACCGTTTCCTTAGGGTCAGCAGTTGACCTGAGCGTGACCTGATTATTACTGTCTTACGTTTGAATAGGCAGGTCATATGTAAGGCTACAACTATTCAGCAAGAGCTGGCTTATCTATCTTATGTTTGCTAGTCGTTACCTAGCGTGTTTTGTTTGAAAGTGGATGAAAATCATCTCAATAAGTGGCAAAGAGAAGGAGTGAACTATAATCCGTGTGGTTTGCAGCTTAGAATAGACCACTCCATATCTTCCCATGGGTGTCGTAAGAGGTGACTACGGGACATTCAGCTGATGGATGGATAGCATATATCAGCACAAAGTTACCTACCATCTAACTGCGATCTCCAGCCCACCTGCCTAGCTTGGTGATTATCGCAACATCTCTCAATGATCCTGGCCTGCCAAGATCTGTTAAGGTTGCCAATGTTCAGAAGTGGATGTAAACGGATTGATAAAGCGAAGATACAATAGGTGGTAGGTATATTAAAACTGATTTTAGGTAAACCCCTCGCAAAAAAATAAAAATTAATACTAAAATGGTCGGGAAATGGTTAGTAAATTGTTGGCTAGTAACAAAAACTTCTAAGTTTGGCATAAGTCTTCTTTCCTAGTCCCATGTAAATGTGTGATACTACTTAAAACATATATTTTTATTTCTAAAGAACAAACATTATACTTTCTTTTATAAAAAAATTGAACAAATCTTTAACTTCGAGGGAATTATCGGACCGTTAGGCTTAAAACTTTCGTTACTTCATTGGCCTTACGGAGATAATAATATACTACAAGGCGAAGACCGTCAGTAAGCCAATAGTTGTAACGTTTTTATTTTAAGTATGGGAATTACATCTTTAGGAAATTGTTAACGCAACGTACGCTTCAAGCGGGCTGTTTGAAGCGTATGTTGCGTTAACAATTTGACAAGATATTCCCCACATAATTTAAATATTATAATAAAATAATTTTATTATTATAGATTTTTAAAGAATCTATTGCTTCCTCCTCTTCTTTAACTTACCGTGTCCAACAGAGTCCATACTTTATTTATTTTTGTACTGGTTTTTCTTTGTAACAATTTATTATACATAATATGGGGTGCAGTAAATAAATATGAATATGGGTAAACAGTTTTACGAAACGGTCGGTTTAAACAACATATTTTCTATACCATTTTTTTTTCTTTTTTCAATATGTTTTTGAAGAAGTTATGAACAAAATTATTTTAACAATGACGTAGGAACAAGTTGTAATAGACAATTTAATGATTGGATAAGTTGATAATAAAATTACAAAGTTAGTACGAGAGGATGTTAATAACCTCGCAATTATGAGTACGCCGGTCATAGCCTTTTGGCTTTTGCCATTTTATTATGTTGTCCTAACCTTGTTTTTGAACATTGTTTTAATAACAAAATTGTGTTACGGATGTTGATATGTTATCTTATGATAATTTTGAAATAATTAACGAAGGAATATTTACTTTTACTTATTTGTTTCGTTGTCGGTCATAATTTAGGTAATATTATTATTTATACAGAAATTAATGTTAATTGAAATGGACTTTGACCCGCACTGTTTTTTTAAAGATTACTAGCAGAGTTTTTGTACACTACTAATATTCTTTTTAACCCCTCGTGCTAACCTAAAGTGCAATGGGAAGAGAACGAACCGGCGACCATATGATCGCAAGCCCGACATAGACCTAGACCATTAGGCTACGGCCGCTTCAATAAAAATGTTATTATTTGAACTTTGATTTTGATTTCATTTAGTAGTAATATAATAATTGTATAAACTTTTGTTTAAATAAAATAGTACAGAGTTATAAATTGCGAAAAGCGTACCTACGTATAAACTATGGCCCTTTTTCGTCTTTTTAGTTTTTCACTTTGTTGTTTTACTAATATTTTACTTTAAGGTAGTTAATTTTTAGCTTCTAATGGTGAAATAATTTCTTAAATTGAACCAGTAGTAAATCTTTAAGCTAACAAACACTTCAGCGTTTATTATATCATATTATAATAAGCTAAACGTTTGTAAGTATGGATAGATGAATCGATGGATGTTTGTTACTCTTTCACGCCAAAACTTCTGAACGGAATTGGCTAAAATTTTGCACCGGGATAGGTTATACGCTGGATTTATTTATAGGCACAAAACATCAAGCTCCAACCCACTGGAGCAAAGTAACGAAAAACTACAAATAATATTAGAAGGTATACAGATATATCTGTTTTTGTCCAGTTAAAAATAGCAACCTCTTGTGATCAAAAGTCAATGTCCGATGTCCTTACTTATTAATTAATATGGCTCCTGTATCTCTGTGACATAAAAGACCCTAACACAGGCTCAAGTAAACAAAGAAGAATTTAAACGAAAAAATGTATCTTATTAAGGAATCTTACGTTTACTGTACAGCCAGCTCTGTTAATATTAAACATTTTCATTATTAGCCAGTATACATCCAATGAAAGCCTCTGTGGCGCAGTGGTATAAATCTCGGAGGTCATGGGTTCGATCCC
This sequence comes from Nycteola revayana, assembly GCA_947037095.2. NCBI lineage: Eukaryota > Metazoa > Arthropoda > Insecta > Lepidoptera > Nolidae > Nycteola > Nycteola revayana. The sequence continues at coordinate 14,349,162 of OX344859.2, read as the reverse complement.
AACGCCGCACAAAAAAAAAGATTTGTTTGAACTAGCCATGAGCTGATAGATACTGCTCCCCATCTATCAGCTGATCGCTTAGCTTCCTCTTACGACATCCACAGGAAGACATGGGGTGATCTATTCTTAGCCGAAACCACACGGCATGTATCTTGTCTACTGTTAGTTAGGTAAGATACGGCATGGGCCGGATTGCTTATGCGTACCCGGCCCCTGCCAACCGCGGATCGAAGGAGTGTCCAGGGAGGTTTAGTGTGTAGGGTCCTTTCCTCGTGGTATGAGATAGCATAACACGCTATGGAGAGGGTGAGTCCCACATATCCCATCGCCAGCGCGCGAATACGCTGCAGCGGCGGTGGGAATGCGTAAACGCATTTCCCGCCGGACAGCAAAAAAAAAACAAAGTTCAAAGAATCAAATGAAATCAACAGATATGGCATTTATTTTAAAAGAACCGGAGGTATATACAGGGTGTCCCAAAAGGTTAAGTAGCTGGGAAAGGGGGTGACAGGGGTGGACACAATGGTCACTAGAAAAATAAAAAAAAATCCGCTCTGGGTATATAAAAATAAAAGGAATTTTTTTAAAAACTTAAAATTTTACACTTTGTTATTTTTGATGACCTTGTTGTTATTGAAGATTACATAACAGCATTTTTTTTAAATACAGCCATATTTGTAGGTACAGTTTTTAGTCTTTAAAAAAATGCCATTTATTTTTTTAAACACCCAGAGGGAATTTTTTATATTTTTCTGGTGACCCTTGTGACCATCCCTATCACCCCCCTTCCCAGCTACGTAATCTTTTGGGACACCCTGTATATATATTTTTCATCCACAATCTCCGTGGCGTAGCGGTTTAGGTCTCGCTTTAAGTATCGGAGGTCGTGAGTTTGATCCCCATACCGGACACGAAATCTTTGGGTAAATTCTAAGATTTCTTTCTGGGTCTGGTTATTTGACTACCTTCCGTGCCTCGGAAAGCATATTTTATGATTGTTATAATATCATCAATAACAATCCTTGTTTGTTACTACATAATACTGCGGTCATCAACCCGCCTGGCCAAGCATGGTGACATATGCAAAACCCTCCCTTGGTTGAAAGTCCATATTCAGTAGTACGTCCACTACTGAATATAGACCTCCTACCAAGGGCTGATACGAGCTAATGATTATATATTTTTCCCGGTATTTTACTACTTTTGTTAAAACAATGTAAAGACTTAGATCATTAGCAAATTAACACACAACTAGACATTCAAACTACATCATTAGTAAAACAATCAACACGAACATTTATAGCAAAAAGCAATGCCCCCATAAAACAAACCGAAAATAAATCAGTTCCAATTAATTGTTCCACCTCTCTTAACTAGCAATTAGTTAATGAAGCGCCAAGTGGTAATTATTCAGCATCATAATGGACTGATGATGTACGGCATTTGAATTGTTTGCTGAGTTTATAGTTGACTGCCATTTATGTTTGGTTCCGGCCATTCACTTCGTAAATTAATATTTCAATTTAGGGTTCAGAATGAAAAGTAATTTTATATATAAAGTTTACTAGCAGTGTTTTTGCACACAACTAGTATTTTTGTTAACCCCTCGTGCTAAGCTAAAATGCAAGTACCATGGATGGGGATCAAATCGGCGACCCATCATGATCGCAAGTCAGAAATTTAGGCAACAGCCGCTTGTTAAAGTGAAATAAAACATTTAAGATTTTGAGATTATTTCGATATTTAAGCAGCCCTTTGACATCCACTGCTGAACATAGGTCTCCTCTTTACAAACCGTAGCGAGCCAGTTTTTGAAGATTATTATCACCAACCCGCCTGCCAAGCGTGGTCATTATGCCAAATACCCTCCCTCGGGTGGAGGCCCAGCTCCTTCAGCAGTGGACGTTATACGGGCTGATGATGATGATGATTTAACTTCAATAATATAGAACAAATTAAATGAATTTAATAAACACAACACATTTACACTATGAGGAAATTGGAAAACTAAAGAGTCTTGTAAAACTTCACGTAGGAAAACAACTCTAAACCAATATGACTCTTGTTTAGCGGGTACTTACTAAAGGACATCATAGGCTGACTCCATATTGGGCTGTGTTGTAAACGACACAAAAGACGCGAGCGGCGAGCTCCCGACCCCACCGCTCTCGCAGTCTTCACCAAGTGACACACGCTCAAATAGCGCTCACGCCCTATGTGTGCTCAGCCATAAACCGTAAAAGTATAGGTACAAGTTTTACGTCCAGTTGCCATATTTCGTTCAATTACACTAATAAGATAGAAGGTCTCTTCCTATATTATTGTTATGCATAATATTCAAAGTTTCATTTTTCCTTATAACTTTTTATATAGTTCCTTATATTTTTTTATTTGATACCAAACTCGTATATTTTCAAGGATGCGTCGTAACCAAATGAAGTTAGTTCATTATAAAATATATATTTTCAATGTCATGCAAAAACGAATCAAAATGAAAATCAAAATAGGTAATAGGTTGTTCTTACTTATTTATGATCCTGACTTCTCTATAGTTTTTGTAATTGCCTTATATTATGGCTATCGGGTTATGATTAAGTAAACCCCTAGCATATGATTTAGTGAACGATGCAGCCCGTATCCTAGTATACAAATATATCATGTAGTGATGACAAAAATCACTCTACATGAGTATTTTGAAAGGTAGCCTCAACCTTTCAGACTATAGATTAACGCAGCATCGAGACCTGGAGGCTTAGTGCGACTAATACAAACTTATAACCATTATTTTTCTGTATTTTCATCAAATAATTTATGACATTCGTAACAGGATATTAAATGTTCCATTATTAGATAAATGTGTTCCTTAACTTAGTATACGGACCGAGAGTGATATATTATAACATATCTAACAAGTAACAGGAAATTGGATTTCTTTCGAAATTATTCAAGTTAACAGACGTATCTGGTTACAGAAAATAGCTTCATATAACTGTGTCCTATATATCCTATCCTATCTTTTAGGTGTACGGTTGCTTCGGGAAGTATCTTTGTCGCAAAGATGAAGTGAATGAGTGTACTTGCCTCCTTCTGCGATGCGGTGATGACTGCTAAGATGCCGGTGGAACGGTATAGCGAGGCAAACTCCTCCTTTCTAGTTCGCACTAGTGGAACCGGACATCGGAGGGCGAAAAATGCTAGCCTCTAGCCTTAATAAAGAGTAGTATGTGAGCCTGCTCTGTTCAGCTGGCAGACTTAAAGCAGTCTACTGGCCGAATAGATTAGGCTCGAGATGGCGATGTGTGTGTTATGCGCGCTTCTCTTAGAAAAAGAGTAGAAAGATGTATATCTAAAACAAGATGGTGCTCATCACATTGATTAAGCAGAGAAGCCCATCCAGCCTACGAAGAATGCATGAGCAAATCCGTGACGATAGGTAACTGAAGACCACCTTGAGTCTTTCTGTGACTACGCCAAAAATCTACGGCTCAGCTCTTCCTCACAAAAACTCCGGCTACTAAAATACATCAGTTGCTTAAGCATTATTTGTCCATTGCATTTGGTAATTTGCCTGCTTTCATTATAAAAATCTATTTAGATAGGTAGAAGTACTATTCATCAGCAAACAAAAAAAAGTGTGGTAGTACCTGAAATAATTTAAAAATATATTGGTTAATGTATGAATTACCAAAATACACAATAAACTCATCAGTATTCATTTCTATTACAGTCATAACAAAAGCTAAACAAATCGGCTCCACGATACCGACAATATTTACGAAGTAAACATTACAATTTTCAGAGCTTTTAACATAATGTCAAAGTTCAATTTAACCTGCGGCATGATTTAGATATAAAATACAGTAAAGGTCTTACTGATTTATTAGTTGAGTAATTATTCAACTCTAAAAAAATGTAAGTATTTCTATATAAGAAGTATAATTATCTCACTGGAAAATAATACGAATCGTAAGTTGATCAACTTTCTAGTTAGTTGACAAATTAACGGTGTTTTGGGTGGTTAAAAATAACCTAAACCAATAGAGTTTAACAGGACTTATTAAAGTTGAATCTTTTGTGTTTTGTTACTACAGTAGCATAGTATCGTTTGGTTAGCTTAGGTCAAGTGTCCTTAATTAATATAATAATAATGCGCATTCCCTGAATCTGGCAACTAAATTTAACATTATGAGAAACACGACATTTGATCAACTTACAATTCGTATTATTTTCCGTTGATATTATACATCCCAATTATAAATCCCAATCCCGTTAAGGGTTTTGTACCCTTGTGAGAATTTCGAGAAAATTCAACAATCAGTCTGTAGTCAGGCAATTGGTTATGTTTCACCGGTACCTCGGTGAACACTTCAAGCTAGCCTTCATGCGGAATTTGGGTCTACGAGGGCATCGGAAAGTTCTTTGCAAACTAAGGGTCGGAAGGGTAAGGGCGGGCGGGTCGCGTTCGCTGGCGCTGGCGCACGCACAGCGGCCCATGCACAGTGGCCTATTTAATATGTCTTGCGCAGATAGCGGCCAAAGCCAAAATCCATCGGGAGGACTATTACAGTATAAACACCCTATAAAATACCTACATACAAACATTGCCTTGATCCATCAATACCGAATCAGTTCATTGTTTCCAAGCTGCTTCTGAACTGCTGCAATTCATTAATATTTATGTTAATACCATTAATCAAGAAATTAGTAGGTATATGTAACGTAACAAGTAGCCTAAGAGCGATCAAACAAATATTTTAAACTCATTCATATATTAGAAAATTATGTTTTAGGTAACAATTATATTGCTTAGAGAGATTCCCGCTATAACAAGAGCACAGAAAGTAAAGCCGCGTAGGAATGCGTTACTCGATTTCACTCCAGTAAATTACTAAGTTGTAAATACCAATAAGGTCTGTTGAACATTCAACAGACCTTATGCAAAAAACAATAAAGACAATATTTTTCCTCATTCAGCCATCGCTTTTCAATTGATTTCACAACAATAGATTTAAAATTATACCCAAGTAGGGTAGCCATACGTTGTTGATTTCAAAGGACTTCTTGTTTTATAGCAAGGTAGATGTCCCTTGTTGCTAGATCTCGAAACCTAATATACAAAGTAGACCCTGAAACATTTGTATATATTTTTAAGAATAAAATAATGTAAACAGTTACTGTTGTTTGTATAATTTGCTCCAATTTTAGTATGTATAAAAGTTTTGTATTATTGCTATTTTATTATTATGATATTAACTGTATAATTGAATTCAATTAAATTAATTGATTCTTATGAAAATGAAAATGAAAACGTTTCTTGATAATGTAGACGAATCGATCGTACTTATTATAAATCAAATACAAAGAAAATGAAATAAAAAAAAAACAATCTTAACTAATAAATTAGTTTACATTTCAACAATAATGTTATTAAATAAAATTTATTAATATTGTTATGGCATGTTCGTAATTAATCGCTTATTATAAGATATAATTACGATCAACCAGCGCGGGCTGGGATCAGGTCTGAAGCATATAACGCGTCGCGAGCCTCGCCTTGCGATGACGACCGGACCCTATCCTAGCTTCCTTCTTTCTCTATCTACCTACGGTGTGACACTTATGTTTACTAATATATTAAGCTAAAGAGTATGTTTGCTTTGTTTAGTTTTAGATCCTACTAGCTGACCCAACAGACGTTGAACTGTCTTAACTTAAACTCTATATTCAATAAAACTGTTAATATAAGGCGTGATAGCCCTGAACTTACCGTGATGTGCACTAATAGACAGCACGAATTCTGTCTATGTAATGTCAAACATGAGATAACATTAAAAAAGTTTATATTGTCAAAAGAGCTAAGATTACATTACAAAATATAATACGGTGGCAAAGTATTCATAAGGGGATACGGTTGAATTGATTACGAGTTTGCTGAGTGGGTTCACGATGGCAATGAATGTTTTGTTTAGTTAAGTAATTAACTATAATTGTTTTTAATTACGAATTTATATTGTGTGTCTACTCCACCGAATTGGTTTAGACTGTTATGGTGGTGTAGGGCTGTGTAAAAAAAAGGCCCCTTTTCTTGACAGTAACAAACTCAACAAAAAAAGAATGAGTGAATTCGGTCCACCCGTTCACGCGTGATGCCATGACAAGGGAAATGGGTATTCATTTTTATATAAGTATATAGATTTATTGAGATATGCTGTAGGCATTATTAAATTCCTACGAGAAACAGGAGCTCCGCGGGTGTAACTGCGCGTGGGAAGCTTATATTGTTATAAAAGCAGATAGTTTTTATCTTTTTTTATATGTAATACTTCCTTATTTTTTAAATCTAGCTCCTTCTAAAAAAGGAAACTTTCCTTTCAAATATAAGGGTAGTCTCATAAAATTTAGAACCGAAGGGAACCTACCGCCGGGTCATCCATCATAGATTGCGGAGCGTCACATTAGGGCGATGAACTCTGAATGTTTCAGAACAATCACGATAGTCCGGATTTGCGTAAAGAGGTGCGGACAAAGCTATCGTCACTACTAATGAATAGACACTTTATTTTAGCTTAACTGAATTAAATAAACCTCTATTAGTAAAACGAAGTAAATGAAAAAAGACTTCTTTAAGCATATAAAATCATGATCATCTTCAGCCCGTATAACGTCCACTGCTGAACATGAGCCTCCTCCCGAGGGAGGGTATTTGCCACAGTCATCACGCCTGGCTAGCGGGTTGGTGACCGCAGTAGAAAAAATGTCGTCTAATTAAAAAAAGGTAATGATTTGCTTTAAAATTGTACCGCGATTGAGAACCTATACGCGACCCTATACCCTATGATGTCTTCTATACGCGAACATTTAATTTTTTTTCCAAAACGGATTACTACCAGAATTTTGCAGTCCATTAGTATTCTTGTTAAAATGCTTGTGTTACGATTGGGTTCACGTCAGTAGTGCAATGGGTGGGGATCGAACCAGCGACCACAAGATCATTAGTCCGACGCCCTAATTATTATGTTACGGCCGCTGAATAATAATATACTGAATGGATATATATAGAAAATTTGGCACCAAAATAGATTACATTGATATGGATTAATGAGATGAATTCAAAACTATCACGGCACGGAGTGTAGGTATCTGAATCTGAAACTGAATACTTACAAAGGGATATAGCGAACTTTTGGTATTTTGTCATATATATTCGGTAATATAATTTGGCATCAAAAATTTCTTATTAAGAGTCGGGTTTCATAGGATTAGCTTTGATGTCGGTTTGCTTGTAACTCAAATGTCAAACGTCAATACACTTTAAGATGCTGCTCGTGAGTTGTGTTCGGGAATGTGTGGAATTACTCATTTAATGTGTTATGTATCCCACCAAAAACATAAATGTAAAAAAGGAAAGCCAAGTTCAATACAAAAATTAAGGTTGGCTGTGGGCTTCGCCGCAAAAAGAATGGAGATCTGAATGAGTGCCAAGTTCTATGCAAAATCGAAATATGTATTTATAGGAACAATATTACATTATTATTCCTTCGATGGTGGAATTTCACTGAAATGTGTGATGGGAAGCTGTATCGAACGTACTGAAACATGTGATGTAACAATTATGTGCTACCAATATGTTTACCGTAGCGTAGCATAGTGTAGCGTAGCGTAGAGTTATTTGGCTCGATTTATATCTTGGAGGTCGTGGGTTTGATCCCCACGTCGGACAGGTAATCTTTGTGTGAATTCTAAAGATTTATTTCCGGTTCTGGTTAGTTGAAGGACTACCCTCCGTGCCAAGGAAAGAACGTTAAGCCGTTGGTCCCGATTGTTATAACATCATCTGAAATAGTCGTAAATCAAGGATCTGGCCGCAGCGTTTCCTTGTGGGGTACAACATAATACTGCGGTCGCTAACCCGCCTGCCAAGCGTGGTGATTATGGCAAATACCCTCCCTAAGGAGTAGGCCCATGTTCAGCAGTAGACGTTATACGGGCTGATGATGGTGAAGTTTGTTGTTATTACAAGCTTTTGATCAACTTACACTGTATACATTAGGGCATGCAAAAACCGGGTCGTTGAAAAAACCGGTTTTTTCGGAGTTTTTGTTTACAAAACCGGTGAAACCGGTTAAATCGGTTTTTTCGGGTTTGTTTTTAAATTTTTATTAAATGAAAATGAAAATGCTGAAGTCTAATCAAAATATGTAATTTTTATGGATTGAAATAAGCTACAGCCTACAACTTCTAACAAACAATACAAAAAGTTTATTTTCTTTATACATAAAATAGAATAATAATCATAAAGCTTTAGAATTAGGAAAATAACATATTCTTTAAAACTTAAGGTACCTAACATACAAAATAAGGAACATTTGGTAGACCAGGTATACAAAGGTCTAAAATCACAGAATATTAAATAATAATTAACTGTCATAAAATACGAAGAGGCAAAATCAACAGCACGTAAAATGAGATCAAAATAATGTTTGAATATCGCATAAAATAGAAGTCTTATTCCTAATAAACCGAAACAAAATAAATCAGTCATTCTTACAGGTAGTCAAAATAAAAATTAAATTATTAATTAAATTCAAAATTACAAAGCTAAATCGAATTCCTATTTTTTACATTGATATAATGATCGTAAGGATACAACAAGTGCATCAAGAGAGTCATCATTAAGAGCACTACGGATTTTACTCACTCACTCGCTTGTATAAAAACACACAGACCAAAAACACACAGACTAAAAACACACAGATTAAAAATGACGGCAGCGTGGGCTTTTGATCGTCATAAAACGTTATTTAGATTCATTCACGCAGTTGATAGAACACGCCAACGTGCTGAAATCTAGCAGCTGATTACCAGTAAGTAACCAGGAGTAGCATAGGCTATATTTTATATTATGAAGTTCCCAAGGGAACGGGAGAAATGAGAGCAAAACCGCGTGCGGGAACTAGGGAATTAAAAATCAAAATAAAAAATTATAAACAAACAAGCAAACTCAATAAAACAAACAAACTCTTCCGCTTTTTAATATAAGTAACTAATACCAATAAATGTTTAAAGACGACCTTTAATGTTATGGTACGGTTACGATTATACCGATAATTCTGCCGTGCTTATTATAACCGCCGTATCCTACATTTTTCACGATATTGAGTTAGTTACATATTCGGAATCGCCGTATCGAGATCTATAACTTTGTCTTTGATAGTTAAAAAAAAATGCTTGTATCATACATTTTAGATTTTATACATAAGTAAATACACAAAAAAAATATTTTCTTAATATCTTAGCCGCAAGTGCTGGATACTGCTATAGCCTTCTCAAGCCCCAGATTATTAATCATGTAGTGCTTAACATAACCGCGGTATCTGTTAACGCTGCTCTAATACAAACAAAGGGAAACAGTTTTCTTGCGAATTACGGCATGAAAGCCATCAGTTCGATACAGCGCGAATATCCCCGATGCACTACAGAAGCGATGTTTTGAAAGTATTTCTTGCTTGCGAGGCACAAGAATTATATTACCGAGAAAAGATATGACTGTTTGTTTGTTTACATTGAATAGGCTCCGGGAGTACTAGTCCGATTTAAAAAATAATTTCGCGATAACAAAGATACATTATCCAGGAGTAACATAGGCTATATTTTATTATGAAGTTCCCAAGGGAACGGGAAAAATTAGAGCAAAACGCGTGCGGGAACTAGGATAAAAATAAAAATAAATAGGAACTAACGCCGTCTTAACGTCCTGTACACGTTTGGCAGTGATAAATTTAATATTTTGTTTGGGAAAATCAAAGTTTTATTAAATCAGACATAGGAGAAACAAAACCGAAAAAACCGAAAAATCCGGTTTTGTTATCCTAAAAAACCCGGGTTTCAAATCAGTCGGTTATCCGGTTTTTACGGTTATCCGGGTATCCGGTTTGCATGCCCTAGTATACATACACATGATCGTGTGTTGGTAGAATAATGGAAGCTGAAGGCACACACACGCACGCACAAGGCACTTCCTGGATTTCTGTTGAGCTGAAATTTTGTCCTTCAACCAACCAGAACCGGAAAGAAACAACAAACAGTATTAATCGAATTAATGACAACATTGAAAACCCATTAATTAAATAAATTTGTGGTTGTTTTAACTGAATGCTAATGGTGTGAGCTTAATTACGCGAACGTTGAACCGGGTCATTAGGAGCCGAAAATGATTTACAAATTAATTAGAACGTCTTGTTTAATTTATTGGATACAGTTAAGCCATAAGTACGCTCAGTGAGCTGCTCGACAGGGGATGTACTTCCACCTTACAGACTACCACAGCCAAATAAGAATGTTATTAATGCAGCTGACCGTTCTTGAGTAAGGCAAAAGTGATTAGTTTTGTACATCTAATGTATTGGCTCTGGTTGTACTCATATATTTTAGAATGCGATACAGTGGTGTAGCTAGGTAATTAAGGGCCCAATATATCTGCTGCCTCTAAACTGTTACGGTTTTATCAGTTTATTACATATCTTTAAAACGCAATAAGAGGATTGCTTAAAAGTTTTGGGGCTCTCACAGGCTTGGGGCCCCAGGGCACTGCCCCGCCCAGTTCTTCGGTAGTTACGCCAGTGCCCTAACACTACTTATAGGCTTAAGTTAACAAGAAAACTAGTAGCTTGCAAAAACTCTGCTAGTAATCTTTAAAACAAAACATGAACAGGCAAATGACCCTCATTAAAAAAACACATTGTTTTCCATTTAAATCATCATCATCAGCCCGTCACCGTCCACTGCTGAGCATGGGCCTTCTCCCGAGGGAGGGTTTTGCCATAGTCCCGCAGTCCCGCAGTCCCGCAGTCTAGACCGCAGTATTATGTTGTACCACACAAGAAAACGCTGCTGCCCGTTCCTTGATATAAGTACGATTATTATAGATGATGTCATAGCAATCGGGACCAACGGCTTGTCGTGCTTTCCGAGGCACGGAGGGTAGTCCATCGACCAACCAGACCCGGAAATAAATCTTAGAATTTATATAAAGATTTCCTGTCCGGCGTGGGGATCGAACCCACGACCTCCGACATTTAAAGCGAGCCCCATACCGCTACGCTACGGAGGTTGTAGTATCAAATACATCAAAGGTAGCATACCGACAGTTTATCTCAAACAGATGAAATATGGCTCAACGACAGGACATCGACCTCATCACGGGGACTCGAAGATTTGCGCTTCACCGACTTTCTCGACAAACACGGCGGCATAACCCTACGACGTGACTGAATTGACGCGGGACATAGTCATTTATGAAGCATTAAAAGATTTATTAATATTTATCCACTGGTGGTCGTCCAGTCAAGGTTTCCAAGGGGACGGGATCTACGTGGATAAAGGCGGAAACATATTGTTAAAACGCGACGCGATCTGACGAAACGCGACTCGTGTTGAGTCGAATCAAATGTATTGGCCAAGTATTACCAGAATCACACTATGAACACCCGAAGCGACGTCCATTGTCTCTGCCTACCCCGGGAAACAGGAATGAACTTATGTATGTATCGATAATTCGACTCAACATGCGTCGCGTGTCGTCAAGTCGCGTCGCGTTTTAACAATATGTTTCCGCCTTAAAACCGCGCGGGACAGCTATTGCTAATATATTTTTTAAATAATGGTCGAAATTCGACCATTATTTAAAATATATATATATCTTGACTTAAAATTGAGTCTATGATACTCACAAATCATGTGGTTTTCTATTGGTTAAAGAATTTGCAAAGTCGGTTCAGTAGATCCAGAGATTACCCCCCTACAACCTCACAAACTTTAGCTCTTTATAATATTATTTTCGATAGCTTCCCGCGCGCGGTTCCACCCGTGTAACTCTCGAGCCCGTGGAAACTTCAAAATTAAATATAGCCCATTTCATCCGGGGATAGTTCAGCTTTCCAACGGTGAAAGAATTTTTCAAATCGGACTAGAACTTTCGGAGCCTATTCAATACAAACAATCAAATGTTTCCTCTTTATATTATTATAGTATAGATAAGAGTGCGAAATTTTTTTACTCCTCTCGCGATTTTCGTAAAAGTTGGTAAAATGTTTTTGTTTCACGTTTTTATATTTATATAATAGTAATTAATATGCTACGATTTGTTGACAAAATAAACAGTATTAAATAGCTTCAATTAGTATTTAAACATTCCTCATTGATTGATCTATCCATTGGTGAAAACCGTACGGTAGCTTCGTGGTTACAGAGACTGTTTTTGAAACCTGATGTTTGATTCCCACCGGAAGAATTATTTGTGAAAACCATGGATTTGGGTCTACTGTGTCTCCGTGAATTTTGTGTTAAAAATTTGGCAAACTACTGCTGACTACTACTTAATAGTATTAGTAAGTTTGCCGGGCCTTTTACAAACACATAATTCACAATAAAAAAGTATGTAAGTAATAACTGAAAAAAAACAATAGTTGTTCTTCCGACTCATATGTATCCCGCATCTAACCAGTTATAGTAAATACTTTAACTGATTGCGATGGTAGTCACCATATTTTATTATCCTCCTCTGATTTATTACTTTAGTGAAAGTTAGGAGGGGAACATATTAATGTTGGTCAGTGATGATATTAATAGTTATGTTTATTAGGAAACGTATTATTACATAGCCATTATTTTGATCAGACATATATATAAAAATATCTGTGTGTCGTCCGAGTAATTTTCGATTTCTCCATATAAACTTTGAACTGCCGTTCCATCCCTTTAGAGGGTGATTTTTTACGCATTGTGTCTTTCCTGCGTTACAATAACTATTTGTGAGTTCATTTTAAATGCAATCACAATGAAGATGAATAATTGATGAAATTCAAAAACAATGTAACCAACGATTTTGTAAATTTTAGCATCTAATTAAGACCACAATCTTTATTCCAAAAATTGTTACTAATGACATCGGACTACGCAAATTATGCACAAATCCGAGATAAAATGTTTGTAAGATCCTTATATCTATAATTCGATACTACTATTTTAAGGAGGTAAAGTTTGTGAGTTTGTGTCTTTAGACCATCGGGCATTTAGCAGGACAAACGCGCATCGTACGTATACGGTTACATGCTTGGGGTCCATCGTGGCCGAATGGTTTACGCATAAGGGGCTATACCTAAGCTGCAGGTTCGAATCCTGCGGTCCTTTCATTTGACTGGATTAAATTAAATTTGATTTGATTTGATTTATATAAAATAATGGAGTACCATGTGTAGGCCCAGCAGTTTTAATTCATTGTTCTATAAAATTATTATTAAATTACCACATTGCCTGTTAATACAGTAGTCAGCCTTTCTCCTATTATCGCGTGTACTGTATATAGACATATTTATTTTCAAGAACTATCTAAGCACCTATAATATATCCCCATCATTATATATGTTACTTGTTATTAGTTCAATATCTAAAAATAATCGCTTAAAAGAAAAGTTTAAGGAGTCATTGCCCTAAAGTGGTCAAACATAAGAGATTGCTTCATTGCAAGCGTCGGCTAAAATTGAAATATATTTTTGGCCTAATCCCCTTCAAATTTCATTTTGCTGGAGACACCATCTGTCAATACAAGATGTGGTTCAAACTGGAAGATCAAGCGGAGTTTGAACAAACATTGGTGTTTATAGCATTAATATGTGGCGATATACGGGCGACTTATCGAAGGCCCGGGCAAGTTCACACAATTATATGCTTGTTAACAATAAAAACTTATTTTTCAATCAAATAAATGCTATGGTAATAATGATATTTGTGTCATCATTGATTACTTTCCGGATCTAGTTGGGTGAGAGCTCCGATCACCTCATCTGCCAGATGTGGTGACGGTGCAGGTTCGAATCCTGCCAGTAGTCTAAATTTATTTATCTCAATTTTGATATTTAATATAATGATTTTTAGTCCTTCAATATTCACACTATGGTTAGGTACATCTTACATCATATCTTTTATATGTCTTGTCTCTTATTTTTTGGACCACAAAACGTAACACTTAAAGCCTAGTCCAAACAAGATTTCTCGAACACTTTCCTAGTGAAGCGGTATTTACCCAATCTTGTTATTAAATTTTCTCATAACTGGAGATTTGTATTTTATTATATTTACAGAAAGTTATGACAAACTAAGTCTTGTTAAGGATTTTATAAGTTAGTTAAAAGTACATATATCGTTAAGTTTTATTTATAATCTGCTTTACTATATAAAATACTTTTTATTTTTACGGGGTAAAACGAATTTGGCATTCCCACCGACTAACTACAGTAGCGCTGCAGCAAAAATATAAAAGAATTTTAGGTTATTTATGCTGAAGCTAGCACCCACATCGGTAATGGTACCTATTGATTAAAGATTCTATTAGGCACCTAAGGTGATTGAATGAATTCAATTCAAATTTTGAATTGTTTATAATTTTTCCTTATTATGTAACTTTATATAAATGAGATTTATTTCTTTGTCACTGATCTTCAACTAAAAGCTCAACCAACCTGCGCAAGGGGCTGCTGCCTCTATTGGATTTGGACCTTCACTCGGTTGGTCGCTGGTGGGGACATTGACTTTCAGTGTTTTAGGGGAGTTTTGTGGATCTATCACTTCACTTTACAGTTTACGGGATTCTCGGACTTTTTTAGGGTATCAAAAGGTTCTTAGATTTTCCAAGAGAAAAAAAAATCTAGTAACGCAACATTTTGTCCAACCCGGAATCTTGCTAGATAAAGTCGAACATTTTAATTTTCACTAGATCAACGAGGTGATCAAAATACTCATATTCGTAACACACCAAGCATGAGACAAATGCATTAAAGCATTATTAAAAAAAAAAAACCAACACCAAATTTCTTCTATCATAATAATATGCTTATACTTTCTTAGGAGCAACGACCGAATACATAAATTCATATTTTAATGTTGTAGTCACTTAGGAAAAGCTTACTTTTGGCGAAAGTTCTGATATTTAAGAACAAACTTTTGGTTCAGTCGTTTGCTTATAATAATTGAGTATAAATTGAATTATGAAGAAACATTTTGGCGTTTGTTGAGTGAATAGTTGTTTTGATATTAATTACAATGGCTAGATAACAGATGGTAGTCAGAATGTTCAACTTTTGAACTCGACAATATTGTTTCAAGCTCTAGTTCAAAGATCTCGCCAGTAGGTATATTACAATTGATAGAACAATCATTCCGTTTTAGAATTTGATAACCAGATGTTAAATGTTTTGGGTAAATTGTCTTCTCTGTCCTCTAAGTTCAATTGTTACATTTTATACTTACAGGAAACTTTAATAGATTTATAGTATTGAAAAATAATAAAATGTATTATGTCGAATATAAGCTGTTTGTTTATTCTGTATTATTGACCGTTTTATGATACTAGCAGCTTGTGTCCAGCGTCACTTGCCAATAAATCCGTAAAGTAATTTTCCGTATTTTTTATACAAAAAAAAGCTAGCCAAAGATTCTTGTCTTGTTACTGCTTCGTTATAAATACATTTATGAATATTTTGTTCCAGTCGTACTTAAATATTTAGACATAATGTTTTGTTATATTTCGCCATTTTACTTTGTAGGGTTCGATGTTAGGGTTCTAGTGTTCTACCAACGTGGATATACAAATTTAATGTTATGATTTCTTCAAAGTTAAGTTATACATAATTAGTAAAATCTTAAATTATATTTATAAATAGTTTTTTCAAATATATTTCGATAATACTCCTAAAAGTGAATCTTTGTGAAAACAATTAACGAACCTGTTTATTGTGTCGACATAAGATTAAATTAAACCATGTTGATACGATTGTTATTGCTCAGAGATTGGAAACTTGCCTCAGCTGGAATCCGTAAACTTCGCTTGAATTCACGAACTAAACATCAGAGCTCGACTTAGCGAGGCTTACGTTGAAAATCAATTAATTT
The DNA here is from genome assembly GCA_947037095.2 of Nycteola revayana. Lineage (NCBI taxonomy): Eukaryota > Metazoa > Arthropoda > Insecta > Lepidoptera > Nolidae > Nycteola > Nycteola revayana. The sequence continues at coordinate 14,333,217 of OX344859.2, read as the reverse complement.
GATCTTGTGAAGACAAGTAAATTTCTCATTAGTTTCATGGTTAATTAACTATGTTTTGGACAGATTAGTTAAAAGCAACATGGTACATTTATTATAACGAAACAAGTTAGTTTATTAAGAATACATAGTTTAAGCATGCAGGTTATGAAAATTTAGTTTTTCTGGTTTTAGATCAAGAAAATAAAACACTTTTCTTAGCTGTGAAATATAATTGTCAAATTCGTAAAACTAAACTATAGCAAGGCTTTCTTTCTTTGGATAATATCTAAAGACTAATTCAATTGCCGTGTGGTTTCCGGCTTCGAATATACCACCCCATGTCGACTAAGGGATATACAGCTGCCCATCAGCAGCTATTATCAGCACAAGGATATTCACTAACTTACTGCGAACACCATTCCGCACGCCAGGCGTGGTTATTATGGCATTATCTCATAACGATACTGGCTTGCCAAGGTCTATTAAGAAGAAGCCCACATTCACCAGCACTTTCTTAACAGTCCCTTTACGTCCTTTTTTAAGTAATGATCAATTGATTCTGAATGGTGAGAAATTTCAACTTAGCATAAATGAAATTAAAACGTTTATTGATAATGTAGAGGAATCGATCGTACTTATTATAAGTCAAACACAATGAAAACAAAAAAAAAACAATCTTAACTAATCATAAATAAAAATTTGTTTACATTTCAACAATAATGTTATTAAATAAAATTTACCAATATTGTTATGGAATGTGATAATCGCTTATTATAAAATATAATTAAGATCAACCAGCGCGGGCTGGGTACGGGTCTGAAGCATAGAACGAGTCGCGAGCCTCACCTTGCGAGGACGACCGGACCTCGAAGAAATAAGACTATAAGAAACTCCGAGATCATCAACATAACACTAAAACAAATATTATTACTAAAATATGTATCTACCTAACACAGTCTCGACCGTCGCGTCGTCGCCGCGTCTCATTTGCTGATGGCTATTAAAATTAATTTTACAGTAAATGAATGCTTTTATGTTACCATCGTATTATGATCCATTACATTTTATGATCGCTTCACGCTTGTTCCTTTCAATGTTATTAAACATTACATGACTTCTATCAAGTAACTAACATTTTAATCGATGGAAAAAAAAAATATAACATAGGTAACTGCGAAGCCTTTATAAAATTTTACTCATTTTATATGTACCAAATTCTTCTAATTTCTAATATTATAAAGGCGAAAGTTTGTATGTTTGTTACTCTTTCACGCAAAAACTACCGATAGTTTGCACGCGGATAGTTTATAAGCTGGATTAACCTATAGGCTAAATATCACGCTCCGACCCACTGCAGCAGTTTGACGCGGGTCAAATCGCGGGGCGTAACTAGTACTGCATAAAAATCATAACATTACTTTAGAAAAGTCTAGGGCTCATTAACGGAGACGACGCGTGGCGTCTGGCGGCGCGCCGTACGTTCTTTTCCGTTAACCGTGCGGCGGAGTGAAAAGTGGTATTTATCATGTCACACGTTACCGCAAACATATGGTATTTTACGGCGTCGTTTATAAAGATTTAGTGCGTTCCGCGACGCCCAACGACACTTACGACGCGCGACGTCTCCGTGAATGAAGTCTAAGGCCTCGTTTACGGAGACGCAGGGAGTCGCGCGGCGCCACCTGCGGCGCGGCCCGCACTAAAATTAGACATAATGGCGTTGTATGAGTTTGAGTGAGATACGATACGGCACGCCGCACGCGACGCGCAACTCCCCGCGTCTCCGTGAACGAGGCCTTACGGAGACGCGGGGCCTCACTTTTGTATGTACTTCTATCTGGCTGTATCTTCAGAACTAGAAGATACGACTTGCACTTGGTCGTTGGCTTTTTAAATTATCACTTTAACTATAAAAAGCCTACGAATGCATTTTATCTAGTCTCGTCAGATTCAAATAATATTTGAATATTCATTGACATTTTCTGAACAGGCCGAAATCCCAGAATGCCCATAACATACAAAAATATTATGATTGTCATATTATTATGTCGAGTTGTGGTTGTCGGTGACAAATGTTTAAATTGGAAGCGGCATGGCTGCCGTGGATATAGTATATGTAAGTAGATTATATTATAAACATTGACGCACAAAATGGATGGGAAGATATAAAGTTATATAATTTGATTTTTTTACGGAATTCAATAAAGCTTTTTCTTTGCGGTTTCACCTGTGTAGCATGCATTACCATGTGAACTTCATAATAAAAAATAGCCTACTCAATGATAATGCAGCATTTGAATGGTGACAGAATTATCGAAATCCGTCTAGTAGGTTTTGAGCTTATATTCGTAACAAACATAAACTAAAAAAAATACGTTTTTTTCCTCTTTATAATATTTCTATTGAAAGACTGATAATACAACAGATAATTCATACAACCTGTGGGAAGTTTTTAAGTGAACTGTTCTTTGTGCAATAGAAAGGTCAGTTAAAATTAGATTGCAATAAAACTTTTCCATATTATTGTTATCTTGATACTCGATATGCTGTTACTCCTGTCTATTTTTATCTTTAAAAAGTTATACACTACAGAGAACAAAACAATTGTTGAGTTTTTAAACTAGTAGAGTAATTTGTCAATCGATAGTGAAAGGATGTAAAAATATGGAATTAATTTAGCGACAATTGTTGCATCGTAATACTACGAGACATTTTGTTACGTTGCCATAACAACTAAATTTGTAGCTATAGTCGACACAAAGCCACCAATTTCTATGGAAATGATACAATATGTAACGTTTTGAAAATTATCTGTATACAATGTTCCTGTCGCATATTAAAGCGCGCGGTTGTTTTATGCGATAAACGCTGCGTTACACGCAATACGATTAACGCACATCATTTCATATCAGGTAATATAATTACAAACCATTGTTTTACGCGGTTGACGCAGCGCCAAGTGCAGCGTGAGTTGAGTGCATCCGTTGATCGCATGCGTCTGACGCTGCGATCTCCGCATAAAACAACCGCGCGCTTAAACGTTGGTCGCCTGGTGCCGTTAAACAGATACTACTAAAGTTAAACTGATACCTTTAATGTATGCAAATAAGGTCTTATTTTACAAATATACAAGTGGACATAGTAAGTCAAAGTCAAAAATTCTTTATTTATAAAGACACGTTTAAAATATTTTAAATCATGTTTTTATGATGCGTCCTCATCTTTTTCTACTACCAGTGCTGGACGTGGCACATCTGAGAAGAACTGGCAAGAAACTCAGTATCACGGGTAAAGCTAGGTTTAGATTGCTATTATTCCGTATAATAACAACCTAAACCTCTAATTATCTATACCAATATGATTTGCTTAATTATATTAAAGAGGAAAGATTTGTATTTTTGTGTGTGTATGTTTGTAATAAATAAAGTCAAAAATTGTGCAAAAATTCTTTCACCAATGGAAAGCTAGATTCACCGTAATAGTCATAGACTAGATTTAATTATGAAGTTTCCACGGGTACGGGAAAATACTAATATATTAAGCTTTGACATTGTTTGTTTCTTTGTTCGCTTGAACGCGGTAATCTCGCGAAATTCTTTCAGTGTTAGATACCGCATTTATCGATGAAGGCTATATTTAATTATGGAGTTCAAACGGTAATGGAAATTACGCGGGTGACACCGCGCGCGAAAGCTAGTAATTAAATAAAGCCTATGTTAGTTTTGGATAACGTCGCTTCTAATGGTGAAATAATTTTTGAAATCGGTTCAGGACTTCCTGATCATATTTAATGCAAAAATACCAACTATCAAATCTTTCTTTTTTATAATAATAGTAAAAATTACCTAGTCAGGTCATAAATTCTGTCACATGTTTAATATAAAGTAATTGAAACAAGTTTATTCATTATGTAACCATTTATATAGGTACCAAAATGAATTTAACAAAACATAAATTCTTATGACACTAAAGTTTATTCAAAATGACCTCCGTGATTTTGAATGCAGGCCTTCAATCTGCGCGGCCAGTCGTCTATCGCAGCACGAACGAGGTCCATACCAATATCGGCGGCTGCCTTAATCAAGGATGCCTTGAGTGACTCCAAATTGGGATGAGGCTGTGAGCACGCCTTTACCTCCAAGTGTTGCCATATCTTGTAATCTAACGGATTCAAATCTGGACTGGAGGAGGGCCAGTCTTCGTGCCGGATGAAGTCGATTTCACGCGCCGCCAGCCAGTCTTGTGTGCTCTTCGCTCTATAAGCTGGCGCCGAATCTTGTTGGAATACCCAGTGCCTGTTATTGAACATGGTAGAAACAGGTTCCACAAGGTTCGTCAGGACTGTATTTTGATACACAACTGCATTAGTTTTTACACCTTTCTCACAAAAATGTACCTCTGTTAAGCCCCAATAAGAAACTCCCAACCATACCATGAGCGAGGATGGAAAATGACGTCGTTGGACACGCGGAATACGGTTGCTCGCTTCTTCACTACTGTGTGCGTACACCTTATCATTTTGTTTGTTGTAGCTCTCTTCTACGGTAAAAATTTTTTCATCCGAAAAAATAATTTCCCCATATTTTTTTCCCGCGTACCGCTTTAACAAAGCGCGGCATCTCTTCAGTCTCGTAGACGAGCATTCAAACGATGTCCTGTTTTTCTTCGATATACCCGAAGCCCTAAGTCTTCATTTAACACCCTTTTCACCGTGGTTCTGCTTAGCCCCATCTGAAGGGCCAACAGTTTCTGCTTACGTTTGGGATTTCTTTGAATTCGCGCCTTCACAGCTTTTATCACTGCTGGAGTCCTAACAGACCGAGGGCGACCACTTCTTGACCTGTCATCTACACTAGAGTCTTCATTGTATCGTTTGATGGTGCGATAAATGAATCTCTTGGTTATATTCAAATTTTTCAGTATGACAAAAATTTTAATTGGCGCGTAACCGCAACCATGCAACGCTATAACTGCAACAGGGTCTTCTTTAAGCGTCCACTCCATATTTAAAAATGAGTAAAATTCTAAAAAGTATACATTTTTATTTTCATGAACAATTCGAAATTCGAATTCTTTAAACTTTTTTGTGGCCAGCATTCTAAAAGAAAAGTTTTACTGTGAGACAATACTTATGATTTGACTAGGTATATTATTATATACAAAGTCATTTTAGTACAATGTCCTTACATAGATTGGTAAGGGTTTGTATGAGAATCCCGTCCGATTAACTAGGGCATAAAAACCCGCGAAAACAAGCAGAAAATCACTTCCTACAGTTCCAATAAATCTTTCAGATTAATTCACCCTTAAGTAGCTATTAAGATAACCCTTTGTCACAGCGGATGCATAGTGTGTTCAACCCTAGAGTGTATTGAACTTTACCAACTTTGTTTATTATCGTTTGCGTTTGACGACGGAAGAGTTTACCGGGTGACTAGATTACTTCGTGTCATTCGCTTCTCAATGTAAATATTGACATGTTGAAATGATTTGGAACGTATGGCTTAGAGGGAGATCTGTGTTTACGTGTGTACGCGACGGTATATATTGCGATCATTAATACACCGTCCATTGCTGAACATGGGCCTCCTCCCGAGGAAGGGTTTAGTTTATTAATATATATTAAGATAGTACATAAGGGTTTAATCATCCTTCATTATTAGCCAGTAGGTAGTCGTTTATTGTTTATGAAATACCACTCAAAAATGTAAATACTTGATCTATCATAAGAACGATGGAAAGGGGAAACAGGAAGAGATAAACGTTATAACCCTCCACCATGCGATTGCGACGAGGGTAGTGCATCTACGAGGGTGGTAATTTATATGGAACTTCCCTCTCTAGCAGTCATAACATGAGGAGTGTTACCATTCACTAAATCTCCTTGGATATTAAAATTTGTACAAAAATGAGAACATTAAATCCTTTAAGAGTTCTCCTTCGTTTTCTGGGACCCCAATCGTTCATTTATCTATTTCTCGGGGAAGTCTGTTTTTGGTTACCTATTTATTTTTTAATTCCATTTATTTTAAACGTTTTTTACAACACTATCAGCGTAATTCACATGTGAAAATTGGGTAGGTCCCTAATACTAGGTAAAACTCTTTTGGAAGGTCTAAGGTTTAATTCGGGCTCATAGCAATAAAGGCTCAGGATTCGGAAATACTTTTTGATTAACATTTCACTTAAATGTTGCTGACTTTTTGATCTCTTTTTTTCTGAATTTCATTTGAAAGAAGGTAACGACCGTGTCAGAAACGAGGCATAATAATGTTTTCTTGTTGTTTGTTTTCTCATTAAATTATATTATCCAATACACTCTGTCAAACTCATGTCGTGACATACAGCAGTCATTTAAATGAAATAACGTTGTCCAATCATTATTATCAACAACCTCCGTAGCGTAGCGGTATTTGGATCACTTTAAATCTTTGTGGACAGAAAATCTTTGTGTAAATTCTAAGAATTTTTTATAATAAGCATTTCTTATTTGAAATTATATTCACACTCACGATTATTGTTTTATATCATTCGTTTCATCAATTCTGTTGTAAATTTTTACACACATTGAATAGCATTTTTTTGTAATCGATATTAATAGTGTTGTCAAAACGTTCCAAGAATATTTTTTTAGTGTTTTTCTTATAAGCAAATACTTAAAAATTCCTCTGTAAAAATAATACAAAAGACATTTATTTATATACTTAAATAAATGGGTAGTAAAGTTAGCGACACATTCACTGCCTCATTTACACAAATAAAGTAACAATCGTAAACAGACTCAACACACCTCGCTTCGCAAACTTTGAATGCGCGTTCGTATTAAGACACTCTTTTTCTTACAAGCTTCCGCATAATTCCCCTTTTTGAACCAACGTCATACTTAAATACAGCCTATAGCCTTCCACGATAAATGGGCTCTCTAGCATTGAAAGATTTTTTTTATCGGACCAGTAGTTCCTGTGATAAGCCCGTAAACGGTAGCAAATATACAAAATCTTCAGGAAAGCAAACGATAGACTATCAGAGGTGTAGGTTCAATTTGTTTGAACGTAAGTTTGAAATGAAGAATCGATTATCTTCTGTACTTTTTATGAGTTATAAATGTATTTATGTATGTATGTTATTTATTAAATATTCGTTTTTTTTAAATTTATTATTATTCTAATATTAGTTAATGTGATTATCTACCTAATTTTTATTAGATTGATACAGAAATTTTCTCCTTGGCGAGGCAGTATAAACCTCGCTTTCAGTCTCGGAGTCGTGGTTTGATCCCCAACTGGACTAGAAATCTTTTTATAAAATAAAAAAATTCTCTCTGGGTCTGGCTGGTTGAGGGATTACCCTCCATGCCTCAAAAAACACTTTAAGCCTGATTGTAATAAATATCATCACCTATAGCAATTGTATGCCAGGGTACAGATAACAACGTTTCCCTGTGTGTAATGACATGACACTGCGATCACCATCCCGCCTACCAAGCGTGGTAACTATGGCAAAAACCCTCTCTCGGGAGTAGGCCTATTATCAATATTGGTCGTTATATAGGCAAATGATGAGTCTTATCCTGCCAAACTATTCCTAAACGTAGCGTAACGTTCCTAACGATAGTCCTAAACAACTTCAAAAAAAAAATGATTTAGTTACCTTAATCCCTTCGAGGAAAACATTGTGAAATGATCTATCTAGAGTATCGCATACTGAACAAGAACATCCATCCGTAGGGTCGACAACCGTCAGCTTTACTGCCGCAAACTGGCTGTCACGTCCGCGAGTCACTGGCCAGGTAATCTGTATGTGATTTAGATCGCTCTAATAATAGAACAACTTAAAATCTTCGAATAGAAATAAAAAGCTTAGTTGTGTGTAATGTAACATTTTTTTAATAAGATTTCTAGCACAGTTTTTAAACACAACTAGCAACCCCTCGTGCTAAGCTTAAATTCTTGTGTTACGAGTGGGTTCACGTCGGAAGTGGGCGGAGATCGAACACACGACCTCATGATCCCAAGTCCAACCACCTAGACAATGGGCCACGGCCGTTTATGTCCTTTATTTGTTTGACCGGGAAAAAGGATTACTCATCATCTCCGCCGCAGCAGCCAGCTCTGTTGAGCTTCATTACGATGATGGTACGTTACTCATACAACGAGGCGATGCCTTCACCCACAGAAATGTCCGGTGCTAGGCTAACTACATTATGTCCGTCCGAAAAAAAAAGTCCTACAGAAATGCGCACTAGAATCTGCATCATCCTGATTTCCTGCAAAATCACACGTAAGCAAGGTAGCCGTTGGGACCGGGATCCAAATTAATTTATTAAAACCTCGCAGCAGCTCTCAGGTAAGAACTCCATTCCCTTAATCCTCTCCATCTAAATTCATTCAACACGTTTATTTTCCTCGGCGATCACCGTTAACATAAACCTGGTTTGAGTGGTTTTATACAGCAAAACTTTCATTCCTAGGAATATATATTATGTATACACAAAGTTCTCACAATCTGAGTAAACAAATTTTTAAACTAATCATTTTGAACTGAATTGTAACATAAAACTTAATATTAAAAAGTAACTTAAATAATTGAATTAATTGAACTTAAACACAATAAAAAAAATTTAAGAGTTTTTTTTCAGAATTGCTACGTCTACTACGTAAGAAGAAATAGAGGATGCATCATAAGAACATCATTTAAAACATATTTTTAAATGTGTATAAGTAAACAAAGATACATTGACTTCGACTTTGTAGTCAATGGTGCGAATAAATATTAGTTTATAAATATGGACATATTAATAAATACTTTATATTAAAATTAGTTACGTATATTTCAATCACTTTTACGAATGCTTTCTTCAGGCTCCAGATATCAATTATATCACTATAGCATACAAACATTGGTAAATTTATTATCAATAAGTTTACGACTCTGTCATGCACTTATTACGACCCATAAAGTTAACTATCGTCACTTATGTGTACATATGTGACGATATTATGACGTCAATCTATCTTGTTGGGGCCATGAATGATAGAAGAAAAATCTTGGAAAGCCCAACTACAATATAACTTAAATAATACTTTATATTTGTTATCAATTTAAAAATAAAATAGGTTTATAAAAAGTAAATTGACAGCATCATACATACATTATTATTTAAAAAAAGGATTCCTCTGAGTCTGAGAACTGGTGGTAGGCAAAACCAAAGAAGACGCATTATAATAACGTTATTTAAACATATTTTTAAATGTGTCTATGTGACTTTGACCTTAACAGGCCAAATGTTAATAATACATGATGTTTTTTTTCTAAGCTGCTCCCGTAAAATAAAATTAAATAATTAACACACATCACTGCATCAGTAATAGTGAAGAGTTTTGACTCCAATAATAAATTAAGCGCCTGGTGAAGTTCATGGTCAAGTGTTTATTCGTTTAAATCAAATCCAGAACACCAGGTCTCAGAAGCAACACCTATAATGCACCTGATATTAAGTAGGAGACGTGTCCAAATTCTAGGGCTTACGCAGCTGATGTAAAGATTACACTTATAATGTATCCATTCTATTTTAAAGCGACGCGCCGATGCTCGTAGTCAAGCTTTGGACTTCCCTATTCAATCGACGTGAGCCCCTCAGTGTCAAGACGCCTACAGCGGAGCTTCGTGACGACCATAGCAAAGCATATCGTGATGCCTATAGCAAAGCATCGCGATCTGCACATAATGAAGTGTCGCGAGGTTCATATCCGAAGTCGTTAACAGCCTATCTCCGACGTTTCCGCACAGATGGTCTGCCTATATTAATACCTACACCATTAGGTATTAATGATGATATCACCTTTTTAACTTTTATCATTATTTTTAAACCACGCTTCGCTTTAAAAAGACTTGATACATTTTCAGAATTGTTTGAAAACTGGTTTTATGTTGTATCGGAACAGGAAACTTAAATTTTTTAAATAAGAATGTGTAAATTACTTTCTATTCTTTTTCTTCTTTACAAAAGATCTTCTCTTCTCTTTTTTACAACACCTTCACTAAGTAAATTACTCCTAGTTTCGCAGAGAACGTTACACACACTCATTTTATAGACACAAAGCACACCCAGATACGGAACTTTTATCGGTGGTAAACACAAATATTTTCCGAGTAGGAATCGAACCCAAAACGCCAGACAATAGCAATCATAGAAAAGATTTGCTCATAGTCCTGGGACTGATTGCAAATACACACATACAGTAAGAAGTTTCAGCAGCCCATTGAACATAATAAATGTGAAGCGGCCGTAGCCTAATGGCTGGGACGTCGGACTTGTGATCTTGAGGTCGCCGGTTCGAACCCCACCACTACCGACGTGAACCCACTCGTAACACAAGCATTTTAGCTTAGCACGAGGGGTTAACATCTTTTTAAAAAATCCAAATTAAACTAGCACTAAATTAAGTTCTGAACTTAATTTATTAATTAGATATACTCGTATTTGTCGATCGAGTTTGATACTTTAGATTGCTCCTGATCGCTCTTCAACTTCGAGTAAAACCGCGGAACTAAAACTTTTGTATACACATGCAAAATATCCGGTTACACTACAGAGTTCAGAGGCCTTTCCAAGTTCAATATACCTGTAGATGTTAAAGAAATTATATTACGTTTACTTTTCCAGTCTGTCAAGGATATATATTGATACTTGTGCGTCACTTGAAACCTTTTTGTTTTATTTCTTGACGCCTCTTCAACCGTAACGAAATCTTTCACCGTACCTATTTTACTAAATAAATATTCTAACAGTTTGTATCAGTATGATTCGATATGTAGAAGATATTTAATAATATTCTGTTACTCAGCTCTGAGATGAAATTGTGACTAATTCCTTAGTTAAAAGTATTGTTTAAAAACGTGCCTCCTTTTTATATAATATTAAGATTTAAATTATAGAATTAATAATTGTTATTACTATACGTATGACGTGTACTAGAGTGACAGACAGATGATTAGTTAATCCGCAACAGATTTTAGTTGCCATATTTTGTATTTAATTATATTAATATTATTGCGTTGTGTATAATTGACAAGTACCTACAAGTGTATTTAAATACCTAAGTGCTCAACAAATATCGTTTAGTTATTTATTAGAAGATATAAACATCATGATGAACCTGCATTAGTCCACTACTGGAGATCAGCTTCTGGTTTTACTATAACCATACTTGCTGGATAGGTTGGTGATACAGACATTTTATATCATTCTTTAATACTGAGCGAAATGATTTATTCTTGTTAGTTAAATCGAACTATATGTATATACCTTTCTTTATTAGCAGACACTTTTTAATTACAGATTTAAATTAATTCGACCCAGAAGGGGGCGCATTACAGTACTATGTACATTTATAATTTCCGTGCCTTTAGATATATTTTATTGTTCCATTAAAAACATTTCTTACCTTTATTTATATTCCAAATTATTCAAATTCATATGACAAACTAAAATTTGAAATACCACAAAGGTTTGTTTTTTTTATTTGGTCTAAGGGTCACACAATTGAACATTTTTATATTATCGTTAACATAGAAAGAGCCTATTATTATATTATCTACAGAAAGTTCATTGACCTAACTTAACACTATGAATGGACACTAGGGAAACCACGTATTAAGTCCTGTGTCCTGTTCGTGTCTAGCCAGTCCGTGGATTAATAGGGACTACAATTAATTACCGGTCAAAAGTCACTAATTTTAGACAAAATGTTGTAATTACATTCTTGACTTTGAATAATGTTTAGAGTTTATATTATAATTCACTTGAATAATTCTGATTCTATTATTCTCTTAACTATGTATGTGTTTTTTATAAAGTATTTGCCTTTTTATTGATTTACAACTGTGACTTTGTTTGCGTAGAATTTGATTTTCCCAATCAGTCGTAGGACCCTCAAACCGTTGCGTAAACTATTTGATAAATTGGGTGTTTCAGCAAATCGTTTAAAGAATGCTTTTAAATATCTTGAAAGTGATTGTTGATAAGTCCATATTTTCCCATACAAAATTAACTGTAAATGAAAATGTTTCAGTGCTAGTGAGATATATTCAATTATGAAGTTACAGTTACAATATAAAATAAGACAGAGCTTTATGTTGTTCACGAATATTGTGATATACATTATTAAATAGCGATTGCCACATGACAAGTACAATTGTAATTATCACGATTTCCAATTCAAGCTTGTTAAACAATATCAATTGTCAATTGTATCCCAAATTGCCAAGTATTGTATGGTCACCACACAGAGAAGTAGTCACTCATGCAATACGCTTTTGTTTTCTCACTTTTTATTTATGATACACATTCATTTCAAAGAGGATCCATTTACAGGCACTGTGTATTATTTGTTTATTTTATTGACATATGTTCAGTACTTCTTATTTTTTTATTTGTTTCGTATATAATCTGGTGGGGTTGTCGGACGGGCTATAGGCTTGTGGGAAAACAGAGTTAGTGTCTGGTCCAGTGAATGCGAGCTTTACAAATGTGTTGGTGGTCATAAGATTAAGTGTTGGCCCAAACGATATGCGATTAGGGTTCGCTTCGAAGGAAATAAATTTTGAGTCTAGGGAATAAAGTGTTTTACAGCAGTAGTTAGTAAAATTTTACAGAAACTATATTTTCTAGTTTTTGACGATATTTCTTGCAGATATATGGAATCTGTTTTAGATAAGGAGATAAACGGATAAGTAAAGCTGTTAGTATAAAAAAAAGTAAAGTAAAAAAAGTTTTTATTCACGTAAACCTAATACAGGTATTTGTAAATAGTCGAAACATATTTTGGTTTTCAAATTTACTATAAATAAATTACTTAATTTTATTTGATTATAAGATTGCCGTGTGGTCTCCGGCTTAGAATAGACCACCCCATGTCTTCCCATGCGTGTCGTAAAAGGCGACTAAGCGACATATGGCTGATGGATGGGCAGCAGCATCTATTAGCTCAAGGTTTACATCTTACTGCGATCACCAATCCGTCTGCCAAGCGTGGTGATTATCGCAATATCCCTCTACGATCCTGACTTGCCAAGGTCTGTTGGGAGGAGGCCCATGTTCAGCAGTAGACGTAAACGGGCTGTTAATGATGATGATGAATTTGATTTTAATAGTTTATATAGCTTTAGCCTAAAAGCTGTCAGGTATGAAAATACAATATTATTTTATATCTATGATTAAATCTTAGTTCTGTCCTTTGAGTATATTATTATTTAGACGGACCATAAGTATCTCGACGAACGCGCTTTAATGCTTCCACCGGATCGAATACGCCCCAACTGAGAAGACCCGGCGAAACAAACTCAGTGGGGTTATTCTACTGCCGGTTTCAGCGCGGCCTCATCGAGACGATCCGGCGAAACATACTCAGTTGGGCACGTCCAAGAAGTTTTGGTCCAGTTACTTTTATTATTTAGTTGGCATTCACAATTTACCAATCGGTTGTCTTCATACGAATTTTATTTACGTTTTCATTAAATAACAGATTAAATAATTTATTTTAAGACAGGACATAATATGTAGGTATGTTTTAGTATTATTTTTAATATTACAGATAGTACACAAAATACATTATAATGACCTTTCAATGCTTCATCAGCTATAGGGTATCCCATTTAGTGCAAGAAGGTATAACGTGCCATATATCCTTATCATCTACATGCTTTAATACTATAATAGCCTCTAGACATGAGGATTCGTTTAACATGCGTATTAAATAATGTATTAGGCATGTCAGTAATATTAGAAGGGAGCTTGTTATAAAATCGAATGCAATTTCCCATGAATGATTTACTAACTTTGCTAACCCTAAAGCATGAGTGTAGAATCTAATACCTATTGTTACAATATGGAAATTAAATTCAGAAGTATCTATTACGCTAGACTAGACTAGGCAGTCAAGCGTTGAGAATAACACGGCCAGATTTGATTGTTTAATACGTTCAAAGGAAGACATCGAACCTGAACCCTTCAACCGGCACTAACTACGTAGGCGCTACCAAATTTTGATCTCTATTGACGGGTAATAAAGTGCAAAACTAATTAATTATGATCTACTGTCCATTAAAGTAGTAGAGAGTATTCGTCTGTACAGTTAAATATGTAATCAGTGAAGTGACTCTATTTCTCATAGGTGTCTGCTGCAGGTGTAATGGTAGTTTGCAAGATATGACCCGTAGGCCTTGGCATCTTAGGTACGGAACCAATAATTATCTTTTTTTTTTTTGTTTAATGACGCTGGCCCCACATAAGGCATGCGCATTCTTCTAGCGTGTGAAAAAGTGAGTATTGCGGTTTACTAGCGTGCGGCGTATGTATAGCGTGGACGCTGCTCGCACGTTGTACTTATAAGCCATCTCATATAAACGCCGTAAGTTCAACGTGCGTGCACCGTACTAGAATACAGGCTGCACGTTGTTAAAACGCGACACTCACGTCGCGTCGCATGTTTGCGGCGTATGCATCGTTTGATAAACGGATGCTGAATGTAGTGTTGGCGATAACTGCTTTCTGTTGCTTACAAAGTAAAAGGTGTTTTTAGAATTAGGACGTAGGCAAAAAAACAAAACGAAATATAAAAAGAAATAAGTTTTATTCTTAACATAACGTACGTATTTACAAAAATACAAATCATTATATCTAAAGATTTATCGTATTTATTTAGGTGGTTAATAACATTAATCGTAACAGATTGAAAATACTCTACAAATTGTAGACTTTATCTACACTTTTACAACATCATATTGTAAAGACAACCAAATGGCACTTAAAATCAATATATTTCTTTGGAAATCCCCAAATATAGTAAAGCTGGTAAGAAGTTATTAAAAATCGTTGAATTTTATAACTAAAGTACAAGTATTTTATCCTACGTTTATTTACAAAGAATAAATATAAGCCAAACGAATTGTACAAACAATATTATTAATTACACTACAAATCATAATTTCAACAATTTCGAAGATTCCATACATAAATATTGCACATAATAAATAATTTTAAAAATAAATAAATAGGATATTAAAATCATATTTATATCCCTAAAATAATAATTAATCATAGACCTAAAACCACTGAGTATTTTTATAAATCTCTTATAATTTCTTCATAAATAAATGAAAATAAAATTACTGTAAACATAAATTGAGCAAACATAGTTGTGTAATTACGAGAACATATTATTTATATAATATATTTTAAATTCTCTCAACAGTTTGTGGATATATAGGATTAATAAAATAATAACAATTAATAAATATAAGAATGGTAAATGTACATTATAGATTACATAAAATGTTAATAATAAAGGGGCTATGTTTATTAACAAATCTGAAACTATTGCTTAAGGATTTGTTGAAATCCAAATATGAAAATGCCTGTAATTAATACGCAACTAACATATAGAGGTAAATTATAGGTATAATCATATTTGGATTTGATCCATATATTTCACAATTTGCTTTCAAAAAACTATCAACACCCTTGGCGGTAACTGTAAGAAACTTTTTAATAAAATGAAAAATACCAAAACAATTCCAGTCGAATAATCACCCACAGGAACTCATACTATAATACAACTTACTAATTATTAAAGTCACTCGAAACTATATGAGTATTAAGTCTTAGAATCAGTTTTTACTATAAAGGCCTTGCAAACATAATTCTTTCACTACCCTGTCGCCTCATCATCTCTGCGGCTGCTGGAGTGGTAACAAACACCGCTGGTTGTCCACTGAGCTCTATGAACTTTCCTCTCTTATGATTCCTCGCACTCGCTCTCCTCTCCATTCTATGTGAAGTGTCAAATACATCTTCACCTTCACTATGGTCGTAGTCCACCATAGGTTCGTTAAGGACTTCTTTTCTTCTAGATTCTAATCTTTTCTTTCCACTGATGAAATATGGTTGAGTGACGTTAGAAACGTTAGGAGTAGATATTTGTCTTGTCATTTTTCCACCAGAACCTATTCTCTCGAAGGCGGGGAAATGTCTTTGCATGTTCTCGGAGAACGATTGTCTTCGATAATCAAATTGGCGAGAGTCTAAAGGTTGGTGCGCGAAAGAAGCTCGCCTCATGAAACGTGGCTCGGGATCTGCGTGATATCCTTTGGTCCTCACTTCTTGATTGTGGCCAGATTTCAGAGAATCTTCGTAGCTGCCCCTAGAATTGTTGGAATTTATAAATATAATTCTATTCCATGACTTAAAATAAGCTGGGAAACATATTTTACTTTATTTATAACACATAAATAAAGTAAAATAATTTAGCTTTTTGTTTTATACCTACATATTTTTTTACTAGTAAACTAACAAAAATATTTTCTGTAATTGAAAATTATCTGAATCAATGAACAAAGAAATGTTGGTATATTGTTACCACTAATTAAGTCTTACTTCAATTTTATACACTTTTCACTCCGTTTATAAATGAAATAACAGTCGCTATTGAGTTCTTGAGTGTACTGTCAAGATACAATTTCCAACAACTAATCTTGATACGTATTATAGATATTTAACACAAGAAAATGTTGATATTAAAAGAAAAGTATACGTACCCACTACTCTCTTCGGAAGTATGGAAGCTGGATTGTCCACAAGGACACCGGGTAGCGTCCGCGATGCCCGAGTCTTGTCCACTGGAATTCACGGACGTTATCGATGTGTCTTGCCCCTTCCTACGCACAAGTGTCTCAGGTTGGTAATGTTCTGTCAGTGTTAGTAGTTAGTGTTAGTTGAGTTGTTTAGTTTTAGTTGTGCTATCGAGATTGTTAAGTTTGTGCTAGTGAAATTGTTGATTTTTAGTTGTGTTAGTCAAGTTTTGCTAATTATATAGTTTTATTTTAGTTGTGGTGGTGTTTTTATGTTACTTTTAGTTGTGAAAGTGAAATTGTTTCCTATTTGTTTTGTTAGTTAAGTTTTGATAGTTTAGTTTTAGTTGCACTAGTGAAATTGTTTAGTTTTAGTTATGGTACTGAGATTGTTTGAACATTAGTTATGTTAGTAAAAATGTTTACTTTTAGCTGTGGTAGTGAGTGCTACCTAAGTTGGGCTAGCGAAGTTCTCTAATTTATGTGTTAGTAGATATTATTCATTTCAGTTATACTGGTTAAACTTTGTTCGAACCTACTGTTAAGTTTGTTTGTAATTATTAATATGCTAAGTTCATAGTGGTTAGCTTGTTGCCTTAGTTACGTGTGTTCTATGCTTGAATTTGATACATTTTGTTTAATACAGAATTTTTGCGATATTAGAATATAACTGTTTCGTTTTAATTGTGAAATTTGAGTTTTGTACTAAGGAGTGAGCAGGACACTCAATTAACAAAATGTTTTGACAAATATTAAAAGTATGAGTTTAAGAAGGTGATAAGCAATTCTCAACCTCCGTAGCGTAGCGGTATTTGGCTCGCTTTAAGTCACGAAGGTTGTGGTTTCGATCCCCACATCGGACAAGAAATCTTTGTGTAAATTCTAATATTTCTTTCCGGGTCTGGTTGGTTGAGGGACTACCCTCCGTGCCTCGGAAAGCACGTTAAGCCGTTGGTTCCGATTGTTATAACATCATCTTTAACAAGCATATATGGGAACGGGTAGCAGCGTTTCCCTGTGTATTACAACATAATACTGCGGTCACCAATCCGCCTGCCAAGTTTGTGCCAAGTAATATACAAAAAAAGTAGACATCATCACCTTCGTAACCTCTTTAATTCTTACAAACTTTTTAAATTGTGATTCTGCTTAAGTTACTAGAAAGTTGAAACCAAACCGTACCGTGACAAAAAATCTGTGCAAATTAGTTAATTCCCTTCCCATAGAATATAAATTAAATAATTGCATCTGAAGAACTCAAAATTACACGTACCTCTTCTGCAAAGGACGTTGATTGAACTTAATGCACATCCTCTCATGCTTCTGATTGAACATATCATCATTATACTGGGTCTTCACACATTTCTGATGGGCCTTCCCAAATTCCTCCACTGTGTTACCATGTGGACAAATCTTCTTAACATTCTGGTTGATAACATCGATGTACGAGTCAGCTTCACTGTACGACTGGTTCAATTCTTGACATTGGTTGCCACCAGATGGAAAGAGACCACCGAATTTAGTTAGGTGCTCGGTTGAGAAAGCATTAAGTCGTTGCTGGGAGTATGGTTTGTGGTGCCGTCTGTTAGACCAAAAGTTGATGTGAGTGAGTTAAAAGCTACGCTGAATTTGGTATTATTGGAAACAGGATTGCGGAATTTGAGGAGGTCGTGGGAATATTGCTAAAGTATGTTTGATAATCAGTTGGTAAATTCTTTTGTAGGTTGGATTTTCGAACGAACTTATTATTCAAAGACAAAATATAAAAAATTAACCTAAGTTCTTAAAATTTTTTCTAGATATTTTTTTTGTATGTGTTATTCTGTGATGTTCATTTTATATATTTTAGATGAGAAATGTCCTTTCTAAATAAAAAGATGCAAATGAAATCTTTAATTTTCAGTATATGTTCATAATCTTGATAAAGAAACAATTTATCGTTAAAAAGTTCTATTTAGCAAATATTTAAATTCCTTTTCATCCTGTTATTGTTTAATTTGTTTACTAAGGGAATTCAATAAAGAAAAGCTAATATTAAACCGATACCATACAAACTAAGGGAAATTACGTCATAAACTCCGAAATTAAGGAAATTATTCCTTCATACATTTGTGGGTCTTTCGGTATTATGAAATTATTAGGCAATTTGAAAATAAATTACAAACAATAAAGAAACCTTACTATTGAAACTCTATACTGGGTGTCTTGATAATAATACGGTGTGGTGTCTAAGTGAAATAGAATAAATAATATATAGACCACATATTACATACATATATACATACTATTTCGGTAATTAGAGTTTCGAAAATCTCATAAATTACTTAAAAGAAATACACCCTAGATAGCGCGTGCATAATAATAAAATAGTGCCTATTATACACAGGCCGCAATCACACATCAATGAAAAGAGTGAGCGAATTAGCGTAACTAGGTAGTTACGGTAAAAATGCATACCTAAGTACCTACTTAGGTACGCATTTTTACCGTAACGATTTTCACTCCATGCCAGTAAAAATAATCAAATGATAAAATAACTATGCCTTAGATATCTATTTCATATAAATATCACGCCCTATTATTTTCGAGACGGTAAAAACAAGTAACTCAGTATATCGCAATAATTAATATACTGTTAATGGTTTTATAAAAAAAAAAGAATTTGCAGAAACTGTTATCTATCGAAATTTCTTTTTGAACCTCTTAATGGAAACAGCAATTTGATCAATCGTACAAAGTAATATAATAGTTTATAATTTCTGAATAGAATACATATCACTTCAACAAATATAGCAAATGTATAGTTTGGTCCTTTTTATTATATGCCTACAAAATTGTATATAATTCTTAAGATTGGAGGTGAAACAGGATATAAAAATTGAAAGAAAAAGGAAGAAATAAGACAAAACATTAAATACCAAAGACAGCATCAACTAAAGTAAATACTTACAGCATCTAACTAAAATATAGTACAGAATATCTAAGAAGTGCTAAGAAACACACAAGTTTTTCTAAAGACTTTATTTTAACTATGTAAGCTAAAATTACAACATGCAAGGAGATCAAATATAATAGGGTGGCACATGCTTTCGTCTGTGATGATGGTGGTGCCTGAAAATGAAAAGCAGAAGAGTTGCTTATCATATAATTATAACGAAAACTAGGATATAAATTAGGTATAGAATGATAATAGGATCCTCTTGACAATAGGCTTGACGGTTCTGGTGAATTTGAGTAATGTGTGAGTATGTGCTCTACTCAACTCAAATAGAATTCTCAGAGTGCTGTAAACCTAACTACCAGAATAAGTAGTTAAAGTACAAAATATCATAATTACACTTTTTGACCTGACTCTAGGTCAAGATATTGAACTAGTGCAGTTGTATACTTAAGGGTTTGTTAAACGAATCATCAACTGTTTGATGACCTTGTCTTAGAAACTGATATGATGTACAATACAAAAATAAGTAATAATTATAAATTGCTGTTCTCAAGCGTTTAATGACCGCCTTCATGGTGGACCGATGACCTAATAATGGTCGCAGAGAGCCTGAGGATGCAGGCCGCTAGCAATCTTTCTTGCTGGACCAATATCATCAGATTGATGAGGGAGACCTAAGTTTAGCAGCCGTATATAGGCTAATATGATGACATACTGAGCCAGTACCCAAAATATAAAGCCCTGATTTAGGATATTGTCCATGTGTGATGCCCTTTTAAACTACAATTTCTTAAGAAATAAAATAATATATTGTATATTTAACTCACCGCCTAGTTTTCCTAACACACAGTATACAAATAAACGTGGTGCATGCACCGATGAACACGATGCACCCGAGAGCCACGACACTGATCTCCATAGTACTGAGCAAGCGGCCACTCCTAGCTTGAACCATAGCATTGTCTCCAACTTCCAGCACTTTGAAACCGGCTAAGTCGTGCCGTAATTCTGCTTCGCGTTTCATTAGTGATCTGTGGAAATATGGATGTATTTGTGTAATATACTTTTAGAATTATGCGTATTCTTTTTTTTATTTAATACACTAATCACAGTACAATCAGTAATAAATACAAAATATGGGTATATGCTATATCATGACAATGATTCAATTAATTAATTTTGACGACAGTGGACGTCATTAGTCCCAAGAAGCCATTGGCGCCTTAACAATAATGAATTGTGAATTAAGAGTAATTGAAAACTTACTTTTGCAGTACATCCATGTCGATGATTGCGTTTGACAGTGGGTCTACAGCGTAAATATACATGTCAGTCCTGAAAATACCATAAAAATTAAATCGTTATTTCAACCGCATCTCGTAGCGTTTTGACAAGAAATCTTCGTGTAAAATCTAAGATTTCATCCCGTGTCTAGTTGAGAGACTTCTCTTTGTGACGGAAAGCACGTTAAACAGTTGTTGCTGCAATTTTAGGCTGCAGCGTTTCCTTGTTTGACATGATGTGCCATAGTCACCACGACTATGGTAAAAATGGCTGATGATGATTTTTTTAAATGTATTTCGGTATAATTTTAAGTTCTCTACTCACGCATAACCATCTATAGACCCTTTGGTGTTAGCCTCAAGTCTTCTAACTCTGATATCATAACCAGTGATGGTGGTTAGAGTTCTGGTGATGTTCTCAACGCCTTTCTCTACATCCATTGGCTTTGCTCCCACTACCAGTACCAGTTGTTTGTTGTCATCCAATACGTAAACCTAAAAATATAGTGAAAATTTGTAGAAAAAAAAGACAAACTTGCGGAATGTTTTTTTCCGTCCTATCACCGAATTACTGCAAATATACCAAGATTTTGAGTGGTAATGAAAATTTAACTTTTTTTATTCTTCGACAACCCGTCCACTGATAAATACTAACAAACCTCCTCATAATAACAAACCTTGGCAAGCTAGGATCTTTGAGGGATATTGCCATAATGATGAGCGCAGTAAAAAACTCATATTTTGATTAAAACACATATACTTTACATAGTCTCTTAATTTGAATTTTGTAATTTGAGTAAAATTAACTCTCAATTCTTAAAGTGAATTTAACTACAAATAAGATTAATTCACCAAATCTGATAACCAGTTAAAACTGGTCGAGATTATTTCAATATTATATAACAAGCCTGAAAGTCTCCACGAGTTGACGGCGGGCAAAATTCTCTATGAATAGGACCAATTAATTACTCAATCAAAGTGTTTCGTAATCAAGAGTACATCTAAAATAAGAAATTACATAAATATTAGATAGATTTTAGCTACCGTTTTTTATTTATATAAATTACACCATTGATATAAAAATCTTCGAGCTAGTTTTTTTTTCATTGTATATTTTCTTTTCATTTTAAATACAGTTTTTCGCATACGTTTTATACGTATCGTTTCAAATTTCTATAGATTCCAGAATGTACCGCTATACTTTCCCGAAAGCAAATTAAAAACTAATTAGATATAATTTCTCATGCCTATATTATATCGTTCATACGTTTACTTTGTATTGCGTGCAATTTTAAAAAGGCTGGAGTTCAGTTCCTCATTATTCCCGGTGAATTAGTAAGTGTCGTAAATGTCTAAAAAATCCATAGCCACACTTTTTAATAATAATAATATTTGCATACGGAAACATTAAACAGTTCAACCTTTTTACTGCATGTCATGACCATAATATGTAGTATGCAATAACTATGTGATTGTCTCAGGTGAATAAGGACAACGAACATTTACTTACAAATACATTAGCAATAGCTGACTTTCCATCATCAGCGCCTTTCTTGTCCGTCGCTTTAACATCGAACCCAAACACTCTTCCTACGTCCCTTGTGAGGGCCGACACAACTCGCACTCGCCCCGACACAGGGTCAATAGCAAATCGCGGAGCCTGCTCGTTAATTATCTGGTAACGGATATCAGCATTGATTCCTGAGTCTGCATCTGTCGCCTGGAGATGTTAATTAAAATGAAGACATAAAATAGCATAGCTTATATACTGTAGGAATTCGTTATTGGCGATAAATACCTAATTAAATGAATACAGTTTGTGTACATTAAAGGAAGAGAACTATGTGCTATAGAAATAAACGAAAATTTAAACCGAGATTTCTTAGAAATGTGACATTTATTAGGACTTATATAAATTTTAATTTACTTTAATTAACTACCTTTTTGGCTTGGCATGGCAAACATCCCTTTGAGGGAGGCCTACATTCAACATTGATTTTTATACAGGTGATGATTACTAGAGCTTAGACTAATAGAACTTCAATGTTTTAAATCACCCTTACATAATTATTTCATAATACATTTTAAGCTATAGATCCTTATTATCACATCTTGATAACAAAATTTAAAGCACTTAGGTAAATTTTAATTATAAATATACTCCGAGCAGTTAAACTTAAACAAGTATTTCAAAGTGAGTTCATAAATTTAATGGGATTCGTCATTTCCTTTTTAGAGTAATTTTTATTATGTTTTAAAATCATTGCTTAATATTATATGATTTATTTTAGAATATTTTTATATTCCTGATATGGCTTGCTTTTTGTAATTGCTTTTGATTGGTGTTAGTACCTACACTAAAAATATTTGGGGACACCGATACTGATAAGTATTATGAAAAAAAATATATATATCAAAATAGGACAGTTACTATGTATCAACCTCAATTTTATTAAGTCTAAAATGGACCTACTACATTTTCTGTTACTTACCTTTAATTGAATAACTTGATATCCAAATGGCGCTGTCGTAGGAATTGCTGTAACTAATGGTCGTCCCCCGTTTACAAACTTCGGCGCATTATCATTCACATCTCTGATTCGAACTATAACTTTCACATCATACTTTGTCAATCCTTCCATGACGTCATCAGCTACTGGATAAATCATGTGAGGTAATTCTCGACTAATCTTTTGTCTTTCAGCTCTCACAATTACTTCGTAAGTTTCTCTAACTTCTCTGTCTGGACTTCTTACTAGGTATAAAGTTCCATTTCTAGGGTCGATAACAAAAGATTTCTTCACGTCTGCATCATTTTCATTTACTATAAAATACTTCATTTTGAAGTTTTCATAATGTTCTGTTAAATTTAGAGTAACCAATTCGACTGGCGTCCGTACATTTTCTTCTATTTCTAATTCATAGTATCTTGAGATGAAAACTGGTTTATCTGACATTTCTACTTCATCGGGTACATCTGTGATTGTCAACATCACAATTGCAGTAGAGCTTAAGCTCGGTGATCCTAAGTCAGAAGCCACTACAGTCACATTATGGACAGTCTGAGTTTCATAGTCAAGTCTAGCTATTGTGGTGATGATTCCTTCTTTCGAGTCTATAGCAAACAAATTCATATGATTTTTCTTTTGTGGTATGCTATAAAGAATAAGACCATTACCGTTACCTATAAAATCAGAATCGTTAGCATAAACCTTTGTAACGACTGTTCCTACGGGAGCGTTTTCTTCTAAAGTTGCCTTGTATACTGGGATCATTGAAACAGATTCAAAGTTGTGGTTAGAAATTTCTTGGGCCTCAGGATGTTTCCATTCTAGAAGTTCATCATAAGCGAAGAATTTTGGCGAATTGTCATTAACATCTAAAACTTGTACTTCAACAGTGACTGATGAAGAAAGTTTTTTGTCGTGTCCATTATCACGTGCTACGACTGTTAATACATATTTATCTTCTTTTTCTCTATCTAGTTCTCCATTTACACTAAATACACCAGTCAAAGGTGATATTTCAAAAGGCAAGTCTATAGTACTAGGTTCGATATAATAGGTCAAATTTGCGTTTTGACCAAAGTCTGCATCAGTAGCGTCCACTTTACCTAATACTCTCCTTGTATATTGAGCTTCTTCAACGTTAAAACTATACCAAGATTTTTTAAACATCGGGAAATGATCGTTAATGTCTTTAATATACAGTCTAATAGAAATACGATCATTTAATTCACCTCCATCGATAGCTGATATATTCAGTCTAAATTCAGCTTCGGGAGGTAAAGTTCTTGCTACAATTATATGGCCGTGCCTTTCATTTATAACAAAGTATCGTTTTATTTGCGCACCCTTTGCATTCATAGAATTCGGTGGAATAAAAACTTCCGATATAAATTCGTATCTTACTTGTCCATTACTACCACTATCCATGTCTAACGCGTTGAGTTTTAATATTGTTGAACCTATAGCAACGTTTTCCGGTACCAAGAAAAGAGGACCTCCTACATTCAAAGCGAATTTATTTCTTGGTCTCGTTTCTGTATTAAGCAATCCTGTAGAAGAGTTGCTTTTTCGTTCTCGATATATTTTAACGGATGATTTCTCGTCAGCTTCTAGTAACTCAATATTTTCTCCAAATGGAATAATAATTTGATTGAACCTCGGTTCGTTATCATTTTCATCCAAAACAGTAATTGTAAGTTTCGCCTCCGAACTTAAACCACCTCTGTCTCTTGCAACAATTTTTAGTAAATAAGTACTCTTTTCTTCTCTGTCTAATTTATTTCCAATAAATGTAACTACACCAGTGTGTTCATGCACATGGAACATTTCTCGGCCTTCACCGAATAACGTGTACATGAATGAAGCGTTTGGTCCTAAATCGGCGTCTTTGGCAATAATTTTGTTTGTCATTTTTACTTCTGTCTCTCGCGGTGAGTTTTCAGTAATTAGTCCTTCATATATAGGTAATTCGAATATAGGTGGATTATCGTTTTCGTCATCAACGTGAATAGTAACTTGATATATTCCAGCCCCTGATATGAGTCCTTTATTAAATTCAACTATTACAGTCATTCTATAAGTGTCACGTTTCTCTCTGTCTAAGGGCTTTTGAGCGAAGATTGTGCCATCTTGTCCTGTAATAAAAATGTTAAAATTATGTATTTTTTGAATTAAAACCGTATTAGGTTAAAATTGAATTTCTTATTTCCGATACGTACCAATCGCAATATCATCAGTTACATCTTGTTGGTTGGCAATAATGAATCTAAGATTTCCAGTACTGTTGATTGGCAGTGCACTCATGTTGACTTGAAAAATTTGACCGATTGTCGCACCCACAACGTTTTCTTTTACATGGAATACAAGTGGAGAATGCGCTCCTCTGAAATGACAATCGTCTTCATTAGCTAACGTCTAAAAATACTTTGAGCATGTGAATCCGAATATAGTTCTTATTATTATTGCAAATATTAAGAAATCACATTTATAATCACTATTAGTTTGACAATTAAAGTTTAGCTAAGATTTTCATGATAAAACAAGTTAATACTTTATATTTATTCTTAAAAATACAATTATACATTTGAAGACACGATATAATAATTACAACATATTTTAATTAAAAAAAGCTAAAAGTGTCCTATGAACACCACTCATACATAATATTCTTACTTTAACAGAACACCTCTCTCATCATTAACATCCACGACATGGACCGTTGCGTTCGTAATTATTGACAAGTTGGCATTTTCTTGTAAAGCCACAGCCTCGAAGTCATACATTGGACGGTTGTACTTGGTTAATTCGTCTACCACTGTTATAACTCCAGACTTTTCTTCAACGGCAAATGGGACTGAAAATAATATTTGCCTTGAGTAACAATTATAGTATTTTTTTTTCAACACATAACTTTATATAAAATATTAAGGCTAAGGTACTTTTCGTTATCAACAAAGAGTAATACTAAGTTATTATATTATGTTTTTTATATGTAACTACAATTGAGACAGCGCCACACTAATTGTGTTAAAAAAATTGCTTGATATAATTGGTATACCTATTTAACTTTTTTTTTCAATATTTACCTCCTTCTTCATAACTGTGCAGTAAATCGTATGATATGTCATTTTTTTCCATAGCGTCGTTCACCCGAATCTGCCCAACACTTGTTCCAATACCAACATTAGAGCCAACCCAGAACTCGTAAGGAGCTCCTATAAAATCGGGTCGGTCTCCTTTCGGCCCTAGAAAAAATAAGTGTCATTATATTCCAGTGCTATATAATAATCTATTTTCAACGTTTTTACAAAACATGAATTCAGTTTAAAATAAGTCAAGAAAGGGTAATAGGTATAAACCACTCACCTTTACCTAAACTGGCTACGTCAATAGTAACCACAGACAAGGAATACCTTCTTTCACTAGGATTAGCTGGTTGATCCGAAGCCTCTATAAACAACGCATGTCTTCCTTCAACTATCGGTGATTCAGCTACAGTGATAGCACCGGTCTTAGCATCGATTTGAAAAGGCGAAGTTATAGTTAAATTGCTTGTCCTCTGCAAATCATATAGGACCATACCATTTCTACCTAAATCGGGATCTATAGCTTTGACTTTACCAATTAAAGTGCCAACTTTAGCGTTCGATTTGATTGCGAATTCATACAAGTTACTTGGTACGAATACTGGATTGTTATCATTTGCGTCTAGTAAGGTGACTTCAACGCTTACGTAAGACATTAGTTGATCTTCAATATATTCCATATTTTCATTTTTAGGTCCTAGTTTGTCTGGGAATATATATGTAGTTCTGTCTTTGAGTGGCGTTCGAGAAGTGGTGGGGTTTCGTCGCCATTTTGATAACCGTTGTTTATCGAGGAAAGTACCAACCACACTTGGGTTCTTCTCTTTAGCATATACTTTCATTTTTAATGAGGAATGTTGTTCGCGATCTAAAACAGTCTGAAAAACAAGAGTATGTAAAATATTTTGCATTTACCTACAATGGTAATTCTTTTTTTTACTTAAAGGTAATTGAAATGAGTTGGCTGTTACTATCTTTTTTTATTTTATTATAAAATATTTTAGATGACGTACTTGATTTCTGACAGTAAGCCACCCAGTTCTAGTGTCAATAGTAAATGCGCCTTCAGGGTCGTTAAGCTGGTACGTAAACTCTCCATTATCTCCTTGGTCTTTATCAGATGCCATCACTTGGAGGACACTAAAACCTGCAATAATAAGCATAATCACTTGGTTTGGTTTCTGTTCTGGTCCTTGATTTTCCGTCCACGTTACATCAAAATAAGATATGAATATTCTACTGTATTACTGTACGTGAAATTTTCAAATTCATTTGATAAAAAATACTATTACTAAAATATTAATTTCACGAAATATGTATTTCCGTTTTAAATAGATTTAAATTATTGTCTAAACTTATTTCAGCTTATATTATTTATAGTAGACTATGAATTTCACGTACCATTAGGAAGATTTTCTACAATGCTAATGTTATAAAAGTCTACTTCAAACTCGGGAAGGTTATCGTTCAGGTCCAGTAGCTCTATTTCAATCCTCGCTTGAGCTGTTTTCAATGGATTATCTATTTGGGAGGCTTGTACTTGTAGAACGAACGTGTTTCCTGAAAATTAGAAATTTTAGTTAAACAATAATTGAACGAACAAAATCAAGGCAAATACTTACATCTAAAAATCAAAATCATCATTTATTAAAAAATAAAATATTGCGTTCGTGTTAGAGTCATAATCATAAGTTACTATTTGAGTAGCAAGTTTATTTATTCTCAAATGAGAATAAATAAACTTGCTAAAAATACGATACTTAATATCTTTTTCTATCAATTTGTTTGCATAAAAGATAAAAACATTGCACTCTGTTATCAAACCGTAATCATATAAAATAGTGGTAGTTGGCCAACATGCTTAGTGCTTTATTCAGCAAGTTTATATAGGAATCTATACTATAATATTGTAAAGAGGACAGATTTGATTGTTTGTTTCAATTGAATAGGCTCCGAAAATGCTTGACGAATTTGAAAAATTCTTTCACCGTTGGAAAGCTATATTATATCCCGTGAACATAGGCTATGTTTTATTTTAAAAAAATGGGATGCTTATTTAAACGCTTATAATGTAACCCAAGGTGTAAAAAATTATCTAAAAATTCCTTACATCACGTGCGCTGCGAAAACTATTGATTATAGAATGAGAGATACGCGGGTGAAACCGCGTGCGGGAAGCTAGTAATGTATAAAAAGATATCAACGTGTATCTATCAAAGTCTGTTTCATCGTCTACATGTTTGTTACATGTTAAGATATTTAATGCATGCTTTTCGATTTAAATTCCATCCTGCCGAATAAATTTCATACATCAATAAATTTAATTCTCATTAAAATCAAACTTGCTTGAGATTCTCCGTAAATAACATCAAAATCGTTTAAGGTACGTTATCCCTTGGTTGTGCATATATTGCTTAACTCTGAATTTAACAGACAATTTGCAATTTCGAGATAATTCGTAAGATAATATTGATGAATCTTACGAATTATCTCGAAATTGCAAAAAAAAATGAATTGTCAACATATTTTTTTAAACAGCATGACGAGTTCTCAGACCATAGTGAATCATGAATACATTTGTTAATAACGATAGGCATTTGTTTCGTATTGCTGTTACAATTTATTTATTTTTTGTGGCTGCTTTAAAACAAAACAAACACAAATGAAAAAAATATTTGTAATATAGGTAATGGAACGAATTGGTACGATTTTTGCATACCATTTTTTTAATTTGTGGCCCTTTAATTTTTAAGCTGCCAATATATATTTTTTTTTGTTAAAATGGCAACTATGGGAATGAATCTCTGAGCACAGAAACAAAGTACACCCACACTGTAGAAAACCATACGTGGTGCACAGAAATAATTGTCTCGTGTGGGTATCGAACCTAGAATACGGTCTCAAAAGCAACTACCGTAAGTAATATGCCACAAGGGCAGTCGATATTTTTGATTTTTTTTAATAATTGTGTTTGGTGAGTTCTTCATCTTTAATACTGATTAAATGTTTAAATTGCAAGTACATATTTTAAAGTATTTCTCGGCAGAAGAAATGAAACCATATTTGAATTTGCTATTCAAAAAAATAGCTTTGGTCAATTTTGTCACCATAATTTCTAAACTGTAGCCTGAAGCTAATATATCAGTTTATAAAAACATACCTGGTAGATTGACTTCGGCATCCAAATCTATTTCTTTCTCGAGGAAAAGTGATGCATTCTTCGGGTCTAAGAAGAACAGTTTCCTCTCGTTGCCGGAGACCAGCTCGTACCTGAGGGAGGCGTTGACTCCGCGGTCCTGGTCGTAGGCTTTGATCCAGTCGGGGAAGAGAAGCTCTTTGTGAATGCGTTTACCCTAGAAGTGAATTAAGAAAATATAAAGTAAAAAGCGAGGATACTGTATTAACTGAAAAATCCTACCCCCCATTAATTTTATACGTGAAAGTTTGTAAGAACATATGGATGTATGAATGTTGGCTGAAAATTTGTACGCGGATAGTTTGTAAGCTGGATTAACATATAGGCTCAAAATATCACGCTTCAACCCACTGAAGCAGAGTATCAACATATTAACAAAAAAAAACGAATTAGAGGACATGGTCTTAATTTTGTAACGGTTTTGTGGCTTCTAGGAACTGTCACGTGGTCCTCAAACCACCAGTTCTCTTCCACTGGGGAAAACAATCAAAGTCATAAGCGGTAGAAAAATCTAACTTAAATCTTACTAATCTTACTAATATTATAAATGTGAAAGTAACTCTGTCTGTCTGTCTGTTACGCAATCACGCCTTAACTACTGAAGCGATTTAAATGAAATTTGGTACAGATATAGTCTAGAGCCTGAGAAAGAACATAGGCTATATTTTATTATGAATTTCCTACGGGAACGGGAGTTACGCGGGTGAAACCGCGCGCGGGAAGCTAGTATATAATAAAAGGCATAAATAAAATCCTACATACCAGCAAAGGATAGAACTCCGGAATCTGCGTCCTGTAGAGGTCACCCGTAAATTTTGGAGGGAGGTCGTCGTTATCCATGATTGTGATGCGAACCGTTGTGTTTGTACTGCGCTGTGGTGTGCCGCGGTCCTGGAACAATGTTTATTTTCTTTTTTAATCTTTATTTATTAATTTGTGTTAACTTATCGCTATATCACACACGCCATCTTCGCACTATTCTAAATCGCCATGCCCTTTCATACGATGTTGGATCTATTTTTGCATTAAATCTGACATATGGTAAGTAAATACCCGTTCGTAAGCAACCTGAAGCTATAAATACTGCTGCCCATCCATCCCGACATGGAGTGACGTATTCTAAGCCAAACACCACACTGCTTAGTCAATAAAACTTACCGAAGCAGAAACAATAAGATGGAACTCCTTGTCCCCCTTATCATAGTCTAGGGGTTTCTTCAGCACCAGTGCCGGTTTGTGTGAACTTTCTAGAGCAAAGTGACCATCCTCGTCACCAGAGACAATGCTGTACTGCACATCGGAGTTCGGCGTGTTGGGCTTGTCCCGGTCAAATGCCCGGATACCACGGAAGATTGTAAGACCTGTAGAAAGGTAGACAAGTTTTAGTGTCATTGGCAATTATTGATGTAGTTTGACAACCTCCGTAGCATAGCGGTATTTGGCTCGCTTTAAATCTCGGAGGTAGTGGGTTCGATCCCCACACCGGACAAGAAATTATTGTGTAAATTCTAATATTTCTTTCCGGTTCTGGTTGGTTGAGGGACTACCCTCCGTGCCTCGGAAAGTACGTTAAGCCGTAGGTCCCGATTTTTATAGCATCATCTATAATAATTGTGTATTAAGGAACGGGCAGCAGCGTTTCCTTGTATTCCTACAACATAATACTGCGGTCACCAACCCGCATGTCAAGCGTGGTGACTATGGCAACATAGTATATCATTTAATGTATTGTACGTGGTACATTTAATACATCCTCTATTTTTATATGCAAGTGGTTTGAAATTTTGCTTGAGGAAATGAACCTATAGAATGGACTGTAAGTCTATCCTGATTAAACGGCCTTGAGTATGCACTAGCGTAGATGCCACGATGTACAATAAATTGATACTTTATCAGTTCGTTCAAGTCCAGTGCTAAACACAGCCAGGAGGCTTTTGCTACTTCACCGGGCATAACTGAACACAGGACTCCTCGTACTTTGGCAAGCCTCGTTGAGGTATATTGCTGTAATTACCACGCTTGGCAGGAATTAGTGATCGCAGTAAGATGGTAACTAACGTTGAGCTCATAAATGCTGCTGACCTTCAGCTGAATATTACTAAGTCGCCTCTTACGACAACCACAAGAAGGTATGGGTTGGTCTATTCTTATATGGAAACTACAGTTTTTAACGTTTGTTAAAAAAAGAGATACGAAATCTTTACTAATATTATAAAGAGGAAAAGTTTTTATTTTTATTTGTTTGTTTCAAATAATCTTAAAAAACCGTTCAAGGATTTCAATAATTCTTTCACTATTAGAATGCTACATTATCCCTGAGTGACATAGTCTATAAAAGCCCACCCATGCGAAGCCGGGACGGGCCGCTAGTAAATGATGAAGCTAAAGAAGAAAAAAACAACAAACCCATGTTATGTTGTGTCAGTCTTCCCCGCGTCATCCACTTAAGTAGCTAGTGCAAGGTTAGGTAGGATAGATCCTCGCCGGACTGACTGAGGACCGTGTCATCCGTGGCATCCCTTTATCTGTCATCTCATCATTTGTGCACTGGCACAGTCTACATGTAAGGGATCACAGGTATGTTAAAGAGGGGATATGGTTACTGGACCGCATTCCCTCCAGTGATACCCTGAGCATCGGTTCGAACCCCATTAGGGTGCCCTTACTAAATTTCACTTATTTGTAAATTGAACAATAATTATAACTTCTAGTCTTCAAAGGCAGTTTGACACCGACCATTATTTATTTACTTAAAAATGGTAGATTCTTTTACAATAACTTTAAATTTGCCAAAGATAATCGTTTAAAGATGATGTTTTTATAATGATATTTAAACTTTTTTGACTTTGAAGACTGGAATAATTTATATTTCAAGTACAATTACACTTTACTACTAGACATTTAAAAATATTAAATGTATCATCAACTTTAGTTTCCAATGTATTAGTAGCATATTAATATTCAATTCATGGCTAAATAACTTGAAACAAAGGGTTATGAACCTAAATATATTATAGAACTCAACAAACTTTTTAATGGGTTTACTTTGAAAAAAAAACTTTAGATCCAAGTTGATACTTATAGAAACTAACAAATTTTATGTACGTTAAAGCGTCATAATAATTGCACAATCAACATTTTTTAATGTTTTTCTTCAAAAATATAACCCACAACTAGGTAAATAAATGCCTCTGTTGCGGGAGACATAATTTATAAACACACACAAACCCTCAGAACAACTACCTGAAGTTTACTTAAATAGTTGTCCTGAGTTACCTAGTGTGTTGGGTTCGACTCCCACTCAAGACAACTTTCATAGTGCATGAAAATCGATACTAATATAATATATTAGTATCGATTTTCATGCACTTTTAAAATCATAGAAACTCTTCAGCTTTATATAATAAAGCTGAAGAGTTTCTATGTTTTTAAAAGCGCTAATCTCAAGAACTATGGGCCCGATATAATTAACTCTTTCAATTTTAGATAGCCTATTTATCGAGGAAAACTAAAGGTAATATTTAATCATGAAGTTCCTATGGTACCGAATGTTACGTGGGTAAATCGTACTATATAAAATAACTTTGATTATAGTCGATAGTACTATATAAAATAACTTTGATTAGACTTAGTTTATTTTACAATACTATCGTATTCAAGTGAGTCTTAAGTGTTAAGATATAAATCTTTGAAAGAAAAGGGTGAGATTTATAACGTAATATGTTACTATTCGTACTTGATAGGCTCTTATATTGCATTCCGTTTTACAGTTCATGACCTTCACTTTGTGAACAAAGTACCTAGTTTTTTATCAGATTACATTTGATTTGCTTTGCATTATAATATAGGAATATTACTTTAAACAATGAAAATTATAAAACTTTAATTGTATTTTATAAATACTGTATTTCATAAAAATTTAGAAATGATAAATGTACTACAGACATTTTTATCCATTTATATTTTTACTTACTTCATATTTATTGTTTTTTCATTATAATAACAGTAATAATTGTTAACTGCATCGTTTTCCAGTAACTTTTTTTTTAAGAAAACTTCCGTACTGGTGTAAGTTCCCTGTCGCGGGGGACTTTACAAGCACATAATTTACGCGCACTAAGCATACCGCGACTCAGAATGATACGGGGTTCACACAAATAATTGTCATGGGTGGGAATTGAACTCGGAACGCCAGGTATCAGAAGCCGTTACCACGAGGCCGCCATTGGTGCAATCGTATTAGTAGACTTTTTACATTATTTTTTGTTCCTTAAATAGACATCTCCCGCAATGAATCCCAGTGCGCACCCAAACTCTGAACTATCCGTGGTTCACACAAGAAATTATCCCGTGTGGGAATCGAACCCACAACAGTTACCAAAAATAACAGCCGTAGCCACTTAGCCACCGGTGCAGTTTACAAAATCATACTCAGTTACACTAGGTTTACAAAGCCATACATTTTTTTTAAACCAAATCGTGTTCTTCAGTTTGCAAATATTTCGAATAACACTTACCAGTCGGCGTCAGTTCATCCACAGCTACGTGATAGGGCGTGTCAATGAACTGCGGCACGTTATCGTTCACGTCTTCTATGTACACTGTCACTGACAGGTAAGCTGATATCTGGAACAACAATAACATTTATGTAAATGATCTCAACACGATGGCGCTTTTTGTTGCACATCTGAAAACGGGTTAGATGGAGCGTTATTTTTTTTCGACATGTGTAGTTTGCCACGAGGCTTTTGCTACTTCACCGGGCAACGAGCAAAGCTCCAGTTTAACTTAATGTTTTATAAATAACATTAGCAACCTGCGCAAGAGGCGTCCCCTGTGAGACTTGGACCTCGGTTCAGGGCAGTCGGTAGCCAGAGAGATTGAGTGATTATAAATTTTAGATTTTTCAGGGACAATTTTTGCAACAGGCCCTACTTTACAGTTCGTGGGCCTCTCAGACTCAGGGTTTTCAAAGGCATCGAAAAGTTATGTGCAAATAAAGGATCGAGATGGTAGATGGAACTCGGATTCGGCAATATATTTTGGGTAAAATAGGCTTGTCCTCGCTTGCCAAAAAACCTTTTTAATTTTTGAATTGATAGAAAAAAACAAAATAATGCGCAAATAAGTCACGCATATTAGAAACAGATGAAAGGGGGTTTTAAGGCTAGAATCCCTTTACAGCAGGGACTGAGCCAGAGCCAGAGATTTTTGAAACAATCTTGTAAAATAGAATATCTAGTGTTGGTCTATGCATTTATATTCACATGATTATTCCTATAAAGGGGCTAATGTGTGTGTAATTATTTTGTCACCTTTCTTTATTCATTCATAAAGGTTATTTCACGTGATTTTGAGAATCTGTAGAGTTCTTCTAGAGTAAATATTGATGATTTCTTCTTCTTCGATGAAAAAAGGAGGCAAGAAGGCATTTATACAAAAAAAATTGGTAATATTGAAAGTATGTAGATATGAATGTCAGTGCCTCTGATTCTTAATTACATAATCGACGTCATTGATCCTTTTTCACATAGGTACATTCATTCACAACAATGTTATAATTAACTTTTACTTATCATGAAAAACATAGCATCAAATTTCATACCATATTCCAAGTCAAAATCAAAGTCCTACGCAACACTCATACATGTTATATTATTATAATTTTTAGAATCATCTCTCATTTACGTAATGTATATAAAAATTTTAATATTTTATTTGAAGAACACGGGTCAAGAAATCGGCGTAGGTGTCTAATCTCACAAAAAAAAAGCATCTACAATAATAATAATGATTTATCTTATATAATATGTATTTTCATTTACTCAGGTCCTATGTTGACATTTCCCTTATACTAAGTTGAACGATCTTAATGGAATCACATGTGGGTACATCATGTAGGTACATTAAATGTCATCATTAAATGTGGGTGGGCGATATTGCTTGGAGTATTAACTTGTGTTTATGAAAAGACAAGTGAATACTAAAAGCATTATCTATTTTGTCTGAACAGCCTGATATATCTGGCAAGTATTTACATACCTACACAATATTGTAACATAAGTTTATCTATATATATATTAAGCTGGAGAGTATGTTTGTTTGCTTGACAGCGCTTATCTCAGAAACAACGGGTCAAATTTGTTCCCAAAATTTTCAGTGTTAGATAAGCCAAGAGAAAGGCTTTATATCATCAGGATTAGACCTATTCGGAGCAGAGCATCAACGTAGAATATTTCAAAATCGGGGTTAGCCCAAAGTAAACTCGAATTCCATATTGTGAATTAGAAGTCGCGGGCATT
The DNA here is from genome assembly GCA_947037095.2 of Nycteola revayana. Classification (NCBI taxonomy): domain Eukaryota; kingdom Metazoa; phylum Arthropoda; class Insecta; order Lepidoptera; family Nolidae; genus Nycteola; species Nycteola revayana. Next base: position 14,297,294 of record OX344859.2, on the reverse strand, counting down.
AGCTAGTAAATAACTAAAATAAATATCAATTTCAAAAAAGTGAAAATAAATATCGATTTGCCATTTCATTTTAAACTAAAGCATTAGTTCCCCTATCGATATTCACATTGAACGTATCGAAACTGACCCAAAAGTCGAACCTATTCAAATGACCTAAAAGTTGAAAATAAACACAACCCGTTCATCCCTATCTCTCCAAAATGACCCTAAAATGGAGGTATAAGATTAAACATGTTGTTTTATTCCCGTGGATAAATTTAAAATAGTCCCAAGGGGTCTCAAAAGTATACTGATGGTTCATGAAAGTGGGTGAAGGACAATGGTTATCTGAACTGACTGGCATAGCCCTGGAAAACTTTCTGCCGCATTGTTTCAAACAACTTTTGAATTGCAAGCTAAGTACATTTTATTTCTAAAGGAATAAGGTTCATTTCGTTGGGATAAGACTCTCTGGCTGACAGGTTGCAAATCTCTCAAAAATCCTACCAAGGTTTGACTTATCCGAACTGGAGTAAGTCGACTTTAATACAATTTTAATATCTCATTTTAATTCGTCTTTAAAGAGTTTTCAGTTGAGATTTTAATTTCAGTTGTATTATTTATAGGCAAGTCGGTTTGACCTATTTTTTTTCCAATTATTCGAAAGAAGGTCTAGCAAGGAAATTGACACTTAAGGCCAATACTAATATAGGCCCCGTTAGACACAAGCCTCCTCCGTAATGTTTTTTTTATATATTCTTACTTGACCAGAATTTAAAACAAACAAGTTTTCCTGATACTGAAAGCATGCTCTCCAGCATTTTAGAAATGCTGCTTATTAGCATACATTTAGAATAGTTTTAGTCACTAGGTAAATTTGTTATTGTCAGTTGTTAGTGTACTCAACTACTCATGTAGGTAGGTATCCTGTCATTTTGTTACCAGTATTAGGCTTTATACTCATAACAAAATAGTTTCAAAAACTTGTACGTATATGATTGTCCTTTTTAGATAAGATGTAATGTATAAAGTAATAAAACCACATTGTATGCTGTAGCTAAGCTATTTTGTATATTTGTCAAAATTTAATATCGCGCCCACATCCTACTCCTCCGTTGAATGTCGACTAATCCTCCTGCCTGGTAGCTATGACAATCTTTGACGTCCAATGTATATATATTATTCAAGCTGAAATTCAAGCATGAATTTTAGTGCCAGACTAAATTCAGTAATTTGCCTTGGCGTTTCGGGGTATTTTATTTGGTAAATCTCCTCGCAGTATAATTAAAATACCTAGGTCACATGGAGAAGGAAATCCTACATACTCCCCAGCTGCGGTAATGGGATGGGAAGCTAAATGGCTTTCGCCTCAGAAATGAAGGCTGTATGTGTAACGGGTCTCTTAAGATTACGTATTTTCTATATTATTGGCAGTCAACAATCATTCACTTACAAGATCATCTCCGGAATCGAAGTCACACCCTAGCCTGAACTTGACGACGTTCTGAGGAGTGTCACTGTCGACCAGGTCGTCCACACTCTGCGCAAGCACGACTGATACGTGGGTGCGGTTCACGTCACGGTACGTGAAGAGATGGGCATCTTCTTCTCTGTCCACTGGCTGGAGACTCAGGTTTTTTCTGTTGGAAAAAAAGTCGAATATTAAATGTCTGTATCGTTATCGGCATGAGAATACTTGTAAAGGCAGGTTTTGACCTGAATAGATTTTTGATTATCGTTAAGCACAAAATGTTTAAAAGCGCTTTTTACGGACGGACATAAGTTGTTACCCCCGAGGCTTTTGGTAAAAGGCGAGCATGATTACCATTTTATTAAATGTTTTAAAAACTCGAAACTAAGCACTTTTTACAAGGAGGCCTACGGGTATTTGATCTAAACTTAGGCTTAAATGACTTTTAAATATTTAAAGGAGTTGTGTGCAACTTTAGCTCTACTTTATAGTTGGCTGATGTCTTAGACGTTGAGTCTACGAGAGCATTAGAAGATATCGATGAGGGGATTATAAAAAAAGCTAGGCTTAATTGTATTAATTGTATCTAATATAATTAATTAAAATCAAATATAATTTCAAATCAAATCAAATGTTTCTATTGAAAGATCAAATATAAAACGTAATTCATTTATAACTTATTCATTAATAAATTTACTGAAACAATAAAGAAAACCAAAATATTTGCTTTTGTTCGTGTTAAGTTAATGCCATCAAAAACATACTTGTAAAAAAACCCAAGTCTCGTAACGCAGTTCTTTTACCGTAAAACGTTGTGAGATCTATGTAATACCAAGTCGGTTAATTTATTCAGTCCCTACTTAAGGGACCTTCTATCTTACGCTATTACGTAATTATCTCACCTTACAGAATCTTATTTTGACCTTATCAAAATTCGAAACTTTAAAGTTTTAAATAATAGATTAACTTGGCCATCGGATATAATTAGAATGTATCTCACAAGTGTTTATTGCGATGGCCAAGTCAATCTAATATTCATAACATAAAAGTTTTGAACTTTGATAAGGTCAAAATAAGATTCTGTAAGGTGAGATAATTACGTAATAGCGTAAGATAGAAGGTCCCTTAAGTAGGGACTGAATAAATTAACCGACTTGGTATTACATAGATCTCACAACGTTTTACGGTAAAAGAACTGCGTTACGAGACTTGGGTTTTTTTACAAGTATGTTTTTGATGGCATCTCATTTCTTTTTGTAGATAGTTGTACTTTTTTCCTTTGCTTTACAATTTACATTTTTTTTTTAATACCATCAATGGATTTTACCATTCTGTCACTGTCTTATGAGCTTTCCAATTTTTGTAGGTTGTGTTCCTCTTTTTCTTTACCGGTACTACTTCTTGAACTTCAGCTACAGTTTTTCTCAAAGCCCACTCCATTTCTCTATAGGTTTTTCTCGATATCTTTGATGCAACAATATTAAGCATGTCTAGACAATAAATGCTTGGGTTCCGTACCCAAAGGGTAAAAACGGGACCCTATTACTAAGACTTAGCTGTCTGTCTGTCTATCACCAGGCTCTATCTCAAGAACCGCGATACCCAAACAGTTGAAAAATTCACAAATTATGTATTTCTGTTGCTATAATAACAAACTAAACATAAAATAAGTATTAAGGGGGGGCTCCCATACAACAACTATTTTTCGGCCTTTTTTGCTCGATATCTATAACGGCAACAGGTAGGCACTTGAAAATGGTACGGAACCCTTAGTACGCGAGTCCGACTCGCACTTGGCCGGTTTTAGTCTATTGTATTCACAAATGGATTATTCCTGCGCTTTAATAGTTCCAAAGTAGACTTAAATTTGATGTAAACCATCCAGACAAGTAACTCTGTGGCCTTATTTACAAAATAACTTAACTTACGCACATATGAATATCCACGTACCTAGCTGGCATGGCAACACTCACCATATGAAACAAGAACAGATGCGTCGTATACTTTTTTTATGCTTTATTGATATTCGTCGCAATCGTCAAACGTCATTTAAAATTAATCCGTATGTAAAATTGTTATCTCTCATTGGTTATAAATATTGTCAATGTACCTAATCGAAAACTACAACATCAAGCTTAACAGAGGATTAACATGATTATGTATGGCACTCACGGCCTTCTGACTTCCGGCCTGTCAAAGGTTTTTAAAATTACGAAATTGATGAACTGTTTTTGATGGAATTTTGGTACAACTACATAATACATGTCCGATTATGGCCTTTTTTAAGACAGCTCCCGCACTAGGGAACAAGCTAATATGTACATAAATAAATTTAAAGCTACCTAGTTAACATCAAACTGTGTATAAAAATATTTGATAAAATGATTATATAAATATAGTTTGTGTCAGATTAATAAAACGTGGTTTGTGTGTATACCTTCGATATCACAGTAAGATTTGTTAGTTGCTTGGAAGAAAGTGACCGTCTTTCTGTGTTTCGAACGGGAAGCGTGAAAGCCGTGGTGTAAGTTTGTCCAGGGGAATGCAAGAATGTTACGCATCTCCTCCGCCACTGCGGTGTTCCGGCACGGGCAGTGGGGTATGTGGGACTCGCCCTCTTCATAGCAGTGGAATGCTAATCATAACATGAGAATAAAACCCCTGGTTACTCCTCCGACCACAATTGGTGAGGGGCCCAGGTGCTGTTGCCTATCTGGGATACCCTCTGGCAGCGTCCGCGACTCAATTGGTGTTGCGGGCTCTCCTGCGCCCAAATAACCAGTTTCAGGGACGCCCAGATAACACGGGGTCCCTACTTCTCAAGGGACCGCAGCCTCCTGCTGAGACATGGCTCAAGCGGGCAAGCCACCTCCATCAGACGCTGTTATGATTGTTAGTATCCTATCGTTCATAGCACAACTTATGTACTATCTTACTTTTACAAACCATTGTTTTTTTTTTTTTCTACGACTTTTTTTTTTTTTTTTTAATTACTTGTTAAATTAATCCCTGTGTCGCGAAGGTCTTACCGCTCAATAGATTCACGAAAACAAAGCACCCCCTGACTCAGTACAACTGTTTGAATTTCAGACGAATAATTGTCCCGGGTGGGAATCGAACGCAGAAAACTAGGTCTCTGAAACAACTAACCTAACCACTTAGACACCATCTTTCAACATAATTACATCTAGGTCCCTATCTACACCTATTCCTCCATTAAATCAAACATATTCATGTACACTGATTCACTGACTGCAAATGTAACTTTGTAATCCTATACATTTATAAGAAATAACAAAGTTATTAATGCAATTGATGAAACTGAACAACTGGACCGAAATTGCAAAATGTTGGAATTTTCCCATGAGTTTTACACTAAACTCTCCTAATACTCAAAATTTGAAGCTTCTACGTCTGCTAGAAGTGCCTAAACATTTTGATGATCGGTCAGTCAGCAGTGAGCGAGTGACAAAATTACCGAAAATACCAAACTTTGACTAGTTATAATTCGTAAAGTACTGGTTCAAATTGAATGAAATTTGAAATATACTGTAGTTTTACAAAGCTTGTTTAGTTACTGAAAATTCAGGCTCCTATCTTTATCCACAACGAAGTTATAGAGGGTCGAAAATCGGCTGAGTTGCTTCGAGAAAAGATAGGTACGGCCGTGCACCTTTTTTTTTTTTTTTTTTTTTTTCTTACTCGACTTGGGGGGGCACTGCCGTGCCCCCAGATCTATACTAATATTATAAAGCTGCAGAGTTTTTTTGTTTGTTTGTTTGTTTGTTTGTTTGAACGCGCTAATCTCAGGGACTACTGGTCCGATTTAAAAAATTCTTTCAGTGTTGGATAGTCCATTTATCGAGGAAGGTTATAGGCTATATTTTATTTTCAAAAAAGTTGGGGATCCGTAAGAAAATTGCGTTTTTGTAACCCAAGGTGTAAAAGCGAAAACCTATTTATGCGTGCGCTGCAAAAACTATTGACAATAGAACAAAATGATGTACTACGGGTTTGTAGGTCTTATTAAGATCTACAAAAAAGTCCGCGAGAGCATATATCTAACTATCATAGTTTAGTCACAATAACCGCTTTAATGTTCATAAAAAAATATTAAATCGTCTGAAGAAAGAAACTACGTTAAATGTATATCGTTATATTAATCCTTATCCAAATTAAGCATAATGTTATTAAGGGTATTTATGTAGAAGTATAATACTTTTTGTTTTATTCCAATCGGACATTTCGTTGAGAAATTATCACGAGTATAAAAACGCAAGGAATTGGTACCTAATAAAGAGTTATTTGCCGTAATAGATAAAGCTGAAGAGTTTGGTTACTTGAACGCGCTAATCTCAGCAACTACTGGTCCGATTTGAAAAATTCTTTCAATGTTAGATAGCCCATTTATCGAGGAAGGTTATAAGCTATATTTTATTATAAAGTTTCAACGGGAACGGGAGTTACGCGGGTGAAACCGCGCGCGGAAAGCTAGTTCAAATAATAATTGTCTAAATATTCGTAATCGCAATAAACAATTTTCAATAAGCGCCATCTGTGTCGTTGTTCTAGAATTAATTTAAAGTTCTCCTCGTATTGTGTATCACGCGGATCCTGGTCACTGTTACCGATCCGACTATAAGACGGATAACATTTCATAATATTGGCGACACGATGTGCAAGTTATTGTTCTATGCCTAATTTTATTAAAAGCCAGCAACAGAACCTACCATAAAATACATATAAAAATCCGTCATAGTAATAAAATCCTCAATAATGTTATTTATTTATCCTGTTACCTATGTAGAGCGCAAAATGTCGGATTGATTTTGTGTGTGGTGTAATGTTTGAGTGCATACGCGGTACAGAAGCGGCACATTCTGGCTCCGACGGAGGCCTAACCACAGTTGAAATATCATAAATTTATAATAAAATTGTAAGAGAATAATATGATTACGTGTTGATTGTTAAAATTCTTTCGTCGTCAGATAAATAGATTATCCAGAAGGCTATATGTTATTATGTGATTCCCTTGAAATTGAGAGCTACGTTGGTAAAAACAGACTAGTTGGACTAGTTGTAAATATTGTAGCAGCAAATATAAAGTCAAATTAAAATTTTGTAGTCATTAAGTAAAATATTATGATATCCATATTCTAAAACGGTCGTATCGTGCACAAAATCGGTAAGTGTGAACAAGGCCAGAGCTAGTAAACTTTCAGATTTAAACGTATTGGCGCTAGATGGCAGTTGTCGTAGGATCATATAACTATACAAACTATGGCAATTAAGTTCTTCATGAAAACACACTATAAAAAACGGTTTGAAATTTCCACGAAGCCAGAACTAATTAGGAACTGCTTAGTTAAATTGTCACGGTAGAAAATGTTAGTTTCACTAATATTATTGCGGAATTACGATTGTCAGTGTGCAAAGAACCGTCCCATGCCCTCGTAGACCCGACGTCAAAGTTATACGATACTCCTAAGAGTAATTCCTCCATCTCTTGACAGCAACCGCCCTGAGCCGAGGTCCAAGTTCCACATAGGACGCTCTCTTGCGGAGGTAGCTTAGTTTGTAGTTTTTAACCAAATTAACAAGGCTGGAGCCCGGTTAAGTAGCAAAAGCTTAGTGGCTAACAAGATAGCATAATACCTGCTTGAAAAAAAAGGTTGATATTTTTTTACACAAAAATAATATATTTTCTGGAGATATACACCTACCTAATAAAGTTAGTGTGTAGGGAATTTACTATTTTTCGAACTGACGACGTTTGAACTTTTATTTTGCAATGCAAAGGGTCCTTTGGTGTAAGATTGATTTATTATTGTGGTACAGACTTATAAAAGTAAATTGTACACCTTCTGAGATATCTAATTCCATTTTAGAGCCATCAAAATTGACATGGATCAACCAGAAATAGTTTTCAAAATACTTTACACCTAGACTGTTTTTTTAATATGATAGCATGTTAGCCTTGTAATTTACCTGTCTGGATTAAATATATAAATAAACATTTTAATATGGGCATATAAATCAGATCGGACTTTTGTAATTTCGAAACTAGCTTCTGCCATATTTCGTCAATAACCTACTGATATTTATGGCGAACTTTTGCTAGCACTAAATAAAAATACAGTGTTTGAGACACATTTGTTTACGTATTTGTGTATTTTTATAAAAAAAAGTCATGTAACTACTGAACACATATTGTGAAATGCAATAAGTTATTGAGTAGGTATAAATAAGTAATGTAGATTTATAAATAGAAGACTGTAGCAAACGAAGCGATCATTCCTGAATGCGTCAGATTTGGTAGATTTATATTACCGTCTTGGGCTCGCTACGCCACTGGCCATAGTGCTATACTATTATTATCACCAGTAGCCTCATTCTTCTGTATCCACCATAATTCCGACAGCTCCGGAAGTTGTATGTCCCTCATTTAAACTGTGCCACCAATTGTTACTACCATTACACACTATTTAGTGATGCAATCGATATTCATGTTTGTTTAAAAGTTTTTTCTATCGTGGGATTTCATCTTAAGTGGACATTATATTCTTAATTTCGGTATTTTGATTATGATAGACGGTTACTTTGTTTTACAGTGAAGTTTAGATTGATAATACAATAATTAAGTGAACGATTATTTAATTATACAGTTATGCAGTGTTATACTATTAGATTAATCGGGAAGGTTATCACGTCGTTTTTTTTTTTTTTTTTTTTTTTTTTTTTTTTAAAGACAACTCCCGCACTAGTGAAATAATTCCCTGTGTCGCGGGGGACTTTACAAACATACATTTCACGGACACAAAGTACACCCAGACTCAGAACAATTATTTGTGGTTCACACAAATAATTGTCCCGGGTGGGAATCGAACCCAGAACACCAGGTCCCAGAAGCAACTGCCACTGAGCCACCGGTGCCATTGTTGAGTTGTTACAATGGATTTCCTATGTTATTAATGTGAAATACATTTCAGTACTTTTAGCACGACAAGGAAATTTTGATTTTTGATGTAATTTCATTTAATGGCTAACAGAAGAATAGACTTTTTTTCGGATTGACATACGTAGGTAGCCACGAGGCTTTTGCTACTTCACCGGGCATAGAAGAATAGACGGGAGTCCTTCTATAGCGCTTCAGTAAGGCCAGTAGGTATATAGTTGCTAAATAATCCGCCACGCCCTTCAATCGACTAATACCTATAAGCGATTTACTTGAATAAACGATGTAAAATGATAGATATTCCAGCCTATGTCTGTTAACTTCTATTACAGTACTTGTATGGTTTCCATGTACCCATACATTTCCCACAATCTGCAGAACAAAGACTGATTTCATAATAATATTGATATAGTGTTTTTGTTCTATGTTTCTCTACTGGGTTAATAAATTATACCATGTTATATATGTACTTGTACTATTTTCTTTATATAATATATATCTATACTAATATATTGGGTGACTGGTAATTAGTGACCGATACCTAAACACATCATTGTGCTCATGATAACGAATAACTTTTACTATGGCACCAAACCTGAAATCGCGAAAAAAAATCTGCTGCTCCCTATCATATTGACTAGTTATGTGAACACGAATGTATGGAACAGCTGATTTTTTTTCGCGATTTCAGGGTTGGTGCTATAGTAAAAGTTGTTTGTTATCACGAGCACAATGATGTGTTTAGGTATCGGTCACTAATTACCAGTCACCCTATATAAAGATGAAGAGTTTGTTTGTTGCTTGAACGCGCTAATCTCGGGAACTACTTATACAATTTGAAATAATATTTAAGTGTTACATAGCCAATTTATCGATGACGACTATAGGCTATCTTTTATTATGAAACTTCCACGGGAACGGGAGCTAAGAGGGTGAAACCGCGCGCTAGTATACAGTATATAAAATGGGCGGATTTGTATCCACCATTTATTACGCGACTACGCAACCGTTGGACCGATTCAATATATCTTAGACACACGCTTAGCTCCCGTGGGATCTTCATAATTACATATAGGCTATGTCATCCGGGGATAATGTAGCTTCCCAACAGTGAAGGAAATTTTCAAAACGGTCAAGTAGTTTCGGAGCCTATTCAATTCAAACAAAAAAACAATCAAATCTTTCTTCTTTATAATATTAGTATAGATTTGTTTAATTAGTCTGCGCCCGAAATAACATTATATGCTACATAAACATTGGTAATTGTTGTAGCAATGATATTAACATATATAGAACCAAATTCCAAAATGAAAAAGATACGAAATCTTTTGCTAAACATTTAAATTTATATTCTTAAATTTATTTGTAACATTTTCTATATCATCTCAATATATCTTTCATATTACATCAACAAAACATGACACCTTGACATTAGATAAATATGACACAAAAATCTAGATAAATTTCATAAATGTTAGGTAATCTAAATCTCATCAGTTATTTATGAGTAGACATTTGCTTTTAAAATATCATTAATAATATAATGTGGTTCTAGCGTTTCATATTTGGCATTTTATGAATTGTTAATTAAAAGATTAAGATATAAATTAGTTTACAACATAATTAAAATGTTTATGATCACAGTTAATTTAAATCGCGAAATCATTAGTCAATATCCGTGTCTACATGATTTTCGTTGTAATGAAGTATAAATATATAATTGAAGGTTTTTGTTTCAACCTTTCAATGAACTAATTATCAATAAGCTAAGTATCTCCTGCGACTTCGTCCGCGTAAATGTCTATTTCTACATATAAACTTTGAAACTCATATCTATCGAGGTCGATTTTTGTAAAATTCAGTTTTAGCCTTTGTTTTGATAACTTTTTTCTTTAAAGGCTTTTTATAAAAAGATGCATAATTGTTTTTCTTATCCCAAGGGACCTTTGTGAAATTGACGGACAGAATTAGACTTGATTTGATTTGATTATCTATACCTACCTATGTTATGTATAATAGAAATGAAGTACCTATTTGCGAGAAGTAACTACAGTTTATATTTTCATCACAATCTAGATCAATGATTTGCACGATGGTGTTTTTTTTTTTTTTAATTACCCCTTTATTTATAAACAGTATCACATTAGTATATACATTTACATATGCATTTTAAAAACAGCTCATATAAAGAAACTTATCATACATACATTTTATATATTATCTACTCTATCTTTGTATATATGTAAAACAAATGCGTACAATGTTTTAAGGTAACGTTAGATGGTGAGACGAGAAATTCCTAGTTATCAAGATGCGATTACATAATACGTACTATTTTTCTTTTCATTTCTGCACTTATTTATATAGTATGTCATTAAGAAATATCTTGCACCTTCATCTCATAACGGCTATAATATATTACTATAATCAAAGCTTCAGAATGTAGTCTCCAAGCTTATCGACCTACAAACTAGACTATCAACCAGGTGCATAAACGTACAACGGTGAAAGAATTATGCATACAAGACCAGCAGTTTTGTAGATCAAAGCACGAATACGAGTTCTCATCATTAACATGCAAAATGATTTGCTACATTATCTAAATGTTATTGGATCAAAAGCAGCATCATATATTATGTTTCGTAAAATACGTGAATTATTCGTAAAACCATTTATTTTATTTTTCTCTTGCATTCTGTGTTGTCAGTTGTCACGCTGTCATTTATTGTGTTTTTTGAATTATATTTTTATAATCGTGTGAAGTTCAAAAAGACACCATGTAATACATCAATACGGCAGTTTGATCTTCATCACCAGAAGTTTAATTTTTCAATATAGAACTGTTCTACACATTCCTATAGTGAAAAATAAAACTTAAAAAATAAAAAGTCAGCCATTGTAATTTTTCAAAATTCAAAGCATTCGAAAGGTGAACAAGAAAATTTTCAGTTTGTATTAGAATCATTATGATATTACAGAGCTGGTGCTGGCTTTTTGGTTTAATACGGAAGTATTTGAACAATCTTTTAAAACGCAATCTTTTAAAATATAAATCTTCTTAGATCCTGTCCAATTTGATCCGCAAACATAAACCTACAAACCAAACTTAATAAACACCATACAATGAGTGGAATCTAGCGTCACTCCCACGTTTATCGTAAAAGTCGGGCGAGGGAAGTGGTCCGGTGCCCATTGAAGATGAGCATTTGTCATCAAGAACATTGTTGCTATTGTTTCATCTTGAGAATTGTTTGCTTATTGATTTAAAAGCATACGCACTGTTTCTATTTTTAACGCTTCAGTACTGGGGACAGGAGAGGAGACTAAGAGCCTAGAGACCAGTTTGATGAACAGACTTACTACACAAGGCACACACTATGCTCCAAGAGGTATACCGACGGGCATAAGCCAGACGAGGAGACTGAGATACTAGAGATCAGTCCGATGGACAGACTTACTCCACAAGGCACACACGACGTTCCAAGAGGCATACCGACGGGCATAAGGCAGACGAGGAGACCGAGACTGGAGACCAGCTCGATGGATAGCCAAAAGACCCTACACAACGTACCAAGAGGCATGTCGACGGCCATAAAGACTAGAGACGGGTGATAAGTAAAAAAGTAGCCGAGGCCACGATTCTTAACCACTGAGTGATTGACTACAAGAAGTACTAGAGATTTAAGTTTTGGAGACGCAGAATTCGTTAACAAAATAACAGCATTATTCATTGTAAGAGTTAGCCCAACAAAAAGAGGATACATGAGCTGCTGACTGCTTTAAGCCTAAATAAAATAAAATATAATAAAAATCATTTTTATTTACGTAAACCTATTACAGGCACTTGCAAATAGTCAAAACAATAATTTAGTATTAAGTATTATTTAGATAATATCATATTTTATAATATTATTATTATTAATTATCATATTTTATAAATTTTCAAATTAAACAAGTATTTAAGTTATTATTTTAATAATATTTTAGTCTTAACGTCTTAGTTTATTATTTAACTATATTGTGTCAAATAGCTTGTTCTGTCTATAGTAGGTTAGAACAATTGTCATTATTTAGCCGGACCATGAGTATATAACGACGGACGCGCTTTAATGCTACCACCGGATCCAATACGCCCCAACTGAGAAGATCCGGCGAAACAAACTCAGTGGGTTATTCTACTGCTGGTTTTAACACGACCCACATGAGACGGTCCGGCGAAACATACTCAAATGGGCAGAACGTAGGTTTTGGTCCAGTTACTTTAACTATTTATTGGCATGCACATTTTTTGCCCAAACGGTTGTCTTTGAAATATTTGTTTATTGTGTTTTTATACTAATAGAAAAATAAAAGAATTTGAGACAGAACTAGCGGTCTATGAATATAATATATTATTATGTAAGTAGGTCAATTACAGATAGTTCACAGAACATCACACTATTATGCGTACTACTATTTTATTTGGGTACAGGGTCTCTAGGAAGTGTTACGCAAGTAGGTTTATGAAGTCTTTATCCTCAATATAGTCCTTAATGCTATAATAGCCTTTAGATATGAGGACCCGTTTAATATATACTTTAAAAGTTGAATCAGGCAAATCAGTTACATGACTAGGGAGTTTGTTATAAAACCTAATGCAATTTCCCATAAATGATTTATTGGTTCTACTAACTCTAAAACTCTAAAGCCTATTTCACCAATGCAATTTGCCATGGAGACGGTGAAGTAAACATTATATTGTAATATTTAATAGCCTGTTTATGTTTCTTCGTACAATCTCCCTGGTATAGCGGTGTAAGTGTCGCTTTATCCCTCGTGGATTATATGCCCTGCAATCCGACAATCCGCCTGCCAAGCGTGGTGACTAAGCTTTATCCTAGTTCAGCAGTGGACGCTATACGGGCTGGTGATGATGTCTATTGCTGAATAGATCTGATAGGTACAGGAAATATTAACATTATCTTTACTTTGGGATGGGTTTGAGATTGGGCCGCAGTATGGTTTCCTCTAATTTAGTCATCATTCATCATTGATATTTGACCCTCTTTAGTTTTGTCTTCTAAGAACAGAGTTCCTCAAAAAATTTGCATGATAAGTTTTGAAGATGGTAATAAGATAATAATATGATTAAATGTTGTAAGTTTAGTAAAAAAATTGACATATCATGCATTTACTTCCGTGCTTTTTGTAACATTGAATCTATATTACCTAATATCTTTAGGAACACAAAAAACGTGACACATCGCAATATTTCATCAGACCTACATTGAGATAAATATTAAACATATGGTTCATGTCTATCGTAAAGTAATATTATAAATATACATTAGAACGTATGTCCTCGCTTCGTTAACGTCTATTTTCATTTTGCTTAAATACTTTTGAAACTTGTATTAATAATATGATTGTGTAAAATGTCGGGAAATTTAATATTTGAATAGCGTTAAGAATATCCTAGGTTGGCCTAGGTTGGATAATAAAATAAATATAAATCGACCGTATACTACCAACAGTTTCGACGAATTGTTACGGTATCAGCCCGTTTAAATCAGATGCTGAACATTGGCCTCCTCTTAACAGACCTAGGCAAGGCAGGATCGTTGAGGGACATTGCCATACCACCACGCTTGGGAAGAGGATTGGTGATCTCAGTAGGATGTTGTCCTTGAGCTGATAATTGTTGCTGCCTGCCCAACCATCAGTTGTATGTCCCTCTTACTACACCCATGGGAACACATGGAGTGGTATATTCTAGGTCAGAAAACAAATAAAAATAAGAAAATTAATAAAAATTTACCATAATAATATGTTACCTAAACTTTCTAACCAATTTTTTTAATTTAAATATGCATTTAATGATATTGTTTAGATATGATAAATATTATAGAAATAACTGTTATAAATTGCAGGACAGACAGAATAACAGGTAGACGAAATATGAAAATAATGCAGAACATGTAATTTATATATTGTTAGATAGTAGACAAGTACATGTATATGTAAATACCCAAGTGCTGATTAATTTTATTTTTTTATTACATCTCATAGATATCTTAATCATGTGACAAATTATGTTAACTCACAAAGCACTCTAAACCTTTAACTTACCTTATAAAATAACATATTATATTACTCTGGAATGGAAAGAGCTATACTCAGCGTTTCTCTGCGTGCTCGAATCAGAAATGAAGCGATACGCAGGAGAAAGAATCGCTAACATAGCTCATCGGATTAGCAATCTGAAGTGGCAATGGGCAGGACACATAGCTCGAAGAACTGACGGCCAGTGGAGCAGAAAGGTTCTCGAGTGGAAACCACGAACGGGCAAGTGCAGCGTGGGACGACCGCCTGCACGATGGACTGACGACCTCATAAAGGTCCCAGAGAGTCAGTGGATGCAGGCCGCTAGCAATCGTACTCGATGGAAATCGGTAGGGGAGGCCTGTGTTCAGCAGTGGACTACAACAGGCTGATGATGATGATAATGATTATTACTCTGAATTCTTTCCCCAATATAATAATAGTACTTACAGACAAAACACTAACGTAACCTTTAATTTTAAGTTACTAAATATAATTTATTATTTCTTATATTTTAAGTTTTTATGGACTTGTGTGCAATTAAAAGCACTAAGCAGCTGTCAAAAAAGACTTTAAGGAACTCTTTATATAATGAAACATTAAACTATTCTGTATTTAATTCATAAATTATGGGCGCCCCAGGATAATGCTATATCTAACATCAATTTAAATTTATTTGCAAACTATTATATAACTATACATTACTGTAAGAAGAAAGTAGTTAATGATACTCCTTTAGTAAAACCGCGCAATGAACGCTTAATACTTTAGACATTCCGCAAAATGCGGAAGCAATTGTGAATCTAATGGATTAATAGCTATTAGCATACCATTAAATGAAATTAAAATACCTATACCTTTTATTATTTAACACTTATATAATATTATTGAAAAGAAAGTTTAACCAGTGATCTGCGATGACTGAACCGACAGATTTCCATCGGAAAATGATTGAGAAGTAACCGCAGGTGCGCGATTTAATACTAAGTTTAGGTTTAGAAAAAGCGAGAATCGGTTAGATAATGTTTTGTACCTTTTGCGGTAATTGTGGACGGGGAAAGTAAAGATAGTCTGAAGGCATATTTTCTTTTTAAGAAAATGCTTTAGGAAAATAAATCAATGTGTCGCGGGTTACTTTACTTATACATATCATTCACAGACATAAAAATACCCAGACTTAGAGCAACTATAAGTGAATCCCTCAAATAGTTACCCCAGATGGAAATCAAATGTAGATCACCAGGTCTCAGCAGCAACTGATGTACCCAATGAGCCATTAGGTTTAGGTTATTTTTTTTAACCAACAACAATCAAAGATTTGGCTAGTTTCCCTTTGCCATTTTATTGAATGTCGGCGTCCAATTATTGGGCTAGCCGTCCCATTGAATAGCCGATCTAACTAGATGACTGGGACATAATGCACTACTAGCACTTTTATTGAAAAGTTCATTAATATAGAGAGAGATTGTTCGCAAATCGACAATCGACGACATTTAAGAAGCTGTCGTAGAGATTGAGTTGACTCTAGATAAAATCAATTATTACGATTGTGTAATAGCATATTATACCATTTTTAGCCGTTACTTATAACTTTTCCTTTTGTCCCCTATAAACTAAAAAGAAGCTAGTGATATTGTAAAGAAAATAAATGTTGGCGTTGGTTTGGTAACGCTTGTTGTTTTTTTTTTCATATGAAGACAAGTTGATTTCAGCAAGGGTATGTCCCTTGCTGAAATCAACTGGCCCATATGTTATAATAATAATAAATCAACACGTGATCATAGTTATACCTATAAATTCCTTAAAAGGTCACATTAATAAACATATCTCACAGGCGACGAAGCGCATCGAGCCGCTCGACTTCCGACGATCATTCATATTATTCAAGCAATGAACTTTTAATTATGTCGAGATAGCGGTGTAATGTACCAATAATATCGAGACTATATAAATTAATATGAATTGAAGCTTGTATGAACATTGCTTGCTATAAATGTTATTTTATTATTTTTAATGAAATAATTAATTAAACCGCCGTAGTCCAGTAACTAGGTCGTCGCTCGGACTGACCCATTGCCGACGTGAACCCACTTTAGCTTAGCACGAGGGGTTAACAAGAATACTAGTAGTGTGCAAAAGCTCTGATAAAATCTTAAAAAAAAGGAAAGAAAAATTATGAAGAGTATATAAATTAATATGAATTATAAGAATTACTAGCGAGTGGCTTCGCACGGGTGCAATGCTGAAGTATCATACATATAAACCTTCCTCTTGAATCACTCTATCTATTAAAAAAAAACCGCATCAAAATATGGTGCGTAGTTTTAAAGATCTAAGCATACACAGGGGCGGACAGACAGCGTCAAGCGACTTTGTTTTAAACTATGTAGTGATAACTTGTATGAACGTAGCATGCTATAAATATTATGCTTTATAATTGACTTGGTGACGGTAATACCATCATCAGCCCGTATAACGTCCACTGCTGGGCGACATAACGACATGGGCCTCCTACCGAAGAGACAGGTTTTTTCATAGTTACCACGTTTGGCAGGCGGGCTGGTCACCGCAGTATTATATAAGACACAGGGAAACGCTTGTCATAGATGATGTTATAACAATCGGTACCAACGGCTTAACGTGCTTTCCGAGGCACGGAGGTAAGGCCCTTAAACAACCAGACCCTGAAATAAATCTTAGAATTATTATAAAAAAGACTTCTACTGCTACGCCATGATGGTTGTCTGTAGTACAATGCTATGTACAAATTAACGCACATTTATATTTATCGTAAATGTTAGTTCCATCTTTAACTATCGTAGAGCAGCCATAATTATCTTTCAACGTCCGCAGGCCAATTATGTTACTTGCTAGCAGATAGCAGACATTTTTCTATAATTTAGCAGATTATTTACAAGACTAGCCATGTGGTTTTCGCCATTAGGCCGCGAGATCACGGTGGATGCAGACTCCTTCCAACAATAATAAGAGGAGAACTGTCGAGGCCTATGTCCAGCAGTGGACGTTCTAATAACTATCCTTTAATTTACAAGAAACAAACTAGAAAATGTTTTCTATGTAAAAGGAAAAGTTGTTGGCTGTTAAACATATATTTATAAGCAGTCAATTATTCAGACACTTGTGTCTTAAATTAGACTTTCTATGTAAAAGCCGATATTGTGAAACTGATGCTTTGAAATTTATGCTCGTATCATGAAAATGATATTCGCCTATACATTATTAAGATCCTATCAATAGTTATTGCTCATTTATCATCATTGAGTAAGAATGAATCGTATTAACATTAAAACTTGCCGAACACTATTGAAATAATTCGTTTTCAAATTAATTGTTTAAATTAAGTTGTATATTCGCAAGGTTTTTGCTGTAAATATTTTTGTTAAATGGAAAATTCAATGAATAAATTATTCATTTCGCCTTATAAGTAGTTTGATGCCACCATATTCAATCATATTTTGAAATTATTTAATATGACGTTTCTGGAAGAAGGAGAATATTTTTAACTTAATATCAAGTCCGGTAAACAATGCTTTCTCTTAAGTTATTTAAAATTAAACGAGAATGCTTAAAAGGATAAGCCAATGCCAAGGATAAGCCAATATTCCAATCACTTATCATCATCATCAGCCCGTATAACGCCATGGAAGGGTTTAAGCCATAGTCACCACGCTTGGTAGATAGATTATACACACAGGCAAACTCTGTTGCCCGTTGCCTGGTATAAAATTGATATAGATAAAATTTATAAAAATCAGGTCTAACGACTTAGCGTGCTTTCCGAGGCACTGAGGGTAGTCCCTCAACCAAGCCCTACCAGACCCGGAAACAATTCTTAGAATTTACACAAAGATTTCCTGTCTGGTGTGGGGATTGAACCCACGACCTCCGAGATTTAAAGCGAGCCAATTACCGCTAAGCTGTCAACTATCACATATTAAATATAAACTAAAAGCGTATGATAAACTTGTTAACAACTTAAGTAGACCGTATGACTCAATTGATAATTGGTGATAGAACAAGGAAAGAAAGAAAGAAATAAAATACATTTATATACGGCACATACAAGGAAATAAAACATAACAATTGATTAATACCTACTATTACAGTTATATGCACCATAAATGAGAACAGGCTTCAGCATTAAGCTACATTAAAAATCTAAAAGATAATTGCGCAGCGCTGGTATTCTAGGCAGCCCCAGTTTACAAAAATTCCTAAAAAATTTACACGATGCTTTTATTAAATCAATTATAGGTATGGTTATTACGGGTCAGTTAAACAATGTTACATTAGTTATTATCAAATGAACGTCAAGCTCTATTTATTGTAACACACTAAGTCACGAAACGAGGTAATCATGCTAATGGTACAAACAAAACGTTCTATTGTAAATTACATTGTATAGTTCTAGAAGTTATCGTAAATTAGTTTCATATTGTTATAATCCTGGTCGTAATGAAGTTACATAAATTATTGATGCCGAGATTGATATGGCAGAGTAACTAATATTTTTGATTGAAATGAAATGAAAACGTTTATTGATTATGTAGACGAATCGATCGTACTTATTATAAGTCAAATACAATGATTATGAAAACAAAAAAGAAAAAAATCAATCTTAACTAATAAATTAGTTTACATTTCAACAATAATGTTATTAAATAAAATTTAATATTGATATGGCATGTGAAAATCGCTTATTATAAAATATAATTAAGATCAACCAGCGCGGGCTGGGATCGGGTCTGAAGCATAGAACGCGTTGCGAGCCTCGCCTTGCGAGGACGACCGGACCCTATCCTAGCTTCCTACGAGTCTTTCTCTATCTACCTACGGTGTGACACCCACACTAAACATGGTATTATTTGAAACTAGCTTCCCACGCACGGTTACAACCGCGTAGTTCCCTTCCCCGTGGGAACTTCATAATTAAATATAGTCTATGTCATCCGGGGAAAGTATATCTTCCCAACGGGGAAACAATTTTTCAATTCAGTCCTGTAGTATCGGAGCTAATTCAATGCAAACTAACAACCATTCAAATCTTTATTGTATAACTGGTATAAATTGGCTGGTTGCGCCGTGCGTCGTGTCGTCATTCCTTCGTTCTTTGAATTATATATCATATTAGTATGTTTAAATTATAATATAATTTCCTGAAACTTTCTTTCTTACTAATCTTGTCCCTTCTTAGTGAAATTTATCAATTCGTTAAGTAACCTTCGATTGATAGAAGCTACTGCCCTATCAGTTCAAGGTTTCTTAACTAATTACTTAAATTATAATTATTATTGTAAGTATATCCCTTGTCACCTATTACGAGACCCATGGGAAGACAAGGAATGGTCTATTTTAAGCAGAAAACCACAAGGCAAAGGATATACCACTGAGCAATCAGTATGGTCTAATTAAATTATTATTCCCATTCATATTCTTTCAGACTTTAAAGTTTCTAAAAGATCTATCGTACTCCATACACTCACATTATACTCGTATATGCACAAATATAAATCTAACTAAATAAAAAATAAAACTTACATTCATCATTATCAGCCCGTACAACATCCGAGGGTTTATGCCATAGTCACCACGTTTGGCAAACGGATTGGTGACCGCAGTATTCTGTAGTAACTTACAAAGAAACGCTGCTGCCCGTTCCCTGGTAAACGCTTGTTATAGATAACGTTATAGCAATCGGGACCAACGGCTTAACGAACTTTCTGAGGCACGGAGAGTAGTCCCTCAACCATCCAGAACTGGATAGAAACCTTAGAATTTACACAAAGATTTCTTGTCCGGTGTGGGGATCGAATCCACGACCGCCAAGATTCAAAACTTCTATTATTTGTTATCAATTTAAGATCAATGTTGCTTATAAATACATAAACAAGATAATATTACACAACTCATAGCAATCAGCAATTAGTATGTCAGCTTGTAAAATATAATTAATATATTTTTAATAAACCATTCACTTATTGAGTGATATGCAGAAGGTATCTGTACTAACATTAATAACGAAATGATTTGATTGTTCGTTTGCATTAAACAGACGATCACGATTACAGCCAGACAAAACAATGATCTTTGTTTCACACCAATAACTGTGCGATAATCACCTATCGAATCCAGAACATCAGGTCTCAGAAACAACTATCTTTACCACTAAGCCACTGGTGCAGTCACTGGTGTTGTTATAACGACTATAGAAACACTATCACGGTTCATTATATATCTACATACGGGTGACAGACAGACCGACAGTGGAATTTTAGGAATAGGATCCTTTTTTTTACGGTCGTACCTATGCAGTTAGCCACGAGGCTTTTCTTTCTTAGCCGGACAATAAATAAGGTCACGTTTTTACGCTTTACGAATCGTAAGATATAGTTTAGCTACGGTAGGATTCTCTGATATGTGATCACTTGAAACTTTGGTGCGGTTTTAATTTCTTCTTATAATAATTGGATAACTGAAATAAATGTATCAGATCAGACAGACGGACTATATGTTACTGTTAGTTAACTGGTCGGATATTTTAAAGAGTAAGAATTATCTGTTAGTTAAAGTTTTTGTTTTTAATTTATCTTATTACATTGTAATTCTGACAAGTACAAGTGTAAGTAAATACATAAGCGCTGAATAAAATTCATTTATTTCATTTATATATTCTCACCAATTAATGTTGACTGAAATCGGACTTGAACAATTTAAAGGCATCAACGAATACATAAATAATTAATATATTTATCGGCGGTTAATAATCTATTTACTTTCTAAAACTCTGTTGCACAATCACGAATTCGTTATAACTTTTTGTTGTTTAGTCACAAACAATGTGGGGGCAACGCTTGTGAAAACTTGGGAAATTTTACATAAGGTGCTCCCATAGTATATGCCATCCGTTTAACAGTAAACAGAATCATTTGTAGTGTTGACGATATATTAAATTTCTGTACATTATTTTACTAAACATAAAATTACAACGAAATGCTAGCTATCACGAAAGAAGGTCCCTCCAGGATGTTACCTAGCCGGATATTTTATAAAGTGAGAATTATCGGTTAGTTATTGTTTTTTTTTTTAATTTATCTTCTTACATTGTAATTCTGACAAGTACAAGTGTATGTAAATACCTAAGTGCTGAATAAAATTCATTATTTCATTATTTGATCCCTGTTCCACGATATGTTATACCAGCAGCGGTGGTCAGGTAGTTTTAAGAGATGACTTTATTAAAAAAAAACGGGTTTCTTACAATGCAAAAGTAAAACGATTTTATTCAATTGTATTTTTTTTACAAAAGGTAATGACCGTGAACTTATTTTCCGTAAGTTATATATCATATTGTATTTAGCAATTGTAATATTTTGGCAAAACTAAAATGTTTTTAAATTATGTACCGTTTAAACGGATGGCATATGAATTGAAAGCACCATATAACACATGCAAAATTATTGTACCGATAAGTTACAATAGAAAATTATAAAAGCTGTTAATATATCATCAGTTTTTACTGCAAACAATTTACAGTGAATTTATTAATTAAAGTGTGAAACTGAAAAACTAGCAACTGTCTGATATTAAAATATATACGAGTACATCACGCGAAAGAGCAAAATACTTATACATATTTAATGGTGAAAGATGGTTAAGATTTCAAGACATTTTAAAGCCGCCATAGCCGCGTACCATCGTCTTTTTTTGTTTGAGAAACGAAAAAAAAAACACGTGTCCTATATTTTTGGTAATCTAACTGACGGACTAAATAGTTTTTTTTTGTCTGCATGCCTATTATTGGATATAAAAATTAGCCTTTTTATTTCGGTAACGATCTGTTAAAGTTACATAGTCATGACGGACAGACTGTATGTTTTTTTGTAGTTATTATTTAGCACATAAAATTATGACGAAGTGTTACGGATTCTTCAATTATAGATACTAAGATCTAAACTGTACCATCACTTGTGACAAATAAATAAATAAACGTACGAATAAACTTAATTCGATGCAAATATTATCTATACATCTATATAAATAAATTTAATTGAGTGTCTGTTTGAAATATTAAAATAACCGCTTTTTAACACGTGCATTTATATATGTATATGCACGTTGTAAAAAGCGGTATATGTTTATATGCTACAAACACCCAAATATATTATTTTTTAAATTTTGTCTATCTGTCCGTTTATTATTTGGCTTATCTGTGGAACGGCTGGACCGATCTTGACGGGACTTTCACTGACAGATAGCTGATGTTATAAGGAATAACTTATATATTTTTTTTCCATCTGGAAGAACCAGTAGTTCCTGAGATTACTGCATACAAGCAAACAAACAAACTGTTCAGCTGTATATATTAGTAAGTATAGAAGTTTCCACGGGAAACGCGGGAACTCGGGTGAAAACCTGCTCGGGAATCTATCTAACATAAATCATGTTTCTTTTTTTTATTAATTACAGTATCCCTATAAAATAATGATACGAGAATTTATAATGAGTTTTTCTTTTGTTGTTGTCGATTAATCGAAGTTGCGTGTATTGATATCGTAAAATTGTAGGTATTACAATACAATAGTGTACCTACACACGTGTTAAACCGATTTCCTTCGATAAAACATTGCATTACAATGTCAATATGATAAATTACCAGTAATTAAACTTCTACCTATATATGTACTAAACTTGGAATATTTGGCGTACTCGAACGTTTTCCGCGTACATTTCGATTGCTCCATACAAACTTGCTCACGACATTATAACTATTTGCATGCCAGATTTCAGTGTAATCAGTTCTGAGGTTTAGGCAGTGTGTTGATATATCAATCAACTTCGATTGCCTTTTATAAATTATATAACTACATATAAGAATTATTCCTTAGCATTTAACCATTTCGTACAACACACAAATTTAGTTAAAAAAGAAAATTACAAAGATTTTTTTAGAAGATTAGTAATTATTATTGTAATAATGTACAAACCTTGGATGAACTTCGACTTTTAACACTTCATCGCCAACTCTTAGGTTTTCTGGTATCCGGACGAATCTTAGATATTCACCAACTGGGTAAAAGTTGCAACCTGGAACAATCAAAACAGAAATTATTATAAGTGCCTATCGAAAATGTGTGATAATAAACAATCTTTTTTTTTATATGTTTAGAGTCCTTGTGTCGTAAACCTTAGACATCAAAACTGTCTTTTTCGGACCTACATAATGTAGTATGCCAAGAGTTTTTTGATACTTCACCGACCATTGAAATAAAATGAGTGAATGAGAAACATGCCAGATCCTAGCACTGACCGACTAACAGTCATGTACAATATAAATACACGATACAAAGCGAGATAAGTTTATGCCCGGCAGCAGTACGTCTACAATCTCATAATGATGAGTAATCAATATCGAAATATAGTTAGAATTAAAAACAATAATAATAATCATAGTAACATAAAAAAAGCATGTTCTGTCCTCGCTATGTTATATAGTAGCCCGTTATAAGGTCTACTAACTCATAACCCCCATCCCCCCCCTTAGAAGACACAAAACAAGAATAAATAGACTGTTTGTCTCTTATACGTTGTACAATACCTATATCATTAAAAAAAATGTTATAGAGTATTACATAGGTGTCTTTATGTATAGTAACCAACATATTTAATGCAAAGGACAATGTAAAGAATCTAACAATATCCATTATTAACAAACTGAACTTCTAATAAAGACTAAAATCTAGACAATGATACAAAAACCCAAGCTCCTATCGAGCTAAGTACTGACAATCAGACTGCTGCTACTAATTATTCAGCTTACAACACTGTCCCACCATTCCCTATTGAATTTAATTCCATTGTTACTAACAGAAAAACTGTCAGTGATGAATTTAAAACTGGACATAGGCAACCGAATTGCACAAGGATAGAATTGAATCAACAAGTTCTAATGAAACGTTTCATTTGCATAAGATCAGGTCAATTATCAATGCAATTTCTCAAGATAATTTTGAAATCATTTAATAAAATATAATATTATTACTACTGGTTGTAATCAAACTTTATTGTTATAATCCATTTTTTTATTGGTTTGATAGCAATGACGTTTGTACAAAGTATTTGTGGACTATCCTGCTAGATTAAAAATATGAGAGATAATTTTGACTTATATTGTTTACCGGCCTCAAATCTTTAGTCATGGTTTGCTGCCTCGGTAGAATGAATGATATTAAATGAAGATGATATTTGTATTGTAGTGAAGATATATCTGGTATATGTACCACATCTTCATCAGCATCAGCCCTTGGCAGGCGGGTTGGTGACCGCAGTATTATGTTGCAACACACAGGAAAATGCTGCTGCCCGATCCTTGGTATACGCTTGTTATAACACTCGGGAAGAATGGCTTAGCGTGCCGAAGCATGGAGGGTAGTCCCTCAACCAACCAGGCCCAGACACAAATCTTGATGTTTACACAAAGCTTTATTTTTCAGCAGCCTCCGAGAATAAAAGCGAGACTTATAACTACGCCACTTAGGCTATCAAAACACTAAGTCCTTTTACAAATTGTCTCACTCTAGGTGAACCTTCTGTTATATTACACCATCTTGCGAATAATATGTTTATCAAATCAGGCCAATAACACTTAGACATTACTAAAGCCATAACAATAAAGGCAACACTTCCTCAACAATTGCGTTCGACTCCGCGACAAATCATCTGGCTGTGATGGGTTTACCATCAACATTGCACAATACGATGGTTGACTGCTACCATAGAATGGAACAAACCACGAAATTTGCTATTGAAGTATATGATGTAAAAATAGTGGTTTTAGACATGACGAATATGGAGAAGATTTGAATAAAAATAATTGTAGAACAAAATAATCAAGGTGCCTTTCAGAAACAGGCATATTCTAGCTGATTTTACTTAGATATAAATAGGATTCAGAGACTGCCAGTAAAAAACTACGTAACGCCATAGTAAATTAATAAAAAAAGGAATCAATTATGGACTGGCAATTATGGATTGATAATGTTTTTCTTTTCTCGTGTTTTAAAGGAGAAGCTAGAATATGTAAAAAAAGAAATGAGTGAATTTTTAATTGTGCAACATAACACTATATTAGTTTTTTGCTGTAAGGTATGTAACCTTACAGCTAATGTAAAACATTACACTATCTATAATTTGGTACCCTAGAGTTACTCACCAATGACGTATTATATTAATGACGTATTATTAATAATTAAAATATTTATTTATACTGAACAATGTTGTCGTATCCGTCACCAAAGAATTTCTTCAATATGGTGGTCAAGGAAAATTGCCTGCCAACCATAATCATCAACTATAAGTTTGAATTGCGAACTTTGTACATTACCTACATTTTGTACACACTAAATAAATACAATCGATCAAAAACGGTGTAGGTACACCTACACAATATTAAGTAACTATAAATCTTTTATTTCATTTAGAAAGTTTATTGTTTACTTTTTCTTACAATTATTTTATGTTCCATGAAATAACGTGTAAAATTAAGGTGCAAATTGATTCATTAATACCTTTTACATCAAAAGCGAGTCAAATAAATCATATTAATGTGAAAGGCGATTGTGATTCGGTGAACAAAACAATAAAAAATCTCACGAACAATGATAATGGACTATCTTATATATGTTACATAATATCACCCATTAAGTATTTTGGGGAAGTGTGTCGACAATTGTTGTTTTAGGAGTAAATGGTACTAATTAGTATGATAATTGTAGCATTTGGTTAGACAATTGCATATAAAACGGAAACATTTGTGTTAAATTTTACAATACATTCAAAAAAGGATAGAAGAAAAAATCTTAAATGATCTAGTGACATAACCGTTGTATATGGTAATTTTTTACCTTATTTATCTCAACTGTACTAAATTTAAGGAATCTTAGGAATTTTGCAACACATAATTCACGGATACAAACGCACCCCGCCTCAAAACAACCATTTTTGGTTCTTACAATATTTTTGCTTGAGGAATAAAACCCAGAACACCGGATCTCAGAAGCAACTGCTGTGACCACTGAGCCAGTGATGCAATTTAATGCAGATTTCAACCTAATATTAGAATCCGTTTTCATTACCGATAGAACAACAAAATATAACATTAATCGAGGGCAGGAATCAAATCCAATATTGAAGTCAAACATTAAAAAAATATGGATAGTATATTGCAAAAGGATGATACAATTACTTTTTTAATAATATGAAATTAATAAGGCATAACAAAGTATTAAATACGTAAGTTTACACATATTATTATAAATAATAATTTTTATTTAAAGGAAATTAACACTTTTGATCCAAAAGGATCAAAATCATTTATGAATGTATATAAAAATATACATTCATAAATAAATCAAGAGATAACAGTGCACATATTATAAATCGTCACAAGTAGACCAGTCCAATTCATCACTATCAAGAGACTTAACTCCACACTAGAAAAAATAAACATCGGCAAATACATTGATACAAAGTAACAATCATAACGCCTAATCTAACAATCTGCAATGAACCGTGTGATATGAGAAGTTCCCATATGATGGTGTTCGGATAAAATACCGTATGATGGGACTAGCGGGTCGCAATTAGATGTTTCACGCAAGGGGTATTGTTGACGATAAAGACAACGGAGTTAAGGTGGAAGATTAACTTGATGGTAGAATCAAGGACAGTTTTGAAGTAGTCATCATTCTATTGTTATTCTATCGCTAGTTGGTCATTTGTCATTGAGAAAATATGTAAATATTTAAATTTGAGAACACCACGCGCTGGTTGGACTGAAACCTGCAAGCTTTGCTAAAACTTGGTGAGATAATGATATATTTAGACGGCCGGTTAATGTTCACCGTGGCTGAATTGTCCTTGAGCCATTGTGGTGGACTACATATTGTCAATAATTTTAATTTGGTTTCTGCTTAACGTTGCCGTCAAATGGTAAAAAGTAAATTTATGCTTAAGCATCGTAATAATATCATCATGAAGTCTGATTTAAACATCATTTTCGTTGTTTTAAGTATTTATTCTTTAGAAACTAAAGTCTAGCGTTTTTTAAGCAATACCTCAACCATTAATATTCACTAACCTATCTAAAAAAATATCTAAAGAAGATCAGAATACATAGCAGCTTGCTGGAAAGAAGTACTTTTTTCTGAAATAAATAAAAGGAAGTTCCTTGTTTGAAAGTAGGCAAATTACAGCATGGACTAACTGCTACACGATCGCGTTTCTTCTGTTTCCGTCAATAACAGGAACTTAGTTATCGACACCTCTGAGACCATTGCTCATGTATGACAGCTCGTCAACCTAATGACATGTATTTAACTTTCTCGGCTTTACAAGAAACTGATAATAATTACGCAACTTGTACTAATATTATGTTTATAGTTTCAATTTTCATTTGTATTCTAAGAAATTTAGAAAATCTTAAAGAGTAAAGTGTATGGCTTTTGTGTATGACTACAAGGCGTAAATATAGTTTATTTTGAAACTCATTTAATGTTACTTTGTAACAAAATAACAACGTTTAATTTAGACTTAGAGGTGCCTTTGGTTTCGTATCGCGAGTGACAAGTAATGTGTCGGAAACCCTAAAATATATTTATATTTTATTTTTAACTAGCGACCCTAGCGGCTTCGATTTATATGGATGTATCATACATATAAATCATCCTCTTTAATCACTCTATCTATTAAAAAAAAACCGCATCAAAATCCGTTGCGTAGTTTTAAAGATTTAAGCATACATAGGGATATAGGGACAGAGCAAGCGACTTTGTTTTATACTATGTAGTGATATTTCTTGTTATAGTGGATATGTTTTCATTTTTATTGAACGGACATTATATAGTTAGCCACAAAGCTTTGCTACTTCACTGGCATCTTTCTCATCTATACTAATATTATAAAGCTGAAGAGTATTATAAAGCTTGTTCATTTGAATTCCAATTTGAAAAAAACCATCACCATTAGAAAGCTTTAGGCTATATTTAATTATGAAGGTTTTGCGGAAATGATTGACTTTAATGGGTTAGAATATTTTTACTCACTTTTCTTGGAAGACTTTTTCGGCAACGAAAATCGAAATTCTGATCACCCATGTCCAACTGACTGTATCTCATTTAATAAAAAACGATGTTCGCAAAAAATAAAATATAGTTACAATCCATAGCGGAAGTAATTTATATATGCAGTAGTAAATCAGAATCAGATGTAGATCAAACTGATATCGAGCGAACAACAACAAACTATCCATTTGGCAAAAGCTTAACTCAAGCAAGAAATCAGACAATAATATGCAATTTATTGCGATTCTGATCTAAATATGCGTTGTGGGAATATTCGTTATGACTGAATGGAAAAGGGATGGATCAGTAATAGTTAAGACTGATCAGTAGGTTTAGTTTTATATAAAAAAATGCATAGGTATATCCATTTCTGAAACTTGAAAACTGTAATGTTTTAATAATAAAGATTACTGAAATACTGGACTTTAATTAGGACTGTTCTTTAGTTAACGTGTGCTCAAAGTACGTAAGCTAGAGTATTTCACTACATAGTATAAAACAAAGTCGCTTCCCGCTGTCTGTCTGTATCTATGTATGCTTAGATCTTTAGAAATACGCAACGGATTTAGATGCGGTTTTTATAATAGATTGAGTGGTTCGAGAGGAAGGTTTATATATGAATTTCCGTGCGACGCCGGGGCGGGTCGCTAGTAATACAATAAAATAAAAATGCAATTCGCTTACAGATCAAAATACTAATACTGTGTTAATTTTTAATGTTATAAAAACTGGAGCATGTATTTTCTAGAAAGAATACATATTGAAATAATTACGTGTGGTTTCAGTGGCCAAACAATGTTGTTTTCTCGACAAATTTGATCTCCGATAATCGAAATGATGAAAATAAATAAGGATTTTTTACAAATCAGTTAAATTTAATAATATATAGTTCATTACTATTGTATGTGACTGTGAGTTCACTGTGTTCTAACCAATGATATAAACAATTGCAAGCTTGCGGAACATCTACGAGTACGTTAGATCTGCGTTAGTACTATCATTTCCTTAACCATCTTTTTATGGGAATAGATAACGGGCAATTTGCCTAAGCCTTTCAAATATTCATATAGTTAATCCAAAACAATTTGGCGTGGGAATGGTTAAATTATCCTTTGATATATCTATTATTTGATGAAAAACTGTAACCTTATCTTTCATCTTAAAGGTACACTTAACTTAATGCTTATTAAGCTTTGTTATTTCCGCGATAAGTATATTAAAATTTCCTTAATCTTTTGAATCAGCCGCTGTTTAAATCCTTTATAGGTTGTTTAAAATGAAGTCCATTGTCTTTTTTTTGCTATTATTTAAAAAGAAGATTATGATCACATTACTTGAGTTTCGCTGCGTAAATTAAGTTATTTTGAATCCTAAATGTGATTTCTCACATCAGTCATGAGTGATTATCGTGGGTGAATAAGTAAAGTAGTAGTAGTTTAATTTTAATTTAGTTTTAGTTTATTGACTTCATTTTTCGGATGTTTCATATACTGGCGTGCTTGAGGTTTTGTACCTACTGTGATTATTTAACGGATTGTTTTAGATTAAATTTGGTGTTTCTCATTTCAACAATGTATATAGAATGCTTGAATTTCCAAGACAAGGTATAAGGCAGAAATTCAGAAACCTATGGAACCTAAGATAAGATCTTAGAAACTGGCCTCTGGAAATATTGAAAAGGCCTTCCTTCAGTAGACGACGTCTTCAACCAACATTTGTGTGACCGTAAATGACAAAATATAGTAGACAGGCTTTTCGCTACTCTGGTATGAAAAAAATAAATAATACTCAGTGCTTTATTAGGTTTATATAATCTCTGATTTATTGATTTGATTTCTTGTGTGTGTTCTTTTTACTTAAATATTCCACTTTTTTTAAAACGCTCGAATCCTTACTAATATTATAAATGTGAAAGTAACTCTGTCTGTCTGTATGTCTGTCTGTCTGTTACGCAATCACGCCTTAACTACTGAAGCGATTTAAATGAAATTTGGCACAGATATAGTCTAGAGCCTGAGAAAGAACATAGGCTATATTTCCTTACTAATATTATAAATGTGAAAGTAACTCTGTCTGTCTGTCTGTTACGCAATCACGCCTTAACTACTGAAGCGATTTAAATGAAATTTGGCACAGATATAGTCTAGAGCCTGAGAAAGAACATATATATTTTATTATGAATTTCCCACGGGAACGGGAGTTACGCGGGTGAAACCGCGCGCGGGAAGCTAGTATTGTATAAAATAAAGGTTGCACAATTGAGTCAATTTAAACGTTAACGTTAATAAAGGATTTGATATTTATTATATATAATAATATATATCTCAAATCAGATTCGTTCATATCGTCAAGACCTCGGCTTTTCCACCCGGACACGGCTACAAATAATTAATTAGAGCCATTGTTCCTCAATAAAATCAGCAGATTCATCTAAAAGGTAAACGACACCGCACAAAGCCTTCGCGTGTTCCTGACTATAACAGTTAAAATACCATGCGGTTACAACATAATTGAATAATGCTTGTTGCATGTTAGTTCCACATTTTGTATGAAACAGTTAATGAAACGACGAGCTTTCAGATCAAGATCAAGTTGGAGGAAGTTATATTTATGTTTTTAAGTGATATAAATTAAGTTATTTAAGGTGGAGTGACAACCTCCGTAGTGTAGCGGTATTTGGCTCACTTTAAGTCTCGGAGGACGTGGGTTCAAACCACACACAGGACAAGAAATCTTTTTGTAAATTATAAGATTTCTTTCCGGGTCTGGTTGGTTGAGGGACTACCCTCCGTGCCTCGGAAAACACGATAAGCCGTTGGTCCCGATTGTTATAACATCATCTATAACAAGCGTATACCAGGGAACGGGGAGCAGCGTTTTCCTGTGTATTACAATATAATACTGCGGTCACCAATCCGCTTGCGAAAGCCAAGCGTGGTGACTATGGCAAAAACCCTCCCTCGGGAGGAGGCCCATGTTCAGCAGTGGACGTTGTACGGGCTGATGATGATGATGACGAAGGTGGAGTGATTGTGACAATTGCAAACAGCCATCAGATGGATAAATGTATATTGGCTCGATCTAGTCCTGTGGCTCGCACGATAGGTAGCATAAACTCGCGTCCGACGATAAACGAATGGTCCATCTAAATAATAACATACTCAAAGGACAGAACTTTACACTATTAAATTATACTATCGATAATATCGATAGTATCGATAGTATTACTTTAAAAATATCGATACTATCGATAGTATTATAATGTAATAGTATCGATACTATCGATTCTATTGCTTCCAAACAATAGTAAAAATTTATAATGTCAGCTGAATAATGTATGTACCTTCTTGGTGTAATTTGTGGGGATAAAATAAACATTTTTATTATTTATTATAAACAATAGTATTAGTTAATTTGTGATATCGATAGTATCGATACTATCGATAGCACTATCGATATTGTTACTATTTTTCGAGGTCACCTATCGATAGCGAAACTATCGATAGTTGGGCAACTCTAGTATCATAGATAGTTATTTTTATACAACTCGACCAACTTATGTAGTTACTGTCGTCATAACAAAATGTATGGAGTCAACCGCAAAATGAAATTTAACTTTGTTCATTTAAAAACAAATGGGCATTTTTAGATATGCATGGCTACGGAACCCTTTCATGTGCGTACCCGACATGCTCTTGGCCGGTTTACACATTTAGTTTTCTAGATTGCCATGTACATCTATATTTTAAATGGTTGCTAAGGCACAGGGAACTTAGTATATTTAATCATAGATATAAAAATTATGTAATTATATTGTATTTTCATACCTGACAGCTTTTAGGCTAAAGCTATATAAACTATTATAATATGCAGCAATCATCAAATAAACTAGATTAATTTAGCATAATAAATTGATACGCCAAAATATGTTTTGACTGTAATGGGCTTATGTTAATAAAAACTTAATTTAATTTTCAGAAGCATATATTTGTTTTGAAATTGAAATCATACGTTACGATAGTAAATTATTATGCCAAATATTAGAAACCATTAAAATCGCGGTGTCTCATCATCGCCAAGTAAAAGAAAAAACCTCAAACTTTTGATATAATACCTTATCAAGTTCAATAAACGGACTAGCTATAATATCAGGCAAAACGAAGAAAACGAAAGAAGAAAAGTTTATAGTTGAGTTATTATCATCATAATTTCAGCTGTATGACGTTTACTGGACATTGGCCACTCTCATAGATCTCCAGTTACTACGGCTGGAAGCGGCCTACATCCATCGTGATCCCGCGGCCTTTACCAGGTGGACATCCTACGCTACGCTTGCCATTCGATAACTTTTCAGCCCCCACGGCAATCTGTTTTGCTTGCTATATGGCCTGCACATTGCCATTGACTATGCTGGCAACCGACCTATCTCCGAAAGAAACCGAGGATAGCCCTCTCCATAGCTCGCTGAGCGTCTCTGACTATACTCATAAGGCCTTTAGTTTCATATAAAAAAAATACTTGTCTATAAATTAAAAAATATTCCAAAGCTCTCATAAAATTAAATCTTGCAGACTAATAAAATGTCTAAGGAAACTGTTCTTTGATAGACGTTCATTGATATACAAGAGCCGTTAGCTTGACAAACCCGCAATCTATTAAAACACAGGCTGGCTCAGTAACCACAGACCCTTGATAACGGAATACAAACCACTCTGCACTGATTTACTACAATACTGAACTTTGCTCACGAATTCAGAAAATACTAAATGAAAATATTCAAAAAGGCTAAGATACCAATGTAACGGATTTTTTTTTAAAGAAATTTTCGAGTTAGCAAATAATATATATACATTTTTTCGAATATGCCGGCAAAAAACTTTTGTAACCATGGGTGTTAATAAGAAATATTTCGTTTTCGTATATCTGCTTTCCGAGAACAACGATATCTATTCTATAATATTATAAAGCTGCAGAGTTTGTTTGTTTGTTTGAACGCGCTAATCTCAGATACTACTGGCCCGATTTCAAAAAACCTTTCAGTGTTGGACATTCCATTTATCGAGGAAGGTTATAGGCTATATTTTATTACGAAGTTTCCACGGGCACAGGAGCTACGCAGGTGAAACCGCGCGCGGGAAGCTAGCAATAAATAAAATCTCTGGGAAAATGGTTGTTATGATTTGAATTTGTATGCAGCGGCGCGCGGCGGTGGGAATGCGTAAAAGCATTTCAACCAGGACAAAAAAAAAATAGGTGTTAGCTGGCGCTGCTTGTCTTCTTGTGGTTTGTCCGGCT
Source organism: Nycteola revayana (assembly GCA_947037095.2). Classification (NCBI taxonomy): domain Eukaryota; kingdom Metazoa; phylum Arthropoda; class Insecta; order Lepidoptera; family Nolidae; genus Nycteola; species Nycteola revayana. Next base: position 14,263,375 of record OX344859.2, on the reverse strand, counting down.
ACTGTAGAAGTCGCTACAATTTGCTTAAAATATAAAAATTAAGGACAACATACAAAATTAAAACTATTTTAATTTTATGAATAAAAAACATCCGTTAGTCTACCCGTAGGCAGGGTGCCCTAATCGCTGGTTACGTTACTCCGCTGGATAAACAAGCTTATTTTTTGGTCGAGTCACCCGACTCCTCCACCAGGCATCTGGACAACTCCTTTAAGCAATGCCGGGCCGTCTGGACCCCATGCAGTATGCAGTATGAATTGTATTGATATTATATTCTCACAAAACAGCGGACATGTAACTACTATCTTCAAAAATGTAGAATTCCTTGTTGATGCTATGAACAGAAAGTCACATTTGTGATAAAGCTGGTAATTTACTTATACAACATCTGTACTATTATTTATTTTTATTTTTGTTTTATTTGTATCTGTATTTTTCTTGTTGAATATACAATATTAAAAACATAATATAATCCTAAGTCTTTATTTTCGAAAGACTACCCTGTGCTAAAACGTACTCAGGAAAATTATTTAAAAGTCTAATGAAGATGATTTAACCATTGTTAGATCCAAATCTGATCCAAAAATATATCTAATACGTAGATAGCCTTCTCTATAACTTTAATTTACGAGTATCATCATTCTCCACATATGGAAATTATCCTACTATAATATTATAAACGCGAAAGTTTGTAAGACCATATGGATGTATGTTTGTTACTCTGGCACGCAAAAACTACGAAACGGATTTGGCTGAAAGGTTGCATGGGGATAGTAAATAAGGTCGATTAAATGAAGCAGAGTAACGCGGGTAAAATCGTGGGGCGGAGCTAGTTATTTATATTTACCACAAAAACAAGCTTTCTTTGAAAACTTAAAACGAATTTACTCAAATGAATCCCCATATATAAGCTGCAATAAGACAATAACTATAGGCTTTCAGCTTTCACTAAGTCACGATGCCCTATCGGCCCGTATCTAAACTTTCATTGGTTTCATATCCCTAGTAATAGCTTGTTCCGATTTCATAGTAAAAGATTTATCGTAGAGGATTAGGTATAGTAAGCTTGTAATTGGTCGAGATACTGGTAGGTAGCAGATGGTAATAAAAGATTACTGCTGTGATCGGATTTGAGATAGGTAATTGGTTTTGACATAAGTGACTATAAATTTAAATGCTATTACAAGCGACAGTTACATTAGTTATATTAATAGCTTTAGCCTAAAATCTGTCTGGTTAGGAAAAACATTATTTTAAGTACTTAATAATCAGATTTCTGTCCTTTGAGTATGTTATTATTTAGACGGACCAAAAGTGAACACATGGACCATAACTGGAGTAGGTTTGAAAGATGTGATCTCAATATAGTATCAGACGAAAATGTAATTAGAGATGTCTTCTTCTTATTCACAACAATTATCTATTGTTATCTCTATCTTTACTATGGAATTAGAAAAGATAATTTAAAATTCTATGTATACGTTTCAAATTCACAACGATATATCTTATGATGACATAATAACGGATATTAGAACTGCAGATTCTAATTAAGTCGGAGAAAAAAACGAAAGTGAACTACCTACTAACTGGTTTAGTAAAACGTGAATATGCAAATGAATTAGCATGAAGTGCCGTGCAACGGTATGTGTTATACAAATCATTTGAATTATTTCTCAAATAAAATATCATACTGAATCAGCAACTTTATAGTCTCGAAATCTCTAAAAAAAGTTTGTAGATAATAATATGAACTTTTTAATGGTATAGATGCTACAATAATATGCAATAAAACGCTGCTGGTTTCCATGGAAACAAAAGTGTAATAAAAATATTTCAGATAAATATATATCAGTGACAAGTAAAAAAAAAAGGTATAAAAACATAGACAATACAAAAAAAACCGGCCAAGTGCGAGTCGGATTTGCCCACCGACGGTTCCGTACAAACCTGTTTTTATTATAAGACGTTACTAAAAATTTTCGATTTTCGTAATTATATTTATTTTTTTAATTAGTAATAGGTAAGCGTTTGACTACACCCTGCCTGATGTTAAGCATCGGCATAGTCTAGGATGGAGCACGCTTACTTAGAAGAAACCGATTTACTCTTGATTTGAAGAGACCCATATTGTACTTATCGGGAAATATAGACCCCGGCAAGGAGTTCCACATCTTCGCAGTACGTACAAAAAACGTGGACTCGAAGCGCTTCGTACGTATTTTGGAAATATCGACCATGTACTGATGGCGCCTCTCCGAGTGTCTCGTTGTCCGATAGAAGAAAGGGGATGGCAGAACTAAGTTGTTTGGTTGGTTTTAGCAACAACGGACATCAAAGTGATCCTATAAGCTGTGATCTTGTACACATATTATCATTAAAACGTTCCAATTATACCATAGAAATAAAATAATGATAGCGCAAAAGGTAGCTACATAATTTATGATGTTATTACTATATTAAATGCATAATATATATTAACAGTGATCGTATCAGTTATCGATACTAGATTATTATGCCCAAATCTAATCAATCGGTAATGACAGCCATATATTGACAGCGGTAGTGTTATGTAGCGATAATGTCATACTAATTTTGATTACATACACATGTTTTTGGTAAGATGAATGAGGTTTATGAATAAAAATATAGGAATGATAAAGGAATGAGCGATGAGATAACATCTCATCTGGAGAAAATGGAGAAGAGAACTCAAGTGAAGACGAAAAATATTATTGATACACGCTTTATAACCGGCCGATATTATTGGCTTCCTAAAAAACACATATCTTTTACCATATAATGAGTCCCATTCAGTCTTAGAGCTAAAAAACAATTTTGCTTGTCCTTCGCAGCATTATGTTGTAAAATACAAGGAATCGCTGTTGTCCCTTCCTTGGATTATGCTTGTAATATATGATGGTTTAACAACGAGACCAACGGCTTAACGTGCTTTCCTAGCACGTTAAGCCGTTAAGCACGGAGGGTAGGTCCTCAACCAACTAGACCCGGAAATAGATTTTAAAATTTACATGAAGATTTCTTGTCTGACGTGGGGATTGAACCTCCTGCAGGTAAGACTATTTATTTTTCGTAGCGTCGCCATACGGCGCAGTCGCCGTACTAGTAATTGGCCTGATAATTGTATTCTATAAAATCGCTTCTGTGTTGGATTGTCCGTTCAAGATTATCTTTAGCTCCAAGACTGAATTGTGCTCGGTATATAATAAAAGGCTCATCTTACGATACGTATTTTAAATGAAGCAGATAAAACCAGCCAGTTTTAAAGCTTGTACCAATAAAAATTATACGCGGCCGCGAACATACGCTTGTTTTCACGAAATTGCAGTCACATCGCATTCACCGTACCACTGCGGTCTCAGCCTTAAAGTTGTGAATTAAACATGAGTTTAATAGCTATGTCAGCCGCATGTTACTCAAGTCAACAAACTCTTACCGATCGAAGTGAGAAATAGCATTAAGGCAACTAACTAAGCATAAAGGCGGTTCGATTTACATACAACTACGAAGATACTCTTACGTTAATAGTGGAATATTACTTCCTACAAATATTATTTCCTCATGAACCTTGTAATATTAGTATAATGACTGCAAAGCATAGATTCGAAGAAATGAAAAGTCATCAAGTCAGTGTAATCAGAATACACAGAGGACTAACGGACAGAGAAACCGGAGTAAAGTTGACATCCGTATTGAAATAGTTTTTTTTTAACGGCGTCTGTAATTAGCCACGAAGCTTTTGTTCACCGGGAATGAAGGCTAGCGAGGCATTAAGCACGTTGTAAGATGCTGAAAATGTATGTTCTGAAAATGTTGTTACGAAAAAATAATCGCTTCAAAGCGGGAATTTTAGTTGAAATAGTAACACAGGTTGAAAGTTGTTGGGTCAATTTCTGAAGTGTTTGACGAGACATTATGGTCGTAAATTTGTTTGCGTAAGACTAATATTTTTTTAAATAGATTAGTTATTAGACTTTTTAGGTATTAGATTTTTTTTCAAAGTCTACTCATCTACGCAAGAAATCTTTGTGTAAATTATAAGATTTCTTTCCGGGTCTGGTGGTTGAGGGACTACCCTCCGTGCCTCGGAAAGCACGTTGAAAACCGTTGGTCCCGATTGTTATAAAATTATCTATAACAATTGTATGGGAACGGGCAGTAGCGTTTCCCTGTGTAGTAAGACATAATACTGCAGTCAACAACCCGCTTGCCAAGCGTGTTGACTATGGCAAAAACCCTCCCTCGAGAAGAGGCCCATGTTCAGCAGTGGACATAATACGGGCTGATGATGATGATGAATTATAATAAAAAATATCTAAGTTACAGTTTAAATAAATAAAGCATGTAGTTTACACTATTAAACGTTGCCTCTTAAACAAAATGGAATGAATTTATCATAGTATTCGTATTTAATTTATTTACTAATTGGTATAAACTTTTAATTTAACTGTATTTTCTGATGGTAATGACTATACAAGAATTTATAGATTTTAATTAACATAAATCAAGTTCAATAAACTACATAGGTACAACGTATGTAACAATTTAAATAAACATCAAACTTCTCCAAACGCCTTTAACTCCAGATTTAACTGCTTGACGTCAATCTGTCACTTGCTATGCGTACACGCAGAAGACTCTGTGTTTACCGCTATCTACAACCGGTCTTAACGGGTTCCGGTAGAAATCGAAATCATAGGTCAGCTCCGTTATTATCTCATCACAAGGCTTTTGACCTTCGCGGCATTTTTTAGCCATCATCAGGAGAAATAAGAAATACTTTTACTTTTTGGTAGGTCGTATACCGGTTTTATACATGAATACATATTGTGAGTCATTTTGATTATGTGATGTTACGAATATTGGTGTTTGGGATATGTTGTATGAATAAGTAGGTATACATAACGTGCTTCGATTTTAAAACTTTCTCACACACGATGTTAGTACAAACTAGTTATATTAGTGCTATTACAAGACGTGTACCTTTATAGGTATACGCAAATATAGAATACTAGCTACGCCCGTAGTTTTACCCGCGTCACTCTGCTCCAGTGGGTCGGAGCGTGATATTTTGTAGCCTATGTCAAACCAGCTTATATACTATCGGGATGCAAACTTTCAGCCAAATTCATTAAGTAGTCTTTGCGCGAAAGATTAATAAACATACATACATCCACACATACAAACTTCCGCATTTATAATATTAGTAGATAGTAATTTCATGTCCTATTCAAGGAAAAGCGACATTTTAATAACTCTTTGTATCGCATAGATACATAAACTGAAAGCCCACAAACACCATAGCCGAAAGTAGGGTCCTTCCGTTAAGTTATAGCTATTGGTCTATGATACTTTTTGTAACATGTAATTTTTTTTAAATTAGCTGTCTCGCTTCCACACACGTAGACCTCAATCTCGTGGAAACCTCGTCTTGAAATATAGACTATGATACCAACAGCACTGGTTATCCCCTACAACCTCATAAACTTTACCTCTATAAAACATTATTATATATAATTATAATTGTCTCATATACGTAGGCTCTTCTACATTTTATAATATTATTTCATCATCATCATCAACAGCCCGTTAACGTCCACTGCTGAACATGGGCCTCCTCTCAAAAGACCTTGGCAAGCCAGGATCGTTGAGGGATATTGCCATAATCACTACGCTTGGCAGACGGTGATCGCAGTAAGATGTAAACCTTGAGCTAATAGATGCTGCTGCCCATCCATCAGCCATATGTCCCTTAGTCACCTTTTACGACATCCATGGGAAGACATGGGGTGGTCTATTCTAAGCCGGAAACCACACGGCCTAATATTATTTAGCTACAGAGAATAGCAGTATCAGCCTAATGATTTTCATTCGTGACCCTCATGGTACTTCCCCAGTTGAACCTTTTATTATCTCTTGTTGATTTTTTTTATCTCTTGTGCTTTTTATTGTATGCATTCACTTACTGCATACGCGGCGCAATTGCATCCCTCGAACAAAAAACCGAAATGTTTTTAATTCTTGCAAACAACATGCCTTAAATAATTTTATGATACGTATTTTATTTCAAGGAACAGAAAAGAAGCGTACCTCTATACTTTTCTAATCGCTTTAAAAATTACAATTAAAAGGCAATCGTTCAATCGATCTAGATTATGTTTTTTTTGCAAGGTATTAGAGATTATTTTGCCATGTACATTTATCATTGCCGCCTCAGTTTTTAAGTAACGTTCCGATAGTAAAGCTGATTGAAAATTTTCCTGCAAATCATCATCATGGACTAAAAATCAGGGAACGGAAAACTTCGCTTGGTTTACTAAGAAAACAAAAAAAAAACTACTTATTTTAGCAGTATTGTTCTATCCCCATATTGCACATTATAACAATTCAACGCGCGCAATAAAAATACTTGGAATAAAATACACGTAACTCCAATCAGGTACAGAATGCGGACGTGTCGCGCACTCGCGTTTTTTATCCCGCGATGTTCCCATGAAGGCGCAATACGTAGTGGTGTGCGGGCGCTTCCTTAGTTTTTGCTGGAGCCAATGAACTTATGAAGCACTGGAGTTTGTAGCAATAAATCTTGTATAGCACACATGGAGGGAGTGAAGCGGCAGAAGCAAGTAGTATCTAACTTTTTTTTACTTTTATTTGTACACAATGTATAGAACACATGAGTTATTTGTATAGGTAAAGTATCTTTAAATTTTAGCAAAACTAAATAATCACACCAAGAAAGGTTAGTTGCCGAAACCACTGGTATTCATCAATCAGTCCATCCGTGACCCCGACTGGTGCAATCCATGTCGGCTATTTGTTTGTCCGTGTACCGCCTAATATCTAAAATGGTAGTACCAATTTAAACGGGATTTTCAAACATAGCTTATAAAATTTACGCGGACTAGTCACGGACAGCAGCTAGTATAGAATAAATTAAAATCTTTATTTGTCATAAAGCGTAGAAGATTCATAGAATGGTATATTCTATGAATCTTCTACATAGCAGACAATAATAAGATTATATTTTTCCATGACGTTTTATCATTTTTAAAAGAAAAAAAAAGTTTAAATATAATTCCTCAATTAAAATAAAATTTAAATATTTATCGAAATTCTTACCGAAGTTCCGGATATGAAGAGAACTTGGAATATGTTATAGTCACATTTTAATGGTTATAGAATTAGTAGTTTACATAAATAAATACGTTAAAATATATTCTTTTAAAATAATTAATATACACCTATTACACATACATTAAAAATATTAATGAGATTTATCTTTATATACCTACATAGTATAAAACAAAGTCGCTTGCCGCTGTCTGTCCGTCCCTATGTATGCTTAGATCTTTAAAACTACGCAACAGATTTTGATGCGACTTTTTTTAATAGATAGAGTGATTCAAAAGGAAGGTTTAAATGTATGATCAGCAGCATTGCACCCGTGCGAAGCCGGGGCGGGTTGCTGTTAATAATGTTAATACTATAAAGCTAATGTAAGAAAGTGAATGAAACGTTCTTGGAAATTTAATTTTATAAAATTAGATATCGAATAAATAATTCGATATGTTAATACAACTTGGGTGCTACTGCATTGGGTTACCAACTTAATTGCATCTATCGCAGAGTTATTACAGAATAATTTAACCAGTTCTTGGTTGTTAAGCAATACGAAACATGACCGCGATCAAACTATCGTATTGGTTATATTTATTAAATTAGTATTGAGTTTTATTGTAGATAAATGCTCATTATCATCTTAAAACAAGGACTTATTACACCCATTTTTTTTTATTCCTGACCGGGATTAAGAATCTTTACCAATTAATATTAAGTGGCACAGGGCATATAGGACTAAATACAAGGACAAATAGTGCCAATGCAGTAGGATAGTAGGTATCGCATTTTTTTTCAGACGGACATAGTGATCCACAAGTCTTTTGCTTCTTCACCGGGCATAAAGGCGAGCAGAGGTCCAGCCTTAATAACTACAAACGAAGCAGCCTGCGCCAGAGGGCGCCCCTGTGGGGCTTGGAACTCGGCTTAGAGCGGTTGCTGGCGATGAGATAGAGGCATTATGACTTTTTGTATTTTAGGGGGTTTTGTGCAACTGTCGCTCTACTATTCAGTTCGCGGGCCTCTCTGACTTCGGGTCTGCGAGGGCATCGGATGGTTATCCTACCAGTCCTTTTTGTTTATTGCTATGTGGCATCGTAAGAGATGATGATGTGTTACTACAGCCTCCTGTATAATGCAGACTTAACAAAAAACTATATAATTTATATAAATATTTATTTTATGGCGTGGGGATCGAATAAAAGACCGCTGGAACTTAAAGCAATACTTATACCACTACGCCACGGAGGCACTCTAGTCTCGTTAACCAAGTACGTATATCTAACTAAATACATAATATAAATAACTAGCTGCGCCCCGTCACTATGCTCCAGTGGGTCGGAGCGTGATATTTTGTAGCCTATATATTAATCCAACTTATAACATACCCGCATGCAAACTTTCAGCCAAATCCATTCAGTAGGTTTTGCGTGAAATAATAACAAACTTTTGCATTTATAATATTAAGTAAGATACAAAATACCTATCGAGTTAATTTTAGAAGAGACGCAGGTTTTTAGATAAGATTAAAGTGGATTTCCGCAAAGTAACGACTGATTCTATTGATATCTTAGTTAGTTTTGAACCGGTACACTACATTCTTATATGTAGTTACTACTCAAATGTAATTGACAGGAAATAGTGTGTCGAACAGGAATATAATCAGACACGTAAGAGTAGGTGTGTTACGACATTATGTATATGATTGATGGTGGGAGACAGCATAGATACAGAAAACCGGATGAAAAGCTTATACTTGCATGGGAATAGTGACGTAATGTGATTGACATTAGTGTTGTTATAGTAACGATATATGTAACGAAATATAGTAACTGGCAGTAATATAAAAGGTAGTTTTTATACTTAAAAATAAGTGAAGCTATCTATACTAATGTTATAAAGTTTCAAGTGGCTGTAGACCCATGCTAGGGCGTCGGACTTGTGATCTCGAGGTTCCCGGTTCGAACCCCACCAATTGCACTACCGACGTGAACTTACTTGTAACACAAGTATTTTAGCTAAGCACGAGGGGTTAACAAGAATACTAGTAGACAGCAAAACAGGGCTAGGAATCTTTCTAAAAAAATAAAATAATAAAGCTGAAAAGTTTGTTTGTTTGCTTAAATACGCTAATCTCAGTAACTTCTGGTCGAATTTGAAAAATCTGTAATAAGTTAAATGGCCTATTTATCGAAGAAGGCTATAGGTTATGATTACGCTTAGATTAATAGGAGCAGAACCAAAGAAAAATGTTTCAAAATCGCCTATATTATTATCACCTATCGCTATTCCACGCGGACGAAGTCGCAGGCACAAACTAGTCTTAATATAAAATACTAGCAACCCGTCCTGGCTTTGCACGGGTGTAATGCATACATAAAAACCGCATCAATATCCGTTCCTGAGTTTTAAATATCTAAGCATATATAGGGACAGACAGATAGCGGGAAGTGACTTTGTTATAAACTATGTACTGACTATGCACTGCTCGCCGAGTCTTTGACTCTTTAAAAAACATATTGTTGTTTTATAAGTACATAATTACATTGCGTATTATGAACAAAACACTGAGTAACTCAATACCAGTCATATACCACACTTTTTATTTGCTTCATTGTCACGAATTTTAACGTGTAACATTGTCGTTCAGTTTACCAGTAAAATGTTATACGTAGGTAACAAATAAAGTTAACGTTGACATGTTATTTTTTACTAATTAGCTTCCTGCTCGTGGTTTCACTCGCGTATCTCCCGTTTCCGTGGGAACTTTATAACGTAGCATTCTAAATACGAATGAAAGATGTTTTTCGAAATCGGTCCAGTAATAATAATGACTAACAAACAAACAATAAAATCTTTCCTCTTTTTATATATTTCTGTAGTTTCACTTGCAATGATTAGCTACTCTGGATGATTAGAGTTTAGGTATTTACCCAGCTGGTAAACTCTAAGTATAATTTTACTCAATCCGTTCAATAGTTTTTACGTAAGTTACAAATATGCTCCGTCACTGAAGCCGACTTATTTGCAAATTGCATGAATTAATTTATCCGCTTAACTTAGATATAAATAAATATATATGTCCACTATGAATCAATCAAACCAGTACATTAGGCAAACCCCGATATTGCTTAATATTATGTGAAGTATTACAAAATTTCATCGAGTTACCAACTCACCAATTATCTGAGTAAACGGCGTCAGATTTAGCTTAGAGCCGCGTAAGTGCAGTTTAAATACAGGTTAAGTAATACAGAGTTATTAAAACGTAGTTATACACATACAACTTGGCATAGCGACAAAATGACTTCAGTTAAATCTGATAGCTGCACAAAATTCCTCTTTTCATCATTCCTCAATCACTTCGCCTACGACGCCTAGCTTAAGTCCTCTGGCGCATTTTGCTTAGGTTCAAGTTTTTATTCTGTATCTGAAAGCTGTTCAGTAATTAGTGGCAAATATGCTTGACATAGTCAGATCTATTTTTTTTTTGGCTTGCTTCTAAATGTAATAGAAGCAAGCCAATATATAATCTATGAAGCTCTGCTCGACTTTATGCCCGGTGAAGTAGCAAATATCTCGTGGCTACATAATGTATGATACAATATGTACATATGTAGTGAAGTATAAAACGGAGTCGCTTTCCTGTCTGTCCGTCCCTATGTTTGCTTAGATCTTTAAAACCACACAACAGTTTTTGATGCGGTTTTTTTATAGATAGAGTGATTCAAGAGGAAGGTTTATATGTATGATACATCAGGATTGCATCTGTGCAAAGCCGGGGCGAGTCGCTTGTTACATAGTATTAAACAAAGTCGCTTTCCGCTGTCTGTCTGTGCCTATGTATACTTGGATCTTTAAAACTACGCAACGGATTTTGATGCGGTTTTTTTAGTAAATAGATCATTACACCCGTGCAAAGCAGGGGCGGGTCATAAAATGCAATGCAGGTGATGTCCCTCATAGATGCCGATTCTAAATGCTCTATATTTTGAGCTCTGGCGACTGCCCACGCGAACTAACAGCACGTAACAACGTTTCGGCTGTAGTATTCAAGCAACTCATAAAGCGGTCGTAGTGGCGACGTAATGTTGAAGAAAAAAAGCAGTAAGCTTAATTAGTTTTAGAAAACTGTCTTATTTGAACGCGCATCACACTGAAACTACGGAATAAATTTTAATAAAACATGGTATGATTAGATTACCTATAGTTAAGACTATGGAGAAGAATCTTACAAACATTTTGTTCGAGAAATGTGCAGTGCTAAGAGAGAGGATGACAGTCAAAATATCATTCACTAGCTTCCCGCACGCGGTTTCACTCTTTTTGCCTCCGTTCCCGTGGGAACTTCATACTTGCATATAGCCTATGGAATTTTTCAAATCCGTCAAGACAAACAAACAATGCAATCTTTCCTCTTTATTATATTAGTGGGTACAGATTATTTTTGTAAAAAAAGTAGTTATCAAAGATTTATAAGTAAAATGTACAACGTCGTTGGTTATATAGTTCTTAAATTTCAACAATTACTTATATTCATTTTTATATGATTACTAAAAATGGGCACGCATTTATTTCTGTTATTGTAACGCAGAATTCTTCAAAAATCACTCTTATAAGGGATGATAAAAGTTTTTATTTATTTTTTTATTTAAAAAGACAACTCCCGCACTAGGGAAATTAATCCCTGTGTCGCGGGGGACTTTACAAACATTCATTTCACGGACACAAAGTACACGCAGACTCAGAACAACTATTTGAGGTTCACACAAATAATTGTCCCGGGTGGGAATCGAACCCAGAACACCAGGTCTCAGAAGCAACTACCGTAACCACTGAGCCACCGGTGCAGTTTATATAAATATAATTGAAATGGATAGCTAGTAGTTAATATTTACCGTAATAGTCATCAGACAAGCTTTTAATGATTAGTCACACTTGGCAAAAGCAAGTTGAACAAATTAATAAACGTATTGCCAGATAATTAAGTACATTTTAGTAGATTAAGAATTATTTGATACACAGTTAATGACAAGAAAGTTATTGTTCATATTTACTTACATATTATTTAAAACCTCCGTGGCCTAGCAGTATGTGTTATTAAATCGTTTAATGGACCCTAGAATCAACAACAGCTTTATAGCTAGCTAGCTCTTATGTGTTTGATTGGCGCATTATTCAAAAGATTCAGTAAGTTAAAAAAAAAAAAAAAAAAAAAAAAAAGTTCCTATTGTCGAACCTCCGTTCGGCTCGTACAGCGAGGATTGAGGGCTGAATATCATAATCCAACGCAAGATCAAGAAGTAGATCAAGAAGATCAAGAAGATCAAAAGGTTAGTCACACAATTATTGCTTTTGGCTTTGGTCTGGTGAATTCCACATCATAATCGGTTCAGTGCTCGATTCCCCCCAATTTAAAGTTTAGCGAACAACCCTACATTTTTTTAGCCAAGCGTGGTGGCTATAGCAACACCCCATTAAACCCATCAAGAAGCCCATGTTCAGCTGTGGACGTTATACGGGTTGATGATGAATAGTTAATATTTTATTATGAGAAACTACGGACAATCGTAAACTTTAGTAAATAATGCACTTCCCGTCGGAAACAACTTGCAAAGCAAACATCAATTAATTCATTGAAAACAGAATAGTGTCAGTAGACGACGTTTCTGTATTGTCTGTTAAGTAAACCGCGTCCCACGAGCATAAAACTAACACAACAATAAAATACTAAACGACTGTATTACAACTGGTTAGAGTTCAAATTTGTTTGTATTAACAGTTCACTTGTAGTGTCGGAAGGTTTCATCGACCGGCTGGTTTCGCGGAAAAATTAGTTTTTATATAAATAACATAGAATTGATATTGCTTTGCGTTTTCATTAGTTTAGTTAGCCTACTTTTGAGTAGCTTATGCTGTAATGGAGATGACACGCCGGTTCTTTTCTTTGACTAATTAATTTACTCGGCTTAGAGAAATCCATGGGAGATTGAGGTATTTTTTACGATTTATGGTGTTTGCTTTTATGGTGTTGTCATAATTTTTTTCTATGTAAACGTTTTTTATGTATGTTTCATGTTTTTGCATGAAAATTATGAACTTTTGAGTTTGTTCACTTTTAAGTCAGGTTAAACTTGCAAAAACATCAATCATAGAATATATTCTAACGTTCTCTTGTTACAATAATATTCGAGTAAATATTAGTGATTGGGAAATGAGAGTCGAGTGTAGGATGGAGGAAATATACCTGGTTATATACAAGGTATATTTACCTCGTATAATTCATAGCGACAAATGTTTAAAAGCTAAAAGTCAAACTGTTTGTCTGTTAGTCAATCAAATTTTTACAATGGATTTGGTGTTCACGTGAATTATTACGGAGGCGGATGAAAAAACGTAATTTTTTTGAAATAATTCTTGTAGTTTCTTGTCATTATCATCATCAGCCCGTATAACGTCCACTGCTGAACATGGGCCTCCTCCCGGGAGAGGCTATTTGCTATAGTCACCAGGCAGGCGGGTTGGTGACCGCAGTATTATGTTGTAACACACAAGAAAAATTATTCCCTTAAGCAGCATCATCGTCCACGGGCCTCCTCCAGAGGCAGGGTTTTTGCCATAGTCACCACGCTTGGCTTGCGGGTTGATGACCTCAGTTTTAGGTTGTAACATACAAGGAAACGAACGAGTTCCGAGGCACGGAGAGTAGTCCCTCAACCATCCAGACCCGGAAAGAAATCTTAGAATTTACACAAATATTTCTCGTCCGGCATGGGGTTTGAACCCACAAGCTCCGAGATTAGAAGCAAGTCAAACACCGCTACGCTACCGACGTTGTATAGCATAGCAGAAACAATTAATACATATTACAAATAGCTAATTTAAGCTAACAACTACAACTACTACAAATTTTATTCTTTACAACTACGTTCTTAACGGTCAATTTTAATAATTTACAGTACTACGGTCTTAGGCTGGGGCCGCACTGGTACGATGACTGCGACGCGAAGCGACGATGATATCGTGTAAACAATCGCATATAAACATATGTCGGCGGCCGCTTTCAGGAACGACGAGTGGAATATTTTTTCTTAGCGTCGGTACGGCTTCTGTGTCGCGACGGCCCCGATAAATATTTTACGATACAGATAACTTTTAATAGTCACAACATATAACAAACTTTGATTACTAAGGTATTTTATAGTTACTTAGGGTTTTGTAACTCGAGGTATAAAGAATTTACTATAAAACTACATTCAAAAATGTAATGTAACTATACCTTACAAAAACATAACTCACAATGAATTTGTAGGCAATTTTGCGCGCTGAATTATATAAAAAAATATATTGCTTTGAAGATTTCTCTTTATGACTTATTCGAATCGAAGCCTGGTCTGTAGTTAATTTTTTCTTTATTTCGCAAATGACTCAATAATTCTTACAAAAGGGCTATATTGAATGTTGGTCAACCAAAGACTAAAATAATTAACTTTAAAGCAATACTACGTTTCGTCAGTGGTCACCATGAAAAGGTATTAAAGATACCTACGAATTTATTAATTTTAGTTGGTGTCTTAAAAATAAATCGGTGTTACAATTAACTAACAAAGCTGTTAACTCAATGTCAAATTCTATTCAGTTTCTAAAATGTAAATGAAGAAAAAAGCTAAATTAATTTCGACGATTTTTTTTTAACATAAACTGGTTGTTAGCGTTACCCCACATTGAGCATGCCCTTCTTTTAAGTGTATGTCACATGGTGACAAACACGATAGCCGGAGGAGCAGGGGACGGCGCTCGCGTTGTTCTCTAAGAACGCGCTCGAGTATTGCGCACTACCAACGGGGCCAACTCGGATTGCAGGTTTAAGTTTACTATTCTCAAGTGTACGCATAACTTTCCCGTAACCTATCATAAAGTTGAAAGAAATGAAATGAAGTGTACACACGAAGCGATCCGGCCCACCGGTTCGATCCCTACCTATTGCACTAGTGACGTGATATTTCAATAATGATTCCAAAAACAATTAAAAATGATAATGACATTATTCATATTTACTTTCGCCGTACATTATTACAGAACATTACGTCTCCGTAAAAATGGCTATAGCACTTTTAACAAAGTATAAGTTACAAGTACACGATTATATATTATGTACATAATTTGTACATAATTAGTACAAGGTATGTAACATTTTGTTGTGCAATTAGAGCTAGTAAACTTGAGGTAATGACTTCTGTTCTTTATAGCTGACCATTATTGTAGTGATAAAAACTTTCTTTGATGTAAGTTTATATGATTTTAAAAGCAATGATCCGATTAATACTGACTGACTCACACGAAGGGTATCGTAACAACGGACCATAAAAACTTTTTTCTTGTATAAATATGAAATATATTGACGTAAGTATTACGAATCAAAAGAAACACTTTTATAATTAATTGAAAGCTAAAAATAGGTTTATTTAAATAATCTTATTGACACTATTTGACTTTCTAGGCACCTAGCATAACAATAGATAAATATTTCATTCTGTAAATAAATATTTATGCGCGAAATTCCAGCGTTTGTATTTTTACTATAAGTTGCTACTTTAAGCGACAGTTGCACAAAACTCCCTTAAAGAAACTAAAATCCATAATCCCGCAATCTCCCTGTTAGCGACCGCCCTGAGCCGAGGTCCAAGTCCCACAGGCGCCCTCTTGCGCAGGTTGCTTAGTTTGTAATATTTGAACCATTTATTTAGGCTGGCGCTCTGCTCGCCTTTATGCCCGGTGAAGTAGCATAAGGCTCAGAGGTAACAACAGATGCCCGTCCGAAAAAAAAAGGCAAGGTCCCCAGAACGTTGGCATCATTGCCCCGTTGAATTAATAATGGCAATAATAATTTGCTGCGTAAAGCACCAAAATATCCAATGAATACTTTCGGTTTTTTTCTATCGTATATTTGTATAAATAAAGTAAAGTTACAAGTCTAGGCGGTTATCATCATAACCTGCAAGAAAACACATAGTACAGTGGGCTTTAAGAAAAACTGCAGATGAAGTAGTGCCGAAATATAAAAAGGAAAATTACCTACAGAAGAACATCCCATGATGATATTACATGATATTTACAAAACTTCATCATCATTTCGTAAGTCCTAAAATAATATCAAGATCGTAGCAAGTGGAAGAAAATTGCCTATGCCTACCCCTATGGAGAAGAAGCGTGAATATATGCAGCTATGTATGTTAAAAAATGTGGTATGAATTTCTAATTAATTCAACAGACTCATAGCTTTGGCAGTAAAAGATGTTTAATTTAAAAGAAATAGAAGCACTATATGTCGCTTAGTTCGTAATATCCAGTTGTAGGAATGTCAGTGAAAGGATGCGATTGACATGCGATCCAAGTATGGTCATAATGTTTACTTAATCAAGTAAAAGCCAATTGAAGGGTACATTCAAATACTTAAGCTGTTGCGTGAACAGCATAAAATATGGTAATACCAGCTAATTGCGTATTGGATTTGAGCTACTAATTAAACTAAATAATCGAGCAATACTTATATATTAGTATAGATACGAACAAATATTCATCATCATCAACCCGTATAACGTCCACGGCTGAAGATGGGCCTCCTCTCAATGGAGGGTTTTTGCCATAGTCACCACGCTTGGCAGGCGGATTGGTGACTGCAGTATTATGTTGTATCACACAAGGAAACGCTGCTGCCCGTTCCCTGTAATACGCTTGTTATAGATGATGTTATAACAATCGGGACCAACGGCTTAACGTGCTTTCCGAGGCACGGAGGATAGTCCCTCAACCAACCAGACCCGGAAATAAATCTTAGAATTTACACAAAGATTTATTGCCTGGTGTGGGGATCGAACCCACGACATTCGAGACTTAAAGCGAGCCAAATACCGCTACGCTACAGAGGTACGAACAAATATTGCAGCTGAAGATTTCTTTTGTTTGTTTGCTTGCTAATTTCAGAAACTACTGTCAAAGTCAAATATCAATTTATTCCGTAAAAATGGTTACATTTATTTGGAATCGTCATATTTTTTTCCTACCGTGCAGTGCGTGACGTGGCGATTACCGAGAAACTCTGCCAAAAAACTCAGTAGAATCCTCTTTTTATTATAATAATATTTTATTAAATTTTTGCATTTTTTATTTTACTTTACATTGTTCATAATTGGAGCGACTCAATCCCGAGCATTTTTGTCTGGTTTAATTTAGAAAATTCTTTCAGCGTTAGATAGACTATATATTGAAGGCGCGAGCGTAGCTAAAACTATAAATATTGTCTTTAGGCAAGACTTTCGGGCGTAGCTTCTGTTCCCGTGGGAACTTCACACTTAACTTTAGCCTATGTTAACTTCCTGGTTAACTTAGCTTTCTAATGGGTAAATAATTTTTAAAATATGACCATAGTAGCACAAGATAGAAATTATGTGTCCTAAGGATATAACATTTCAGATAATTATCGAAACACGTTATTCAATCTAATTAAATCAATGAAAAATGGCAGCGATCACGCGGCAGACACAATTTCCTGTATTGCGGTGTATATTCTAAGAATATTTCGATATCATAGGATCAGATTAATCATTAAAAGCGTATCATATAATTTCCTAAGAGAGTTGAGAGAAATATCTAGTCTAGTAATTAATTAGATGGAATTATAATTAAATGGTACAGTCGCAGAACGATATTGCTTTAAACTATTGCATAAGGAAATAATGAATTTTATTCAGCACTTAGTTCTTTACGTACCCTTATACTGCCCTGCTAATTGCACGTGCAGTAATCGTCATTTTTGGGTTTTTCCTTTTTTGTGAAAATGACATTTCAGGACCCTATTCTATACATAAAGATTGATTTTTCTTATTTTTTAAATTCACTTTAAAAGTCATGTAATATAGTCTATATCTATGTCTTGTTTAGATAGGTATTAAAAAATGTGCTTACCGCGTTTATCTCGAAATCGCGATTTTGCAAGTAGGTACTTAGTAGGGCAGTATAGTAGTCCGAATCACATTGAAAGTAAAAATTAAATAATATATTATTAAAAGGCTAATCCTTTTTTTTTTCAATGAATAAAACTTTTTTTTTATATTAAATATAGGCTTACCTTAGACCATAATCTCGCTTGATGGAAGGCGAAGATAAGGCCTAAGATGATACACGCGTGCCTAGAATCTTAGAGAAGCAAGCCTTAGCAATGGCTAGGGCGTCAGACGTGTGATCTTGAGGTCGCCGATTCGAACCCCACCTTTTTCACTACCGACGGGAACACACTCGTAACACAAGCATTTGAAATTAGCACGAGAGGTTAAGAAGGATACTAGTTAGCAAAATACTGCTAGTAATCTTTAAAAAAAAAAAAACTAGGTAACTATCAGTTGTAGTAGGTAGCAGCAAATCTTTCAATATACAGACAATGTATTCAGTACTTCCGTTTGTCACTGCTTCCTCTACTCATAATTCGTTTCACACTAGCTTCCCACGCGCGGTTTCACCCGCGTAGCTCCCGTTCCCGGAGGAACTTCATAATAAAATAAAGGCCATAGACTTTCTCGATAATAAGTTATGTATATTACACTACTTAGCCACGAGGCTTTTGCTACTTCACCGGGTATAAAGGCGAGTTTAGCTCCAGCCTTATTAAATAGTTTAAACAAACTGCGCAAGAGGGCACCCACTGTGGGGCTTGGACCTCGGCTCAGGGCGGTCACTGGCGATGAAATTGGGCGATTATGACTTTTAGTATTTTAAGGGGTTTTGTGCAACTGTCGTTCTACATCGGAAGATATCGACTTCAGAAATGTGTATTAGTTTGAACTGTTGAAATTGAAACTGTTACCATTTTTATGCAGTTATGTAAACTGCATAAAAGTGGCAACAGTTTGTCAATGTTATAAAATTAATTCAATTCTAATTAATACAATATTGCAGGCGACGAATTAATAAATTATCCAGTAACTGTCAACATATAAACACCAACGATCGTAATTATTTTTTTTTAGACTTCTAGCTGAGTTTTGCAGTCTACTAGTATTCTTGTTAACCCCTCGTTCTAACCTAAAATGCTTGTGTTACGAGTGGGTTCACATCGGTAGTGCAATGGGTGGATATCGAACTGGGGACCATTGGGCTACGGCCGCTTCATCATCATCATCATCATCAGCCCGTATAACATCCACAGCTGAACAGAGAACCTCCTCGAGAGAATTGCCATAGTCACCACGCTTGGCAGGTGGATTGGTGACCGCAGTGTTATATTGTACCACACAAGGAAACGCTGCTGCCCGTTCCTTGATATACGATTATTTCAGATGACGTAATAACAATCGGGAGCAACGGCTTAACGTGCTTTCCGAGGCACGGAAGGTAATCCCTCAACAAAGCAGACTCGAAAAAAATCTTAGAATTCACACAAAGATTTTCTGTCCGGCGTGGGGATCGAATTCACGACCTTCGAGATTTAAAGCTAGCACACATACCGCTAAGCTATGGAGGTTGCCGCCTTTTATCGTAAAAATATATTGTATAACACTAATCGCATTTTTTTTGTAAAATCTCAAAATGTATAGAATGTAATTAATAATGTGTGTATCTATCGCGTTATGTAACACAGCCTACTTTCACATATTATCATTTTGAGTATTCGATTAATTTAAACATAATTATGTCAAAGTATACTGCCATCTTGTGCAATACGTTTCTGTTTCATTTCTTTTGCCATGAAACGTCTTGAGTATCGGATCTTAATAACATTATGTAAAAGTTTGTTTGAACGCAAACAACTCATTAATTAGCAGAATATTCGGTTAAAAAAGTTAATAGAATTTATTCAATGACATCTATATTTATAATATTAAGTATGTTACGGCTAATAGCCGAAGTTCGGCAACACCTAGTTTTAGCCGGCTACAACTAGGTGCAGCCGACCACATGCGGTTAAACTTAAATCAACTAGGTCAGAACTAGGGTTGAACAGGGACTTATTGATGTTGATCTAAGTTTAACCGCATATGTGGTCGGCTGCACCTAGTTGTAGCCGGCTAAAACCAGGTGTAGCCGCACTTCGGCTATTAGCCGTAACAAGTACATAAAAATGAAGAGTTTGTTAGTTATTTGCTTGAACGCGCTAATCTCAGGAACTACTGGCCCGATTTGAAAAATTCGTTCAGTAGATAGCCTATTTATCGAGGCATGCTTCATTTAATTGTGAAGTTTTGACGGGAACGGCAACTTGACGGGTGAAACCGCGCGCGTGTTCTAGTATATATATATACATATTAGTAAATATAAGATGCTTCAAAAATATACGTATTCCCTTAAACAGTAAATATTTAATAAAAATAAAATGTATGTTTTCATACCGAATATAAACGACTAAGGGACTACCGCTGATGGATGGGCACTAGCATCTATCATATTAATGATCTTTACCCATGTTACTGCGATCTACCAGGTGTGGGATTTATGGTACTTTCCCTCAATGATCCTGGTTTCCATTGGTATGTTAAGAGGAGGCCTCGTTAACGGGCTGGTACAGTAAAATAAATCCGAATGAAACTTTGTAATACCCACGGGTAATTTTAAACAATACACTTTTGTTTACTTTCTTGTGGGTCCAGTTAACCAATGAAAATACCGTAAATAAATCATGAGGTCCATGGACCATGGATTCATCACAGCAACTAATTAAAATAAAATCATGGTTTGTCTCAATGGCACGAGATCCTTGAATTATATGTACTGTATTTAAATATTACACATAAATACCATTAATTGTATACCCACAGTAATCATTAAACCTTACTTTTCATCATAATAATATATTTTCACTAAGAAAGTTAAATTCTTAATAACCTATTAAATACGCAATTAATGATATATGAATCAATTAAATTGCTACGATTTACTTAATAAATGCATAACGTAAATTTGCATAACACTAACGATTTCATAACTGATATTAAAAATAATTTATGGCAACATTACTCATTTTGATGGTACTTTAAATAATTAGTTAGAATATTTATCTCATTTGTAATGTGTAGTTAAATTATGCATGTAATTTTGTACAGAAATGATTTCCTTTCCTGCCTCGATTTGCATGAGTTTAATTTATTTAATCGCATGGCTTGCTTAATATTATACAAATATTTCAATATGAAAATTTTAATTGATTTGGAAAATAGAAAATACTAGATGCGCCCTGCAGTTTTACCCGCGCCACTCTGCTACAGTAGGTCGGTTAATCTAGCTTATAAACTATCCGCTTACAAGCTTTCAGCCAAACTCATTCTGTAGTTTTTGCGTGAAAGAGCAACAAACTTACATACAAACTTTCGTCGATTGCTTCGTGCGTACCCGGCTCCCGCCAACGACGGATCGAAGGAGTGTCCGGGGGGTTTTAGTGGTGTAGGGTCCTTTCCTCGTGGTATGAGTAAGCATACCACCGCTATGGAGAGGGCGAGTCCCACATATCCCACAGCCAGCGCGCGAATACGCTGCAGCGGCGGTGGGAATGTGTAAATGCATTTCCCCCAGGATCAAAAAAAAAAGGCCTGTGGATGACTCAGAGTAGTAGTACTCACTATATACCTATAAGGGTACAGTACACATATCTTATAATTTTAATGTTATGTTTCGATAGTAATACGCTGGCAAATCGTCCTACCAATAACTATCAAGGGTTAAACATTTACGTTTAAATATATGTATTACTAGCGGCCCGCCCCGGCTTCGCACGGGTGCACTTTTATACCCTACCCCTGCCCTACCCTACCCCTACCCTATCCCTACCCTACTCCTACCCTACCCCTACCCCTACCCTACACCTACCCCTACCCTACCCTACACCTACCCTACCCTACCCCTACCCTACCCCTACCCTACCCTACCCCTACCCTACCCCTACCCTACCCTACCCCTACCCTACCCCTACCCTACCCCTACCCTACCCCTACCCTACCCCTACCCTACCCCTACCCTACCCTACCCTACCCCTACCCAAAAGTATCCTATGTCCTTCTCCCAGTTCTTAGCTACCTCCCTACCAATTTTCAGCCAAATCGGTTCAGCCGTTCTTGAGTTATAAATAGTGTAACTAACACGACTTTCTTTTGTTTGTAAAATGTATTCTGCTATTCGGGACGGAAACAAATCCAACAAATCAAAAACCATGGCAATCGGTCCAGCCGTTCTCGAGTTATAAGTGTTGTAACAAACACGACTTTCTTTTATATATATAGATATAGATACAGATATAGATATAGATATAGATATAGATAGAAGATAGATGGTTAGCATTTTCATTAATGTTTAAAATGAAAAAAGTTGTTGTAGTGACATAACTACAATAGTTGGACATATGCTACCGCGGAGTTTTTTGTAGACATTATGATGTTCTTCAATATTGTTGTACATTATTTTGTTCTATCGCTAATAGTTTCGGCAGCGCATTCGACGAAAGACATTTTAAGACTAATTTTTCTACACCTTCGGTTACATTGTTCAAATTTTACCAAGGATCCCTAATTTTTTTCAAAATGAAATGTAGCCTATGTCAAATTGGAAAAATGTAGCATTCTATTGGTGAAAGAATTTTTTAAATCAGCCCAGTACTTTTTGAGCCTATTCATTACAAACATACAAAAATAGGTACAAATCTTTCCTCTTTATAATATTAGTGTAGATAAGTATTGCAGTGGTATTACTTAGTATTGCGGAGCTTATGGTTTGAATAAATATATCAAACCATAAGATCTTCATTAAGACAATTTCTTGTTAAAGTTGTGTCTTATTAAAGACAATTCTTAAACTAGCAAAAGATTTATCCTAATAGACTTTGCTAACACAAAGCACAT
Source organism: Nycteola revayana (assembly GCA_947037095.2). Classification (NCBI taxonomy): domain Eukaryota; kingdom Metazoa; phylum Arthropoda; class Insecta; order Lepidoptera; family Nolidae; genus Nycteola; species Nycteola revayana. The sequence goes on along the minus strand of OX344859.2, from coordinate 14,240,360 downwards.
CCAGACCCAGAAAAACAAATACAGAATATTTATCCAACAATATTAAACGTATCGATCGGAAAAAATATAGTGTTTATTACGTTACATGAATTTTATCTATTCATATCTCAATCTCACATCACACGAAATTCTCATTCGTTACCAACAATAGTGAAAATTATAATATTTAATACTAGTTACTCTGAGTTTTTCACTTGAATAAATAAAAAAAAATAAGTATAGTTATTATAATTTACTTTTGAATGAACTTAAAAAATGATGTAATTTTTTCTTTAACTTTCCACTTTTAATAGTTATCATGATTAAATACCTACATATCAATTTTTATGAACGAATACCATATTCAAATATCTGATTAAAATAGCATATAACGAGTGACTAGAGCAGTATAAAAATAGCTTACTAAAAAATCTCTCACATATTTAAAAGCAAAAGTGAGTGTCCAAAAAGGCAAAGTGTATGTCTTATCCTCTTTTGTGAAGTCTATAATTTCGTTTACCTGGATATGGTTTGCCAATATTAGTAGAACAACAAGTAAATCAACTTATAAAACTAGAATTAAATATTACTTCCCCTAAAAGCCTGTTTACATCCATTGCCGAACATTGGCCTTTCTTAAACACAACTTGGCAAGTCAGGGTTAAGGTTATTACCAAATCATCATGTTTGGCACGCGGATTAGTGATAGCAGTAAGATGATAAGTGACCCTAAGCTGGTATATGCTGCTGCCCACATATTAACTGAATGGTACGACACCCATGGAAAGACATGAGGTCATCTATTCAGAGCCAGAAACCACACGGCATAAGTATATTGAGTACCTATGAATGTACTTTTTACCTGATTCAAATTGTGTTAAATTTATAACCGAGCATAAAAAATCAACATTAGTCTAATCAACATTTTTACTTACTTTACATTTTGCTGTCAATAAACTCATTTAAAACACACTCGCACACAAACATATCGTATAAAATATTATTTTAAAGTAGATAATTATTTTATTGTACTTTCGTTTTCACCTTGACTGAGTGGCCGAGTTTAAGAGATGGGATCTTGTCGCGCTCTGAATGTTTCGCTGATAACACTAGAAGTGTAGCGAGGTAGGTGATCTTAATGGATGGCTGAATTATATAGGAGGTGATATTTATATAAATAATGGTAGTAGAGATGTTGAATGTGGACTGGTAAGTAACTTATTACTGAACTTGTTAAATTAAAATTGTATTAGCAACTAATTATTAAAATAATACTTATAATGAATCGTAGAAAGATCAAAAGTAATTTTAATTTTATAAGTAAGTTTTAGTTACAAGTTTAATTTGTTATTCTTAGTTGTATACATGAATGATAATTGTAGCTAGTTAAAATTAAATTAAGTTACTCATACTACAATCTATGTAAGGTTTCGTTTATTTTCAGTAATACATAAAATTATACAGCATATACGTATTATTCTTTAAATTTAAAATATGTTCATTTTGAATGAAAGCTATTTCAAAACTAAAACACAAGGTGAGTTTCTTGATAATTTTAACCAAACAAAGGTTTTATTAATAGCAGGGATTATCCCAAGACAAATAGAAAAGAAACTTAAACTAAACTTCCAGAAATATTTTTTCAAAATTGACAGAAAATGTTAAATACATATAATACATACAATATATTATTATGTTTATTACATGCCAACTTTTTATCCAAAAGAAAAACTACGCTAATCTCTAAAGAAGTTGTTATTTTAATATTATATATGAATACAACGTTATTGACCGATTTACAATGATATTAGTGAAGCCAGTTTTGTTAATGGTGATTTTCTAATTGCTAACAAATTCCGTTCCTCCTGGATACCTATCTCAAGGTTATCTTCCGCATAGAAAAACAACATTACACCACAACCCGAGCTATCACACAAACAATGGAACAACCAATCTTTGTATATATATATCTGTAGTTACATCTTTGTATCTCTATCTACTAAAACGAAATAATGTTCATGTTTAGCACACGCGGGTGGGCAGTAATTGCATTATTAAACCAGCATTTAATATGACGACGTATTTTCTAAGAAAACCAAAACAAAATCTCACTTATCAATTGTATAGCAAACGTTGGTAGGCTACGGAAACTATTTCGAATTAAACGATATTTATTCAGCACTTGTCAATTAGGTATACACAATTAAATATAATTAAATATAAAATATCGCAACTGAAATCTATTGCGGATAAGCTAATGATCTGTCTGTCAGTCTAGTGCCACATCATATGTATACTAATAACAATAATCTTAATATAATTTAGCTCTATAGAAAGAGGCACGTCTTTAAACAATATTTTTAGATATAAGCGATACACGTCTCAGGGCTCAGGGCATCGCTAATGCTATGAGAAATATTACTGTAACAATAATTATATAAAAAAGAGGGAGTGATCACTGGCACGGACTACAGGCACTCGATCATCGGATCCGGACAGGGGGCCAACGCGTCCTCGGTTTATCCGGCGAGGACCCTAGCCTGGCTAATCTGTTGTATTTAACTAGGCCCTACACTTATTTACCTTAAGTATTACTTCAAAATGTCCTATATTTTGTACTATGTGTGTATTTAGAATAAACCATACCATGTCTTCCCGTTGGAGTTATAAGAGGCGACTAAGGGACATATATCTAATGGATGGGTATCTATCAGCTCAAAGATACTCCCATATTACTCCGATCACCAGTCTACCTGCCAAGTGTAATGATTATGGCAATATACCTTAACTTGCCTAGGTCTGTTAAAGAGGAGGCCTAAATTCAGCAGTGCTGCCGCAAAGAAGAGGCCGTTTCGACTGTCTCCTTCTTTCCGAGATGTATCCGTGCAGTTAACTGACAAGCTTGAGCTGTTAGGCGTCGCTCTTTCATCGACTCAAAATTTTGGCTCACGTACGTACCTACTGCAAAAATGTGGAACTCCTTGCCGGGGTCTATATTTCCCGATAAGTACGATATGGATCTCTTCAAATCAAGAGTAAACCGGTTCCTTCTAGGTAAGCTTGCTCCATCTTAGGCTATTCCGATGCTTAACATCAGGCAGGGTGTAGTCAAATGCTAATCTACGTCTATTAAAAAAAAAAGAAATAATAAAAAAGTGCTATCATCATCAGCCTGTGGTAACCCACTGCTGAACATAGGCCACCCCCATCGATTTCCAGCGGGAACGATCGTTAGCGGCCTGCAACCACTTACTCCCTGCAACCTTTATAAGGTCAATCGTGCAGGCGGTCGTCCAGGCTGCACTTGCCAGTTCGTGGTCTCCATTCGAGAACCATTCTGCTCCATCAGCCGTCAATTCTTCGAGCTATGTGTCCTGCCCATTGCCACTTAAGCTTGCTATTCCGCTGTACTATGTCAGCGACCTTCGTTCAGCAGTGCTACTATGCATCATATTTTATAAATTATTTTTAAGTTTTATTAAGTTATTTTCGCAATGCTATACTTGCGAAAATAACTCTTAGCGGCAATAATCTCTTACCGCAGTGGTAATAAAGTATTTTGCAGTCTTTATGATAAACAAACTATGACTTTTAAGCAGCACCTATTATTTTGTAAATTCTATTTTTTTTAAGATGACTAGCACAATTTTTACTCACTACTGTTTTAGTTAAGCCCTCGTGCTTAGCTATAATGCTTATGTTAAGAGTGAGTTCACGTGGGTGGGGATCGAACTAGCGACCACATTATAGCAAGTCCGACGCCCTAGTCATTGAACTATATTTTTTTTTTCGGATGGTCTTACGTAGTTAGCCACGAGACTTTTGTTACTTCACAGGCCATAAAGGCGAGCAGAGCCTTAATTAATGGTTTGAAAACTACAAACTAAGCAACCTGCGCAAGATGGCGGCCCCTGTGGGGCTAGGAGCTCGGCTCAGGGCGGTCGCTGGCGATGAGATTGACGGATTATGACTTTTATTATTTTAGGTAGTTTTGTGCAACTGTCGCTCTACTTTACCCATTGGGCTACAGCCGCTTTTTGATCTCGCATACTACAAGTATAGGTTGAAAGCGTTTATCGGCCACGGTAATCGCTTAATAAGCTTGTTTGCCGTCGTAATTACAAATAAAACCTTTGACTATTAATAAGCAGGACCTATTATTTTCCCGCCGCCTACCGCCCTAGGCTCGGCCTTGGGGAGTGGGGAACATGGGCCCCGCTCCCTTCGAGGCTGACCCATGAGGAGTAGGGACGCCTCTACACTCCGGGCGTCCCTATAATTGGGCAAATGGGCCACTGTAAGTGTGGCCCTGGAGATTCCGCGGTACCATATTGGCCGCGGGTGCCGTCGGGGGGCCGGATTGCTCATGCGTACCCGACCCCCGCCAACGGCGGATCGAAGGAGTGTCCGGGGGGTTTTAGTGGTGTAGGGTCCTCTCCTCGTGGTATGACTTTAGCATACCACGCTATGGAGAGGGCGAGTCCCACATATCCCACCGCCAGCGCGCAAATACGCTGCAACGGTGGTGGGAATGCGTCAATGCATTTCACCCCGGACAACAAAAAAAAAAAAAAAAAAAAAAAAAAGTACCTATTATTTTGTGAATAATAATATAAGTTTATTTTAATTATAATCATATGAAATTCTAGAGCAGAAACATTCTTCGTATGTCCCTTTATAGTAAACTGGCAAATCCGACCAAATGATTCTGAAGTCTAGAATTATACTTGCTAATTTAGTACACGTGACCTAGTTAAATGCTAAATTTGAGTAAATCTAACAATACGATATAACGCCACTTTGCTCTATAAACCTGTAAGTTTATCTCGTTGTGAATCGTTTGAACGAATCGCCGAGCGCGAGTGAAAGCAGAGAAAGTCAACTTTATTCTGTCATTTAACAAATTAATGTTTGATAAAACTATTATGTGTGGTTATATTTAGTTATGTATTTGTTGTTGTATTAACAGTTTTTAATATATTTGTTTTGTTAATGACAATACGTATAACTATTTTCGGCAGCATTTTAAATGGGACCCCATGGCTGTGACTCCTTCGTCCGTCTGTCAGTCACCAGACTGTATCTTATAAACCGTGAAATCTAGAATCTTCAAACGTAACAAAACAGAATAAAATAAATATGAATGTGTGATTTTCATACAGCAAACGTGAATTTTTGTTTTTCGAGAGTATGTATGTACATATGTGTAATTGTACGTTCTGCATCCTGAACGGCTTAATGTATGTTAGCTTGAGAGGTGTCGTTGGATTCGTGTTTAGTGTAAGAGTGACACTGAGTATATCAAAATAAAAAAAAACAAATTGGCGGATTTTAGGCGCAAAAATGAAAATGTTTGTATTTTTTTATTAAAAAAAAATTTGGTTTATTTGTTTTTAGGGTTCCGTAGCCAAATGGCAAAAAACGGAACCCTTATAGATTCGTCATGTCTGTCTGTCTGTCTGTCCGTCCGTATGTCACAGCCACTTTTTTCCGAAACTCTAAGAACTATAATGTTGAAACTTGGCAAGTAGATGTATGTTGTGAACCGCATTAAGATTTTCAGACAAAAATAGAAAAAAAACAATAAATTTTGGGGTTACCCATACATAGAACTGAAACTCAACAAAAAAATTTTCATCGCACCCATACGTGTGGGGTATCTATGAATAGGTCTTCAAAAATGGTGTTGTGGTTCCTAATGTATTTTTTTTCTAAACTGAATAGTTTGCGCGAGAGACACTTCCAAAGTGGTAAAATGTGTGTCCCCCCCCCTGTAACTTCTAAAATAAGATAATGATAAATCTAAAAAAAATATATGATGTACATTACCATGCAAACTTCCACCGAAAATTGGTTTGAACGAGATCTTGTAAGTAGTTTTTTTTAATACGTCAAAAATCGTAAACCGCAATTTAGCTTTCATTCAATCAACTCGAATATAAAAATATAAAATAACATTTCATTTCATAAACATACGCTTTTTATTTATTCTTGATATCAAAAATAGGTACGCACTTGTAACTGAAACGGAACCCTTCGTGCGCGAGTCCGACTCGCACTTGGCCGGTTTTTTTACATTACCATTTTTTATTTTTTATTTATATTTAGGCTTTCTTATTTTTGTAATAAAAATAGAGTTTTTTTTTTTTTAATTACTAGTTTACAAAAATGTGTGAAATATGTGATATAGTACTTACACAGAGCATGCTTCACGACTACGGCGAGCAGCAGGGCGAGTAGAAGTGTCTTACTGAACATGTTGGCGGCTCATAACATGCACATGTTGTATATACACACTACACTGCTAGCACTGGCGCATCTTGTCAACGTATCTGCCAACAAAAATATTATTATACACACATACATATATACAAAAAACAAATAAGGAACATTTTAATTAAATATATTCATTAATTCAACATAAAAAAATTACAATAGGCGGCCTTATCGCATAAAGCTATTTCTTCCAGACAACTTTTGGATGGATAAGAGCTACGTGCAAATATAATAGCAGTAAAAAGATATCATATAATATATTAAGTTCATTACTATAAGGGCTAATATTTTGAGTGCTTTGTTGGTAAATTCGACTGTAGACATATGATGTTCGGTTCTATTTCACCTGGAGCAACTATTTGTGTCAACATGTACTTGTTTTGTATGAAAGGAAAAGAATAAGGTGCGCAAAACGTATGAATGCTCAATAAGCTACTCGACAAATAAATGTATTTCTTAGTTGAGCGGCACCTTGAGCTTACTTATAAAATTTAGAACACTACCTGACATGCAGCTCTGATTTTAATTCAACCCCTCAATGCCTTTTTAAACCAGCCTTCTAACTAAAGCTATCTAACTTCGAGAGATTACCGCGTTCAAGCAAGCAAACAAACTCTTCAGCTTTATGTATTAGTTTATGGACAGACATATGTAGTTAGCCACGAGGCTTTTGCCATTTGACCGGACATACATTTGTATATTATTATTAGAAACAGATTCCAATAATACTTATTAAACATAATAATTAAACTGCGCGCGTTGATGTCTTTTGTACGACGTAAGGAACGTTGTCGTTACAATTAAATAGTAAAGCTGGTAGAATCGTAGGTACTATGATTTTAATAGCTTAATTTAATAGTTTTAGAGTCAAGCGTTTCTTTGTGTGGTACTACATAATACTGCGGTCGCCAATCTGCCTGCCAAGCGTGGTGACTATGGCAAAATAATACCCTCCCCCGGGAGGACGCCCATGTTCAGCAATGGACGATATACGGGCTGATGATGATGAGTCATTTCAATAATCCTCAGAGGTAAGTTATCAGGGAAATAAATTTTAATTTAGACAGATTGTATATGAACACACTGTTGAAATAAAAATGTATTAATCTAATATATTATTTACTTTGTATTCATAAACTAGCTATAAAATAGTTTCAAATATCCTGCTTTTTCACATAAACGGTTTTAAAATCCCGCTTATTCACTCTTAAAGTTTTAAAATTCCCGATTATTCACTCAAAAACTTTCAAATTCCCGATTTTTCATTCAAAACGTATCAAAATCCCGCTTATTCACTTAAAAAAGTTTCATAAATCCCGCTTATTCACTCAAAAAGTTCCATAAATCCCGCTTATTCACTCAAAAAGTTTCATTAATCCCGCTTATTCACTCAAAACATATAAAAATCCCGTTTATTCGCTCAAAAAGTGAAAATAAAACTAATAACGCTGCTTCCGACACAGTTTAAATAAGTTACAATTTTCCGAAAGCATACACTTGATGAATGCACCAACAGAACAATACACAGAACTCGTTGCACTGCAATTATAACTAGTGCTTCTATTGTGTGCAATCAGTTAAGGAACAGGTATATAATTATGTTTATCACTAGCTACTGCCGCGACTTCATCCGTGTTAAATAAGGAAATTGTAGTAAATGGAAAAAAATGCCAGATAAAGAACTGGTCAAGTGCGAGTCGGACTCTCGCATGAAGGGTTCCGTACATTTTTCAAGCGTCTACCTATTGTCGTGATTGATGTCGAGCAAAAATGGCAAAAAAAAAGAAAATTACTTAAATATTTATTTTATTTTTAGTATTTGTTGTTATAGCGGCAATAGAAATACATCATCTGTGAAATTTTCAACTGTCTATATAGCTATTGTGGTTCATGAGACAGACAGACAGACAACGAAGTTTTTGTATTAGGGTCCCGTTTGACCCTTAGGTTACGGAATCCTAAAAATGACAAAGCTACTTCTTATAATATTAGCTTTTGACCTGTGAAGTATTGTTATTTGGAGATCAGGTGTAACACACGGACGAATCAACAGATAAACAAAATAAAAAGTAACCAATTTTATCTGTACTTATATTATAAAGACGAAAGATGTTATGTTATGGAATTCCCTTCCACATCCCATACGCGCTTGCCAGTCTCCTGATGCATACAAAAGAAGAACAAAGGAGTATTTTTTGTCTCAGTAATTTATTGTGTAATATGGACATATAAGTTAGTGTATGTAGTTTATTATATATAGCAGGCATATTTATTAGTATGTAATTATATATGTATATGTAACTATTAGTGTGTATGTTTATAGTATGTAGTATTTTACCAAGTAGCTAAATTAAATCTGTTGTACACTTCCTATTCACTAATTTTCATGTATCTCTTTCCTAAAGGTTTGCTGGAAGAGAATTCATTAATGAATTAAGCTCGCCTTTGTACATGTTGTTTCCAATTATAAAATGTATGTCTTGTAACTTTCTGTGTGCAATAAAGTATAAATAAATAAAAATAAAAAGATTTTATTGTTTTTTTGTATTGAGTAGGCTCCGAAAATACTGCCGCGATTTAAAAATGGATGAAATGCCCTGGAAAACATAGGCTATATTTAATTATAAAGTTCCCACGGGAACGGGAGTTACGCGGGTGGAACCGCGGGAAGCTAGTATCTTATAAAATTATCTATATGTAACTGAATATTTTGTCAAAATCCGTCAAACCGTTACTGAGATAAGCCAGAACAAATTAACAAACAGACAGAGTGACAGTAAATTTTTTTATTGTGTTTTTGTTATTAGTGCCCTATAAACATTCATAAGCAATTAATTAAAACCTGTTATTTTTCTGTGACAAACAGATACTACAATTTTATTTCTTTGTAGGTGTACTAAGAGTATTGTACTGTGTATCTATGTAGAGATTTAGAGTCGATGTAGAGCTTCCCGTGGCAGTAATAAATGTGCTCTACCGTTACTGACTAATGGTCCGTGGCTCATAGCTCTAGGGTTCGCGATATTGTGTTTATGTTAAGACTCTACATTTTAAGTACTTTACAAGCTTCATTCGGAAATATCTGTTACTAGCTTCACCCACATATCTCCCGTTCCCGTAGGAATTTTATAATAAAATATAACTTTAAGCCTTCTTTAATAAATTGGCTATCTAAAACTTAAATAATTTTTCGAATCGGATTAGTAGTTCCTGAGATTTGCGCTGTAAGGCAGGCAATGTGAGAGAGAATTAATACTGTAATGTTGAATAAATACTGTCTTTATTTTAAATATGTAATAACATCCTACAAATATCATAAACGCGAAAGTTGGTGAGTATGGATGGATGGATGTTTGTTACTCTTTCAAGTAAAAAACGGAATTGGTTGATATTTAGCACCGGGATAGGTTATTCCCTGGATTAACATATAGGCTACAAAACATCACGCTCTGACCTACTAGAGCATAGTAACGCGGGTAAAACTACTGAACGGAATTGGCTGAAATTTTGCACCAGGATAGGTTATAACCTGGATTAACGTATAAGCTACAAAACATCACGCTCTGACCTACTAGAGCATAGTAACACGGGTAAAACTACTGAACGGAATTGGCTGAAATTTTGCACCAGGATAGGTTATAACCTGGATTAACGTATAAGCTACAAAACATCACGCTCTGACCTACTAGAGCATAGTAACGCGGGTAAAACTACTGAACGGAATTGGCTGAAATTGTGCACCAGGATAGGTTATAACCTGGATTAACGTATAAGCTACAAAACATCACGCTCTGACCTACTAGAGCATAGTAACGCGGGAAAAACTACTGAACGGAATTGGCTGAAATTTTGCACCAGGATAGGTTATAACCTGGATTAACGTATAAGCTACAAAACATCACGCCCCGACCTACTAGAGCATAGTAACGCGGGTAAAACCGCGGGTCGCAGCTATTAGTTTTATATTAGGGTAGGCACACTCTATATCTATACTACAGCGCGTTCAAGCGAACAAAAATACTCTTCAGCTTCATATATTAGTATAGAATATGACAGATACTAGCTTTTCGCGTTGTTCCACCGTATGGCCGGTGAAGCAGCAAAAGCCACGTAGCCCAAAAAAAAAGGGGGTTCCTCCCTCATATCTCGAGATCCTATGACAACTTCATAATTCAATAGCCAATGTTACTTCTGGGTAACGTTACAATTTTTGAGGGGTCGTTCTTTGCAATCCAAGGATCCACTCTTCTCCAGCGACTTGGATAGTGTGGTCAAGAAACACCAGAATACCAGGACTCAAAGGCAACTATTCATTCCTTAGAACTTAATTTCCATAACTTACAATATCATCATCAACAGCCCGTTTACGTCCACTGCTGAACATGGGCCTCCTCTTAACAGACCTTGGCAAGCCAGGATCGTAGAGGGATATTGCCATAATCACCACGCTTGGCAGACGGTTTGGTGATCGCAGTAAGATGTAAACCTTGAGCTAATAGATGCTGCTGCCCATCCATTAGCCATATGTCCCTTAGTCGCCTTACGACACCCATGGGAAGACACGGGCTGGTTTATTCTAAGCCGGAAACCACACGGCATTCAATCAACTTACAATATCTTCCGTACAGCCTCCGTAGCGTAGCGGTATTTGGCTCGCTTTAAGTCTCGGAGGTCGTGGGTTCGATCCCCACGCCGGACAAGAAATCTTTGTGTAAATTCTAAGATTTCTTTCCGGGTCTGGATGGTTGAGGGACTACCCTCCGTGCCTCGGAAAGCACGTTAAGCCGTTGGTCCCGATTGTTATAACATCATCTTTAACAAGCGTATACCAGAGAGCGGGCAGCAGCCCGCCTGCCAAGCGTGGTGACTATGGCAAAACTCTCCCTCGGGAGGAGGCCCATGTTCAGCAGTGGACGTTGTACGGGCTGATGATGATGATGACAATATCTTCCTATTAAAAGAGTTTAACACGATGCTATCCTATAGGATTTTAAGGTTTCTTTAGTTAACCACAATAACTTAACATGTAGGTAGTATAACACTGCGCACACGTGCGGAGTGCCGGAGTACCGGTGCGTGCGCCGTTACCGCACCGAGATTAATTATAACATGCGAGATGTACTGCTTATATAATGTTTAGTAGCACTACGTAGGTGAGTTTGTTTATTTGTTTGTAAGTTTGAGTTGTTTCCCAATGACAGTTTAGTAATCAATTATGTCCGTTATTCAGTGAAGATGTTTTAGTTTTCCGTTTAAAATGAATATTTATTTTGCACCATTAAATATTTCTAAGAAATGTATAATTGTGCTTATTTTTATACTAAACTAGCGGCCCGCCCCGGCTTCGCACGCGTGGACTTTTATACCCTACCTCTGCCCTACCCTACCCCTACCCTAACCCTACCCTACTCCTACCCTACCCCTACCCTACCCCTACCCCTACCCTACCCTACCCCTACCCTACCCCTACCCCTACCCTACCCTACCCCTACCATACCCCTACCCTACCCCTACCCTACCCTACCCTAACCCTACCCCTACCCTACCCTACCCCTACCCTACCCTACCCTACCCTACCCTACCCTACCCTACCCTACCCTACCCCTACCCAAAAGTATCCTGTGTCCTTCTCCCAGTTCTTAGCTACCTCCCTACCAATTTTCAGCCAAATCGGTTCAGCCGTTCTTGAGTTATAAATAGTGTAACTAACACGACTTTCTTTTGTTTTTAAAATGTATTCTGCTATTCGGGACGGAAACAAATCCAACAAATCAAAAACCATGGCAATCGGTCCAGCCGTTCTCGAGTTATAAGTGTTGTAACAAACACGACTTTCTTTTATATATATAGATTAGGATTAAATCGGTACAGACCTATAGCTGCAGTTTATATGGGAATCTCTTTATCAGATGAAGCCTATGTTATTCCTAGATCAAAACGACTGATTCTTTTATATATTTTTTGTTATTAATTGATTATTCTCTTAGATACAGAGAATATTATATACTAGTGACCTGCCCCGGCGTCGCACGGGTGTAATGCTGATGTTTTATACATATAAACCTCTCAATCGAATCACTCAAGCTATTCAAAAAACCCCACCGAAATCAGTAGCTTAGTTCTAAAGATCTAAGCATATCTTTGTTATATACTATGTAGTGATTTTTAACGAGCGATGCCGAGCAGGAACTATTTTTTTAAATAAATTTTCGCAGTAAATAGATACTAATAATTAAAACTAAAAACAACAGCGCTTTAGCTTAAACAATCCTTATCCTTACTATTCACATTATAAATACGAAAGTAACTATGTCTGTCTGTCTGTTAGACCTTCACGCTAAAAGTACTGATGAATTTATTATACAGATAGTGTAGAACATGAGAAAGGACACAGGCTACATTTTTAAAACGAAAACATAATTAAAACTGCTACTCAAAGTGACTATTCCACGCGGACGATGTCGCGGACACAGCTAGTTATTATCATTTTAAAAATGATTTAAACGTGTTATCTGCGTAAAATAATACTAGTAACATATCCATGAATATGTATATATAACAGTTTCATAATAACTATGCAAATTGTAACATCATGTAAGATGAACGCAATTTATTGACTTCCCCTTCTATACTGATACTAATTACTATTATCAATATGATAAAGAGGCAAAGTGTGTGTATTGTTTGTCATTATATGGGGTAATCTCTGGATTTACTAAACCAATTTTGCATATACATTTACTAATAGAAAGCTACATTATTGTTACTTGTCACATGCTATATTTTAAGTTGAGGTTTCCACGGGAACGGGATCTGCGGGTGAAACTGCGTGAGACAGCAAGTGTAACGATATTCTTATTATCTAATGATTTAAAAGTATTTTCTTTAAGACGTTTCGTAATACTTTATTCTCCATAATCTTATGTATTAATGTAAATATTATAGTCAAAGAAAGCCATTTTCATACACCATTAAAATTAATAATTCATTAATAAAAGCTCGTAACTAATTATGGTTTATATTAGAAATTTCAGTTTATTTAAATTATTTACAATGTGGAATGTGTTAATATAATAATCAAGTGAAAAGGGCATACCTTTAATGCGCATAATATATCAATTTAATTTGATGTTTGAAGATATAAAATATATTAAATGAATATGCAAAAATTAGTTTATTTACTTACATAACAAAGTGAAACTTGATTTGGTTCGTGAGATAAATTTAAATACTAGAAGTATTTAAATGAACATTAATAGTATTTCAATGTAGGAAGTTTCAATATTGTTCAAATAAATTTTAATCAACAAATCCTCGTTAGTGAATCCGAGACAACAAATCTTGATGACATGCTATTATTAAATATTGTTTCAAGTCTTAAAATAACCGGCCAAGTGCGAGTCGGACTCGCGCACGAAGGGTTCCGTTTCAGTTACAAGTGCGTACCTATTTTTGATATCAAGAATAAATAAAAAAGCGTATGTTTATGAAATGAAATGTTATTTTATATTCGAGTTGATTGAATGAAAGCTAAATTGCGGTTTACGATTTTTGACGTATTAAAAAAAAACTATCTACAAGATCTCGTTCAAACCAATTTTCGGTGGAAGTTTGCATGGTAATGTACATCATATAATTTTTTTTAGATTTATCATTCTCTTATTTTAGAAGTTACAGGGGGGGGGGACACACATTTTACCACTTTAGAAGTGTCTCTCGCGCAAACTATTCAGTTTAGAAAAAAATTACATTAGAAACCTCAACATCATTTTTGAAGACCTATTCATAGATACACGTATGGGTTCGATGAAAATAATTTTTTTGAGTTTCAGTTCTATGTATGGGGAACCCCAAAATTTATTGTTTTTTTTTTTCTATTTTTGTGTGAAAATCTTAATACGGTTCACAACATACATCTACTTGCCAAGTTTCAACATTATAGTTCTTATAGTTTCGGAAAAAAGTGGCTGTGACATACGGACGGACAGACAGACAGACAGACAGACAGACATGACGAATCTATAAGGGTTCCGTTTTTGCCATTTGGCTACGGAACCCTAAAAACGAACGAAGTTCTTAGTTATATAGTTTTTTATATTTAAAAGCTTGTGACTATCAGCTACTACAATTGAATTTATTATTAAATAATGCTCATACAAATGATTGTATAAGATGGATGCTTACTATCATACATACATATGCATATAGAAACATGATATATGTAGTAAGCCCCGAGATTTTTATAACTACACCGGGCACAAAGGCAAGCACTGTTTCAGGCTTAATAAATTGTTTGAAAAACTATAAATTACCTATATATTGGACACCGACTTTGACTTCGAATGGAGACATTTTATTATTGTAGTTTTGTTTTAAGTACTCCATACAAAAACATTCTTAATAATTTACTAAAAACCTGCTATTTTTCTTTTACAAACAGACTTTTCAATTTTATTTATTTATAATAGATTCAGGCCATATTATTTTAATGACTAATAAAATATAGATAGTCCTTTCACTTTACTCCTACCAACATTGTAAGTACATTGAAACTGAATCTAGTATCAATTTCTCTCTATCCCTTAGTGAGTAGTAGGTAATTGTTTACTTATCTTATTATTTAGTTTTTGTAACATTTTCGCCACAAAGCACTTTCCTCACTTTCGCTAAGGATAGCATAAAACTAGTTTTCTGCTTAATGAAAGCTACAATAAAGTAATTGGCAGTGTCTAAGACTATGTTTATGTTACTAGTTCTTATAATTGTAGCAGATTTGTAGCTCGAAGAAATAAAATAAGTTTCATCAACATCAGCCCGTACAACGTCCACTGCTGAACATGGGCCTCCACCCGAGGAAGGGTTTTTGCCATAGTCTTGGCAGGCGGGTTGGTTATCGCAGTATTATGTTGTAATACACAGGGAAACGCTGCTGCCCGTTCCCTGATTTACGATTATTACAGATGATGTTATAATAATCGGGACCAACGGCTTAATGTGCTTTCCGAGGCACGGAGGATAGTCCCTCAAGCAACCAGACCCGGAATGATATCTTAGAATTTAGACAAAGATTTCCTGTCCGGCGTGGGAATCGAACCCACGAAATAAGTTTGATGGACACCACTGGACAAATTTTAATAACTTAATATGATGCCAACCGATTTCGTGGTTTTTTTTTTGTAAAGGTTGTACTTCACAATTTTTTTTTTTATTATTTATTTATAATTCACCTGCCGCTACAAATTTTGTGGCAACGTTGGTAACTGATACTTTACAATTAATAGCATCATTATAATCATTTGCATTTCCATAAAAATAAATAAATCATTCATAAAACTAAATTAACTGGATAAAATATAAAATAAAAACAAATATTATCAATTTCGATACAGCGCAAACAAACAAATATAGAGCAGTTATGTTTTAATGTAAGTGTTTGATTGTTTCAAGGGTAGTGTGATGAGAGTATAATAAGGATCTGATTATGAGAATTTTTACTTTTTAGAGCACATGAATTTGTTTTGGAATAGTTGTATTTATTGAAATCGTTTATTTTTAAATTTTAGTATCTGTTTTAGGTCCTAGGGAAATAAAAACTATATATATATCGATAAGTAAATCCCTAACTGGCCTAAGCGATGCTATGAGCAATCTTGAACTATATACCTTTTGAAGGCATTACTAATATATAATTCGATATCGTCCATGGTGTCACTTAGCTTAATTAGACTTTTACTTGTCGATATCATGATGTATCTTACACATGACTGAAGTAGATACGAGTTAATGGATTGAAAATGTCTTGATGTCTCTCTATTAACACTAAGATCATCAAGAAGTAATTATTTGCTAGAGATCAACGATTTCATTGGTAAATAAAATATTAACTTTGAAATGTTACTTTCTATCTTACAAAACAGTTAATAACTACGTAAGAATCACAATATTTTATAGGATAAGCCTTACCTGATAATATTTTTGAGTATTCAAATTATGTTAGTAATACTTAACTGTAAATTGTCCCAATATTCTCAAGATATAAGGTGTATTTAAAGTATTTTTCATCCTTTTACCAGCATTAACCACGACTAATAACTTCCATGCCAAAGAGTTAATCTTAATAAAAGCGTCACTTTTTGTAGATTTCTCTTTATCAATATCCAAACTACAGCGCCACAACTCTCAGTAGATAAGTAATTATCAGAAGCATATAATTAATCTGTCTTATTGTATGTATCGCGACCAGCCGTCGATGACCGCGCCCAGCCGAGCGTACACCCGGAAACCCTTCCTTTAGACCGCGACCACAAACTATGCGTCTTGCGAGGCAAATCCAGCGTAGGCAGATCACGTAGCGCTAAAACGACGTGAGCGTAGTGTTATGATGCGAGGATGCAACTTCCCCTACCTCTCCCCCCGAACCTTCTGATGCCCTCGTAGACACATAGTGGAAGAGGCCCGCGAACTTCAAAGTGGAGCAACAGTAGCACAAAACTCACCTAATATTATAAGTCATAATTCCTCATACCGAGGGGGATTTGATTGGGCCAGCAATTGCAATGAGTCGAGGTTTAACCCAAAGGGAATGCCTTTTTGAAGATGGTACTTACTTTGTAAGTTTTAAACCATTTAATAAGGCTTGAGCTCTGCCCTCTATGCCTGCTGTGCCGTTTCCGCAGCACTGCCACTGCTGAAGCTAGGTATAAATCCAGTTTCATTTATAACAAGGATTAAATCGCCCCGCTAACGCCGTCGCTTTGTGTGACACTGAGTTCGTGTTCGCGGTCTTAGCGGAAAAACATATATCATGTTATTTAATATACATAATAATAAAGATTTGCATAAGCAATGTCAGCAATTACGTGGAAACTTTTTGTTTTAGAAAGTTATAACTGTAATTACCCATTTAACAGTAGTTACTGGTTACCTTACAATTTAACTCGCTCTTACTAGACTGGCCCAACGTGATTTAGCGTGATGTTTTTAAACATATATCACTGCTTAAAAACAAAATGGCCACAAATAAAAAAAATAAAAATATCCATGGAGAAGGATTTCATTTTTTTGCTAGTAGGTATCCCTTTTGTTTTTGAGCAACATATTTATTGCATACTTTCAATGAGATTCATGTATTTTGGGGAGAAAATAAATAAATAATAATAACATTATATATGTATCGCAATCTGCTTGGTATTTTTTTTTCGTTGAGTTACAAATATTTTAACTTGCAAACTTTCACATCTATATATATAAAAGAAAGTCGTGTTTGTTACAACACTTATAACTCGAGAACGGCTGGACCGATTGCCATGGTTTTTGATTTGTTGGATTTGTTTCCGTGCCGAATAGCAGAATACCTTTTTAAAACAAAAGAAAGTCGTGTTAGTTACACTATTTATAACTCAAGAACGGCTGAACCGATTTGGCTGAAAATTGGTAGGGAGGTAGCTAAGAACTGGGAGAAGGACATAGGATACTTTTGGGTAGGGGTAGGGTAGGGTAGGGTAGGGTAAGGTAGGGGTAGGGTAGGGTAGGGGTAGGGTAGGGGTATGGTAGGGGTAGGGTAGGGGTAGGGTAGGGTAGGGGTAGGGTAGGGCAGGGGTAGGGTATAAAAGTCCACCCGTGCGAAGCCGGGGCGGGCCGCTAGTTTATAATATTAGTAAGATGTAAGTAAACATAATTATATTAATACTTTCTTTTCATAATGTCTGAATTGTTCGAGTGTGCGGAGCGGTCAGATAAGATGCAATGAAAGAAAAAATCTCATAATGAAACAATTAGAACCACAGAAAAATAGAAATATTATTGATATCATGTTGTGCGCCTGAGTAAAGACACTTGAGACAGATGTAAGATCGATGATACAAGTACTAAAATGCAGGTAGCAAAAATCTTAATTTTATCATAAACCATTTGAGAGAACTATATGTTGAAAATTTTAAGTTATTGATAAATCTCAACTGTTAAAGGGGATCGTAGGGAAAATAGGTCGGTAGAGAGGTACTAAATACCTCTCTACCGACCTATTTCAAGACAATAAACAATAATTAATTTATTGAAATAAAATATATGCTTTGATAAAAAAAAAGGTAATAGTTTTTTAGAATCAGGAGTTACATTGCGGAAATTGATAATAATCTAAATTATAATATCTAGTGTTATAGTAATTCCTCAAAATCAATAATATCTATACTATTATTATAAAGAAATTCTTTCAACGTTGGTAAGCTCAACTATCCACGGATGACATAAGCTATATTTGATTATAAAGCTCCTACGGGAACGGGAGTTACGCGGGTGAAACAGCGCGCGGGAAGCTAGTTGCACAAATTTTTAGCGGTGCAAAACGTGCATCCCAGAATTTAAACAAATTTTTGGGCGAAATTTACACAAGATATTTATTGTTTTTATAAATAACCAAATAAAGTTGAACACAATTGTTAATTCTAAAGAAATAAAAGCTGCTACACTTCACATAACAAGTCAATCAATGCCTCCCAGTAATCAATCAAACGCCCAATAACACGTGTGTTTTTGCTTGGTCATTAAAACGCTTGTCATACCGGAGTGTTTCAATCGAACTGACCGCTTCGCGCGTTGAAGTGACATAACTATCGTGATATGAGGTTACTTTTTGTTTCTATGACTGACTATATTTTGCCCAAGATTTACTTTCGCGTAGAATAATGATTTTATATGAAAGTCCTGTCTAAATCTGTATGAGTTAAGGACTTTAGGCGGAATACACGGACAAAATAACAGATAGACTAAATAGAAAGCCGATATTATCTATCTATACATTTTTTTACACAAAAACATTACTAGCAGAGTTTTGAAGTCTACTAGTATTCTTGCTAACCCCTCGTGCTAAGTTAAAATGCTTGTGTTACGAGTGGGTTCACGTCGGTAGTGTAATGGGTGAGGTTCGAACCGGCGACCTCTAGATCACAAGTCCGATGCCCTAGCCATTGGGCTACGGGCGCTTTTTTTAATTATTAAAGTTTATCGAGGATAGCTATATTCCATATATATTAATTAAGTTCTTACGGGATGATTTATTACGGGAACAAGAGTTATGCAGTGAAACGACGCGCGGGAAGCCAGTACCTTATAAAATTAGATTTTAAAAAGATCGGTCTAGCCGTTACTGAGAGTATTGAGTAACAGACAGAAAAATATGTTTTAATTGTGTTTTTGATAATACCATCCTATATAAGCCTGCAACACTAAATGTAATGTATCATATTTTATTAACAGTCATTGAATCACTTTTCATAACGAGTCATTATTTACGAAATATTATCACGTTAGATTTTGATACACAGAATACGATATGAAATAATTAATTTAATAATTCTTTATAAAACCTGTTCCCAAAGGAATTTTAGAAAGATATTTCTCATAATATATAGACTATGTTACTCCTGTATAGCATAGCCTTCTAGTGGTAAGTATTTTTTTTTAATCGGTTCAGTTGTTTCAGAGCCTTTTCAATGCAAACAAACGAACAATAAAATATTTCTAATATTAGTAAAGATAACAGAGCAATTAAAATACTGTTTTATTGTTCATATCAAATTAGTTGATAATCAGTGGGAATGCCAATAATTTTATAATTAGCTCTAGGAACTCTCAAGAAACCTAAGTCGGAGATTTGATGACCTAAGTTAATCTATACTGTAAATTCCCTCGCGCGGTATCAACCCGGTAGCTCCCATTTCTGTGGGAGCTACTTAATAAAATATAGCCTTCCCCGATAAATAAGATATATATCACTGAAAAAAAAAACAAATAAAACCAGTAGTTTCCAAAATTAGCGCGTTCAGACAAACATACTCTTCAGCTTTATATATTAAGTATAGACTCACACGTTAATTTCTCATGTGGATTCCACTTCACGGATGATCGTGGATTCTATTCAAAAAAATTAAATGACAGCCTCCGTGGCGTAGCGTTATATGTCTCGCTTTATGCCTCGGAGGTCGTGGGTTCGATCCCCGCGCCAGACAGGAAATCTTTGTGTAAATAATAATTCTAAGATTTCCTTCCGGGTATGGTTGGTTGAGGGACTACCCTCCGTGCCTCGGAAAGCACGTTAAGCCGTTGGTCTGTTGGTCTGGATTTTTATAACATCATACAACATAATACTGCGGTCACCCAATACCCTCCCTCGGGAGGAGGCCCATGTTCAGCAGTGGACGTTATACGGGATGATGATGATGATGATGATGAAAATTATATGGATACTGCACCAGTGGCTCAGTGGTTACGATAGTTGCTTCTGTGATCTGGTGTTCAGGGTTCGATTCCCACTAGGGACAATTATTGGTGTAGCCGAAAGATAGTTCTTCTGAGTCTGGGTGTAATTAAGTGTTTGTAAAGTCTTTCGCGACTCGGGGCATAATAATTTATCGAGAGCAGGGGTTCTCTTAATCATCATCATCATCAGCCCGTATAACGTCTGCTGCTGAACATGGGCCTCCTCCCGAGGGGGGGTTTTGCAATAGTCACCACGCTTGGCAGGCGGGTTGGTGACCGCAGATTATGTTGGAACACACATGGAAACGCTGCTGCCCATTCCTTGATATACGATTATTATAGATGATGTTATAACAATCGGGACCAACGGCTTAACGTGCTTTCCGAGGCACGGAGGGTAGTCCCTCAACCAACCAGACCCGGATAGAAATCTTAGAATTTACACAAAGATTTCTTGTCCGGTGTGGGGATTGAACCCACTTCCTCCGAAATTTAATGCGAATCAATTACCGCTACGCTACGGAGGTTGTCAGTTTAATACAAACAACAAAATTTTTCTTCTTTAAAATATTAGTATAGATATATTTCTTTGTCTATTTTAGTATCATAATCATTAATATTTTTGGTTGTGTAACTAGGCTCTAACTTGAAAAAAATATAGATTAATTTAGTTTTATGTTGAATATATTAACATCTATGACCTGCGCGTGCGCACCGCTCCAGTTACGGTACTATTTCTGATCTAGCAATATTATTATGATGGCGGAAAGTAAACCAAATATGAGTGTTCTACTTAAAAAGAACTTACTTGAACCCATTAGTAACACGTGTAGAAACATATTAATTAAGATAGCATCGCGGTACAGTTAGCTGCAAGCAATTCTACTGATATAGTTATAGTTACTACTGGTATGCACCACTAACAACTTTTACAGTAAATCTTAACTTAACTTTGTAATAACAAACAGGATGTATTCAAAATAATGAAATATTTTTTTATCACATCACTACACAGTATAAAACAAAGTCGCTTTTTCTGTCCCTATATCCCTATGTATGCTTAAATCTTTAAAACTACGAGACGGATTTGAATGCGGTTTTTTTTAATAGATAGAGTGATCCAAGAGGAAGTTTTATATGTATGATACATCAGCATTGCACCCGCGTGAAGCCGGGGCGGGTCGCTAGTTTTATTTATATGACCAAATCTAAATCTTAATTCCATGCTAATATACGAAGAGTTTGATTGTTTGCTTGGATGCGCCAATCTCAGGAACTACGGGTCCAATTAAAAAATTCTTTCAGTGTTAGATATATTGAGGTAGGCTTTATGCTATATTTCATTATGAAGTTCTTACAAGAACTAAAGCTACGCGGGTGAAACCGTGCGCGGAAGCTAGTAAAATTTAATACTTTAGTTAAGTTAACTCTTTAACTTCTCGGGTTTGTGTGGATTACTAGTTTAGGCAGGAGCTCTGCTCGCCTTTATGTCCGGTAAAGTCTTAAAAGCCTCCTGGCTAGCAACATGAGTTTACTGTAGTTTACTTCAAGGAATAGTATGTACGGTATTTAAAGAAATATACCGTTTTAATTTTTTGTTTTGTCATAGTTTTGAGAAAAAGTAAATAACTGCAGTTTGAGTTTATTGTGAAATAAATTAGAAATTCCTTAAAGATGTACACTGACTTAAATTCTAAAATTAGTCTTTTTAATTAAAAAATTGTCTGAAGTAAACGTGAAATAGAAAAGAGTTATAATTTAGTTTAATACCTTAACAATCACAGCTCATCCCGTAATGTATTTTATAAATAGTTACGTTAAAAATAATATCAACATTTTTTTTTATAAACAGGTAATTTGCGACAATATAAATAAAAAAAAAGCAATAAAAAACAAACCTTAATCCAACAACGAGCATCCATACAAGTTCAAATTCTGTTATATATCATCAAAACAAATGTCAACAACAAAAAAAACACATTCACGTTACACTCAAAAAATTTGACATAAAATTTCCGAACGGAAAACGTCAAATCTCTCACTCGCGCGCGGCATGCCTTCGCGACGCACCAAACTACACTGCTGGGTATAGTGCATACTTGTGGGTTGCTGAACTCAGTCGCCGATATCTGATGTAACACTGAATGTCATATTAGTGATTTTTTATGTAACGGATGAAAGGCGAAGATGCAGATATAAGACAGGTGAATTGGTATTGAATGGACGTAAAAATCGAGGTCTAATGATTTGAAATATGTTGTACGATACGTTGGCACTACTTCATATAATTGTGTCATTTATGAGTACCGTGTTAAGCAGTTTATACAAAGGAGCGTTGTATAATATTTTCATTTTGAAACATTATTCATAATGCTTATATGATTACATTAAGAAGCGATGGAATACCACACATCTATACTGATATATAAAGCTGAAGATTTAGTTTGTTCGCTTGCTTGAACATGCAAATCTCAGGAACTACTAATACGATTTATAAAATTATTTTGTTATTAAGTAACCCATTTATCGAGGAAGGCTATTAGCTACAGTTCATTACGAACTTCCAAAAGGAACAGGAGTAATGCGGCTGAAACCACGCGCGGAAGCTAGTTAATAATTATTTAAAAAAAAATATATATTACAGTAATAGTCTATTCATCTACATAATCAATTTAATAATTATATTATGTAAAGAAATACATTTAAATAATTTTCACATAAATTATTTTTTTATTAAATAAAAATCAAAAGTATGTTTAAGACAGTAGCAAATTAGCTGACACTTTAAAACACTGTTTGTTTATAATTTAACTGGTTTCTTACATTATTCTGTGTATAATAGGTATATCGAATATTTTATTTAATCTTGCGCAACCCAACTAGAAAGCATTACATTAACATTTTGGCGTTTTGCTTAATTATTATTTTTTATCATAAAGCACCATCAATTTATTTTCTGATCATGCCTATTTTATGTAAGCTTTTTTCTGATGATAGATACGATGGTGAATACGATGTAAAATTTAATTTAAAAGTCGTTATACTTGCGTGTTATTTGTACTGCTTTTCTTAAAATGTCATTTTTTTGTGGGGGTGAATTCCTGTTTAGCAGGAACTTAACTAACATTTACAATTCCCAGACACAGAACCACTACCTGTAGCTCACAAAAATAGTTGACCCGAATGGCAATCGAACGCAAAACACCAAGTCGTAAAAACAATCTTAATCACTAAGCCACCATGTTACAAACTAATTTAAGGGTAATTAAAAATGAAAAAGAGAAGACTACACAAACTTGATTTACTATATTTTCTGCCATCCGCACAATCGCACGCAATATCGCTATCAAACCAAGGTAAAATACCTTATAATCAAATCAAACTAATTAACATATGCAATCAAGTTCGCTTTCCCACCCTGTGCTCATTAGAAAGTTCTGTCCTCATGCTGTTGACAATCACCATAGCATAGCGACATAAGTCTCGCCATCAATCTCGGAGGTCGTGGGTTCGATGAATGAGACTTGTGTATTTTGTTTTTAACTTTTTAACGCTTTATGACACAGATTAGAACAGGAAATTAAAACATCGAGATAAATTAATAACCACCACCTGCAGGATTTGAACAAGTATTATATTATAGAAAAATGTGAATGATGGTGTCATCGTTTAAATATTTATTTCCAAATGCATCTTTGGAGATATTTAGATCTTTATATCTACCGTAGCAGGACTTATACTAGACATAAGAGGCATTAGGACGCAACTGGTGGTCTACATTTACTCATCTTAATTTTGAAAATATACAAAAAAATAGTTGTATAATTGATAGATTACTTTTATTTTAGCATTAGTTTAAGATTTAATTATGTTTGAAGTTTTTTAAGGCTACATTTAATTACGAAAGCTCGCGCGTGCTTCCCACGCAATGTTTTATAATTAAATGTAGCCTTTAGCCTATGTTGAATGGGCTATCTAACACTGAAAGAATGTTCCACATCGAAACACTGGTATATTCCTGAAAATAGCGCAAGCAAACAAACTGTTCAATTTAATACAATATCAAAGAATACATGGAGGATGGAGATGTTTGGCGGATGAGTCCATCGGTTACATTGCGGCAGACTGGCACCTTTTAGCTATCACACCGAATTTGCAACTAAATTAAAAGTCTATTCTATGTAATTTATAAATTAGTAATTGTTAATCTATATGTAAGACAACTGATCAGACTGTAGGTATGTTCCAATTGTAAAAAAAAAAAAGAAATGTAAATCTGGAGGAGAGCTCCCTATACTCGATACTTACTTAAAGGTTTCATGGTTTCCGTCACAATATCCTGCTGCGAGTACCTACATATCGATGTATGGGGATCACTAACCTAGATACTAAAATGTTTTTAAAAAGATGTACAAATGATTAATCAAAGACTTTAAAAGATGACAAAAGAATGATCTCGGAGTTTCTTATAGTCTTTCTTCTCCGGGTGTCACAACGTAGGTAGATAGAGAAAGACTCGTAGGAAGCTAGGATAGGGTCCGGTCGTCCTTGCAAGGCGAGGCTCGCGACGCGTTCTATGCTTCTGACCGAATCCCAGCCCACGCTGGTTGATTCTAATTATATTTATAGTACGCGACTATCACATGCCACATTGGTAGATTTAAATTATATTTAATAACATGACTGTTGAAATGTATACTAATGAATTAGTCAAGATTTTTTTTTTTTTTTTCCTCTTTTTATATTTGTATCATTGTATTTGACTTATAATAAGTACGATCGATTCGTCTACATTATCAATAAACGTTTTCATTTTCATTTTCATTTCATTTTCATTCATTTTCATTTTCATTTTCATTTCATTTCATTTCATTTTCAATATATTTGTATAGAATAATATTATAATAATGTTAATGTTGCTCTCGACGATGTCTCTTACGGAAAATTATTGATTCTAACAAATTAAATAAAGCATTTTATTTATTTATAACATTATTTTTAACAATCGTATACTTGTGAATAATCCTTTTACAGGTAAACGCGGTGGTTACCTATATATCATAACACAAAACTGTGACCAAATCTATGTAGGGCTGACTGATTTGTTAAATCAATTTCGCTTTCCCGCCCTTGTAACGTAAGCTCATTAGAAAGCGCTGCCCTCACGCGTTTGCGTTTGTAAAGAATGAATGCGAGCGATATGAACTAGTCGTGCGGTTTCACATATTTTGGAAATTATAACTGTTACAACATCGTGTGGTGTATGAATTAATGCGCACGATTTGTTAATGTAGTGATGGATGTGCTTTAATGTGTTGATAACAATTTCTGCGGCTGAGTTTCTAGGTATTATTAATTTTAGAAAACGTAGGTGATGACGTAGTATTTACCACCTGCGAGGCGTAGTGGTCAAAGACTCACTTTAAATCTCCGAGGCTGTGAAAAGATACCTTTACATAAATTTATATATATAGAATTTATTTTCGGATCTGGTTGGTTGAGGGACTACCGCCTCGGAAAACACGTTAAGCTGTTGGTCCCGATCCTCCCGACCCTTAATTTGCTAAGAATCTTCCGATGCCCTCGTAGACCCGAAGACCGAGAAACCCGCGTGCTGTAAGGTAGAGCAAAAGTTGCATAATATTCTCATAAAAAAAAAACTAAAAGCCATATTATTATCTTATCCCTCAATCTCCCCGTCAGCTACCGCCAATCACACCAATCACGCCAATCACACCAATCACGCCAATCACAACTGTTGATAATAACGATTGTTATAGATGATTTTATAATAATCAAGATCAACGGCTTAAAGTGCTGTCCTAAACACGGAGGAAATCTTATAACTTAGATATCTATAAAAAATAGGGATCAAATTAAGAACCTACGATACATAAAATGAGTCATCCACTAAGTACGCCCAGTATGTTAGGTACGAAATTAATCTCTGTACAATTTTATAAGTCAATTACTGCAGAAACACCAGTCAATTTGCCATTCCAGCTAGGCTGGTCACAACAAAACTACTTAACTCTTACGTAGTACAAACACTATTGCGTACACCTCATCTGTATTGCAGGTCAGCAATAGGTCTATTTCCAGACTAATGTAGGAAGTTGTGGACAATTTCACGGCTCGGCACATCCTTGATGGTAATGCAGTGTTGCCTCACGTTATTATTGTTTGATATGAGTTTATTGTACGTTGCGTATGTAATGCTGGATGGGTACGGTCGATGGAAGGACGGTTACTAAGTTAGCTGAACAAAAATATATTAATTTTAAATATACTTAAAATTAGCCACATATGACATAAAACACTACTGAACTATTTTAAAATTGGAACAAAAAAATAATGATAATAATGAAAAAAAATCCGAGATGGACCTAACTCAATTGTTTGTTTTAAATTCTTCTTCTTCAACAGCCTGTTAATGTCTATTGCTTATCATCGGCCTCCCCTTTACGAACCTTGGCAAGCCAAGAGTGTTGAGGAGTATTTCCATAATCACCACGCTTGGCAGGTGGATTGGTAATCGCAGTAAGATGGTAGGTAACCTGAAGTTGCGCTTTATATAATAACTAGCGGCCCGCCCCGGCTTCGCACGGATGGACTTTTATACCCTACCCCTGCCCTACCCTACCACTGCCCTACCCTACCCCTACCCTAACCCTACCCTACTCCTACCCTACCCCTACCCTACCCCTACCCCTACCCTACCCTACCCTTACCCTACCCCTACCCCTACCCTACCCCTACCCTACCCCTACCCTACACCTACCCTACCCTACCCTACCCCTACCCTACCCTACCCTACCCCTACCCAAAAGTTCAGCCAAATCGGTTCAGCCGTTCTTGAGTTATAAATAGTGTAACTAACACGACTTTCTTTTGTTTTTAAAATGTATTCTGCTATTCGGGACGGAAACAAATCCAACAAATCAAAAACCATGGCAATCGGTCCAGCCGTTCTCGAGTTATAAGTGTTGTAACAAACACGACTTTCTTTTATATATATAGATACTAGCGGCCCGCCCCGGCTTCGCACGGGTGGACTTTTATACCCTACCCCTGCCCTACCCTACCCCTACCCTAACCCTACCCTACTCCTACCCTACCCCTACCCTACACCTACCCTACCCTACCCCTACCATACCCCTACCCTACCCCTACCCTACCCTACCCCTACCCTACCCCTACCCTACCCCTACCCTACCCCTACCCTACCCCTACCTTACCCTACCCTTACCCTACCCCTACCCTACCCTACCCTACCCTACCCTACCCTACCCTACCCTACCCTACCCTACCCTACCCCTACCCAAAAGTATCCTATGTCCTTCTCCCAGTTCTTAGCTACCTCCCTACCAATTTTCAGCCAAATCGGTTCAGCCGTTCTTGAGTTATAAATAGTGTAACTAACACGACTTTCTTTTGTTTTTAAAATGTATTCTGCTATTCGGGACGGAAACAAATCCAACAAATCAAAAACCATGGCAATCGGTCCAGCCGTTCTCGAGTTATAAGTGTTGTAACAAACACGACTTTCTTTTATATATATAGACTAGCGGCCCGCCCCGGCTTCGCACGGGTGGACTTTTATACCCTTCCCCTGCCCTACCCTACCCCTGCCATACCCTACCCCTACCCTAACCCTACCCTACTCCTAGCCTACCCCTACCCTACCCCTACCCCTACCCTACCCTACCCCTACCCTACCCCTACCCCTACCCTACCCCTACCCTACACCTACCCTACCCTACCCCTACCCTACCCTACCCCTACCCTACCCCTACCATACCCCTACCCTACCCCTACCCTACCCTACCCCTACCCTACCCTACCCCTACCCTACCCCTACCATACCCCTACCCTACCCCTACCCTACCCTACCCCTACCCTACCCCTACCCTACCCCTACCCTACCCTACCCCTACCCTACCCTACCCTACCTTACCCTACCCCTACCCAAAATTATCCTATGTCCTTCTCCCAGTTCTTAGCTACCTCCCTACCAATTTTCAGCCAAATCGGTTCAGCCGTTCTTGAGTTATAAATAGTGTAACTAACACGACTTTCTTTTGTTTTTAAAATGTATTCTGCTATTCGGGACGGAAACAAATCCAACAAATCAAAAACCATGGCAATCGGTCCTGCCGTTCTCGAGTTATAAGTGTTGTAACAAACACGACTTTCTTTTATATATATAGACTAACGGCCCGCCCCGGCTTCGCACGGGTGGACTTTTATACCCTTCCCCTGCCCTACCCTACCCCTGCCATACCCTACCCCTACCCTAACCCTACCCTACTCCTACCCTACCCCTACCCTACCCCTACCCCTACCCTACCCTACCCCTACCCTACCCTACCCCTACCATACCCCTACCCTACCCCTACCCTACCCTTTGGTTTTTAAAATGTATTCTGCTATTCGGGACGGAAACAAATCCAACAAATCAAAAATAATGGCAATCGGTCCAGCCGTTCTCGAGTTATAAGTGTTGTAACAAACACGACTTTCTTTTATATATATAGATAACCTATCCCTAGGTGAGCAACACAAGAGAACATCTGCAACGATGAAATAAAAATTTTATTCCTGACTTCTCAAACAATATAAAAAAGTGGACGTTTCAATTTTCGTATGTTTTTTAATACTCCATCATACCTATGGTATGAATTTGGCTAACTTAATAAATAGGAACTTACTTAGTGTTTATTCACAACGTATTTTTGCCTTATTTTGTTACTTTTTAATGCATACATTAATATGTATATTGTCTTTAGAATAACAACATAATATCTTCTGTCCGAAGATGAAAGTAAAATTATTCGTGTTGAAATTGACCAACTAGTTGTCCGATGAGTTTGCAGATTGACATATTGTTCTCAGTATTGCGTCCCACAAACGTACTTATACTTAATAGTAGATAATGACTTTGTACAAAATTAGAATGAAAGCGAATGAAATAATGAAATAATAATGAAATAATGAAATAATGAATTTATTCAGCACTTAGGTATTTACATACACTTGTACTTGTCAAAATCACAATAACAAAGAAATATAATTAATAGGTTATTATTCTTATTCTATGAATAGAACTACTTAGGTAACTATAACTAACAAATGCAACCTGTGAGTGCTGCTAATTGTAGGACATTACAGACAATTTACTCCGTCTGTCCGTGTGTCATTAATTCCTCTACTCATAATTAGTTAATATTTACATTAAAAAAATTTGAAAGCATACAATTAAGTGACACACACTTGGGGGCACCCTTATGGGGTTAGGACCACAACCCAGAGGTGCCACTGATATTAAAGTCAGATTTGTGGATATAAGAGGAAGTGATCGCTGGCACGGCCTACAGGCGCTGGATCACAGGGCAGGGGTAGGGGTACAACGCGGTCCTCGCCGGCGAGAATCCTACCCTAGCTAACCTGCAACCTTTCACTAGCTACCTAGGTGGACGACCCGGAGAAGAAAGGGAGAAAGAAACTCCGGGATTTTTTTTTTCGTCATCTTTTTTATCACAGTGTGTCCATTTTTTTTTAAATATATGTTTTCTTTACAATATTTCATTTAAAGTATAATATGAAGCATGTGCGCTAATGCACGCTCTAGACGTTTTCATAGATATAGCTAAATAGTGATTAAAAATCCTCAAGCAAAAAGTAAGTAAGAGCCTCATAAACCTCTAGCACTTGAAAACGGAGGGCGCATCCACACACATTACCAAAGAACAAGCCATGTGAGAAAATTATCGTCTTAAGCGGTCACACACTCATGTTTTAACAACCATCTCAAATACAACCACCAGCAAGCCGACCAGCCACCGCAAGCAGCACCCGTTCACGAGTATGACGTGTGAGCACACAGCCATCGTCTCCCTCGCCATATTAGAGGGAAGGAGGCGACCCGACTCACATCGCCACCGCAAGCAATGACAAACAATGGGAGCATGACGAGCACACTGATAGCAACATTTGAGGAATCACGTTTAAAAGGAGAGGCAAAAGTTAGACTCAGCATAGCATGTTCCGAAGTACATCAGAGTATACAATAATAACATTGGCAATAAAATAATAAAAAATACAAAACATCCAATAATGTAAGTTTGAGTGTGTTACACCGCTAGCACCATGCAGTTTTATCATTAATATATTCATTTATTGTGTAATAACCTTTTTTCATTAAGGTAGTCTTTACATGAGTTTTAAATTTATTGAGTGGTAACTCTTGCACTAATTCCGGTAGTTTGTTATACATACGCAAACTAAGCCCTACAAACGAAGAATGGACTCTCTGCAGACGGTGGTAATCAGCACACAATTTGTGTTTATTTCTTGTATTTTTTGTGTTATTTGTTGCTTTGTTATATGAACTGTTTTGAAATTGTTAAGTTATGGTAAGTTTAAGAATCCACTTTTTGTCATTTATCTTTGCCGATAATATATAATAAGCAACTGTTTTTAATTACTAAGAAGACGCTAGTTAACGTTGAGTAATATATAGCAATTAGCCTCCCGCGTACATTTTCACCCGCGTAACTCCTGTTCCCGATGTAAATTCATAATTAAATATAGTTTATGTTATTTCTGGATAACGTAGCTTTCTAATGGTAAAAAAAAAAACAATTCTAATCGAACCAGTAGTTCTTGATATTAACGCGTTCAAATAAACAAACTCTCCAGCTTTGTAACATTAGTATTAGTAGTTTGTCCGTGGGAGGACGGCTAAGAATAAAATACTTCCTCCCCGCACGTTGGGAAAAAACGCGTGGCGTAAAAGTCGACAAAACCCAGCACGCTTGATGGTAGGATTTAATTATCCGCCTGGCTAGCAACCACCCTCACATGTAAGGCCTGCGCCAAACAGTTTTACTGTGTTTCGTAGTGAGTATGTGAGAGCCAGAGCCCGAAAGGGTGTCACTTGAATTGCGTGTTCCATCTAGGACCCTGTCTGTGCTTACCATCAGGCAAGACTAGGGTCAAACGCAATCAAGAAAATAATAAAAAAAAAAAAAAAAAAAAAAGTATAGATATCCTATTTATATTATAAACGTTGAAGTAAGTATGGATGTATAGTTATCCATCCATTCATACAAACTATCAAGTTATTTCGAGTGTGCGTACTATTGAGATAAAAAGGTACCTATTTAGATCACAATGATAGAATATAAATAACATTGCTGCTAGTCAATTTTAAGCTAAAAATAAGTAACACTAACACCGATCCTATTATTGAATATAACAGTTTTGTTATTGTACTTCGATAATTCAAATAGTTTTCATTTGCAATACCTGTCATTACGAAGCTAGACGAGCTTCATTGGTAATAGGTAGGTTACTACATTTAGGTAAAGGTGAATAAATGAAAAGACGACTGGTCAGTTTAACGTATGAAAGTATATTCAATAAAAATAGATGATCTTATGAGCTAGGTACAATACATCAATTAGGTTGCACGCGTACACCATATACGGAAAGTGCAATGAACACTTAGTCATACATCACATCATCCCCCTGTTTTTGAAAAAAAATATGGTAATACAATAACATATTTTTTTTTAAATCTTAAAATTAATATACACGAATACATATTGCATCATAATTCTAGCAACTAGTTTCTGGTTACAAGTTTCTTAGTACATAAGACCTAAACCTATTTGACACTCTGTTTATACAATAACACGGTGCCTTAATCTAAACATGAATAACATAACAACTTTAAACATAATATATCATAATAACTACTAAAAATGTATACTCTTCACAATAATATTATAAATTGTTACAAATAAAATGGAATAGTTCTGTTTTTGTGAACAACGTTTTCTTTCCCTTTTTGCAATATTTTAACATTTGCGCCTAAATCTTGTATAACCTTAAAAGGACCTAAATATACTTGATCTAATTTTTCCCTATTTTCATTTCTTAAAAGTAACAAATCTCCAGTATTATAGCTAACTGAATTACATTGCCTGTCATATTTAGTTTTTCTACAAACTTTTGATTGAATTAAATTATTTCGTGCGTCTTCGCATGATTTTTGTAGTCTAAATTTTAATTCTTTAGGATAATCCTCAAAATTATATATTGGGTCTACATTTTTTACAAGGTTGTTTGGAATATTACATAATTTGCCAAAAACAAGTTCAAAAGGTGTATATCTAGTTGCGGAATGCACTGTTGTGTTGTACGAAAAACACCAATATTGCAACCAGGTGCTCCACATGTGAGCCTGGTTATCTGTTTGTATTCTTAAGAAAGCTCCCAAGGCCTTATGAGAATTTTCTAAAGAACCAATCGACTCATGGTGATATGCTGTGGACTGAATACAGTTAATACCCAATAATTTACATGTATCTTTCATGGTTGTTGAGATGAACTCACTACCTCTGTCTGTCGCGATTTCGCGTGGAATACCGTAACGCAATATAAAATTTTCTACGAAAGCTCGGGCAACTGTTTGAGTTTCTTTATTTATTAATGGGTAAGCTTCTACATATTTTGTAAGTTCACATTGAAGAGTCAATATGTAACAACAGTCATTACAATCTTTACTGAGAGGTCCAACCAAATCTAAATATAATTTGTCAAATGCTGACGTCGCTGTTGTAGTTATACACATTGGCTCTCGTGTGTGCTTATGGAACTTTTGTTTTTGACACTGTTCGCACTTCCTAACAAAATTAGCAATGTCACTGTCCATTCCTGTCCAATAATAATGTCTTTTAATGTTATTCGTCATCCTTCGAATACCCGCATGGCCACTGCTAGGTAAAATATGGTAATCATTTAAAATAACTTTACGATCGTCTTTATTTTCTATTCTACTCACTCCTTTAATAATACATAATCGTGGACCTTCCCACTTTTTCATTTTCGTAATAATACTTGCTAGCTCGCTTATTATTTCTTTATTGTCGTTATTTCTAATTATGCATAATTCTTTAATATCATTTTGTTTACATATCTGCTCTAACTCTCTCACGAACAAATCTCGTTTGAAACATGATCGAGAGCTTCGATTTACTGATATTAACGACAATGACGGTGAATATATTAGGTACCTATTTTCACTATAACAATTATCGGTTTGCTTTTTATGTATATTTAAACTGTTTTCATCAAAGTTCAACTCGGTAAAATTGTGTGGTTTTTTAAGAATTTCCGCAACTCTTGGTTGATCAGACCGATTATTGCAGGAACTCTTATTAGTCAGCATATTTTCATTTTTCTCTTCTTCCATTCTTCTATATTGCGCTCTAGTCATGACCCCTATCACACACTCATACATGCTCTTTAACTCTTCACTTGTCAATTCAATCCTAGATAGTGCATCTGCAGCTGCATTATCTTTCCCTTTCATATACTCTACTACAAAATCGTATTCCTCCAGACATAATCGAAACTTTGTTAACCTACTCGAAGGGTCGCGCATGTTAAATAAATAAATCAACGGTTTATGATCCGTGATGACTCTAAACCGGCGCCCATATAAATATGGCCGAAAATACTTTACAGCCCAAACTATCGCCAAAAGCTCTTTCTCAATTATCGGATAATTGCGCTCCGCTTTATTTAGTGGGCGACTTGCATATGCTATCGGTTTTTTGTCTCCATTTGCTAGCACAGATCCAATCGAAAACCCCGATGCATCT
Organism: Nycteola revayana; assembly: GCA_947037095.2. Lineage (NCBI taxonomy): Eukaryota > Metazoa > Arthropoda > Insecta > Lepidoptera > Nolidae > Nycteola > Nycteola revayana. The sequence continues at coordinate 14,206,176 of OX344859.2, read as the reverse complement.
GTATTTAAAATAAATTCATTTTCCTTCGAAAAATTTGGATATTGTAATAATGGAGGATTAATTAACGCTTTTCTCAAGGTCTCGAACGCATGTAAACATTCTTTACTCCAATTAAATTCTATATATTTTTTTGTCAAGTTCGTTAAAGGTAATGTAATTTTTGCAAAATTTGGAATAAATTTCCGATAATAATTTGCAAATGCAACGAATCTACGGACTTCGTCTGCATTTTTCGGAACCGGATAACTTTGTAAAACTTTAACTTTATTTTCATCTGGCTTTATACCCTCTGGTGTTACCACGTGACCTAAATACAAAAGTTCCTTCTTCAAAAATGTACATTTTAATGGATTAAGTTTTAAATTTACTTCTCGAAGCCTTGTAAAGACGTCAATTAGGTTTTTATTATGTATTTGTAAATTTCTACCCATTACTATTATGTCATCCAAATAAACAATACATTTGTCGTAATTTAAACCCGATAATGCTACAGTCATCGCTCTACTAAATGCACTAGGACTTATTTTTAAGCCCATGGGAAGGCGTTTCATTTGATAGACCTTATCAGCCAAAAATGCAGTGTATTTACGACTCTCTGGGTCTAATTTAATTTGATAGTAGCCCTGATTGAGGTCTAAATGACTGAAATACATAGCCCCTGACAAAGAATCCAAAATTTCGGTTATGTTTGGTAGTGGAAAATTATCTTTTTGTATGCATTCATTCAATCCCCTATAATCAATCACAACACGCCACTTTTTTTCACCACTAGCATCACTCTTTTTGGGAACAATCAGTAAAGGGCTCGACCATTCAGACGTCGACTCCTCTATAATATCATTTTCTAACATTTGTTTTATTTGCTTATTTATTTCTGCTTTTTGAGAATGTGGAAGACGATATGGCTTTTTATAAACTGGACTTACATTTTCTTTTAAATGAATTTTTTGCTCATACAAGTTTGTTGTATTTAACTTGTCTCCTGGTAAATGAAAAACATCCGCAAATTTTGCACAAATATTTGATATTGACGTCTCCTCTTCTTTATTCAAATAATTATTAAGATTAAGCAAAGAAAACAAAGATTTTACCCTATCCGCGTTATTAATTATTTTATTAAATGAATAACAATGATATTCTTGTAAACCACGAATTTCTGGTGTGAAACAACGTAAAATAACATCGGTTTCCCGTGTGTTCATAATACGCACGGTCACCTTACCGTTTTTACTCTCACATAATGAATTAGCTATAAATACACCTTCGCAAATCTCATTTGAAATTACTACACAATCACCTGTCCTATTAGTTGGAATATCTACTTGAATTTCGCATCGCGCGGGCAACTTAATACACGCGTTCTCATTTGTATTTCCTATTGAATATAACTCTACAGGTAAAATAATCGGAATTCCCTGACTATTTTGTAATATTAAAGTTTGATTTTCAAAATTAATTATAGAATTGAATTTGGATAAAAAATCTTGTCCTATAATTCCGTCTACATTTAATGGCAAATCGTTAAAGATATAAAAGTCATGTGTAAATGATTCATTATTTTCGTTACGTAATATCAACTCTATGCACCCAGTAGATGTAATTTGACCACCAATACCATTTATGTGCGTCGTCTTAGGGCGAATGAACTCGCTCCATGAATGAATCACACTTTGTTTCACAGCTGACAAAGATGCTCCCGTATCAATGAGCCATGTACACATATGGTCATCGATATAAAGATGTATAGAGTTCATATTCCGATAAGTTAACACGTAATTAGTCTCGAAAAAACTGGAACTTTTCAGTTTCCTCCGATTTAGAACTATCTTGCGATTCATGTGTCACATTGACATGATGTTTTTTTCGATTAAAATTTTGCTGGTTATTATATGTACGGAATCTATTACGGCCTGAAAAATTACGACCACGACCGTTACTACGATAATAAGACGAACCGTAAAATGTCATATCATTATTTATATTATTCCTGAAAAATGGTTTTCCGCGAAACGGTGTAATGGCACCGCGCCGCGAAACATTCTGTCCTCGGTACCCATTATTTGGGTAGCCCCTATTATTATTCATCCTACCTCGCGCTGAAAATATCTGCCCTGATGTGGAAGGCATATTTACCTCCTCATCTTTAGCACCTTGTATAGCTTCCTTTAATGAACTATAATTACGCGCAGCTATGACAGTACTAAGCCGCTCATTTCGCAACCCGTCGGCAAACTTCTGAATAGCCTGTCTTTCATTTAAGGGTTTTAATATCTTGTGCGCTTCAGGTTTGCCCTCGGCTTGTGAAATTGTCAGATCCACAAACAGTTGCTCTAAGTCTTTCCCAAATTGATCTATAGACCTACCACCTTGATAAGCACTTTGTAACTTTTTTTGTAACGCGGTGTCCGATTTTTTTGTTAAAAGATGTGCTTTCATTTCAGCAACCATTTCGTCAACAGAGCCATATGAATCTGCTAAACGTAATTTTGCACTATGTGATAGCCTAGTCTTTAAAACATATTTAATGAGGATTGACGCATCCGTATCTAAAATCATGGAAGAATACAATTCTATTGCGTCAATTAATTGTAAAGTCACTTTTTCGGTGTCGTCCATTATTGGTAATAGACTAACCGCCACTCTCAAATCAAAATTGGGTTTTGTAGCCATGGTTTCGCTACTATTTCTACTCATCATAAAATTTTCTATATCAGCATAAATTGAGTCTATCTTATTTGACAAGTGCAAATCAACATCACTTAGCGATATTTCTGCCTTTTCTACCTTTTTAACATATACGTCAAATATTTCGGTATACTTATTATAAATCTTTACTGCCTTTTGAAATTGTTTCTGTGCAGCTTCACTATTCTGTCGCCGATGCGATCCAATTTTAATTAAATAAGTTCTCATATCTACCAGCTGCTCATATATATTTTGTAATTCTAACATTAGCTCTATTTATTGAAAAAGACATATTATAAAATAAAATAGCACGTTATACGTTTAGTAAAAATACCATAACAAAAATTATCCTAAGTACTTAATAGTATATTATTATAAAGTTCACTTACACAATGTATTTTCACCATTTGCACTCATTCGCCACATGTCCGAAATTTTTTCACAACGTTAGTTATTGGCCGGGTTCTATTACACTGAAACTCGCCTCTGCTGCAAAGCAATAGTCGTCGCTTGCCTTTCGATCTTCTTGGTAAGGCATTTATGAAGTTTTTTCCATAAGTTGTACGCCAAGAAAATAGCACACATTACAATAACTGCAACCACCATATAGCGCATCTCCTCAGAGTAATCGCTCTCCGACATATTAGATTTTGCTTTGTTTCCTTGTCCGTTTTGGGCAATTATTACTTCCTCTTTGAACTCCTTGGATACTTGTTTGCCCATTTTAATTATTATCACCCTGAAAAGCTGAAAAACTAGAAAACTGGCAGTGGGTCGCCATACGAAGCTAGACGAGCTTCATTGGTAATAGGTAGGTTACTACATTTAGGTAAAGGTGAATAAATGAAAAGACGACTGGTCAGTTTAACGTATGAAAGTATATTCAATAAAAATAGATGATCTTATGAGCTAGGTACAATACATCAATTAGGTTGCACGCGTACACCATATACGGAAAGTGCAATGAACACTTAGTCATACATCACATCATATTCTTTATTTTCTTGCCAGAATTACAAGATGTCACGTAACTCTACGTTGCAAGAATCCTACATGAATATACTGTACTTATTCATCTAAATTTCGCAACAAACCTTCAATATAAATCATCCTTTCACTATCAAAATTTCTTTAATATTAGGCAATCTGTTACAAAAGAATAAACGTCAAATAATGTCAATTACAGTCAAACCATAAAGAATTGCTATCGAACTAATAACATGGAATATACAATTTATCAAAGATTTGTGTATCGATAAACGAATGTCGGTAATATTCTCACCAGATAGGTACATTGTACAAGAAACAAACAGTAGTTTAAACTTACATTATAAAGTGAGAAAATTTATATTTTTGGTATGTTTGTAACGATTATAATACTGTGTACTTCAAATTTAGTTGTTTTCGTCTTCGTAAATACCAATATCTACCTATTTTCACCAATCTTTAAAGGGATTCATGAGGCTCACGCCCCTGTCCCTTCACAATCTCATTCCCCGTCCCTTAAAAAAATGGCCGCATAAATATAGCCAATTTTCTATAAATTGATCTCGTAGTTTTAAAATGTATTACAAACAAAAATACCAATGTAACAAAAACTATCGGAAATAATATTTCCGATGTTTTCGATGACCCAAAGTTCAAATAAAGTAGAGCGATTGTTGCTTAAAACTTCTCTAAAAGTCATAATTCCCCAATCACAAGTCAGAACCCCTTAAAGTGGCTAACTGTTAGTTGACCTTCTGTTATTTGATTACATTGTGATTTTTAGTAGTCAATACATGAAATCATCATCACTTACTTCCCCGAGGGGGGCATTTGATGACCACGTTTGGCAAACGGGCTGGTGAACTCAGTAAGTATAGTGCACTGTAACACAGATAACACAATAATATTAATTACCTATCATGAATAACTAGAGATTCTCTTTGAGTCACGAAAGGGCTTTTTCCTTTTTGACCGGGGGTAGAAACTTTTTATATCGGGGTGTGTAGGACTAGACTCTACCAGCAATGCTATTCATACCACGCGGAGAGGGCTTACTTCCAACAACGATAAGTTAAATCTGGGTACCAAGCAAAACTAGAACCTTTTTTTTTTGTAGTCCCACCGCCGCTGCAGCGTATTCGCGCGCTGGCGGTGGAATATGTGGGGCTCGCCCTCTCCATAGCGTGGTATGCTAAACTCATACCACGAGGAGAGGACCCTACACCACTAAAACCCCCCGGACACTCCTCAAATCTGCCGTTGGCGGGGGCCGGGTATGCATAAGCAATCCGGCCCCCCGACGGCACCCGCGGCCAGTATAGCACCGCGGAATCTCCGAGGCCACACTTACAGTGGCCCATTTGCCCAATTATAGGGACGCCTGGAGTGTAGAGAATTGAATGTAATAGCGCAAATTGAGGGCCTATGTCCAGCAATGGCCTGAGATGGGCTGATGGAAAATGATGGGGATAGTGGACTGATGTATTAGATTGGACAAATACAGTTGTATCATGTCTTTCTTTATTTCTAATGCGGATATCTCTGCGACCCAAAACTATGAAGCTGTTTAAGCCAATACGTTATGTAGGGTGCGAAAAGATTATTCAATAGTTACGCAATAACGAAAGGTGATAAACGCTCATCTGCAACTTTATCGACTTTGTATTCTAAACGAAGGAGAATGGAATGACTTTTGCATAATTTCCTCTATTTTTATCGCTGCAGGGTAGTGTCGCAATGTTAAAAATTTAGTAATTGACCAGTTGAGCTAAATTATGTACCTATCACAAGAAGGTACCATCGAAATAAAAAGATGAATCTAAAAATAAGCTCATACTCAACAATGTGGTCTCTTACACAAGACGTAGCGTAGACTGAAAACGAGTGGACTGGGGAGTCTTATTTACGTACTATCTTCCCACGGTTTCACCTATATAGCTCTTGTTCCCGTTGCAATTTCATAATTAAATTTAGCCCACGTTACTCCTGGGTAACAAAGCTTTCTGATGATTAAAAACATGAATTAAAAAGAAAGTACATACCAAAAAATAAAATATTTATACTAAATTTATTAAATAATATTGTCTCGCCTCTCTATTATACAATTCTGACTCGGGATAAATGTCTTTTTTTTTCTATTGAAGTAAGTAAGACCAAGTCATTTTTATTTTGCGTTGTCTTCAACCGAACATAAGCAAATGCTGCACCACTGATTAAATTTTTATGAGGGACTACTATATGTGCCTTGAAAACGCGTTAAACCCGGCGATCCCAATTATTACTTCATAACAATAGTATACTGGGGAACTGGCAGCGTTTCTCTGACGACTCACTGATTTGGATACTGCTAGAATGGTTTACTTTAGTTATTTTCATAGCGTAATGTCTTATGGGATTCTTCTCTGAGGAAACTGTGCGGACATTGACACCATTTTTGTACTACAGAAACGAGCTGTAAGGTCCATATATAAACTTGGTCCGCGAGTTTCCCTACGGGAGAAATTCAAAGAGACTAATATTCTTACAGTCGCATCACAATATGTCTATGAAAACCTTTTATATGTTCATAAGAATATTGATAGTTTTAAGAAAAAAAGCGACACTCATAATATGAATACTAGATCTAAGCATAATCTTGTTTTACATGCTACACGTCTCCACAAAATTAGCAATTCTTTTATGGGGCAATGTATACGCTTCTATAACTAACTTCCTAATAATGTAAGAGATCTTTCAACAAACAAGTTTAAACGATATGTCAAAGATAAATTATGTAAAAAGGCTTAACTATTATAAAATTTCTGATTATGTTAATGACAAAACTGCTTGGGAGTGAGTTGCTCTAAAACAATACTGCTTTATTAATAATTGTAAAATAAAATTTATGTTAAAAAAAGGATTCCTCTGAGTTTCTTGCCAGTTCTTCTCAGAGTTGCCACGTCCAGAACTGGTGGTAGTAAGAGACAGGGACGCATAATAAGAACATGATTTAAAATATTTTAAATGTATCGATATGAATAAATTTTTGACTTTGACTTTGACTTTGACTTCGGAATGTCAGGTGTAACTGAAATGATTTCTATTATCATAGCAGTAGTCACCACGGCAGTGAGACACTTTACGTAGTATATGTCGACTTCGGTACTTTGCTTTTTAATCTCTATGCCACGGAGGAGTGTATAAGCACATAATTCACGGACACAGAACTATTATTCGTGGTTCACATAAATAATAGTCCCGGGTGGGAATCGAACCCAGAACACCAGGTCTCAGAAGTCTTACGGTAGTGTGGTTACTCACTAAGCCACCGGTGTAGTTCATCATCAGCCCATATAACGTCCACTGCTGAATATGGGCCTCCTCCCGAGGGAGGGTTTTTGTCATAGTCACCACGCTTGGCAGGCGGGTTGGCGACCACATTATTATGTTGGTACCTACAAGGAAACGCTGCTGCCCGTTTCCTTGTACACGATGGATATAGATGATGTTATTACAATCGGGACCAACGGCTTTACTTGCTTTTCGAGGCACGGAGGGTAGTCCCTGAGCCAAGCAGACCTGGAAATAAATCTTAGTATTAACACAAAAATCTTGCCCGGCATGGGGATCGAACCCACGACCTCCGAGATAAGGCGAGCCAATTACCGCTACGCTACGATGTTGTCATCGGTATAGTACTTAAGTGAAAAAGTCAGTAGAATTGTTCTTACAGACAACTGTTACTTACTAGGAAGTTACTCATATCATCGTGTGAGCACCATTTCAGTGCAGAACCCTAACCTACTTTCAAATCTTTTAATAAATTTTAAACTGTAAATACCCCGTTGTGACAAGCCGATAAACCACGAATCAGTGAAGCACAACCACAAGCGGTGTAGGGTTAAATTACTGCGCTACGTGCGCTTGAAGGGTTAACGGGATGACTCTTAAGATATCTGGGTTAGGTAATGATGGTGTTTGATGGGAAAATGGCGAGTTGTCGACAAAAGTTATGATGGAGAAAGGTATTGTGAATGAATTGACGAGCGCAGATGCAAATCGCGGAATGTACAGTCAACAAAAGAGATAGGTTTACTAATAGATTATAATAAATATATAGATATAGATTACTAAAAAATATTAAACACGTATTTTTGTATTAATCAAATCAAGAAAAATTTAGAAATATACAGAGCAAAATCAAACTATAAAGTTCAGGAGAGGGGGGTTTGTGACGTCACTATTAGTTAAAATTGTACGTAGAAGTGACGTCACACGAAATTTAAACGCGCTGTATCTTCGACTTTTTTGTTTGAGGAACGAAAACAAAAATACGTGTCCAATATTTTTGGTAATCAAACTGACGGACTTAATAGTTTTTTTTATTCTTCGTGTCTATTCTTTATGGGCAAAGAGTTATACAAATACTCATAACAGTAAACTCTTTTCATAAACGTGTACATATAAATTTAAAAAGCGTTTCACTGGGTGAATACCTTTCGCTTTTGTTGATTGTACCTAACCTAGATGGTTGATGATTGTTTTAAAATTCATTATAGCTTTGTAATTAGATGCCTTAAATCATGTTTCTACTACCTAATGTTTTGAATATAAAAAAATAATGTCAAATAATACACAAAAAAGATTTGAAATATATTGCGAACACTAATAACAAAAACACATGTCTATCGGTCTGTCTGTCTTTTTGATACAACTTATATCAATAACGGCTTCTGCAATTTTGATGGAACTTTCACTGGCAGATAGCTAATTTTATAATATAGGTTGCTTTTTGTTTTGTCTGTCTGTTTGTTCGTAAGTATTTTCCGTCTAATCTCCAAAACGATAATACCGATTTAGACTGGACTTTCTAAATGGCGTAATAAAATCCTTATTATGGATGAAGTTTGTGAGGTTGAAGAGGGTAAATATCTCGACTAAACGGATTTTGAAAATTCTTGTTCCAATAGAAAACCACATTACTTTTAAATGTCATCTATACTAATCTACACTAATATTATAAAGAGGAAAGATTTGATTGTTTGTTTGTTTGCATTGAATAGGCTCCGAAACTACTTGACCGATTTGAATAATTCTTTCACTGTTGGGAAGCTACACTATCTCCGGTGAACATAGGCTATATTTTAATATGAAGTTCCCACGGGAACGGGAGCTACGCGGGTGAAACCCTGCGCGGGAAGCTAGTATTTTATAAAGACGAACGATTTGTATTTTTGAGTATGTGTATGTATGTTTGTAATGAATAAACCCAAAAACTACTGTGCCGATTTCAAGAATTATTTCACCATTGGAAAGCTACATTCACCCTGAGTGACATAGGCTTTATTTAATTATGAAGTTCTCACGGGAGCGGAGGTGACGCGGGTGAAACCGCGCGCGGGAAGCTAGTAAGCTATATTTTAGAAGAGGGGATAGGGATCAACGAGATTAAAACCTCGCGAGACTTATGTCATACCATGGCAGTATCAAAACCTCGCTTATACTAATATACAGGGTGTCCCAAAAGATTACGTAGCTGGGAAGGGGGGTGATAGGGATGGTCACAAGGGTCACCAGAAAAATATAAAAAATTCCCTCTGGGTGTTTAAAAAAATAAATGGCATTTTTTAAAAGACTAAATATTTTACACCTTGTGCTAACTGTACCTACAAATATGGCTGTATTTAAAAAAAATGCTGTTATGTAATCTTCAATAACAACAAGGTCATCAACATCAACATCAAAAATAACAAGGTGTAAAATTTTAAGTTTTTAAAAAAATGCCATTTTTTTTAAATACCCAGAGCGGATTTTTTTTTTATTTTTCTAGTGACCATTGTGTCCACCCCTGTCACCCCCTTTCCCAGCTACTTAACCTTTTGGGACACCCTGTATAAAGCTGAAGAGTTTGTTTGTTTGCTTGAACACGCTAATCGCAGGAATTGCTTGTCCGATTAAAAATAATCTTTCAGTGTTAGATTGCCCTTCATCATTATCGAGGAAGGCTATAAGACTATATTTAATTATAAAGTTCCCACGGGAACCGGAGTCAAGTGGGTGAAACCACACGCGGGAAGCTATAATGTACCTATGTGATCAATAATCGTATATGTTTCATCTAATTATTCATTTGTATAATAAGATCAGATAAGAAATCATCTTTGATTGCGATCAAAGGTGGCCCTGAATTGTGATCGATCTTATTATAAATGTCGAAGATATTAAAGATGATGTGAAGGTCTACTTCTACTAACTACATTTAAATATTTGTTCTAGACAAAAATTTAGGGCTGCCAGAGATAAGTTGCTGAATCAAATTTTTCATTCCGGACAGTGCTTCTGTCTTTTTTTTCGGACGGACCTATGTCATTAACCCCGAGGCTATTGCAACTTCACCGGGCATATAGGCGAGCACTGCTCCAGCCCAGATAAATGGATTAAACACTACAAACTAAGCAACCTGCGCAAGAGGGCGTCCCCTGTGGGACTTGGACCTCGGCTCAGAGCGCTCGCTGACGGGGAGATTGAGGGATTATGGCTTTTAGTATTGGACACATATTTTTTAATTTATCAAATCAATAAAAAAATACTAATATACCGAGCAATAACGAACTATAAAGCTACTACTAGGTAAAATGTCAATTAAAGTGACATCACATGAAATTTCAACGCGCTGTATCTACGTATTTTTTTGTTTGATGAACAAAAATAAAAATACGTGTCTAATATTACCGGGAATAGACGTAAAAAAAATTGTTTCTTATTAATAAAAATATATACATTAATTTGCATTTTGTAAAAACCTGATAGTTTTCCTTCACAAACATACACCAATTTTATTTATTTGTATAAAGAGTACTTATAAGATGTTCACCTATTAAATATTTAGCTAATTGTACCTCCTAATATTAACTTTAGTTTTAAGTCTCTTTCTGCATGCATTTTCTTCTTCATAAAAGTGTACAGCAAAGAGTTTATCTATTTACACACATTGGTAATGGCAAAAACTACTGCCGGTTATCAACCAATACTTTTTTAAGATTACAGTGCAAACTGTAGTAAGTAAGATAATTCAGAATGTCGTACGCAATCTGATCCGAAATCAAGTTTCATAATTAAGCTTCATGGCTATTAAATAGACAACCCTAGAACTGATAGATTAATTGCCAACATAATAACATTTATTGCCAAATACTTTCAATATTGCGGCGTCTCATCTCTAAACTAGAGCGCATCTTTGGCAATTGCTCTGTATAGATGCATTGAGAAATATCCTAGATTTCATGTCTTAGCTAATATTTTGATTAATGGAGAACATTTAAATCTACGCATTTTAATATTGGTTTCAAATTCGACACCATTTTAAAAACTTGTATGTCCCCGCTACATCGCGTAGTTTTCGAATTGTCTATACAAACATTTCCACATCTTTTCAGAGATTTTTCTTAGATTTTTGAAAAATATCACCCCTAAAGGATAATTTTCTTTATGCCCATAGGGATGGTTTCTATAAATCTCATATCGGATGCCTACTTCATAAAGAAGGTACACTTTACATAATACACAATTACACTACTTAATTTCAGGTCTCTACTATCAGCATTAAATGAATTAAACAATATTTATTCAGCACTTAGGTTACACTTGGTAACATACACTTGTACTTGTCAATTATACACAATGAAATAATATTGATATAATTAAATACAAAATATGGTAAAATCTACTGCGGACTAGCTAATGATATATGTGTCTGTAATAACAATAATTAATTCTATAATTAAAATCTGATTATAATTTCGCTCTATAGAAAGAAGGCACTTCTTTAAACAATATTTTTACGTGTAAGAGACACACGCATGAGGGCACCCTTAATGGGCTAGGATCGCAGCTCAGGACATTGCTAAAGCTGTTTAAGTTGTACGTTGATCCGTCAGTGAGTCAAGCATTGAGTACAAAACGTTTTATTTATAAAGGTATCCTAAAAATATCCTTTGCGTAGGTATTTTTTTCGTGTAAGAATTCACTTACCCAGTTTCAATTATGTGCAATTTCTGTACAAACAATAAAAAATCTGCATCATCCCTCGCAGTGAATTTAATTTAATCTTAATTCTAAAATTTAATAAATGGTAAACTTTTCCGTAAATTATTAAAAATAAAAGAAGAAGAATAATAGTTATCAAAAAAGCGTCTAAAAATTAATACTTATAAAACCTAATATAGTTAATATAAATAAAAGTTACAAAAAAGTTTAGTTTATTGGATCGCCCATGGTGTTTCCAGTCGATAAAAATAAGAAATGTATTATTTATTATTAAATCGAATATTAGTTTTATACAGGTAACATATTTTGAAATAATAACATTAATTGTCCTAAAATATATCTAATCATGACACAATATCAGCGCATTGATATAATTAGACCACGATATAACAATTTTCTTTTTCCATCGCTTGTCTTTTTCTTACGCTTAATCTTAACATATAGTAGTCTCGCTCGTACTTGCACATAGTAACAAAATAAGATGGCATAAGTAAAGGAGTTGACAAATCTTCAGAATTGAATAAAATATATTTAATTTGGTACAACATTTTTACTTTAACTGAGTCATATTTCATATTTGCATTTCATTGATATTAAAATTCGCGAGTGGTAAACTGTATTGGCAGCTTCATGATACGTTTTACGTGTAGAAGTTCTACCGAAAAAGAAAACATCTGAAGGTAAGGCATTCCCTTGTAATTTTATAAAGCTGAATAGTTTGTTTTTTTGCTAGAATGCGTTAATCACAAGAACATTGAAAATGTTCAATGTTAGATAGCCCATTTATTGAGGAAGGCTATATACACCGTGAAATTTTAATGGTTGTTTTCCCGAAGCAGAACAACTTGCCGTCGGTAGTACTATCGAAACATATTTTTTTTTTTTTAGACATGTTTTGGATTTAAAATTATTAAAAAAAATATTAGACAACTCGAAAGCGTTGAGCTCTTATTTTGCTTTAAACGTTTATGGATCGTTCTTTACTTTGTCAGCAGCGCGTGCGATTCGAGTAGTACCTACAAGGTCCGTCTAGTGTTACTACTGTTTATCACGCTTTCGAGTTGTCTAATACTTTTTTTAATAATTTTAAATCCAAAACATGTCAAAAAAAAAAAAAAAAAATGTTTCGGTAGTACTACCGACGGCAAGTTGTTCTGCTTCGGGAAAACAACCATTAAAATTTCACGGTGTATATATAACTATGCTAAGACCAATAATAAGACCAGTAGGATTCCACGTGGACGAAGTCCGGACATAAACTGGAATTGTATGTCCATCGCATAATTTACTAGCCATACATGCATTGACAAACAAAGCAACTTAACTAAGGACTAAGGTTTGTCTTATGTTGGACAACTGCACTAACTATTAATTGCGAGATTTTTATAATTGTTTCAATGAAAGCCAACTCCGACCAGCACTACAGAAATAAATCCATATTCAATGCTGGAACTCAAATCACAATTACACTCAGAAAAACTAATTGTCCCGGATGGGAACCGAACGCAGACCATCAGTTCTCAGAAATAACTTTTGCAATCAGTCAGTATATTCGAATTCAATAGTGTCATCTTTATTTTATAAGTAAGTACCACTCGGTTATCAAAGGTACACCTTATTAAACTCAATGTTTGTTCATGAGATTAATAGCATTTATAAAGGGAATCGAATAAAATATTTTTATGTCATTATTATATTTTTAAAACATTGGAATAAGTAAAAAAACCTGATTAAATAACATTGAGATTTTAATAACTAAACGTTACTGAATTAGAAACGAAACGTAATATATATACGTCTTTAAAACTTGCCATGCGTAAATAAATTATTAAAAATATATTTTGTTAATCGATATATATGAACTTGGTTCACACTTTTAAATATTATATTCAACAAATAAAGCTATTTTTTTTTCAATTATTTAAGAACATAATGTACTGTTAATTATTAAAACTGAAAAGTCCTCATATTTACGATATTCACGTCATTTATTAGACTCTAATATTATTGGTATCGATTAATTCAAAACACTAAAAACATACTTGACTGTTAAAATATGGCAACATTAGCAAATATTGATTGTCAAAAGAAAATCAATCAAAAAAATCAATAGCGTCCTTGCTGTTGCTTTGGATTGTGGTTTGTGACTACCTACGTCTAAACATTTATCCTGACTTTTATCTATCCTTGACGTTGAGTCGAGCTTCGGTTCCTCCGTACTCGGTACTGATATAGTTAGTGTTATTCTGCGAAAGGACGCTTGGTAGATCATTCCTGTGTTTAGTGCTTGAAGATCGAACGCGTACGCATTTTCGGCACAATGTCGAGTGTGCAATGCATTAATTGCAACGTTCGTTTGTCTCGCATGAGGCGACACCTTTTAACACATGAGAGTGACGATCTGGTCAATACGATTCGACTGTGGACTTATCCTAGAGATGTAAGTAGTTCTACAGTATCAGTTATTTTCTATTGTCATTTTTTGTTAATATGTGGTGAAGTGACAATATACGCAATGTACATATATTGGGCATAGTGTCTGGTTTGCCTAAGGACAGTTAGTTGGTTTGCCTAAAACAAGATTCAGAAATAATAACCATCAACCTTTAACAGCCTTCAATAATTCACTCTTACTTCCAGATAACACCTACTGACTATATTTGTCATGCTTGCTGGCAACTGGCCGCATCTGGAAATATTCCAGGAAGACAAATTGGTCATAGACAAGTGTGTATTGTATGTGGTCGTTCCATATTAAGGATCACCCGACGCAGGATTTTAATTGATCGGGCCAATGACGAGGAACTAAGGATCTCTAATGTGATTTCTACTTGGATCCAACCTCAACAGGTAACTGAAATCTCTAATAATTATGTTAATTATTTTATTGTCACAGAACTACTATTAGTTAGGATTCCAGTTAATATGGTATGGAAATATTTGTTTTTTCGACTCTCGTATTGAAAAACATACTCAATTATCACTGGGTACATAAAACTCTTAACTCTTGCGCCATCAAGACATTTAAATAACACAATTGCTGATTTGGTGGCACAACAGAATTTAAACAGGCGTGGTTCATTATTCGTACCTATTGATGGAACCACCATGGCGTTTCCGCGGCTATCCATGGAAGAGCTTATATTATTTGCATGTGGTATATATCAGATACGACAGGCACGTTCCTATGTGGGTGAGCTTTTCCGTTTTCATGGAATTTATACATTACAAGTATCACGTGAAAGAATAAATGGATTAGAGGGAATTGATCCTATGTTGCTTCGTGCTAAAATGAAGTCCCGCCATTCATCTAGTAAAACATATTTTGTATTTATAGTAACAGAAAGAAACATGAATGGTCGGGATGCAATAATAAGTTATTGTTGTAATTGTATTGCTGGATTAAGAACTGTGGGATGCTGCTCACACGTTATGAGCATTGTTTGGTATTTAGGCTATGCTCGCCATGAAGGCTTGACCAGACCTGCTCCCTTCTTAGATGACGTTATATTAAGGACACATTGATATTGATGACGAAATATTTTGTTGTGTCTAATAAATGATAATATAAAATTCAAAGTACTTATAGTTTTATTTATCGAAAATCAAACTAGAACAGAACATAGTTTTAGTTAACCTTTCCACCGCCACAGTCATGTATATATTACGGCTAATAGACGAAGTGCGGCTACACCTAGTTTTAGCCGGCTACAACTAGGTGCAGCCGACAACTTGTGGTTAAACTTAGGTCAACCTTAATAAGTTCCTATAAGTTCCTCTAAGTTAACTCTAAATTAAACAATACCTATGCAAGGGACAAAAAGATGTTGGGGTGGTTAAAAAAAAAAACCTAAACCTAAACCAATGGAGTCGAACAGGGACTTATAAACGCATGTGGCCGACTGCACCTAGTTGTAGCCGGCTAAAACTAGGTGTAGCCGCACTTCGGCTATTAGCCGTAACATATACATGACAAAGAAAAATGTACAGGTGGATGATACTATCTACTAAATAAATAAAAAAAATTTCACCAACACGAACTTCAAGCGGTACAAAACTCCCAAAAAAGATAACTTATTATCTGACTGCGATCAATCTGCCTGTCGGGCGTGGGCATTGTAACAATATCCCTCCACGACCCTGGATTGCTATGGCCTGTTAAGAGGAGGCCCATGTTCAGCTGTGGTCGTAAACGAGCTGATACAATACAGTACGATAATAGGATTATCTTAATACCATTGAAACCACAAATTGATATTATCATTAAGCTTATATTTCTCTTTCACTTCTAATCATCAAGTGAGAGTGTGAACGAATCACTGTATGCTTTAAACGTGTAAAGAAATTGTCTCTTTACAATTTTGTACATTTTCTCATAGTCCATTGAAAAGTTACATTTAGGGTTGCGTTTTTTAGAGGACGCAATTTTATTTTTTTGATGTGTAGGGGGGGTCAGTGTAAAGCTAAAACCAAGTTTGTGGGGTCGCCACCCTCGTCCCACGGCCGCCATCTTGAAAATAGGGGTTGAAATGGTTTTTACGACGTATCTCTTAAACTATTTATCTGATAAAAAAAATTTATTAACATTTTTTGTTGCAAATCAAATCCTCTACAACTTTAGTCAAGTAACTTTTTGTCGTAGAACTATAAATAAAAAAGTTATAAGCGAAAATGTTTAGAAATTCGAAAAAATAATTTATATTTTTTGATATAACTTTTTTTTTATCATTTTACGAATTATCGGTTCGATTGTCCACGTAATAACAATAACACGCAATATGTACAGTAACTTCCGAAACAGTTCGTAAAAATTGTTCATTAGCCTCATCATTTTTTGCTACAGCTCGGTCTAGTAAAGTTTTTACACCTTTTGCCTTCACAGTTCTTATTTTATTTTCACCTAAAAGTTTCTTACAAATAAAGCAATCACTCATTATGAAATAATATAAAAAGCACGTTTAAAAAGTCTAAATGCTAGTCTAAAAAAATATAGTTTTCACTGAAGTTAAAAACGTATATAAAATCATTCGAAATCGTCTTCACAATTAAAAACAGAATAAAATACATCCGCACGTGGAGAAATATGTAGCACAACTAAAAGGTATAAGTTGAACGACAACTTCAACACAATATCATCAGCTATTCTTTCAATACGAAAGGTTAGAAATAATAATAATAATAATGGCCGGCAGATGTTCTTTTGTTCCCTGATGGTCGCTTGGGTATTTTCTACCTGGACAGAAATCTCGGTAACGGCTATCAGATTACAATTATTTTAAAAATCAATAATTGTCAAATTCTGTTATGGAGTGGAAAAGAGTCAATAATTAATTATTAATAATTAAAAATATTATAATAACAAAATAAAAACAAAAAAAAAACAATTACTAATGACACATTATTAGTACACACGTATAATATAAGTCTAGTTACGAGTACTGAAAAATAGTACTCACTTCGGAGCGCTGTAAAACCTTAAATATTGACTTAATGAAAAAATGTTGCTTATAAAAGTTGTTCCTCAAAAAACGATCTACAAAAATGGTGTGATATTATTTTTTCGTAAAATGATAAAAAAAAGTTATATCAAAAAATATAAATTATTTTTTCGAATTTCTAAACATTTTCGCTTATAACTTTTTTATTTATAGTTCTACGACAAAAAGTTACTTGACTAATGTTGTAGAGGATTTGATTTGCAACAAAAAATGTTAATAAATTTTTTTTATCAGATAAATAGTTTAAGAGATACGTCGTAAAAACCATTTCAACCCCTATTTTCAAGATGGCGGCCGTGGGACGAGGGTGGCGACCCCACAAACTTGGTTTTAGCTTTACACTGACCCCCCCTACACATCAAAAAAATAAAATTGCGTCCTCTAAAAAATGCAAGGTTAGGCCTAAAAAATGTAACATTTCAATGGACTATCATTGAAGGTGTATCGAATGAGTAATACTTTATCCTACTTATACTGTATACTTTAGGCAGCGACCACTAACTCTGCGTTAACGGTGCGTCAGTTTCGCGACATCAGTGCGACAGCACGCAGCGGCGCGTTCTAATGCATTATTTTAAATAAAACTAGACACGAACACAGCGGAAACCACGAAACCAGACATGCACATAGCTGTGTGGCAGTGTAGAGAACCGTAGTAAAATCTCCTAACATAATTCTAAGTCGCTACAGCATCCGCTCTGATTATATCCGAATCAGCTGCGCCATGCCCGCTGCCTGCCCGCGCGCAGGTCGTAGTGTATCTGGTCGCGGCCTATAAATTAAGATACCAGGACATTTGTGACTGATCTCTTTGAAAACTACAGTAGGGATTTGTAGGAAATTTGGATCAAAGATAGAATATAATTTTTAGCAATGTAAGAGCCATAAAACTTTTTGCTAGGAACAGTAGATACGTTGTACGACCGACAATCTGATGCTGTAAAATTTTAATAAGTTTAACAGGCTTTTTTAAGCACTTTGTGGGAATTATCTGCGTGAATTGCAAGTTAATTAACTATTATTTTGTAAAGAAATTCGTTATCATGAATTTATGATTGGTATGTTTTTAGATGTCTCTTACGCTTTCTATTAATATCTAATCTTCAAGGTATTAGTAAAATTGACACATTATAGTAATTTTTGGAGGGGGTACTACTGAAACAATTCTCAAAAAGGGATTTGTTTCTAGAAGTAAAGATCTCATACAGGTTTTATCTCATATAAATACAAATTATAGTCAGTTTAATTGAAAATATCCCAATTGACAGGGACCACAATGAACTGAAATTATAATATACGAAATAAAAACTATTGAGTATTGAGTAAATATATACTTTTTTTTATACATATTTACGGGTATTTGTTAGGTCATTTGCCAAAGTCTGAATAAAGTTAACCTGCAAGATAACCCACCCATAGACTAGTGGCAATATTTCCAAATTTTCTCATAATTACAAAAACTACTGTAGGTTATTACCGTGTTACAACCGTGAATATTGCTTCTTACGTCAGCGAACAAACAATGAATGAGTTATGGTGATTTGCCCACTTTTGATCGATAATCCCAAAAACAGTTATATCATAAAACCCAGAAGTGATAGTTGTTATTTGTTTTATTTAGGGCCAAGCAAATGTTTTCGATCCACCTGATGTTATTTTATAAGCCTGTTTATGTCCACTGCTGAACATGAGCCTTCTCATTACAAACCTTGGCAAGACAGGGTCGTTGAGGGATGTTATCTTAATCACCATCCTTGGCAGGCGGATTGGCGATCGCCGTAAGATTGTGACCATCCATCAGCTGCATGATCCTCAGTCGCCTCTTACGACTCTTATGGGAAGACATGGGGTGGTCTATTTTAAGCCGGACACCACACTGGTTACCGGATGTCAGTTGATAAAGTTCCCGGTGTATGCCTACACGAGCGTTTGGAGCAGTACCCGGGGAGTTTTAGAAAGTAAATCTACTCCTCGTGGTATTAGTAGCATACCATTGCATTGCAGATGGGAGTTTCACATAAGGTGTTGCGATTGATAGGATGAGTAAAGCATTTCTACCTGGAGGAGATAAAAAAGGCTCAGGAAAAAAACGTTCCTCTTGAGGTTTTCAAGCCTGCTGTTAGATGGCCCTTTCAATGTTGAGACAAAATTGCGCAATCGACCAGCTATGATAATATGACGTCTGCCGCAATCCCGGAACAACAATGAAATTTTAACTGGTTGAAAGGTCACCACTGCATCGTATCAGTGCGGCCTCGGCCTTAATGTTAACCATACAGAATAAAATGCTAATCCGTAGACAATTTATTTCTAGCCCTTGAATCAACCACATTTTTTTAAGCATTCATTGTGGGTCTATCGTGGGCTACTACGATAGACCCACAATGAATGCTACTACGGTGCTAACCGTTGCTTTTAAATCAATTAGATGCGGTTTTCGAGACTATTCTTGGTGGTTTCAACATTATGAGAATATGTATTGTGCAATTAAATCGATTCATACGTTAAAATCATGATAATCTAGGTTTTTTTTATTCAAACAAAATATAAAAAAGGGACATAAAATTAATATCGTCTTCGTCAGTTAAAAAACAACAACAGCGCCCTTTGGCGTAAGTTGCATAAAAACAGCTTTAGTTTTTTAGTCATTTAAATAATTAATACGCGAAGCCTTTTTGCCACAATGATATAAGTCTTGTAATATTACAAAACGTCTTTGCTCGCCTGTCATACGTAACTGAGTAGGTACACATATGACTCAGAAAAAAGTTAAATTACAACTTTGAAGTACACAAAAATAAATAGTCTTAGTTAATCACACCAAATCATACAATTCCATCAAAAAAAGAAATGTCCAATTATGTTACAAACTTCAAGTAGACACTGATATGGTACCGTTAGAAAAATAGTCTATTAAGATATCAATCTCATACCTTAACCATGTCATATTAGATTGTTGATGACAAAATCATGGAAACAGAATGTGGTATGTGTACCATTACTTTATACAGGGTTATTTTTAAAACACCAATTACCTTTTAGAGGGTGAAAGTACTGATGATTGTAAACACATTTTACTATGGGACCAACACTGAAATCGCGAAAATAAAATCAGCTGTTCCATACATTTTGTCGAGGTAAGTAAACATAAATGTATGGAGCAGCTGATTTTTTTTTTCCGCGATTTCAGGTTTGGTCCCATAGTAAAAGTTGTTCATAATCATGACTACTTCTATTCCCCAAAAGGATGTTGGTGTTTAAAAAAAAACCCTGTATAGTAACAAAAGTAACTTGAATACGAAGATTAACACAATCTTCGTATTCAAGTTACTTTTGTTACTATACAGGATTTTTTCTTATGGTGAAAGCATGCTCGAAGTATAATAATATGTGGTATGAGCGTGATATGTGCTTTTAATTTCGATAGATGGCGGTGTTCCAAACTTTATAATAAAAAAGGAGTTGTGAATTCGCGTGCTATTGCACGCGAATTTTAAGAAAAGAAAGAAAGAAAAATATTTATTCATAACAACAATAAAACATTGGCTGTCGCGTGCTAGTTTGATGACACTGACGGGCCGGATTTGGCCCGCGGGCCGTAGTTTGGAGACCCGCGGTATAGATTATTAGCTACCAGCGACGGCTGTTTGTATATGTGAGTGTTTGGGTGTACCTTTAGATTATGCAAAAAAAATCTCCCATGTAAAACAAACCTGAAATCATAAAGCAATTTATCCTTATCTACAGAACCGTTTTCAAACGACGCTCCTTTAAACAAATGGCAATTGATTTTTATTTATACGGATATATTTTTTCTGCTATCTGTACGTAGTATAATTTCGGGGGCATAAAGAAACACGTTATCGTTTTAGGTGAAAGTATGTTACGATCGAGTTATGGTATCTCGCGAGATGACAACATTGCGTAATGGATTTAATTCTTCTTTTTTTGGTGATTGAAAACGTAATTCCCCTGTGATTGGCTTTAAATTTGTACTAAATTAATAATTACTTAACTGAGAACGTTCTACTTTATGTTTGTAGGTTGGTATGTACCAAGATTCATCGCAGAATGAAAGATTATCTGTCCAATTTTTTTGATTACAAACTTTTTGTAGATAGTCCAAGGATTATTTTGTAAAAGAGAGGTTGTTGGTTTTGTAGCTTTAAAAATTCTTCAACCTTAATATTTTACTTTCTGACTGGCACAACTTACTGAACTCATAACGCTGATATTTTTCACGCACATATATCTTAAGACGCAAACTTAAAAACTAAGACAGAATTCTTCAAAAATTGCCTTCTAAAGGTAACAAACGGAGGTCCAAAGTATGGAGTAATCAACGCTTACGCGGATGAAGTCGCTGTTATTATATAAATATATGTCATTATTTTCCTTTCTATCTCTGGGCTAAATAAAGGGCTAATATAGTAAGAAACTGTAGTATTCCGGGCTGATATAAATACTTCCCGGATATGCCGATATTATGTAGTTAATTATAACGTTTAACAACCAGATCGCAGACATTAAAGTATTATGTTATATAACATGGGTTTCGTAGGTATATAATTAAAATTAGCTCATTTATATTAAAACTAACTAATAAAATATTAACATTTCTAAATCGATACTACTTGGCAAGGTTCCCAGAATACTCTTTTTGTCTCACTAGGGAAATCAATCCCTGCATTACCGAGACTTTACAATGCCTCAATCCAAGGACACAAAGCACACCCACACTCAGAACAACAACTACCGTAACCACTAAGCCACCGGTGTAGTCTCTTCATCATCATCATCAGCCCGTATAACGTCCAATGCTGAATAGGGCCTCCTCCAAAGAGAGGGTATTTGCCATAGTCACCACGCTTGTTGGCAGGCGGGTTGGTGACCACACAAGGAAACGCTGCTGCCTGTTCCTTTATGTACGATTAATATACATGATGTTATAACAATCGGGACCATCGGCTTAACTTGCTTTCCGAGGCACGCAGGATAGTCCCTCAACAAACCAGACCCAGGAATAATAATTTACACTAAGATTTCCTGTCCGGTGTGGGGATTGAACCCCGATTTAAAGCGAGCCAAATAACGCTAGGCTACGAAGGCAGTCACTTAACCCGCCTGCAAACCGAAGTGACTATGGCAAAGGGGGGCTGCTCCTCGGGAGGAGCCCCACTATTAGTATCATCTGTGGACTTAATATGGACTAATGATAATCGTGCTTGGATAAGTTCAATATGTTCGATTACGGAATTAAGGACGGTAACAGCAGCTTTGTATTGAAAGAGTTCACGGGCTGCAATAGCCAATAACAATTAGGTTGTCTGCATGATTGTTTGCTGGTCTTATGACATCAAAAAGTAGTAAAATTTATTATTATTTACTTTCATATTTGGAACATTTATTGAAATATTCCACGTGACTCTAAACCAGTTGCAGTTGTTTACTAGTACGTATCGCGCCGGCAGCTTATTACACGTAACTAGCAATTTGTCATAGAAATTATACGCACTACATAATTATACTATTACTTGTGATGTTATCTACCTATACCTTAGACATCTATTTCATATACATATTTCATGTACATATCACGCCCTATTTTTTTCAAGATGGTAAAAAAGTCACTCAGTATATTGTATATACATACAAATTGTATATAATACTTATAGCTAGCTTCCACCCGCGATTTTACTTGCTTAACTCCCGTTCCCGTAGGAATTTCATTATTAAATATAGCCTTAAAGCAATAAATGAGCTATAGCACTGAAATAATTTTTCCAATCGGACCAGTAAATCCTAAGAATTGTGCGTTCAACAAACAATAAAACAAACAAACTCTTTAGCTTTATATATTTGTTTGTATAGATTCTCATAATTTCGCTCAGTATTAGCAGCGACTAAAAAACGGTAAGGAACAAGTGTTAGTCCGGCTGCGTCCGCGCACGTCGTAGGTATTTACTGCTAATCATTTACTTTCACTTATGAGTGCGAGTAGAAATATTAATTGAATGGATGTGGTATGTTAAATTGATATATATCTATCTATAATACAAATAAACATAAAAAAATTACAAATTTAACCGTTAAGGGTTTTTACCCGAAAAACGGGACCCTATCACTTAGACTTCGTTGTCTGTCTGACACCAGCCTGTATCTCAAGAACCGCGATAGCTAGAGACAATTGCAATTTTCAAAAATGATTCATTTCTATTGTCGCTAAAACACAAAACACCTACTAAAAATAAAATAAAATAAGAATTTAAGAGGGACTTCCATACACCAAATGTTATGTTTTTGCCCTTTTTTTGATATCAATATCGGCACGAAGGGTGACGTACCATATTCCAGTGCCTACCGCACGAGTCCGTCTCGCACTTGGCCAGTTTTTACTATAGCTAACTTATCTTTATCATCATCATAATCGTCAGCCCGCCTCTGATAAACATGGGCATCCCTCGAAAGGGTGTTGCCATAGCCATGGTTTACAGGCGGCTGAGGATTTGGGAAACCCTGAAAGATTTTTTTTCCCTTTTACAGAAAGACTATGTCTGTATTACACAATTTCCATCGGAACAAGAGATACGCAGACGAAATACTTGTTAAAAAACGTGTATGGTGACTTTTGTTTTGGACAGTCATAGGTACCTACTCGTATTTAGTTGAGCCACGAGCTTTTGCTCCTTGATGGGGCCAGCAGAGCTCCAGAATTATTAAATTGCTCTCAAACTACAAACTAAGCAACTTGAGAAAATATTAATACAGAATTTACATAATTAAAAAAAAAAAACAAATAAACATAAACTCTATTTATGACATCTTTTAATATGATGCTTACGATTACCTACTAAATATATTTTTAAAAAAACTACAAAAGTTGTATGTACCGCATCCAAAATTCTTACTCTCTTGTAATATCAAATCTGGCGAGTATTCAAAGTAGCCATTTTTAATAATTTCCCCATTAACAATTCATATAAAATCACTTTCACGCATTTGGTTGCAAGCTCCGCGAGTCGCTTAGCATCTCCAATATGATAATAGGTTTTCTAAAAAGTTACAAAGGCCGTTCACCCGAGGTTTCGATTCTGCATCCTTATATTCATGGAGATTAGAATTATATAATATTTCGTTTTACATTAGGAAAACATTATTTTAATTGGATTTGTTGATGGCAAGGACGCAGGAGGAGGTTTGATAGGTATATTGTATGCCAAGGAATGGGCAGCGGCCAAGATAATACTGCGTACACCGAATTGCCTGCCAAGTGTGGTAACTATGGCAAAACCCACGGGAGGAGGCCTATATTCAGCATTTGACGTTGTGGGATGTTTGCCTATTTATATTTTTTCATTATGATATATGTTAGGCTATCTCATTGTCATGCATTAGCAGTTCCCGATACCCCCATTATTGGCTTATGGAGAAGTACCGGGGATTTTCGGGGGTAAAGCCACTCCAGGTAGAATGATAAGCATATCATCTTTAAAAAAATTGCCTCATTGATCTAGCGGTAATTCATATATTTGGCCGTAACTAACGACAGGGGCGAACCTTAAAATTGAGGGCTCTGGGCAAACGCGACTAAGACACCTCCATCATTCAATAATTTAAAAAAATATCATATCCCATTTTTATCAAAGTAGTACTAGAGGCCCTTTATGCAGTGGATATAAAGGGCCCAGTCCTGCTGATGCCGTTTCCGATGCTCACAACATTGGCTCGTGGTAGCATATCGACTGCAGCGGAGGGAGGCCCATAATATCGTCGGGGCCCTGGGCTACTGCCCAAAAAGCCTACATGTAGATCCCCCTGACTAACGAGGTAGCGAGTTAAAATCTCTCTCTTTTTACTAGACATTTTCTTTCAAGAGC
This sequence comes from Nycteola revayana, assembly GCA_947037095.2. Taxonomy (NCBI): domain Eukaryota; kingdom Metazoa; phylum Arthropoda; class Insecta; order Lepidoptera; family Nolidae; genus Nycteola; species Nycteola revayana. Next base: position 14,181,104 of record OX344859.2, on the reverse strand, counting down.
AATCTATATACGAAGTCAAGAAGTTAGTTGGGTTTGGACTCGTAGAGCACGATAGTCTGTGGGTCCCACTTGTATGTCCACAATTTGACGCATTCCCGAAGACGAATTTTGGATTTTAATTTCGCCTGTTTAATTTGGGATATTTTGAATAAGTTCTAAGTTAATATGTATTGTTGAAGAACTATGAAAGCAGTTTTGTTTATAAAATAATCTGCAAGCCAAAACTCATAACGGTATTTTTAGTGAAGAAAGAAAATATTGAAACAATATCGGTTTTTGTCTCGCATTTATGAATTTTAATCGCTCTTATAAATCTGAAGAAGAAGTAAGATTTGTTTGCCCTAAGAGTTTGAAAAAGTAATGAAACTATATTTTAAAATCAGACAATCATAATAATATAATATTAAGCAGGGACCGATTTGGAACATTACTCCTAAAAATCTGTTATTTTCCAAAGCTTGATGACAAGAAAATTGACATTCGTAACTCAGCCAGTTAGTGTTGTTTCACCCGTTCATATCGATTGTCGGTCGTGTCGGAACGCTGCCATGCCGTCTCACCAGATTATGTGTGTAATAAAACAGTCCTCCGTGTAAATATGACGTATGTACCTATGATTAACGTCGTTTGAGCTGAGCAGATAATGTTATTATTAGATTAGGTAGGTACCTACTTTAGGTACCCTGGGGAGCAGATAACATGAATCTGCTCCCTAGGGTCACATTCATGTAGTAGGTCGGGGATGCCACTTTGTTCTGGCAATCCCTGTAGGAGTAGGAAGGTATCCATCGCGGGTGCTTAACACTCGCGATTGAGCCATAGGGGGAGGAAACTCTAGTCCTTTCACCGGGGCGAGAGTTTATAGTTGTACTCTGTCGGAGAGATAACCAAAGGCCTATACCGGTACTTGGGTCTCTCACTAAAAACGACAGAAGGAGGAACACCCGGGGGCTTTTTTAGTGGGTACATCCTCTCTGTGGTGCGACAGCGCACCACGTTATATAGAGGATGAGCCCCACATGCCCCAGGGATCACGTATATAGTGATCCCTGCGCCAGGGAGGAAGTGCGGTTGCGCATTTTTACCCCGGTAAACAAAAAAAAAAAAAAAGGTACCTACTTTAGGTAGCGATATTTCACATTAAGGATTTCTAGTTAATTAACTTATAATACAACATAAGGTAAGCTTTTATTAAAAAAAAAACTAAATTAAAGAGACTATAGGTATACAATATTAATTCACCACAAAATACCTACTTACCTATATGAAAATATTGCTTGCTCTATCTTTATAAATTTCTTGTTATTTGATAAATTCCAAATATAAATCTTTAACCTCCATTCTGCTGGATATTGGTAAGTATTATTTTCCGTACAATAGGATTCTAGATTTAATAGGTAAGCTAGGAAACCAGATCATCTGTTTTACGCAACTCAGAACCGATATAAATGATGGGATTCAATTATTAATATACCAATACTCCCAAACAGGGTTTTTAATAAGTGTCAAAGTAACAAATAAAAGTTGGCTCTAATAAAAACTCATATGTATAAACACCAGCAGCGCCATCTATTGCTACATTTCATAACTAATTTCCCTACAACTTTTGAGTTGTGAATTAGTTCATGACACGGCTAACAGATGACGCTGCTGTAACATTAGACAAGGTAGTTCTGACTATAACGTCTAGATGGCGTTCTTATAGATATTAGATTGCGTTAGCATTGTATGCATTATATCGAGGGGTGAAAGGCTATTTGTTTGAAGCGACATTTTATGAACTTTACAGGAGAGCCATTTAAAGATTCAAAATTTGGAAAAAAAATCGTTATTAAAAAACTAGTGCTCTTTCTATAATGGGGATCGCAAATTTTTATTGAAAAAAAATCCCTGAATGTTTTGGTATAATTTTCAATTAAAAAACAGTTATGAGTATAAAATAAATTGTCGCTTAATACAAAATGATCTGTATCGCCTTATTTTTAGAGTAAAGAAAAATGATTCAACTTCCAACATTGTCACTAATCAGCAGCAGGCAAAATGGTTTAAGTGACTTTACAGTACTTATGCAGGAGAAAGCAAAATGATTGAATCGACGTTACTCAATAATAATAGGAATAGGCTATTTTGTTTTACTACCAATTTGGGTTTGGGTTTTGGGTTTTGTTAACGGTTCAGGAGAGTTGGCTTAAGCAATAATGAACATTCTTAAAGAGTTGTTTGATGTCTCAGATTTTGAAAGGAGTTATATAACTTGGTTGTTCTAAACAGAGTGAAAAACAGTTGTAGCGAAAGGGTTGAACCGTAGACATGTCTTAATGAATTTGGCTGACGGCAAATTGGTTGAAGCGACATTGCACAGAGTAAGTAGTCGTAAGCAAAATGTTTGAAGGGACTTTTCATCTAAAGATAGCTACATCGAAAAACGATTTATCTGCCATCGAACTAAAATTTTAGGAAGGGAATAACGGCTTATGATCCGATTCTCTGTTTTAGTATACAGCTTAAATGATATACTAAAAAATATGGCAAATTTGAAGTCTGATCATACATCATGTTTGAGAATTATGCACTAAAATGGCATTGTTTTAAGCGCCATAAAAGTGCTCAGAATTGTACGAAACTCCATATCGTCCAAAATGTCGCTTCAAACAAATAGCCTTTCACCCCTCGATATGATTATTTAACGCCATGAATCACAAATATTGCCTCAGAACCTTCTCGTCACTCATGCTGCTAACACTATTTTATAATACAGAAAATCTAAATAAATATAGATACAGTGGTAATAAATTGTACTTACACTGAATACTTAAAAAATGGATAATAATTTAAAAGAAATTGGTAAAATATATTATTATGATGAATGCCATAGAAGGTAGGTATATTTTGTTTAAACTATAACTACAATTTCAATAATTGCACAAAAAGGTAACATTAAATTATATTTATTGTAGGTCTAAAAGTCATCAGTTGGGCGAAATTCCATCATGCGCTACAACTTCAAGAACGAATGAAAATGATCATTGCTCAACGAAATCTATGACGATAAAGAATACAAGAAAAATCTTTAAGTGTTTAGAAATGTACGATTCTAAAAACAGCCCAGTCATAGACTTGACTAAAGAATAAAACACGATATTTAATAATAAATTTGTATTAAGTATGACTTTTGATAACATTTTATTTTAATCTTATAAGTATTATAAAGAGGAAAGATTTTATTGTTTGTTTGTTTGTATTGAAAAGGCTCCAAAACTACTTGGCCGATTTGAAAAGTTCTTTTTTCCGTTAGCTACACTATGGATGACATAGTCTATATTTAGTTATGAAGTTCCCACGGGAACGGGAGCTACGCGGGTGAAACCGCGCGCGGGAAGCTAGTTTTTAAATAAGAATAAAAGGTACGGATGTTGTAATGATTATGTGTATCTTTTCGGCGCATCTTTATTGGTAGGTATAACAAAGTAAATAAATAATAGATAATAATAGCTAGGTACACGCATAAAAGCAATTTTATTATTCAAATATAAAGAGAGTAAGCGACAGATTAACGAAAATTAAATTGAAGCTATAATGCGCGAATTTCTTGACCCTTTAGGTAGGTAGGTATAGGTACATACTACTGAATATCGGCCTCCTCCCGAGAGAGGACTTTTGTGATAATCACCCCACTATACAGGCGGGTTGGTGTTCACAGTATTGCGTGCCCGTTCTCTGGTATACAATTACTAATAACGTGCTTTCGTGGAACCGATGAAGGTCCTTAAACCAACTAAAACCGAAAATAAATTAGATTTTACATATTATAGATTGCATGTCGCGTGGAGAGAGATTTGCGATATAGCGATTGTATATTAATCATATAACGAGTGAGTATGTCTGCCCACCAAAACCTGACGAGTGCTCTTCCGAAAGCCATTTATAAGGGCATTGTTAACTAAACTATACATTTTGGCCGGACCTCCTTTAAGGCATTTAATTTCTCTATATTATCTGGTTAACCATAAATTGTACTCATTTTCTTGTTTTAAATTCACGTGAGTATAAAAAAAAGGATCTGGTAAAATTAATTATTCAGTCAATATCGATACAATCAGTTTGAATTTTGGTCAGGCTGTCCCTCACACCGTTCATTGTTTTCCTTTAATTTCAGGACAAGACAATATTTGTGCGTATTCATTTTGTAGGCAGAGGGACTGTTTTAGAACTTAACATTACTTCACCTTCGCTTATAAAATAAGTGAAAAAAAATAATGTATGGTACCTACTCGTGAAGTCACTTATTATTACAAATAAAATTGTAGAAAATCGTGAGTTGACAGATTCTTGTACGCTACGGAACAAAATAAATGTACCTAACACGTATGATTTATTAGATTCCTGTGCAGTGGGTCGTAGCGTGATATGAATGCCTCTATTATAAACTAACTCAGCACAACTTATCGGTCATATCCGTTTAGTATATTTTGTGTGCAAAAGCTCATGTCACAGTTACACAAACATCCTCTAAAAATCTAAAGTCATTATTTCTCGATTCCCGCCAGCGATTACTCTGAGGCGAAGCAGAAATCCCACAGAGTGCGCACTCTTGCGCAGCTTGCTTAGTTTGTAGTTATTAAATCATTTGTTTACTGGAGCACTGCTCGCCTTTATCCACGGTGATTCACCGTGGATAAAGGCGAGCAGTGCGTCGGTGAAGTAGCAAAAGCCTCGAAGCTAACTACATACGTCCGTCCGAAAATAACGCCCAATAAACATGTACAGTTTTTATTATTAGCAAGATAATCAGAAGCTAAAAATTAATTACCATAATAATGAATACGTACCCTGTCGGATCCACCGAATATTATCACTTTAAGGATAGAGATTTTAAAACCTCCCAACCAAATAATCGAAACCCCATACGTTCGTTTAGAAAAATATGAAAAGTGAATACTCGGTCCATCAATCTTGTCGCGAAGATTAATGATGATGACGCGGTGGTGAAATGCCGAGAGTTTGTTGTCGGTCAGGTGTCGTGTTAGATATTCATCATATTTTTATGATAACGAACATTTTATCATCTATGTAGCCCATTGGTGCTAGCAAGGGGAGTGCGTCAATGTTGTGTGTGTACTAAATTCTTAGCAAAACTGTTTGAGTAAGAATATATTATTATTATTTTAGAAATATAGTCCTCCCGACCGATTTCGGCCATGGATGCTAATTTAAAAGTAGTATGGCCATATGTATATATCTTTACTCTTAAAATCGAGACGGTTCTACTAATAGAACCGGTGAGAGGTCAAGAGAAAGATCGACACCTGAACTTGATCTCCGAGCAATGGGTGTAACGGCACACCAACTTTAGGCTGGGTATTTTGATTTTTCTAAATAGAAAATGTCTTGTCGTCGTCACCATCAGCCCGTATAATGTCCACTGCTGAACATGGGTCTCTTCCCGAGGGAGGGTATTTGTCATAGTCACCACGTTTGATAGGCGGGTTGGAGACCGCAGTTTTTTTTTTCGGACGGACATTTGTCGTTAGCCCTTAGGCTTTTGCTACTTCACCGGGCATAAGGAGACCGCAGTATTATGTTGTACCACACATGGAAACGCTGCTGCCCTTTATAACAATCGGGACCAATGGCTCAACGTGCTTTCCGAGGCACGGAGGGTAGTCTCTCAACCAACCAGACCCGGAAAGAAATCTTAGAATTTGCACAAAGATTTTCTGTCCGGTGGGGGGATCGAACCTACGACCTCCGAGATTTAAAGCGAGCCAAATACCCCACACGGCACGGTGTTTGACCAACATTTCTTGTAACACAAGCTTGTGCCCGACGCGACGCGGGGATCGAAATCGAGACCTCTCTAGCTACGGTCTAACATACTCGTATTACCGCTAGGCCACAAAGATAATGCTGTTCGCGTCCGTGGGCTTTAGCTCTAGTCACCCACACGTGTCCCCTGGGTAGCGCCAAATGAACAGCACATCTGGTGGTAGGTTTCGACCGCGGTTTGTCACCACCCTCAAGGCAAAGCCATGCCGCCAAGTGATTTTTGTCGCGTTCCGGCATGTTGCCTTGAGTAGCCATCGTGGAAGGGGAGTCTGGGCAGTTGTGTGGTATTGCGAACCGGTTCCGGTGCTGCGTGGTGTCTGTGCTGGGTGACTGTTCGCGGAGGGTAGCGGGATCCTAAGCACGGTCTTCCGCTGGCCGACCGCAGGTAGTAGGGGGCCCAATTAGTAGGAAAGCCACCTATGAAAGGCTGCCCCGCCAACTAGCGAAAAATCCCAGGATGCGTCACCGTGCCGGTTGGCGACCGGATGCGAGGGCCCGGTGAACATCTCTGGGGGGGTTAGGGCGTCCCCGCGCGCTCCAGATCAGTCTCCCGTCGGTGCAGCATCATGTGTGTATTGCGTGGTACTCGTTTATGTTACGCCTCGCCCAACTGTCCCTTTTCTACTTGTCTGTTCGTCATCAAAAATAAATGAAAATAAAAAACAATAGGAAACTGGTAAAACAGCGGTTGCACTCCCTCGCACTAAAAGTGCACCTCTCTAACATCCGAGGTCTGCACTCCAATCTCATCCCGGTCCATCACCACCTTGAGACCGAAAAACCACATCTGCTGTTCCTCACGGAGACGCAAATCAGATGTCCAGCTGACGCAGCATACTTGCGCTACCCAGGGTACACCCTGGAGCACAATTTTAAGCCACGCGCTGGCACCTGCGTGTATGCTCGCGATGACATCTGTTTTCGACGTCTCCGTAACATTGAGGATTCCAGTTTCTCCGTATTATGGGTTCTGGTGGACACTGGCTTGGAGCAGATACTCTATGCCAGTGTCTATCGGTCGCACACCGACAACATGGAGACAACCAGGTTGTTTCAGTACCTTTCAGACTCGGCTGAATTAGCTCAGCTCAGGTACCCATCGGCGCAGCTAGTTTTTCTGGGGGACTTCAATGCCCACCACCAGGAGTGGCTGTACCCATACCAGAACACCGACCATGCTGGGAGATTAGCGTATGCATCTGCACTGACGCTTGGTCTCTCCCAACTGGTGACTGGGCCGACACGGGTGCCTGACATTGATGGCCATACGGCCAATTGCTTAGACCTTCTGCTGACAACCGATCCAGACCGATATCAAGTCGCGGTTTCCTCACCGTTGGGTAGCTCCGACCACTGTCTGGTGAAATCTGTGTCTGTCTACTCGCCACCCGATCCCGATCTCAAGGGGACTAGGCGAGTATGGCGATACAAGTCAGCAGATTGGGATGAGATGCGGCATTTCTTCGCGTCTTACCCTTGGCTGCGCTTATGCTTCTCTTCAGACGACCCGACTCGCTGCGCGGAGGCTGTTTCTGAGGTGATATGTCAGGCTATGGAATATTTCATTCCATTTTCTGACATCTAACTCCAAGACAAAGCCCGTCCATGGTTCAACGCTGAGTGTGATAGTGCTGAAGCACATAAGCACTCTGCTTACCAAGCGTGGGCGGATGCTCGAGCCCGCAAAGCGCCAAATATTCGGAAACTGAAGAAAGCTTACAATAGTGCTGCCAAGTCTTGCAAACGTGCCCTACGCAAGGCCCGCTTTGACCATATTGGCCGCATTGGAGCCAGACTAGCATCTTACCCATCAGGGAGTAAAGCTTTTTGGTCTCTTGCCAAATCGGTCGAAGCCAATTTCTGTCGGTCCTCTTTGCCGCCACTGCAGAAGCCGAACGGTTCATTAGCTCACACCGCCAAAGAGAAAGCAGACTTGTTTGCGTCTCTATTTGCGAAGAATTCACAACTAGATGCTGCTGGTAAAAGTCCACCCAGGCTACCACATTGCACTTCCACTATGCCTGAGGTGCACATTCGGCAAAAAGTGGTACTTAAAATTCTCAGCACTCTAGATGTGAATAAGGCTAGTGGGCCTGACGGCATTCCTGCCATTGTCTTGCGGTCATGTGCACCTGAGTTGTCTCCTGTTTTGACTCGCCTCTATCGTTTATCCCTGAAGACTGGTCTAGTTCCAGCATCCTGGAAGATTGCCAATGTTCAACCGATCCCCAAGAAAGGTAGTCGTGCCGACCCTGCCAACTACCGACCAATCGCAATCACCTCCATACTCTGTAAGGTTATGGAGCGTGTTTTAAACAACCGTCTCCTGGCATACCTGGAAGACAACGACCTCCTCAGTGACCGTCAATTCGGATTCCGTCGAGGCCGGTCTACTGGGGATCTTCTTGTATATGCTACTCACTTCTGGAGCGAAGCCATTGAGAGACACGGTGAGGCTCTTGCCGTGTCTCTTGATATCTCTAAGGCTTTTGACAGGGTTTGGCACGCAAGTCTCATTGGTAAGCTTCCGGTTTACGGTATTGCTCCCGTACTTTGTACCTGGATTCAGGATTTCTTGAGGGGAAGGTCGATTCGAGTTGTCATTGATGGCGCCTCGTCCGATCTTCTTGGTATTAATGCCGGTGTCCCTCAGGGATCTGTTCTCTCCGCGACTCTTTTTTTGCTGCACATAAACGACCTGCTAGTTACTCCCGGTACCTTTGGGTATGCAGACGACAGCACAGTCTCGGTGAGATACTTGTCTGATGCGAAGTCGGGGTCAATGGTCCAGTCGTTCAGGGAGTCGATGATTGAGGGGGTGAACTCGATCTTGGAGGCTGTTTCCTTATGGGGTGATGCCAACCTGGTTGGGTTTAACCCCTCAAAAACACAGGCGTGTCTTTTTTCGGCGAAACGGAGTCCATTCCAACTGACTCCGACTTTCCGGAATGTCTCCGTTCCGATCAGCGACCATCTTGAGCTCCTAGGGCTTGACCTCTCTTCTAATCTAAACTTCGGTCACTACATCGAGTCCATTGCAAACACTGCAGCCAAAAAACTTGGCATTCTCTCCAAGGTGAGGCGGTACTTCACATCGGAGCAGCTCTTAAGTCTTTACAGGGCTCAAGTTCGCTCCTCAATGGAATACTGTTCTCATCTTTGGGATGGGTCTGCTAGATATCAGCTGGATGCTCTGGACTCATTGGAGCGCCGAGCGAAGAGAGTCATAGGCAATAACTCACTGGTGGAGGCAAGTCTTCAGAGCCTCGAACACCGTAGACGAGTGGCCTGCCTATCAGTTTTCTATCGGTTGCATTTCGGGGAGTGTGCGGAGGTTCTACATAACCTGATACCCCCTTCACCCTTCCATCACCGGACGACTAGGCGCGGCGAGCGGTTTCACCCTTTTGTTGTAGACATTCCTTCAATACGCACGAAGCGATTTGCTTCTTCTTTCATAATGCGGACGGCTAAGGAGTGGAATTCTCTGCCGGCGTCAGTTTTTCCGGAACGCTATAATCTGGACATCTTTAAGGCTAAAGTGAACAGACACTTTCTAGGCAAGCGTGTATCATCTTAGGCCTTATCTTCGCCTTCCATCAAGCGAGATTATGGTCAAACGTAAGCCTATATGAAGTAAAAAAAAAAAAAAAAAAAAAAAAAAAGGCAGTTTAACATCGAAATGTGTACAGATCAATGTGAAATATTAAATAAAAACGTAACTGAAATGTCTAACTTCTATAATTTCTTCCATTCCTTTACCAAACTAACCGAGAAATATTTCATTAATTTATGATTTTGTATTTCATTTACCATACTGAAATAATATCATAAAAATATGACTTGGTTGCAAATGGCAACAGAAATTTATATGTTTGTGAAACGACGTGTCTATATTCAACGGAAACAGTTGTCCTATAGGCCTAAATTACTATAGGACAACTATATATAACTTAAGTCTTGATAATGTCCCTTAAATAAATGCCCGTTAAAGCTACTTAAATTTGTATGTACATTAAAATATGAGTGTGTGTGTTCATCGGAAAACTTTTTATCTAAGTCAAAAACAAAACTCATCATTATCAACACATAAGTATCACATACATGATTACAAATAAGTTAGACGAAAATCCTTATTTTTTAATTTACCAGAATATTACAATTTTTACTACTCATTACTTTTACTTTTTGAACTATTCGTAATCATGCCCCTTTCATTATTACGAAAAGGTTTGATTTCTCCCAAATATTGTATATCTTAAAGAACTGCATAAGTACCTTTAAATAATTATTTAATGTTATAATTTTATGATTTTTATCATTTATATGATTAGCACTAATTTATGATATGCTTTTGAATTTTGTTTTTAACTTAAATAAAAAGTTTTCCGCTGAATAGAGATGTTTTCTTAACGTGTTTTTTATGTATTTCATTAATGAAACCCATGTCTGTTTTGGCTTTTATGTGTTCACATAGCTTAGCCCTAATTGTAGAACAACATTTCAGCGTGATCAACTTCGTAATAAAAAAAAAACCCGCTGGCTGGAGGTTTCGTTTCAACCATTATTTATTCTGAAAATAATACGGAACAAATTCCAGTACTATTCGATAGCCCAAATATACAGGCATATTGCCTATAGGAACTTAGGCCTATAGAACAACTATTCCCGTTGAATATATAGACACGTCGTGAAACGGCATGTTACTGTTTACTTTACTTTACTTACTTTTTGTAGCTGTTCTTGTTTGTTTTTCTTTTTTGAGATGTATACACTGATATAAACATTTTTGTTTATATCTATGGATGTATACAATAAAATATGTCCTATATTTTGTTATTCAAAAGGCTTTTGTTCTTCACCTTCACCGGACAAAAAGATTAGTAGATTTACAGGCAAACAATACCTGCTGTCCGATTACAATAATAACCAAACGAGCATGTTTTGTTAAAACCGATTATTAATATAAGAGAGAAGAAGAAGAAATACACTTTGTTGCTAAATATGAAACAATACAGTACATATTTTATCATCAATAACATATTAATATGAGAATTATCCTAATTAATTATACTTTGCATATTTTCGGCGCCTTATCGCTAAAAGCGATCTCTTTCAGGCAACCTTATGCAGATTGGACCAAAAAGTAAAAGAAAAAGAAATGTACAGAGAGAGCAAGAGAATTAGAAGATGTACCTATTGAAAATACGAAGGATAAAATTAAATGTGTTAGCCACAAACTAAATGGAAAGTTAGAGAAATAGGTGAAGGATATAAGTTTTATTATTGAGGAAGTGATGGAAAACGAAATGGAGTCGAATTGATAATATGTGCCCATTACATAAAAGCCATTTCAACTACTTACTTCAAAAACCAGGCTAAAGCAGTTGAAACTTTTCTCCTCACAGCAGGTACTAATAACTTCAAATTAAGAGATTTCACTCAGATCTGTTGAATATAATTGATGGCAGTAGGAGTTTTAACTGCTGGTAATTAGATAAATTTGTACATCGGCACGCTTGCCAAGGCCGCGGTTTGCGGAAAAAATGGAAGCGGAATTTTGTTTCTTGCATGTGTAAGTGGATGAAAATTTGATTTGTAAATGTTTTGAATAAGAAATTTTGGGAAAACCTACTCGGTTTTGACGGCATAACTAGTCGACAGAAGAAAAAATAATATATATTTTTTAAACTAAAACTAAATATTTAAAGCTATCCCGTTCCCAATAGAACTTCATCATTAAAAAGCCTATAGCCTCAATAAATGGGCTATCTAATGGGGTACCTGAGATTAGTGTGTTCAGGCATAGATACAAACAAAATCTCCAACTTAATGAATAAGTATATTATTTATAGCGGCCCGCCTCGGTTTCGCACAGGTAGCCTTTCTTAACCAATGTTACTCAGGGATAATGTAGCATTCTAATATAAAAATTCAAACTACTAAAAAACTCCTAATTAATATTAGTATAGATTGCATTATCAGCACCAACAAAGAATATGAATCTCCTACGAAAATTTCCAAAATCACCTGACAATCCATCTCCGGTTAATAATTCCTTCATTACCACACCAAAAACAAAAAGAGTCCACACTCAATACACTAAAAACAAACAGACACACAGACAATGTAAACGAAACGATTGCGGTGTGCGCTTGAAAGCAATTCCTTGTCCCTCTGAGTGCTGCAAAGAAGCAATTAAGATGAGAAAACGCTTGTACATGAACACTACGGTTGTGCGCTTTTAAGCCGCGTCCATCATGGGTACGAATGCCTTATATTTTGTTTCAATAGTAAAAAATATGAAGTATTGCAGATATATGTAATGTTTTGGGAATGAGTTCTCAGCGTGCGGAGTTTCAAAATTAGCAAACAAAGAAATAACTAAATTTACTCGAAAAGTATTTATTTATTTATTATTCCAAATGTGTGTACCGCAGAATATATGTCTTGATTTAAAATAATATTTTACAATACATTTAAATTTAAAATACTTAAATGGTTATATTTATTAACACACAACATTATACATTAATGAATAAAATACATATACAACTAAAAGTAACTAATTTAAATTTAAACGTACTTATCTCATACTACTATTCTAAAACAATAAAACAATATATTAATCGACTTAAATTTAATCGATAAACTATTCGAAATATTATAAAATGCTTAATATGATTTCAGCATAATACTGGCTTTCTGCATTGATTAACATGACAATATGTACCTTTATATTACCAAAATCAGTAGAGGCTTCACCGCTTCAAATGATCGGTTAAAAAAACGTTCGCTAAATATATGAATAATTCCTATACTTACTTTAAGAATAGACCCTAACATTCTTAAACTGACAAATGACCGCAAACTTTCTCAATGTGACCCACCCTAAGCGGTGCCTTAGTTAGTTCAGTGTAACAGTGCGTGCACGCAAGAATATCACATCTGAGGAACTTACGTGAGAGCACTTGTCGGAGCTATGCTGAAGGACTACTTCGTCTTCCTTACTGTAAGTAGGATTTTAGTCTTCTTTAGGTTTGTACTTTAAAGAAAGCGTGAAACAAAAAGGATTTTAACTAAAATAGCACAGGACCTTTTTTCTAATACAGACATATTTGCATGAAGTTACTTTTATGCCGTAGTCATGTGTTGGCGTCATGGTCGTTGGGATTTTCAAATCATAATTGAACTTAATTAATTTAATTCTGCACTTCGGTATTTACATATACTTGTGCTTGTCAGAATTACAATATAAAAAGATAAATAAAAAAAATCTATCTAACAGATATTTATTCCTCTATGACTAGGTAACTAACATTGACATAAACTAGTAACAAATATAGTTTATATATGATGAATTATTTTATTGTTAATTGTGTTTAGTAACAATGAAAATAATAATCAAACATGTACATATTTATTAATTGTGAAGATTGAATTCAACGTTTTTTATAAGGAATTATCTTTTCTTTTCAGTTGTGCAATTTAGTTGCTTGTCTTCACGGAGGACCAACAATTTATGTTGATGGCTGGGTTCCAATACCTCGCGAACGAGTTTATGATCAAATTCGTAGACAATGGACTCATAATCTTTTATATACATCAGTGGCACTACCTAAAGAGATCATAAAGACGGTTCAGCCAAGAAATATAGAAAAGAAAACATATTTAACAGATGACAAAGAAACACAAATAGCTCAAGATATTGTCAAGCCAATAGTGTTGGCTAGGATTATTGAAACGCATAATCAAGAAACAAATACGGAAAATCATCTTAGAAAGGCAAAAACAATATCTGATAATCTACTCTTAAGTGAAAATTTTGAGAAAGATGATTTTGATTCTAATATAAATATAACTGCGGATAAAATAAAGACAGATTATGTTAAATTAAAAACTAAACAAGCTCAAGACAAATATGATGTTACAGAAGAAAATACTGATATGGTATCTCATGAAAATTATTTTGAAGAAGATGTTGGATATCAATATGATCTACCTGTTCGAGAAAAGCAGAATCTAACTGCAAAATTTCTAGATATTCTGTCGAAATACAATATATATTCACATGACAAATTAACTAACTACGATCTATCCCGACAACGTAAGGCTAAAACTGACCTAATATTTTCTAAAAACATACCCCTATACCTAAATAAATATAACAATTTGAATCATTTATCTGTAGACCCTTTACTTGCTGTTTTTCTATCAAATTATGGATTTTATTTGCCAAATTTGTACGGGATCCACTCGAATTATAATAATTTGTACGGTTATCTGGCTTCTAACAACATCCACAATAACAAACCATTTGGTTTGTACAAAATTTTCTCCGATACCGATTCGTCAAATTAAGGTTAGAGTTTATTTTGAACTCAAACAAAGTGGTAATATTTTCATTAAATTTGAAATGTTTGTGTATTATTAACATGATAACGTTATGTGTAATAATAGGTTGTATTTTTAAAGGCTATGAGTTATGGTTGAGATACTATTAGCTTTACAATTTTGGAATGATATTTGCATTATTGAGGGTATCTTTTTAAGCTTTCCTTTGTATATTTATTTAAGTAAGTTGTTAAAGTTATAAGTCAACATATTTTTCCAGTGAATTGAAGATCTTGTGTTATTATTTTATATTTTTATTTTAAAATCTTTATAAATTGTTTCATAAATAATTTTAAGCCATGATTTAAGCGACTTTTACTTGAACTAGATTAAAATTACAACGATTATTTTTAATTAGTGAATCGTAATTTTTACTGATATCAGTATATTTTTATATTTGTATTTGATACTGTAACACGACACTAATAATACTATCAATTAAGATTTTTGATTAATTTAATTACAACTTCTTAAGAAAGTCAATTTTAATCTAACTACAAATACGAAACACCATTAAAAACAAAAAAATCTTAAAGAAATGTTTTAATTATAATCTCTTCATATTCAAACATTAAATAAATATGAAAAGTTAAATAGCATTAATTATGTAAAAAGCAGACTGAAGATAAAACATTACTTTTTTAATTTAATATCTCAGCTTTTCATCTCAACAATAACGCTTAACTCTTTGAAAATGAAAGCGTATTATCATCCCGAATTTACGTAATAAAATTAACATGAAAATCAACTTTTTCTTGAACAAAGAGACCGATGACATTAAGCTTTTGTAACAACGTCCATAACTTTTAATCACTAAAGATAATAACTAACGTAACATTTAAGTCCTTGAGCCCATTCACCATTAAAGAATAACAAAAATTGGCAAAAGGACATTTAAAAAAATCTGAGTGTCGCATAACTGCATACCATTCATCTATTCAACATTTAACTCTATGTCTACTTCATCAAGGTTGATAATTGTTTGTCTGGCAACAGGGTAAAGGCTTGGAGTTGTTCCAACACCCACAACCCTGACAGTTTCATAGCCCGCTGTGAAAAGTTGCCTTTATAGAGGAGCCAGTTTTCAACCGCTTTTTATAACGTTTTTTCTCGTTAAATGTACCCCGGATTTTGTTTCTGAGCGTTTAAATCTTGTTAATTTTAAATCGTTTGTAAAGTGAACTCTATTAAAGTTTGCTTTAATTTGTGGAGTATTTTTGGAATGCTATTGTTTGTGAAATATGTTTCGATGTGGTTTATGGTAAAGTTATTTTAACAGATATTACAAAAATTTAAATGGATTTTATCACTTTTTACTATACATGACCTTGTTCCAACTACGTTAAATAAATATTAAATCCTCTAATTTTTCTCTTACGATTGAATAATTTGTCCATAAATTAGGATACTTGATAATATTTCTTATCATCAACAGCCCGTTTACGTCCACTGCTGAACATGGGCCTCCTCTTAACAGACCTTGGCAAGCCAGGATCGTAGAGGGATATTGCCATAATCACCACGCTTGGCAGACGGATTGGTGATCGCAGTAAGATGTAAATCTTGAGCTAATGGATGCTGCTGCACATTCATCAGCCATATGTCATTTATTCGCCTTTTACGACACCCATGGGAAGTCATGGGGTGGTCTATTCCAAGCCGGATAATATTTCTAGGAGTATCTAATATAAGGAAAGTTAATAGTGCCTATATTCCCTTTGTATATGCCTATATTCGCTTCATTAACCTTCACAACACTCATAATTACTTTACTGGCTCTCTTAAGAAAACTCCAAAGTTCAGCTTTAACTTACTTGATAAACTTGGTAACTATTCAAAGACTTTCTAAGATTACAAAAATCAGTGAGCTTGCTATAATAGGTTATCAAAT
Organism: Nycteola revayana; assembly: GCA_947037095.2. Taxonomy (NCBI): domain Eukaryota; kingdom Metazoa; phylum Arthropoda; class Insecta; order Lepidoptera; family Nolidae; genus Nycteola; species Nycteola revayana. Next base: position 14,164,993 of record OX344859.2, on the reverse strand, counting down.
AGGTATTTTGTTATCTTTTTACTAGAACAGTAATAAAGTTTAGAGCATTGTTATAGAATATAGAATTAATATATGACTAAATAATAGAAATACAGATAGGATCGACCAGACAGCAGTTCGATAGCACATATCGTATTAAATGAATTAAAATCAATGTTTAAACAAATATTGCTTTATTAAGCACAAGCTTTAAAAGGGCTATCTAACACTGAAATAAATTTTCTAATCGGACTAGTAGTTATTGACATTAGCGCGTTCAAGAAAACAAACAAACTATTCTGATGTATATAATTATAGAATACAAATTTAGATACAATGGCATAATAACATAATTGTACGTCCAGACATTTATTTCAAATTATTAATTAAAAACAATATTTGAACAAAAATTGGTTTTATTATGGATTAAAACAACAGACAGGATGGCTACTTAAACTACAAGGAGAGGTTTACCGAATACGGCAGGAACTACATACAATCACGCCAATTGAATCATCATCATCATCATCCACAGCTAAAAGTGGGCCTCCTCCCGAGGGAGGGTATTTAACATAGTCACCTCGCTTGGCAGGCGGGTTGGTGACCGTAGTATAATGTTGTACCACACAAGGAAACGTTGCTGCCCGTTCCTTGATATATGATTATTATAGATGATGTTATAACAATCAGGATCAACGGCTTAACGTGCTTTCCGAGGCACGGAGGGTAGACCCTCAACCAACCAGACCCGGAAAGAAATCTTAGAATTTAAACAAAGATTTCCTGTCCGGCGTAGGGATCGAGCCCACGACCTCCGAGATTTAAAGCGGGCCAAATACCGCTACGCTACGGAGGTTGTGTTGCCAATTGAGTCATTCACTAACAATTTAATCAAATCTTTATCTAGAAACAAATACTCGTCTACCTTGTGGATATTACTTTAATATTGCTACTATCATATCATACTTGGAGTATTTCAAATACTGAATAAAATAGGATTTAAAGCAAAGTCATGCAATCAGCTGGGACTGAAACCCAGCTCTCAAAATATTATGCGATGCGAGCGACCTGTGTCCCCAGCATAAGTCACGGAATACGAATATTAGACAACACAGATGTAAATACAACCACGTTTGGTACGTTTATAACATACAAAGGAAACGCATTGTTGTGATGCATATTTTAGATTGCTTTTAATTTGCAAAATTAACATTTAATTTCCTTTGTTAGCATAATTGGCAGACGTGTTAGCGACCACAGTATCTTATTATAATTATAATACTAGCTTCCTACGCGCGGTTTCACCTGAGTAACTCCCGTTCCTGTGGGAACTTCATAATTTAATTATAGCCTATGTCATCCGGTGATAGTGTAGCTTTTCAACGGTGTCATACTTTTTGAAATCGGTCCTGTAGTTTCGGAGCTTATTCAATACAAACAATCAAATCTTTCCTCTTTATAATATTAGTATAGATAATATAGAAAACGCTGCTTCTGTTCTCTGGTTATATATAATTAAATTACCTATGTATATCGGTGACGGTGACAACTGATAACTGACCCCGATTTTTCGCCTTCGAGGTTTTTTTCTTGTGTGGACGGACATATCCATAGCCACGAAGCTTTTGCTACTTCAATATAAACCGGGCATAAAGGCTAAGCAACAGCGAGCTTTCATTGAATTAGCTACGAGGCTTTTGCTACTTCAATATAGACCGGGCATAAAGGCTAAGCAACAGTGAGCTTTGATTGAATTATTAGTATACACTAGACTAGTTTATGGCAATTCCCTTTAACCACTTACCTATTAAGATGTGATTGTGTGTGAATGATTTTGTTGCTTCATTGCGATCGTAGAATCACCGACGACTTAAGTGTTATACGCATATTATAATTTACAGAAGCTTTAAATTAATTCTTTGTTTAGATATATTATACGTAATTTCATAGTTGACATGAAATAAGTGAGCAATGGAATGTTCTGAATCTCCAGTCTATATAATACTGGTTGGTGCTTACTTAGATAAAATACTACCAAACCAAAATACCATCCAAAGCTAGCTAAATCAAGTAATTCTACATCTTTGTGTTCTACCACAGTTGGTCGCCAACCAAACATCAGGTCCCTGGAATGACTCCAAGCCAATAACGCTTGGCTCAAATTTGTGGCTTCATACGCGTTAAACTTTAATACGCAACTTCGTATGAAAATGTTGTTCCTCCCGGCAGTGCATTGTTCTAGCCAAGAAATTGTAAGTGTGTAGGTATGGCTTTGTATTATTACTTGTACATGACTTTTGAGAACTAAATGGAATGAAATTAACTGCAATGCAGAGATAAAATATCTCAAAAGTTAAATACTAAGAGTTACGTACGAAAAGTAGACATATGACTTAAATATATGATATATTGTAATTTTTATATTCTTAAGAATATTAAAAGTATTTAAAGTAATAGTAACAATAGCCTCGTATTTAATGATATATGCCCATCCTTTTTTTTGGACAGACATACGTGGCCGGGCATAAAGGCGAGCAGAGCTCCAGCCTTAATATGTGGTTTAAACACTACAAACGAAGCAACCTGTGTAAAAGGTCACTATGAGACTTGCATTTCGGGTCAGGGTGGCCGCTGGCGATAAGATTGAGGGATAATGACTTTTAGCTTTGAGTTTTGTACAATTGTCGCTGTTTTTGTAGTTCGTAGGCCTCTCAGACTTTGCTCTTCTTTAATCTTCTTTCTTTTCTCGGTCTACGTGGGCATTGGAAGGTTCACATGCCCATCCGCATAAAAAGTGGTATTCGGTGAAAAACTTTTACAAGTTAAGTAAAGCACTGACTGTAGTTAGTGTATTTGTGCACTTGGAGCATGAGGGGTAAAAAACATAGATACAAAAATACAAGTCCTGCCCCTTTATATTATTAATAAAGATAGATAAAGATTTAAATAATATAGTCATTTAATTTGAGCACTCTTATTCTCAGCACAATCGCCGTGTAAGTAACAATAATATTGGCACTATTTCTCCTCTCAATCTTCAGCTATCGGCACCGCAAGGAAACAGCAAAATCCACAAATATCTCGCTATAAAGCGAGCTCAAGTATCGTTTGGTTTGCGGAAAAGTTGGATTTTCCGCTGACCCGGTCAAGCTGAGACCAAATATGTGTTATTTCCGTTTTGCGATGTTGCGTACGATATTTTATATCAAAGTTTGTATAAGTAGTTCCCCTTTAAATTAATAACTTCTGTTTTATATTTTACAAGTCTTCCGTGCGCGGTTTTATACAAATAACTCTGGTTTCCGTAGGAACTTTATAATTAAATATAGCCTACAGCCTTCCTAAATAAATATGACTCTATCTAACACTGAAATATTTTTTCAAATGGTTATTTTTTGAAAAAGTTCCTGAGATTGAAACCTTTTAAGCACCTTTGCTTAAACAAATTAACAAACAAATTCTTCAGATTTATATCCTAAATATTCCTTAACTGATCCCTATAACAAGAGATAATGTCACTATTGATTACGCAAATAAAATAATTTCTTTGAAAATAAACTTAAATTAAAATATGTAACATAATTATAACATAAAATTGTAATTCGTGATTTAGATTTAAAACTAAGATATAATTGGGGACCGTCAAACTAAAGTTTATCATTTAAAAGTGCACGAAATACACAACAAATCGTTAAAAGTCTTGCCCAAGGTAACATCAACATTATCTTTATAAATGTAGCTCTTACGTGACTCTATTACCCTACGTGACACTGGTACCTGAGAGAATCTGAAACTGCGCCATTAGTCTAGCGGTCAGGCTTTTAAAATAAGCTAAAATTTCTGAACAAGTTTGAAGTGGGAGGAAGTGGGTAAACTCGCGACCAGTTCGCATTCTCCATATAAACAACAATGTATTTGAAGCAAACCCCATAAAAGTCCTCTAAAACTAAGTCATAATCCCTCAATTCCCCGGAAGCCCTGAGCCAAGGTCCACGTCTCACTGGGGTCGCCCTTTTGCGCAGGCAGCTTAGTTTGTAGTTTTTTAAACCATTGATTTAAACTGGAGCTCTGCCCGCCTTTATGTCCGGTGAAGTAGCAAAAGCCTCATAGATATATACTTAAAGTCCATCTGAAAAAAAAAACACTATATTTGAGGATTTTTGTGAGTATCGAAAAGAAGATAAAAAATCCCATCAGACCATAAATGATGGTCCCCATTGGTTGGCCATCTATTCACTAATCTATAGATAAATATACATAAAGCTGAAGAGTTTGCTTGTTTGCTTGAACGCTCTAATCTCAGGAAATACTGGTCCGATTTGAAAAATTATTTCAGTGTTAAATAGCTCATTAACGAGGAAGGCTATAGGCTATATTTAATTATTAAATTCTTACGGGATGACGTTACGGAGTTAAGACCGCTAGTTAGAAGCTGATATCACAATATAGTAATATCAAATGGCGGGAATTAGTTAGGATACAGATATTCAAAGCATATCAAGAAAACTAGGAGTTTAATCGGAGCTGAATATCTACAGACTAATTGTTATGATAAAGGGATTTATAAAACTTGTTACCCAGTCTGTAGCTCAGTACTAGTATATTCTTTAATGTGCTGAAACTAACCAATAAACTGCTGATAAAACTCTAACAGGACCAACTATACAAAAGTAGTTATTTAGTTTTTTGTTTGATTGAAGTACAAGGCATAAGAGAACATTCCGTTTTTAAATACATAAAATAACATTAACAATATGCGTTCTATAGGCAAGTAACAGAGTCAATACTGTGTTAGATATCAACATACTAAGGTATAGTCAGCTTTAAAAATAAGAATATATAATACTAGCTTCTACGCGCGGTTTTACATGCGTAGCTCCTGTTTCCGTGGTAACTTCATAATAAAATATAGCCTATAGCCTTTCTCGGTAAATGGGCTATTTAAAACTGAAAGAATTTTTGTAATCGGTCCAGTATTTCTTGAGAATAGCGTGTTCAAGCAAACAAACAAACTCTACAGCTTAAATATAGGTAGATTTATATTTTATGCTTATTCCATATTTTGAGTTTCGAATAATTAAGCAAATAGATAGCTGTTACCAACTCAACATTAATTAGATAATTATTATAGGAACTCATTTGTTTTTGTGCCAACTAAGAAATTACATACAATATTAGTGCTAATAACTATTTTGTAGTTATTAGCACTAATATTTTTCATCCTGCTCGCTCTTTCCCTTTTAGGTACCTCCGTGACTTTACAAACATTTTTCAATTATGCTATTTGCCTGTGATATTATGTAAGGTAGAGATTAATTCGTCAAGCAACTCATTAAACGTACTAACGGTATCTCTTCTAAAAGTGAAACCGCTAGAATCTTACTCTCCGTACCTCAGTAACAAACTTACTGCTTCTCTCAATGCGCAAACTTAAGATTTAGTTCTTTTTATTTGACCACAACTAGGTTTACCGACTTTAATGAGCCTGATGAATCGTTTATATTCCCTCTAGTTTCTCTGTGAAATTGTGACTTTATATTTTTGAACGTTATTGAAAATAATATTTTATAAATTTAACATAACAATCTTTGTAGCTTTGTGGTATAAGACGTAGGTATACGACTAAGCTACGCTGGATTTAGGCCGTGCGTAGGGACGCTTCTTCGAGTAGCCGGGGTGCACAGATTAAAATTTGTTTTTAATTCTTAATTTTATGACAATAGAATTTTATGTTTTTTTATATTGTTTGTAATCAATTCGCTATTATTTTTATGATTGATGTTATGGCTTATTTGGTTTTTTATTTTATAAAATTTTTTGTTAACGTTTCAACAAAAATTCTCAAATTGGTGATGAAACTTGTATATTTATTTATTTATTTGGCTCTACAATTAAAATTAAAATGGAATATTGTATCAATACTAATAATAATAATTAGGTAAATATAATTTTTCTATATATTTTTATTTGACGTTTGGCATGCGTGGCGTCAAAACTGGGGCTGGCTAGAATACCAGCGCTGCGCAATGATCTTTTAGATTTTTGACGTAGCTTAATGCTGAAGCCAGTTCCCATTTATGGTGCATGTATGTAATAGTGTTAATCAATGTCTTATGTTTTATTTCCTTGTATGTGCCGTAAATAAAAGTATTTTCTTTCTTTCTTCTTTCTTTCTATTTAGGATATCTTAGGTTCAGATCTCGTATCCGTTTCTCAAGAGGTTGACCCGTGAGGCGTTAGGGCGTCCTTGTACTCCGAGTTTCCCTGTAACTTGTTATATGGGCCACAAGCGTGGACCAGGAGAAACCCGTGGCCAGATTAGCGCCGCTGGAGGGCGTCCCAGAAAGCTATAAGTATCTGGGCCCCTCGCCAACGGCAAACGGATGAGTACTTGGGGGGTTTTAGTGGGTAGGGTCATCTCCTCATGGTATTATCAGCATACCACGCTATGGAGAGCGTGAGTCCCACATATCCCAACGCCGGCGCGGGGAAGCCGCAGCGGCGGCGGAGGGGATGTGTAACGTACATGCATTTCCCCCGGAAAAAAATGCACCCAATTGCCTTGTGTAAATCGAAGATTGTTTTTAGGGATAATTAGCCACCAGAGAAGAGTAGCGGCTTGTTCTGAAACTTGCTTCCAACACCTGAAGTAATGACCACGACCACTCTAGAAGTTTGTATCTAAAATAACTTGACGTTGGTTTTGGTTACCAAAAAATTCGACCACCATCAAGAAGATGCTCGATAGATCGTGGGAGTCGGTGGCCTCTTCTTATAAGACGGTTTTTTGAGAAAGGAGGCCGTGGAGCGGGTAGGAGAAAATTCCAGCTATCACCCTCTCCGTCGACGTCATAACATCTGGTATGACTTTCGCATACGAAGTACCAGTACCTAGTACTAGTACCGCGCGGTACCTGTATTAACCTATATTAGAATATTATACAGTGGTCGCACAACTATCTCCAATGCGTGGTGACTATGAAACACACTGTACTATGATTGGCCTTTGTACCCTACTATATCTCTCTTCACCTTATTTTAGCAGCCCGATTACGTTCATTGCTGAACATGGTCTTCTCTTAACAGACCTTGGCAAGCCAGGGTCATTGAGGAATATTGCTATAATCACCATGCTCAGCAGGCGGGTCGGTGATCAAGTTAAGATGGTGGCTAACCCTGAGTGAATAGATACCGCAGCCTAGTCATCAGGTGTAAGTCATTAAAATTTATAATCTCTGTACGAGATTATATGTTTAGGGATACAAAGCAAATAAAATGTCACCCCATACATTTATTCAACCGAGAGAACATCAGATATAAACCCATGTGACATGATTTAATCTAAGAAGTCACAATTTTATAAAAGCTGAACGATTGTGTATTCAGAGCACGAAAAGAGCATCAACTAAGTCATATCATTTTTCAAAGTTAATGTAACGTTTAGGTTCTGTATATCATAAAAGATGAGGGAACTACATACCGATTTTTTTGGATTAGCATACCTACTTTACTTACTTATTTATTTATTTATCTATACACACTAACCAGCTGTGTGGTTTCCGACTTAGAATAGACCACTCCATGTCTTCCCATAGGTTTCGTAAGGGGCAAATAAGGGATAGGTATACACCTGATGGATGGGTATCTTAGTTCAATCACCAATCCACCTGCTAAGCGTGGTGATTATTGCAATATGCCTCAACGACCGTTTTTTTTTGTTGTCTGGGGGTAAATGCATTCCCACCGCCGCCGCTGCAGCGCATTCGCGTGCTGGCGGTTGGATATGTAAGACTCGCCCTCTCCATAACGTGGTATGCTAAACTCGTACCACGAGGAGAGGACCCTACACCACTAAAACCTCCCGGACACTCCTTCGATCCGCCGTTGGCGGGGGCCGGGTACGCATGAGCAATCCGGCCTCCCGACGGCACCCGCGGCCAATATGGTACCGCGGGATCTCCGTGGCCACACTTACAGTAGCCCATTTGCCCAATTATAGGGACGCCCGGAGTGTACAGACGTCCCTACTCCTCATGGGTCAGCCTCGAAGGGAGCGGGGCCCATGTCCCCCACTCCCCGATGCCTCAACGACCCTGGCTTGCCAAGGTTTGTTAAGAGGAGACGCATGTTCAGCTGTGGTCGTAGATACCTACATAAAGTTCAATCATACATACATGGAAACTTATAAGTAAGGATATAATAATATGCATACTTGCATCGCTTTGGCCATTTGTCACGTGTATGAGAAAAATAGCTAAAACAGTTCATGATATAATATATTATAGCCTCGTGGAAGACTGATATATAGACAGTGGAATCTTAGTAATAAGGTCCCGTTGTTTACCCTTTGGGTATGAAACCCTACAAAACAAAAATTATAACAAGGTATATAATTTTCTTTATTTACGCCTATCTGGGGGCACGGCAGTGCCCCCCCAAGTCGAGTAAGAAGAAAAAAATAAAAAAAAATAAAATGGTGCACCGCCGTACCTATCTTTTCTCGAAGCAACTCAGCCGATTTTCGACCCCCTATAACTTCGTTGTGGATAAAGATAGGAGCCTGAATTTTCAGTAACTAAACAAGCTTTGTAAAACTACAGTATATTTCAAATTTCATTCAATTTGAACCAGTACTTTACGAATTATAACTAGTCAAAGTTTGGTATTTTCGGTAATTTTGTCACTCGCTCACTGCTGACTGACCGATCATCAAAATGTTTAGGCACTTCTAGCAGACGGAGAAGCTTCAAATTTTGAGTATTAGGAGAGTTTAGTGTAAAACTCATGGGAAAATTCCAACATTTTGCAATTTCGGTCCAGTTGTTCAGTTTCATCAACTGCATTAATAACTTTGTTATTTCTTATAAATGTATAGGATTACAAAGTTACATTTGCAGTCAGTGAATCAGTGTACATGAATATGTTTGATTTAACGGAGGAATATGTGTAGATAGGGACCTAGATGGAATTATGTTGAAAGGTGGTGTCTAAGTGGTTAGGTTAGTTGTTTCAGAGACCTGGTTTTCTGCGTTCGATTCCCACCCGGGACAATTATTCGTCTGAAATTCAAACAGTTGTACTGAGTCAGGGGGTGCTTTGTTTTCGTGAATCTATTGAGCGGTGAGACCTTCGCGACACAGGGATTAATTTAACAAGAACTAAAAAAAAAAAAAAAAGTCGTAGGAAAAAAAAAAAAAACAATGGATTGTAAAAGTAAGATAGTACATAAGTTGTGCTATGAACGATAGGATACTAACAATCATAACAGCGTCTGATGGAGGTGGCTTGCCCGCTTGAGCCATGTCTCAGCAGGAGGCTGCGGTCCCTTGAGAAGTAGGGACCCCGTGTAATCTGGGCGTTCCTGAAACTGGTTATTTGGGCGCAGGAGAGCCCGCAACACCAATTGAGTCGCGGACGCTGCCAGAGGGTATCCCAGATAGGCAACAGTACCTGGGCCCCTCACCAATTGTGGTCGGAGGAGTAACCAGGGGTTTTACTCTCATGTTATGATTAGCATTCCACTGCTATGAAGAGGGCGAGTCCCACATACCCCACTGCCCGTGCCGGAACACCGCAGTGGCGGAGGAGATGCGTAACATTCTTGCATTCCCCTGGACAAACTTACACCACGGCTTTCACGCTTCCCGTTCGAAACACAGAAAGACGGTCACTTTTTCCAAGCAACTAACAAATCTTACTGTGATATCGAAGTATACACACAAACCACGTTTTATTAATCTGACACAAACTATATTTAAATAATCATTTTATCAAATATTTTTATACACAGTTTGATGTTAACTAGGTAGCTTTAAATTTACTTATGTACATATTAGCTTGTTCCCTAGTGCGGGAGCTGTCTTAAAAAAAGGCCATAATCGGACATGTATTATGTAGTTGTACCAAAATTCCATCAAAAACAGTTCATCAATTTCGTAATTTTAAAAACCTTTGACAATCCGGAAGCCAGAAGGCCGTTAGTGCCATACATAAGTTCATGTTAATCCTCTGTTAAGCTTGATGTTGTAGTTTTCGATTAGGTACATTGACAATATTTACAACCAATGAGAGATAACAATTTTACATACGGATTAATTTTAAATGACGTTTGACGAGTGCGACGAATATCAATAAACCATAAAAAAAGTATATGACGCATCTGTTCTTGTTTCATATGGTGAGTGTTGCCATGCCAGCTAGGTACGTGGATATTCATATGTGCGTAAGTTAAGTTATTTTGTAAATAAGGGCACAGAGTTACTAGTCTGGATGGTTTACATCAAATTTAAGTCTACTTTGGCACTATTAAAGCGCAGGAATAATCCATTTGTGAATACAGTAGACTAAAACCGGCCAAGTGCGAGTCGGACTCGCGTACTAAGGGTTCCGTACCATTTTCAAGTGCCTACCTGTTGCCGTTATAGATATTGAGCAAAAAGGGCCAAAAAATAGTTGTTGTATGGGAGCCCCCCCTTAATACTTATTTTATGTTTAGTTTGTTATTATAGCAACAGAAATACATAATTTGTGAATTTTTCAACTGTTTAGGTATCGCGGTTCTTGAGATAGAGCCTGGTGATAGACAGACAGACAGCTATGTCTTAGTAATAGGGTCCCGTTTTTACCCTTTGGGTACGGAATTAATATTTAGACATTAAATAATTTAATGTCTAGACATGCTTAATATTGTTGCATCAAAGATATCGAGAAAAACCCATAGAGAAATGGAGTGGGCTTTGAAAAAAACTGTAGCTGAAGTTCAAGAAGTAGTACCGGTAAAGAAAAAGAGGAACACAACCTACAAAAATTGGAAAGCTCATCATCAAGTGACAGAGTGGTAAAATCCATTGATGGTATTTTAAAAAATAATATAAATTGTAAAGCAAAGGAAAAAAGTACAACTATCTACAAAAAGAAATGAGATGCCATCAAAAACATACTTGTAAAAAAACCCAAGTCTCGTAACGCAGTTTTTTTACCGTAAAACGTTGTGAGATCTATGTAATACCAAGTCGGTTAATTTATTCAGTCCCTACTTAAGGGACCTTCTATCTTAAGCTATTACGTAATTATCTCACCTTACAGAATCTTATTTTGACCTTATAAAAGTTCAAAACTTTTATGTTATGAATATTAGATTGACTTGGCAATCGCAATAAACACTTGTGAGATACATTCTAATTATATCCGATGGCCAAGTTAATCTGATATTCATAACATAAAAGTTTTGAACTTTTATAAGGTCAAAATAAGATTCTGTAAGGTGAGATAATTACGTAATAGCTTAAGATAGAAGGTCCCTTAAGTAGGGACTGAATAAATTAACCGACTTGGTATTACATAGATCTCACAACGTTTTACGGTAAAAAAACTGCGTTACGAGACTTGGGTTTTTTTACAAGTATGTTTTTGATGGCATTTACTTTTCCAGAGTTATGACAAAATATTCAACTTAAATTAAACTTTTGTGGGGACTGGGAGCCTATATTGTACCTACTGTATAAATTTGTGCACCAATGAAAATAAATAAATTTATTATTAATTATTATAAATTAATTTATAAAACATCGCAGCGGGCCTCTTTAGTGCAGCACGTTCCCTGAGTGCTGATATTGCACAGCAGGTAAGCATTGCCGTTCAACGGGGCAATGCTGCCAGCATTCTGGGAACCTTGCTAAGTTATAAATATATAATAAATATGTAGTACTTTAATGAGTAAGTTTAGTGTAAATATGTATTTATTAAGCGTAATTTATTTTAATTCAATGGTTTTCGGTAGGTTATCATTTTTCCGCTTTATGCAAATACAAATTGAGCTTATGATGTGTGTAGCTATATAAACGGGCCACTTTAGCCGACTGCGGCGAACTGAAAATGAACTGTACTTCAAGATATTCCGAATATAAGTTACATGTAAGTGCATGTAGAAAGCGTTTGTTTCATGTCGACGGTATTTGCTTCTACCACCAGGTGCAGTCTTGGTTTTGATTTCCATTAAGCTTTTTATTTTGTGTTTTTAAAGTTAACTGCAACTCAGGAATTTATTTGCCTTAAGTGGTTATAGTCTGAAAAAAGTACCTACAGATATTTTTCACTAAAATATTAAACTAATTATCATCAGCCCGTCCACTGCTGAACATGGGCCTTCTCCCAAGGGGGGAAATTTGCCATAGTCACTACGCTTGGTACGCGGGTTGATGACTGCAGTATAATGTTACAACATAATACTGCGTACACACAACGTAATACTGTGGTACAACATAACAGAAAGAAACGGCTGCTGCCTGATAATGGATTGTGTGTCAGTTAGCTATACCTTTGTTATAGATGATGTTATAACTTATAACAATCGGGACCAACGGATTAAAGTGCTTTTCCAGGCACGGAGGGTAGTCTTTAAACCATCCACCAGCCCTGGAAAGAAATGTTAGAATTTACACAAAGATTTCTAGTCCCACGACTTCTGAGACTCATACCGCTACACCACGTAGTTAGATGCACGATTTATACTTTAAAATAGCTCTACTCCAATCCAAAAGAGATAAAAATCCAGAAGCACTGACACTTTTTAACACTAAAAAAATAGTAATTTCATAACTCATTACACAAACACAATTTATTTCAGTTGACATCCATCAGTCGAACTCACCGGTGCAATCTTTACTGCGAATGTGAATTCTACATCGAATTTGATTTTAAAATTCGAACTGCAACTAACATCTGTAGTCAGTCAGAGTTTAGTACAATGTGTATAATTATGTTTAATATAAAATTAAGACAGTGCTTGCCTCTAACATTTACAACCGGGATAGCTGTTACAACCACAGATAGGTAGGTGCAAAGCCAATTCCTAATAAACTTCGATCATTAAACATATATTAGAAGTAGGAATCGTTTGGGCTCGTTCAAAAGATGTTTGCTGTTGGTACCTAAATAGTCGAGTATCATATTCTTCAGATGAAAATCAGCGCTGATTATAAGTGAACCTAGTTTGATTTTTTGGTGATTAGTCTTAGGGGCCTCTGTAACAACAAAAAATATTTTAAATATTCAATACCTATATTAAGTAAATGTAGCTTCAGTAATACAGTAACATTAACGTAGGAAATGCGTTACGATCACTCTATGTCTACAAGAATTCAGGGATCAGTGGGTAGTCTTAGGAGTTTTTTGTCGAAGGCATAGTCATATCGTTACGTAATTAGCTTCTTGAACTTACAAACTACTTAAGTTGACAAGTATACATTACATACATACATACTTACACTTCATCTTTCCATATATCTTATTACTGAAAAAATAAGTTTGTAATATCTGGTAGGCCGGGAATCTGGAACTAAGTTGAAGATCAAGTAGTTCTTAGCAAGAAAGTTCTTATAAGAAACCCAAAATTAGGTATTGTTTTAAAACCACGTACCTATAAAACTTATAATGTAACAACTATTCCATTCTTAAATTATTTATAATTCCTAATATAAACAAAATCTAACCATCCATTTAAGGCTGAAATCGAGATGTTTATCGTACGTGGCATCACTCCAAGCCCTCGCTTCAGCTGGGACCTAAAAAAGCAAGCAACTACATTTTCCGGGACGCCGCGCACACGACGTGTGGTTTTATTAGCTTCTTCAGAATAAAATATGCATAGTTTTATTTATTTACTATGTAATATTTAGCATCTGCTTGTGGCTAATACATCATATTAATACATATACAATGATTCATGTGTTATATGTCTACACCGTGAGTTTTAGTCGTTGCTAAAAATCATTATGCTGATTACTCAGCAAAATTATTTTTGATAGTAAAATCGGTCTATGTATATATTTTATCAAAAACTACAGATAAAACTGACTTCATTAGGGCTTGACTAGAGCTCATTTGGCCATGTACATTTATCATTGCCGTCTCGGCAACTTTTTTTGAAAAATCTGTAGGTACCTATGTACTTATATATTTTTAATGTTGGTGTTAGTTGTCGATAGTAATACTGATGGAAAATTGTCTTGCAAATTATTAGCAATGGTGTTTATTATGTGTAGTGTATATATACAGGGTTATTTTAAAACATTAACAACCTTTCAGGAGGTGAAAGTACTGATGATTATAAGCAACTTTAACTATGGGACCGCGAAACACGTAAATCGCGAAAAAAAACAGCTGTTCCATACATTTATGTTCACTTATCTCAACAAAATGTATGAAACAGCTGTTTTTTGACGATTTCAGGGTTTCTTAGCAATGCTTCAAATAAAATAACACATTAAAAATCTAAATTTATTAATCCATTACTGAATTATTAATAACCTAAGAGGACGTTTTTTTTGTAACTAAAATACATAACGCATCCCTTCCGCAACCCCGGAAAGTGAAACACATCCAAGCTGGCACGGAGCTGTATGTAGGGCTCTTTCCCTTAGCAATGGTATGCTATTAAAACCACGAGGAGATGACCTACCCACTAAAATCCTTATGGTGCTCCTTGAATTCGGCATTTTAGTGACGGCCCCCAAGTACCTAGCGACTTTTAGGAACCCTTCGAAGATGGTAATAAGAATTAAGATAACATATGCCCGGTAGGAAAAGCCTCGTGTCTAACAGCGTATGACCGGCCGAAAAAAAAACTTTAGAAAACATTCCCCAAACGTCAGCACCCTTCAAAATCTATTATAATTATTTTATTCAAAGCTTTTCTTAGCCAGCTTTATATCTTGTAGCGAATTGTGTTTTACATTTAAATACCAACTTTAATATTTCCCCTATAAATATTCGATGAGGATTTTTCATTAAGTATATTTTTTTTATCATTAGCCAGTTTTATTATTTAGAAAGGGCGAAGGGCCGGACGCCGAGGGTCGGATAAAGTTCCCTCATAAAATTCAAATTTACCGCTAATAATTTGCTTATTTACAGTTTTTCTTGTAGTATATAAATGTTATGATGTTGTATTTTGAGCTTTGATTTTTATGTTGATGTTCGGTAGTTAAAAGTATCGTTACTCATTTGAATTATTAAATTGAGCTTAACTTTTTCTTCCTTGTTTAAGGATGCTTTAATTATGCTTGTACGAGAAAATACTTTTAAAGATTATCAAAGGATATTTACTCTTTTATTATGAACACTTATTTGCTTATAGTTAAATGTAAAAGTTTTTCATGTAATTCGACGTTGTTCAGATTATTTTATTTCTAGCATAAAGGTATAAAATATTTAGATTCCATGTATTATGTTGAATACAAGCTTCCCGCGTTGCTCCTGGGAACTTCATAATAAAATAAAAGTTTATCAAGCAAGGCTAGACTTCCTTGATAAAGTTGTTTTTTAAATCGGACCTTTTGTTTTTGTGTAATCTCAGAAGAGTTTGTTTTATTGCTTGAACGCGTTCAATCAATCAGACAGAACAGAAGTATAGAAACAGAGTATTTTACTTTAATAATGTATTATGCACAGGTCACTGCATTGCATTTCTAATCTATGAAAGGAACACATGACTATTGTACAAAAAACTATCTTGTGCAAAACGCAAAACTACCGCCAAAAGTCATAACCAAATAAGTAGTCATTCATTCAGAAAAACACTCTTAAATTTTAAAATAAAACAGAATCATTTTATTAAATTCATTCATCGCCCGTTGTCACCGCAGCGAGGAATTTTCTTTTAAACTGACTTAATCTGACTATATTCATTTGGTTACTTTATTGCTTGCCTCAAGCCGCCATTTGTTGGAGTGCTCGGATTACGCTGGAGTGGCCCGCTGCGGTTCTTAAGACGAGGTATAAACAGTTTTACTTTGTCAGGGGTCCTTGAACCTTCGCGAAACGAGAACAGAATTAAGGGAGAAACATTTATTTCTTGTTATTATGATAGCAACTAAAATTTTATAACCACTACATAGTATACAACAAAATCGCTTTCCACTGTGTCCATATGCTTAGACTTAAAACTACGCAACGGAATAATATATTAATAGATAGAGTGATTCAAGAGGAAGGTGTATATGTATAAGACATCTGCGTTGCACCCGGGGCGGTTCACTAGTTAGAAACAATACGAAATAGTAGATTTTATTCATTATTGACGGTATATATAACAATAAGTTTAAGCTTATCATGCTACTTGTGTTCGTAATACTAATGCGTGCGCCGACAGTCTTGAAGTACTAACGTAAATTTGATGTTTTTACAGCATTAGTGCCGCAATAGACTTATACAATATATTCTATCAGGCCTAGTGATCGAGGTTCGATTAGTACCCGGGCAACCGTGTTATAAAAAAAAAGTTTGGTACATAACACTTACAAGGATTATATCAATGTAGGTATCAACAGATGGCTGTTACTTCACTAAAATAAAAGTATAAACCTGCCAATTACTAATTTACAATCCCCTTATAACATTATAACTTTACGAACAGTACATTTTTCAGTCCATTCATTGCCAATTACCGACTGCGCCATCCAACTCCCAGTCTCCTTTAATTCACTTACTTTAATTTAACTGAGTAAAGTTAATGTGATCTTATAGCGAAATACCATTACTGAGGCGTTTCGTAGTCAATCGAGTAATTATGAAACTAATTGCTGAGGCGACGAGTATTAGCTGGTAACGGCGGAGCAAATGAGATCCATTTACTTGAGTGCTCTGGATTACTGATAGAAATGATGGTCTTGGAACGGAGCTGGGTCACATGTATCTACTCGATATATTCTCTTGCGCAAATTAATTGCGAGTTCTTGAAAGCGAAATCGAAGCGACGAAGTTTAGTTTTAAATGTCGTTGTGTTGATAATAGATGGCGTTGATTGTAATTTTTATAGTTTATAGTATCTCGTTAATACATTGTACATTGGAATACATGATTATGTTTATACATTTTGAGAAAAACACATCAAGGTTACGTATTTTGTAAAATATATATGAATAAATTCGTTGATTGAGTATTGCCGTTATCTATACTGACATGACGCTGTAGAATTTTTTTGCTTGAACGCGCTAATCTTGGAAACTGCTGATCCGAATTAAAAAAAGGATTTCAGTGTTAGAGAGCACATTTATAGAAGAGATAAGCTTTATTATATTGAATTGTGAAGTTGTTACGAGAACTGGAGTTACGCGGGTAAAAATATCATACATTTTGATACTGGAATACGTGAAAATATTTTCTCATACTTTTAAGCCCTTTATCCCAGATTAATGACTCTTAATACCTACTTTAACCAGAAACTATATAGGAACTAACAAAAGCTACGTGAATTCATTCGGCCATACCTCAATTAGCAACTAGCGCAGGGCCGCAATAAGTCACAATTGCACAGATTAATGTACCACCACTCAGTCTATGTCGTTACAGAATTACAAACGCCATTAACGTGCCATAAATCCTTATTAAAACACTCGCAGCTTTGATTTACATCTAGTTCTGCAATGTTGTACACTGCACTTGTGTTGGAGTGATTTGAGTGACCATCGAAATTATGGAGTTACTAGCTTCCCGCGTAATTCCCGATCCAGTAGGAACTTTATTATAAATGGGCTATATAGCACTGAAATAATTTTAAATATGAGGCCATTATTTCCTGAGATTAGCGCGTTCAAGCAAACACCCAAACGAACTCATCAGCTTTATATATTAGTATATAGATTTCACAACAACCTCCGTAGAGGACAACCTATCTTGGAGGTCGTGGGTGTAAAAGTATAATATTATAATATAAATAAAACGACTTGATTGAGTGACATTTCAAGACTGGTTTATTCTTCCTAATCACATTTGACGACTACTTGGTCATAGATAAAATAATGAGTACCTAATCAACCTACATCCTCCTTCTTAAAACAATTAACTTAATTATATGTTAAATAAAAAATCTCTCTAGAATACAACTAAACAAAACAACACTCTTCTATCCCCCCTAAAAAAAAAAACAAAGATAAAAAATAAACATAAAAAACAAATTATTAATTATATAACCTTAAATTTAACCAATTATATATTACTTCTAAAAGCTTCGATTCATTGCAACATTTTTTTCGATGAATTACGAGTGTCCAAACCGATCAGGAGCTCTCACTGTCCTGCCGTAACGAGTAACATAAGCATTATTAGAAAATTCAACGTCACGTTGTTCGTTAAGTTGTACACTGGAGCTGTTTGACGGAATTATGTCCGAGCTTGCCCTTACATCATCGTAATCATAATATGGTCGTGGTTCATTGACATCACCAGGACGCAGACAGCTGTCGATAACGAGTTGTCTTCGATTTCGACGAATCACTGTACCATTACATAATTTTAACAAGTATGACCTAGGTGCAACAATATCTATAACTCTAGCATTTACCCAATCGACGCCCATGCGAACTTTAACATTATCACCTATGCCACAAGGTCTGAGACTCCTACAACTCCTATCAAAGTATTTTTTTTGTATTAACTGTCTTTGACTTAATTCATTGTATACCTGTTGCATATTATGTATTCTTGGCTCTAATAGTTTGGGAGAACAAGGTATTATACTACGTAATTTTCTGTTATTGAGTAATTCAGACGGAGAAGGCAAACTATTACTTATTGGAGTATTTAAAAATTCTAATAATCCCATACGAAACTCTGATCCATCATGACGTGTCTTTCGAAATATTGCTTTAATAGTCTGAATCGCTCTTTCAACCTGACCATTTGACTGGGGAAATCTAGGAGAAGAAGTTTTATGATCGAAATTCCAGTCTCGACTAAACTGAAGAAACAACTTCGAAGCAAATTCCGGTCCATTATCAGTAAAAACTAGTTCAGGTATTCCTTGACGACTAAAAATGTTTTTGAATTGGTTAATGACACATTGCGAGCTTAAATTTTCAACCTCTTCAACCTCGATAAATTTACTAAAGTAATCTATCACTAATAAATAGCTTTTTCCATTAAAATGAAAAATATCTGCACCCACTTTTGCCCACGCTCTTATAGGTATTTCATGTGAGATTAGGGGTTCTTTACAGTTCTCTTTCCTATAAGTTAAACACACCTGGCAATGTGAAATCATATCCTGAATCTGAGTATTCATATTTGGCCAAAACATTATCTCACGGGCTCTTAATTTGGTCTTTTCTACTCCTAAATGTCCTAAGTGTATTTTTTTTAACATATCTCTCCGCATCTTTTTTGGAATCACTATTTTAGTCCCTTTCCATATTAAATCATAAGCAACCGTTAGCTCATCTCTATAGTCCCAATATGTCCTTATAATATCTTTAACATTGCATTTATGTTCTGGCCACCCTCGTTTTACTACTTTTTTGAGCTCTTGCATTTCCTCATCTTCAGATGAATATTTTTGCAATTCGATAAAGTGAGTATCTGTTAAGGTATTGCTTACTGCAATCTCACATACTTGGGCACTCTCTTCAAGGTAATCACGCGGTTTTACATCCTGACCATTATCTGGAGCTACAGCACGGGAAAGTGTATCTGCAATGTATAAATATTTGCCTGGTTTATATACTAATTTGAACATATATGGCTGTAACCTAAGCAACATCCGTTGTAGTCTAGCCGGTGCCCTAAAAATTGGTTTATTAATAATGCTGGTCAATGGTTTATGATCGGTTTCAATAGTTACATCATCTCTACCATAAATGTACACATAGAATTTTTCACACGCAAAAACACATGCATACAATTCTTTTTCTATCTGGGCATAATTTTGTTCCGTCTTGGTAAGAGACCTAGATGCATAACAAACTGGCTTGCCATCTTGCATTAAACACGCTCCTAAGCCGGTTTTACTTGCATCAACAGAAATTGTTATTGGCCTATCTAATCTGTAAAATTGTAAAACGGGAGGATTCGTGATAGCCTTTTTCAATTCATCAAAACATTTATTGTGGATATCATCCCAATGCCATGCGATTTCTTTTTTTAAAAGTTCTCGCAGTTTTTGAGTTTTGTCCGATAAATTTGGAATGAAATTGCCTACATATGTCACCAATCCTAAAAACCGTTCCAAGTCCTTCACGTTTTCGGGTTTAGGCATATTTTTTATTGGTAATATATGTGAATCATCTGGACGAATGCCTTTCTGGGAAATAAAATGGCCAAGGTATTTAATTTCAGTAAGTCCTATTTTGCACTTCTCCTTATTCAATTTTACATTAATTTGTCGACACCTATCTAATACCTGACGCAGGCGCTTATCATGTAACTCTTTTGTCTCCGCATAGCATAGCAAATCGTCTACAAACAATACGACACCCTCAATGTCATCAAAATATTCATAAAGTCGCTTATGAAAAACTTCAGAAGCCGACGAAATTCCGAAAGGTAAACGAAGAAATTTATAGCGGCCGAATACTGTGTTAAATGTACAAAAATCTGTTGATTCGCTATGCAATTTTAATTGCCAAAAGCCCTGCTTACAATCTAGAGTGCTAAAATATTTAGCGCCTGACAACTTAGCTGTTATCTCATCCAAAGTAGGTAATTTATAATATTCCCGTTTAATATATTTATTTAAATCTCGTGGATCTAAACAAATTCGAAGATCACCGTTCGGTTTTCGCACAACAGTTATGCTGTTTACCCAATCAGTTGGACCTTCCACCTTTGCTATAATTCCTTCCTGCAACATGTCATCTAATTTCCTTTTAACATCATCCCTAAGTGCAAGTGGTAATTTTCGCGGTGCATGGACAACAGGTTGCGCGTCTGCTGATAGCTGTATTCTGTACTCACATGGTAAACAACCTATTCCCTCAAATACATCTCGATATTCAAAAAATAGTTGTTCAAAATCTATATTGCTATTTACCGCTAGGATGCGCTTTACTAAGTTCATTTCCTCACACGATTTCTTACCTAAAACAGGAGAAGAAGTTACATCAGCAATAATAAATTTTACTATAAATGTTCTATCCTTATATGCGCACTTAAGCCTACATCTTCCTAAAACTTTTATGTGTGTACCTGAGTAGCTTGTCAGTTTAACGCTGGTAGGTAAAATATTTGTTTCATCAACACCTGTCTGCGCTAAAAACCTGTATGGTAAAACATTTACGTCAGCTCCAGTGTCCAACTTAAACTTAATAATTTTATTAGTGACAAATTTCAAATCTATAGTCCAATTATTATCCTTCTTGTCCATTTTACTAGCTTCACATACCTGATCAGTACCATTCTCATCGAGAGAATGCACACGACAAGCTTGCGCGAAATGGTTCATACGTTTGCATTTTATACACCTTTGACCATAAGCTGGACAATTAAACTTCGCATGTATGGTACCACAATAATTACAGTTTGCTCCATTTTTCTGTCGAAATTGACTGGATCTGGATGTGCTCTGTATTTGTCTTTGGCCGATCCGATTTCCTGGCCCTCGTTCCTTATTATGTGTCTGAGCTCCCATGAATTGTAATGTATCCGTTCCCTTAATCCGTTGTCCGTCGAATGGATGTATTTGGTTTCGAGCTGTTTTAGTTACTTTATCACACTCCTTTACTGTTTTCATCTTGCAGGCTTGCATCCGTGACATTTCCGCCAGATTGCAAATTTCTAATGCTTTAGTCAGTGATAAATTTTGTTCTCTCAGAAGCCTTTCCTTCATCGCGTCCTCTCTTAAGCCACAAATCATTCGATCCTTGACGAGATCGTCCTTCAGGTCCTTAAATTCACACGACAATGACAGTTTATTCAGCTCGAATACAAACTGCTCAACCGTTTCATGTTCCTGCTGACATCGAGTAAAAAATCTGTGACGTTCCACGGTAAGGTTTTTCTTAGGCGTAAAGAAATCATCAAATGTTTTTAATACACTCTCAACAGTCTCTATCGCATTTACATCCTTTGGAAACGTATCATATACATCCCGACACTGTTGACCAATGATGTGTAATAATATGCTGACCTGGACATCGATATCTTTTTTATTTAGCTGACAGGCCTTGAAATACAGCAAAAGAGACCTTTTCCATTTTATCCACTGGTTACTCAAATTACCAGTCGTTACATTTGACAGATCCTTTTCAAAAGCAAATGGCAATGGCGGTTGCAACATAGATTCCATTTTTCTTAATCAATATATTTTTTATGCGTTTTACATAAAACCCATACCTTTCCGAACCTCCTCTCAATTTATTAAGCACATATCTTCATCCTTTCGTTAGATTTACCGACTGCGCCATGTAAAAGTATAATATTATAATATAAATAAAACGACTTGATTGAGTGACATTTCAAGACTGGTTTATTCTTCCTAATCACATTTGACGACTACTTGGTCATAGATAAAATAATGAGTACCTAATCAACCTACAGTGGGTTCGATCCCCATGCCGGACAGAAAATCTTTGTGTAAATTCTAAGAATAATTTCCGGGTCTGGTTAGTTGAGGGACTACCCTCCGTGCCTCGGAAAGCACGTTAAGCCGTTGGTCCTGATTATAATAACATCATCTATAATAATCATATATTAAGGAACGGGCTGCAGCGCTTCCTTGTGTGGTACAACATACTACTGCGATCACCAACCTGCCTGCCAAGCGTGGTGACTATGGCAACTACCCTCTCTCGGGAGGAGACCCATGTTCAGCAGTGGACGTTATACGGGCTGATGATGATAGATTTAAACGCATTTTAAACAAAGTCACATCTGTAAAATATATGAAGAAACAATATAATATTTTAACCGAATCCATCTCTTAAAGACGCTACAAAATTCCTGAAATGCAAACGTTGAAGTTGAAGTACATAATATAATTGCAACTAAAAGAACCTTAATACTTACTAAAATACCTACTAACAATTATAGGTATATGTTACTTTTTGTTTAAAAAGTTAATTGACACTTATTTAATAAACAAACCAGAATAAAATACATAACTAAAAGTAACTAATTAAAAATAAAACTTACTTCTAAAATACTACTATTCTAAATCTATTCTACTTGGCAAGGTTCCCAGAATGCCGGCAGCATTACCCCGTTGAATGGCAATGCTTACCTGCTGTGCAAAGTAGAAACCAGCACTCGGAGAACGTGCCGTACTTAAGAGGGCCGCTGCGATGTATTTATAAGTTAATTTGGCTCCCGGTCCCCACGGCCCCAATGTTACTTGGCAACGTTCCCAAAATGCTGACAGTATTGCTCCGTTGTATGGCAACGCTTAGCTGCTGTTTAAAGTAAATAACAGCACTTGGGGAACTTGCCGAATATTAAGTTAATATAAGTACTAGAAAAGATATTAGACTACCTAAGCATATAATAAAATGAAAATCTTTATTTATTTCAGATACGGAGCTAAATCCAGTGAAGTTGCCATCTATGTAGTAAAAGGTATGCTGTAGTAGCACATTATACACGTCCAATAATACTACAAATTAAAATATTCTAAATAATGTATAATAGTTATATATTTATCAAATTCTATGCGTTTAAAAGTAAAATAATATTTAGGAATTGATCAATAAGTAAAAATATTAATATAATAATTCTTATTGCGATCATAAAAGCACAAAACAAATCAAATTTACACAAAGGTGAGCTTATTAATTTGTGAATATCTTTATAATTTTAATATCTGATGCTAACTATTTCTAGGACAATCGTATCGAAATAAAAAATCGTGATTATAAATATTTTTTTGTTATTACACTTTAATTGAAAAATATAAAGCGATCAAAGAGTTTTTCATACTACCCTTATAATCTTTCCATTGAAATCTTTACACCGCGCTGAACAAACAAAATAACCAATTTTATCCCAAGTCTCCACAGGCCCGTGGATTGACTTGTGCAGATCGTTAATTATATAGAGAAGTAACCTCAGATTTTATAAAATTAACGATAAAGTATTTATATAAATCTATATAAATCTGGGTAGTAATGCCAGAATGATGAATGAATGCCAATATATTGAATAACCATGCTTATCTGCTGCACATGAATGATAAAATAATATACGCAGGGCTATAAGTGTATTCATATTTTGCAGGATACATTTTTTATTTATTTATTTAATTTTTTATTATTTATTTAATATATAAATAGTTCACAATATTTGCCCATTTTAGTGATTGGCACCACGCTCACTAGATACGGCCGCACATAGTACCGCTAAACCAACAAAGCCGTCTTTTAAACTTTTTATAATAAAAATATTTTTATTTCTTTTAAAGTCATTTAAGTAAAATAAAATACATCTTAATCTTAAAATACCGGTAGACACCTGTAGAACACCCATAGAACATGTTGATACATAAATTGATTAATAATGATGTTGATGCAATAATGTAATTCTATCGAAATTGATAAAGTAAGTTTCCTAGCCAGTTGTAAACCGCTATTTAAAAAGTACAAAATCCTTCCCCTACCATGTTTATGTATATTTGAAATATGTATTTTTGTAAGAAAGCATTTTGACCGATTTAATAGATGTAATGTAATGAAGACATAAAGATAAACTTAAATGGCCTAAATTAAATTAGAAATCTTCAGGAAAAATGCGTACTGTATGGCAATACGACTGTACAATCATCTTCCACAACATTTGATAAAGATAACATACCAGCAATTTAAAAGCAAACTTTATGACTTTCTTTTAAAAAAAACTATTATACCACTAAATAATACTTCGAGGATAAGACATTTAAATAGACGATAAGACAAAATAAAGAGAATAACAACAATTGACTTATAATAAAACTGCCCTGATATTTTATATGTACATAATTTGCACGTCCTAAGGGGCAGAGTATGTTGGAACTGTTACACTTTTTATATAACCTATCAATGTCACCATATTCTGAAAAATAAATGATTCTTTGTTTCTTTCTTTTACATATTATTTAGTCCCTGAGTAAGCAATATGCAAACTATGCAATCATGATTAAATCTCCCTCTGTATCAAAATCGCTCTATACTACAGGTGTCTACCGGTCGTACTCACCAGACCGGCTAATGCCGATTAGCTCGAATCCTTTTTTTCTTTTTAATCGGATCGGCTTGAGCTCTGCTCTTCAATGTTTGTTACTCATTATGTTGTCCCATCCCATGCCACCCGACCCGACGCGTGTTACTAAACTCTGTAATTGAATTTTTGAATTTGATTGCGATTTTGGGTGCCTTGTGTTTTTTTTTTTGTCGTGATTAATGTGTGTTATTTAGAGAATTCATTTCGAATGAATACTTGTATAGCATTCCGTAATATTTGAAATCTGAGGTTTAATTTGACGGTGAAGCATTTGCTTAACTAGATTAAAGCCTAGTTGAGAGATTTTTATATGAGAAGCGAAATAAACGATATTTATTTAGCACTTATGTATTTACACTTGTACTTGTCTAGAAAGTTTACAATGCATTTAAAATTAATTATAAATAGGTACATTTACTATTAAATTATGTTTAAATTTATTTTGACAAAAGGCTACTAGATTGGGACGTAGTGTAGCTAGTATGAATGTTGTTGTGATAAGGAAAACTCGTGATAGCTATAATGTACAGAACGCAGGCATAGTACCTAATCGTGTATATGAAATGTGATATAAAATGTGATATGAAATGTGACATTAGACACACCGCGTGGTTTCCGGCTTAGAATAGACCACCCCATGTCTTCCCGTGGGTGTCGTAAAAGGCGACTAAGGGACATATGGCTGATGGATGGGCAGCAGCATCTATTAGCTCAAGGTTAATATCTTACTGCGATCACCAATCCGTCTGCCAAGCGTGGTGATTATGGCAATATTCCTCTACGATCCTGGCTTGCCAAGGTCTGTTAAGAGGAGGCCCATGTTCAGCAGTGGACGTAAACGGGCTGTTGATGATGATGATGATGATTAGATATGCAGGTAAAGAAAAAATTGACTCTAAAAACTTTTAAAAAATTAAACTTACGATTAAAACATGCTACACTAGAATTACGAAGAATTACGAAGTTCGGTATCTACACGGGACGTACTAAGTTTTGTTTATTTAAGGCACAATGTCTAATCTAACATTAAATTACAAGCCACACTAAAAGGTACAGAGAAATTCATATCATCAAAACGAAATCGTAAAACCTTTCTAAAACTTAAATAGGACACACCTACTTTAAGCTAAACTAAATACTTATTTAAAACACTGTTACTAAAATCTAAAAACAACTATCAAGATTTCCGTAGTTTCAGTCCCTCCTTCAGTTTAATTAACATCATACTTAATTATAAACATGAGCCTTGAGAGATGTTTAGGAAATTAAACAAGTGTGTAATAGAATACTGTTTCCTTCCTGCGTCCCAGGTAAGCCATAAATTACATGTACACCTCACGCTTTGTCAACGCAAACCGCTTTCATTCTCAACGACTACGCAAAGTTTGACATACACTGCTGATTTTGTACTAAAGCAATACTAAAAGTTGCATACATAGTAATCGATGGACTTAGAAGCAAGCGAAAAAGTTATTTGTACACAAATTTCTGTAAAGATATTTCCCTCAAAATAAGGGTGACCCCACTGCGTATAAAACGGGGAAGGAATTTTAATTTACCCCTTGTTAGAGACATGTTTGGAGACACCCTGCACTGTCGTATATCTGCCGTTATAATGGTACGTAATGTCTGGACCGTACTATAGTGAAAATGCAAGGAATTCTTCAACTTGTTTCGCTTTAATTCCAAATGTGTTTTATTTGCTTTTTAAGTAATCGTTGTGACAGAGGTATGCAATGAACCGTTTGTTGTTTAAAAAGGCGATAAATTAAATAATTCGAGACTGAGATTGGAATGTTTTAACCCAGATTAAAGCAAATAAAATTAATTTAAACTCACACTCTAAATCTTTTTCAAAAGGTTTAGTACAATTTTAATTTAGTTTTTTTTTTCCTAACGGTAGTAATATCTTGCCAAAGAGCTATCTGTCAACTGTGAACTGCCAGAGTACTCTATCATCTGAAACACATTTTAACTAAATCTCAAATTCAAGATTGGTGAACGCAGAGAGTCACCTGTCGTCGAACCATTTATCACTAGGTACGCAAACACTATCGGGTAGAAAGGGGCCTTACCTTTTATTTCACAGATCTAAAAGAAAATAGAGAAGCGATATTATTATTTGCGATGTATATTTAACCCTCACTTTCAATGCGTATTACCTCCACTGTTGAACATGGGGCTCTTTTCGGAGTGGGAATTTGTGGCAGTCGGGTTGGTGACTACATTATTTAATCGAATATGCATGAATTATCGTAGTTTATATTATAACTAGCGGCCCGCCCCGGCTTCGCACGGGTGGACTTTTATACCGTACCCCTGCGCTACCCTACCCCTACCCTACCCTACCCCTACCATACCCCTACCCTACCCCTACCCTACCCCTACCCTACCCCTACCCTACCCCTACCCTACCCTACCCTATCCTACCCTACCCTACCCTACCCAAAAGTATCCTATGTCCTTCTCCCAGTTCTTAGCTACCTCCCTACCAATTTTCAGCCAAATCGGTTCAGCCGTTCTTGAGTTATAAATAGTGTAACTAACACGACTTTCTTTTGTTTTTAAAATGTATTCTGCTATTCGGGACGGAAACAAATCTAACAAATCAAAAACCATGGCAATCGGTCCAGCCGTTCTCGAGTTATAAGTGTTGTAACAAACACGACTTTCTTTTATATATATAGATAACAATCGGGAACAACGGCTCAACTTGATTTTCGAGGCACCAAAAAAATCTTAGATCTTTGTATAAAAAGATTTCTTGCCTGACTTGGAGATTTACTACGTGGAGACGATCTAACCCACGACCTTCGAGATTTAAAGTGCCATTTATACCGCTACGCCACGGAGTTATTAACATATATGAATTGAAATGAGATAGATACCAAGATATTTATAGTATAGACGAGTTAGAAACGTATTAAAGCTGGTTGTGCTTTATTATTTATATACCATCCGATGCCCTCGTAGACCCAAAGTCCGAGAGGCCCGCGAACTGTAAAGTAGAACGACAGTTGCACAAAACTCCCCTAAAATACTAAAAGTCATAATCCCTCAATCTCATCGCCAGCGACCGCCCTGAGCCGAGGTCCAAGACCTACAGGGGGCCACCTCTTGCGCAGGTTGCTTAATTTGTAGTTTTTAATCCATTTATTAAGGCTATAGCTCTGTTCGCCTTTATGCCTGGTGAAGTAGCAAAAGTTTCGTGGCTAGCTAAGTATGTAATTTGGTATGTAAGCCGCAGACAGTTGTTCTGAGTCTGGATGTGTGTCCGTGAATATATTGACCAAAGGAATAAATTTCCCTAGTATTGTGAGATGTCTTTTAAAGAACTGTAAGTATATAGTTGCCACTTCTATAACCTTCCGTATTCCAAATGCAAAAGATTTATTCGTCTCGGAAGGAAATGAAAAATTCTCTGTCCCTTGACAGTTAGCGAGACTAATCCGCGCCGTAGGTTAAGTCCAAATTTACATTTTTATCTGCTACAGGGTGGATGTGAAACAAAGTCCCCTAAACCTCCTTAATTGCTGTAGAAATAATGGTAGAACGATTTATTTGCAATTTATATGCAAATGGTTTAGTTACTGGTTATTGTCATGATAATGGATTGAGATTTCAGATTTTGTATGACAGTAATGATCAAAGTTATTAAGAGGTTTGTACTGTTGTTTTAGTATTTGTGCTTGTAGTTAATCCATTAGAAGGCATTAATGGGAGTAAATGTATTTTTATACTGATCCAAATATTGCCATATAAGAGATATGGCGACTTTAAATATAGAAATGTTTAGAGAGCTTACTTTAAGATAATGAAGTGTTACCTAATAAAATTCTTATTTATGTAAGCAGCAGTTAGTTAAAACATAAATGCTGAACCATTATTTACTAAAATAATTGGTTGAAATAATGAATAATTGAAAGTTCCGGCTAAATTGCAACTACCGTTTTGGAGATTAGTGAGATTCAATTATAAATTTATTATGCTTTGGATAGATAATCATATTTTTGGCTTATTTCAAAGTATACCGGGAAAATCGTTTCCCGGTATACTTTGCAGAAATAATGAGATAATAGGTTAGCTTGGCCGTAAACATAATTTCATTCTAGTAGTTTTAATATAATAAAAATAAATCTTTCGTTCATGGTACCTAAAATTGATATCTAGACACGATAAAATTTATTAATTTACATCTCAAAAAATTGTAAAAGTATATTTACTTAACCAAAATAATATTTATTGCAGACTAGCTTTCAATATTTATATAAATATCATAAAGGGAGAAGATATGAATTTTCATTTATAATTACTTAACTTATAAATTACATGAGTAATTTTATTAATCCATTAAAAAAAGGTTCAAATTTTAAAAAGGCAATATTTTAAGCTCCTTCTTAAGATCCCACGCACAGTGGGGGTGGGTTGTGATTAACTTTTTAATTATTAGGTAATTCAAAGGTTAATAGATACGGGTATTTCAATATTATCTACTTAGATTAAACATTTATTTCCTAGAAATAATTTATAAAGACAAATAAAAATACAAAAATCATGCATAATTTCTTTTAGTCTATGCCTTGTTTTTTTATATCATATAATGTCACATACAAATGAAGCAGACACAAATAACAAGAGCAACAATCTCAAACCGATAGCATCCGGAACAGTGTAACACGTCCATCAAAGTTCGGTCGTACTCGAGCGGTAATCGTCACAACTAGAAGGGCAGTTAGCGATGGACAGGCCGCTTCCTTTCCCGAGGGAGACTACGGGCCCCCAGTGCCAACGCATCAACCACACCAAACGGTACACATCATTCATTTTCACTAACCTTCCGACGAAGGACCTTCGTACTGCTCTTGACAATCATGACCAGTTGATCGATTAGTCCATTAACCAGTTCAGATATAGGTCTTTCAACTAGTCAATCATGGCGAATCCAAACTTTAGACAAGATGGTGATAAAAACGTACTGAATTCGGTAGTGTTATGGTGTTGTTGTGGATTTTTTTTTGCAATATGTGGTTACGGGGTTTACCGCCAGCATTGTCTGGAGCAACGTGTAGTGGTGTTGGAGAAGCGGTTTGAGGAGTTAAGTGCGAAGATGCAGCAGCCGGTGTTGAGTGATGCGGTGCAAATGTCAGTGCAAGGGCTCGAGCTGTCGCGGAAGGAGCGAGATGTTGGAGACTGTATTTGTCCAGCAGGTAAGTGGTATCAAGAATAACTTATACGAATGTTTCAAAACGTATTTTAGAATAAACACATTTACTAAATTAACAGGAATTCCAGCCTATGTAATACGATAGTAAAACGAATGACACATTTGGAAACCCTATCCCAAAATTTAACATGAACAAAATGTAGTCTCGCAATCTCCCTTTGTGCGACTACATTTTAGTTATTATCAGCAGTGTGCCGAATTATACAGTATTTCTGCTACATTTTGAGCAATGTAAATACGCCTCAATCGCTTTTATTTTAATACCATAAGCTGTAGACTGTACTCATCAAATTAATTTCAGTAGGCCCAAACACAATCGGTGCCCGCAAGCGTGCCGCAGGACCGTTGATTCCTACAGACACATTGTGCCGAGTAACTACGACCATTTTACAATATCCGGTGATAAACTCAATTGGGACATCTCCCGCATTCATCCGAAATGGATCCTTCCCACGGTAAAGATAAGATCCACATTGTCTTCCGCGTTCAATCCTCCACTTGAGCCACTACACCACTAAACTTCGACTCGACGAGACAAATTTGTAATGCTCTATTGTCACAGCCATTAGATATAATGGTTCAATAAGGAGTATTGAAAACGTTCTTTCAGACCTACAAATCAACCTTTATTCAATTTAATATGATACATAGGAGCGGGGAAGGGCCGTGCGAAGGGAAGGATGTTGACCTCGAACGGATATTAAAAATGGCCCTTTAAATTGCTCCAAAGATTTGTTATCTACGGCATATTGGTTGTTTCCGTCGAGTCTGTCGTATTGTCGATGGGATAGGTTCAATAAAACATCGGAGAGCCGTTAATAAGATTCCTCCGGGGTCACTTTGACTGGAGTTTAATGAAAATTCGTGAACAATGGGCAGGGATTTCGTTAAATTCCGTTTGGAAAAAAATCAGGAAACGTCAAGCACTCCGCTAATTACTTCCCATTGTTGGAAGCGAGAAATAAAGGCTTAATTGTCAGAAGTTCTCGCATCGGAAAGTTACTTCGATCCGCTCCTTATCTGAGTTGGGACTGTGTGGACTGGAATTAAAGAAGTCTTTTCAGAGTTGAGGCAGAAGGGAGACTACGACTTTCAAAGAGCGGTGAAGCGATGCTAAATTGTTTTGAGAAATTATACAAACTTATCAAAGGCGTTGCACTGGGTGCCGTCGAGTTTCACAAGTATTTAAAGTATTAAGGTGTATGAGAACTGGGTAAATGTTTCAGTCCAACACACTACTAGTAATTATTTG
Organism: Nycteola revayana; assembly: GCA_947037095.2. Taxonomy (NCBI): domain Eukaryota; kingdom Metazoa; phylum Arthropoda; class Insecta; order Lepidoptera; family Nolidae; genus Nycteola; species Nycteola revayana. The sequence continues at coordinate 14,133,581 of OX344859.2, read as the reverse complement.
ATTGCCTTTTAAATACTCCACTCATTGCTGATTGTCCTTTTTTAAATTAGGTTAGATAGCATTAGGTAGTTTCATTCCTAGCTGAATAAATTCAAAGATTGTATACAATATTAGCAAACATCACTCATCGATTTCATACAGTAAATTTTCAGTTTGACTACAATTGATTTGAATAACACATCCGATTCTCTGAAAACAATTTTTATTAGCGCAGTGTTATACAGTGAGTCAAAAAGTATATGCACCTCCCAACTGATTGCGGTTACGGCGCTGCGGATAATCTCTAAGGAGATTAGCCATCTGCACAAGTGTGATTAAACACAGGTCCACTCTCTATTTCTTTATTCTAAATATACGGTGGGACGAAACCACCGCAAGAGATCAGGCCCGACAAATTAACGTGTTCTCCAAGGCACGGAAGAAACACCATCAACTTCCAGGATTCAGGCTGGTACTAAAAAGATCATTTTTTTTTGTGACATCTTACTACTATACTAACGAGGCAGTCGACCCAAGTAAAATAAACACTATAAATCTCGCTTTATAAGACAAATATTTCTGCAATAAAATAAAATATTTGTTTCTATATTTTCTACTGCAGTAGGTCACTGAGTGGAAAGCTTTCAGAAAACTACTAATAAAACTGAAAAATGTTCTGTGCCAGTGGAACTACCACTAACCCGCATCCGCTGCGACTACGTATACCCCTTACAATCACACTCGGCGGAGTACTTACTACCTACTCGGCCCACACTGCCACTGGTAGTACGAGATATAGAAACAACACACTATACTCATGCTAAACAGAACTTCACAACACTGAAGTTTCACAAACTTCAGTGTTGTGAAGTTCTGTTGATTGAATGTTTTTTTTTCTTTTGTATATAGATATGTCATTTAGTTTTTCTATTCAAATCAACACATTTGCATCGCAAACTTATGAATTACTTGTATCTGCGTATATATTTTTTCATTAAAGTCAATATTTTAATTAATTCCTTTACACAAATTGCAGTCGTAGACCACCAAATTTCAATACAATGCTAACAGTATAAAATTTTGACGGAAGATATTTACAAGGCCTATTTTAAGTTTTTGACCCTTTTTACCTAACACATTCGCATAATAAATGATGTAGGTATTAATTTATGATGAAAAGCCAAATTTGGTCAAATCGACCGTTAACTTCCTAAACTGCGAACGTTTCACCGTAAGAGAAGTTTTTGCTATTGAGATCTTAGTCTAAAAGTTCTGTAACGGTTATTCCTCGTATAAGGAGACGTTCATAATTGTTACATGACCCGTTATGCGTTTCCCTTTATTGCTTTACTTTAGCAATATTGCTAAAGTATTTGTTTCTTTGTTTCTTCCAATTGAGCGCTCTTATTGCTATTTGCGCATTCAGCTTATGGGACATTTGTTTCGGTTTATCGATTGACTTACGAAATAAATTCGTTGTTTGAGTATGGTTTGATATGATAACATGTGATGGTTGACTTGTTGATGAATATTTATGTTAAAGGAAATAAATAAATTTTATCAGAACTAAGGTATTTGATATTTAAGGTACATGATCCCTGACTATGTATAGAAATGAACTAAATCTTAAAATATAGCTTTATGAATTGTATATTGATTACGCTTATCACAATATTAAAAGAAACGCAGGGAAAAAGTTTTTTTTGCATTTATTTATGCTAATTATTCTACGTCATGACTTAACGTATTAACATATTTTGAACGCATCCAAATCACCCTTTTTTTTAAACGTTCCATTTTCACTTTGCTGCTTGACTTTATTTAACTCAGTTTCTGAGTTTTATGATTATTGTACGTTTAATTTGATCAGTAAGTATTTCTTTATTAGTCATGGGATAAAATAAATTATTTAAAAATAACACAATAATTAAATTAAATTAATCATGCAGTGTTTCATTGAGTGTGCGCAAGTGAAATGGATTTTTTTGACATTTGACAGTTCTGCGATTTGCATCGGCGCAGTCCTTCCTTGTTGCGCTCGCGTCTCGCTATGTACCTACTTCGCCATTTTAATATTTTTTGGACTTTGTGGCGTTTAAATCGCCAAAATGAATATACGACATTATTTTCTAAACTTACGTCAAGTATTTCTACTATATCTTATAGTTATACATATACTTTCATTATCAGGTTTTTAAATGTATGGTAAGTGAGCATTGTTTTTTCATGAAATACTGCTAAACTTATTGTAATATCAAAACATATTTAAAACAAAAAAGGATTTCTCTCAGTTTCTTCTCAGTTGCCACGTCCAAAACTGGTGGAAGGAAAAAAAACAAAAGGACATATCATAAGAAGATTATTTAAATAAATTTTAAAATGTGAATTGTCAGAATTACAACGCAATAAGTTAAATAAAATAAAAATAAACTATAACTAACAGATAATTCCTACTCTATGAACAATAATAGTAAATCCTACAAATCTACAACAGACTATAAAATCCGTCCGTCTGTCTTGTGACATTTATTTCTGTTATCTATTTGTTATGAGAAAAAATTTAAGACTGCAATCAAAATTGCAATTGGTCACACTATATCCAAGTGACACACACCTGATGGCACCCTTATTAGGTTTAGGACCACGACAACGTGCCAATAAAGCAATAAGGCAGATATATAAAAAGGATGTGATTGTTGGCACGGCATACAGGCGCTCAATCACAGGGCAGGGTTAGGGGCGCAACGCGGTCCTTGCCGGCGAGAATCCTAGCCTTGCTGACCTGCAACCTTTCACTAACTACTTTAGTTTTAGAAGAGTTGCTTAATTTATAGAGTGGTAAGTAAATTAATGTTCTCAGTTTTGGTATTTAGCAGACAATTAATATTTTATGTGGGCCGCATTGAAACGGGTAGTAAATAACCCAGTGAGTTTGTTTCACTGGGTCATCTCAGTTGGGCGCATTGGATTGGTGCAAAGAAACATTACTTCTCCGACAATTTTTCTGATTCTTAGATTACTTAGGTTATGAATACACTAAACTATTGAAACTGCAAAAACATCAGTAAATGTGTTCCGGCTAATCTAAGAAATGTTTGATTATAATAGTTACTTTCTAGGCACGCGGGTATCATCAAGCAAGATTATAGTCAAACGTAAGTCTTATTTAATTTAAAAAAAAAAGATTTTAAATACAGGCTACATTTTATATCGTCAGTATGTTTATTTGTCCGTGCATTCCGCCCAATCTCTAAACGGTGGTACCAATTTAAAATAAACTTCGTAAAGTAAAATAAGGATTTTATAAGGTACTAGCGACCCGCCCCGGCTCCGCACGGGTACAATGCTGATGTATTATACATAATAATATAAACCGTCCTATTAAATCCCTCTATCTATTTAAAAAAAACGCATCAAAATCCATTGCGTAGTTTTAAAGATTTAAGCATACATAGGGATATAGGGACAGAGAAAGCGACTTTGTTTTATACTTTGTAGTGATATATAAACTTTATAAAATCCTTATTTTACGCGGACGAAGTCACGGGCAGCAGCTAGTATTACAAAAAAATTGAATTAAATATCTCAACCCTGCAAGATACCGAAATAAAACACACACATACATGTAACTTATTAACATTACTGTAATCCCTCAAATTTGCATACACCTAACTTTATTGAGCCGCTTCGTACTGAATTTGAAACAAACATAAACGAAAATTTCTACCCTTTACAACCGACTTGATACGATCGTGACGTGATCGTGACTTTCAAAAATTCTGGCGCGTACGCAAAATCGCTTTTCGAGACGCAACCGGCATCGATCGATAGTGAGACTATCTCTTTCTTGGAAAAAAACGCGCGGGCCTCCTTGCGAACGAGTTTGATCCTGTCAGTCAACCGTTACCACCGTGAAGGATGGCTGCGTTTTTTGGCGCGCAAACTCGCCCGGGTAAGTCTTTGTTTTTTTATTAAAATAATGCAATAGCAATATATTTTTTGGGTAATTTACTTACTTTAAGGATCGTTTTATACCTGTATGTATGTAATTTGAACCTAGAATGCTTAGTTAAGGATATATTGTGACCCAAAATCAAGGACGCACGATCGTGTAGGTTAGGTAGTGCTTCCTAAATAGATATTCATTAATTTATTAATGTATAAATTAAAGTTTAGTACCTAAAACAGATATTTCTGTACATAAGATCGTTTAATTAGTGTTTTTTGTTTACTTTAGCAAAGCCCCTCGGGTTGACGACGTTGCACCAATATTAGCAGATGGATATAACTCGCAAATTGAGGATTTGGCTGATGATGATGATAAAGATATTGTTCCGAGTACCTTGCGAGAGAGTGAATCTGGCTCGAGCGATGAGTCCTCCGATGTGGATGAGGCACCACCACCTATTCCAACAACATCCAGAAGCAGACCATCCACTAGAGGTTGGGGAAGAGGACAGGCTAGAGGAAGTGGACAGGCTAGGGGAAGAGGACAAGCTAGCGGAAGTGGACAGGCAAGAGGCAGAGGATAGACTAGAGGAAGAGGACAGGCTAGTGGAAACAAGGACAGGTGAGAGAGTGTGGGAAGAAACTGCCTATACAAATAAAGCTCATGATTACTCTCCGCTTCCAGTAAATCAAGTGCGCTCTCCAATTAATTCATTTCTGGAAGAAGTAGCTTGGTGCACGAATCTGTACCATTTTCGCAAAACCGGCGTTGAACTCAAGACTAACAAACTAGAAATAGCGAAACTCTTTGCTATGCATCTAATCATTCACCGAGGACCTGTCGTATGGATTGTGGCAGTCGATCTAAAATAAAATGTGAGAAATGCGATGTCTACCTATGTCTAACTCGCGACAAAAATTGCTACAAATATTTTCACAAGTCTTAAATCAATCCTATTGTATTTTTAAATACGTAAGACTGAAACAATATGCTCACTGTTATCAAAATAAGATCTCATGTAATTCCAAAGTAGTTTTAAGTGCATTTAGGTGCTGGTTGTGTTGATTGAAGATTAGTGCCAAAAAAAGATTAATAACCTAATTAAGGAAGAAATATTTAACTTTTCTACTATGATTGTTGATTGTTTGGTCATAAAAATTATACCAAATGTTTAAAAACTCATTATTAATATAGTTAAGATTTATCAGACGATAATAAAGACTGTTTGATTAATTAAAATTTGTATTAATAACAAACCATAATCTCCAAACAAGACAAAACTCGCATCTGGCGCTACCTCCTAAGCTACACGTTCGTGAGGGTATGTAGACAAATTTACATCTGGAGCTACCTCCCAACCTACACGATCGTGAGGGTAAGTTTTCTGGAGACCAGGGACACCAGGATTTTTTTCTTTATTTTTTACATGATATTTAGGCACCAATGAAAAAACCAAGTGAATGTTAAAGAATTTGAAGTAAATTTTTATCGCCGGTTGTAAAGGGATCTGTTATATTATACTAGATTTCCCGCGCGGTTTCACCTCTCGTTCCGTTTAAACCCTTGACTTAAAATATAGCTAGACTATAGCTAGCTAGACTATAAATATGTCACTAACAAATAATGCAACTTTCTTTGGTAAAATAATTTGCAGTTAACCAGAGATTACCTCGCTCAATTACTACAACCTCAAAAACAATTCACAAACACAATATAGCTCTTTATAATAATATATAGCATAGATACAAATGAATCCCTATTCCTCTTGGTCACGGTATTGCGCGTGAACAGCTGGACCGATATCACTAATTATTTTTGTTGTTGCGTTTGTGATTGTCAGGAAAAGGATCTTATGACAGAAAAAAAAACTTCTTAACCACCATATGAAATTTTGTAATGTCACCTTATGCCGCATGCCGTATGACCTAACGTTGACAGAATGCTGCTCTAAATGCAAATCACGGTTAGATCAGAGCTATCACGCGCAATTTTAAAAGTTCAATTGAATGAATAGTTTTAGTTAAGACAGGATAACGTCTGTCGGGTCAGCTAATATAGCATAGATTGCACTTGTGTCATTGCAATTTTACTTACACGGGTTAGATTCTTTGATGGGGTTACTTTGGGGGGGGGATAGTGTGACGAGTATATAATAAGAAGTTTTTATTAATGAATCAGCTGAAATAAATTAGTGTTCAATAACATTAAAAAAACATGAAATAATTATAAATGCAAAATTTGATGAGGGTGGTATGTGTGCATGCTCGTTAAATCAAATAACATAAAATAAGTACGGATTAAACTTGACTCACGGATTATAACAATCGAGACCAAGCTCAACGTACTTTCCGAGGCACGAGGGGTACACCTTCGACCAACCAAGCCAGGAAAGAAATCATAGATTTTACACAAAAAATCTTGTCCCGCCTGGGGATCGAACTTATTATCTCCGAGACTACCGCTACGCAACGTTTGTTGTCATGAAATTTATACACCACAAAAAATACAATAAGGCTATAACACAAAGCAGGTATAACTTAAATTTATATCATGAATCATAAAGTATGTTACAATCAACAAAGCATACGCATAAAATTATTTGCTCGATAAATTTGTGGCAACAAAGAAACCGTTCCGGTCCAAATACGGTTACCCGGGTGTGACCCGGTAACCGGACTACCGGACACACGGGTCTACAAGCTACCAGCTACAGATTGGCAACTTGCAAAGTAAACGAGGGGATAATAATATTTAAACTCTGTTTGATATCTGAAAGTATGTTAATTGGTATTTGCTTACAGATACTTGGGACTCAAATATGTGTTGTGCGTGATTTTATGTGTGAGTTCGTGCGTGAGAGTATGAGTGTGTGAGAGTGTGATGATAACTTTGTGAGTTTAGGGAGAATTGGATTAATTTTAATTGTTTAGCTTGGAGTTAATGTGGTTTAATGTTTATCTATCAGTTCGGAATTGGAACTTGAATTCATACGACTGTTTTAGTTTGAAATGTTGTGGCGAAGTTAGTTGGAAAAGGTATAAATTAACATAATTAATGAGAAGACGGTGCGACGAATGTTTAGTTACGATATCTCGTTGATCGAAGGTTTGAGTAGTCGAGTGAGTTGCTCTGAAACAATACTGCTTTATTAATAATTGTAAAATAAAATTTATTTTAAAAAAAGGATTCCTCTGAGTTTCGTGACAGTTCTTCTCAGAGTTGCCACGTCCAGAACTGGTGGTAGTAAAAGAAAGGGACGCATCATACACAGTAGTTTTCGGTTAAATTTAAACAATATATAAGGTGCTCTCAAAATATATAACATAGGTATCTTTAAAAGTAATGTACGTGTCATGATGTGTAGTGATTGTTAGTGAAGATATTAAATTATACCAAATTGGGACTAAATAACTCCTTCTTCAGCCTTCGGATAGTTGCATCCCAGAATTTAGACACATTTTTGAGCATATATATATTAACACTAGATATTTTCTCATTTTAATTTAGTTCCCATTAGAAACGTCACGTAACGTCCTGTCATCCTGGCTGAATCGACAATGGAACTCTATCTAAAATTGCAGGCTTCAGTCCTGTCTGTCTAAGTTTAATATACTCAAAATTTAAACTACATTTAACGTATAGTATTTGTAAAGAACAACATCTACACATTCAAACATTCTCAAATTAGTAGGATATCTTTTGAGCAACGAAATAATTGCATTATTCCAATACACTTTTAAATCAATATTGAAGTGTCATCCCATTTATCAACAAAAATCGGCGATGTATACGTCACACTGGAGATGCTGTCACCACAAATCACATTAAACATGCAATTTGTTAGCTCGGTACATGTGACGTTGAGGTGTCATAACAAGCTGTAATATCTTTGAACAAGGGATTTTCATACTAAAATGCAACAAATATTTTGAGAGAAAAATTGAAGTAAGCTTTAGTTGATTTTTAATATGGTTTTTAAAAAAGAGAAGTTTTAAAGAATATCCTTAGCAGTTGTTTTTCTTATTATTATTATTAGAATTTACACAAAGATTTCTTGTCCGATGTGGAGATCGAATCCACGACCTCCGAGACTTAAAGCGAGAGAGAAATTTAACTCAAAATCTACGGAAACAATTTCTAAAATTGTTTTACCACTTTATAAGTAATAAGGCAATATTTATGACGAAGTTTCCACGGCACCGTGAGTGCCAAAACCTAAAAATTAAACATGAGTTACACGGGTGAAAATGCGCGCGGGAAGCTAGTGTATTATAAAAATATGCGTTAATGACTTTTTAGTCACAAAGAAGTCGCAAGTGATGAGTTCTCCCTTATTTTATTTAGTGTCACAGAATTATTCGTAACGAACTCTCCTTCATATTATTTTAAGTTAACTTATAATTTTAAGCCATTTTAAAAACGTCAGTACCTAACCTAAGAGTGTAAAAATACTAACTATAAAAATTCGGATGCAGAATTTTCTCTTTGATATTTTCATATGTATTTTTTGTTTCCCTGAAATCCAGGTTATGAGAGTAAAGCTAGTTCGCGTTTGAAAAATAAAACCTTATGTAGCTTAGTTTTATTTTTGACTAAATATTCAGTGTATAATAATTTGACCTATATTAGAGATAGCACAAATGTCAGGGTACGAGATGGCATTATCTGGGGGCACGGCAGTGCCCCCCCAAGTCGAGTAAGAAAAAAAAAAAAAAAAAAAAAAAGGTGCACGGCCGTACCTATCTTTTCTCGAAGCAACTCAGCCGATTTTCGACCCTCTATAACTTCGTTGTGAATGAAGATAGGAGCCTGAAATTTCAGAACCTAAGCAGGCTTTGTAAAACTACAACATATTTCAAATTTCATTCAATTTGAACCAGTACTTTAAGAATTATAACTACTCAAAGTTCGGTAATTTCGGTAATTTTGTCACTCGCTCACACGTGATTGACCGATCATCAAAATGTTTAGGCACTTCTAGCAGAAGTAGAAGCTTCAAATTTTGAGTACTAGTAGAGTTTAGTGTAAAACTCATGGGAAAATTCCAACATTTTGCAATTTCGGTCCAGTTGTTAAGTTTCATCAACTGCATTAATAACTTTGTTATTTCTTATAAATGTATAGGATTACAAAGTTACATTTGCAGTCAGTGAATCAGTGTAAATGAATATGTATGATTTAATGGAAGAATAGGTGTAGATCTAGACCTAGATGCGATTATGTTGAAAGATGGTGGCTAAGTGGTTACGTTAGTTGCTCCAGACCTGGTTTTCTGCGTTCGATTCCCACCCGGGACAATTATTCGTCTGAAATTAAAACAGTTGTATTGAGTCAGGGGGTGCTTTGTTTTCGTTAAACTATCGAGCGGTGCGACCTTCGCGACACAGGGATTAATTTAACAAATAAAAAAAAAATCGAAGGAAAAAAAAAAATCTCAATGGAATGTAAAAGCAACTGTGCTATGAACGATAGTATACTAACAGGCCGCGGCCCCTTGAGAAGTAGGGACCCCGTGTACTCTGGCATCCCTGAAACTGGTTATTTGGACCCAGGAGAGCCCGCAACACCATTTGAGTCGCGGACGCTGCCATAGGGTATCCCAGATAGGCAACAGTTCCTGGGCCCCTAACCAATTGTGGTCAGAGGAGTAACCGGGGGTTTAAGTGTTTTTCTCTCAAGGTATGATTTGCATTCCACTGCTATGGAGAAGGCGAGTCCCACATACCCCACCGCTCGTGCGGGAACGCCGCAGAGTCGGAGGAGATGCGTAAAATTCTTGCATTCCCCCCGGACAAACACTACGGCTTCCACGCTTCCCGTTCGTCACAGAAAGACGGTCACTTTCTTTCAAGTAATTAACAAGTCTTACTGCGATATCGCAGGTATACACACACACCACGTTTTATTTATCTGACACAAACTGTATTTGCATATTTATTTTATCAAATATTTTTTACACAGTTTGATGTTAACTAGGTAGCTTTAAATTTACTTATGTACATATTAGCTTGTGGCCGCGACTTTGTCTCTGTGGAAAAGTTACTTTGACCCGCGACATAGATAAAAATTTCCCTAGTGCGGGAGCTGTCTCAAAAAAAGCCAAAATCGGACATGTGCCAAAGTTCCATTAAAAGCAGTTTAGTAATTTCTTTATTTAAAAACCTTTGACAGTGAGGCCGTGAGTGCCATACATAAGTTCATGTTAATCCTCTGTTAAGCTTGATGTTGTAGTTTTCGATTAGGTACATTGACAATATTTATAATGAATGAGAGATAACAATTTTACATAAGGATTAATTTTAAATGACGTTTGACGAGTGCGACGAATATCAATAAACCATAAAAAAGTACACGACGCAGCTGCTCTTGTTACGTATGGTGAGTGTTGCCATGCCAGCTAGGTACGTAGGTATTCATATATTCGTAAGTTAAGTTATTTTGTAAATAAAGGCACCGAGTTACGAGTCTGGACGGTTTACATTTAATTTAAGTCTACTTTGGAACGATTAAAGCGCAGGAATCCTCCATTTGTGCATACAATAGACTCAAACCGGCCAAGTGCGAGTTGGACTCGCGCACTAAGGTTTCCGTACCATTTTCAAGTGCCTACCTATTGCCGTTATAGATATCGAGCAAAAAAGGCCGCAAAAAAGTTTGTTGTATTGGAGCCCCCCTTAATTATTACATTTATGTTTAGTTTGTTAATATAGCAACAGAAATACATAATTTGTGAAAATGTCAACTGTTTAGCTATCGCGGTTCTTGAGATACAGCCTAAATCCGTTGTAGGTATTCAAAAAAATTATGTAAATTGTAAAGCAAAGGAAAAAGGTACAACTATCTACAAAAAGAAATGAGATGCCATCAAAAACATACTTGTAAAAAAACCCAAGTCTCGTAACGCAGTTCTTTTGCCGTTAAAAGTTGTGAGATCTATGTAATACCAAGTCGGTTAATTTATTCAGTCCCTACTTAAGGGACCTTCTGTCTTAAGCTATTACGTAATTATCTCACCTTACAGAATCTTATTTTGACCTTATCAAAGTTCAAAACTTTTATGTTATGAATATTAGATTGACTTGGCCATCGCAATAAACACTTGTGAGACACATTCTAATAGTATCCGATGGCCAAGTTAATTTATTATTTAAAACTTAAAAGTTTCGAATTTTGATAAGATCATTTTAAGAGTCTGTTAGGTGAGATAGTTACGTAATAGCTTAAGACAGAAGGTCCCTTAAGTAGGGACTGAATAAATTAACCGACTTGGTATTACATAGATCTCACAACTTTTAACGGCAAAAGAACTGCGTTACGAGACTTGGGTTTTTTTACAAGTATGTTTTTGATGGCATATACCTTTATGTTTAAATAATTAGCAACATGAAGTGGCAACGAGTAGGACACATAGCTCGAAGAACTGACGGCCGATGGAGCAGAAAGGTTCTCGAGTGGAGACCACGAACTGGCAAGCGCAGCGTGGGACGACTGCCTGCATGATGTACCGACTTCATGAAGGTCGCATGGAGTCAGTGATGCAGGCAGCTAGCAATCGTTTCCACTGGAAATCGATGGGGGGCCTCCCCCATCGATTCCCTATGTTCCCTATGTTCAGCAGTGGACGAGAACGGGCTGATGTGATGATGATGATTATGTTTGTACCAATAACCAGTGTTAAACCTAAGCAAGTGGGTTTTGAATGAAATTAGATGCACATTTTATAATTATAATAAAACGAGATTCCCGCGCGCGGTTTCATCCTCGCAACTCCCGTTTCCATCGAAGCTATAACTAAATTTAGTCATAGCCTTCCTCGATAAATGGGCTATACAGGATTATTTGTAAAACACCAATAACCTCTTAAGAGGCCATTGTACTCATCGTTATGAACAACTTCTAGTATGGGACAAAATCCAAAATCGCAAAAAAAAACAGCCGTTCCCTACATTTATGTTCGTTGAACTCGTCAAAATGTAGCTGATTTTTTTGTGATTTCAGCATTGCTAACATAGTTTTAGTGTTTTACAAATATACTTTGTAGTTTCAAATCGGATCAGCGCGTTCAAACAAATATACAAACTTTCAGATTTATATAGATAGTAGATATAGGTACTTGAATTTTAGGGAATCCGTGAGATATCGCTTTAATTTTATTATTTTTATGACACAATTTTTTTATATTGTTATTTTTATTTGAACGATGTTATACAAATGTTATCAATTTCCATACAAACACGCGCAGATCTTTATAATATTAACTTCTCCTGCACCAAGGTTGAAAAAAATTGCCTACCAAGTTCCGATAGAATATTATTATGCTTACAGTCAAACACAAAAAGATAGAACAGATAGCATTACACCCAACAAGTGTATTTAGCTTGCTTATATTAGCTTAGATTATCACACCAGATACTTAACGTTTGGGGTGGTAAGAGTCACTTAATCAAACCAGGGTAGCAGGGACAACAATGTCCGTACATCAACTCAATTCTGTACGTGTTCTGTTCAAACGCCACGCCATTGCCGCTAACATCTTTTGTCCTTATGCAAATGCACAACTTGTAGAAAAGCAATCCAATTTGACGCTAAATCCCACGAGATATAAGTGCATACCGCAGTTTTAAATTAAATTTTACGAAAACCAACGAAAATACACCTTAACCTGAACAATGTTAGGTTTAAAATTAGTGTATTAGAGTTTCTAAGAGGTTGCTTAGTTTTGCGCTATTCTGAGTTTCATTTGTAAAGGCGGTGATACATGTATTGCTAGAATCTGAAGGGAAGTCATAAATAAAATGAATATACTGAGTTTGTTCTCTTTGAAATTGTACCTTTAGAAAGAAAGAAAGACAATACATTTATTTACGGCATATAATTAACATAGAAACAAAGAAAATAAATAAATAAAGAAAATAATAAAAATTTATGATTTCTACAACAATTATATTATATTTCAAAATTTGAGATTAATAAAATTCGACCACCGGCAGGATTCGAACCTGCATCTTTGGGTAAAGCCCCCAATGCCTTAACCAATTAGGCTACGGTGGAACCACAGCCGGTCATCGAACTTTATTAATCTCTTTGTAACACGTCTCTAAGGAGGACGTTAGTGCCATCTATCGGTAATGATTCGCATTACTTCGATAAATATCGCCAAAGTTACATTTGGTATTAAATATTAAACGATGACACCGCCCGTTTTTCACATTATTTAAATGTTTTTAACTCTTTATGGAAAAGATTACCTTATACTATATTTCAAAATTTGAGATTAATAAAATTCGACCACCGGCAGGATTCGAACCTGCATCTTTGGGTAAAGCCCCCAATGCCTTAACCAATTAGGCTACGGTGGAACCACAGCCGGTCATCGAAATTCATTAATCTCTTTGTAACACGTCTCTAAGGAGGACGTTAGTGCCATCTATCGGTAATGATTCGCATTACTTCGATAAATATCGCCAAAGTTACATTTGGTATTAAATATTAAACGATGACACCGCCCGTTTTTCACATTATTTAAATGTTTTTAACCCTTTATGGAAAAGATTACCTTATACTATATTTCAAAATTTGAGATTAATAAAATTCGACCACCGGCAGGATTCGAACCTGCATCTTTGGGTAAAGCCCCCAATGCCTTAACCTGGTTCGAATCCTGCCGGTGGTCGAATTTTATTAATCTCAAATTTTGAAATATAGTATAAGGTAATCTTTTCCATAAAGAGTTAAAAACATTTAAACAATTATATTATTATGCATCATAAATGGGCACTGCATGCTTTAGCATAAAGCTACATCAATAATCTAAAAAATCATTGCGGCAGCGCTGGTATTTTAGACATAACAGATTCTATAGGTACATAATTAAATACTATATTATTATTCTCGATAGTTTTTTTTTTTTTTAGATGATTAAAACTTGTGCTGTTTCTAATAGACGATTTCAATAATGGTAAAACGAGTTTGTTATTCAAATCCAACCTTTATTTATTTCCGCTAGTTGTAAAGATATGTTTTGACCGATAGATGTTGAAATAAATTGGGTAATAATATAAAAGCTTCTGAAGATTAATTTATTAATAACTAGCGGCCCGCCCCGGCTTCGCACGGGTGGACATTTATACCCTACCCCTGCCCTACCCTACCCCTACCCTAACCCTACCCTACTCCTACCCTACCCCTACCCTACCCTACCCCTACCCTACCCCTACCCCTACCCTACACCTACCCTACCCTACCCCTACCCTACCCTACCCCTACCCTACCCCTACCATACCCCTACCTTACCCCTACCCTACCCTACCCCTACCCTACCCCTACCCTACCCCTACCCTACCCTACCCTACCCTACCCTACCCAACCCTACCCCTACCCAAAAATATCCTATGTCCTTCTCCCAGTTCTTAGCTACCTCCCTACCAATTTTCAGCCAAATCGGTTCAGCCGTTCTTGAGTTATAAATAGTGTAACTAACACGACTTTCTTTCGTTTTTAAAATGTATTCTGCTATTCGGGACGGAAACAAATCCAACAGATCAAAAACCATGGCAATCGGTCCAGCCGTTCTCGAGTTATAAGTGTTGTAACAAACACGACTTTCTTTTATATATATAGATATTACATATTTTTGAACGATAATACAAATGTATACTAATTAATGTGTTTTTATTTGTTACAGGTAGGTCAATTCCTTTTTATGCAGAAAAAGATAGTGGTAAGTGAGAAATACTATCGTATTAATTAAAAAAAAGAAATGTTACTTAAATTATCAATACGAAAATTAAAAATACTTTATTCTCATAAATCTTAATATTTTCAACAAAACATTTTCAAAAGGCTCTTAGTTATATTACATCTGGACAGCACCGGTGTCTCAGTGGTTAGGTAGTGGCTTCTGAGTCATAGTGTTCTGCTTTCGATTCCCACCTAGAACAAATATTTTTGTGAAACACAGATAATTGTTCTGTGTCTGGGTGTGATTTGTGTCCGCAAATTGAGTGTTTGTAAAGTCCCCCGCGACACAGGGAATAAATACCCTAGTGCGGGAGATTAAAAAAAAAAAAAAAAATTCCATAATAATAAAAAATCTGAATAAAAACGCTACCATGAGCACCTGCCTTTAAACTTTTGCAAGTGAACCCAACACTTAGTAACTAGCGGTACAGAATATGAACGTCATAAGAGCATTGTCCCGAGATAAGCCAACAATGCATGCTAATTCTCTCTACCCTGTTTTATCTCGCTAAGGTAATTCCTGCGTCTGCTGTCGGTTTTGGTAACGTTTAGTTTTACCTTAATTTTAAAAGCCATTTCCTAAAATGTGGATACAATTTTCATGTTATTAATTGCTTTCCCTAATGCTTGCTATGCTATTCTATTCTTATTGTGTGTTGTTAATACAATGGTAACGAAGGGTACTATATTTATTTTTAAAAAAACTGACCTCCCGCTTACCCTTCTGGACTTATCTCCATTACAGGAAGGATGGGCAGAAAATCTTTGTTACAACCTAAAAAATACTTTTGTCATTTCTTTCATACCCATTTTTAATATATTTCGGTTTCATTGCATATGTAGCCTAGTAGAATAAACAAATCTAACCGTAAATAACACGCAAACAATTAACTGGCGACCGCTAATAAACCAGAAATAAGCATTAATTGTTATTATTCACGGAAAACGCGACTATTTAGCATTTAGCCGCGTGGCTTTGAATAATGCTGCCTATTGTGATACGGGCTAAGTGAGTAGCCACAATTAAGCTTAAAGGATAGGTGGTTATTGAAAATATTTTGCAATTAAACTGAAACGTAATGTATTTAATCAACAATTTGATTAGATACTAGAGGCCCGCCCCAGCTTCGCACGGGTGGACTTTGATACCCAATGTTACTCAAGGATAATGTAGCATTTTAATAGTGAAAGAATTATCGAAATCCGTTCAGTTGTTTTTGAGTTTGTTCGAAACAAACCTTCCTTCCACTTGCTACCACTTTTACTTTTTTTTTTTGTCCGTTGTGAAATGCATTGACGCATTCCCACCGCCGCTGCAGCGTATTCGCGCGCTGGCGGTGGGATATGTGGGACTCGCCCTCTCCATACCGTGGTTATGCTAAATACCTACACCACTAAAACCTCCCGGACACTCCTTCGATCCGCCGTTGGCGGGGGCCGGGTACGCATGAGCAATCCGGCCCCCCGACGGCACCCGCGGCCAATATGGTACCGCGGGATCTCCAGGGCAATGGTACTTTTAACCTAGCTTTTATTAAGAACGTGCTCGATTTGTACGTGGAACGTCGACATAGGTCTTCCCCGTCTAACACTTCCGTCGACATTCGCCTTTTAAATTTTACTAGTTAGCCTTATATCACTCATTCTCTCTATATTTGATAAAACATATTACAATGTTGTTGTACGGTTTTATACCAATGGTACACAGTTTTATTGCTCAAGGAGCACATATTATTATAATAATGTAGGTATCACAGTGAACCGGCAAAATCCTTCGTCATGTGACACACGCTTGATAAAACGCACGCCCAATGTTTGGGCAGCCTTAGAAGCCTTTAGTAACAATAAAAAATAAGGACCAACTAACAGTTGGCTTCTTAATAAAGAACCCAAGACAAATACATTTGTCACAACTTAGTCGTCCAAGGTTAGCCTCTAGGTTAAGATATTTAATCAACACGTTATTTCGCGACAGCATAAAGACAGACAGTCGTAAAGTAAGACTCGGGTTAGATTATTAACTCATATATGTGACTGCGTCGTATGAAGATTCAGTTGATGAATTGCTTCAAACACCGCAACGCTTTTGTATGATAAGGAAAGTTTTAAATAAGTAGATGCCTAAAATAATCGTAAAATAATTGTCAGGTGTTGTATAACTATTAGTACCTGAAACCCTATAATTATTATTCAAAATTATAAACTGTCTTCTATTGTATTATTACATTGGTATATAGCCCTTTTTCCTCAAGTCCGGCTCGCATTAGGCTGCCAGATCGCTTTTCTTATTACGAGGTCAACACGGTATCCACGCTTGCCTAAAAAATCGTTTTTAAAACTAAAATAAGTAGTTGCTCCTGGCCAAAATATTTTCTAAATTTTTACGAATCAACTTAAGCTTTTCTTTATTTATACGAAACCTTTTTACCACCAACTTTAATATTGACGTATTTATTAAGTTAATAAAGCGACCGACTCTTCAAACCTTTGCTGTTCTTGGAGGGTGGGAAATGTTTAGGATTGAAGAACGAGGGAAAAATGTAAAAAGGTAAATGCTTATTTTGAAGATCCATAGGGAGTTCTAATTTGATTTGCATATAATTTAGACACCGCGACAGCATATTCCGTAGCGTGGAAGAGATCTATCGGTTGTCTTTAGTACCTTTTGTCCCTTTGTAATTAGTTTATACTAGTTACTTTCCATGACTTTGTCCTGTATACCTAAAACCAGGCACACAAAATAGCTTATTACCTTATAAAATTAGTCCAGTGAATGTCTCGTTAAAATCGATCCAACCGTTACTAGATTAGATTAACTGGAAAAAAGGCAGAAAGACAGATAGAGACAAACAAAAATATACACATAAATATATTTGTTAAGTTTGACCAAAAAAAAATGGATCTCACAAATTGAACAGTGCCAAGTTTAATAGTGCCAAGGCTAGTGCGAAGCCCTTATAAATCTATACTAATATATAAGAGTGAAGAGTTTGTTTGCTTGAACGCGTTAATCCCAGGAGGAAGTACTGGTCCGTTTAAAAAAAATATTTTTGTGATAGCCCATTTATTGAGAAAGGCTATAGGCTACATTTAAATCTGATATTACCACGGGAGTTAGGGACACGAGAAACTATTGTTGATATATTGTAACACAATTGTAAACAAAATATGTTATCTGATTACATTCTATGTAAATAATTACCTTCTTAATCGAAATCCAGAATATATTTTACAACATTAATTAATTCAGTTTGTTCCGAAAACTTTTTACAGTCAACACATGTTAAAGTTTCCCCAACAAAAGGGAAAACACAGAATACGTAAAATCAACCCTTTTTTACATAGAATTGTATATTTAATCTGATTCTAACACCGTCCCTCGGTTACAAAAACCAACCCCACTAACCAGACATTTTTATCACCGGCCATTTCTACATTTATAAAGTCATACTAGAAACTTCCCGTGGTTTCACTCGTAAGCAAAGCGTCTAAACGTGTTGTAAAGTTTTGTTTTATATAGATATACCTATGTTAATACAGCTTATATCATATATTTTATTTGAATATTCAATGTGTTACGTAGAGGCACACATTATCACACATTCTATATACCCATATAGACACACTCCTGGTATTCTACGAACGATCAATACTATGATGTGTAGATACCCATCATCATCATCAGCCCATATAACGTCCACTGCTGAACAAGGGCCTCCTCCCGAAGGAAGCTTTTGCCATAGTCATCACGCTTGGCAGGTAGGTTGGTGACCGCAGTATTATGTTGTAACACACAAGGAATACGCTGCTGCCCATTCCTTGGTATAAAATTGGTATATATGATGTTATAACAGACCCAGCAAGAAATTTTAGAATCTAAGTACACACTTTTACGGCGTGGGGATCGAACCCAAGATCTCAGAGATTTTAAGCGAGCCAAATACCGCTACGCCACTGAGATCCAAGATATAATCTACCTCTGTAGCAAGAATCATCCATATTGGATTAGTAGTTTATGCATGTAAAACTAACAGACAGATCTACAGACAGAGTCAATTTCAGCTTCACGTATATGGATGAAGTCATGGGGATTACAAATCCGGCGTATAATAACATAAATTATCCCAGCAGCTCTATCTCTCGACACAGGCGTACCCGGGAAACGAGTGTAGTAATTAAAAACTTCCTTCCTATTTCCGTAGTACTGTAGTACTAACACTAACGATTATGGCCGCCGCTTAGCCGTAGTGAAAGTTTAACAGAAGGTTTAGTTTTCATTATTTATAACTGCCTACACTTGCTGCATATATTTTGTGTTAAAGTTTTATGTTAAATATGATACAACTAAAAGTAGCAAATTAAAATTAAGTCTGATATGTATACGTGGAGTATATAAATTGTTTAATAAATGACAACTATGGCACTAGTGACATCTATTCCTGTGTCGCGGAAGACTTTACAAACATTCAATTCATGGACACAAAGTACACCCACAAATATCCGTGGTTAACACAAATAATTTTCCCGGACGGGAATCCAACCCAGTACATAGAACCGGCCTCAGAAGCAACTACGGTAACCACTGAGTCAACGGTGCAGTCAAGTCAAATAACTAGATGACGGGCGCCGGGCACGCTGGCGTAGTCAAAACATTGTGTAATTTTTCGAGGATTTTTCGAGGATTTTTCAAAACTTTCCTTCATTAATACAAGCACATTCAAAAATAAGAGCAATATAAAAATAAACAGAAATAAGCCAAATCTATCAAGAAGTTTTCAAGATATGTCCATAATATAAACAAACATTTTATATTTTCGGGCCATCATATCTATCCATCTAAATATTTAATAGGAACACCGTTTGCTTGCTTTTATGTGAAACTAGCTTCCCCCACACGGTTTCTCCCGCGTGACTCCAGTTCCCGTGGGAACTTCATTATTAATTATAAGCCTATTTCATCCAGGCATAGTGTAGCTTTCCAACGGTGAAAGAATTTTTCGAATCGTTCGGAGTGAATACTCCAAACGAACTTCTTTTTTTTCGGACGGACATAATGTAGCTAGCTAGGAGGCTATTGGTACTTCATCGGGCATATTGAAGCGTATTTAAAGTAGCACAAGCTTCATGGCTAACTACAAATAACTATCCGAAACAAAAAGCTCTCACATATATGCGATAAATAATGCAATGATCACAACTGCTGGTCCATAATTTTTCCTACTTGAATATTTATCTCTCTCATATTCGTTTGCTACATCAAGTAGTAGTTAACATTTCGCTCACGACGGCAGCACGTGTTGCGGGTCTGAACCCTTTCGTTTTTATGCCTTTACGATTTGTACTCTCTACTTATACTGTTTATTTAAAGGCTCATTTTCGGACCCAGGTTTTATAAAGTCGTATTTTTTATAGGATTGCCGGGTACAGTTGCTGTGTATACCTACACAAGTAATGTGTTGTATTTGGAAAAAAAATGTTAAAGCTGAGTTATTTTACAATGCGTTAAAGAAAACTGAAATTTGGAAATGGAGTTCATGTTTTTCCTACGGAGTTGGTCGGTAGCAGTAGAAGCAAAAAATGTTAAAGGATTCTTGAGTGGTTACTCGTACATTATGTCCGCGGATCCATACGCAACATTTTATGCATATTATTATTACCTTTAAACCTTTTTCGATTGTTGTGATCTTTTACTACTTAAGTGGGTGAAATTTTACTACTTAAGTTTGTACGGAACCCTCGGTTCGCGACTCCGACTCGCAGTTGGCCAGTTTTTTTTATAGTTAACTAGCTTCCCGCGCGCGGTTTCACCCGTGTAACTCCAGTTCCTGGGAACTTCATAATTAACTACCTCAATTAACTTCTCAATACATTTACGAAAATATAATGCATGTTAGACATAATTTAAATAAATATCAAAAGAGAAGTGCTTTGCACACAATAAATACTAGAAATAAACATAAATTGTGTGCTGAATACCACCGTTTACAGAGAGTTCATTCTTCTTTTGTGGGGCTTAGTGTGCGCATGTATAATAAGATCCCAGAATATGTGCAGGATTTACCTCTTAATAAATTTAAAATCGAGGTTAAGAATACCCTAATGAAAAAGGGTTATTACACAATCAATGACTATATTAATGATAAAACTGCATGGTGCAGGCAGTAAAGCAAAATCATTCTCACAATAAGTACCTATCATTACCTATAGCTTGTACCTATAATTGTATTTTAAAAGTATTCATAAAATGGTTACATATTTTAATTTGTATAAACTCACTTGTATTGGAACATGCTATGCTGAGTTAAAGATTAGATATTTTTTATTATTATTGACTCCACAAATGCTACTGTCAGTGAGTTCGTCATGCTCCCTTTGTTTGTCATTGCTTGCGGTGGCGATGTGAGTCGGGTCGCCTCCTTCCCTCTAATATGGCGAGGGAGGCGATGGCTGTGTGCTCACACGTCATACTCGTGAACGGGTGCTGCTTGCGGTGGCTGGTCGTCTTGCTGATGGATGTATTTGAGGTGATAGTTTTTGTGTCCTCTATGACGAGAGATATACCTCGTGTAGTTTGTTACTTAAAAATGTGCGTGGATGTTTCCTCCGTTTTCATGTGCAAGAGGTTATTTTTCTTTTGCTTGAGGATATCTAATAAATACTTCGCCTATACTGATGAAAACGTTTCAGAGCGTACATCAGCGCACATAGTAAAATTGCAATGTATTCACTGAGATATTGTAAACAAGTTTGATAAAAAAAAAATGGAAGATACTAAAACACAAAAAAAGATGACGGAAAAGAACAACCCCGGAGTTTCTTTCTTCCTTTCTTCTCCGGGTCGTCCACTTAGGTAGCTAGTGAAAGGTTGCAGGTTAGCTAGGGTAGGATTCTCGCCGGCGAGGACCGCGTTGCGCCCCTACCCCCGCCCTGTAATTGAGCGCCTGTAGTCGGTGCCTGTGATCATATCCTCTTTATATCTACCTTTTTTTTTTACTTCAGTGGCACCCTGGGTCGTGGTCCTAAACCCCATAAGGGTGCCCTCAGGTGTGTGCCACTTAGATATAATGTGACCACTTGCAATTTGGATGCGGTTTTAATTTCTTCTTATAATAATAATGATTGGTTAATTGCAAAAAATGCCATAGGACAGACGGACGGACTACGCAATCTGTATATTTGCTATTGCCTACCTACTACTGTAAGTTACCTAGTCGGATATTTTATAGAGTAAGAATTATCTGTTAGTTATAGGTTTGTGTTTTTTTTTTAATAATTAATTTATCTTCTAACATTGTAATTCTGACAAGTGCAAGTGTATGTAAATACCTAAGTGCTGAATAAAATTCATTATTTCATTATTTCATTAAATATAGCCTATGTCATCAGGGGATTAGTGTAGCTTTGCAAATGTGTTTTTTTTTTAAATCGGTCCTATAGTTTCGGAGCCTATTCAATACAAACAAACAATCAAATCTTTCCTCTTTATAATATTATAACTAATATTAGTATCAGTAATATTCCTTGTTTTAAAATAGATATTACAGACTTGTTTTGCTTTGAATACCGTCCATTTTGCAGTACCGATACATTAATCGGTTAAGCCAATTTCTTTGGCGGAATAAAATAAGGCAAAATGATTAATAGCTAGTAGAAACGACGTAATAACCGAGAACTATTTAAATACTACGTCCAATAGGGAATAAATCAACCTTCGCTAGGCTTTAAACATCTATTCTGTGGCCTATTTACTAAACTAGTACCTATAAAGTGCCACAGCAGCAAAAATATAGCCGTACATTGTAAGGAAAATCAGGTCCATTTTGTATCTTTTTTCTTTGGGTTTTGTGTGAAAAAAGAAAGAAAATTATTTGCTTTTTCTTAATTAACTAACTTAACTAGAGTTTACCTGCTCAATTCAATAAAATTACTTTTCTTATTTAGATGTTATCAAAGACACTGTAATATTTGTACCAGCTTAATATTATTTATTTAAAACAAGTTTATTATATAAAATCTACTTTCGCACTAGGAAAATCCCTGTGTCGCGGGGGACTTCACAGACACATAATTCCCACCTACCATCATTGTCTCTGCACTATTTAAAGGTTGACTGAAAGAGAATGCGTCTGGCATTAAGTCCGCCCAAAACAATTTTTTTTTTGTACTGAAGTTATTAAATAAAAATAATAATTCACGGACACACAGCGCACCCAGACTCAGAACAAATATTCGTGGTTCTCACAAATAATTGTCCCGGTTGGGAATCGAACCCAGAACACTACTTCTTAGAAGTCACTGCCATAACTAGTGAAAGGTTGCAGGTTAGCTAGGGTAGGATTCTCGCCGGCGAGGACCGCGTTGCACCCCTACCCCTGCCCTGTGATCCAGCGCCTGTAGGCCGATCACTTCCTTTTATGTTCATAAATCTGACTTATATATCAGTGGTACCACTGGGTCGTGGTCCTAACCCCTTAAGGGTGCCCCCAGGTGTGTGCCACTTAATTGTTTGTTTTTTTTCCAAATTTTTCTATATTGAACCATTAAAGTCTAAAATAATTAATATGAACATAAACTTATTATGAGTAGAGAAATTAATGACCAGCTGACGGACGGTCTACTTTGTCTGTAATATCCTACAATTTGCTACCGGTTAATTAAGTATCTAGTTTAATTCATAGAATAAGAATAATTGTGTAACATTGTGATTCTGACAAGTACAAGTGTATGTAAATACCTAAGTGCTGAATAAATTCATTATTTCATTATTATTATTTCATTGCCATACTGCAGTATTGACTTGCCGATATGACATAGTTTTCTTATGTTAATTGTATAAAAAAACAAACATTAGTTATAACTAATGTTTGTATTTTTATTTGAACGGGTCGCTAGTATAAACTTTTCAACCGACTTTATCAGAAGGAGGTTCTCATCAGGGTTTCGACAGTGTGAATCGATTTAGATGATTCTTTTTTTATTTGAAAACTAGTGCTTCCCGCGTAGTCCCATTTCAATGTGGTAAATTCTAGTTCTGACAAAGGCATCCATGAGAATGCCGAATGAGTCTTAATCAATATCACTCCAACCGATTTCGATAATTCTTTTATTCATTGTAAAGGATAGTTTGATGAGAGTTTGTTTAGGTTCTGATCATGGTTTTTTATTTTCAATTGTAATTTTTTTATCATATATTAGAGACCCGTACAGAAAAAATAACTCGTGTAAAATGATATTGATATTCTTTCGCCCATCTTAATTTAGAATGTGTATCTTTTAAATACACCCGTTTCATTAAATATTGATGTTCTAAAAGCATTGAAACTCGGCGTGTTCTCAAATACAAAATGATTATGAATACGATATAAGGAAACTGACTTGAGAAATACACAAGAAAAGCTTTGTTTTAAGAAACTTTTCCCCTTTTATATAGAACAACAGCGCCATCTGCATACAAGTGCACCTTGTATTGTTTTTTTTTTCATCATATTTGGTCATCTCAGTTGGGCGCATTGGATTGGTGCAAAGAAACATTACTTCTCCGACAATTTTTCTGATTCTTAGATTACTTAGGTTATGAATACACTAAACTATTGAAACTGCAAAAACATCAGTAAATGTGTTCCGGCTAATCTAAGAAATGTTTGATTATAATAGTTACTTTCTAGGCACGCGGGTATCATCAAGCAAGATTATAGTCAAACGTAAGTCTTATTTAATTTAAAAAAAAAAGATTTTAAATACAGGCTACATTTTATATCGTCAGTATGTTTATTTGTCCGTGCATTCCGCCCAATCTCTAAACGGTGGTACCAATTTAAAATAAACTTCGTAAAGTAAAATAAGGATTTTATAAGGTACTAGCGACCCGCCCCGGCTCCGCACGGGTACAATGCTGATGTATTATACATAATAATATAAACCGTCCTATTAAATCCCTCTATCTATTTAAAAAAAACGCATCAAAATCCATTGCGTAGTTTTAAAGATTTAAGCATACATAGGGATATAGGGACAGAGAAAGCGACTTTGTTTTATACTTTGTAGTGATATATAAACTTTATAAAATCCTTATTTTACGCGGACGAAGTCACGGGCAGCAGCTAGTATTACAAAAAAATTGAATTAAATATCTCAACCCTGCAAGATACCGAAATAAAACACACACATACATGTAACTTATTAACATTACTGTAATCCCTCAAATTTGCATACACCTAACTTTATTGAGCCGCTTCGTACTGAATTTGAAACAAACATAAACGAAAATTTCTACCCTTTACAACCGACTTGATACGATCGTGACGTGATCGTGACTTTCAAAAATTCTGGCGCGTACGCAAAATCGCTTTTCGAGACGCAACCGGCATCGATCGATAGTGAGACTATCTCTTTCTTGGAAAAAAACGCGCGGGCCTCCTTGCGAACGAGTTTGATCCTGTCAGTCAACCGTTACCACCGTGAAGGATGGCTGCGTTTTTTGGCGCGCAAACTCGCCCGGGTAAGTCTTTGTTTTTTTATTAAAATAATGCAATAGCAATATATTTTTTGGGTAATTTACTTACTTTAAGGATCGTTTTATACCTGTATGTATGTAATTTGAACCTAGAATGCTTAGTTAAGGATATATTGTGACCCAAAATCAAGGACGCACGATCGTGTAGGTTAGGTAGTGCTTCCTAAATAGATATTCATTAATTTATTAATGTATAAATTAAAGTTTAGTACCTAAAACAGATATTTCTGTACATAAGATCGTTTAATTAGTGTTTTTTGTTTACTTTAGCAAAGCCCCTCGGGTTGACGACGTTGCACCAATATTAGCAGATGGATATAACTCGCAAATTGAGGATTTGGCTGATGATGATGATAAAGATATTGTTCCGAGTACCTTGCGAGAGAGTGAATCTGGCTCGAGCGATGAGTCCTCCGATGTGGATGAGGCACCACCACCTATTCCAACAACATCCAGAAGCAGACCATCCACTAGAGGTTGGGGAAGAGGACAGGCTAGAGGAAGTGGACAGGCTAGGGGAAGAGGACAAGCTAGCGGAAGTGGACAGGCAAGAGGCAGAGGATAGACTAGAGGAAGAGGACAGGCTAGTGGAAACAAGGACAGGTGAGAGAGTGTGGGAAGAAACTGCCTATACAAATAAAGCTCATGATTACTCTCCGCTTCCAGTAAATCAAGTGCGCTCTCCAATTAATTCATTTCTGGAAGAAGTAGCTTGGTGCACGAATCTGTACCATTTTCGCAAAACCGGCGTTGAACTCAAGACTAACAAACTAGAAATAGCGAAACTCTTTGCTATGCATCTAATCATTCACCGAGGACCTGTCGTATGGATTGTGGCAGTCGATCTAAAATAAAATGTGAGAAATGCGATGTCTACCTATGTCTAACTCGCGACAAAAATTGCTACAAATATTTTCACAAGTCTTAAATCAATCCTATTGTATTTTTAAATACGTAAGACTGAAACAATATGCTCACTGTTATCAAAATAAGATCTCATGTAATTCCAAAGTAGTTTTAAGTGCATTTAGGTGCTGGTTGTGTTGATTGAAGATTAGTGCCAAAAAAAGATTAATAACCTAATTAAGGAAGAAATATTTAACTTTTCTACTATGATTGTTGATTGTTTGGTCATAAAAATTATACCAAATGTTTAAAAACTCATTATTAATATAGTTAAGATTTATCAGACGATAATAAAGACTGTTTGATTAATTAAAATTTGTATTAATAACAAACCATAATCTCCAAACAAGACAAAACTCGCATCTGGCGCTACCTCCTAAGCTACACGTTCGTGAGGGTATGTAGACAAATTTACATCTGGAGCTACCTCCCAACCTACACGATCGTGAGGGTAAGTTTTCTGGAGACCAGGGACACCAGGATTTTTTTCTTTATTTTTTACATGATATTTAGGCACCAATGAAAAAACCAAGTGAATGTTAAAGAATTTGAAGTAAATTTTTATCGCCGGTTGTAAAGGGATCTGTTATATTATACTAGATTTCCCGCGCGGTTTCACCTCTCGTTCCGTTTAAACCCTTGACTTAAAATATAGCTAGACTATAGCTAGCTAGACTATAAATATGTCACTAACAAATAATGCAACTTTCTTTGGTAAAATAATTTGCAGTTAACCAGAGATTACCTCGCTCAATTACTACAACCTCAAAAACAATTCACAAACACAATATAGCTCTTTATAATAATATATAGCATAGATACAAATGAATCCCTATTCCTCTTGGTCACGGTATTGCGCGTGAACAGCTGGACCGATATCACTAATTATTTTTGTTGTTGCGTTTGTGATTGTCAGGAAAAGGATCTTATGACAGAAAAAAAAACTTCTTAACCACCATATGAAATTTTGTAATGTCACCTTATGCCGCATGCCGTATGACCTAACGTTGACAGAATGCTGCTCTAAATGCAAATCACGGTTAGATCAGAGCTATCACGCGCAATTTTAAAAGTTCAATTGAATGAATAGTTTTAGTTAAGACAGGATAACGTCTGTCGGGTCAGCTAATATAGCATAGATTGCACTTGTGTCATTGCAATTTTACTTACACGGGTTAGATTCTTTGATGGGGTTACTTTGGGGGGGGGATAGTGTGACGAGTATATAATAAGAAGTTTTTATTAATGAATCAGCTGAAATAAATTAGTGTTCAATAACATTAAAAAAACATGAAATAATTATAAATGCAAAATTTGATGAGGGTGGTATGTGTGCATGCTCGTTAAATCAAATAACATAAAATAAGTACGGATTAAACTTGACTCACGGATTATAACAATCGAGACCAAGCTCAACGTACTTTCCGAGGCACGAGGGGTACACCTTCGACCAACCAAGCCAGGAAAGAAATCATAGATTTTACACAAAAAATCTTGTCCCGCCTGGGGATCGAACTTATTATCTCCGAGACTACCGCTACGCAACGTTTGTTGTCATGAAATTTATACACCACAAAAAATACAATAAGGCTATAACACAAAGCAGGTATAACTTAAATTTATATCATGAATCATAAAGTATGTTACAATCAACAAAGCATACGCATAAAATTATTTGCTCGATAAATTTGTGGCAACAAAGAAACCGTTCCGGTCCAAATACGGTTACCCGGGTGTGACCCGGTAACCGGACTACCGGACACACGGGTCTACAAGCTACCAGCTACAGATTGGCAACTTGCAAAGTAAACGAGGGGATAATAATATTTAAACTCTGTTTGATATCTGAAAGTATGTTAATTGGTATTTGCTTACAGATACTTGGGACTCAAATATGTGTTGTGCGTGATTTTATGTGTGAGTTCGTGCGTGAGAGTATGAGTGTGTGAGAGTGTGATGATAACTTTGTGAGTTTAGGGAGAATTGGATTAATTTTAATTGTTTAGCTTGGAGTTAATGTGGTTTAATGTTTATCTATCAGTTCGGAATTGGAACTTGAATTCATACGACTGTTTTAGTTTGAAATGTTGTGGCGAAGTTAGTTGGAAAAGGTATAAATTAACATAATTAATGAGAAGACGGTGCGACGAATGTTTAGTTACGATATCTCGTTGATCGAAGGTTTGAGTAGTCGAGTGAGTTGCTCTGAAACAATACTGCTTTATTAATAATTGTAAAATAAAATTTATTTTAAAAAAAGGATTCCTCTGAGTTTCGTGACAGTTCTTCTCAGAGTTGCCACGTCCAGAACTGGTGGTAGTAAAAGAAAGGGACGCATCATACACAGTAGTTTTCGGTTAAATTTAAACAATATATAAGGTGCTCTCAAAATATATAACATAGGTATCTTTAAAAGTAATGTACGTGTCATGATGTGTAGTGATTGTTAGTGAAGATATTAAATTATACCAAATTGGGACTAAATAACTCCTTCTTCAGCCTTCGGATAGTTGCATCCCAGAATTTAGACACATTTTTGAGCATATATATATTAACACTAGATATTTTCTCATTTTAATTTAGTTCCCATTAGAAACGTCACGTAACGTCCTGTCATCCTGGCTGAATCGACAATGGAACTCTATCTAAAATTGCAGGCTTCAGTCCTGTCTGTCTAAGTTTAATATACTCAAAATTTAAACTACATTTAACGTATAGTATTTGTAAAGAACAACATCTACACATTCAAACATTCTCAAATTAGTAGGATATCTTTTGAGCAACGAAATAATTGCATTATTCCAATACACTTTTAAATCAATATTGAAGTGTCATCCCATTTATCAACAAAAATCGGCGATGTATACGTCACACTGGAGATGCTGTCACCACAAATCACATTAAACATGCAATTTGTTAGCTCGGTACATGTGACGTTGAGGTGTCATAACAAGCTGTAATATCTTTGAACAAGGGATTTTCATACTAAAATGCAACAAATATTTTGAGAGAAAAATTGAAGTAAGCTTTAGTTGATTTTTAATATGGTTTTTAAAAAAGAGAAGTTTTAAAGAATATCCTTAGCAGTTGTTTTTCTTATTATTATTATTAGAATTTACACAAAGATTTCTTGTCCGATGTGGAGATCGAATCCACGACCTCCGAGACTTAAAGCGAGAGAGAAATTTAACTCAAAATCTACGGAAACAATTTCTAAAATTGTTTTACCACTTTATAAGTAATAAGGCAATATTTATGACGAAGTTTCCACGGCACCGTGAGTGCCAAAACCTAAAAATTAAACATGAGTTACACGGGTGAAAATGCGCGCGGGAAGCTAGTGTATTATAAAAATATGCGTTAATGACTTTTTAGTCACAAAGAAGTCGCAAGTGATGAGTTCTCCCTTATTTTATTTAGTGTCACAGAATTATTCGTAACGAACTCTCCTTCATATTATTTTAAGTTAACTTATAATTTTAAGCCATTTTAAAAACGTCAGTACCTAACCTAAGAGTGTAAAAATACTAACTATAAAAATTCGGATGCAGAATTTTCTCTTTGATATTTTCATATGTATTTTTTGTTTCCCTGAAATCCAGGTTATGAGAGTAAAGCTAGTTCGCGTTTGAAAAATAAAACCTTATGTAGCTTAGTTTTATTTTTGACTAAATATTCAGTGTATAATAATTTGACCTATATTAGAGATAGCACAAATGTCAGGGTACGAGATGGCATTATCTGGGGGCACGGCAGTGCCCCCCCAAGTCGAGTAAGAAAAAAAAAAAAAAAAAAAAAAAGGTGCACGGCCGTACCTATCTTTTCTCGAAGCAACTCAGCCGATTTTCGACCCTCTATAACTTCGTTGTGAATGAAGATAGGAGCCTGAAATTTCAGAACCTAAGCAGGCTTTGTAAAACTACAACATATTTCAAATTTCATTCAATTTGAACCAGTACTTTAAGAATTATAACTACTCAAAGTTCGGTAATTTCGGTAATTTTGTCACTCGCTCACACGTGATTGACCGATCATCAAAATGTTTAGGCACTTCTAGCAGAAGTAGAAGCTTCAAATTTTGAGTACTAGTAGAGTTTAGTGTAAAACTCATGGGAAAATTCCAACATTTTGCAATTTCGGTCCAGTTGTTAAGTTTCATCAACTGCATTAATAACTTTGTTATTTCTTATAAATGTATAGGATTACAAAGTTACATTTGCAGTCAGTGAATCAGTGTAAATGAATATGTATGATTTAATGGAAGAATAGGTGTAGATCTAGACCTAGATGCGATTATGTTGAAAGATGGTGGCTAAGTGGTTACGTTAGTTGCTCCAGACCTGGTTTTCTGCGTTCGATTCCCACCCGGGACAATTATTCGTCTGAAATTAAAACAGTTGTATTGAGTCAGGGGGTGCTTTGTTTTCGTTAAACTATCGAGCGGTGCGACCTTCGCGACACAGGGATTAATTTAACAAATAAAAAAAAAATCGAAGGAAAAAAAAAAATCTCAATGGAATGTAAAAGCAACTGTGCTATGAACGATAGTATACTAACAGGCCGCGGCCCCTTGAGAAGTAGGGACCCCGTGTACTCTGGCATCCCTGAAACTGGTTATTTGGACCCAGGAGAGCCCGCAACACCATTTGAGTCGCGGACGCTGCCATAGGGTATCCCAGATAGGCAACAGTTCCTGGGCCCCTAACCAATTGTGGTCAGAGGAGTAACCGGGGGTTTAAGTGTTTTTCTCTCAAGGTATGATTTGCATTCCACTGCTATGGAGAAGGCGAGTCCCACATACCCCACCGCTCGTGCGGGAACGCCGCAGAGTCGGAGGAGATGCGTAAAATTCTTGCATTCCCCCCGGACAAACACTACGGCTTCCACGCTTCCCGTTCGTCACAGAAAGACGGTCACTTTCTTTCAAGTAATTAACAAGTCTTACTGCGATATCGCAGGTATACACACACACCACGTTTTATTTATCTGACACAAACTGTATTTGCATATTTATTTTATCAAATATTTTTTACACAGTTTGATGTTAACTAGGTAGCTTTAAATTTACTTATGTACATATTAGCTTGTGGCCGCGACTTTGTCTCTGTGGAAAAGTTACTTTGACCCGCGACATAGATAAAAATTTCCCTAGTGCGGGAGCTGTCTCAAAAAAAGCCAAAATCGGACATGTGCCAAAGTTCCATTAAAAGCAGTTTAGTAATTTCTTTATTTAAAAACCTTTGACAGTGAGGCCGTGAGTGCCATACATAAGTTCATGTTAATCCTCTGTTAAGCTTGATGTTGTAGTTTTCGATTAGGTACATTGACAATATTTATAATGAATGAGAGATAACAATTTTACATAAGGATTAATTTTAAATGACGTTTGACGAGTGCGACGAATATCAATAAACCATAAAAAAGTACACGACGCAGCTGCTCTTGTTACGTATGGTGAGTGTTGCCATGCCAGCTAGGTACGTAGGTATTCATATATTCGTAAGTTAAGTTATTTTGTAAATAAAGGCACCGAGTTACGAGTCTGGACGGTTTACATTTAATTTAAGTCTACTTTGGAACGATTAAAGCGCAGGAATCCTCCATTTGTGCATACAATAGACTCAAACCGGCCAAGTGCGAGTTGGACTCGCGCACTAAGGTTTCCGTACCATTTTCAAGTGCCTACCTATTGCCGTTATAGATATCGAGCAAAAAAGGCCGCAAAAAAGTTTGTTGTATTGGAGCCCCCCTTAATTATTACATTTATGTTTAGTTTGTTAATATAGCAACAGAAATACATAATTTGTGAAAATGTCAACTGTTTAGCTATCGCGGTTCTTGAGATACAGCCTAAATCCGTTGTAGGTATTCAAAAAAATTATGTAAATTGTAAAGCAAAGGAAAAAGGTACAACTATCTACAAAAAGAAATGAGATGCCATCAAAAACATACTTGTAAAAAAACCCAAGTCTCGTAACGCAGTTCTTTTGCCGTTAAAAGTTGTGAGATCTATGTAATACCAAGTCGGTTAATTTATTCAGTCCCTACTTAAGGGACCTTCTGTCTTAAGCTATTACGTAATTATCTCACCTTACAGAATCTTATTTTGACCTTATCAAAGTTCAAAACTTTTATGTTATGAATATTAGATTGACTTGGCCATCGCAATAAACACTTGTGAGACACATTCTAATAGTATCCGATGGCCAAGTTAATTTATTATTTAAAACTTAAAAGTTTCGAATTTTGATAAGATCATTTTAAGAGTCTGTTAGGTGAGATAGTTACGTAATAGCTTAAGACAGAAGGTCCCTTAAGTAGGGACTGAATAAATTAACCGACTTGGTATTACATAGATCTCACAACTTTTAACGGCAAAAGAACTGCGTTACGAGACTTGGGTTTTTTTACAAGTATGTTTTTGATGGCATATACCTTTATGTTTAAATAATTAGCAACATGAAGTGGCAACGAGTAGGACACATAGCTCGAAGAACTGACGGCCGATGGAGCAGAAAGGTTCTCGAGTGGAGACCACGAACTGGCAAGCGCAGCGTGGGACGACTGCCTGCATGATGTACCGACTTCATGAAGGTCGCATGGAGTCAGTGATGCAGGCAGCTAGCAATCGTTTCCACTGGAAATCGATGGGGGGCCTCCCCCATCGATTCCCTATGTTCCCTATGTTCAGCAGTGGACGAGAACGGGCTGATGTGATGATGATGATTATGTTTGTACCAATAACCAGTGTTAAACCTAAGCAAGTGGGTTTTGAATGAAATTAGATGCACATTTTATAATTATAATAAAACGAGATTCCCGCGCGCGGTTTCATCCTCGCAACTCCCGTTTCCATCGAAGCTATAACTAAATTTAGTCATAGCCTTCCTCGATAAATGGGCTATACAGGATTATTTGTAAAACACCAATAACCTCTTAAGAGGCCATTGTACTCATCGTTATGAACAACTTCTAGTATGGGACAAAATCCAAAAT
Organism: Nycteola revayana; assembly: GCA_947037095.2. Taxonomy (NCBI): domain Eukaryota; kingdom Metazoa; phylum Arthropoda; class Insecta; order Lepidoptera; family Nolidae; genus Nycteola; species Nycteola revayana. Next base: position 14,100,498 of record OX344859.2, on the reverse strand, counting down.
CGCAAAAAAAAACAGCCGTTCCCTACATTTATGTTCGTTGAACTCGTCAAAATGTAGCTGATTTTTTTGTGATTTCAGCATTGCTAACATAGTTTTAGTGTTTTACAAATATACTTTGTAGTTTCAAATCGGATCAGCGCGTTCAAACAAATATACAAACTTTCAGATTTATATAGATAGTAGATATAGGTACTTGAATTTTAGGGAATCCGTGAGATATCGCTTTAATTTTATTATTTTTATGACACAATTTTTTTATATTGTTATTTTTATTTGAACGATGTTATACAAATGTTATCAATTTCCATACAAACACGCGCAGATCTTTATAATATTAACTTCTCCTGCACCAAGGTTGAAAAAAATTGCCTACCAAGTTCCGATAGAATATTATTATGCTTACAGTCAAACACAAAAAGATAGAACAGATAGCATTACACCCAACAAGTGTATTTAGCTTGCTTATATTAGCTTAGATTATCACACCAGATACTTAACGTTTGGGGTGGTAAGAGTCACTTAATCAAACCAGGGTAGCAGGGACAACAATGTCCGTACATCAACTCAATTCTGTACGTGTTCTGTTCAAACGCCACGCCATTGCCGCTAACATCTTTTGTCCTTATGCAAATGCACAACTTGTAGAAAAGCAATCCAATTTGACGCTAAATCCCACGAGATATAAGTGCATACCGCAGTTTTAAATTAAATTTTACGAAAACCAACGAAAATACACCTTAACCTGAACAATGTTAGGTTTAAAATTAGTGTATTAGAGTTTCTAAGAGGTTGCTTAGTTTTGCGCTATTCTGAGTTTCATTTGTAAAGGCGGTGATACATGTATTGCTAGAATCTGAAGGGAAGTCATAAATAAAATGAATATACTGAGTTTGTTCTCTTTGAAATTGTACCTTTAGAAAGAAAGAAAGACAATACATTTATTTACGGCATATAATTAACATAGAAACAAAGAAAATAAATAAATAAAGAAAATAATAAAAATTTATGATTTCTACAACAATTATATTATATTTCAAAATTTGAGATTAATAAAATTCGACCACCGGCAGGATTCGAACCTGCATCTTTGGGTAAAGCCCCCAATGCCTTAACCAATTAGGCTACGGTGGAACCACAGCCGGTCATCGAACTTTATTAATCTCTTTGTAACACGTCTCTAAGGAGGACGTTAGTGCCATCTATCGGTAATGATTCGCATTACTTCGATAAATATCGCCAAAGTTACATTTGGTATTAAATATTAAACGATGACACCGCCCGTTTTTCACATTATTTAAATGTTTTTAACTCTTTATGGAAAAGATTACCTTATACTATATTTCAAAATTTGAGATTAATAAAATTCGACCACCGGCAGGATTCGAACCTGCATCTTTGGGTAAAGCCCCCAATGCCTTAACCAATTAGGCTACGGTGGAACCACAGCCGGTCATCGAAATTCATTAATCTCTTTGTAACACGTCTCTAAGGAGGACGTTAGTGCCATCTATCGGTAATGATTCGCATTACTTCGATAAATATCGCCAAAGTTACATTTGGTATTAAATATTAAACGATGACACCGCCCGTTTTTCACATTATTTAAATGTTTTTAACCCTTTATGGAAAAGATTACCTTATACTATATTTCAAAATTTGAGATTAATAAAATTCGACCACCGGCAGGATTCGAACCTGCATCTTTGGGTAAAGCCCCCAATGCCTTAACCTGGTTCGAATCCTGCCGGTGGTCGAATTTTATTAATCTCAAATTTTGAAATATAGTATAAGGTAATCTTTTCCATAAAGAGTTAAAAACATTTAAACAATTATATTATTATGCATCATAAATGGGCACTGCATGCTTTAGCATAAAGCTACATCAATAATCTAAAAAATCATTGCGGCAGCGCTGGTATTTTAGACATAACAGATTCTATAGGTACATAATTAAATACTATATTATTATTCTCGATAGTTTTTTTTTTTTTTAGATGATTAAAACTTGTGCTGTTTCTAATAGACGATTTCAATAATGGTAAAACGAGTTTGTTATTCAAATCCAACCTTTATTTATTTCCGCTAGTTGTAAAGATATGTTTTGACCGATAGATGTTGAAATAAATTGGGTAATAATATAAAAGCTTCTGAAGATTAATTTATTAATAACTAGCGGCCCGCCCCGGCTTCGCACGGGTGGACATTTATACCCTACCCCTGCCCTACCCTACCCCTACCCTAACCCTACCCTACTCCTACCCTACCCCTACCCTACCCTACCCCTACCCTACCCCTACCCCTACCCTACACCTACCCTACCCTACCCCTACCCTACCCTACCCCTACCCTACCCCTACCATACCCCTACCTTACCCCTACCCTACCCTACCCCTACCCTACCCCTACCCTACCCCTACCCTACCCTACCCTACCCTACCCTACCCAACCCTACCCCTACCCAAAAATATCCTATGTCCTTCTCCCAGTTCTTAGCTACCTCCCTACCAATTTTCAGCCAAATCGGTTCAGCCGTTCTTGAGTTATAAATAGTGTAACTAACACGACTTTCTTTCGTTTTTAAAATGTATTCTGCTATTCGGGACGGAAACAAATCCAACAGATCAAAAACCATGGCAATCGGTCCAGCCGTTCTCGAGTTATAAGTGTTGTAACAAACACGACTTTCTTTTATATATATAGATATTACATATTTTTGAACGATAATACAAATGTATACTAATTAATGTGTTTTTATTTGTTACAGGTAGGTCAATTCCTTTTTATGCAGAAAAAGATAGTGGTAAGTGAGAAATACTATCGTATTAATTAAAAAAAAGAAATGTTACTTAAATTATCAATACGAAAATTAAAAATACTTTATTCTCATAAATCTTAATATTTTCAACAAAACATTTTCAAAAGGCTCTTAGTTATATTACATCTGGACAGCACCGGTGTCTCAGTGGTTAGGTAGTGGCTTCTGAGTCATAGTGTTCTGCTTTCGATTCCCACCTAGAACAAATATTTTTGTGAAACACAGATAATTGTTCTGTGTCTGGGTGTGATTTGTGTCCGCAAATTGAGTGTTTGTAAAGTCCCCCGCGACACAGGGAATAAATACCCTAGTGCGGGAGATTAAAAAAAAAAAAAAAAATTCCATAATAATAAAAAATCTGAATAAAAACGCTACCATGAGCACCTGCCTTTAAACTTTTGCAAGTGAACCCAACACTTAGTAACTAGCGGTACAGAATATGAACGTCATAAGAGCATTGTCCCGAGATAAGCCAACAATGCATGCTAATTCTCTCTACCCTGTTTTATCTCGCTAAGGTAATTCCTGCGTCTGCTGTCGGTTTTGGTAACGTTTAGTTTTACCTTAATTTTAAAAGCCATTTCCTAAAATGTGGATACAATTTTCATGTTATTAATTGCTTTCCCTAATGCTTGCTATGCTATTCTATTCTTATTGTGTGTTGTTAATACAATGGTAACGAAGGGTACTATATTTATTTTTAAAAAAACTGACCTCCCGCTTACCCTTCTGGACTTATCTCCATTACAGGAAGGATGGGCAGAAAATCTTTGTTACAACCTAAAAAATACTTTTGTCATTTCTTTCATACCCATTTTTAATATATTTCGGTTTCATTGCATATGTAGCCTAGTAGAATAAACAAATCTAACCGTAAATAACACGCAAACAATTAACTGGCGACCGCTAATAAACCAGAAATAAGCATTAATTGTTATTATTCACGGAAAACGCGACTATTTAGCATTTAGCCGCGTGGCTTTGAATAATGCTGCCTATTGTGATACGGGCTAAGTGAGTAGCCACAATTAAGCTTAAAGGATAGGTGGTTATTGAAAATATTTTGCAATTAAACTGAAACGTAATGTATTTAATCAACAATTTGATTAGATACTAGAGGCCCGCCCCAGCTTCGCACGGGTGGACTTTGATACCCAATGTTACTCAAGGATAATGTAGCATTTTAATAGTGAAAGAATTATCGAAATCCGTTCAGTTGTTTTTGAGTTTGTTCGAAACAAACCTTCCTTCCACTTGCTACCACTTTTACTTTTTTTTTTTGTCCGTTGTGAAATGCATTGACGCATTCCCACCGCCGCTGCAGCGTATTCGCGCGCTGGCGGTGGGATATGTGGGACTCGCCCTCTCCATACCGTGGTTATGCTAAATACCTACACCACTAAAACCTCCCGGACACTCCTTCGATCCGCCGTTGGCGGGGGCCGGGTACGCATGAGCAATCCGGCCCCCCGACGGCACCCGCGGCCAATATGGTACCGCGGGATCTCCAGGGCAATGGTACTTTTAACCTAGCTTTTATTAAGAACGTGCTCGATTTGTACGTGGAACGTCGACATAGGTCTTCCCCGTCTAACACTTCCGTCGACATTCGCCTTTTAAATTTTACTAGTTAGCCTTATATCACTCATTCTCTCTATATTTGATAAAACATATTACAATGTTGTTGTACGGTTTTATACCAATGGTACACAGTTTTATTGCTCAAGGAGCACATATTATTATAATAATGTAGGTATCACAGTGAACCGGCAAAATCCTTCGTCATGTGACACACGCTTGATAAAACGCACGCCCAATGTTTGGGCAGCCTTAGAAGCCTTTAGTAACAATAAAAAATAAGGACCAACTAACAGTTGGCTTCTTAATAAAGAACCCAAGACAAATACATTTGTCACAACTTAGTCGTCCAAGGTTAGCCTCTAGGTTAAGATATTTAATCAACACGTTATTTCGCGACAGCATAAAGACAGACAGTCGTAAAGTAAGACTCGGGTTAGATTATTAACTCATATATGTGACTGCGTCGTATGAAGATTCAGTTGATGAATTGCTTCAAACACCGCAACGCTTTTGTATGATAAGGAAAGTTTTAAATAAGTAGATGCCTAAAATAATCGTAAAATAATTGTCAGGTGTTGTATAACTATTAGTACCTGAAACCCTATAATTATTATTCAAAATTATAAACTGTCTTCTATTGTATTATTACATTGGTATATAGCCCTTTTTCCTCAAGTCCGGCTCGCATTAGGCTGCCAGATCGCTTTTCTTATTACGAGGTCAACACGGTATCCACGCTTGCCTAAAAAATCGTTTTTAAAACTAAAATAAGTAGTTGCTCCTGGCCAAAATATTTTCTAAATTTTTACGAATCAACTTAAGCTTTTCTTTATTTATACGAAACCTTTTTACCACCAACTTTAATATTGACGTATTTATTAAGTTAATAAAGCGACCGACTCTTCAAACCTTTGCTGTTCTTGGAGGGTGGGAAATGTTTAGGATTGAAGAACGAGGGAAAAATGTAAAAAGGTAAATGCTTATTTTGAAGATCCATAGGGAGTTCTAATTTGATTTGCATATAATTTAGACACCGCGACAGCATATTCCGTAGCGTGGAAGAGATCTATCGGTTGTCTTTAGTACCTTTTGTCCCTTTGTAATTAGTTTATACTAGTTACTTTCCATGACTTTGTCCTGTATACCTAAAACCAGGCACACAAAATAGCTTATTACCTTATAAAATTAGTCCAGTGAATGTCTCGTTAAAATCGATCCAACCGTTACTAGATTAGATTAACTGGAAAAAAGGCAGAAAGACAGATAGAGACAAACAAAAATATACACATAAATATATTTGTTAAGTTTGACCAAAAAAAAATGGATCTCACAAATTGAACAGTGCCAAGTTTAATAGTGCCAAGGCTAGTGCGAAGCCCTTATAAATCTATACTAATATATAAGAGTGAAGAGTTTGTTTGCTTGAACGCGTTAATCCCAGGAGGAAGTACTGGTCCGTTTAAAAAAAATATTTTTGTGATAGCCCATTTATTGAGAAAGGCTATAGGCTACATTTAAATCTGATATTACCACGGGAGTTAGGGACACGAGAAACTATTGTTGATATATTGTAACACAATTGTAAACAAAATATGTTATCTGATTACATTCTATGTAAATAATTACCTTCTTAATCGAAATCCAGAATATATTTTACAACATTAATTAATTCAGTTTGTTCCGAAAACTTTTTACAGTCAACACATGTTAAAGTTTCCCCAACAAAAGGGAAAACACAGAATACGTAAAATCAACCCTTTTTTACATAGAATTGTATATTTAATCTGATTCTAACACCGTCCCTCGGTTACAAAAACCAACCCCACTAACCAGACATTTTTATCACCGGCCATTTCTACATTTATAAAGTCATACTAGAAACTTCCCGTGGTTTCACTCGTAAGCAAAGCGTCTAAACGTGTTGTAAAGTTTTGTTTTATATAGATATACCTATGTTAATACAGCTTATATCATATATTTTATTTGAATATTCAATGTGTTACGTAGAGGCACACATTATCACACATTCTATATACCCATATAGACACACTCCTGGTATTCTACGAACGATCAATACTATGATGTGTAGATACCCATCATCATCATCAGCCCATATAACGTCCACTGCTGAACAAGGGCCTCCTCCCGAAGGAAGCTTTTGCCATAGTCATCACGCTTGGCAGGTAGGTTGGTGACCGCAGTATTATGTTGTAACACACAAGGAATACGCTGCTGCCCATTCCTTGGTATAAAATTGGTATATATGATGTTATAACAGACCCAGCAAGAAATTTTAGAATCTAAGTACACACTTTTACGGCGTGGGGATCGAACCCAAGATCTCAGAGATTTTAAGCGAGCCAAATACCGCTACGCCACTGAGATCCAAGATATAATCTACCTCTGTAGCAAGAATCATCCATATTGGATTAGTAGTTTATGCATGTAAAACTAACAGACAGATCTACAGACAGAGTCAATTTCAGCTTCACGTATATGGATGAAGTCATGGGGATTACAAATCCGGCGTATAATAACATAAATTATCCCAGCAGCTCTATCTCTCGACACAGGCGTACCCGGGAAACGAGTGTAGTAATTAAAAACTTCCTTCCTATTTCCGTAGTACTGTAGTACTAACACTAACGATTATGGCCGCCGCTTAGCCGTAGTGAAAGTTTAACAGAAGGTTTAGTTTTCATTATTTATAACTGCCTACACTTGCTGCATATATTTTGTGTTAAAGTTTTATGTTAAATATGATACAACTAAAAGTAGCAAATTAAAATTAAGTCTGATATGTATACGTGGAGTATATAAATTGTTTAATAAATGACAACTATGGCACTAGTGACATCTATTCCTGTGTCGCGGAAGACTTTACAAACATTCAATTCATGGACACAAAGTACACCCACAAATATCCGTGGTTAACACAAATAATTTTCCCGGACGGGAATCCAACCCAGTACATAGAACCGGCCTCAGAAGCAACTACGGTAACCACTGAGTCAACGGTGCAGTCAAGTCAAATAACTAGATGACGGGCGCCGGGCACGCTGGCGTAGTCAAAACATTGTGTAATTTTTCGAGGATTTTTCGAGGATTTTTCAAAACTTTCCTTCATTAATACAAGCACATTCAAAAATAAGAGCAATATAAAAATAAACAGAAATAAGCCAAATCTATCAAGAAGTTTTCAAGATATGTCCATAATATAAACAAACATTTTATATTTTCGGGCCATCATATCTATCCATCTAAATATTTAATAGGAACACCGTTTGCTTGCTTTTATGTGAAACTAGCTTCCCCCACACGGTTTCTCCCGCGTGACTCCAGTTCCCGTGGGAACTTCATTATTAATTATAAGCCTATTTCATCCAGGCATAGTGTAGCTTTCCAACGGTGAAAGAATTTTTCGAATCGTTCGGAGTGAATACTCCAAACGAACTTCTTTTTTTTCGGACGGACATAATGTAGCTAGCTAGGAGGCTATTGGTACTTCATCGGGCATATTGAAGCGTATTTAAAGTAGCACAAGCTTCATGGCTAACTACAAATAACTATCCGAAACAAAAAGCTCTCACATATATGCGATAAATAATGCAATGATCACAACTGCTGGTCCATAATTTTTCCTACTTGAATATTTATCTCTCTCATATTCGTTTGCTACATCAAGTAGTAGTTAACATTTCGCTCACGACGGCAGCACGTGTTGCGGGTCTGAACCCTTTCGTTTTTATGCCTTTACGATTTGTACTCTCTACTTATACTGTTTATTTAAAGGCTCATTTTCGGACCCAGGTTTTATAAAGTCGTATTTTTTATAGGATTGCCGGGTACAGTTGCTGTGTATACCTACACAAGTAATGTGTTGTATTTGGAAAAAAAATGTTAAAGCTGAGTTATTTTACAATGCGTTAAAGAAAACTGAAATTTGGAAATGGAGTTCATGTTTTTCCTACGGAGTTGGTCGGTAGCAGTAGAAGCAAAAAATGTTAAAGGATTCTTGAGTGGTTACTCGTACATTATGTCCGCGGATCCATACGCAACATTTTATGCATATTATTATTACCTTTAAACCTTTTTCGATTGTTGTGATCTTTTACTACTTAAGTGGGTGAAATTTTACTACTTAAGTTTGTACGGAACCCTCGGTTCGCGACTCCGACTCGCAGTTGGCCAGTTTTTTTTATAGTTAACTAGCTTCCCGCGCGCGGTTTCACCCGTGTAACTCCAGTTCCTGGGAACTTCATAATTAACTACCTCAATTAACTTCTCAATACATTTACGAAAATATAATGCATGTTAGACATAATTTAAATAAATATCAAAAGAGAAGTGCTTTGCACACAATAAATACTAGAAATAAACATAAATTGTGTGCTGAATACCACCGTTTACAGAGAGTTCATTCTTCTTTTGTGGGGCTTAGTGTGCGCATGTATAATAAGATCCCAGAATATGTGCAGGATTTACCTCTTAATAAATTTAAAATCGAGGTTAAGAATACCCTAATGAAAAAGGGTTATTACACAATCAATGACTATATTAATGATAAAACTGCATGGTGCAGGCAGTAAAGCAAAATCATTCTCACAATAAGTACCTATCATTACCTATAGCTTGTACCTATAATTGTATTTTAAAAGTATTCATAAAATGGTTACATATTTTAATTTGTATAAACTCACTTGTATTGGAACATGCTATGCTGAGTTAAAGATTAGATATTTTTTATTATTATTGACTCCACAAATGCTACTGTCAGTGAGTTCGTCATGCTCCCTTTGTTTGTCATTGCTTGCGGTGGCGATGTGAGTCGGGTCGCCTCCTTCCCTCTAATATGGCGAGGGAGGCGATGGCTGTGTGCTCACACGTCATACTCGTGAACGGGTGCTGCTTGCGGTGGCTGGTCGTCTTGCTGATGGATGTATTTGAGGTGATAGTTTTTGTGTCCTCTATGACGAGAGATATACCTCGTGTAGTTTGTTACTTAAAAATGTGCGTGGATGTTTCCTCCGTTTTCATGTGCAAGAGGTTATTTTTCTTTTGCTTGAGGATATCTAATAAATACTTCGCCTATACTGATGAAAACGTTTCAGAGCGTACATCAGCGCACATAGTAAAATTGCAATGTATTCACTGAGATATTGTAAACAAGTTTGATAAAAAAAAAATGGAAGATACTAAAACACAAAAAAAGATGACGGAAAAGAACAACCCCGGAGTTTCTTTCTTCCTTTCTTCTCCGGGTCGTCCACTTAGGTAGCTAGTGAAAGGTTGCAGGTTAGCTAGGGTAGGATTCTCGCCGGCGAGGACCGCGTTGCGCCCCTACCCCCGCCCTGTAATTGAGCGCCTGTAGTCGGTGCCTGTGATCATATCCTCTTTATATCTACCTTTTTTTTTTACTTCAGTGGCACCCTGGGTCGTGGTCCTAAACCCCATAAGGGTGCCCTCAGGTGTGTGCCACTTAGATATAATGTGACCACTTGCAATTTGGATGCGGTTTTAATTTCTTCTTATAATAATAATGATTGGTTAATTGCAAAAAATGCCATAGGACAGACGGACGGACTACGCAATCTGTATATTTGCTATTGCCTACCTACTACTGTAAGTTACCTAGTCGGATATTTTATAGAGTAAGAATTATCTGTTAGTTATAGGTTTGTGTTTTTTTTTTAATAATTAATTTATCTTCTAACATTGTAATTCTGACAAGTGCAAGTGTATGTAAATACCTAAGTGCTGAATAAAATTCATTATTTCATTATTTCATTAAATATAGCCTATGTCATCAGGGGATTAGTGTAGCTTTGCAAATGTGTTTTTTTTTTAAATCGGTCCTATAGTTTCGGAGCCTATTCAATACAAACAAACAATCAAATCTTTCCTCTTTATAATATTATAACTAATATTAGTATCAGTAATATTCCTTGTTTTAAAATAGATATTACAGACTTGTTTTGCTTTGAATACCGTCCATTTTGCAGTACCGATACATTAATCGGTTAAGCCAATTTCTTTGGCGGAATAAAATAAGGCAAAATGATTAATAGCTAGTAGAAACGACGTAATAACCGAGAACTATTTAAATACTACGTCCAATAGGGAATAAATCAACCTTCGCTAGGCTTTAAACATCTATTCTGTGGCCTATTTACTAAACTAGTACCTATAAAGTGCCACAGCAGCAAAAATATAGCCGTACATTGTAAGGAAAATCAGGTCCATTTTGTATCTTTTTTCTTTGGGTTTTGTGTGAAAAAAGAAAGAAAATTATTTGCTTTTTCTTAATTAACTAACTTAACTAGAGTTTACCTGCTCAATTCAATAAAATTACTTTTCTTATTTAGATGTTATCAAAGACACTGTAATATTTGTACCAGCTTAATATTATTTATTTAAAACAAGTTTATTATATAAAATCTACTTTCGCACTAGGAAAATCCCTGTGTCGCGGGGGACTTCACAGACACATAATTCCCACCTACCATCATTGTCTCTGCACTATTTAAAGGTTGACTGAAAGAGAATGCGTCTGGCATTAAGTCCGCCCAAAACAATTTTTTTTTTGTACTGAAGTTATTAAATAAAAATAATAATTCACGGACACACAGCGCACCCAGACTCAGAACAAATATTCGTGGTTCTCACAAATAATTGTCCCGGTTGGGAATCGAACCCAGAACACTACTTCTTAGAAGTCACTGCCATAACTAGTGAAAGGTTGCAGGTTAGCTAGGGTAGGATTCTCGCCGGCGAGGACCGCGTTGCACCCCTACCCCTGCCCTGTGATCCAGCGCCTGTAGGCCGATCACTTCCTTTTATGTTCATAAATCTGACTTATATATCAGTGGTACCACTGGGTCGTGGTCCTAACCCCTTAAGGGTGCCCCCAGGTGTGTGCCACTTAATTGTTTGTTTTTTTTCCAAATTTTTCTATATTGAACCATTAAAGTCTAAAATAATTAATATGAACATAAACTTATTATGAGTAGAGAAATTAATGACCAGCTGACGGACGGTCTACTTTGTCTGTAATATCCTACAATTTGCTACCGGTTAATTAAGTATCTAGTTTAATTCATAGAATAAGAATAATTGTGTAACATTGTGATTCTGACAAGTACAAGTGTATGTAAATACCTAAGTGCTGAATAAATTCATTATTTCATTATTATTATTTCATTGCCATACTGCAGTATTGACTTGCCGATATGACATAGTTTTCTTATGTTAATTGTATAAAAAAACAAACATTAGTTATAACTAATGTTTGTATTTTTATTTGAACGGGTCGCTAGTATAAACTTTTCAACCGACTTTATCAGAAGGAGGTTCTCATCAGGGTTTCGACAGTGTGAATCGATTTAGATGATTCTTTTTTTATTTGAAAACTAGTGCTTCCCGCGTAGTCCCATTTCAATGTGGTAAATTCTAGTTCTGACAAAGGCATCCATGAGAATGCCGAATGAGTCTTAATCAATATCACTCCAACCGATTTCGATAATTCTTTTATTCATTGTAAAGGATAGTTTGATGAGAGTTTGTTTAGGTTCTGATCATGGTTTTTTATTTTCAATTGTAATTTTTTTATCATATATTAGAGACCCGTACAGAAAAAATAACTCGTGTAAAATGATATTGATATTCTTTCGCCCATCTTAATTTAGAATGTGTATCTTTTAAATACACCCGTTTCATTAAATATTGATGTTCTAAAAGCATTGAAACTCGGCGTGTTCTCAAATACAAAATGATTATGAATACGATATAAGGAAACTGACTTGAGAAATACACAAGAAAAGCTTTGTTTTAAGAAACTTTTCCCCTTTTATATAGAACAACAGCGCCATCTGCATACAAGTGCACCTTGTATTGTTTTCCAGTAAGCGATTTTGAATAAGTTTTCTGTAGACAATATTATTTTATGTGATTTTCTGATGAAATTCTTAAATTATGCAAATTTTCTTATATTCTTGAAGAACTAAGAAATTAAAATTCTCAAATATTTAAATCACAGCAAACAGAACACAAATCGCTGCGTTAATATTATAGTAACACAAATGCAAATTTGTAAGTAATAAGATAATGAGTTTTAGTATCATGATATTACAGATCAATTTGTGTTGAATCATAACCTTATTTTGTGTCACTTTTACATTAAAACAGCGAAATGTTTGGAACTTTTTTTTATTTATTTATTATACTCACTACCAGCGCGTGGTTGCAGATCCGTGACTCTTTCCTAATTAAATATAGTTATAGATAACCTCCGTAGCGTAGCGGTAATTGGATCGCTTTAAATCTCGGAGGTCGTGGGTTCGATTCCCACACCGGACAAGAAATCTTTGTGTAAATTCTTAGATTTCTTTCCGGGTCTGGTTGGTTGAGGGACTACCCTTCGTGCCTCGGAAAGCACGTTAAGCCGTTGGTCCCGATTGTTATAACATCATCTATAATAATCGTATAGAGAACGGGCAGCAGCGTTACCTTGTGATTTACAACATAATACTGCGGTCACCAACCCGCTTGCCAAGCGTGGTAACTATGGCAATGCCCTCCCTCGGGAGGAGGCCCATGTTCAGCAGTGGACGCAATACTGAAATAATGTTTCTTTTTTTTTTTTGGTTGGTTATAAAAACATAATGAATCATAAGTACTTTATTTAAAAATATTTTAAATGTTTATATGTGAATAAGGATATTTTGACTTTGTATTTGACAAAACGGTCCATTAGTTTCTGTGATACAACAAACAAACCCTTCAGCTTTATATACCTATTAGTATAGAAGTAGCTTACTGCTGCGTGACTTAGTTACGATGATTTTGCTACTTCATCGAACATAAAGGCGAGCATGGCTCCACTTTTACTAAATGGTTTAATAAATACACAGAAAAAAACAACCTGCGCAAGTAAGCGCCCCTTTTGGGGCTTTCATATAGGTTCAAGGCTGTCTAGGTCTAGAAATAGGAATCCCACCCATTCGGTAAGAAAGAGATGGATAAAACAAAGATAAAGTTTGCGGAATGAAAGTGCGTGCAGATTAATTGATAGAACTGGAAGGAAGTGTAGAGATGAAAACAGGTTCCGATGACGTTGGAGGTAGAGAACAATATAAAAAAAGGATAAGTAATTTAATCGGTCCAGTAGATATGAGTTTGGCTAATTAAGAAATAAGATTAAAAAAATCTAAAGAAAGTTCGACACGACAAAGTTCGATTATAAAATTGGTTTAATTAAAAAAAACAGATAAATACAACCTTTGTCGTATTTTCAGCACTAAACCAATATCACACACATTTTTTATATATGGTGTTAAAGGGAGGGGTCCCACGATATATGGTCCAATAAAGCAGGGCCCCATAAACGTCCGCGCGCCACCATCGACAAACTTCATGGCGAATTGCAGAGGGGAACGGAGTAGATTTCCTTCAAACAATAAACATATGACAGAAGAGACAATATTGAACTATATCGAAAAGCATTATGCCTAATTTTTGATACAGTTTAATGGTTTCTATATAATTCGGTGTTTTTTATGTTTATTTATTTGAAAAATAATTTCTACTCGCGATGAGTGAAATTTGTCAATGAATAATACAGATAGTTTACGTTGTCTACGCACGGTAATAAAGTATATATACTTGTATATTGGTCTACAAAGGTTTTTGGAAAAATCAATGATATTTTTCGCATTAATTACTGCATCGTGGAATTAATTCAATTCCGTTTGTTCAGGTGCTATTCAGAAACAAAATATTTAAGACGTACCTTATAACATTGTATAAATACATAACTTAGTTTGACGTATTTGCTGATATATGCAATCTGAATATCTGGTTACTAGTGGCGAACGTTTATACATGAACGTAGCATTTTTTCAAAAAAATATTAAATGAAGACATAGTCGTGCCATCAAATAATTTTGAATTCCTAATTATTGGAACAAAAACAATGCGTTATACTATTATTATACATTATACAGTATGTTAACTAACAGAGGGCGTTCCCGTTAACCCGCAACAGTATGGTACAACCCGCTCGGCATGGTGCGCATGCGAAGTTGCCGGTTTGGGCAATGCTAGTACTACGTTAGGTACTTAGGTACTATTCCGCGCTACTATTTTGATTTTAAACAGGAGGTTTCGAATTTATTGGCAATTAATTATTTTTTTGAATTAGGATTATTTTATGCTTATTTTTATATGCTGATGTTTTTGTTTTAATCTATTAATGATATAGATTAACGAGTTTAAGGGAACGCCCTTTGTTATTTAACATACTGTATATATGTTATGTTATGTGATTTCATGTATGTATTGATGTTTTGTGTATAAAAATGTTTAATGTGTGTTTGTTTATGGACTAATGGTCTGAAATAAATTTTTATTATTATTATTATTATATATAAATATATATATATATATATATATCATAGCAGTGCAGAGGTAGAATAACTAGCGTTCGATCGTAATGTACCTAATACTTCACCATCTCTGATGTCATTATCATGTCACTTCTGCACGTTTTTCTGATCTATGAGTTCCCCTAGCGCTCACTAATAGTTCTTGTTATGAAATGTTTTTTAGTTATTTATATTTAAGGCTTCGGGGATAAGGGTTAACGATGCTTGTAAGGGGTGTATTAAATTCTTCCGTTTGCCAAAATGGCCATAACTGCCAGTCGTTCTAAGTACAATATCATATTAAATGTATTGAGCGCCTAAGTGTTTACGTACGCACGTACTTATACAATATAAAATGTGCTCGGTTTTATTATGTAGCAGTCGACTGTATCTATACTTATATATAAAACTGAATAGTTTGTTTGTTTGCTTAAACTCGTTAATCTTAGGAATACTGGTCCGATTTGAAAAATTATTTTAGTGATAGATACCCTATTTATCGAGAAAGGCTATAGGCTATATTCATTATCAAATTTCTACGGGAACTGGAGTTACGCGGATGAAACCGCGCGCGGGAATCTAGTCTATTTCTATACATATGTATAATAAATCAGTAGAGGTCGAATTTTTGTACATAGAAAAAAAAAACGCTAAAAACCGATTCAAGGGGATGTTAGAAGTACGATTTTAATGAAATTTTGCATGGTTGTACCTTACATCCCTGGTCATTTTAAATATTTTTAATAACAGAAAATTAATGAGTTCCCGTGGGAACATAACAAACACCACGCGGACAAAGTCGCGGGCTTCAGCTAGTATTAAATAAATGAGATAACAAATGTATTTTTATGTTAAAAAATAATGTTGTACAATATCAATGACCTGACAGCACTGATCAATCAATACCAATATTCTGAAGAGAAAAGATTTGACTGTTTGCATTGAATAGGCTCCAGAACTACTAGACCAATAAAAAAAACTATTAGAAAGCTCCATTATCTAGTAGTAACAAAGGCTATATTTAAATATGAAGGTACTAGGGGAACGGGAGTACTATGGGGAATAAATATTGTTGTCATATCAAAGAACAAAAAGGAATGTGAAAATGAAATGAAAACGTTTATCGATAATGTAGACGAATCGATCGTATTTATTAAAAGTCTCTTTTTTTTTACTTTATATAGTCTTACGTTTGACCTTAATCTCGCCTGATGGAAGGCGATGATAAGGCCTAAGATGATACACGCTTGCCTAGAAAGTGTCTGTTCAAATACAATGATAAAAAGATAAAAAAATCTTGACTAATTAATTAGTTCACATTTCAACAGTAATGTTATTAAATGTAATTAAAATTTACCAATGTGGCATGTGAATAAATGTTATAATATACGTTACGAGGTTAAACCTTAGCCAGTTGCCAACAGGATTACTATGTCTACTGAAATTTAATAGTTCAAAAAGTATTCATATTATAGCAAACATTCTCATTAGATGACTACACAGAACTAAGATCGATTAGATTAGAAAATCGAAACAAGTAGACTTCAGCCTTTGTGATGTCACGAAGAAATTAGGTGTGTAGGATCATAATTTGTTACTGTCGTTTCGATGAAGTTGCATTGTTCGTTTTCCCATATATGTATGTACTAATATGATTGGACAGACTTAGAAAGTATAATATTTAGAACTAAGTTGTAACTATGCTGTTGTATCTATACTCATATTATAAAGCTGAAGAATTTGTTAGATTCTTTGTTTGCTTGAACGCGATAATCTCATGAAGTAATAGTCGATTAAAAAACAAACTGTGTTGAATAGCCCATTTATAGAGGAAATCTGTAAGCTATATTTAATTATGCAGTTTCTCTTTCTCGGGAACGGGAGTTATGTGGGTAAAATAATAAAGTAAAGCACAAATAAAAGTATAAAAGTAACCACAATTCTGGATGTAACCCAAGTTTTCGAGACAGGTAAATCTCAGTAAATAAGATTATCTTTAAGATAAACGTAGCGTATATTAAGAATAATCTTATGGTCACCGCAACGGCCCCTATGGGACGAGATGGGACGAACCTTAACCGGGGGTTATTGTATACAATTGTAATTTGATGCAACGAAAAATTCAACAATTTTTTAGTACTCCAGAGTATTTTATGTATTACTTTAATTGTACCTAATAAACATATAATGAATTGACTGCACGGTGTCTGAGTGGTTTTGATAGTTGCTTATGAGACCTGTGTTCTAAGTTCGAGGGACAATTATTTGTATGAACCACAGATAGTTGTTTGTGTTTCGGTGTGCTTTGTGTCCGTGATTTGAAAGCCTTTCTAAAGTTCCCCGCGACTACACAGGGATTTATTCTCTAAGTGCGGAACTTGTCTTCTAAAAAAAAAAAACAATTTCAGTAAATAAGTTATATTTAACAAATACTCGGCTTTTTCTAAATAGAAAATTTTCTGATCCAGTGATTGAATCCTACCCAGTTATCGAACTCAGGACCTTACGGTTGAACAAATTACCGCTAGAGCATCGAGGCAGTCACAAGATTTAAACCGTGATTGGCAGTTTTATTTGCCTGAAATAAAACGACTTATATACCAATTGACTTCCCGCGCCCGGTTTTACCTGCGTCATTCCTGTTCCAGTAGAAACTTCATAATTAAATAAAGCCTATAGCATTCCTCCATAAATGGGCTATCTAACACGGAATAATTTTTAAATTTGACCGGCTGTTCCTGCGATTAACGCATTTAAGCAAACTAACTCTTCAGCTTTATAATATTAGCATAAATTTGAGAAGAATATTTTTCTCCACTTCAACAACGAACTCTTTACTTGATTGGTAAAAACTAATCATAGAAAATAGAATGATTGGAAACCTTCCAGCCAAATTTTAAGATTGCACTTAAGCTAAGTAAGTTGTTAACTACTGAATAGCGATCCTATGAAAGGTGGTATTTTATCTAACGTTTGCTATAAAATTTATCTTTGTTTGTGTTGATTGATTTTTTGTGGTGTATATAAGATTTATTGATTTAGGTTCTTTTAATTAAACGTAATGAAATGGACAATAAAGATAGATATGACTATGAGTAGGGCCAAAATTCGGTATGGCAATTTTACTGAAATGCGCGTTCCATAACCAGGCATTTGCGCTGAAACGCACTCCACACGCTTGTGGAATACACACTTTGATGTGGAGTCAGCCTTAACTTGAGTAAAAATCCTGCTGCAGCACTTGAGTAAAAATCTATTGTCATCACTCCGTATTGTACCAAGCACTATCAGATTCAAATTCAGCATCGCATTCTAAAGTATCTGAGAGATTTTTCTAAGGTCAGGTCATCAAAATCGTCTTGCCAAATCAGCCGCGGATGCAGCCTTCAAAAATAGGTTGTAGTACAGCCACCCTAAAATCGGACAAGTGCGAGTCGAAATACGAACTCCCTTATGACCGACTTGAAATTGATTATTTCCTTTTATCCGTGCATCATTACAAGACGTCTTGCCCAAAACGGTAGATCTGCCCTTAAGACCTCTGAAAACTACGTAGGCTACCGTAGCTCACGATTTTTGCCAGGTTTGTGGCAGGTGAACTAATGTACCAACAAAATATGTTGCTCTATCTAATACAAGTGGCTTCCCAGTTCTTTGTACGTCCAAAGAATATTATGTTCTTTTATACTTTTCTCCGAGACAAAGCACTGAGTAAGTTTCAGTTGAAATGAATCACAAGCCAGTCTTCTCACAATGTAACAAACAGATTTTATAGCTACATTTTCGCAACAATAAAAAATGTCTCATTTCCTCGGAATATGGCAGCGGTGGCACTAGTTTTGTGAAATTTACGATTGTCATAAAAATATCACTAGTACACTTTATTACCTGCGCAACTTGATTTGGAATTCAAACCAGATTTTATCAAGTAAAATAGGAAACATTTCATTGTGGTATTCGAATGATTTTAGGTCGTAAACGTAATAAATATTTTTCCATATATTTGTTTTATTTATGTTATTGAACGATACTGTAATTCAATTTCTGCTAAAGTTGCTATTCAATTGAATTGGATATTCGGATCATAATCATCAAAGCCCGTATAACTTCCACTGCTAAACATGGGCTTGCGTCGACTGGCCAAAGTAATAATAAGCTTGACAGGTGGGTAACTGCAGTACTATACTTATATATACACTTAAATACACGTAAACACTACTGCATCCAATTGTGGCTGACACTTGGTAGTCAGAAATCAATAGAGCTATTACAAATTATGTCAAGCGTCAGTCTTCTGGAGTTTCTTTACTAGTCTTCTTAACTATTTTTTTTTTTGAGTGATTAATTTATCTTAGTCATGTAGTATGGTGTTATCAGTCAACAAGTTTTGTCCAGCGCCAAAGTCTTTTGTGAAGAAGACATCATAAATTATAACATCTCAGTGAGTAGCTCGAGTAAAAATAAAGTAAAGTGAGTTTAGTACAATTCCAGTTAAACTATAAATACTTCCGAAATAAGGGGTTCAAGCTGTAAGTATACAATAGGAAACAAAATTATTGTACCTTAACAAAATAAATGGAGCGAACATCGAGCATGCCTGTCTCATCGCTTGTTTTGAACAAAACTCGCTCATACGTGCCCCAGGAGCGGAGCCAAATAGCACTTTTAAATTTTCTTCTTAGAATTTCCGTACAGAATTATTACTTTAAACTTACGTTGGTATAAAGCTAGAGGGTCAAAGTTTAAAGATTTAAACCAAAAAGTGATGACGCCACCTGTCAATCAGCTTTATCTTGATTGGTTCGTTTTTACGCGTCTTTGTCATACTCCGCAGATTAGACGAGGAAGGAATATTGTGGCGTCTAGTCCGAGGAATATAGCGTTGTTTAATTGCTTCAAGGCGGCGAATGCCTATCTACTGTTCACATATAATCTTTCCTTTCAACATACCCAAATGCTGTTCTCGAGTTGAATGTGGATTTATTTGGAAAGTTACGAATTATTTAAGTTTCAGACGTAGAATAAATAAACATAAAACTTGATAGAAATGCAATATTTTTGCAATATAAAACGAATGTTGATTTGTATGAATGTATTTGTTGAGAATGGTTTCGATATGTGGAGGTATTTTCAGTATATTGACGAGTTGAGTTACAATATCTATGAATTTAAATGACATTATTTGACTGAAGTAGAAGAAGAAGTAGCTACTTATATGTAAATAAAAATTGATTGTTCATAATATATAGGTATGTAAGTACGCGCAAAACTTGAGAACGACTTGACAAAAGTCACTGTATTGTCTTTTGATGTACCTATTCGTAATCATAAGGACAATATTTGTATAAAATAACATGAGAAAAATAACGTTGAAACACTTGCCGCTAGGTTAATTATTAACTAGCTTCCCGCGCGCAGTTTCACCCGCGTTACTCCCGTTCCCTTGGGAACTTCATAAATTAATATAACCTATGTCATTCAGGGTGAATGTAACTTTTCAATGGTGAAAGAATTTTTGAAATCGGCACATTAGTTTTTGAGTTTATACATTACAAACATACAAATCTTACACACATACACAAAAATACAAATCTTTACTCTTTGTAATATTATAAGTATAGATAACATCTAAGTTATATAAAATAACTTTGATGCTTAATCCATTAGTGCTCAAAAAATTGGTGTTGAAAGACGAATCCTACAATAAACGATACGTCATTTTAAGCCGGTTATTAAACATAAGTCTAATGACCACTCTGGGTGATGTTGTGGGTTCGATTTCCATCCGGAACAGTAATTTGTGTGAACTACGATAGTTATAGTCTAGGCGTACTTTGTGCCCGTCAATAAATATGTATTTGTTAGGGAAACAACACAGGGATTCATTTATATAGCGGAGCGTAGAAGTTGAACAAAAAAAAAGCGATTTTTGCCCGTTTTTCAATAAATCCCTACGTTTACGATAAGGGTAAAACATATAAACACGAAATCATCCCATATTTTAGTACTACAACCTTCCTATCCTACATGGACCGATAGCATCCCCGATCCTTTATCAGGCATTTCCCTTTGGATATTATTTTATGCCTCGGGGTAGTTGCACCCTATATTTCAATGGCGATGTTATTAGATAGGGTAGTCTCTCGAGTGGCAATTCTGCATAAAGGAAGATGATGGCCCATTTATAACATAAATTATGAATAAAATAGTGGGTCATGTTCTTATAAATAAGATAACAATTCTTGTTTGGTGTGATTGGTTCATCTAATGATGTTTGAGTATTTTTTTTTGTTTTAGTTACTGATTAGTAGTACTACCCAATTGTAACACTAGCATTTTAGCTAAGCATGGGTTAACAAGAATACTAGTAGAGGGCAAAATTCAGCTAGTAAGTAATCTTTAAAAAAAATAAACTTAAAATAAAATCTCTGTTCAAAATAAAAGAACCCGACCATATATTTCATTTCGCCATTTAACCCAATCAGCAAAAACGAAACCCGGACAATCCGCGCCGCACCGAACTCATCCCAATTTCCAACACCGACTTTATTTTTAAAACCGCACAATTCACAGCAGTTTAATCTATACGTGTTCTCTATTTGTCAGTTTGTACGCAACGTAAACGGCAGACATTGATTCGACCGTTTTTCGTAATTTAATTTGTGTAACCCCCCGTCGCGACGGTCCCGGCCACCCGCGGGCCCGGTTCATCCCGGTTCATCTGAACACGGTTTGGGCGTAGCCTCGATTCGGATCTCTGCGATACTGTCACATATTAGACACGCCGTCGGCTTTACTTCAAATTATGTACTGTTAATACCGTCCCTGTTGGAAGGAATGATTCTCCGTTTTAAAATTCGAATAATGAGATGAGATAATTCGTGTTAGATTGCATCATGGATATGGTATTACATATATCGGCGGGGCGTGGTAGTAGTGTATGTCATTTGTTGAATATCAACCTCATGTTTTAATGTACATGACAAAATTTACATGCATTATTTGGACCTTTAAGCAACTGATTTCTATCCGTGACTTTCAAAAATAATAAAACTTTATAATTAAATAAGACGTTCCAAAAAACAAATTACAATCGAATCTGAATATGTGCTACTTATTTAACTATAATGATTGTTAATGACCATTGTTTTATTGGCTCCATATCCAGTCATATGGAATTTGAGGTGGATATTTATAAGTATTCTTTGAAATACAAATCAAGGATTTGATATCGTTGATTTGTATTTCAAATTCCTTTTTTATTGGTAGTAGGTTTAGTTATTATAGTAATAACTGTCTAAATTTACCATAAATATATTGATATATGAAATTCTATGAATAAATATCAAACATATCTTAAGCGTAGAATTATATTATTTAAAAAAATTCGTAACTTGCTTTTATTTTTCCCACCACGTATTGTGTATAAAAGCATTCGAGTCCATAACACATAAATTCCACTTAATTCCTCAATATCGTCCAGCACAAAGCGTTGTCTTACACACAAATGTTGGCGTCGGGTGAATGCAATCCAATCTTTTTAGCTGCAAAAAGGGTAAATCTGCAGCATTTCACTGTTTCCATTCTAAACAGACGAAGAGGGTACAGCGCCTTGTTGTTTTACGTAGCTATTTTTCATCCGGTTACTTTTCACCCGGAATATATTTTCTAGCGCGTTTGAAGGGTTAGCACTGTTTTTTGAGGATTTTTAAAGCGCCGTTATTAATTTTAGAAATGGTGTAAGCTTCTTGTTGTTTTTTTAACAATTTCCCCCATCTCTGTTGGTTTATTTTTGCAGTATGAATATTCAAAATCTTCTTAACTTTTTTCTTCTACTTTGTTTAAGTTCTGCAAATAGCTGGTTTCGTTAGGTTTACTTAAAAATTGATGTTATTTCAGGCAAAACTCTTTACTTGACCAACTTTTAGAGGCTTGTTAAAATTTTCAGATGGTGTCTTTAAATTTTGTCCCTAGAAAATATGGATGTCTTTATGAATACAGAATAAGGTTCTTATAGCATTTTTAAATTACAGTTATGAGGTAAATTATAAACACTACAAGATTGTAAGTATTCCTTAAGGAGGAGTAGCCTAGTGTAGAATAATTTATTTATATTTCTGTCTGTTTTATTGTATTTCTGTTCGTAAGCAAAATAATCACAGTTTATTGTAACGGTGTCTTGTCTGGTATAATGATGATAGCTGAACATATATTTATTTATTGATTAAGTGGCCATACAGTGAAATTGTGATCTCATATTTTCATCGGAAAAAAAGAGCTTCCCCACTATCAAATTTCTAGGGGATTGGTTATTTGCAGCGAGCGTCTCCAGGCTCCCTGCGACTTTTATTACGTCGCGTCGTCGTTGCATCGTGTCGGCCATCCTCCGCCGTCTCAGTTCCTGATCTCCACTCAAGAACTTTAATAGGATATGATTTACAAGTAATTCCTATATTATAGTGATGATCTTTTCTAACAAAATGGCGTTTTCAATTTTCAATAAACAATCGGTAAAAAGTACCTATAACCAGCGAGCATGTAGGAAGTGACTTATAAATGTGGAAGAGAAGAGAGGTGTGCCAGGATCGAGACAAGTGGCGTTCTTTTTTCTCTGCCTACCCCTATGGGAGAAAAGCGTGACGATATATGATATCGGTACGCCACAGAACACGCGTGCCATAATGACTTGTTATAATATCTGTTGTTTCGTGGCAGCCACTCGTCGCACCGGCTAATGTCCGCGTTATTGTGCCAAAGACAAATTGTCACAACACATGTTGGGAAGTTATGCTGGCCTGTGCTCTAGGTAAGGAAGGCGCATTTGACCCTTGTGTAAGAAACTGCATTCTGTACATATGTGTGAAATGCGCTTAGAGCCGCATGCGCTCTTTCTCGGAGAATTATATTATGTGGTGAATAATATGGAGAGTAGGAGCCAAAATGATTTTGTTTTCTTGATGCAGCATAATTGAGACGCAGGTTCGATTTGAAGTGTTAATATTAACACTAGCTGCGCTATTTGACCTGCGTAACTCCCATTCCTGTAAGAACTCCACAATGAAATATTTTTTTAAATCGGACCGAATCAGTTCCTGAGATTAGCACGTTCAAGCAAACAAGCAAACTCTTCAGTTTTAGTATTTACAATAATATTAACAAATATATCAATGATCATGATGTTGCAACAATAACTATGTAGCAGATGACTGTTAATTTTTTCACAATGACTTTTAAGAATTTCTTCTAGATGATGTGACGGCCGTCTATTTCATGGTGGAAGTCGCACAATGGCATACAGCTTAGCCAAATATTGTTCATCTAATGAAATGACAATTCTCAGTGGAAAAAAGTGTGTAATAATTTACTAGGTATCGAATATGCCATCCTTGCCGTAACTCCTACTCCGTACCAACCAACCAAGGTTTGGGGGAAAAACTTGTCTTATATGAAAGTTGGCGAGAAGTCGTCGACGCGACACGTGCACTTTATGGTCGCGACGAGACGCCCATTTTTTTACACCCCTCATGAATATGACTAGTACAAGGCTTTAACTTAAAACGGTTGAACGTGATTTCAAAATTCGCTTGTGCACCATTTTATGAGTGTGGCTTTTGAAGACACGCCATTGCACTTCAGACTTTATAAGGGCTATATAAAGATACGTAAAGGGACGGTCTTAATGGTCGTGAGGTATTAGCTGTCTTGGCACTCGCAGTGGGAACCGACTTAGCGGTTATGATTGCATTATATTTATAAAATTACCAGCTACCCGCGACTTCGTTCACGTGAAAATTTTGATGAGAGAAGTTGCCTGCTGATCTCACCTATAGCCGTCAGTTTCGGACCCAAGTTACCGTAATTTTGGAATCGTTATTAAAAAACCGCATTTATACAGTTAACTATAGCTGATATACTTAGTAGATATTTGGCTATGGACACTTTCGTTAGTTTATAGATTTAGCTTCATAAAGATTTGAAATAGTTTAAATTCAAAACAAAAAACATTGTACTAAATTGTATGCCTCAAATTATATTCATATTAAAGAAAAGTCGTATCCTGTCCTATCGCTGGACCCTAAATCAGGATAGAAGTTCTTTCAGATCATTTTTTTTTATCCAAGTATAATTTGATATCATGTACGATTTCGGTAGGTATATATTTCACTAGATTCCCGCATGCGGTTTCAATTACGATAAAAAGGCTATCTGACACTTTTACGATTTTTTTCAAATCGGACCATTAGCACCAGAGATATTGGCGCGTTAAAGCAAAAAAAAACTTTATCTTTATATGTTAATATAGATATATCTAAAAAAAATGTGATATTATGTTTGAGTACTGAATAAGTAGACTAAGTTCACCAATTATGGACCACCATAAGGATTTTGTGAAATAAAACTCTGAATTTTTAAGAGTAATCAGTTTTATACATTTTGAACAGTTCGATAGTATCAAAAACAATTATTACAATTCTTAAGAAACATGAACATTTTAGAAATAATCAACTTTTTATGAAATAAGTCGTTTTTGTACCTTTGCAAAAAGTGTACAAAATATGGACCACATGGTTTCAAATATAGACCTTAGTGTAAATTGGATTCAAATTATAAAAAAATGGACGTGTTGCCTAAAATTAAATTGCTAAGACAATTAAAAAACTATTGGATATAGCAATTTAATATGAATAATGATAATAACTCACCTTTCCGCTGGTCTAATCCACTTTCCTAAACAGTAATATTTGCTGAAATTATGAGCTTACGAAGTCAGGCAAAAAATTACAACGCGCGTTGATAAAAACGAAAAATGGGTGCCGTGAATACGTGTGCGCTCACTGCGCTCTCTGTCGACCTGCAAGCGGCTAGCCAGCCGCAGGAGGGATGTAGCTGAGCGTGCGGCGAACGATGGCTTAATACGACGGACGGTTTTTGAGAAATGCGGGTAGTCCATATTACGGAACCAGTCCATAATTGGTGCACTTACTCTAGGTATAACTTATCAAATTTATCAAAATCTCTATTTAGATAATACATTTCTTTTTTTACTTTACCGATTATTTGAAATGTTTCCTTAAATTGAAAACACGTAGGACTTTGTGAATCATGTTCTTTGTTTAACTCTACGAAGTATCAATTTTCCTAGAAATATATTCCGTTTGCAATCAAAAACGAACGAATCGCAATTTATGGCAGAACTAGTATACTTCCAGATCCCAAAAGTTTTCTTTGTGGAAACTTGAGAAGCGGACCCTCGACCCGCAAACACAGAAAGTGTTAAGTCATTACTAACTCTTTGGTAAAGTTAGTAAACTGTTACAAAGTTTACTAAAAATATTAATACAACACATTATCCATACCTACTTTATACTTATACATATATAAAGCTGTAGAGTTTGTTTGCTACAACTGGTCCGATTTGAAATAATAAATTATATAAATTCTATAGCCCAATTATATATAGGAAGGCTATATTTAATGTTGATGTTCTTACGGAAATGGGTGTTACGCGCGTAAAATCGTGCGCGGGAGCTAGTAGCTTTGTATAAGAGGCGGACAGCTGAGATCTACCATTTACAAATGTTTCACCAATTGGCCGATAGTAATAAAAAAGGAATAATGTAAAATATCTAAAATAACATTTGTTTAATGTCATATTCCTGTATGTAACTTTATAGGAGTTTACATAGTACGTGTAAAGTCAGATAAAAGTGTGTGGTACCAGTTGGTAGAAACATATTATTCAACTTAACCCTATCCTATAGGTACCCTATTTCTTACGAGGCATAATCACATAAGAAATAAAATAATTTTTATTTTATTAATTAAGTGGATAAAACATTTATTAAATAATATTGTTTGACTATTTTTTTTTTCAAATTTGTTTTTATTGTAACTGCTGTTTTTATTATGTTTTGGTAGCCATGTTTTAATTAAAACTTATAAAAATAATATTAATAAATAAATAAAAATATTCACGTAAACCTATTACAGGTATTTGTAAATAGTCAAAACAAATTTGGCTTATTTTTTATTTTATTATTTTATATCTATAATTAAATCTCAGTTCAGTCCTTTGAGTATGTTATTATTTAGACGGACTATAAGTATCTCGATGAACGCGCTTTATTGCTACCACCGGATCCAATACGCCCCAACTGAGAAGATTCGGCGAAACAAACTCAGTGGGGTTATTCTACTGCCGGTTTAAGCGCGGCCTCATCGAGTCGATCCGGCGAAACATACTCAGATGGGCATGTCCAAGAAGTTTTTGTCCAGTTACTATATAGTGTCTTTATACGAATTTACGTTTTCATTAAAAAACTTTAAAAAAGCTATTTGTTATAATCAATGAAATACGAATATTAAGTATGCGGTGTTCACCTATAATTGGAAGTGCAATTAATTAGTTTAAGACATTTTTACTTTATAAATGATTGAAATGTTGTAACTTCTGTTGGTGAATGTGAATCAAGTCATCAATTTTCAATGTCAGAACATCTAAGAACTCAGAATCAACTTGTGGGAAGATATCTGCAAGTTCAAATTGTGAGAACCTATTAATTCCTACTCAACTTATAAACTCGTTAATATAACGAACTTCTACTAAATTGACAGACATCCTTCCAATGCCAGAGTTTTGTAATAAACCAGTAATCGATTTATTGGCTCGTCTAATGCGATGCTAACAAACAATCTCAACTTTTTACAAACTCCATACAAGCCCGAAGTTTGCGCGAACTCCGCCGACACCTATTTAAAACTTCTTTTTTTTCGGGTTATACGCTTGTGTACAAGTGTTTGTGACAAGTTTGTTGATGACACTTTGATGGATTTTCTGTATTATAGAAAATAAGGTGCTTCTATTTTAAAACTTTTTAAATTTCTGACCATTCAAACGACCCACAATTGCCTGATGTTAAGTGGCATAGTAGTCCAAATACAAGGACAGCTTGTTGCAGTACCCCAGTCGAGCAGCGTACTAACGCTATGCTCTGCATCTCTTGAGATTGACCTTTGTAGGTATAAATAAAAAACTGTAAGTGGAATGTTAGAACACACAGAAAAAAGCTGCTACCTACTTTTTTTTTATACATCTTGGTTAGATTAATAAAACAGGCCTAACGCCTGTAACGCCTTAGGGCATAAGTTGCTTTGCAAAGGAAGCAGTTCTCTTCAACCATGCCTCTTAAAGTACCTTGAAATCAAGATACCAGACCCCAAAAAATATTATAATTCTAACAGGTCAAGGCTGGATATTATGACGACTAAATTACTGAACTGAGGTTACAGGACCCTGTACACCTTACACGTGTTTTTATTTTAATTTATACGCCCAAGTAATGGGGATTTAAAACATTATCCCACGCAACACGTTCTACTTAACAATAAGTGTGAAATGTAATTCAGAACGCATTGTAACGCAATACACAAAGGTAAAAAAGAGTATGTCATTACCATATGCGGTGTCATTACGAACTGGGGTCACGTGACACTGCTAACCAGTGCGTGAAGAACGGAATGAACGGAATGAACTGAATGGACTAGGATGCTGTTGAAAGTGAAAATATGTTCTTATCTATTGTATTGAATCAGTAAATCAGTAATTAGATAGGGTTTTAAAAAAGAAACTTAGTGCATTTTCTAAAGTGGCAGAGCTTAATATTATTACGTTTGTGAAATAGTCTTCTTGATGGGGTATTTTCGGTGGTCGTAGGTTTGTTTTTTTTTTGAATAAGAGACTCGAATATTTACTTTCAAGGTACTGGAAACAGCATAGCTAAATCTATAGTAACTAATATATAAATCGACGAAATTGATTGATAGTTTGCTTCAGCGCAGTAATTTTAAAAACTATAAGACCGATTTAAAAAATTCTTTCAGTGTCAGCTCATTTATCGAAGCTATTATAAGCTAGTTCCCACGGGAACGGGAGTTACGCGGGAAGCTAGTATGTTCATAAAATCTCCCGCGACACAGGGATTTTTATCACTAATACGGGAGATGTCTTTTTTTTTTAAGTACCTATGTCCATTTGAAAAAATATTAGTTGTAATGTACCTAAAACTTAATTCATTAAGCTCATTCCTGTTAAAAGTGAAAAGTATACCATTACATATTGTTTTAAAAACTATAATACATTAAGCTTTTTATTATTTGTGGCGCATATTTTTTGAATGACAATACAAAGGTGGTCGTAGTGTTTGTTTGTCTCACGTAATAAAATACGGCGCTCTGCCGAGAGCGTGTGTGTTACAATACGTTCACAATTCTATGAATATTTTTGTGGTTTATTTATTTCTATGAGAATTGCTTTGCATAGCTCTAGAAATCTTAAAGATTTTACGATAAAATGCATTTTCGTTTTCGCGAAACTATTGGATCGAGTTAGCTAGATTGAAATACTAGCGACCAGCCCCGGTTTCGCACAGGTGCAATGCTCATGCATATAAACCTTCCTCTTGAATCACTCTATCTATTATAAAGAACGCATGAAAATCCGTTGCGCAGTTTTAAACATCTAAACATAGGAACATAGGGAGGTAGACTGCGAGAAGCTATAAAGTAGCTTCCCGCGTGCAATATACTATGTAATGATGTAGTTGATATTTTTGTGGTTTCTGGCTTAGAAAAGTCCACTCCATGTCTGTCCATAGTTGTCGTAACAGACTGATGACTGACAACTGATGAATGCAGCAGCAGCATATATTACCAACCATCTTAATGCGGGCCCCAATACCAAGCGTGGAAATTATAGCAATATTTCTCAACGACGGTGAAGAGGAGTTCCATGTTCAGCAGTGGACGTAAGCGGGATGTTTAAGTAAAGAATAAATCCCATAAAAAACATAAATGTGAAATGAGAGCCAAGTTCAATATTATATATGCCTTGGTTGTTGACTTCATTGACAAAAGAAGTGAGCTCTAAATGGGTGCCAAGTTCAATGGTCAGTCCTGAAATTTATTTATTACATCATAAAATATCATTTCTTTTTATAACTTAGGATAATATATTGTAGCCTTAGGTCTGACTTGGATAGTTCTCATATACGAATGATTATGTTCGATGGCTAGTTTCTACCAGCAAGCCAAATTTTCGGAAAATAAAATAAGAACCGACAAATAATAGGTTAAGAACTTGCAAAGGCTATAATATGTCTGTGTATCCACACACGACAGTCCTGAAATGCATACACCGTTTTCTGTCTAACTAGAACATTGACGATTATAACAATCAACTTATATTTATCGTCACTAATCAAGCAATAAATAGGTACGTTTTATCTAATATTTATAGAATCAGACATCTAAATCAAACAAATAAACCAATACCCGTATATTAATCCATCAAATTCAGAACGCGATTAAGTTCACACGTATCAAAAGTCGAGTCAATTATATAGTGTAAACATTCCGTCGGTCTGTTTGTCATCGGCCCGTTAATACGAGTGCCCGCGGGATACATCTGCAATGATTATTTCGATCCTAACGTTAGGTGGAGGTTCACATCCCGCCGCCTACCGCCCTAGGCTCGGCCTTGGGGAGTGGGGAACATGGGCCCCGCTCCCTTCGAGGCTGACCCATGAGGAGTAGGGACGCCTCTACACTCCGGGCGTCCCTATAATTGGGCAAATGGGCCACTGTAAGTGTGGCCCTGGAGATCCCGCGGTACCATATTGGCCGCGGGTGCCGTCGGGGGGCCGGATTGCTCATGCGTACCCGACCCCCGCCAACGGCGGATCGAAGGAGTGTCCGGGGGGTTTTAGTGGTGTAGGGTCCTCTCCTCGTGGTATGACTTTAGCATACCACGCTATGGAGAGGGCGAGTCCCACATATCCCACCGCCAGCGCGCAAATACGCTGCAACGGTGGTGGGAATGCGTCAATGCATTTCCCCCCGGACAACAAAAAAAAAAAAAAAAAAAAAAAAAAAGGTGGAGGTTCACATTGCGCGTTTATAAAAATACTAGCAAACCGCCCCGGCTTTGCACGGGTGCAATCATTATCAGGCCATACAACGTCCACTGCTGAACATGGGCCTTCTCCCGAGGGAGGGATTTTGCCATAGTCACCACGCTTGGCAGGCGAGTGGGTGACCGCAAGAGTATGTTGTAACTCATAAGGAAACGCTGCTGCCCGTTCCCTGGTATACGATTGTTTTAACAATCGGGAACAACAGCTTAACGTGCTTTCCGAGGCATGGAGTGTAGTCCCTCACGGATCACAGTAAGATGGCAGTATCTTTGAGCGTCCTTGGCTGATGCCAAGGATGGTGGTTACGACAGTATCCCACAAAGACCCTGTCTTGCTAAGGTATTTTATAAAGGAGGTCAGTGTAATAAGTAATTATATTTTTTTAGTTCAAATCGTTAAGTTTGGATTGTTAGATTTATTTGAAAAGTTACAGCAGTAATTATAAAAGTTGGATTTAGTGATGATCTCTGCAAAATAAATGGGTAATAGGAATGTATTCAATGTAGCGTTGAATTCCCTTTGAACCTACCTTTTGGTAATCTTTTCAAAAATTATGTAGATTTATTTACAGAATGATTTGAAAACAAATATATACAAAAACTAAGAGTTCATAACATTAGGAGATAGAATCAGTAGATCTAACTTTAACTGCGATAAACGCGACTTTTAATCGCCGCGTGTGAACTAAGCACATCATAAATGTTATCCCATGAAGCAGTGGAAATGGAAGATAAACAGCGTTTTAATTTCAGCGCGGTGAAAGAGTTGTAGCGGGATCTTTGTTGGGGAGACCGGGCAGGGAATGTCTCCGTCTTTGTAGGTGTTGACACGTTTATGGTATTGTTGGCAATTTAGTTACTATATGTAGTTCGTTATTTATATTAATACTAAAAGACAGACAGAGTTACTTTCGCATGGAATATATTAATGAGGATTTTTTAGATTTGATAAATTTAATCTTCGTAAGTGTTACAAATTCTAATATCTACGGGATGGAGGTAGTAAGTATCGTGGATTTCTTTTTATAACTTACCTTATAAGTTTATCTTATAAGTTTATTAACTTTCATGGTAGTATGTTACGTATTAACTATATTAGTAAAATTTTGCTAAGTATTGTTTTATTAAATTACCAAAATCGTAAAAAAGGGCGTTGGACATGTGATCTTGAGGTCGCCGGTTCGAACCCAACCCATTGCACTACCGACGTGAACCCACTCGTAACACAAGCATTTTAGCTTGGCACGAGAGGTTAACAAGAATACTAGTAGACTGCAAAAAATCTGCTAGTAATCTCTGAAAAAATAACTATTGTATAGTAAAATCATCAAAATATTTCATTCCTTTAATATAATTATTAGAAATAAGTAGCACCTCTGTACCTTTGCTTTTGTTTAGTTAGTTGGTGTTTTTACTTCGGTTATTATGTGTGACTGTACATATATAAATAAAATATAAATCAACATTACTTATGTTTTTACAAACAAGTAACATATCTACCTACGTCGTAGTCCAATTGTAAGAAATATTATTATCTAAGAGAAGATATCGTTCTTAGAAAATATACAATTATATAACATAATGATTCCGTCTTATTAATTATATTTCCACCAATACAACTACATATGTCACAGACTATGCAAACATAGCAAATAGAAAACTTTGATAGAAAATAATATAAAAATAATAATATGTTAAATCAACTAATACACTTTTTAAATTATCTTGATCGTTATGTGTGTTTGGTTGAAGTAAATAATAAAACATATATTATCGTTTATAAATATAAACATTGAGAAAATACTGAATACATAAAATAAAAACAAAAATATGGGACTGCTCTGAGTCGGACTACTCTCAGTCGGACTGCTCTAAGTCTGACTGGTCTGAATTGGATGGGTTAGGTTGAGATATTTTTTTATAACCACCAAGTATATAAAGAAGCTGCCATTTCGTGTGCATTAATTATTTTGGACTATATGTTTGGTAAAGTTTGTTGTAAATATTTTTACCAACTGATATGCGATTAAATAATAACAATAAATATTTAGCAGCAACCAATTATGATGAGTTAATATTAAAGAAAAAACAACAACAATGCTATACGGTTTATTTCCTTGATCTGCAATCACAGGAATTTACTATTACTATTATTCCAAAGAATATAAATAAACGGTTTATTTACAGGTACCCGCTATATACTAGAACACCATGAAAACTAAGTAGGTACATATATTGTATACATAATGAAATAATAAAGAATTACGTATTGCTTCAATCTATATTTTAGGAATTATCGTTACTTTACCGAGGAAATAGGTTTACACCGTCAGTATCAAATAATGTAAATAAATATGTTTCTGTCAGTTCGAAAGTCGATAATTCTTTATGGGTGAAGAGTTCCATGCTAGCTGGTACAAATGCACATATTAGTAAACTCTCCTTATAAACGTATACATTATAAAAATAAAATAAGTTTTAAAACATGCAAACCTATCTCTGTTTTGTCACTGTACCTACTGACTGCGTCTAGTAAACTGTGTGGACGCCAGTATTGTCAATACAAGTATCACACTAATTAATCTTACCGAATAATACATAGTGTTGCCTCATTGATCGATGAACGGTTTACAAGATTGAGGAGTCGCGATAATCATTCACTCTGAACGAATGAGATTGTCGAATGGGATGAGTTGCTCTGATTGATCGTTTTGGAATGCAAATAAATAGTATTTATTTGTAATGTTAGAAGAACTAGAGTGGCAACAATGGCCTAGCTCGGAGATCAAGGGCTCTGGGCCAAAAAAAACTTTAATATTATATGCTCAAACCAAATAAAATGGTATATGTACCTATCTCTTTTAAGATGCATTGAGGTTAGATACTTGTAAGTATTTTACTCAGATATTAATGAAATCCACTATCATATGCTATACGTTCGTATATTACAAAATACGGCCAAGCTTTACATTATTTTTAAAATGTTATTATTTCTTCTAAACTGAACAAAATCGCACACATTTAATTTACTACAAGCCTTCAGTCCGTCCAACCCTTTGAGAAAACTAAATTAATTTTATTTAAAGACAGATTGAGAAGGAGCGAGACAGATTCACTTTAGCTAAAAGCAAAATTGAAAAAAACTTATTATTTATTATTTACAAGATTCCCGCGCGCGGATTCACCCGCGTTACTCCCGTTCTTCTAGAAACTTCATAATAAACAACATCTCAAAATTCATACCACCCTGAAACAAAAATACCGAATTCTGATCTCAAAAACTATTTTTTTTGACGGCATATTTTTTGGAAAAAAATTGAAAACTGAAAAATGCGCGGTGTTGTAATCGTTACGGTCGGACTATTACAGACTGAAATATTACCTTTTATTTAAAATAAAAAAAAC
The DNA here is from genome assembly GCA_947037095.2 of Nycteola revayana. Classification (NCBI taxonomy): domain Eukaryota; kingdom Metazoa; phylum Arthropoda; class Insecta; order Lepidoptera; family Nolidae; genus Nycteola; species Nycteola revayana. The sequence goes on along the minus strand of OX344859.2, from coordinate 14,066,306 downwards.
TATTAAAACATTCACTCGTATCACAAACGTTTAATATTAGCTAATGCCAGTTTTTTTTATTTCATTTTCTACTCTGACCAAGTGATCTTGACCAAACCACCGATATATATAGAATAAGCCAAACTATATTTTTTGTATTTTATGAAAACTTTGAATTTCGAAAAAAGAAAATATGGGTTCCTTAATTTTTGATCTAGTTTCATAAAAAAATTACATGCATGTTAAAAAAATTAAATGTTGTCTTTTAAGTAGGTATAGCCTATAGGCTTCCTTAATAAAAGACGTGTCTTACACTGAAATATTTTTATTATAGGACCCGTTGTTCCTCAAATTAGCGCGTTCAAGCAAACAAACTCTTCAGCTTTATATATTAGTATAGATTTAAACGCAACAAATGATATACATGTGGACTTAATGCCCTAGACATTATCTTACATGCTGAGCTGAGTTGGAAGAACCATACAGCGTATTGGTAATAATACCTATTTGAAACTAAATATTCTTGTCCTTAGTCGGACATTCTTAATAGAGCGGTCGTGGTCATACCGATGGTACACGGTGACGATGGGCGCCTACTTGTCCATGACGTACCTCTGGTCTGCGGCGCGCCTAGCCATTCTCCTCCGTTGTTGGCGATTAGCGGCATTGCGAGTACACTGTACATTGGAGATGTCTGTGGCTTCTGATAGATAAGGTCCAGCGGGTTGGTGAGTGACCGTGTCCCTTTTTCCCTAAAAGTAGAGTAATAAGCAACTTATTTTTTGTTTACTAGCCTCCAACCTTCGCGTGAAACGTATCTACGAGTATTTTCAGGAAAAATACTTTTACTTAACAACAAACAATTAAAATTCCTTTGTAGTCTTGTGCTCTACCAAAGTATTTAATAATATTATGTGATAAATTTCTAACAAATTTGTATGTAATTTACGTAGTAATATCCATCCATTAACTCAAACCTTTAGTTTAGTAATGTTTGTACGATTTCAGGCCTGCCCAAGCTTCAGTTTTGTCAGTTTAAGGCTGGCCCAAAATAAACCTTCAAGTGATTAAATAATTTTATACGAGACTTGAAGCTGATTTTCCACGATTTATTTGTAAAATAAAAATTCCTAAAAATGTTATTAAAACATATTTGGATATAATCGTAATTTTTGCGTAACAAAGTATTTTCTCAGGCTACCTTTTTTAAGTTAATACTAAAATATTCTCTGTTGGAACATTTTGGCCTACCCGTGTTTTACCTACACAAAAAGTAATTTTATACATTAAAGAGTATATGAATAGATGAGCTTCACTTCCTCTGAAAATAAATAGGCCTTTCCGCTTGAAGCCGACGTAGGTTAACGACTTTGAGCGCACAAATTTAGATACAAATTGTTTTGTAAGGTACTAGACTATTTATTCTTGTTTTTGAAACAAAAAAATAAAAAAATAATTGCGATAGCTAAAAAGTATAATTATTAAATAAACTCTTTTTGGCCCAATTTATTATCAACTATTCATGGGAAAAATAAATTTATCTACAAATCTTATATCAAAGATCAACAATACCAAACAATGATAAAATGTGAATGCGTCTAATTAAGGAAAGCTTCACTATAACACCAAACTGCAACTTGCAGACTTTAAAATAATAGAGAGCTCTGCAAAATCTGCAGTTTGATGTCAACAAAAACTTCTGTTAATCACAGCTACCAAAAACAGTGCGCCAACACAAACTAGACAAAAGAATACCATCAGCAACAATGCGCTGAATTAATGTGGTCTCTTGCACTTTATGAGTTAAATATATACTCTTAGGCTGCGGCTACGAATTCTTCGACTTACGGGGAGGCTGCGGGCGCGGTGCGACGAGCGATACAACGCGGAACCGACGCATACCTAATCAGATCACGCGGCACTGAATCTTTTTTATTACTTTTAACGTATTAGGTGAGTTGTGTGCTCTTTTTCGGATGGAAAGCCAGAAGGCTTTTGCTACTTCACGGGACATGAAGGCGACCAGAGCTCCGAGCGAATTGTCAACGCTACCTGCCTACTCTCGAGCTGCGGGTCTACGAGGGCATTGGAAGGTCAATTCCAATCTAAGTTTCGGAAAAGTGAGACGACACTGCGTGTAGAGTTATTGTTAGAGATTTCACTACATCTCTTTTTTTGAAATATGCACACGGCGCTCTTAAAACGCTACCGCCGCCATCACGCATAACACTGAGTTCGTGGTCGCGGTCTTGTAATTCACTTATATGGCTCTTATACAGCTAAGTGCGGTTTAAGGGAGTTATTAATTGTGTGCCCATTGCATTGCTTAAAGAGCGGTCAAGTGAGCAGTGGGACTAAGTGCTAAGTAAAATTGAGTGTTTTCTTAGGTTATACAGTACTAATATTATAAATGGAAGATTTGATTTAATTCTCAGTTTGTTTGTTAGTACCAGTAAAATACAAAAATATAGTAACGATCTCATCATATTTTTTGATAAGAAAATTGCATTGTTCAAGAATAATGTAACTTAGATATATAATATGTACTAGCGGCCCGCCCCGGCTTCGCACGGGTGGACTTTTATATCCTACCCCTGCCCTACCCTACCCCTACCCTAACCCTACCCTACCCCTACCCTACCCCTACCCTACCCCTACCCTACCCCTACCCTACCCCTACCCTACCCCTACCCTACCCCTACCCTACCCCTACCCTACCCCTACCCTACCCTACCCTACCCTACCCTACCCTACCCTACTCTACCCCTACCCAAAAGAAAATCCTATGTCGTTCTCCCAGTTCTTAGCTACCTCCCTACCAATTTTCAGCCAAATCGGTTCAGCCGTTCTTGAGTTATAAATAGTGTAACTAACACGACTATCTTTTGTTTTTAAAATCCAACGAAACAAAAACCATGAAAATTGATCCAGCCGATCTCGAGTTATAAGTGTTGTAACAAACCCGTCTTTGTTTTATATATATAGATGTACTAGCCATTGATTACAACTTCGTCCGCATAAAATAAAGATTTTATTAGATACCTAAATAATTAAGTCCCGTAAAATTCGGTCCAGTTGTTAAAGAGATAAGCCAGAGCAAGGAAATACACAAGCAGTCAGACAATTGTTTTATTGTGTTTTTGTGATTACTTCCTTCTACCTTTATCCACATCCATTTAGTAGAATTGAAGGGTCGGTTTCCATTACAAACAAGATATTTCAATTTTATTTATTTTAATAGAAAAAGATTATGAAAACTAAGGGAGACACTACGGAAATTCAATTTAAGTATGAAACCGCGTGAAACAATTGACGTTATTAATAAATGAGTTCCATACGATGTAATATTTTGGTGAAACATCTCAGTATGACAGTGTTTAATTGTGCGTTTTATTGTAGCGTTGTAATAACATATTGCTTTGACTTCGATCACAATTTGTTTGGTTTCAAATATAATACAATTTCAAAACTTTTGAGACAACCTCCGTAGCGTAGCGGTATTAAGCTTGCTTTAAATCTCGGAGGTCATGGGTTTCATGCCCACGCCGGACAAGAAATCTTAGTGTAAATTTTAAGATATCTTTCTGGATCTGGATGGTTGAGGGACTACCCACAGTGCCTCGGAAAGCACGTGAAGCCGTTTGTCCCGATTGTTATAACACCATCTATCGTATACCAGGGAACGGGCAGCAGCGGACTGATGATGTTTATTTTTTTTATTGTATTTTTTTATATTAAAAAACTAATAGTATACAAATATTCTGTTTGTAAAACAGAGTATTTGTATACTATTCGTTTTGTGCTCAGCTAAAATTCTTCAAAGGGACGGCAGTTACGCGAGTGAAACCGCGCGCGATTGCTAGTCAACTTCATAAACGTAGGCGAAATAGTAAAGGTAAGTGAAGTAGAATTAATACCCGCGAGTTTATCTTATTGAAAGATACCAAAATAACTAATGTTGTGCTCGCTTTAATGCCCGGTGAAATGCAAAAGCCTTCTGGCTAACTACCTACATAGTTCGCCCGAAAAAAAAACTCCACGAACTCCTCCTGAATTACAGAAGTTACCGAGGCGACAGTGTGGACAATAAAAAAACATTTACCTCATTACTTAAGTCACCTTTAAAGGTTTTGAAGGAAATGCTCACATTACTGTGTAATTAAAACTCTGTTCATTTAAATATTTAATTGCTAGCAGCCGAGTGAATGAAAACTGCATGAACTACGTGTGACCGTGCGGTGCGGTTCGTGCACTGATAAGTTGTAGCACAGTCCAGATAGTGTAGTAGTATAATGAAAGAAACGTACAAAATCAGCTATATAAAGTTTACGTCTCTTAACTAATTAAGTAGTGTCATCTTAACTCAGTATATATCCAAAATTTTAACTCAGTTAACTATACAATCTTGCAATTTCATTTTAAAAATATATCTTTATGCAAAACTTGACATTTTACTAAAAAGTTGCAAAATAACAAAAACAAAAAAAAAACAAAAATATGGAAGAACTTACATATTAAAAAAATTAAGCAACCAGTTATTGTATGTACTTATGGAATAATATATTTAGCTAACTAATCGTGTCCGATTTCACTCGTCAATTATACTTACTGATATTTTCTTTTAATTTTCCAAAAAAATGCCTCAAAACTTGTCCCCATACTTACGAATACATTCAACCCAATTAGTTAATCTTTCTGACGTTTTGCACGTAGATACATACGTTTTGGTAATTTATTTTCGTTTATGCAAATAATGTAAGACATTAATTGTTTTCTTTTTAATTCTTAAACTATTAATTACAACCGTTCTCTTTGATTAATTTTTAGTTATTAAACATGCGGTTATCACTAGGCTGTGGCTCTTTAGTTTTCAGTGCATACCTTAAATTATACCGGGGCAGTGTTAAACTTGATAACTCGATTACTGGAGTTTTGCAGTTTGAATGTCTACTTGTTTGGCCATCCCGACTACTAGTCCTAGGATTATTTAAATATATGATCGAATACTACTGTTGTTATGACAATTGGCTTAGCATAATTTTCGTGGCACGGAGGTAGGAGGCAGGAGGAGGTAGTCCTTCAACCAACCAAATCTAGAAATAAATGTTATATTTTACATAAAGATTTCCTTTTCCCCTAACGGGAATGGACCCAGGCCCTACGATATAGGTAGCTAGTTATATATAGCTAGTCTTTTACCGCTACGCCCCGGAGGATGTAAGTCAAGCTGGTTGAGGGATATTACAATAATCAACACGCTTGACAAGCTGGTGACCGCAGTAAGATGGTAAGCAAACTGGAGTTGATAGAATTTAATGCAAAAATCTATCAGCTGCATATACTTTTAGTCGCCTTTTACGACACCCACGAAAACATATGGTATGGTGGTCTGTTCTAAACCGAAAATCTTATTTGTAGTATTATGATAATTTACTTAACTTTTATTATTAATTTTCACATATACATCTCCATGCATAATAATTATTATGCATGGAGATGTATAATACTTTCCGACTTCGTAGTAGGCACGATTACCTGGAAGCATCACAGAAGGAATTACACGGCATACCGTGAGCATGGCGTGGACTGGGTGTAGTTTAATTGATCTTCGACCCTCAATCCTCTGATTGATACATTATAAAGAGAACCGTTCGGGAAAATAATGTGTATGCCAAATAAATAATAAAAGTAACTGGACCAAAACCTACGCTCTGCCCATTTGAGTATGTTTCGCCGGACCGTCTCATGTGGGTCGTGTTAAAACCGGCAGTAAAATAACCCGATGAGTTTGTTTCCCCGGATCTTCTCAGTTAGGGCGTATTGGATCCTGTGGTAGCATTAAAGTGCATCCGTCGTTATATACTCATGGTCCGCCCAAATAATGACAATTGTTCTTAATATAATTTAATATATACAAAACAAGCTATTGGACACAATATACTTAGTAAAATAATAAAGTTAAGACTAAAATTATTAAAAACAATAACTAAAATACCTGCTTAATATGCTCATTTATAAATGTTAAAATTATACATAGATTAATAATAAATTATTGTTTTGACTATTTGCAAGTTACAGGCACTTGCAAATAATATAATTAATAATAATAATATAATATAAAAATAGGTTTAAGTAAATAACAAATAAAAAAATAGGCACCCTAAAACAGGACAGGCTAGCAACCACCATCCGACAGTTCATGAACATCCTCAGCAAAACCGCTGTGGAATGCCTTGGATTCCCCCGAAAGGAAGTCAGGGCTGCCGGGTATGTCTAAGAAACCTTCTCTATCGCTGAATACTATTACACCTTAGTTAGTAGTTAGTTCTACATTATTCTTCAGCCTTGTATGTATATTATTCAGAGTTAGAGAAACTGCTGCTACAATTACACACGTCATTTATTTTTATCCAACTTAGCGTTCATACAAATACAAGAAACTTTTTTAACGATGCGCAAACGTGGACGAATCATCTCACTAACGAAGACACAACAAAGAGAAAGTCCGACAAACCATCACAATTAAGGAGTTTTCCACTACATAAGCGCAAGTAACGAAACTTTTTCTACTATTTGTGTACCTATATCTACTTGATAGTACAGGAAAGTGGGCACTTATGAGTAGATAAACTGCTGATAAAGACAAATATTGATATAAAAAGGATTACTATTTAAATAAACTGTATATATATGGTAACTCAACGAACTATGGAGAGGGCTATGCTGAAAGTTTCTTTATGAGATCGACTCAGAAATGAGGATAGGCTTAGTTCGTTGAAGTGGCAATGGGCACGGAGAACAGAAGGCCATTGAGGCTGAAAAGTTCTCGAAACCACGGATGATCTGACGAAGCAGGCCGCTTTCAACAGCAATAACAAAAGATCTATGAGGCAGGCCTATGTGATGATGAAACTGTATAGGATTTTTAATATAATTATATTTTATCAGTCTGTTACGCCCAGCTGAACATGGGCATTATGTCCCTTAGTAGCCTCAAAGCACTCATGGGAAAACATGGGGTGGTCTATTTAAAGCCGATAACCGCAAGTTTTTTTTTAAATAGTGTCAAACAGCTTTTAATATAAAGAAGCAGGAAAATTAACCCTAATCCATTTTATGTTTGGTAGGTTGGCAGGTCCAAGTACAAATGGTAACCAAACATAGCCGAGCGCACAGAGGAGTTGAATTATTTGTACAATAATGCTATACAGTCGATGATGCCCACACCCTGTCACCCTGCATTTCGGCGATTTTCTGCGACTATAGAGCTATTCATATAATAAATAACTCTAAGACAGATAGTTTGCTTGATACAATCATCTTGTAAAACTGTTAATATAGCATATTATCCATTTTTTCTTATTATATTTAACTTAACAATAAACTAGCGTTGTATATAGAAACTGGATGATAGTACAAACATCACATCTTTTTAAATGGCTCCTAAAATCCATTGCAAATAAGCTACTCATTGAGGTGAGTATTTTTGTTTATATATAAATGGTATGAACACAAGTCTTGTCATACTGTCTGATACCTACTCTACGATGTCAGGGTCTGTGCAAAATAATCCTGGCCCACTTAACATTAACTGAAGCTCACTAAACCGCCTGAAATCCGAAAAATCCGGATACGTCCGGCATCAACCGCTCGGCACTGTTATTTCCTGTCTTTAGATTAGGATAGCAAGCGGACCCTATCGTTGCAATGTGTGAATTTAAAGTCGACGATTTGTCGTATTCGTCATAACGGTTTCTTCAACTATCGGAGTAATAACTTATTTTTTGTGAAAATTTAAATATAGTTTATGTTTGTGATTCTTCTACATCAGAGTACCAGTCACAATTTGTTTTCATATTTACTAGTTTCACATGGTGATTTTCTTGCGATAGTGTAAATTTAATTATGTTTGATTTCTAATTTGTTTTAGTATATATTTTTATTCTCTTTAGGTGAATTGCTTGCCATAGTGTCGATTTCAGTTAGTTTCATCTCATCTAACTTTTCCTATAAGGTTATTTTCATGTGTTCGATCATACAAAGTTATACGTAGATAACGCTGGACTACGTTACATATTTTTTACTTTTACGTTAAACAAAAATTATATTTTACAAAAAAAATCATAAATGTCATCCTTTTTGTAGTCATAATTATAGATAGATAGATAAACTCTTTATTGTACACGTTCATGAAAAAAAAAATACAGAGAAGTACTTAAAACTAACATAACATAAGGTAGGCACAATTGGCGGCCTCATCACAACACGTGATTTCTATCAGGCAACCGAGGAAGGAGTTAAATGAAGGAGTTTCAAAGAGGGGTAGCGAAGTGTACTGAGTATTAATGATTGAAATGTCTATGTCAAATATAATTATTATGTGTAAAAATTGCGTGAATAATATCTGTTAATGAACCGTACCAATTTATTGACGCAGTTTGCATAAACAAATTGGTATTTTCATTAGCCAATAATTATCAAATTCTAGCTATAAGTGGGAAATATATTTTTTTATAGTGTCAAACATCGTATCCGATAATCGTATACTCTAATATCTTCTCACTATCCAGAAATAACGTTGAATGACAGAACGAGATATCTAGCAGTGCCATGATAGATTTCGATAGGCGGCGGTCGAATCAACACCCGAGTCTGATTAAATGACGGTCGGGTCGTTACAGCCCCGCGGAAATTTGTTTCTGTCCCGCCTTTTCTGGATTTGGCAGTAAATTGTGCGAATTATGAAGACTGTGGATGTGTGTGAATACAACGATATCGGTCCTAATAGGACCGATATCGTGCTGACTTAACATAATGTTAAGTCATCACTTTAACCTCCTGGTTAAAATGATAACTTAAAAATAAACTTAAACAAACAACAAATTGGATGGATACAGTATTTGACAATATATTAAATGCTGTAATGTAGAGATATGAGTGTCGGTGCACACTTAAGGAAGCAGAGGAAGATCTTAGACGAGGTGATATGGTCAACTGTTCTTATTGAGAACTTGTAGCTCTTAGTGGCGTGCAAACTAATATTGCGCGATATAGGATTGGTGACGTCATTTAATAATTGACGTTTGTTCGTTTGTTTCCTTGGTACACTGCAAAATAACTTAATGTTACTTTAGAATCTGATGCCAGCCTTTGACAACTTTCACCTACCTGTAAATGTATGATTTTTTATTTAATTAGTTTCATACTTACTATCTGTGCCAACAACTTTTTCCGCATGTATTAGTAACTTTAAGTAGCAATTATCATTATTTAGGCTAATTTGCAATTATGATATTAGTAAAGATATTTGTATCTAATCAACAGTCTATGAAAAAAGTTTCATGGTTCTAGCTTTTTATTTTATATAAAGTTCGGTTTGACTCACGTGTTTTTGGCGATTTCTCGACCACGGTTTCGGCTCCAACCGGCTTTTTAAGCTGGAACTATGAAGATATTTCCATAAAATCTTCATTTTAAACCCCTCCTTTCAAAACTCCTTCAACTCTATTTTCGTTATAAAAAGTAGCATTATGACCTTCTTCAGGTTCTACATGTTCTACGGTTTTGGATTCAAGGATTAACAAGGGTAAATTTACGTTGTGAATTTTTGACAAGTACAAGTGTATAACCTACGTGCTGAATAAATGTCGTTTATTTTAACAATTTATATATTTCAGTCAAATCTATCAAATATCTCCTGAATTGTAACATATATATTCGTCGATCTTCAAAGAAACAACTTACTTGTAACGGATCATATTTTTTGTATTGAATAAGAAAGTTCTTTGAGATATTAATACGGAAGCTGACATTTGTTATAGATAAATACGTTTCTTTAATGCTATTGAAATGGGAAATACAAATATTTAGTATGTTTATGTTTACAAATTATTTACGTTTGATACCAACTCTTTTGTGCTCTTGTAGGTATATACTTAACACTAGAGCACAAAAGACAGTAAACTATAAATAATTACAAATTATTACACACAACAAAATACTTAAAGGTCGACTTCACACGCAGTAAACGAATTAATTCAGCACAATAAATCCTTTCATTAGGCGACAAGTTTGATATTGGGCAATTGGAATTCGACATATTTTTAGAATTATAGGTGTTGTGGTAATAAAGAGGTACTGCATTGAATTATAATGCTCAATGAGCTGCTGTAACGAATTACTCCCGCCTTTCAGAATACCACAGCCAAAATAATATTCTTGATTTGTGTTAGTAAAGTCGCCCGAGTGAAACCAAATACTGTATAGGGTGTATGTAGTATCGACAACACGTGAGATGTTGAACCTACCCCTTATATATGTTTATATTTCAAACGTTTGCAGTCCACGGTTGGCACTTAAAATCTCGCGGAACATAGATAAGGAGCTTCCACATTATATACCTTCACTTATTATACATGATACTAATATAATAGTAGACATTAGCAGACAGTATCATGTATAGTGATTGAGTGGAGGCATATATTTTTTCAGCACCATTGTGAGCGAGCGAGTGGTCTGCGTTTAAAAGGTAAAATGAAATAAAAAGAGGATAGTGGAATTAAAGTAATATAAAAATTTGGATCATTTGGTAGCTAAAATAACACGTAAAACGACACAATGACACAAATGTCTGATTAAATATCTTATGAAAATAGGACTGTTACCCGTTCAATCGGCAACAACCATATTAAGCTAAGGTTTAAATAATGACCAGACGTTAATCAAAATTTACCTACAAGCAATACATCACACATCTTAATTCTAAAACAATAAAGTAAATTTTAACGTTACCCGCCGCAATCAGCGAGGGTGCGCTTTATTAGGCAATAACCATAAAACTTAGTCGCCTTCAGCTAAACACAGACAATTGGCCTTTCTTATCGTTTTTATTGCATAATCCTTGCCGCTTGTCGTATACTCAATTAGTATTAAATTTGAAAACGTACGGGTTTAAAATTGGAGCGGTAAGGCTGCTGATAATAAGAAGAGAATATTCTCTTTCTTAAGTAATTGGTAACTTGATTTATTTCTGAAAGAAATATTTTTTTCAATTATTTCGGTATAGATGATAATTTAGTATTTTAATGGTGAAAAAAATTTCGAAATCCGTTGAGTAGTTTTTGAGTTTTGTCTAATGGACGGGAAATTTATGAAATTATAAAATTACTCTTAACAAATATTAAAATTTCAGTGTTACGAATTTGCTGATTTTTTAAGTCTTGTTTATTTGAAGCGGTATCAATATTTTCTTTTAAATAATGTGCGTTAAATTATATGTCTCTTTTCGTAAATTCGTGGAATATTTCCCAGCCTTTTTTTCTCTGCCGATTAAAGACTTGCTTTAATCTCTGGGTACGATTGAAGCCAGCAATATTTTATTTATATAGACTGCACCAGTTGCTCAGTTATTACGGTATTTGCTTCTCAGACATGGGGTTCGATTCTCACCTGGTTCCTACAGTTGTCTATGTGATACACAGATGGTTGTTAGTCTGAGTGTCGTGAATATTTTTTTTTATAAAAAATCCTCGCGTTACCTACATTTATTTGTCTAAAGCGAAAATTGCCTTTCTAAGAAATAAACAAAGAACTAGGTATAAAGTTTTAATTTAGGTTTTATAATACCAAATAATATCTGAATATTATTAAAAAAATACCTCAAAAGTCTTAATGTCAAACAAAGTATTTCCTAATCATGTTATTGCCACATTTTGCTTTAAGTCGAAGCGTTTCAGGATCAAGTTTTCTCCCGTATATTTTTAGCGTTGGCAAAAACAGAGACGTTTAAAATGTCTAACCTAAGTTAGATACCCGCAGTATTGGTGACTCGAGATAGAGTTGTTAACATAATTCGATTAATAACTCCATACTGTTTGCTTAGGACCCGATAATAAAGAGAAACTGGTATCCTGGCTTTGTATGGAGTTAGTACCAGATTATAAAGAGAAAGTGGGTATCCTGGCTTTGTATAGAGCTTTGGAAGCAATAGGGAAATCGTGCTCATAGTATTACTACTACGCGCTAGATTGATACAAATTCTATTTGTTGTAATCCTGTTTTTTCCTAACGGACATTTGTAGTTTGGCGAAAAAATGGCGAGAAGGGCTCCAGTCGGATGAAAAAAAGTTTTCTTGCAAGAATCAGCTTTTATTGGAGAACACGATAAATTTGTAAAGTACATCGAACATGTTTTATTACGTGTAACTCAAAAATTAACAAAGCATACTTAATAAATAAAAGTAACAAATTTAGATAAAAAGTTACTTATAACATACTAATATTCTATATCTATAATCCTAGACGAATTACCCAGTATTTTGACAGCATTGCCTCGTTGAATAATAAAATAAAATAAAAATAAATAAAAATCACTTTTATTGTAAACCTATTTCAGGCACTTGCAAATAGTCAAAACAATAATTTATTATTAATCTATGCATAATTTTAACATTTATAAATGAGCATATTAAGCAATTATTTTAGTTATTGTTTTTAATAATTTTAGTCTTAACTTTATTATTTTACTATATTGTGTCCAATAGCTTGTTCTGTCTATATTAAATTATATTAAGAACAATTGTCATTATTTGGGCGGACCATGAGTATATAACGACGGACGCGCTTTAATGCTACCACCGGATCCAATACGCCCCAACTGAGGAGATCCGGCGAAACAAACTCAGTGGGTTATTCTACTGCCGGTTTTAACACGACCCACATGAGACGGTCCGGCGAAACATACTCAAATGGGCAGAGCGTAGGTTTTGGTCCAGTTACTTTTATTATTTATTTGGCATACACATTATTTTCCCGAACGGTTGTCTTTATAATATTTGATTATCTACTAATGTTTTTATACTAATAAAAGAAGCTAATTTGAGACAGAACTAGCGGTCTATTAATGTAACTCATTAGGCCGATTACAGATAGTTCACAGAACATCACACTATTATGCTTACTATTTTACTTAGATACAGGGTCTCTAGGAAGTGTTACGCAGGATGGTTCATGAGACCAAACATCTTTATCCTCAATATAGTCCTTAACGCTATAGTAACGTTTAGATACAAGTACACGTTTAATATATGCTTTAAAAGTTGTATCAGGCAAATCAGTAACACGACTAGGGAGTTTGTTATAAAACCTAATACCATTTCCCATAAATTATTTATTGGTTCTACTTACTCTATTCATTTATTCATATTCATTTATTTGCGTACCATAATGTGAGTAGTAGGTGTTACAAAAGGCTTAAAGCTAAATAATAATTATGGACCCTGCTAGGGCACAGCAACAAAATTAAAATTATTAATATTATAATATTAATATCACAACACAACAATAAACATAAATATCACAATAACTTATAGATCATTTTTGTTATATTTAAACATTCATATTTTAAAACAATTAGAAATAATACTGTAATATAATTTATTATTGGTATTAATGTTGAATCATAGAAAAAAAAAATACTAACAATATACATATTTAATGATTATATAATTTGTTGTTTGTTTGTTGTGTGTATAGTTTAGTAGTCAGTTTAATGCATGTATGTGAATATCTTATTTAGATTGAATAGTCAATTTATTGTTTAATTATACTGTGATCATATTTTATCGTTCAAATATTAATTTATCTCTAAAACCGGGTGTGGCAATTTTATGTTTATTTCTTATGTAAACATTATGAATGTCACTTTTTTTGCTATAATGATCTATATTTTTTCTAACAAAAATGATATTTTGGTATATGTACTCAGAAGGAGCGGTAAGTATATTTATCTCTTTAAACAGGGTACGCAATGTAGATCAGCTGTGCAAAATAATACCAGCACACATGGAACGTACCACAATAAAAAGGGGCGCTGCGAGGTTTCTATGAATTAATTTGGTTCCCGGTCCCTACAGTTCCAAGTATAAGTCCTCCTTAGTTTACAAAATTTCATTAATAAGTTCATATGCTTTGCTTAGGATCGCGGAAATATCCTGACTTTGTGCGGAGTTTTGTGAAAGATAAAAGGAAACGCGTGAATAGAGTTGCGGTGTGCCCTAGATAAAGCTTAAAGCTAGATCTGAATAAATAAATGTGATTTTTCTTTGAAGCCTTATTATAGTGAAGAAAACGCATTTATTTTCTAAATATTGTGTATGTATGTAAATTTACCATTGTTATAACGCTTAAATATTACGTCCGGATATCATAACCCTTTAAACAATTAATAACTAAATTCCTTAGCATCATTTAATTCGTAAATCGAAAAGATTACTTTATCTTGTGCATATTCAAGTAAAATACAAACACTTCAATGTTTATTGTAATTAATAAAAGCTTCATTGATTAGGTACCCAGTGAAATATAAAGAAAAACATATCTTGTGGCGAATACTGTTTGTGGCTACTAATATTACGGGGGACTTAACGAACATTCAATTCAAGGACACAACGTAAGTACACCCAGACTCAGAACAAGCGGCCGTAGCCCAATGGCTATGGCCTGGTGATCTTGAGGTCGTCGGTCCGAACCTCACCCATTGCACCACCGACGTGAACTCCGTAACAGAAGGATTTTAGCTTAGCACGAGGGGTTAACAACAATATACTAGCAAACTTCAAAAATGTGCTAGTAATCTTAAAAAAAAAGAAAGAAAAGAACTAACTGTGGTTCGCACAAATGATTGTCACAGCTGGGAATCGAACACTGAACACCAGGTATCAGAAGCAACTGCTGTAACTAATGAGTCATCGGTGCAAACCAGTTTATAAGCTGGATTAACATTTAGGCCCACTGGGGCCTAAATGTTAATCCAGTTTAGAAACTGGTTATTATTCGTCAAGACACTTAAGTTAGTAATGTCTTCTCATAATCTCATAGAACAAAATAAAAACACTGAAATGGCCGACATAAATTTAACATTACACGATATTGTCTGATATTAATTCGCTCCAACCCGCGGGCACACCTTGTATTAATTCTCGCTATAAAATCCCTTACAATTTATTTATATGAATCCACATAAGCGTCAATTCCACTCGCTTAAAACGTTAATAAAACACAATAATTATGAATCATAACAAAAATGTAATTCCAATTAATGTCCCGGTTGTAACATACGTATAGAATTGATATACGCAGAGGAGACATCTGAAGCAAACATTTTTCAATAAAAACCTTCAAATCAACTTTAAAAAGAAGGAATTGAAAAATCATTACATAAAAAAATATAGCTATCGTAAGTCTAGTATTAGTATGTGGTTTTTCTTTTCCATTTTTAATATCCGTACCTATGTTCTTTTTTTATCTTTAGCATCTAACCGGTCGTCTATCATAGGGCAAAATTCTTGTAAAACTAAAATAAATAATGAATGTAATCATGAGAATTAGGGACTATATAATTATAGTATGGTACTAGAAACCCGATTTTTCACGGTTTATATTTGATATTATTAATGAATATGGCACGCAGTACAAAGTTTCTGATTATCTCAGGGACAAAAATGCATGGTATTGAGTCACTACAATTTCAGTGTAAATTACAAAATATTATTATTAAAAAACAAACGGGTTCTACTGAGTTTTTGGCACCCTTTTTCAGTTCTCACTTGCCACGTCACGCACTGCACGGTAGGGGTAAAAATATGCCGATTCCAAATAAAAGTGACAATTTTTACGTAATAAATGATCTTGTACTTTAAACGGTTTTACAAAATGTCCTGATATCTTGTCAGATAGCACATTAATCTATTTATTAAATTGAGAAACCATTTCGAAACTTCTCTAAATATCTCATTTATAGTAGACACGGATCTCAATCGCGGTATTATTTTAAGGCAAATCACCTTTTAATTAAGCCGACATTTTGACATGGGCTATACCAGTCGTAGTCACGGGTAGCGTTGTCTCTAAATAGGTAATATGTAATAAAACGCGTGCCGTTTCTGCCAACTCACATTTAATCTGTGTTCACATAGCGGGAATATTTCGCGCTCATTTGACTGGGGCGCAATTAATATGGTATTAACGAACAATATTTGTCGCAATAAATAACACACACGTGCGACGCAAATTTGCGAAACACGTTGATTTATAAAACGACGCGGGTCGCCGCTGTCCGAGCACAGACTACGAGACAGAGAGGCAACGAACAAACGAGCTGTTGTAATCCCACTAATATTATGAACGCGAAAATTGGTATGGATATTTGTTACTCATTTCATGCAAAAACTACTAGACTGATTTTGCTGATATTTTATTCAGGCAAAGTTTATAAACAAATTTAATATGATGATATAAAAATAATATTATAAAAACTTTGATCCATTGGAGCAGAGTAACGCAGGACGAAGCCAGTAATATTATAAATGGAGAATTTTTAATAATTGTTTGTTACTTAATCAAAAAAAAAAATTAAAGGTATTTAGATTAAATTTGACTCATAGATAGATTTACAATCTATCTGAATCTGAATTGACATCATCATTACATAGTATAAAATAAAGTCGCTTCCCGCTGTCTGTCTGTATCTATGAATGCTTAGATCATTACGACAACGCAACGGGTTTTGATGCCGTTTTTTTTAGTAGATAGAGTGATTCACAAGGAAGGTTTATATGTATAATACATTAGCATTTCACCCGTGCGAAGCAGGGGCGGAATCGCTACTTAGATTTAAAATGTTATCGAGGAGAGCCCGTAAGATTCTAGTCGTGGCCACCGCCATGGGGCACCGAACACATGCATCTGCAGATCCATAGCCCTTTGCTGGCGTTCGGAGAAGTACCCAGGGGATTTTAGTGGGTAAACCGTCTCCCCGTGGTATAATTAGTATATCATCAGTATAGAGAGGGAAGTCCTTCATACCAAGCCGTTGTGGCGGTGGGGAAATTATTCAAATTAAATGTATGTATGTCCGCGAGACGAGTCATAAATATTTATGGATTTTATATTAAAAAGTAACGATTTTAGTTTTAATGTTGTAATATTTTTAAGGTCAGGAATACCTTAGCTGCAGTGCATTTACAAAGTATTAGGCATGTAAATATTATATTTTCTTAATCTAAGTTAAACAGTTATCTGTGCTTTTGCAAATGTGCATCTTTATTTTTTTGTATATAAGTTACTGCTTGTAGGAAATTAAAATTCTTCACGCTTACATTTTCCCCATCCGAGTATAGCTTTAATTAAATTGATCTGGTGTTGTGTATTTTTTTTCTAATTGTAAATTAGTTTACAATTATAACTTTTTGATTGTGTATAAATATAATGGTTTAATTATAATAATCGGAACGTCAGAAAGGCAGACGGACTCATTTTAAAAAGTTTGCAGGTAATAATTAATTTATACATTATTTTTAACTGCTTCAGTACTTTTTCAGATATAGTCTTATACTTTGTGATTCAGGCTACTATTAGTATTCATTTACAAAAACCTCACAGCAGCTCTTCTAGATGCAAGTTCCCCGAGTGCTAGAATTATTTAATAGCAGCATTATTTTCTAGCAGAAAAGCCGATAAGCATTGCCATTCAACGGGGCAATGCTGTCAGACTTTTCGGAACGTTATAAAGTAGGTACTTAGTAAAATAAATTTTATTCCGTATGTATGTTATAAAGAATCAAAAATATTTTACTTAGTTTTACGTTAAATCGACAACTTTAAGTTGTATATAATATGTATAAATGTAATTATTTTATAAATAAATGAACAGATACATAAATAATACTTATATTTATATCCATGGACTTTTAATAATATCTGGTCCAATATTTATTAGGTTTGTTAATATTCATTTCCATTTTTATAACATTTCTTTGAAGTTGTAATGAAAAAAAATATATTTCATTTTGTTTTTGATTTAATAAGCCCGAAGCAATTCCTGAGACGAGATATTTAATTAATAAGTAATCATGTTTCCTTAAGATTATCCCTGTGAATTCATCTTAATGTTTAGGTATTGTTATTTTAAATTATTTAGTTAGACATTTACAAAATATGGCACAAAATAATTGTTACAATCTTATTCCTTAACAAAAGAAAAATTCCTTAAACAATATTGTTCAGGAATTTTCTATTAATTGATTTTCTTACATGAGAGAGTAGATTAGATATCTGAAATATGAAATGAGACGACACAAAATAACGCGGAGGAAACTACTAGGCTTTGCTAGTCGTATTATCGTTTAGAAATGAAACGCTTTGTCTTGAATGATTGATGCTTTAACGCACAGTTCACAGTTTAAATTAGTGGTGGATTCCCAAAGTGGTCCAGTGTGGATCCCCAGGGGTCAACAGGAGACTCGAAGGGAGACTACCTACCTAAGCGTAAAAAACGGGTACATAAGTTTTAAGTGTGTATATGATAGAAATGCTAGCAATATCCACTGAATCCAGTAAAGGTTTTTAAGGGGTCTACAAGAGAAAAAGATTGGAAGCCTATGGTCTAGATCGATGATCGTAGAGAACTGATACTTGACAGGATTCTCTTTATAACGTAGTGAACACCTACGTAAATATCTATTAAAAATTGAAAAAATTCCACCATAATCCTAACAGGATTTAAAAGGGTGGCATAGTTTTCAAATCAAATCAAATCAAATAATTTATTCGCATAAATATGTGTTCACAGAGTTCTTACAAAACATACAGTCCATTTCATATTAGCCTTTCGGCGTGCACATTTTTACAGCTATAATACAGATTTATTATTTAACAATTACATTAACTTAGAAGTGGTCATTAATAATTCACCTAGGATATAATACGCTTTTTTTACTAAAATACCTTTTAATAAAGCTTTGAAAACGCTATGTTTTTCTGTATTCTGTAGTTTTGTAGGTAGTTTGTTATAAACCCTTGGGGCCATACAGAATACACTTTTGTCATACAGAGCAGTTTTATGTGGAGGCATGCATACTTTATTTTGATGTCGTCTACTATTTAATGTCTCAAACATATCTTTGTTAAACCTGACGAATACAATCAATTCATAAATATACAAGCAAGGCAGTGTCAATATCTCATATTTTATGAAAAGGGCTTACAAGAATCTGTCGGTTTTAAATTAAATATCGCTCTTAAACATTTTTTCTGCGCTATAAATACCCTATTTACGTCAGTTGAATTCCCCCAAAATATGATGCCATATCTGATAACGGAGGTAACATATGCAGGGTATTGCATGAAGTTGTAGTTTGTATAAAGAAATCAATATGTAAGCGAATGAAGTCGCGTACAATTATAGCTAAAAGACTGGGTTATCACATAGGTAGTTTAAAGTACATTCAAAAGTCCTATGAAAAATTATAAAATTAAATTAAACAAGGAAAATTAAATTTGTAGCTAGAGTAGCCGCACAAAAACATCACAACTAGCAGCGCCATCTAGAATATAAAATAACAAACTTCCTATATCGCGCAATTTAAATTCGCACGCTAATTTGAACATATTATACCGCCACCGGGCATACCACATCACCCAGCAAAGATCTTCATTTTCCGTGCAGAAATACCACCAACCGTTCCGCTACAACTTAATACATGACCTTAATACCTCTCCTAATCCAACAATACCTATTCGTCGTGTACAAGGGAAAAAATAATAATCAAAAAATATTCCCTTACTAAAATACGCTTATGAAAATGAAGCCGGCGGGCCTCCCGGGAAGATTTCCCCACTTAATTTAATGTCACAAATTGGGTTTCCCCTTACGTACAGCTTGAAGGATTTATATGAATTGCACGCGATATTTTTACTAGAAGTAACTTGATTTAGCATCATTATTGTTATTAGTGTTCTTATGATAACCTTCGTGGCGTAGCGGTATGAGTCTCGGAAGTAGTGGGTTCGATCCCCAAGCCGGACAAGAAATCTTTGTGTAAAATGAAGACCCCTTTACCAAAATCAGATGGATTGCCTTTTAAGGCAACTATATTTTTTGGACTTATCTATCCATACTTTATTATATAAAGCTGCAGAGTTTGTTAGCCTAAACGTGCTAATCTCGGTCTGATTTATAGAAAAACTTATTCAGTGTTAGGTAGCCTATATATCTAGGCAATCTATCTATACTTCTATACTAATATTATAAAGAGGAAAAGTTTGTATTTTTGTTGCAAATAAACACAAAAACTACTGAACGGCTTTAGATAATTTTTTCACCGTTAGAATGCTTTATTAACCCTGAGTAACATAAACTATCAAAGTCCGCCCGTGCGTAGCTGGGGCAGGCCGATAGTATTTTATAATTATGAAGTTCCGGGAACGCGAATTACGTGGGTGAAACCGCGCGCGGGAAGTCGAAAATATTAGCAATACTAAATATTATTGAAGAGTAGATTCTCACGGCAGGGATTGAACCCGTGACATTTAATATCGTGTTACAGCGAGCATCTGTCATCGCATGCATAATGCATAAATCTTAGAAGATGTTGAGTTAGCCATACCTCACGCCCACTGCTCATCGATTCTACGGAACCCTAATATTAAGTTTGGACAATAGCTGCAGATTGTCTGTAGATATTTGTGACAACATTGGTATTTCAATAGACAGAACGAGTGATTATTCGGTTTAATGCCTATCGTGATATTTCGTTTTATCATACGTAAGTAATGTAATACTATACACACAATACACACAAAATGCAATACTCCTTATTGTACACCAGGAAAAGAAATATAAAATGGTTCCGGATAATAATTAAAAGTTCTAAAGCCGGCGAAGTGCGACTGCGGCTCGCCAACGAAAGGTTCGGTATATTTATATTCGGTATACATATAATTCTAGTAAGATAATTTGCCCCATCCGGGGTTCAAACCCTGGACTGCGGTAGAAAACATAACCACTAGTTCAACTACTCAATAAGCATACACTTTACTTGTATACAGGTAGTAGCTATATTCGTACATCATCATCAGCTCGTATAATGTCCTGCTGTTGTGTTATGCTCAACATGGGCCTCCTCCCGAGGGAGGGTATTTGCCATAGTCACCACGCTTGGCAGGCGGGTTGGTGACCGCCGTATTATGTTGTACCACACAAGGAAACGCTGCTGCCCGTTCCTTGATTTACGATTATTATAGATGATGTTATAACAATCGGGACCAACGGCTTAACGTGCTTTCCGAGGCACGGAGGGTAGTCCCTCAACCAATCAGACCCGGAAAGATATCTTAAAATTTACACAAAGATTTCCTGTCCGGCGTGGGAATCGTACCCACGACCTCCGAGATTTTAAGACGAGCCAAATACCGCTACACTACGGAGGTTGTGTGTTGTGTATTCGTACATATAAGCAACTAAGTAGGTATACGAGTAGGTACGCAAGGGCCGCCCCAGCGCGACCACTTTATTTGATTGACCCTAATGACCGCCGTGATTTCTAACGGTTCCGGGTATGGTTGCTGATACAGTGGATTCGTTTTTTTCTACTTTAAAATAAATAATAGTATATTTTATGTCTACATAGAATTCTAGCTTAAGCAATATGTTTTAATAACATAGGTAATTACATTTATTTAGCACTTAGTTATCTAATATATAAAATTCTCGTGTCACAGTTTTCGTTGCCATACTCCTCCGAAACGGCTTAACCGATTTTGATGAAATTTTTTGTGCTTATCCGGTATCTATGAGAATCGGCCAACATCTATTTTTCATCCCCCTAAATGTTAGGGGTAGTCCACCCCTAAATTTTTATTTTTATTTTTCAGACAAAGTTAGGGGTAGATTAGAGGTAGGGGTAGATTAGAGGTAGGGGTAGGGTAGAGGTAGGGTAGGGGTAGTGTAGGGTAGGGGTAGTGTAGGGTAGGGCGAATACGCTGGAGGCCCTCGATAGAGATCCGTGGGGACGACCCTATAAAGGGGTGCGTAATAAAATGCGCCCCTGGGCGCCCCCGGTGACGGAGAACCTCCAGCCAGAGCTCCTCCAATCTGTTGTAGAGGAGCTCTTCCCCAGCCAGGAGGAATATTCGCCGCCAACTATGGCCTCGCCAGCTGACGACGTGATGCCGACCGACGACGGCGACGAGGAGGAAACTCCGCCGGATGTTACACCGGTGGAGTTGGGGGCGGCGGTGGCAAAAATGGCCATCAAAAACACCGCCCCCGGGCCGGACGGAGTGCCTGGACGCGTCTGGGCACTCGCCATGGAGGAGTTGGAGCCCAGGGTGCTCGCCCTCTTCAATGCGTGCCTTCGGCAGGGTCGCTTTCCCGCACCCTGGAAGCCCGGTCGACTCGTCCTTCTCCGTAAGGACGGGCGACCGGCGGAGTCTCCATCGGCTTACCGCCCAATCGTTCTCTTGAACGAGTTGGGCAAGCTGATGGAGAGGGTGGTCGCGTCTCGCCTCACCACACATCTTGGTAGGGTCGGTCCCGACCTGTACGTGGACCAATACGGGTTCCGCCAGGGTCGGTCGACCATAGACGCGATCGCGAGGGTGCGGGAACTCTCGCAGGAGGCGACCAGCCGAGGAGAAGTGTTGTTAGCGGTGTCGTTGGACATCCGCAACGCATTCAACACCCTCCCCTGGGCGTGCATTGAGGAGGGCCTCAGGCACCATGGGGTGCCCAGGTACCTCCGGGCTCTGGTGGGGCACTACCTCCAAAGCAGGGAGGTGGTGTACCCGACGTCCGGTGGCGAAATTGGCCGGAGGACGGTCTCGCGCGGTGTTCCGCAGGGGTCGGTATTGGGGCCGCTCCTGTGGAACATCGGGTTTGATTGGGCGCTGCGGATGCGCGGTCTCCGGGGGGTCAGCGTGATAGCGTACGCTGACGACACACTGGTGACCGCCCGCGCGCCTGATCATCGGCATGCGACCATTTTGGCCACAGCAGCCGTGGCACAGATGGTCGCCCGTATACGCCGTTTGGGCTTGCAGGTGGCGCTCGGTAAAACCGAGGCCCTTTGTTTTCATGGGCCTCGGCGAGCGCCACCTGTAGGCGCCCACCTCATAGTGGGTGGCGAATCCATTGCTGTCGGGGACAGTATGCGATATCTAGGCATAGTCCTCGACAGCAGATGGAGCTTCGGGGCCCACTTCCAGCGGCTGGCCCCAAAGCTGGTGGCGGCGGCGGGTGCTCTTGGCCGGCTTTTGCCGAATCTCGGCAGACCCGGGAGCACCTGCCGCAAACTGTACGCCGGTGTGATCCGCTCCATGGCACTCTACGGCGCCCCCATTTGGGTCGACGCCCTGAAGAGGCGAAACATAGCCCTGCTGCGACGTCCGCAGCGGGTGATGGCCATCAGGGCGTCCCGCGCCTACCGCACGGTCGCGTTTGACGCGGCCTGCCTCCTTGCGGGGTCCCCTCCGTGGGACCTGGAGGCGGAGATTTTGGCCGCCGCGTACCGGCGGAGGTGTGAGGGGGCGCGTTCTGGCCGCGACCCCTTCCCGGAGGGTGTTGCACGGTGGCGGACTGAGATCCGTCGCCAAACCCTCCGGAAATGGCAGGAGCGGCTAGAGGCCGCGCCGCGGAGCGGATTGCGTACGGTGGAGGCGATTCGGCCCCATCTAAAAAAGTGGGCCGGTCGCCGTCACGGTGACGTCACCTACCACGTTGCACAGGTAGTAACAGGCCATGGCTGCTTCGGCCACTACCTGTGCAACGTGGCGCAGAGAGAGCCGGACACTCGCTGTCACCACTGTGACTGTGCCGACGATACGGCGCAGCACACGGTGGTGGAGTGTCCGGCGTGGGCCAACGAGCGGGAGGAGCTCGTTGGCGAGGTGGGAGACGACCTCTCGCTGCCGACCATCATTTCGAAGATGGTTCAAAGCGAGAGGTCGTGGGAGGCGGTTGCCTCCTTCTGTAGACAAGTTATGTCACAGAAGGAGGCCGCGGAGCGGGAGAGGGAAGTAGATCCCTCTGCCCACCCGCTTCGCAGACGGCGTGTTGGCCGTCGGCGGCGGGCCGAAACCCGCCGCCTACCGCCCTAGGCTCGGCCTTGGGGAGTGGGGAACATGGGCCCCTCTCCCTTCGAGGCTGACCCATGAGGAGTAGGGACGCCTCTACACTCCGGGCGTCCCTATAATTGGGCAAATGGGCCACTGTAAGTGTGGCCCTGGAGATCCCGCGGTACCATATTGGCCGCGGGTGCCGTCGGGGGGCCGGATTGCTCATGCGTACCCGACCCCCGCCAACGGCGGATCGAAGGAGTGTCCGGGGGGTTTTAGTGGTGTAGGGTCCTCTCCTCGTGGTATGACTTTAGCATACCACGCTATGGAGAGGGCGAGTCCCACATATCCCACCGCCAGCGCGCAAATACGCTGCAACGGTGGTGGGAATGCGTCAATGCATTTCCCCCCGGACAACAAAAAAAAAAAAAAAAAAAAAAAAAGGGGTAGTGTAGGGTAGGGGTAGTGTAGGGTAGGGGTAGTGTAGGGTAGGGGTAGTGTAGGGTAGGGGTAGTGTAGGATAGGGGTAGTGTAGGGTAGGGGTAGTGTAGGGTAGGGGTAGTGTAGGGTAGGGGTAGTGTAGCGTAGGGGTAGTGTAGGGTAGGGGTAGTGTAGGGTGGGGGTAGTGTAGGGTAGGGGTAGTGTAGGGTATGTATCGATCGATCACAACTAGATGCTGCTGGTAAAAGTCCACCCAGGCTACCACATTGCACTTCCACTATGCCTGAGGTGCACATTCGGCAAAAAGTGGTACTTAAAATTCTCAGCACTCTAGATGTGAATAAGGCTAGTGGGCCTGACGGCATTCCTGCCATTGTCTTGCGGTCATGTGCACCTGAGTTGTCTCCTGTTTTGACTCGCCTCTATCGTTTATGCCTGAAGACTGGTCTAGTTCCAGCATCCTGGAAGATTGCCAATGTTCAACCGATCCCCAAGAAAGGTAGTCGTGCCGACCCTGCCAACTACCGACCAATCGCAATCACCTCCATACTCTGTAAGGTTATGGAGCGTGTTTTAAACAACCGTCTCCTGGCATACCTGGAAGAGAACGACCTCCTCAGTGACCGTCAATTCGGATTCCGTCGAGGCCGGTCTACTGGGGATCTTCTTGTATATGCTTCTCACTTCTGGAGCGAAGCCATTGAGAGACACGGTGAGGCTCTTGCCGTGTCTCTTGATATCTCTAAGGCTTTTGACAGGGTTTGGCACGCAAGTCTCATTGGTAAGCTTCCGGTTTACGGTATTGCTCCCGTACTTTGTACCTGGATTCAGGATTTCTTGAGGGGAAGGTCGATTCGAGTTGTCATTGATGGCGCCTCGTCCGATCTTCTTGGTATTAATGCCGGTGTCCCTCAGGGATCTGTTCTCTCCGCGACTCTTTTTTTGCTGCACATAAACGACCTGCTAGTTACTCCCGGTACCTTTGGGTATGCAGACGACAGCACAGTCTCGGTGAGATACTTGTCTGATGCGAAGTCGGGGTCAATGGTCCAGTCGTTCAGGGAGTCGATGATTGAGGGGGTGAACTCGATCTTGGAGGCTGTTTCCTTATGGGGTGATGCCAACCTGGTTGGGTTTAACCCCTCAAAAACACAGGCGTGTCTTTTTTCGGCGAAACGGAGTCCATTCCAACTGACTCCGACTTTCCGGAATGTCTCCGTTCCGATCAGCGACCATCTTGAGCTCCTAGGGCTTGACCTCTCTTCTAATCTAAACTTCGGTCACTACATCGAGTCCATTGCAAACACTGCAGCCAAAAAACTTGGCATTCTCTCCAAGGTGAGGCGGTACTTCACATCGGAGCAGCTCTTAAGTCTTTACAGAGCTCAAGTTCGCTCCTCAATGGAATACTGTTCTCATCTTTGGGATGGGTCTGCTAGATATCAGCTGGATGCTCTGGACTCATTGGAGCGCCGAGCGAAGAGAGTCATAGGCAATAACTCACTGGTGGAGGCAAGTCTTCAGAGCCTCGAACACCGTAGACGAGTGGCCTGCCTATCAGTTTTTTATCGGTTGCATTTCGGGGAGTGTGCGGAGGTTCTACATAACCTGATACCCCCTTCACCCTTCCATCACCGGACGACTAGGCGCGGCGAGCGGTTTCACCCTTTTGTTGTAGACATTCCTTCAATACGCACGAAGCGATTTGCTTCTTCTTTCATAATGCGGACGGCTAAGGAGTGGACTTCTCTGCCGGCGTCAGTTTTTCCGCAACGCTATAATCTGGACATCTTTAAGGCTAAAGTGAACAGACACTTTCTAGGCAAGCGTGTATCATCTTAGGCCTTATCTTCGCCTTCCATCAAGCGAGATTATGGTCAAACGTAAGCCTATATGAAGTAAAAAAAAAAAAAAAAAAAAAGATTGATGCAGTACGAAGTCTGCCGGGTCAGCTAGTTTACATATATATACTTGTAGGTACTTGTCAGAATCACAATTTGTAAAGACTTAATCTTACAAATAAAAGTTTAGTTCACTTAAGTAGCTAAGAAGAATTATATTATTTGATCTTTACAGATTTTATAAGCCATCCGTCCGTCTATATATATATATATATATATATATATACATAATCGTAAGATGCATTAGAAACGAATTCGCTTTACAAAAATATATCTTTCATGAAATTCAAAGCTCTTTATTGAAATTAAATATGATGTATATTTTCATTATATTTTTCGTAAAATACAATGAAAATGAGGAAAAAAGTTCAACTTAGAAAGATGGAAATACGCTTGTCGAGGCTTAAATTTTTTCCTTAACGTTTTGACCTTTTATTAATAAAATAAAGATGTTTAATACGTTATGTTAGAAGCTACGAAGAACTACAAGCAACGCCATCTATTACCAGTGTGTAGTAACAGTTAATAGATTTTTGTCTATAGTTCTTGCCTTCACTGGCATACTTCTTATTCGTCGTTCTCATTTAATTAATTATGAAACCTAGATGAATCAATCCAAATTGTGGTTAATTGTTCTATACACATTAATATAATACTAAAACAATCGCTCTCACTCACTACCCACCTCAACAACTTAGCCGAGGGTTTATACATTTTCACGGACATTTAGTTTTCGCAGAATAACTATTCTACTTGAGCTTCCAAACGTTAGGGATTATAAAATAGCGTATTCATTACTTTTAAAAGAAGACAAGTTAGTCATTGCTTTTTGGTTGGTTTGTCTTTTTTTAAGATGATTAAAATTAAAGTCTGTTAAATATTGACAATAACAAACGAGTGCTGGTATTTACTTTGCTCAGCAGATAAGCATTGCCATTCAACAGGACAATGCTACCAGCATTCTAGTAACCTTGCCAAGTAGGTAGCAAAGCAATAGTTAGTACCTATTTTATAAGTTAGTTTTAATTTCAATTAGCTTCATACGTTAATTAACATTACATACGCTATCAATTGAAACATTTTTTTTAAATCTGACTAGCATTTTCAGACTTTCTCACGTTCATGCAAACATACTTGTTGTAAATATTAAAGACGTTTCTTTTACAATATTACTAAGTTAGCTATAAACTCGTATAATTACATTGCCTCAGAAAATATGAGCTTTTTTATGGAAACAAATACATAAAAGATGAAGAAGTATGTAATATTGGCAGAGCAATATTTGCTTTCATAAGTAATATTTTCAGATGTATGTTTAATTCTTATTTTACCAAGAAACTATCTATTATGTAAAAGGTACATAAGCTATCAAAGATATCTGAAAGTATAATAAAGATTGAGGAGCTCACTTTGTTTTGGCAATCTATACTACTTTTATAAATATATAGATATTAAAAGAAGTTTTCTATATTTGTTTGTAAAAGTATCATTTTTCTCTTCTTCGGATATTACAAAGGTCTGCAACCGTTCTCCAACAGTCGTTTCTCCTTTGGACTGATCACCGACAGGACGTTTCGTTTTTGAGAGATTCGTCGATACAATGTTTCACCTATGGATGTTTCATGGTACATTCAACCGTTTGGTTTACACCGTCTGTATCAAATAAAGGACACGTTCAAATAGTTGCAGTAGTTGCATAGTTTTGCAGTTTACTAGTATTCTAGTTTACCCCTCGTGCTGAGCTAACATGTTTGTAACAAGTGGGTTCACGTCGGTAGTGCAATGGGTGGGAATCAAACCGACGACGGCAAGTCCGACGCGCCTAGCAAATGGACTGCGGCTTCTTAATTACTGGTAATCAAATAAAAAATAGTCTTATCTAATCTTATATAAAAACCCTTCATTACATTATATTATTAGTCAAGATAAAACTAAATTTGTAGGTACTTAGAAAATTGATCCTCCTAAACTTGTACCGGTTAGTGAAGGAGGTAAACTTGATTACTGTCAAATTATTATTCATCATAAATCTAGATTCAAAATATAGCACGATCTAGATTTGGTCTAAGTCAGTACTTAACGTGACATAAATCGATTGCCTATTGAACCAATACATTAATGTCATAAATAACATTAATAATTGCACGTAAACCTTCTGATTTCATGTGACGATAAATCTACGCAACAATGTTGATAAAATAACGTCCGTCTGTCTGTTGTATTTTGTATGTTTCAATAATACAACGCTATATTTTCGATAGCAATTTCATTTCGGTAACGGTTCATCATCATCATCAGCCCGTATAACGTCCACTGCTGAACATGGGCCTCCTCCCGAGGGAGGGCATTGCCATAGTCACCACGCTTGGCAGGCGGGTTGGTGACCGCAGTATTATTTTGTAACACACAAGGTAACACTGCTGCCCGTTCCTTGATATACGATTATTATGATGTTATAACAATCGGGACCAACGGCTTAACGTGCTTTCCGAGGCACGGAGGGTAGTCCCTCAACCAACCAGACCCGGAAAGAAATCTAAGAATTTACACAAAGATTTCTTGTCCGGTGTGGGAATCGAACCCACGACCTCCGAGATTTAAAGCGAGCCAATTACCGCTACGCTACGGAGGTTGTCGGTAACGGTTATAATCGACCAATAGGTGAATCTTCCACATATATGTATGTCTACATCTACTACACCTCTTTATATACATTTCGCTTTTTGCAATAAATACTAACTACAAAAAATTTGATCGAGTGAGTGAAAGTCCTATGCTTTTGCAAAAAAACTTTATTTTGAGTCAAGTAGTGTACCTATAATACATCTTAAGTTTTATTTTTTATTGTAGTTATCCAATTGATTTAATTTTTACTTGTTATTATTCACTTTTAAATAAATAATGTAATTTTATAAAGGCTCATTTCGGTTAAAACATTTACTTGTGCCAAATAAAAAAAGAAAGGATTTTAATTAAGAATAAACGTCTAAACTTAAAAAGAATAAATATTTTCTTTCGATAAGTTTTCAATAGATGTGAAGTGACTTCTCACTCCCATAGATCTTATTTATACAATAACATCAGGTTAGGTTGATGGACCAGGAGATGCCTTAGCTGTATTCCAGTTTCCGCAACAATTATATTTGGAGGAGCACCGGAGAGGTTTTAATGGGTTATCCTTTTCCTCATGGTATGAGTAGCTTACAATATTGTGAAGAAGAGTCCTACGTACCGTAGTAATGTTTGTTAAGAAAAGAAAGGTTCCAAGGCACTCCAAGCGCAAAGTCACCAATACAATCGAATCGTTTAAATTCGTTCAACCAAATTCATGGTAACCATTGATCACTGCTAAGTTAAATGTGCCGCAGCCAACCCGTGGGTGTCTGCTAGTCAATTCTCGTTATGATTGAGAAATCCGCTAGATAACGGAATGACAAATAATAATATTTCCTCGTTAGATATGCATGGCTACAAATGTTGTTGTCTAGTTCCTATTTATACGATACTTTATCGAATGTCGCGTTTAAATTGTGGGTGCGTGGATTATGATAGCGGAATTACTGTTTATTATTGTGTTTTAATTAGTGGAGTGTTGAGATTATTGAAGAATATAATTTAATGGTTACCTTTATTTTAAAATGACAAGCTCCGTGGCGTATCACTATAAGTCCCGCTTTTAGTTTCAGAGGTTGTGGGTTTGAACTCCATGCCGGAAAATATATCTTTTCATAACTTCTAAGATTTATTTTTGGGTCTGGTTGATTAAGGCTCTATCCTCCGTGCCTTGGAAAGTACGTTAAGCCGATATACCCGATATTGGTTGGTTTATCAGGCAACAGTCAGACATTTGTCCATACTGCGTGGTGTTATATTCAAAATTGAACTTTAATCGGGCTGGTATGATGACTTGTACCACCTCGTGTAGTTTTACCTCTTATATTTGTACTACAAAAAAACATATTCTAACATAAGACTTAATGATAAACATTAAAACCTTACCTTATATCGCACAGGTAAACATAACGGTAATTATTGAAATACATCATTTCGCACCTTGCAGCTATAAATCAGAGCTAAGTCGGTGTTCCGAGGATCTGTCTGTCTGATTCTGATTAATACCACGTTAACGTGTAAATGTCTGGCTAATGTGTGTTAGTGGAGGGTTAGCTAGGATTATGGCTTTAGCTCACTATTGGAACATCTTTTGATATCGTTGCAGTGAGATGTAAGAGATATCTGAATCTATATAATTGCTATTCGGGCATATAATGTACTAAGTTCCCGAGCGCGGTTTCACCGTAACTCATGTTCCCGTTATATGTATGTAGCCTAAAGCCTTCCTCGATAAAAAGGCTATCTAACTCTGAATGAAATTTTCAAATCGGATCAGTAGTTCTTGAGATTAGCCGGTTTTAGAAAACAAACGAACTTTTCAGCTTTATATATTCAGTACAGAAAACAACTTTTAATATATTTATATATACATATACAGTCGAACCTCTATAAGTCGAACATCAAGGGAGACGCCAAAAATTTCGAGTTATAGAGTTTTCAACTTGTGGAGGATTTCGACTTAGGCGGATTTTGATTCGACATAAAGAGTTTGAGGTTTATTCTTATAAATTTTGAGTTTGAGAGGTAAAATAAATGTAAATTCAACTTGCAGAGGTGAAAAACATATTTTTATTTATTATAAATCAACATTATTCCAAATCATTTTAAAATAAAAAATATGGCATTAAAAAAAAGTCAGTAATTTTTTTTCTTTTAGATAATTTGGTTGTTCTCTATCTATAGCATTGTCTTATCTATAAAGAGCAGAAAATTCTTCTTCTTCAGAGTTACTGGTCTGCTCTATAAAATTACGTAAGGTATTCAATGCGGTTCGTGCCTCTTTGATGGAAACCCATGGAGCGAAAACAAATGACTTGCTTAGCTAAATTTCAAAGGAAATCAAAATTGAACACCTGACACCAAGTAAGCAAACACGTGTTTACGTGAGTCATAAATTTATTATCGTAACTATACTCCTAAAATGTTTTCTAAGAAACAATAGTGTACTCACATTGTCGGCAAGTTCTTAAAGTCGGTAACTTATTTTTGTTCGAACAATAGAGGTAATAAATTCCAAATGATCAAGTTGTAAAGGTTGTAAAATAAAACGTTGCTATGTTCGAGATACAGAGGTCAAATTTAATTTTTCGAGTTATAGAGTGAAAATAAGTACCAAAATGGCTTGGAGGGACTCGGTGATTATTTCGACTAACAGAGGGTCAAGATTTCAAGTAATGGAGGTTTTGGTGTTTGAAGGGAAGGGAACAAAACATTTTTTCGAGATTTGGAGGTTTTTGACTTATCGAGGTTCGACTTAACGAGGTTCTACTGTATAATATATTTAAAAGTTGTTTTCCTCTGATATTTTATTCACATATTATTAAGCTTTTAGGTAAAGTCTCTAACTTTACCTAAAAGCTGTACTGCAATTTACTGACATTAATAGTTATAGAGAAAATAAACATTCAAGGACTAGTCTAGGACAATTCCTTTATGTATTCTAATATTAGGGAGTTATTTAAAAATACATGGATACATACGCCCGTCAGATTTCTTCGCCGACTACTCAACACCATTATATTATAGAGTAATTGATGTTTTATAACTTACAAGCTTTTGACTTCGTGCGCGTGGAATAGTTACTCTAGGAAATATGTTTTTTGAAATAAAAGGTGGTCCATATCCTTTGACAAGACCTACCCTACACCAAATTTTATTAAAATCGGTTAAATAATTTAGACGTGGAAACGTAAAAGACAAACAGATAGAGTTACTTTCACATTGTTTGTAAGGGGGTAGGGTAGTTATGATCATGTACTTATTAAAATTTATTACAATTTATTTTAAACTATTTAGTAGGATGTCCATGATTGATTACCAAACACCTATACTTAAATTTTTAATATTTTTAAGAGATAATATGTTATATTGTATGCTGGGTGGTGTCCGGCCATGCGGTCTTAGAATAAACCACCCCATGTCTTTCCATGGGTGTCGTAAGAGACAACTAAGGGACGTATACAGCTGATGGATGGGCAGCAGCATCTATCAGCTCAAGGATACTCACCATCTTACTGCGATCACTAATCCGCCTCCAAAGCGTCGTGATTATGGCAATATTCCTCCTACCCTGGCTTGCCAAACTCTGTTAAGAGGAGGCCCATGTTCAGCTGTGGACATAAAAGGAATGATACAGTATAGTATATGTTATCTTGTGCGGTCTGCATTAACTACAGTTGTAATGTTATGCAGATCATTTATCAGCTGATACTAACTGGAACTGGCTTGTTCGTTAAGGAAATAATGGGTGCGGTGTAGTACTTAATTTTGTTAATTATTATTGCTATAGAAAATATGTAAATCTATATATATGTAGGATCCAGCAAATAAAGGATAATAATCCGTTCGATTGTGTTTTATTTTCTTCTTTTTCTTCTAGACACGCCTTACTTATGCGCACGTCCTTCGCCTAGCAGCTACCTTTCTAAACTCGCTTTCACTCATTCTGGTATTCGTAATCCTTCAGTCTTATCTCATTCAATCATTGTTCGTTCATTGCTTTCTTCCGCCAATAAACCACGAAACACAAACACATAAATCATCTTAACATTTGTCACATCTTTCGTTCACAAACAAACATCTTCACTTACCCTCGGACACACCTAACTTACATTCCCACATATCGTCGTTGCAAATTTTAAATCTCCTAACTATGTGACATTTTTCTCGAAAATGAGTTTTACAGATATTTGAAACGATTTTTTTGTAGGAAGAAGTTTATTTCGTTTTTCTCGAAAAGTTACTTTTTACCTACACATAGGAGATTTGAAATTTGCAACGACGATAACAATGAGTCGCTATTACCCTTGGTCACGGCATGACACGTGAACGGAGAAAAATATTACCACCACATTCAATTTTCTAATAGAATCTTAGCGCTTTTGACAATATAAACGATCTATGTATATGTTACGGGCAATTTGATAAGTCCGGGCATTATTAATAATGGCCGGTCTGTATTAATAATGCCCGACTCAATTGGGCAATGTGATTATAACAGCATGATTAATCACTTTTACCCGGCCATTATGAATAATGCCCACCCTATCTTGGGCAAAATAATAAAATAGGTGAAATGTATTGTTTTGTTTTATTAAATGAAATTAAACCAACAACATGTTATATGAGCAGCGCCAAAGGTTTTTAGGTGGTAAAAAAATTTACCTAAACCTAAACCAATTTATCACATTGCCCGGCTACAAGTAGAGAATTATTCATACTGCCCGGTCCAAGTAATAAATTCAACCTATCTCAAACACTGACTTATTACATGGACCACGGGCCGTCGGGCATTAATAATAATGGCCGGTCAAAGTGATAAATTAATCACTTTGCCCGTCGCTCTTGGGCATTATTAATAATGGCCGGTCCTTATTAATAATGCCCAGTTAATCACGTTGCCTGTAACATATATACTTGTTCAATATCATAGAAAATACAGATTCAAATGCCTTCGCCCTGCTTTAGTGCCATCTGTTTGTACAACCTTTATCCTACTTATATTAAAAACGCGAAAGTTTGTTAATATGGATGGATGGATGTTTGTTACTCTTTTACACAAAAACTACTGAATGGATTTGGCTAAAAGTGTGCACAGAGATAGTTTATAAGCTGAATTATAGGTTACAAAATATCACGCTCTGTCACACTGGAACAGAGTGACGCGGGTAAAACCGCGGGGCGGAGGTAGTTATAATAGTTTGTATTATAAGGCACAAGTTTAAGGCATAAGTTTATTTTGCCATATACATTTACCCTCGATGGAAATGATGTTTTGTAAGAGACATTATGTCTATTTTGACATTTTAATGTAAGTTTCGATAATACTACATGCAAATCGTCTTTTTTTCCGGGGGTAAATGCCTTTACGCATTTCCACCGCCGCTGCAGCGTATTCGCCCGCTGGCTATGGGATATGTGGGACTTACCCTCTCCATAGTGGTGGTATGCTAAACTCATACCACGAGGAGAGGACCCTACACCACTAAAACCCCCCGGACACTCCTTCGATCCGCCGTTGGCGGGGGCTGGGTACGCATGAGCAATCCGGCCCCCCAACGGGCATACAAATCGTCCTGATAATTATCAGCAAAGTTTACAAAATCATAGTGAATAATAGTATGCATAATTCCGTACCATAACTTGGAATAGTTCTATGCTAAATACTTTAGAGGTCTACTAATGTATTTAAATCTCTAGTGACACAAAATCAATTAATTAATCCGCGCCCTTATTAATTATTAAGGGAACTAAATTAACTGGTTCGATAGACTGTTTCTACATGGTTTGTTTTCAAACCAAATCCAAATTTATTCTTATTGTGATAAGTTTAAGTTTCAATTTTGAACGATGGATGTTTCATGAGATATCGAGAGATCGTTTTGAATGTACATATAAACAATGAAGTGTATGCGAATGTATTTAACTTTAGATGTTAGGCAGAGAGTAATATGGTGCACATAAGTCGTAGTTGATTGACAATGCCATTAAATTTCTATAAAATACAATGGCATTGTCGGAAACAGTCATTTCTATTTCAAGAAGAAATAAATTACATTTTGTTTAAGTTAGCGGTATTTGACTCGCTTTAAATTTCGGAGGTCGTAGGTTCGATCCCCACACCAGATAGAAAATTTTTGTATAAATTCTAAGATTTATTTTCGGGTCTGGTTGTTTGAGGGACTTCCTCCATGCCTCGGAAAGCACGTTAAGCCGTTGGTCCCGATTGTTATAACATCATCATAATCGTATATCAAAGAACGGGCAGCAGCGTTTCCTCGTGTGGTACAACATAATACTGCGGTCACCAACCCGCCTGCCCAGCGCGGTGACTATGGCAAAATACCCTCCCCGGGAGGAGGCCCATGTTCAGAAATGGACGTTAAACGGGCAAATGATGATGATGAGCAAAATTATTCAATACCAAATACTTTTTCCCCAGGCAAATTATTTATTAAACAAGGCTGCAATCAAAGACGACAGTTAAAGACGAGCATTAGGTCGCCACCATATGCTATCTATTTTCACACAACTCTTGGTTTGGTCACTCCGCCCCTCTTCCAGTTCCAGTTGATAATGGATATAATTTTTATTTTTATTCGATGTGTTACGAAACGAGTTAACGTCTCGAATAAACTAACGATCAGTTATATTTAAGAACGAAAATTGAACATTAAAGCGCAGCGTATGGCTTTAACGTTTACATAATGTTTCAGGAAAATCCAACAAAATACCATTTTTAAGTAACAGTAACTTGCAGTGAAATTTTTAAGTGGATTTGGTCAAATATTTTGTTCTACTGATTGTTTTTTTTTTAATCACTAAATATTTAAGTTAGCTTTAATTCAATCTATATCCACACTAATATTATTAAGAGAGTAGATTTGTATTTTAATATTTTTTTCACCATAAGAATTTATTATTTTTATATATGTTACGGCTAAAGATAGGTGTGAACATAAACTTAAGATTAACCGGGTAAACTTAGGTTTAGCCGACCACATGCGGTTAAACTTAGATCAACCTGAATAAGTCCCTGTTTAACTCCATTGGTTCAGGTTTAGGTTTTTTTTTTAACCACCCGAACTTATTTGTGTGCCATGCATAGGTATTGTTTAATTTAGAGATGAACAGGGACTTATTGAGACCTTAACCTAAGTTTAACCGCATGTGGTCGGCTAAGTTTAGTTTAACCTAAGTTTAGCCGGCTAATCTTAAGTTTATGTTCACACCTATCTTTAGCCGTAACATATACATAAAAAATAATTTATTATGTTGAAAAAAATAGGTGAGGTTCTCACCCGTTCCCATGGGAACGGGAGCTACGCGGGTGAAACCGCGCGCGGGAAGCTAGTTTAAAATACTTGTTTAAATACTGATTTTTTAGGCATGCATGACCACTATCCAATTGGGGTCACACAAGGACAACCCGCCTTCGAGCTCAAACGACATTACTCTATCAAGAACTTGCCATTATCGACTACCATACCCGTGTAGTAATTAACAATATTACATTTAGATCACATCGGATACCGGCGGATCTCAATCAGCATTTGAATCCGTTCCAGCACTTAAAACAGCATTTAAATCCGGTCTGGTATACCTACCCTTTTAATACGTTAAGAGGTTTCCCCCAAATACCGTAAACCAGTATCTTTTAGCAAGGAGATTTACCAAAAAATCATTTTCAGCTTATGTGCTACATAAACCTAATTTTATGATAATTACTATCATCAAAAAGCAATATTCTGGTGTCGTGTGCGGCATGAGATATCATTTATGTTATTATTTGAATACAAATTATGTTCTTTGGTGCCACGGACGTAGAAAAGGTTAGATGGTGGAATTATGGGGGTTACTGGAAGAGCTAAGGTATATCTATACATATATATCAAAGATTTTGAAGCTCAAGAATTTGTTTACTTGAACGCGCTAATCGCCGAAACAACTGGACTGATTTGAAAAAATTTAATAGGGTTAGATAGCCCATTTATCGAGGGAGGCTAGTAACTATATTTACTTATGAAGTTCCCACAGGAACGGGAGTAAGTTGGAAGCGGGCAACGTGAGGCGGCGGCCGACGACGTGTCGCGGCGACACGTGGTTTCTATTAATTTCTATGAAATTACGTCGAGCTTCGTGTCGCTAACTGCGAAGGGAATTTCATAGAAATACATACAAATCAGTAGTGTCGCCGAGACACGTCGTCCGCCGCCGCCTCACGTCGCCCGCTTCCAACTTGCACCTTAACGCAGGTGAAACCGCGCTAAAAAATATTAGTTGAAATATATATTAGCTAAAATATTGCTAATATATGCCATACTTATTCAATGCATGCGTAACGAATGCGTAATTTCCGTTCCCATAGAAACTTCATAATTAAATATCGCCTTCCTCGATAAGTGGGCTAATCAACACTGAAAGAAGTTGTCAAATTGGACGCATAGCTACTAAAATGAGCACGTTCAAGCAAAAAATTTCGCGCCTTATGGAGGTTATAAATCAGTTGGAGCAGGTTTCCTAGCATAAAAAATTTTTTTTAAAGAGTTTCTTATTTATTTCGTGAGTTTGCCCGCATTGTAGTTTACGGCGTACAATAGACCACCCCATAGCTTCCCTTGGGCGCCGTAAGAAGCGACTATCCAGGCTCATATCCAGCAGTGGACGTAAACTAGGTGTGGGGTATAGTGAAACGCTGGGGTATAGTGCTAGTGGTGAAACGCAAAGCTTCATCTATTAATTTTACATGCACGTTACGGTCTTATTACGTATGCGACACTCGCGCCTCTAGTGAAAGGAATAGCCGGCGAGTACCGCCGCGGGATAATCTCTGTTTCGCGCGTTATAAGAGCGCTATAACAATTTATTGCTGCCTATTAATAGCCTCTTGTTACTTCATAAAACTAACGTGACATGTGTAAGTCATTAGTAAAGTATAGTACAAATACTTGTTAGTGTGCTTTAAGTTCTATAGATACTTTGATGTTTATAATTCATTATCAATGTCCATCGCTACTTGTAAACTGTCATGTCTATAAACGCCGCCCTACATTAGACAACCTTCGTACCTTAGCGGTATGAGTCTCAGAGGTCCTGGGTTCAATCCTCGCACGGGGCAAGGAAATAAAATATTCAACAGTTTAGTTTAAGGGCTCATAATATGACAATCGTATTCGTAATCTTAGAAGGGACAGTATACCTTCTTGCTATAACGTAACCGCAAATGTTGCCCGATTAACTATTGGTCCGATTTGAAAATATATTTCAGTGTTAGATAACTTATTTATCGAGGAAGGATTGGCTGAATCCGCGGAAAATCTTAAGAAGCTCAAATATAGTACTTCCCCTTTACCTTGATAGTGGTTATCTATTTGTGCCTTTTGGTGTCAAGACATTGGGGCCGTGGGGACCGGGAGCATAATTAATTTATAAATACCTCGCAGCGGCCCTCTTTAGTGCGGCACGTTCTCCGAGTGCTGGTTTTTACTTTGTTCAGCAGGTAAGCATTGCCATTCAACGGGGCAATGCTGCCAGCATTCTTGGCAGCATTGCCCCGTTGGAAACTTTGCCAAGTAGAATACATTTAGAATAGTAGTTTTTTTAAAGTTAGTTTTATTTTAAATTAGCTACTTTTAGTTGTACATATGTATTTTATTCATGTAATAAAGTTAGTTATTTTTAACATCGTTTTAAAACATATTCGGAAGGATTTAGGCAATATTCAGTTATGAAGTTCGAACAGGATCGGGAATTATACAGGTGAAACTGTGCGCGGGAATCTAGAGAGATACATTTTCTATGCTACATACTGCCGTAGTTTCAACTCATTTCACCTGGTTGCAGATAATATTTTTTGTGCTGGAATGTTGCCATCTTTGAATTGGCTCAACACCTGGCAACTAGATAAACCCATTTAATTACATTTGTTACTTGCTGGTTCCACCAACGTTTAATGCTTACGGGAGACACATTTTATATGGCCACTTGTGTTATTAAAATAGAAGTGAAATTAAACATGTTTCATTCGATTAGATAAACATACCTATCCGAATTATATTTTACTAGCTTTCCACGCGTGGTTTACCAATGTCACTCCCGTTCCCTTAAGATCTTCATAATTCAATATAGCCCTTTTTTTAATGAATGGGCTCTCACTACTGAAATTGACAAAGTCTACGGACTTTGTCAATTTCAGTATTGGCGTGGCGGTATTTGGCTCGTTTTAAATCTTGGTGTTCGTGGATTCGATGCCCACACCGGACAAGAAATCTTTGGGTAAATTCTAAGATTTGTTTCCGGGTCTGGATGGTTGTGGGACTACCGTCCGTGCCTCGGAAAGCACGTTAAGCCATAATCGTATATCAACCTACAAGGGAACGGGCAGCAGCGTTTCCTTGTGTGTTACAACAGAATACTGCGGTCACCAACCCGCCTGCCAAGCGTAGTAACTATGGCAAAAACCCTCCCTCGGGGGAGGCCCATGGTCAGCAGTAGACACTGTACGGGCTGATGATGATGATAATGAATACTGAAAGATTTTTTCAAATCAAATCGGTACTTAGTTCCTAGGTTAGCGCGTTCAAGCAAACAAACAATCTCTTCAGCTTTCTATATTAGTATAGATTTAAACTAACTAAACCCGATGAAATTTCTAGTTGTGGAAATTAAGGGAAATAGCAAACAATTTTGCGTATGAGGGCGCTGCCTAAAGGGCATATAACAAATTACTTGAGAGGAATTAATAAAATTAGTTGTTCATATTTGAGGTGAATTTACACTGGATATCTAGTATTTTCATTTTGGATTCTGATTAAAAGTAGTTTTTCATTGTTTCCATTATAAACTAACATACCTTGTAATAATCACTCCAAACATTATTTTTTTTTACTTATAAATTTTTAATATAAAATCTTAAATATCTTACTTAGTCTCCAAAAAAATCTTCAAAGAATAAGAAACAACAAAATTGTTTTTATATCCACTTTCATATCTTGGAATTAGCAGCACCTGAGGTAGATAAATGCCTTTAATTACCTTTATCCCCTCCCCTCCCCGGGGACCCCACCCCTCGGACGCCCGCGCTTCGTTAGCTCGGATAACGACAAAGATTGCATTACACTGGACAAAGAATGGATTATATGAAGTACTGAGACGATGTAGAACGGAAGGTAGGCAGGAAATTAAATTAAATTACTGCAACCGTTCTTCTTTAAAATTAATAAAAATATTTAAAATTGTTATGATTGTAACATATAAATTACAACCTTTATTATATTATCTTTTGAATACGTACATAAATCATTTCTCTGTGTAAACGTCTGTAATGGAAGAGGGGTATATAATAAGCGGTGTTTTTCTGATTAATCGTTTTGTTTTGTATACGGCAAGAGTCGAAATTGACATAAGCTAATGCCAAAATTATATATACGTAAAAGTATCATTTTCATGAATGTGGAAAAATCATTTCCTCTTTATTTATAAGTTCTAACGAATCTAC
Organism: Nycteola revayana; assembly: GCA_947037095.2. Lineage (NCBI taxonomy): Eukaryota > Metazoa > Arthropoda > Insecta > Lepidoptera > Nolidae > Nycteola > Nycteola revayana. Next base: position 14,025,983 of record OX344859.2, on the reverse strand, counting down.
ATTTACAGAACTTAATAAGATAATAAACTGAGTATAAACTGCTGCTGATGTTAATTTATAATCTGTCGGAACACTATTTAATTAAACCTAAATAGTATCAATAATGAAAGCGGTGTGTAACATTTCAAGAAACAGTAATAGACAGTAAAATTCCAAAAGCACAATAAAAATTAATAGCATAATGATGCATTATTTGAGAAACATATTTTTTTTATTACGGACTCTCTATGATGACACTGGACATAGGGTGACACTTTATGACTCTTCAGCTTTATATATTAATATAGACCAGATTACCAAATGTCCAAAAACCAACTACCGACAGAGTAGTGAAGTAGTTGAAGTATTTTTTAATCAACAGGATCAGGACCCCGTTCCAACTCCTCCTAAGACTCAGTTGTCAGCAGCTTAGAAGTTTAGACTACTATTAATAATGAACCCTCTAAAGTATGCCTACAATTAGCCAAATTCACTTAATGCTTCCATCGCGTACATCTTAACTGGATAACTTCCATATCAAGACATTAGAAACTGTTCTAAACGTTAAACTAATAAGAAATCTACTCCAATTTCACAAGTGAATTAGTAAAGTTTCTGTAGCGTCAGCAAGTAAGCGGGTAAACTTCATTACTAATAGAATTGAAAACCGTCGTGTGCTCTCATCCACTTAACGAGCTTCATATATTATTAGCTATAAATTAAGAGATGCAATAATCAATTTAATACTATCAAGAAGAACTCCTGTGCTTCTATATAATTAAACATTTTATGTATTTTAGAAAAGACTCTTGCTTGTTTGCATGCAAATTTCTAGACGTCTGTTCCGTTCCTGGAAAAAATAGTTGGAACGTAACTCAGTTCAGATCTTCAGATTTTTTTATGGCAGCAAGTCAAGTATCACTCAAACTTTTAAAAGAAATGGCTTTAGCGATAACAGTATTGCCACTCGAATCTTTATCAGAATAGTATACACGTATCGTTTTCCTTCTTCATTACAATTTTCACTTACTTAATTGTTATCGATAGTAGAAAATGTAATAAATATATTGTATTTGCAAATTAACTTGTAAAGTAAGAGGGGCCATGCTGCCAGCATTTTGTTGAGAACAAGCTAATCTTTACACAATAGCGTACATCTACGCTATTCTTTAGCCTTCTGAGGTCGATATAATAAAATAGTCTTATTTTATTACCTTTCTACATGAGAAAATATTTGAATATATATTCATCCTACCTTTTATCTTTCTACCTATTGTCATCCGTATACGTTGTTTAACCCCGTACAGGGTTTATGCCTAATCCCCCCTCTGTTTGTACACCCCAAATGTTTTTACTTGATAATTAGCGCAAATGCTTAAACTCTGCAGCAGATAAGCTTTGCATTCCACCACCTTATCTCTTTCATTTAATTTCAAATTTATTGTTATTGCAATAAAGGTTGTTATTGCTTGGCAGTGGGGAGTAGAGGTGGTAGCAGAGATCGTTAGTAACCTATGCGGGTCATTTGAACTGTTATGAAGTCTGCTTTGTATCGAATGCGGAGGTCTGGCTATTGTCAGCTTCGTAACGTTTCCTTGTTGCTTAGGTTTTGTTATGTAAATAAAGGTTGCTGATATTAGGTTAGGGCAATTTGTTATGGGAAAACTCGTCCTTTTCTTTTTAAGGTTTAATATCATCAATATTATTTTAGATATTGTATAAATTACGAAGAGCCCCTAATTTGTTCATGCTATCTTTAACTGTTCTGTAATTTGAGAATCGTCTTTTTTTTTGACTTTGTTAAGAAATTTATTTCTAGCATTTTTGAAGGATTTTATTTTATGTTATACGCACCAACAACATGCAGTTATTTTCTTCCAGTTAAGACAATATTATTTTAAAGTTTATTTTTTTATTTTCCCTTGGAAATAAGATCCTCATTCCTAATTTGAGCTCTCTTTTCTTTATTCCAAAATGTTTGCCTATTTAATCTGTGATGCGATTAAACAGACACATTTCGAGTTTGTAAGTATGTTTTATGAGTAATATGGAGATATTATCACCTATCTACTTTACTTGCAACATTACTAATAACTAAAGCCGGCCACCGCCGTGAACTGAACTGAACTAAGTCCAAGCAGAGGATTTTTTTTAATGCAGGTTGTTTAGTTTGGGGGTTTAAAATCATTTAATAAGTTGTAGTCCTGCTCGCCTTAAGGCCAGCGACCGCCGCGAACTGAACTGAACTGAACTAAAGTCCAAGCAGAGAGATTTCTTTTCATGCAGGTTGTTTAGTTTGGGGGTTTAAAATCATTTAATTAGTTACAGTCCTACTCGCCTTTATGTTCGGCCAAAAATTTATGATGTTCTGGAATTCTTATTCTTTTCTGGTAACACATACAATAGATTTAGAAACAATCAATAAGTCATTTTTTTTTTCTGTACCGTACGTATTTATCGTAGCCTCCATACATTATCCCAAGTAATATATCGTACGTAGTATGAATACACTTTTTGTCCCACACGACGTCACACTTAGCGGCTAGTATCGCAGTTCACGGCTCATTAGTCAATGTCACCGAATATCTGCTAAACAGCGCATACCACATTAAGTCGACGTGTTTGTACGTCGACGTTACAAGGTATTTTTATTTTATATATAGTTTGAGCTCCTTTAAAGGGTAAACTTTGTGAACACCTTTTGATATTGATAGAAAGTAAGTAAATAGACAGGAAATTTAAAAAAAAATTATCTCATCTTGGATTTAGTACGATTGAGTACACTAGATATTATCAAGATACTTAGTCAAATTTTAATTTTTCAAATTATTCGAACCTGTATCTTCGGTGAAGCTCCTAATGCCTAGATCATTCGGCCATGGCGGACCCCGTGGACTGTTTTAGCCATATTTTAATTTCACATTCAATTAGGTACCAAATAAAACCCGCATTTTACTTACTTTTCGCGTATAAAAGGAGTGTAAGTGTTCCTTTTCCTTGGTTGACTCGACACTCTCGAATTCTCCGCTAATTATCAAAAGGTCCGTCGAAAAATCATTACAAACTTTTGTCTAAACCAGTGCCTCAACGAGAACCATTATCGACGACATCTAGATGTATATAACAAATCTCTCCAATTTGCATTTGGAAGTAAATATTAAACGATGACACCGCCCGTTTTTTAGAACATTCTATAGCATTGTTAAATACTATATTATTATACTAAATTTCTACCGGTGGTCTAAGTATTAATCCGCCATTTTGAAATGCATATTTTTCACCAGTTTCGTTTCTATTTAAAATTATTATATTTCGTTAATTTAGAACTGCTACGCACTAAAAGTTATTCATTATTTGTACATTGAAATATTGAAATACAGTGCCAATTACACCAGTAAAATTGATCAATGAAAGTGCAAATATTCTCAATAATACAAAGAAAAAAAATTCCTTAGATTATTTTTATTTCTTATTAAATTCTCAAACCATTTTGTGGACCTCAGAAAATAACAAGATCGAAAAAAATATTCCTATAGCTAAAGTTGCTGATTAAAACAGACCAGAGCCAATATCCCCCTCGAGACACATTATCGAAACTAATGACAGCAAAATGGTGGCATCGCTATCACATTACGGAACCCTAATTATATAAAGCGCAACGTGCATAGTAATCACTTCATTTAGGTTGTTAGTTTCATTTTACGCTTACATATATGCGAGGGTACAACGTGCCTCAATTTGGATATTGCGTAAATTACGAAGGCCCCTAATTTGTTTATACTATCGTTAACTGTTTTGTAATTTGGGAATCTATTTTTCTCGCTGAATTTAATTTAATTCTAACACTTTTAATTGATATTTTATTTTATGTAACGCCCACAAACAACACACTGCCATTGTCTTCCCAAACTATTGTAATTAATCAAATCAAAAATTAATTATTAAGAGTAAAATGTAAGTCATTTTGAAATTAGATTCTCCGTATGTTAAAAAACGTTCTAGAAAAAGTTAAGGTTGTTATTTAAGTATTCGAACAATATGTTTTCAGTAAAGTTTTCAAATATTAATATTTAAAATCAAATCACAATAATTAATCATGTTCTTATGATGCATCCCTTTCTAACGACCACTAATTCTGGACGTGGCAACTCTGATAAATGCTAGCAAGGAACTTCTGTTTTTCTATTTTCCTAGTAAACAATTAATAGTATTTTACTGTGCCGTCATCTTACTTAATTTCAGGGGCAAAATATCTTCTTCAACAGCATGTTCGAGTTCACTGCTGCACATGTGCTATCGTTAAAGGATATCACGGTAGTTACCACGGTTGGCTGTCATATTGGTGATCGCATTATGTAAGTTTGCGCTGATAGATGCTGTTGCCTAACCATGAGCTTTACCTATGTCCTTTAGTCGTATTTTATGACACCCACAGGATGACATGGGTTGGTCTATTTCGCAACCACACGAGCAAAACATTATCGTTCAATATTTCTAGCAGCTCTAAGATATAATAATCCTATGTAAAGCCGCCTACATAACAATCTCAGATAACAATATGTACCTAAGTACTTACAGACTGTTATATAAATCCTTGACCACAAAACCTTAGTAAAATAACCACTTTCGTTATAACCCAAAGACTAATAAAACTGATTTTATTACACATATCGTCGAATAGACGTTCATTTATATAGAGAGCCATATTCTCCAAAATCCGCTTACAAAGCAATTGATTCGAAGACAAACCCTCAGCGAACCATCGTAAAAAGCGTTCCGTTCGTGGAAGCGCAAATGACAGCACAATGTGATGATTGAAGGAAACCACGGGTACTCGGTATTACGTAGACAATTATAAAATACAGAGAATTATATTTAACCAGTTTTTGGCCCCGACTTCGTCTGTGTCTATTTAAATTTATAGATACAATTCGACGAATTCAAATTTCAGCGAAGTCGTTTCAGTGATAAGAGGCTAGGTAATGAAAGTAATGATATATCAGTCAGTAACGATTGCTTCTAAAATATGTATATTCATAAATGAAACTTGTCTGACGTATGCAGGGTATGCACAGAACTATCTGTAGTTGTAGTATCAGTCTACAATAAGTTGTCCTTAGTGAGAATAGAACCTTCTGTTTTGGTGTAAATGCATTAGGTATCCCAACCGTCCTCACCAGCAGCGGCGGGGTATTTAGAACTCCTCTCTTCATAGCGATAATATGCTCTGAAGGCACAACAAATATCAATTACATATAAACTCTTAAATATCTTCTCTTAAACAAAAAACATAATAAACACTTAATTTGTGCCTTCTATATTTAATGCGAAATTGTTTAGTTTGGCCTTCTAAGGAGCATTTTAGTTAATTTGTTTTTCGAACCTTATTCTAAAATTTCCTTAGCATCTTTTTTGATATCGATACAATACTTATAACTCATAAATATTTATTTTAAGAGTATTATTCGAAATAGATGTATATAATTTAGGAAAGTTAATTTGTATAGGAATAAATCGCTAGTTTTGATGCGCGACATAAGTGTCATGACTAAACAAGTACATGGCTTAAAAAATCTGTCTCTAAAATATTTATCATCTATGCATGAAAATCTGCTACACACACAAAAAGGACAACACATAAGACTGGGTAATTACGCTTTTTCTTGGCGCAGATTTCGTTTAGCTCTAGTTATGTTGCCGCAATGTTGAATTCGCGTTTTATATGAAAAAGTGTCGGTTGTTTCCGAAATAATGACGATGATTAGCTGACGTACTTATGACCGTCCGTTTATAAAATAGCTCCCTGTTGCCGAAAGTTGAAGTTGTATCGTTAAATGTAGGATAATTGTACATATTAGGCAAGAAAGGTGGATTTTTCTTTTATAAATGAACTAGCTTCCTACGTGAGGTTTCACTCGAGTAGTTCCCATTTCCGTAGATATTTCATCATGCAATATAGCCTTTGTTGCTCGTGAATTACGTAGCTTTCTGATGGTAAAAGGATTTTTTTAATCTGTTCAGAAGATCCGAAGCATATTCTATGCAAACAAACAAATCTTAGTTATTATAAATGTTAAATTAATTAATTAAACAAATGAATAAAATTAATTTATATAATTTAAAGGTTAAATTCTTTTTAAATTCATATACTATTTAGTTCTACTTATTTTTATTTAGTTCACTTTTATAATTATTTCATCGTATCATATTTATAATTCGTTATCACTTTGAAATATATGCCCAATTTCGCGTTACATGTAAACTAAGCAATTTCCTCCAGCCTCCAAAATAAGAAAGCAATTTAACTACATTTCATGGGCTAATATAGCGCGTGGTGTGTATAGGGTAAACAGAGCATGTTATCAAGTGTTCGGCTCATTGAAATTTACTGCTTTACATACTGTTGATTTAAGAATATACCCTGTAATATGTTTGTAGGCAATCATTTGTGTTGCAATAAATTACTACTTTACTGTCTTAGCGATACACGCTCTGCCAATTTTTAGTACTGAAATAATAAAAAAATGTTTCAGTAAACTAAAAAAAAGAGTAGTATTGTAAGTTTCGAGCCTTGTGAAGCAATGACATCAGTAGTCATACTCGTAACATTATCATTGACAAATTGCCCCCCGCGGTTTTGCTTAAATTACTCTGCTCCAGTGGGTCGTGGCGAGATGTTGTGGTGCAAACTTCGTTCAGAGGTTTTTACTTAAAAGAGTAACAAACATACATTCATACATTCTTACAAACTTCGCGTTTATATTATAAAGTAGGATAGTGTGTAGTAGGAATAATTCTCACTTAATAGATTTTTATTTAAATGTTTTTATTACTTGTATGAACATTGATAAACTAAATTTACGACTTAATTTGATTTTAAACCACACATGTAACGTCAAGCCGGTCGGATACTTTGTTAATAGACGGTAGTAAGATCTAACTTACGCCAGAACGAAGTAAAGGCAAGTAAGTGTTATTTCAAGTTTACGTCTAATATATAATGTGTATGCACTCATTATATGTTAAAGTAAAGTCGCGTTGACGTTTAACTTAGTCGAGAAAAAATGTCTCGTTTTAAAATACGTTCTACAGGTGAAGAATAGAAAGAAGTCGTAGCTTAGTGAGGTTACCTTAATATATCGCTTACCATTTATATCCAGTGAAATGCAACGATGAACAAGATTTTATAAAATAAGGTATAATAAAGAAGAGGTAAAAATAGTAGATTGTTTATCTAGGGAGCAAACAACTACTAGAATCCTGAGCTCAGCGAGGGATTAAAAGTATGTCACTCGAGCTTCAAATAGTGTTGCTCCCGAGGTGGACACTCTACTTTTTATCACCCTCTATGAGAAAATAAGTAAGTGCAACTTATGAACCATAAGACAAAATATAATTTTTATCACATCTATTCAAAAAGAGCTAGTTTATTCCTCGTAAACAGGGACCAAAATAGCTCATTAATCCCTAGGGACCAAAATTGATTTGAATTTGGAATGTGGATATTGTTAATAATGTTTCAATCAGCAAAGAGGTGAATCACAAACCATGCGGGAACAATGTATTGAATATGTGACTGGATGAAAAACTGCGAGCGCGCCAAATTTAAAAAAAGTTGATGACTAATAAACTACGCGCGAAATTAAATGCATTCTGCTTTCGTTCGTTGTTGATTCATATTCAGATTTTAGAATTATAAAAAATGAGTGCGTCTTCCTCAAGTGAAAGTATTATTATGTCTTATGGTTCTTCATTGTACGTAAATAAATTCGTGTTCATAAGTTGCACTTACTTATTTTCTCATAGAGGGTGATAAAAAGTAGAGTGTCCACCTCGGGAGCAACACAATTTTAAGCTCGAGTGACATACTTTTAATCCCTCGCTGCGCTCAGGATTCTACTTAAGAATCCCTCGCTCCGCTCGGGATTCTACTCTAGAATCCTTCGCTCCGCTCTGGATTAAAAAAAACACTCTCGCCTTTAAAATAGTTGTTTGCTCCCTTGATAAACAATCTACTATTTCATCAACTTTTTTTAAATTTGGCGCGCTCGCAGTTTTTCAGCCAGTCACATATTCAATTCATTGTTCCCGCATGGTTTGTGATTCACCTCTTTGCTGATTAAAAAATTATTAACAATATCCACATTCAAAATTCAAATCAATTTTGGTCACTAAGGGATTAATGAGCTATTTTGGTCCCTGTTTACGAGGAATAAACTAGCTCTTTTTGAATAGATGTGATAAAAAAAAATTAAAAAAATGTTAGTTTAACATAGTATTAGTAACGATTAAAAAAACATGGTGTATCATCATGTACCTGCCCTGCTCCCATTATATGGGGGTTATATCAGACGTCGTAAAAAATCATAATATATACTTATCACCACTGACTTCAAGCTGTACTGTGCTATAATAAAAAAGCACTCATAATTTACATGAATTACATACATTTAATTAATTGTAACTCAAAATAGCTTCTGTTCGAAGCCCATAACGAGGGTCGATGACCTCTCCGCGCGGTTCAATTTTCGGGTCACACATAACAATATAAATTTTCCGTACCACTTTCCCCGGTTTCGGAGTCCGTTCATAATTCTATAAAAGGAGGCGTTCATCAAAACGCGGGTTGACGGCACCTTTTCAAGGATATTTCGTTAGTTGAGATTCGATTTTCATTTTATGCAAAAGACGATCCAATTTCGAGCTGGGGACAGCGAGGAAAGACCTTCAATCGGGATAATAGTATAGAAGAATGATCCAAATTGAATTCGTTTCGCGACGAATATCCCCGCCCCCGCCGGCTTAGACCCGCCGATCCGACAAATACCTCGATTTCGTCTTAAAGGGCTGCGATTCAGCGAAAATTTTCTTGCTCGGTTAGGTCCTTAGGATTTTTATTAAATTTGGTGAGATGTGAAAGGGAATGATAGCGGACGGTTCCTGTAGCATTGTGCCGCCAAACGTTTGAGATAATATGACAATGTATCGAACAGAGCTTACGTAGCTGAGACATATCCAATCCAATGAAACGGAACCTTATGATAGCATTGATTATGCATGTTATTTGGGTAGTGACTTTATTACATTCCTTACAAATTCCCCCCAATCCTTTTATGTGACTTTTATTTGTTACTCTTCTTCTTCTTTAGAAGCATTCAATCAAGATATTACGAGCATTACTGCTTAAAATATTGATGGACGATATTCGCTCGCGTCAGTACAGGTGACGGGAGATAGCCTAATGGCTATTCTACCTAATTAACCGCACATATTAAATATATACTTCTAAGTAAGTTTTGATAAAGTTAAACTTCGAATAAAGTTACTTTCCCATGTGTACGAAGACATCATTCTTCGCTCTACTTGTAGCATCTTGCAGTTCAAAGGACTTCATTTATAAAGTGATTCTCCGATTTTGTTATTCATTACTTCCCTCGACCCTCGTAATTCGGATTTGATATAAATGTCAAAGTTGCAACTGCTTATTATACAGATACAAGGTTTAATGCAAAATAATTTAATCTGACTTTTTGATGAGACCTTGAATTAAGGTCTCATTAAAATGTGGAACGAGAAAAAGGACTAAATTGATAGCTTGGATATTTTTAAAATAACGTAGATAAAATTCATATATAAACATATACATTAGATAATTCAATGACAAACGGGCGCACGGATTAAATTGTCTGTAGGTAGACAGTATCTGCTGTTACCTAGTTTCCTGGATAACACATAGAGTAAGAATAATAATCTATTAACAACGATCTTTTTACATTTTCTTTCTAACTACTACAAGTGTTTACAGTGGTGAATAAATTTGTTATTTTTAGAGTATCAGAACACAAATCTTATGTACAAGTCATAGCAAAGTGTTAACTATGGCATATTTGACAAAGCAAACCGCTACTGTGTTAAAGAAACTTAACAAAATTTTAATAAATATTACATAAATTTCCTAACTAACGTTTTCTTTCCACTAATATTAAAATAATAACATTTCGTCCTACTTTTATTTAAATTTTTACTATTATTATTTAAAATATGAAACTGGAGTAACAGAGCAGTTTCCATGTGAATTTCCAGCTCATTACATGTATAAGCTAAAAACCTACATGGAAACTTTTTCATGGTTAATCATTTCTATCCAAGAAAAAATGGACGTTATCTACTGCTACAATATTGGCAACGCCAAGTCTCCCTAGCCCTCCCGACCCTTAGTTTGTATAGAAGTTTCCGATGCCCTCGTAGACCCGAAAGTCCGAAAGGCCTGCGAACTGCAACTTAGAGCGACAGTTGCACAAAACTCTCCTAAAAAACTAAATGTCCCTCAATACCCCACCAGCGACCGCCCTAAGCCGAGGTCCAAGTCGCAGATCGGACGCCCCCGTGCGCAGGTTAATTAGTTTGTAGTTTTTAGACAATTTATTAAGTCTAAAGCTCTGTTTGCCTTTATGCCCGGAAGTAGCAAAAGCCTTCAGCTACCACTTTTACACACTTGACAATTACACACCCACTCATACACATGTAGTCACAAACTTTCACAACTATACTTGTTTGGTTGAACGCGATAATCTCAGGAACTACTGAACTTATTTGAAAAAATATTGCTGTCCATTTATCAATGAAGGCTATATTATGAAGTTCCCACGGGAACAGGAATTACGCGAGTGAAACTGCGCGCGGAAAGTTAGTTTTTAAATAAAATTTGTACACAAACTACCAGGAGCTCAGTGAATGAAGATTAAAGGTGATATTATTATCTTCGCTATCCTTGCGTAGGCAGAAGGCAGGAGGCAAACCCGACGCAATCACGTTTGAACTAAACAAGTCAAGGAAATTTGGGGACTGTCCTCTTGTCATTGGGTTACTTCGTTATGTCAGACCCAACGTGAATATTTTATTCGTTTATATACTCAATTTTAGTGAAGTTGAGAGGTTGTGTTCTTCATTTTAGGTAAAGAATATGCAAAGAATATTTTTCTGACGCTAGTATGGAAGAAATAATTATTCAAATCGGGCCAGTAGTAACTGAGCTTATAGCGCGTTCAAGCAGATAAACAAACTCTACAGCTTTATATATTAGTACTAGAGACGCGCCCCGACTTTGCACGGGGCAATGCTGATGTATTATATATATTGATTTATATAGAAAAAGTGATAACAGTGAAACCGCCGGTAGCCGGTTATGAACTGACGTTTATTCAACACGATGACAGAACCAAAGAGATTGTGACATCTACCACATATGTATACATCACATATTAACCTTCCTGTTAATTCACTCTATTTTTAAAAAAACCGCATCACAATCCGTTGCGTAGTTTTAAAGATCTAAGCATACCTACATAGGATCAGACAGACAGCGGGAGCGACTTTGTTTAATACTATGTAATGATTACACAACAATATCAATCCGACAAAGAGTGCCGCTGTACTCTTCTCGAGATTCAACAGCCCACCGGTCATTCCACCGGTCACGATGTTTGGCGAACCAATCCCTTGGGAACGGCAAGCCAAGTACTTAGGCGTAATCCTTGACCGAAAGCTAAACTTTAGAGCGCATGTAGAAACCGTTCGTGCACGGGCTTCACTTACGCTCAGTCGACTACACTGTCTCTTAAATTCACGCAGTAAACTATCACTTGATAACAAGGTTAGGATTTATACCACGTGTCTACGGCCGATTATGACGTACGCGAGCACTGTATTCGCTCATACAGCGTCTAGCAGTTTGTACCGCTTACAAACTGTCCAAAGTAGATTCACTCGACGTGCCACCGGGGCACCGTGGTTCATTCGTAATCGCAACCTGCATTCTGATCTCCAACTGCCTTCCATCAAGCAGTGGATGAAAGAGGCGTCGGAACGCTTCTTTGAATCCGCGGCTCAACATCCAAACCCGTTGGTTGTTGCAGCATCCGACTACAAGCCTTTGCCTACAAAGCGTCGTAAACACCGTCGGCCTCGGGGCGTCCTAGACGACCCGGACGACGAGATCACAACTTACCAACTAGCAGTACAGAGACTGCAAGAAACTAGCACCACTACACAGAGACCACTCTATCCGAACCGCCGGAGAAGAGTGCGCCCGCGAACGCGACGCGTCCCCCCTCGCCCTCCCGACCCTTAGTTTGCTAAGAACCTTCCGATGCCCTCGTAGACTCGAAGTCCGAGAGGCCCGCGAACTGTAAAGTAGAGCGACAGTTGCACAAAACTCCCCTAAATAAACTAAAAGCCATAATTCCTCAATCTCCCCGTCAGCGACCGCCCTGAGCCGAGGTCCAAGTCCCACAGGGGACGCCCTCTTGCGCAGGTTGCTTAGTTTGTAGTGTTTAAACCATTTATCTAGGCTGGAGCTCTGCTCGCCTTTATGCCCGGTGAAGTAGCAAAAACCTCCTGGCTAACTACATAAGTCCGTCCGAAAAAAAAAAAAACACAACAATATATTTTTATAACAAAAAGCATGAGTTTAGTAGTGTTAGGCTTATTCTTAGACAGACACGTGTCAGATCTTTGGTAACCAGCCATTTTAATAAGACGCCTAGCAAAGTCTTGGACAAATTCTCGTGATTTACGTCCCAATGGAACCAAGATATCAAGTTCAAACCTCCATATAAAATTTCATATTTATTTTATTACTTGAAATCAAGACCTAGAATATTATTATATATAATAACGAAAATTTTATATTCCATTCATAATAACATTCCATTCGTATTAACTAATATTCCAATTTCGGTTCGTATTACACAACCAAGAAGAAAATTTATGCCGAAATAGAATTAAAAAAAAAAACACAATATTATCTACAACATCTTTTTTCTAGAAACACTTGACTATTTTGAGAAATAAATTACCTGCATACCACTTATTTCACGAAGAAAAAGTAAACAACAAAATGAAGGACTCCTACAAATTAAGTAGTTTAAAAAGGAACTCTGTAATTTGGACTCATTTTTTAAAATAGCGGTACCTAATTATACGTGGAGGGTGTGATTATAAAAAAAGTTTCCCGTCCCATAATAAAAATATTAGATTTGAAACTTTAAAAATTACATGTATCAAATAGTTTTGGTGTCTTTTGTATTATAAAAAGTGTATTATTCTTATATATTGGGGTGTAAAAACATTAACAATAAATGGTTCTAATAAATTTAACGTGTTTTTTTTACTGTAATTATACAACAGTTAAACAATAAAGTAATAATGTGGCAGTTCATGCGATTAAAATAAAAAAAATATGGATGGGCAGCAGCATATATCAGCTCAAGGTTATTCACTATATAATAGCGTTTAGCAATCCTGCCAGGCGTGGTGATTATCGCAATATCCCTCAACTCTTCTTGCCAACTTGATAGGCTTGACTTGACTTGACTCTGGCTTGCCAAGGTCTGTTAAGAGGAGGTCCACGTTCAGCAGTGGACAACTGTTTTATAATAATACGCATTTGTTTTCTTTATAAGCCTGAACAACAAACAATATGCGATGTGAATTCCAGCAAGATACTTATATTTCAAAATCATATTTTCATTTCACACAACATTGGTAATCCTTCCAATATGAATGTAAAGAAGCTTTCATATAAATATGCTATATGTAATCTTTTGTTTCGAGAGTATGCACACATATTCTGCAGACCAGATAAATGTACTTCTACAATCTTATTTCTGATACGTAACTTTAATAATTTTGCGTTGAGTTAGAATATGCTTTTTGTTCTCTTTAAATTTGGCAAACGTTGCATTGTTTAAGAGCCTTTTATATATCTATTTAATTTATGATCAATTTCATATTTGTCTCATTCAAATTCTCCTTAAGCTTTTCGTTACTACCAAGTTGACACATTCAGAATGTGACTTTAGTCAAATAATTATTTTTTTTGTTTACTTTGCTTCATGGCTACAATATACCACTTCTTTAGCTGATATATATTTAGTTATTGTGTTATCTAAGATAGTGATAAATTGTTGAAACGATTCGCACAGATAAGTTGTTTGACTCTTTGAAATGTTTAGCCATTTTGTTTAGGCAAGAGAACATTACAATGCCATACAATTTTCGGTAAATCCCAGTCTAAGAGTCTAAGATATACGTGTACTCAGACCTCGGTATAAAAACTATCCAAAAGTAACTGACAATTCATGTAGAAGATAAATAGAAAAAGACTAAACTCTTAGATACTTGATGTCTAATAATATTATAAATACATTGTTTATATACACTGTAGTAATATACATACATACCATCTATTGTAAACACGAAAGAACATGCAAAATACCCCTAATTTTAATTTACTTTGTAGTCTCAAATAAACGAGAATGTTTCTCCTAAAGAAAACAGCATTCAGTTTGTCGTATGAAAGCAAATTCTCCGGAATAACAAAGGAAAGTTATTTGCTAAGTAAAGCTGCGAGATACGACCCTCACACCTGTGAACTACTACCCACTTATCTTGTGAACTTGGACACCATTTTTGTTTAAAAGGAACTGTTTTGGGAAAATACGCTTTTGTACAGAAAATAATATATAAGAGGTAAATTTTATTTTAAATCTAGCTAAATTCTCTGTATTAAATTGAGCTTTTAATATTAGGCGTGATAGCTCTGAACTAACCGTGACATGCACGAGCAGCACGCATCCTGTCAATGTTATGGCAAACGCCATAAGTTAACATTAAAAAAAGTTTATATTCTAAGGTTACGTTAGAAAAAATTAGGTTCTAACTTTCTGCGCAATTTTATATTTTTTTCTTTCATAAGAACCTTCTCTATAATAATTTTAATAACACAATATTATACTTTAGGTTCTAATATTTATATCGTCTCGTAGCATTTAATATATACTTCAGCTGTTGCACATAAAAGTTCCATAATTTTTTAACTTGAATAGCCAACAGCTGAAACAAACTTATTTTCACCTATTCTTGTCATATTCTTGTCATAACTGTTATTTATTTGGGTTCTAAAACTTTTTTTACCCTTCTCCAAATAGCAACGTGTTAAAACGTAGATAACAAAATCCGGGTCCAGCCAAAAAATGTTGCAGATATTTTCGAGAAATTAAAAGTATCTAATATAACCCCGGGGCCAATAAAATTGATGGTTTAAGTTGTCCTTATAGTACAGTATATTGCCAGCGCAGCATTGCAAATATATTCGTATCTAACTAACAGTGCTTGACCAATGAATTCACATAGACTTGTCGTTACAAGGATCTAAGGGATTATTTCCGTAATCTCATAAGTTGGAGCCTAGCGAGACTCAAGTCTATATCACTTTACTACTTACAAAGTCAAATTAGTGTTTCATCTCAGTCTTCGTAATAATGAGTAAAGTGAAAAAGTAAGTTTTAGTTTCTAGCTACTGTCAGTCAACATTTATTTTAGAATCTTTCGGGCAATGTACCGCATTCGTTTAAAAGACTGTTTCGTTCGTCATTTGGTATAGTGGTTTTTGTAATTTGGGTAATTGAGGTCCCTAAGTGCAATTTTTGCTCTAAATGCAGCATGCAATACGCAGGTGAGTTAGTAATATTAGATTTATAGACGTATTCGTCCCAAATAATTACCCGACTTATTAATAAAATACCGAAAATTAACAAACCATATGATATCACCACTTAATTTGTAACACCGCGTAGGTCAAAAATTGATAATTTTCTAGAGATTGCAATATTATATACACCATTACAATACCATGTTACCTTCAGCGTTTTTTCGAATTTCTATTGGACAAAGGGTGTTTCTAAGTTGTGTTGGAAAAAATATTGCTTCCGATTCTCTAGCATCATGATATCAAAACCTTCTAAAATGACTTACATCATCTCTAGAAAAAGATAACAGACAATCTATTATTATGTACAACAGCAAGTATTATGATGTGCGAGATCACATCACATCCAGATGAGCATCCAATAACCCATTGATTACACTCGACAAGCGCATCGGAGACGATTGACATTAAACCGATAATCTCATTACTTGTAATTGGACCGAGATCGACGGAATTAGGTGCACTAAGCCTCTTACGCCAATTTCGGCTTGCGGGATCGCAATCGCGATATCATTACTGAAATGAGAAGAATTAATGCCGTCTTAGTACAGAGAATAAGGTTGCATTCTCATAAGAGATGTGCGTGGTAACTAAGCTGAATGACCAAGAATTTGGCTCTTATAAAATAGTCGTCATCATCATCATCATTTCAGCCGTAGAACGACCACTGCTGGACATAGACCTCCCTCATAGATCTCCAGCTATTGCGGTTGGAAACGGCCTGCATCCACCGTGATCCCGCGGCCTTAACCAGATCATCCATCTATCTAGTTAGTGGACATACTACGCTACGCTTCCGCGGTCTCCATTCGAGAAATTTTCTGCCCCAACGGCTATCTGCTATATGGCCTGCCTATTGCCACTTCAACGAACTTTGGGCTATGTCGGCCACCCGCGTTCTACGTAACGAAATGGTCTTAGGTCTTATTAAATGATTTAAAACCTACAAACTAGGTATACAAACTATGTAAAATGGCTTCCGAATCTCTTATGTTTTTCATGGGTGTTGTGAGCAAATGTTGGTCCCGGAACTTGGGTTTACGCGGATCAGAAGATTTATTGCAACCTAATACGCCATGACTAAGAATATAATAATTAATACTTTTAGGTAGTCCAATTGACGATTTGTTTACATGTATTTTTTATATGTTTTTATAAAACCAGATCAAATCAAAAAAACCCAAATTTATTATTTTTTTGAAATTTAAAGTTTTTAGACAAAAAAATACGTTTCAGTTTTGCGTATTCTAAATAGATGAGCGCCGGATGACGTCATTGTTACGGATGTTTGACGAAATTTCTTGGTCAGAGTTGAAAGTAAAATAAAAATAAACTATCATTAGCTAATGTTAAATGTTTTGAGTTGCCAAATTAAGAATGTTTTAGATTTAAATTTTAAATAAGCAAAGGTAAATATTTCAGGTAATGTCCACCGTAACGATGACGTCATCACGCATTGTTGAGTCTTAAATTTTTATCTCAAAAATAAAATAGTTTTGGGATCAGAATTCAAAAATCAAGTAACGTTATTTTTGTTTTAGGGTATTACGAATTTTGAAATGTTGTCAATTCTAAAGACTTACCACGTGACACATGGTCGCACATCTTTGATGGAAAAGCATCCTAAACCTCGATTCGAGATATGCGTGAAATCGCTTTAGATAGTATCAACCTTCGTCAGGTTTAAGTTGGCATATTTAGAAAAGGAATCGTGTAGAAGATCTGCCAGAAATCTTATCTGTTTTTTTTTACGCTTAACTTGCACATTTCTGAACGAATAGACGTCGCATTGGTTTTTTTTTTTTTTTTTAATTTTTCGTTAGATTAACCAAAATTCGACGATACCTAGATCTGAAAATAGTCGTGTAGGATAGTGACTGTTTATATGCTGGTCTATTTTCGGATAGCAATGTGTAACGGGACTTACAATAAAAGAGTGGACTGTATCATAAAATAGGCTTTAATGCTGTGAATTTTAAATTACAAATAGTTAATCACCATTTATATTTGACGAAAAGAGTGTTTTTTTTTGGCGAACATTATGTCGTCATTAGGCTTTTGGTACTTCACCGAGCTCTAACTTTAATATGAAATTGCGCTTCCGCGTCGTCAGGAAAAAAAGAAGCGGGCATGTCAGCCGAAGGTACCTCTCCCGTCCCCCCGTACAGTTCCCCTCGTTTTACTAAGCCTCGGTGAGTTACCGACAAATATATAATTGACAATACATTATTGTTTTGAAGATATTAAAAACACTATTTAAAAACCAAACTGCTTTTTTAATAAAAAAGCAAACATTTTTTTATACTGCTTAAACGCACAAGCATGTTATTCGTTAGTAACATTAGCAACATTGAATCATTGATCGTGATTTTCACATCTCATATTATTGCATTTCATCTTACTTTATTATCTTTGTTATTTCATCTGTGGCAAGAAGATCTGGAATAGCTGAGCCGGCGAGATAGAATGGCCGCGAGCCAAAAATTGTGTCCATTCATCAAAAAACTATGGATCTTCGTATAATTTTTGCGCTTAAAATTCTACAAATATTTCTTATTCAAAGATTTGATTAAGTAAAGTTTTAATAAGAATGAGATAATGAAAGTGGTAATTTATGCTAAGTCGGAGTTTATAATAGTTTATTAAAAATTCATAAGTTTTCCTAAAAGGGTAACTATTAGTATAGTACGGGTGTTATTTAATCACTGTTTAGGGTAAAAAATATACCAAGACTTAAACAATTGGTCTTAGTCCACACCAATTGTTCCCAAAAGTAGAGATCAAACCAATAACACTAGGTTTCAGAAGCAATTAACAGCGAATACAAAGCTGGTGGCTTGCAGTCTCAGTTTTTGTGACAATAGTAATAAAATTTGACTACAGTGTTATCCGCAGCCTAAGAAAGATATTACTTAAATATTCGTTAGATAAATACAAGTAGGATTTACCTACTAATATGAATGATACATGCGAAAGTTTGTTAGAATGTATGGATGTATAGATGTATGTTTGTTACTCTTGCATGTAAAAAATACTACTTGGATTTGGCTGAAAGTTTGCACGCCGATAGCTAAATAAACATATAGGCTACAAAACATCACGCTCCGACCTACTGGAGCAGAGTAACACGGGTAAAACTGCGGGGCGCAGCTAGTACTGACTAAATAACTAATCTTTATATGTATTCCTATATGTACTGAGCACAATCTTATAACACATCTAAATTCGATTACCTCCATAATTACAATCAAATTTATTTGGAATGTTAAAGGTCGTACAATTTGTATTCGTATGACGTCATGATCGATGCATCTTCAGCCGTCCACAAAAGTTCTCGAGAGATTTACTTGGCGATGCATTAGTCGGAAACTTGATCGCACTCATCCGTCTTCTTTGTATTTGTACTTCATTTACTTGTTTAAGTGCATAATGTTCTGATGTATTACCGCTCATATGAACATTATCGCAATTATTAGATTCATTACAAACAATGTAGGTAAATATTCCTTAGTGTATTTAGATATAACATTTCATATAACAGCTGTTGATAGTTTATAATAACTCTGTTTTCGCTATTAAATTCAAAGATAGCAATAGAAAATATAACCAGCTTGGTATTAAGTTTTACGGGTTGACGTATGTAGTTGTTAGCCTCGAGGCTTTTGCTACTTCACCGGGCATAGTTTTGCCGAGCCTGAGATACTATGAGACTATATGAACTATGGTAATCTTACGCGGGATAATTTAAGGCGCAAAGCCGACAGCTTAACGTTTCACAAACTTAGATTTCTCTAAATGTCAAAATTGATAGTAACGCAGTATTTGCCCGACCCGGGGATCGAACCCAGAACCTCGCTACTTAGGTAGGACATCGAACCTTTTACCGTTACACTAACGAGACAGTAATTACGTGACTTAAGTGAATACAAGAAACAGTAAAGAAAATGTACTCGTCTACTACTAATCATGGACCTCTGCCATAGTCACCACGCTTGTCAGCCGGATTGGTGACCGCAGTATTTTATAAATATATTGTGTAGCTATTTCCTTATTTCAACAAAACCCCTTTTTAGTACGTTAAAAACAAAAATGTGATTTCCGCCCGTTCCAGAAGACATTTTCTGTACATACATACATATAATTTATCCCCTCTCTCAAACCAAAACTAAGTAAATATACAACGAAATACCAACAAAACTATACCTACACGTATGTATTAACAAGTATTGATAATTGTTTACGCTCGTGTTCACCTCAATGTAGCCGACGAGTTTGGACCCCAAAGGAAATTGGACCTCAATCATTCTTACTGTGCGTGTACTCTCATTTCCTTGTCCATTATTGTTACGATTCTTAAAAGATCCAAATGGAATATAGGAAGTTGTTTAGACTATGTTATTATAATATGATTGTTTATTGATTTGTTTTGTTGTTTCAGGTATGTGCCTTTTCAATTGCATTGAGAAATTGTTGCGGCTAGCAGTATTTAAGGAATAAATGTGAGTTTTTCATGTTGAATGTAGATTTACGTCACTTATTCAAGAAGGCTAATCACGTAATGTAATATTACTTTGACTTTGATAAAAATATCTTCGGTACTCAGCTTCGGTATTCTTGAGGTCACCGGTTCGAACCCCATCCATTAGCACTATCGACGTGAACCAACACGTCGACGTGGGGTTAACAAGAATACTAGTAAACGGCAAAATTCTGCTATTAATCTTTAAAAAAAAAACCTTAATGTAGACATTTTTATCGAATTTATAGTCATATTGTTACGTGATACCTCCTGGGCTATTATCAATATAAGTTCTTTAATAAAAGACAAATCTTTTTTATGTAGGTATTGGTTTATAAAGACTAATAGATACCTGATAGCGTAACTTCTGCGTATTGTTTATTATTATATTCAACTCAATTAAATATGTTTTATTTTTCTCTTAACGTAATAAATTACAATATAATATGCAGACAATCTTTGTCCTTTAGTTCTAGTAAATATTTATATTTCTGGACGATGATGCAACCAGTTTTTTGGGAGAATGGTGTCTACGATCGATTTTGTGATAAAACATGTAGGTCTCCAGCCATTATATAATACAGTATAAAATACTTACTTGCCAATTCAAAGTACCTACCTACCTACTAAAAGTATGACTGCTGGATAATCTCAAAATTACATGTTTAACTCATTTAAAACGATTTACAAGTTATACCATTTCACAACTGTCATTTTATATGTCTGTAATTCTCCAAACCCACTATAAAATATTTTTTTCATAGTTATATTTAACTTTATGCCGAGGTAGCGGGCGAACTAAATGCAACTAAAATTACAAGGAAGTAAGAAATAAACACCGAATTGAGAAACGGGGCAAGAAATGAGGCAGAGACCTTTGCTGAGTAGTGGGACAGAATCATCATCGTTATCAACCCGTCTCCCACACTTGGCAGACGGGTTGGTGACCGCAGTATTATGTTGTAACACACAAGGAAACGCTGTGTGTGTGACAGAATAGGTTAAATAAAAACCACATGACAGTATAAACGTTTAATACATTTAATAAATTAACTTGTTATTAACGCACGATTAGTTAATTTATTAAATGAATACCATTGAAAATACGAATACTGAATAGACATAAATTGACGTACCAAACGTTATCGGGAACATATATGATCTATCATTAGTGGTGGTGTGCAAACAAAGAACTCACAAGCGAATTGTTGTATTGTTCGTGTCACAATCCATTGCACTGATCCGATGTATGCTGCATTGGAGCCGGACATACGATGATTGCACTTAATGCCAATATTTCTGGTTATCCAGCATTTTAAATAAATGTGTTGTTTTTTGACTTAAAACTTTATGCATATGCTAGGTTACACCCGCGTACCTCTTGTTTGTGTAAAAACTTCATAATAATTCATAACCTATAGCCGTCCTCGATAAATGGGCTATCTAGACTGAATAATGTTTCAAATGGAAACAGTAGTTCTTGCTATACGCGTTCAAGCAAACAAACAAACTGTTCAGCTTTATATCATAGTACAGATTTCCAGTCATTAAAGGAATGATAAATATCGACAGTCCATAAGGATCCGTGCCCATTATGGGGCATACATAAGTTTAAATCCATCCCGCTTAAATGTAGTGCGGTGGTTTTTTAGGGTTCCGTATCTGAAAGGTAAAAAGGGACCCTATTACTAAGACTCCGCTGTCTGTCACCAGGCCGTGTCTCAAGAACCGCGATAGCTAGACAGTTGTTTTTTTTTACAAATTATGTATTTCTGTTGCTGCTTTAACCACAAATACTAAAAATAAAATAAAACAAATATTTATTATTATATTATACAACAAACGTGATTTTTGATTTGCCCTTTTTTGCTTGATATCTATAACGGTAACAGGTAGGCACTTGAATATAGTACGGAACCCTTCGTAAATTCAAATTAAAACTAATGTTCTGACTCATGTAACGGAATGAGGAAACTATATTTTTGTGTGTTTTATATTAAAAAACTAGATTTAAATCTACAATGAATTTCATCTTATTACAAAGTATGCAAAATGCAACTTATCATGATAAATGTATTAATAGCAAAGTAAGTTCTTCCACTATTATTTCGTATTTTGACATATAGTGCAAACATTTATGTTTTAAAAGGTTGTGCACACGCGATGTAAAATAAATTCTGTTTTTGTTTGTACTTTGTCAGTTTGTTTAGTAAACATGTCACAAACGCAAACTTAAACAAATTGAACAGTGTCGTGTATGTTTGAAGATAAGGCTTTTGTAACTGGAAAATATTAGTTACATTAAGTATATAACGCAACAATAAATAGTGGCTTATGTTTAACTTACCATCAGATATAGTGAAAATGATCACCAAAATTAAACCCGCATTTTAATGTAAAATTGTAACCAAAGTTTTAACATTTCGCTATCGTATTTAAGCAAAATGACTCCAAATGAATCATTTTTAACCCAAAAGTAGTAAATGATCACCAAAAGTACCTAAATGTTTTACTAATTTACTATTCGGTTCTGGCGTTGTATGGCCGCAGCTCTAACCTAACCTAACCGATTGTAATTTTTCATTGATTTTATTAAGGTAGAAATAGCGCAATAATTTGCTCGCTAAGATTTGGTGATCATTTACTACATTTGGTGTTCGAATACAATTTGAAGTGCAGTCGTGACTAAAATAGCTAGTACTATTATAATTTTAGACTTTATTTTTCTGGTGTCAAGTATATATTTTTGGTGGTCATTATATTTTATCCCATAAATAGTTACTTAATAGTTAGTTTTAATTTAAGTTAAGTACCATTAGTTATAGTTGTGTTAGTTATAATGACATTATAAAGTGGAAAGATTTGAACTTTTGTATTGAATAGGCTCTGATACTACTGAACCGATTTAGATTTTACCATTAGAAAGCTATGTTCGACAGGAGTAACATTGGTTATATTTAATAAAGAAGTTCCCACGGGAACGGATGATACGTGGGCTAAAGCGCGCAAGGGAAGCTAGAGATATTTCCTTGTAAATAAAAGAACATTACCTAACTTCATCCGCATTGATTTTGATAACTCCATACAAACTTTGGACTGCTTAAAAAAATGTTTCATCTTTTTAATTTTGGAAAAATTGTTTCTCAACGGCTGCCTAAGTTATAATTACTATCAACGTGCCAAAGCTTCAGTTGTTTGTTAATAGTATCGGTCAGTAATGGATCACCTTTATATAGGTAGGTATATAGATAGAAAAAAAATATTTATACATATATAACCATGTACAGTCAGCATCAAAAGTTGATGACCACATTTAGATTTCCAAAACCGCTGAACACTTTATACCCATAAATCGCTGAACGAAATAGGCGCCAGTATAGAATGAACATCATTAAAGTTCAAAATTAACTGAACACTACTCGTCAAAGGTCACTGAACAACATTTTGTCAAAAATCGCTGATCGTTATAATGCCCGAAAATATCATAACATTCAGTTTTACAAAAGTCACTGAACAATATAAAATGCTTGTTTTAGTTATCTAGTATAATCACGGCAATGTCCAAAAATAACTTAACATAAAAAAATAACAAAAGTTACTGAACTTTTTTATTTAACTTGCTTTGTATGTAATTTGTTCGGGTGGAATCTTGCAACTAAATTTTGAAGCACCTTCAACCGATTGAGCTGAAATTTTGCAAGCATATAGTAGAGCAAGATAGTCGAGTTTGGGCTCGTTTGTTTTGGCTTTATGAGCACTTTCCATTGCACATGATGACGAGGGTCTGATGAGGAGCAGGAACATTACCACTGGTACGCCCTTAATGCAAGCGCTAAGATGTTCGAGTTTGGGCTCGTTTGTTTTGAGTTAGTTAGTATTTTCCATTGCACATGATGACGGGGGTTTGATGAGGAGCAGGAACATCACCACTGGTACGCCCTTAATGCATGCGCTAAGATAGTCGAGTTTGGGCTCGTTTGTTTTGTGTTTAGGAGTATTTTCCATTGCACATGATGACGAGGGTCTGATGAGGAGCAGGTACATTACCACTGGTACACCCTTAATGCAAGCGCTAAGATAGTCGAGTTCAGGATCGTTTGTTTTGTGTTAGTGAGTATTGTCCATTGCACATGGTCTAATGAGGAGCAGGCACTTTACCACTGGTGCTTGCGTACGTCGTAATCGGTCGTACACACGTGGTGTAAATCTTAACCTTGTTATCATGTGAAAGTTTGCTGCGTGAATTTAGAAGACAATGTAGTTGACTGAGCTTAAGTGCTTTACTAAGATGTGCGTGTCACTAAGATAAATGGAAAAGGAAATAAACACATAAGTCCGAAGGCATATTTATTCGATAAAAAAAAGGGAGTTTTGGCCAGTATAGTTTTCATTGATTCATTTTCATCGAAAATTTGTCCTCAACTGTCACCGCGTGGACGTTCACCCAGCTTATGTTATTTTATAATTATATAGTGAAATTAGTGATAGCTTTGATTTCCAAATCAGATGTTTCTGATCTTCGATTTTTATAAGTCAACAGGAAATGCCCATCAGACCGAAACACTTTTGCTAAGACGACATTCCTATATGTTTTATAGTGTATATGTATATGCGTAAATGTACATCCAATGGATAACAAAAAAAAAATGCTGAACAACTTGCTAAGACGTCATTCCTATATATGTTATAGTGTAGCTCGTGTGATATGTTATGTCCTGTGGACCCACTGCATCCAGCGATTGAAATAAATTTTGATATAAAAAAAATCACAAACTTAACATATAATCTACAGAAATTGAAACATAATTTTCATAAAGCAAATTTTGATTTAGCTAATAAGCACTTGAAGCAAATTGACTGGGACACTCTATTCTTGAACAAAGACGTAAACGAAATGGTCAGCGTTTTTTACGAAAAACTGCGAAAAATAATTGATATTTGTGTTCCAAAGGG
Source organism: Nycteola revayana (assembly GCA_947037095.2). Classification (NCBI taxonomy): domain Eukaryota; kingdom Metazoa; phylum Arthropoda; class Insecta; order Lepidoptera; family Nolidae; genus Nycteola; species Nycteola revayana. The sequence continues at coordinate 14,000,982 of OX344859.2, read as the reverse complement.
TAAAATTAAACATAAATATCCACCCTGGTTCACAAGCGAATTGATACAGTTATTAAAAGAAAAATTTAAGACTCATGGTAAATATAAAAAATTCAGTAACCCATTAGACAGAGTTTCACTGCGATTATTAACGGAACGGTGCAAGAAATTGACCACCGATTGTTACAATAATTATATTAATCGTATTGAAGATGCTATTGCTGAGAATCCGAAAACCTTCTTCTCTTTTATAAAGGCCAAGCGTGGTGGAAAAAGCCATTATCCTGCCACGATGACAGATGGCACAATTAACATTTCTGATGGTTATGCTATTTGTGACCAATTTGCTAAGCAGTTTTCGTCTGTTTACAGCGATAAACAAGACAATAAAGAGTCCTTGTTTCAATATCTCGAATTTCACTCGGTGTTGAATTTGGACTGTAATAGCTTTACTTCACATAGATTGCACCAGGATATTATATTAGAAAAGTTAAAGCAACTAGATGCTGCTAAAGGTGCTGGTGCAGATGATATTCCTCCCATTTTTATCACAAAGTGTGCTGCTAACTTGGCTTATCCCTTATATTTAATTTATAATACATCATTAAGGCGCGGAGTATTTCCCTATGAGTGGAAAAGGGCAAGAGTTGTACCGGTATTTAAGTCAGAGGATGTAAAACAGATAAGCAATTATCGGCCTATATCTATTTTATCAACATTTTCAAAATTATTTGAATCACTCATCTGTCCACATATCCAGAACTACTTCAAAAAATATCTATCCGATTATCAGCATGGTTTTACTAAGTCCAGATCAACTAGTTCTAACCTAGTATTATTTACAGAAACTATAGTGGAATCATTAGATGCACAAAAGCAAATAGACGCCATATACACGGATTTCAGTAAAGCTTTTGACCGTGTCTCACATGCCGTACTAATTAAAAAGTTATCTGCATATGGATTTGCAGGAAGTATGCTCGAATGGTTGACCTCGTATATTACTGATCGCACTTTTTATGTGGTAGTTAATGGATACCATTCAAAGACCTATACAATAGCCTCGGGCGTTCCCCAGGGATCTCATTTGGGTCCGTGTTTGTTTAACATCTTTGTAAACGATATTACCGCGTGTTTTAAATACTCTATCCCTTTTTTGTTTGCCGATGATTTGAAATTTATCAGAACAATCAATTCCGAAGGTGATGTATTGTTACTGCAAAGTGACGTTGACAGACTGATAAAGTGGTGTGAGGATAACGATATGCGCTTAAACAATAAAAAATGTACACATATTAAATTTACAAGAAAAAATAGGTACATACAGTCTAGTTATTATATTGATGGAGAGCTGCTAAACGAGGTTGAGGTTATAAGAGACCTAGGTGTGCTATTAGACAAAAAACTGACGTACTTATCACATATTGAAAACATTGTAAAAAAAACATCGAAATTATTGGGGTTCGTAATTAGAAACAGTAAATTTTTTAACAGGATCAAAACAAAAATTATTCTGTATTACAGCTTAGTCCGTAGCAACTTGGAATATTGCAGCGCAGTGTGGCGACCACATTACTCAACACATTCCCTACGAATTGAGCGAATACAGAAAAGGTTTATGAGACACTTAGCTTATTTCACTGGATGTTCAAAACGTAACTACTCTTACACTGACACACTAAGTAAATTTGATATGATTACCTTAAAACAACGAATGGATATATTAGACATGACTTTCCTCTATAAAATTTTAAGAAACAATGTAGATTGTCCAGGCTTACTTCAGAAAATCAGGTTCGCAGTCCCAAGTAAATATCCTCGTCACATAATTAAACCTTTGAGCGCTCCGTTTAGAAAAACTGTTATGGGTCAAAATTCACCTCTTTCTCGCATGTCTCGGCTGTATAATGATTACAGTGGGTCCATAGATATAGATATACATAATGTTACGCTTTCTAAGTTTCGCAATACTCTTAAACAGGGTACCATTATCATAAAGTAACTATACACAAGTAACTAACTTTAAACAACAATTCACCTTTTCATTGTAACAGATCTGTATTAAGTAATTTTTATAATATCACATACTTATTTGCTTTTAAATTTATATAACTTTCCTTGTGTACTTAGACTATTTTTGCATGCGGTGTTTGCCTATAATAGGTTATGCATTTAGCAAGTAAGTCATACCTTGTAAATTTTAATCCTTAATGATGTAATAACTGTTGGCAATCCTAAATAAATAAATAAAAAAATAAATAAAAATAAAAAATAAAATAAAAAAAAGTAGCTGGGCTCTTGGAGTTCCACAGCAAGTGTTCCAGATCTTCAATTTTAATACGTCAACAGAGAGTGCTCATCAGTCTGAACAACTCTTGCAAAGACGTCATTCCTATATATGTTATAGTGTAGCTGGACTCTTGGAGTTCCACATCAGGTGTTCCAGATCTTCAAATTTATTGTCTCAGCAGAAAATGCTCATCACGTGGAACAATTTTTGCTATGTACCATTTTTGTATCTCTTATAGTTTGGCTGGTCAGTTGCGGTTCTGCATCAGGTGTTCAAGTTTCCAAGATAAATTATAGCCTATATGTTACCCAATATTAATACCTATACAACAAAAAAATCATTCAAATTCGTCGAGTAGTTCCGAAGATTAGCGTGTACAAACAAACAGACAGACAGTTTTTTTTTGGATTTGTGCTCAATTACTTTTTCTAAAACCCATCAATTTTTTTTTTAATATATTAAATGTATAGACACAGTTTTTTACTGTTTTATTATATGTATAGATATATATAAATTATAAAAGCTTGAGGCGTTCATTACTATATTTCAGTGCCTCAAGCTATTACAATTTATATATTTTGATATTTGAAATTGTACTATGAGTACACATTATTTTTTAATAAAAGCCTCTTTAAAAAATATTTTTTTAAAATTTTTATTTAATTTTTGACTTTTTAGACTTAAGCTTGTAACCCTATTTACAGCGGGTCACACACGGTCGATGCCATCCGGTCATCATATGCAATGGAAAGTAGGTACTCATAAACACAAAACAAACGAGCCCAAACTGGACTATTTTATTCAGTACAGAAGTGAGTTCCTATGACCATCTACCGACTCCATCATCAGATAAGCTCAAGGTACCATATTATTGCATTGTCACGCAATATACATATGCTTGCAAGATTCCACCCGACCAAATTACATACATACATTGCAAGTTAAATAAAAGCTTGTAAAATACACACACATATTAAACCCATTTCTTTTTTCAGTTTGTTCAGGGACTTATGAGATAAACGATGGTATGCTATTTTTGTCAAAAAAGTTGTTCAGAGACTTTAGAGACGAAGAATGTTATGCTATTTTTACTATAATTTTGTTTAGCGACTTTTGAAAAGTGATGGGTCACCTACTTATGGCCTTTTATGATAATCATTCATTTCTGGCGCTTGTCATGTTGAGCGATTTAGGTATAATACGGTGTTCAGCGGTTTTGGAAATCTAAATGTGGTCATCAACTTTTGATGCTGACTGTACGTACTTATAAAATATTGTACTAAACCACTTACACACAACAGAGATAAAACACCTATTTGCGAACCGCGTACAATGTCTCTCAGTTTTTGTATATTTAGTCTCGCGTCGCTGACCCGCGCGAGATGCGACGCGGTTAAGAACCTTGCACAACGCTTTTATTAGCTATTGTCATTGCAAAGAAAGTCTTGCAAAAATATCTAAACTTCAATGTAATAAGAAATAGTTTAAATTACTTCTTTGAATTAAAAGAACGTAATGAAAAGGAGGATCGTAAATATTTAATTTTGTTCTTTGCTGAACCCTTTAGGCAAAACATGACAGGTATAAATCTATACTAATATTAAAAACAGGTAAAGTTTGTGAGGTTGTAGGGGGTAATCTCATGATCTACTGAACTTATTTTGCAAATTCTTTTAACAATAGAAATATTATTAGCGAATGTCATAGGCTATATTTTAAGAAAAAAACCTCCAGATTCCATCTCCATGGGAGGCCTATGTTCAGTACTGGAAGTTATAGGTACGGATGTGGACTCATGATAAATAGGTAGGTTTAGGATATTGCTTTTTTTTGGGCGGACTTGTGTAGCTACGATGCTTTTGCTACTTCACCGGGCAAAAAGGCGAGCAGAGCTCCAGCCATAAGGTACTTTTATTACAAAATCCATTCGTTTCATAGGCTTTGTAGAATATAATACATTTTCATATGAAGATATACATAGCAACAAAAAAAACAGGACTATACAACAATAATATGTATACTTCAAAAGTATCGATTTCACATGTAGATATTAAATATTTATATGCCTGGGGACTGCATAAATGGGGAATGTAATACACTCGTATTACATTCATAGACATTATTTAACTGCCATTGACATATATTTGTTCCAACAATCAAATAACTACATTGTATGTAGGTGCACATGATAATGGGATTGTACATTTGAACGAACATTGTTCACAATTACTCCGCCGGGACTCAAACGTTGTGAAAATAATTCCACAATGAACGACGTATATTTTATTTTAATGAACCGTTACTGGGCTGGGAATAAAAACGGGATGCGTTATGTACGTGCCAGTTGTGACTATGACGCTTATATGGTGCATACTTTTAATTGAGTATTTTTTATACAAAATGTTTCAATCAAATTCGGTCCGATATTTGTGTAAAGTCGAACATTTCCTCTTGTGTATATTGGTCAAGAAACATCTAAATGATTTGGAAATATTTTAACTAGTCCTAATCGCCATAACATAAACCTTGATGGTATAGCAGAGGCCGGGTAGCAGTAATTTTATTAAAACTCGATGCTGCCGCCAGTTGTCTTCTGGCAAGCAGTGGATTTATGCATGCGGTAAAAGTATGTCTTTAAGTCTCGGAGAGGGAGTGAGTTCAATCCCCATCATTTCAGCGGGTTGGTGACCGCAGTATTATGTTGTACCAGACAAGGAAACGCTGCTGCCCGTTCCTTGATATACAATTATTGTAGATGATGTTATAACAAACGGGACCAGCGGCTTAACGTGCTTTCCGAGGCACGGAGGGTAGTCACTACTGGACAATAAATGTTTGTTTAAATTCTAAAATTTAATTCCGGGTCTGGTTGTTTGAAGGACTACACTCCGTGCCTCAGACAGCACGTTAAGCTGTTGTTCCCGATTGTTATAACATCATCTATAACAACCGTATAACAAGAAACGGGCAACACCTACAAGTAAATCAAGCTAGCAAAAATTACGAAGATGATAGTTAAATATGAAATTGTGTCTGTTTTCTAAGCCGAATACATTTAAATACTCACAAAAGACTACTGACCCTCGCATCAGATGTGCACGCCCCCCAACACACTAACACATCTACACAAAACAGCAGTGAATCTCCCGAGCAATTTCACCCGCTTTGACAAGCCGTGGTAGATGGCGCGGGAAATAACATAAATATTGTGTTTCGATACTTCTAACTTCGATCGCTTAGAGGAAATTGTCTGAAGCCATTACACCAGAAGATAATGCTGACGAGATATATATTGATTTAAAGATGTAACGTCTTCAGTAAATAAATAATAACATGTCCACACGGCAGTAAGCAGCTTACAGAAAAAAGGCATAAAAAATATTTGATTAAGGTATTGTTATCATAATAATAACTTATCCGTTTAATGGTGAATAACATATTTCAGTTATCTAACACTAAACTCCCGCGTGCGGTTTCACCCGCGTAACTCCCGTTCCTGTGGGAATTTCAACATAAAATATAGCTTTATTACCTTCCTTGACAAATAGGTTATCACACGCTGAAAGAATTTTACAAATCGGACCAATAGCTCCTGAGATTAGCACGCTGAAACTCTTCAGTTTTATATATTATGATATTAGTATAGATTTTAGGATAAGGTGTAGAATGTTATAATATGCTAAAAATAATTAAAAATAATCCTAACTAAACTTTACTAAGGTAGTTAAGTAAGGTAGTAGTAAGAGAAATAAGTTAAACAATTAAAATGTTCTTTAAAGAAAATATTTCACTTCAAATTTCTATTTAAAACTCTGGGGCCATGTCTTAAATTCCCTTATATCCTTCCTACCTGCGTGAACGTTTTTCCTTTGTACATTCTTCCGATGCTCATTGCAGGTCACACCTTAAATCACTCCTTAGATTTCCTTCCCACAAAACCGATTTCTATTCCTACTCGTTTACAGTCCATGCAGTCAGATTGTGGAATTCGCTACCCGCTAATATCCGTAACTGCCATATCCTTTCACTTTTCATAAAAGAGTGAAAGAACACTATCTATCCTCTTCGTAATAATATTAATATTAGTGTATTTATCATTGTATGTATGTATTTAAGTATATGTGTAGGTATTGTATGTATGAATATCTACCTACACACAATTATTTATTTCTTTATTTTCATATCTGCGCAGGTCTACTGGAAGAGATTTCGTTAGAAATAAGTAGTACCTTTGTACATTGCCTTTTCTTTGTATTTTATTTGCTATATTTCTTGTGTGTACATAAATAAATTATTACCTAAATAAGTTAAACCAACCTATAGCTGCCTACAAACAGCAGTTTTTTTTAAATATAAGAACGGCTTAGAATGTATACGACAGACGTTCAACGCAAATTTATGAGTGAGTAGTACCAACACTTTTTGTTTCGCACATTTTTCCCTCACTAAGAGGGTTATTTGTTTAGGCTTAGTTTTGGGCCGGCTTTTTTCCGACGGAATAATAAGAGGGTTATGATAAATGATCGTGACGTCACTCACACGGAAAACGATATTAATATTAGCCGAGACAGAGACCATGATACACGTAGTCAGAGTAACACCCTTCGTCACCACACACGTAGATTTGAAAAGCTTTTGGCTTTTGATTATACTGCCCTGCCAATCCCAAAAGTAACCAGCAGTATATCCCAAACATTGTAACTTTTCAGACACTTATGAGATAATTGACGTTCTGTGTTTTATTTAAAGTAAACTAGGCTTAGTTAAGATAGTGTGTTTAGCTAGCCTTGGCCTGCAAAATATACATACATTCAATATAATATAAGAATTGGTTCAGGGGTACTATACAGACTTAGAGAAAATAAAAGAGCGCTATAAAGCTCTGTAAGTCGACTTACAGACAGTGATAAAGTTAATACGTAAATGTTTTAATTTATCTTACAAGTTAACAGACCACCAACCATCCCAAGCCCATGAGGCCCATGTTCAGCAGTGGACGTTATACGGGTTGATGGTGATGATAACACTAGCTGCGCCCCGCGGTTTTTCTCGCGTCTCTATGCTCCAGTAGGTCGGAGCGTGACATTTTGTAGCCTATATGTTAATCCAGCTTATAAAATATCCGCGTGCAAACTTTCAGCCAAAGCCATTTAGTAGTTTTTACGTGAAAGAGTAACAAACATCCATCCATCCATCCCATACTTACAAACTTTCGCGTTTATAATATTAGTAGAATATCTGATGAAAAAATCGGCAATCAAGTAATAGTAACAAAAGCGCACCTAACTATAAGAAGCATACAATAGGTACATAATATACATATGTGGGTACATAAAATACAAAATGGAAGCTCACTACTAGAAATACATTCATATTCGACATTAATTAAAATGTTATTTTAATGAATACAATTTTCATTATAAATTATACTAATATTATTTTCCATCCAACTATTCTCTCAAACAATCCTAATTAATTGTCTGGAAAATCTTGAAGTTTAATCATAATGAAGTTCTACATTTCTTATTCAACGAACAAATTTCATGTAGAATTAAATATTATTCTTAATGCTTTGGAACAATGAATCTACATAAATATCTTTTGGGAATAATATAAATTATGATTAAATTTTCAAAAGGAATATTACAAAATATCAAACAAAAAAGTTATTTCCATAAAACACGATCAATTTAACTTTGAAATAAGTTGCGAAGAAGAAACGTGACGAGATCAAGTTGAGGTGACATACAAATATAGACCTCAGAAACATTTGGTCGTAAGTGCCTGTGTTAGGTAAAGGCATATACGACGTATGTTTCTTACGTATAATGACACATGCGACCTTATGCTACTGAGCTCAGGAAATATAGTCATATGAATATTTTTCCTTAGTACATTTTTATTCATATTTCGAAAGATAAAAGCTAACATAGTAAGTTATAAAGATAAAAATGAGAAACTTACGGTTACCGTTTTATCTGTGAGATATTTGCAACAAAGGAACGATGTATCTGTACTTGGTTAAGGTTATATTTATACTTATCTATACAAACTAATATATAAAGGTGAAGAGTTTGTTTGCTGGATCGCGATAATCTCAGAAACTACTGGTCCTATTTAAAAAAATGTTTAGTGTTAGTTAGACCATTCATTTCATACTACTACCTCCGTGCAATTTTCGAAAAAGGGGTAGGAAGTGTTTTCTTCATACCTTACAATTTAGTCCAAAATATAGTAAGTAAAGGAAATATAAATAAGTTAGAAGTTTCCAGAACATGTTTACAAAGTTCTTTACAAATAAAGCTAATGGAAGCAAATCCATAAATAAAACTGACCAAATTTATCTCCGTTCATTCACCGAGGGAAACATATCAAACGCTATATACCTACATTTAACCTTCGCTTATTCAAGCGAAATGTACCTCTGAAAAGAGCAGTCAGTAAATCACCGTGTGCATTCATTGCGGGGCATGAATGGAGGCGGGGAGACGCCACAATGGCGAAAACGCAATGGACTGCGGGTTTGAAGTTATAGCCTTTATGATTTATGATGGCTAGTGCTTTGATACAAGCTTATCCTGTAATGGACTATAGTAGAATTTCCATGAACTATGATAAAGCGATATCTGTGTGAGATTTTAGGGAAGAAAATAGAGTCTTACGAGTCAACAGATTTATTGTAGGTTTGTATGTTCTTACTACGTAGCGGTATTTGGCTCGCTTTAAATCTTGGAGGTCGCGGGTTCGATCTTCACGCCGGACCAGAAATCTTTGTGTATATTCTAAGATTTCTTTCCGGGTCTGGTTGGTTGAGGGACTACCCTCCGTGTCCCGTCCCTCTATAACAAGGGAACGAGCAGCAGCTTTTTCTACTCAACATAATACTGCGGTCATCAACCCGCCTGCCAATCGGTGACTATGGCAAACGCCCTACTATGTTCAGCAGTGTACGTTGTACGGGCTGATGATAATGATGTTCTTACTGGTCGTACTGACTGCTTAGTCCGCGTAAAGTAAGGAAAATATTTGTAAAGTCAGAGGGCCTGGACAAATTGACCACTGCAGACTCGCACTTGGCTGGTTTTTTTCTAGTAATTTTCATACCAAAAGTCAACAAGCCTACAAACACTTCGAGGGGCCTTGTATGTTCAGCAGTACACAACACACACGTAGCGCTTCGGCTAGTGACAATAAAAACGTATCAGCCATTAATACTGCTTATTGTGTCATAACGGTCTTATATTGTTCTTTATATTTTCTTAAAGCAACTGTGATATGTTAACTTCGTACCACAATTGCCGTAGGACAACTCTTATGCTGAACCCACATAGGCCATGCTCGTTTATCAAGCGTGTGAACGACCGGAAAGCCGAGCTCACGACCTCGTATCCGCTATCTCCGTCGTCGGCCGCATGTGGCACATGGTAGAGCAATGCGCACGACCAATATGGGGTAAGCCTTAGATTTGTCCTGCGACAATTGTAGTACGAAGTAAATAGTTGCTTTAAGAAAAAAGTTCGAGGAACGGACACGGCCAATGTGGGGTCAACATAAGTAATCTGATTTGACCTTTTGCTAAAAGGGTTACGAGTAATGTCTTAAATTTAAGTGAGCACTTAACTCATGTATAGAGACAACCAATATATTTATTTGTAATTTTTTGTATTGTTACTGAATATTTGATCATTGTTGAAAATATTATGAGGTATTTCTTTCAGCTTTCAGCGCTCCGCGGTTTAACTACATTGGAATATTACTCTGGTCCATTAGGTCTCAGCGATATTTTATATAGCCTAGGTATATTTTAATCTAGCTTATAAACGATCCCTATGCAAAATATCACCAAAATCCGTAAAGTACAGATTGCCGTTAATAGTAACAAACGACCTCACAAACTTACGCGGTAATAATTTGTTTAGGATAACATTCAAAGGTACATTATGTATTCTTAATAAATGACTTAATTTATAGCTAATTATTTAAACAACTTCAACAGTTCATTGACATCTGCTGAATGACCCAAGTTTGCCCAAGTTTGTTCAAAGGTGGCCTCCTTTGAACAAACTTTGACATATTTTGACAAACCATGGTCGTTGGTATATTGCCGTAATCACCACGCCTGGCAGGTGGATTAGTGATCGCAGTAAGGTACCTTGAGTTGATAGATGCTGTTGCCCATCCATTAGCTAAGTCACGACACCAACAGGAAAGACAGTGGTGTATTCTGAGCCGGAAACGACACGACAAAACCTTGCCAATTATTCAATACCAAACTATAATTTACTATTTCATCAAAATAGTAGAGTTGTTATGTTGTTAGTATAGTTAGTTGTTACTTATGACTCCGCTGTCAGTTCCCTTGTTGCCTATAATTTATTCCTCAAAGTGCATAATGAACAATAACCCGCAGGCTACCTCCGAGTTTACTAAACAATTGTTTCATAGTGATTGTTTACCGCTGCGCCTGAAGCACGAGATTGTAACGAGAGAGATTATGACGGCCGCGTGAGCAAAGAACGCGATTCAGCAACAAAATAGGTTAAAACTGTGGTTTGTATTGCTTAGGGCAGCGCTCGGCAACCTTTAGGCTGGCAAGGGCCACAAGGTAGCAAAATAAATTAAAGGCTTGTGATATTGACCCTAGATTCTATCGGATACCTACGTATAAGTTGATCCTATCCTATAGGAAAAATGAAAATCTCATCCTCATTTGTTCGTTCGCGGGCAGACCGAAGTGCGTTTTTAAGGCTGGATCTCACTATACGGTCGATCGGGGTTCGTTCATGACTTTATTTTAATTTTTATAACTTATTTACAAAATATTAACGGGCCACTAATAAGACATCCGCGGGCCCTACATGGCCCGCGGGCCGCATGTTTCCGACCGCTGGCTTGGAGGACATGAGGAGATGTCGGTAGGGATAAATGACTATTTTTTTTACGTATTAAGCAGGTAAATTATCCCTTTCCATCAGAAACAGATCATAACTGATCGGTGACAGACGGGTCACGGCTCACTTGATCCTTTTGTACACAGACAGACAGCGGGAAGCGATTTTGTTTTATACAATGTATAATGATGATTAACATCAACATTATTATACTACCAATTTTCTAGCCTGACGTAAACGGCTTAGAGATGCGGCTATGATATGGAGTCTTAGGTTATCTATACCTACTTTATTATAAAGCAAAAACTATTTTTTCCTTTTAAAATATTCACAAAAACATCACGTTGCTTTCCGAGCTAAATATTCCATCCACATTCCAAGAAAATATTAGTGGCATTTCTAAGATTTTATACTGCAAACATAGTGAGTATGATAACTGGTACATTTGAGACGGAAGCCGGTATAATATGCAAGCTTGGCGAGTGCATTAGCGCAAATACATCGATGCTATGATACATCGCTCGCTCTTTTTACGCTCCTGGGAAAATGTTTATGTGAAATATTCTTATTCAGAGTTCTTATCAAGTTGAATACTTTATAGTAGATGCGCTAAGAGGTTTTGGCTCGTCTTGGAATGTTTTTCAGGTCCTATGGGTTATAGTGAGAAGTTTTAAACTATAACAGCTATCTTTGAAACTTTATAGAGATTTGTTATGAAAAAATGCGCTTGGATTTTAGGTGAAAATCATTTGGTAAAGTAGATATTACTTCTAAATTCAGTTTTAGTTAGTTCGTTGGTGAGCCCCAGTTAGTTTTATTACTTACATCTCCACACGCTCCGTAGCATAACGGTATAGGTTTCGTTTAATTCTTAGAGGTCGCGGACAGGAAATCCTTAAGAATCTTTAATTTGAGGAACTACCCTCCATGCCTCTGTAACCTTTTTTATATCATATTTGCCAATTGCATTGCAGCAATAGGGCACCTTTATTGGCTAGGACCACGACTCAGGGCATCGCCAAAACTATGAGAAATAGTTTTAATACTGTCAAATATCTACATATCAAATGCTATTCATCTATTTTAGTATGATTGACTGAGACAGAAACGCACGCCTCAATATTTTTCATCTAATCTCACTAATATTATAAAGCAGTAGGTATGCTTGTTTATTACTTCCGGTCCGATTGATTAATAAAATTAATTATTAATGAACCAGTGCTCCAATTCCAAAAAAAAACGAGGACGGCTAGAGGCTTCATATCATCACGCTAAGATCAATAGGAGCGGAGCGCCAGTTAAGAATTTTCCAAAATCTGTCAATTCAAAATTAGCCCAAAATATCTATTTCACTCGAATTAAGTCGCGGACACACGCTAGTTTACTATTTGTAGAATATTTAATATTGTTGTATTCTAACGGTTAATATGACATTCAGGATAGTCTCAGCTATAAATCACGTTATTATAACGCCTAAGCTAAATATCTCTTTCACACGACTAGTGGTGGGACCTCACTGTACATAAACATGGATCATGTATTGTCAAGACATTCAAATGTTACACTAAATAAGTATTTACTTGGTCACTGAGAGCTAACCATGAGATAAGCCATGGAATAATTTAAATTTATTTGCTTTCTCTTATGAGTACACTGTAAGGGATGTTGTAGAATATTTGTGAATCTACCTAAACACGCTGTGTATATTGCTCAAAAAAGTTTTTTTTTATAATTTTATACAGTTACAACAATAAATTACGTAGAATTTATAATACTAATAAAATTTCAGTTCTGTACAAAAATAAACTATATTTTTACAACAAACCCTTGATATTCAAGTAGAAGGGCAGAAATTGTGCATCCAAAATATATATTTTTGAAAAATCAAGCAATAAATGGCCATCGTTTTTTCCCGCGCTCACCTAATTACGTGACAATGTCAAGTATCCATACATTTCCATGAGTTTGTTCCACCGGGTCTTCTCAGTTGGGTCGTATTGGATCCGGTGGTAGCACTAAAAAGCGCGCTTTTCGATATACTTATGGTCCGTATAAATAATAACATACTCAAAAGACAGAACTTAGACTCATAGTTATAAAAATAATATTGTATTTTTATACCTGACAGCTTTTAGGCTAAAACTATTATAATCAAATAAAATTAAGTAATTTAATATATCTAGTAAATTTAAAAACCAAAATATATTTTCACTATTTACAAATACCTGTAATAGGTTTACGTGAATAAAAACTATTTTTCATTTTTATTTTATTTATTTAATTTACGATTAATTTCGTTATTTATACACAATATTCAACAACAATAAATCTTACGAAATTGAGACTTAACGACCAGACGCGTATTTACAAACTCCATTCTTCACGCACCGAGTGTGTAGTTATATACTTTACAATTTATTCATTGCGCAGTCGAACGCTCCCCAGATTTATGAGGCGCGATATCGCTTCCGCGCCGGCTATGAAATACTATGAACCATCGATTTTTCAAGAAATTGCCTGACTATGTTATATACATCTATGGGTAATGATTAATGAAAGCCATGAATGGAAAGTTACCTTAATTGACATTTCTTTTTTTATAAGATTACCTACTAGCAGAGGTTTTTGCACACTAATGATATTCTTGTTAACCCTTCGTGCTAGTATCAACTTAGTTTTTGTACAAATCTATAATATAGAGATATATAAAAATATGTTCTTTCATAAATATTATTTATTTCTATTCGAACAATCAAATCGGCCTAAGACCTAAGATCATGTGGTCGCCGGTTCGATCCCCACCGACTACACTGACGAAAGCACTACTGACGTGAACCCACTCGTAACACAAGCATTTTGGCTTAACACGAGTTAACCCTAACAAGAACACTAGAAGTGTGCAAAAACTCAGATAGGAATCTTAAAAGAAAAAAGAAAGGTCCATTATTCGTATTCATGTTCCTAGTGATAAAACTATATCCATTCTCTGAATCAAAACCTAAATCTAGATCTCTATATTCCTATCGAATTCCGCCAAAACCGATAACAATGTACCAGGCTATCATAAAAGGCGGTTACACTCAGTGCGGTCGCGATATGAACGTGTTCTGTAAAGGGCTCCCGGGGGCGCCACTTGTCACCGCTGTACCTTTGTTCCAGTGTCACATGTACTTGTGAATTATTGTGGCCGGATTTTTGAGATATTGTCTGTTGTAGACATAAGGATGTTATTACGATGCGGTGTAAGGCGGTTATTTGATCACTATATTTTCCATACTTTATTGCATTTCACAATGTGTTTCCAGGTGTTTTAACATTATAATAATATCTATTACCACTATTATTTTTACTATCAGAAAAAGGACCTGTTTTTCAAGGGTTACAGGGATACATTTTAAGAGCTTTCCTGTGAAATGGTAGCTACGCCTGAAATTACTAGCAATAATATAAACTCATCATATTCCTGTTCTGCTAGGTTAACCCAAATTATGGGAACAGGGCAGGAGATTTAGACAATGTAAATCAGTAATAAAATTATTGACTTCTATAAAATCACTGAACTAAAGTTTATTATTGAAAAAAAATAACTTCGCTAACGTAATCACTACACATGAATCTCTACTATCTACCGTTAAGAGGATGGCATATGTTATGGAAGCACCTAAAATTGTAACATAAAATTGCTTAAAAATATAATTAAAAGAGCATACCTATCTTTTGAAGATCTGTTTGGCGCAATTTGACAAGGTCACACAAAAACTGCGTAGTTATTTAAATATACGATTCTAATAAATTTCACAAAAATTCCCGTTAAAATATTCTCAGCAAAATGTCTGTCTCATTTTAATGGCGATGAAAGACGGTCATTTCAAATGAAATATTTATCTTGGAAGACATTTAATAAGAGTAATTTATTTTGTAGGTTTCTGCTTTAAATTGCTTTGTGGTAAGATACTCTTACTATAAATTATTATATTGTTTAGATACAATGCGGGTTTTATAACATAAATTGACACTTTCATTGGAGATTGTGGCTACATAAAGTGTATACATTGTAAATACGCCACCATCAATTTTAAAGTTATTTAATAAGTAAGTATGGCTTATAATCTACCACCCTGTTTCTTTCAATGGATATCGTAAGAGACTACTTAGGTACATACACATGATAGGCAGCTGAATTTATCAGCTCAAGATGTATTAGTATCTTACTGAGATCATTAATTCAATTGCCAAGCATGGTGTATATGGCAATACCCATAGTCTGTTTGAAAAAGAGGCCCTTGTTCGGCTGTGGACATAACCGCTGTTGTTCGTCGTTGTTGAAGTCGACTTCTTCGACTTCTGTTATGCCTGTTCACTTATACTAGTTGCGCCCCGCGGTCTTACAAGTTTCACTCTGCTCTATTGGGTCGGAGCGTGATATTTTGTAGCCTATATATTAATCCAGCTTTTAAACTATCCGCGTTCAACTTTCAGCCAAATCCATTCAGAAGTTTTTGCGTCAAATAATATTAGTATTTAAATATAAGTAAGATTAGTAGGATATTCAATCGTCCAATTACCCCATCTATACTTCTGTACTAATATTATAAAGATTTGATTGTTTGTATTGAATAGGCTCCGAAACTACTGAACCGATTTGAAAAATTTAATTTCGTCCTACGACTTTTGCATCCCATGGAAATAGTCGGTCAAAACAGAACAGTGTCGCTATTTTTTAAAAGTGTTGTCTATGATTCCACTCATTGGACGAAAGGATCGGGGTTCTAAAATAGTGAATGAGCGTTATAAAATAATACTAGACTCATTCACAATTAATACATTTTACAAGACTTTCTCTATTACAATACAACAGATGGCCGCGGCAATTGTTACAGAAAAAAAGCCAGAAAGATAACTCTTCAAATTATTAATAGACAGATATTAACACATATTTTATGTCACGCATGACAAGTTGCCTCATCCATTGTAGCTAATTCCCTGACACACCCCAAGTGGCTAAGTAATTATTTTATGAGATAAACCAACATTTATATCTTATAACTTCCCTCATTATATATTATCATAAACAAGGATAGTTAATGCAAGTCCCTCGTTTCATTCATAGATCGATTACACAAAGATTGTAAGACATTGACAGAAATAGCAGTTAACCATATGACGCAGCCCGTTAATTGGACGCTGACATTCAATGAAATGGCTATGTCGTTTAGCCATATCATTGACAACTCGTTGATATTGGCTGGTTAAAAAAAAAACCTAAGCTAAATTTAAATCACCTACCTGATTTTACGTCAGCCAAACTCAAAGGGCTAGCTTACTATTAGCGAACTAGTTAAACGTTATGTGATGTTAGTTCAATCAACGATTGGCCTAGGCCAGGGTTTCTCAAAGTGGGGTACGCGAACCCCTAGGGGTTCGCCATTCGACGGCAGGGGGTTCGCGACAAGATTTACGTAATGGTGGCTTGATAACTGGCATGCGTTTTCTTTAACAGTCAATTTTATTATTTTCTTACTTAGTGATTGGGGATTTTATTACTTAGTTAGGGGTTCGCTGTCACCTGGAAATTTTAACAGGGGTTAGTGGAACCGAAAGTTTGAGAAACCCTGGCCTAGGCATTCAATTAAATGTCGGCGTTTGGTTGGCGGGCTGGCCGTAC
This sequence comes from Nycteola revayana, assembly GCA_947037095.2. Classification (NCBI taxonomy): domain Eukaryota; kingdom Metazoa; phylum Arthropoda; class Insecta; order Lepidoptera; family Nolidae; genus Nycteola; species Nycteola revayana. Next base: position 13,984,157 of record OX344859.2, on the reverse strand, counting down.
CATTGAGTGGATAATTTGACTAGGTGGCTGTGATATATATAATTCCTGACATTTCCGTATTCATCGCGACATGCGACGCACCGTGAAGTAAGGATTCACTGTGGCTGAATGTTCAAGGCAATATTAGGGCTTCACCCAAGTTTACAGGCTCGAATCCTCTCGCTTCAAATTTATAATAATATTTTATTAAATGTAGTTTGCTCAGGCAATTGCCGTTAATCGCCAAAAATGCGAGGCTTTGTTGTTCCATAGTTTTACGGCCCCGATGGAATCTCTTCATCAATTTAGCCTCAGTCCTGCAAGTGAGAAAAAAATGTTTTTATTTATTTTAATTATTTCCCTACGGAATAAATGATGATTAATTAAACTAAATAGGAAGAAAATAGAAAGCTTACCTACTTTGGGCAGTTCTTTTGCTATAAATGTGTATCTGTAGTAAATCGTATATGTATCCCTAATAAATTTTATCAAAATTATAACAGACAGAAAGACTAAGAACATTTCTGTTCATATTTGTTCTTTGTCGTAAACAATGATTATCCTTTATTACTTTCTTTAGTAGTTAATTGTGTCACAACGTTTATGTGACCCGACGTGGGTGGAACTGCGGCTTTGTGTGTTATATTTTAATCTATTGTCTTTTGGGTTGTGTTTAAGGCTTTTAAAATGATGTTGTTATAATATTTATTTTTTGTTTTTGGTTATAAAAATAATCTTGGGTTAAATGTCGTGAAAAGGTGTTTTTTCAGAAATAGTATTTTAATTTTTTATGGTATGTCAACAATTAAAAACAAACCTTAATTTTTTTCTTGACCTGAGAATCAAACCTTGACCTCGCATTCAAACTCGGTCGCACATATTACCAGTAGACCAACGAGGTAGTTAAATAAAACAAAATACTATATACAACAAAACTATTCATAATAAATCGATACGAGTACACTATACTATTACTATAAATGGTTTACGGACATTGGCAGCTGAACTATTGCAGTTTAATTGCGTTCTGTAAATTTTCGGTAGTAAATCTCATCTCTGTTTAGCAAAGCTTCTTAAATAGGAATTGATGTGAAATATAAAGATGTCTGCACATCGGCCCACTAGCACGCCGGCGGCATAAAGCCGACATACCTCAACAGCAATGTCAGACTTTAATTTTGGACGGACTTAAGTATACCGCAGAACTCCAGCCTTAACCATTTAGGTTAAAAAACTACAAACTAAGCAATCTGCGCAGTAGCTGTCGAGTTCCTCTCGAACTTCGGGTCACCGAGGGCATCGTAACGTACTTTACAAACTAAGGACTAAGGGTCGGGAAGGCGAGGGGGAACGCGTTGCGTTCGCGGGCGCACTCTTCTTTGGCGGGTCTGATGGAGTGGTCTTTGTGTAGTGGTGAGAGACTGCAAGAATCTAGTTCTTGCAGTCTCTATACTGCTAATCGGTAGGTTGTTAAACCCGCAGCGTCGGACAATTTGCAACTGAATAAAAAAAGAGGCTTTCCGCCGGATAATACGCGAGGGCGTAACCGTTGCTTCGGCCTTGCCCGGCGGTTTGAGTTGACGTGCACCGGCGGCATCGGTGTGTAGACTTCTCTATGCTTCGCTTATTGAAAGTGTTCGATGTAATGTTCTCATTCCTGGTATAGAGTGTTGGTGATTTATACCTACAGCTGCGTTCTTCATGCTGCGTGGATTATTGCAGGTAACTTGTATGTACAACTGAATGTTAATAAGTCATTGGTTTGTAATAAACATGATTAATACGTAGTAGATAAACTACCTACGTTATATATTTTATATTATAAAGAGATTACAACCTTTAAGAGTAGCGGTATAAGTTTTGCTATAAGTCTCGGAGGTCGTGAGTTCGATCCTCACGCCGGATAAGAAAATCTTTGTGTAAATCCTAAGATTTCCTTCCAGGTGTGGTTGGTTGAAGAATATCCTTTCGTGCCTCAGAAAGCACGCTAACCCGATGGTCCCGACTTTTATGATATCATCTTTAACAAGCGTATACCAGGGAATGAAAGGGCAAAGGTCAGCAGCATTTCCCTGTGTGTTACAACAGACAACTGCCATCACTAACTCGCCAGCGCAGCGTGGTGATTATTTCAAAACCTTCCCGAACATAGAGGCCCATATCCAGTAGTGAACGTTATATGATAATGATGATGTCATAAATTATCTTCCAGCCAAATTTCATTCTAGTGGATATAGCAATTTCTAAATGTTTCAGTCTGTTTGAATTGTCTGATTGACACAAACACTGCACAGAGGGTCTCGACTCGACCCGTCGCCGCGTCGGTTGTCGTTCGTAGGATAGGAACTCGTTGATTGTCAACACTTTGAGAAAGTATCGTTCTAACCTTGACAGCTGAATTGAAGTTGTGATTGATAGCTTGACGACACTCTACAGAAGCTATTTTACGTATAATGTAGGTGTATATTAGATATAGACTACACCGGTGGCTCAGTGGTTACGGCAGTGACCTTTGAAACTTGGTGTGCTGGGTTCGATTCCGACCCGGGACAATTATTTGTGTGAACCACGAATAGTTGTTCTGAGTCTGGGTGTACTTTGTGTCCGTAAATTATGTTTTTTTTTTTTTTTTTTTTTTTTTTTTTATAGAAGAGGGAGGCAAACGAGCAAGTGGGTCACCTGATGGTAAGTGATCACCGCCGCCCATGTACACTCGCAACACCGGAGGAGTCGCAAGTGCGTTGCCGGCCTTTAAGAAAGGAATAGGCTCGCTTCTTGAAGGTTGCCATGTCATACCGGATCGGAAATACCTCCGCTTTTAATTGATTCCACAGAGAGGTCGTGCGCGGTAAAAAGTTTCTCGAGAAACGCACGGTGGAGGACAACCATTCATCCAGGTGATGTTGGTGGAAGTTCTGGCGAGTGGATCTAAGGCGGAAAGCAGCGGCAGGTATGAGTTCGAACAATTCCTCAGAGCACTCCCCGTGATAAATGCGGTAGAGAATACAAAGAGACGCTACGTCTCTCCGCAAGGTAAGAGGATCAAGCCGATTAGTGGGAACCTCGTCGCCGGCGATGATTCGAGCTGCGCGACGTTGAACGCGATCAAAAGGAAGAAGCTGATATTGTGGTGCCCCGGACCAGAGATGGCAGCAGTATTCCATATGCGGCCGTATTTGCGCTTTATACAATTGAAGGCGATGCGCCGACGTGAAATACTGCCTGGCTTTGCCGAGGACACCCAGCTTTTTGGAGGCTAATTTAGCCTTGTCTTCCAGATGACCGCGAAATTTGACGTCACTCTCGACGTCGACGCCGAGAATCCCAATACTCTGGCTGATATTAAGGGGAGTGCTTTGAAACTGAGGAGGTATGACAATGGGAGCCTTTTTCGCAGTAAACGCGCAAACCTGTGTCTTTTGGGGATTGAACTTGACCAAGTTACGATGGCCCCAATTTGAGACTTGGTCTAGGGTAGTCTCAATTTCAGACACAAGTTTGTTCCGACCCTCAAGGACGTGTGCCCGAGAAATGTTGGAGCGGCCAAAGTAGGAGGCATCTACTGTGTAAAGTCCCCAAGATACAGGAATTAACATACTTAGTGCTGGAGTAGTGTTAAAAAAAATGTCTCTGTGGAACGTAATTTATCAAATGGTAAATAAATGAATGAATAGATTCGTCAGTTTTTGAGATTTTTTGCACTTTTATTTCCAAAGAAAACTCAAAAAATACCTTGCAATAAACATAAGATTCAGAAGTTACTTTATAGTGTTTAGTTTATAATGATCACAAAAAAATGGTAATTCTTAACTAGACAAACATTTTATCAAATTTCATCGCTTAGAAAGCATGGGAGAGCTTGGGAGAGCCACTACTCTTATTTAAATGTTTCAATTTAAATTTATTTATTGCTTCACAAAACCTTCTAACAAATATGTTTCCAAAACTTTTCCTTGTCTTAATCTTTAAGTTTCTCCTGAAGATAGGTAAAGGAAACGCTAAATCGTAAACTTGTAAACGATGACTATATCAAGCCACGCAGAGTAAACTATCACTTTCCGAGTGCGTCTCGAGTGGTCGATCCGATCGCGTATACACAGTTTATTTCCGATAGTACGGCTCAAATATTGACTCGGGAAGGGTCGGTTTGTATTGAAGCGGCCTGAAGAATATGGTCTTAAAATCAGACTTATTATACCAAGCGTAAATATGGTTTCTTAAAGTTTGTCATAAGTGGGAAATCTTTACATAGATATAAAATGCAATGTCTAAGTTTCATAAACACAATATTTTTTTAAAGGTAAGGTTTCAGTATTGAAATAATGAATTTATTCAGCACTTAGGTATTTACATACACTTGTACTTGTCAGAATCACAATGTTACACAATTATTCTTATTCTATGAATTAAACTAGATACTTAATTAACCGGTAGCAAATTGTAGGATATTACAGACAAAGTAGACCGTCCGTCAGCTGGTCATTAATTCCTCTACTCATAATAAGTTTAAGTAGTATTATATTTATATCTATAACTTTTTAAGTAATGAAATAATGAAATAATGAAATTTATTCAGCACTTAGGTATTTACATACACTTGTACTTGTCAAAATTACACTGTATAAGACTAAATCACTAAAGTATCACTTAAGTAGCTAAAAACATTGTTATAATTATTTGATCTTACAGAATTTTTAATCAGTCTGTCCGTCTGTCGAGCGATAAATAAAAAATGTACACATTAGGTATAGTAAGATGCCTTAAAGGTAACAGGTCTAAAATTAAAATTAACTTCAAAGAATCCGGCCAAAGTTTAAGCGACATCCACCTGAGGGCACCCTTAAGGGGTTAGGACCAACGCTCAGGGTGCCACTGGAGTAAAGAGTAGATTTACGAACAGTGGTGATGATCGCTGGCACGAGATCACAGTTCGGGGAATAAGCAACAACGCGGTCCTCGGCCATGCCGTCGAGGATCCTACCCTAGCTAACCTGCAACCTTTCACTAGCTACCTAAGTGGACGACCCGGAGAAGAAAGGAAGAAAGAAACTCCGAGATTATTTTTTTTGTCTCTTTTGCTCTGTTTCTTTTTTTTATGTCAAGTCTTTTATCACAATCATGTAATATTGTACAATGTATATATGATGTAAGCGAATGCAAGCACAGTACCATTTATTGCCTGGTCAATTTATACCGACCAGGAGCTCAATAAGACAAGAAAAAAAAAATTATACAGTAAATACTATAATGTAGATATTAAAGTTTACTCAGGCACAAACAATCTCCTACAAAGAAACCTAATGGCGGATGCATTCACATACATTTACAATATGACAATTTACACAAGTTCAACCAAAGGATATACCTATAATAATAATTATAAACAATAGCAAGAATGAATTAACAAAATATAAAATAAAAATAACATAACATAACCCCGACAACAGCCGACCAGTCACCACAAGCAGCACCCGTTCACGAGTATGACGTGTGACGCAGCCATCGCCTCCCTCGCCATATTAGAGGGAAGGTGGCGACCCGCCCCACACCGCCACCGCAAGCAATGACAGACAACGGGAGCATGACGAACTAAAGTGGGGATATCTACAAGTCTATTAATATTAAACCTTTAGTTGAACAATGTTTAAACTGTTTCAATAACTGAGTTTATAATGTTGTCTGTGTTTAACTGATCAACCAAGCGTTATTGTCGTTTAAATAGTCGTTTACTGAATAATAAGCCCTTTTTATTAGAATCCTCTTAACAGTTGACTTGAATCTATCATGAGGTAACTCTTGTAGGTGTACAGGTATTCTGTTAGGTAAGTACTTTTTAAATCTATAATATGTGAATGGGCACCAGTAATTTAATTTCAGTGACATTACATGCGTCTGTCTGTACTGTTAAAGGAGTACAAATACTATCGACACGTACTAAAATATGAATACTCTACGATTGCAGTGAAAATTAACGCTGAACAGGGTGGAGTTATGAATGGAAGAGTTAAGAAACTGAAAATCAAGGGCGTATCCTTAAACAAGTGAACAGTTATACGCAAATATTTTTTTTCAAATGATGCGTTTTAAGTGAGGTAGAGCTAACAATCAGTATGCTCAATAATCTCCTCGCCATGGGCAGTAGCTCCATCATTAATCATCATCAACTCATGTGATGCCCACTCTTGAACATGGGCATCTTAAAGGCGGTATTTGCCAAAGTTAACTCTTTTGAATGGTTTAAAATACATAATAATGCGGTATAATGTCAAACAAACGTCAACCAACGCCCTGCCACTATTTTAAACTGATTGAAAAGAAAAATTACTAAGAGAAATTAAATAATAACTTTGTTCCTTTCTCGATATGAATTTTCAAGTAATTCTATAGTACACGCGAGTTGCGCCTACGCATCTTGATAGCGTGCACGTGTTCGCATAACGTTTGTCACGATTAAGTTAACTACTAAATCTTATATACTACTTAATATAGAAAATGAATAGTTTGTTTGTATGATGGCCTGAACGCTATTCTCAGGAACTATTGGACGATTAAAAAAAAATAAAGTGTTTATCCAACACTTTATTTTTTGCTCATATATCAAGGAAGGTTTTAGGCTATATTTAGTTATGAAATTTCCACGGGAACGGGAAATGAAACCGCGCGCGGGAATCTAGTTAGACTATATTTATGTACAAACAACTACAGTAACATTCAGACTTCTTGTTAAACACTGCTGCATGGTCCCCGATATTCGTTTTTTATACTAGACTACATTTCGTACGCAGTTGTGTCGAACCCTAATTATTTTTCTTAAACAAAAATAGTTTATGTGGAGCCGTTCTGTAGAGAATTTCTTTGGAATATTGTGAATGGCGATGCGTTCAATGCCGCGTAGTTTGATACACGCGGATGACGAAGGTACCATTATTTATTTTTAATTATTATAAATTAGTATTGATTATCAAGTTTTATTTTTAGGTCGAAGCGGCTAAACTAAAAGGAGATTATCTATGATTGCAGTCCTACAACGTTAATGCGCAATTTCTTAATCTAATGAGTGGTAATTTGATTTTTGTCAGAAAAATATACTAGCAACACAACTTTTTTCCCGCCAGACCTTAACTTACTTAACTAGCTCGTTGCTAGTTAAAAGTATTACGGCACTGAACTGAAACATTAAAAGTACCTTAGTACCATTCCACATAAATAAACGTAACAAATCACATATTGTGCGGAGTAAATCAATCATTCTTCCATACAATTAAGTAGTTAACCGTCAAACTAAACTTGATTCAACTTTCTAGACTTACCACATCTTTTCAAAGTTACGGCACCCTGCAAGTATCGTGTAAAATGAGTTTATATTTTTCTATTACGTCTTCTACAACGTATGCACTGTCGAATTATATTGTTATCGTGCCTATACAAGGTGTAACGGAAAGGGTATATACATAGAAAGAGCAAGGCTTCTTTGTATCATAACAAACGATATGGCATGGGTTTCAACTCAAAATAAAATACTCGAAAACTCAGTATTATTTTGCAAACAAAAAATAAAAATGCGGAACCCTTTATTCAGAAATACCAGGAGTAAGAGGTTTATTTTTACTTGCAAATAGTTCGTTGACATCGATCAGCTGATTAAATGCTAGTTTCAATTTCAAAAGTTTGGTTTCTGGTATCTATAAATTTTAAAAAATATTTACTTCCGGAATTGTAGAGATAGGATTAAATAACCCTTGCCATATCGTTTGTTATGATCCAAAGAAGCCTTGCTCTTTCTATGTATATACCCTTTCCGTTACACCTTGTATAAATATCCATTTAGTAAATCACTACATACTATAAAGCAAAGTCGCTTCCCGCTGTCTGTCCATATGTATGCTTAGATCTTTAAAACTAAGCAACAGATTTTGATATGGATTTTAATAGATTCAAGAAAAAATATATATAATACATTAGCATTGCACCCGTACAAAGGCGAGACGGGTCGCTAGTATTCAATATTTTAATGTTGCAAAATTACATTTAAAATTAACACTTAACATTTCCATTTAATTCAATGATACATTGCGGATTAATAACTCACAATAACATTGAATATTCAATGAATCATCTAAATGCCTGTTCTTAATCCCAGTTAACATCAGCCCATCAGCTATAAGTCACCGCCCACACTCTACTACTGACAGAAGCTGTGTGCACTTATCTAAGTCATCCTTCAAACTCTGCGTACGTATTACACAATCCTGTTCAATTTGGGACCGGCAGCTAAATAAGTGTATAAAAACCTCGCAGCGGCTCTCGTTAATGCGGCAAGAAGTTGCAGCATTGCCATTCAACGGGGCAATGCTGACAGCGAACAGGGAACAGGCAACGTTGTTATGTAGCATAGATTTAGAATAGTTAGTATTTTATGAATTATTTTTAGTTTTAACTAGCTACTTTATGAACAAAAGCTCATAAAGTAGCTAGTTAAAAATAAATTCTGTAATGTGTTTTACTGTACTACCAGAAAGCTAGATAAAAATTTAGCTTTCCGGTAGTACAGTAAAACACATTACAGAATTTAATGAAGTAATACTTTTCATTGTGTTTATCTTCAAATATCTTGGTTTCTTTTATCTCATATTAGCTTCCGTGCGTAGATCACCTGTGAACGCCCTTTCCTATAGGAACTTCACAATTCAATGGGCTATCTAACATTGAAAGATTCTTTCTTATCGGAGCAGTAGTTCTAAGATTAGCGCGTTCAAGCAAACAAACAAACTCTTCAGCTTTATTTAGTATTAAGTAAAGATTAATTCGATCTTTTCAGAAAATCGTCCCTTTATATAAAAATAAAGCGTCTATGATTTTCACTCCCTACAACTCCACTGCAATACATCCTTTTAGGCCAGCATCATGTCTGCGCGCTAATAGATCACCGCCCCCTCAACTCCCACTGTGTTTTAATTACTCCGAACAGGTTAGCACTAAATAATCATTGAAGCTGTCGCTATGAATTTATGTAGCAGCCAAGATTAGACGCGGCCTGTCTAAACCTTTACATCACAAGATATAGGACATTGCGTAGCTGTACCTGGTTGGACGCAGCATGAGAAACTTTGTGTTTGTTATCTATCTATACTAATATTATAAAGCTGCAGAGTTTGTTTGAACGCGCTAATCTCAGGAATTACTGGTCCGATTTCAAAAATTCTTCCAGTGTTGGATAGTCCATTTATCGTCATCATATATATTTTATTTTCAAACAAATTAGGGATCCGTAAGAAAATTGCGATTTAGTAACCCAAGGTGTAAAATCGAAAATCTATTTATGCGTGCGCTGCAAAAACTATTGACAATAGAACAAAATGATGTACTACAGGTTTGTAGGTCTTATTAAGATCTACAAAAAAGCCCGCGAGAGCATATATCTAACTATCATAGTTTAGTCACAATAATTGCTTTTATGTTCATAAAAAACTATTAAATCGTCTGAAGAAAGAAACTACGTTAAATGTGTATCGTAATATTAATCCTTATTCAAAGTAAGCATTATGTTATTAAGGGTATTTATGTATAAGTAAAATACTTTTTGTTTTATTCCAATCGGACATTTCGTTGAGAAATTATCACGAGTATAAAAACGCAAAGAATTGGTACCTAATAATGAGTTATTTGCCATAATAGAAAAAGCTGAAGAGTTAGTTTGAAAAAAGACACGCCTGTGTTTTTGAGGGGTTAAACCCAACCAGGTTGGCATCACCCCATAAGGAGACAGCCTCCAAGATCGAGTTCACCCCCTCAATCATCGACTCCCTGAACGAATGGACCTTTGACCCAGACTTCGCATCAGACAAGTATCTCACCGAGACTGTGCCGTCGTCTGCATACCCAAAGATACCGGGAGTAGCTAGCAGGTCGTTAATGTGCAGCAAAAAAAGAGTCGCGGAGAGAATACAAAGACAACACCAGTTATTTAAAAAAACCGTAAAACACTGAATCACAAATTAAGTCCGCGTCCCTTGGGTCCCAGTAGGTCTTGCCCAAAACGATTCTGTTGAATTTATTTTGAGAGACAATAATTAAGCTGACGAATGGAAGAGAATTGCTTTTTAAATGTTTTCATTTGGTTTAAATTAGAAGGGTCCGGACTCCAGTCACAACAAAGGATGCTAATTTCATTTTGTTAAGTTATTTCGATTATAAGTTAATGTTGAATGTAGTTAACCAGTGATCACAAATAAATCTGAGACGTGGTCTCTTAGTGTTTCCCTTATAAGAAAAGTCGCTCAGCGAGCTATGGAAAGGGAAAGCTAGTAGTTCGGTGCCATAGCTCAACGAATTAACAAGCTGAAACGGCAATGGGCTGGGAAAAGCTCGAAGAACTGGCGGCCGATGACGGAGAGAAGCTCCGAGTGGAGTCCACGAACTGGCAAGCGCAGCGTTAAGGCGCAAGTTGGAAGCGGGCGACATGAGACAGCAGCAGACGACGTGTCGCGGCGACACTACTGGTTTGTATGTATTTCTATGAAATTCCCTTCGCAGTTAGCGACATGAAGCTAGCGACCCGTTTCATAGAAATACACACAAACCAGTAGTGCCGCCTTGACACGTCGTCCGCCGCCGCCTCACGTCGCCCGCTTCCAACTTGCACCTTTAGGACAACCGCCTGCACGATGGACTGACGACTTCATAATGATCGCAGTGAGTCAGTGGAAGCAGGCCACTAGCAAAAGTTAACGATGGGGACCAAAAAGGTTATATTATACTCTAGCCTATATGTTTCTTTATTTAATCCTTAGTAGGTATTTGAAAATTCCCATTTTTTTTTGGTCTGTCTTTTACTTTCTTATATTGTCAGACACAGGCATCGGAAAATTAAGACTATGGGTCTTATGTCCTGTCAAAAACAACACTTAAGTAATAGAAAATAAATATAATAATAATAAAGGTGGAATTATCACAAAACTTTTCATATCTCTTCACTAAATTATAAATGAAATGAAATAGTTTATTAGTAACGTAGACGAATAATTCGCGCTTGTTATACGTCAATTACAAAGCATTACACACTTAAGTACATCTTTTGGTACTTAATTAAGAACAATATTTTTAACATTATATGCAGGTCTAGAAAATGCAATTAAATATTATTAACTGTATGGTTATATGAAAACAAAACCACTTATGTTATTACTTACCCGAATTTACCAAAGCACAATATACCAGGCAAACTTTCCTCCGGCCAAATAATTTAGAAAGTAACGTAAACCAACCTTGAAACTGAATTACTACAAAGTTCATACTTGCCAGGTACGAAAATGAAATTTCCTTATGTCCAGGGCTGACAGTCTTAAGAATGTATCCATATTTTTAAATCTCATCATTATCAGTCCGGATAACGTATACTGCTGAACATGGGCTTCTTCCCGAGGAAGGGTTTTGCCATAGTCACTACGCTTAGCAGGCTGGTTGGTGACCGCAGTACTATGTTCTAACATACCTACACAGAGAAACGTTGCTGCCCGTTTCCTGGTTTGTAATTGCTGTAGACGATGTTATAATAAATCGGGATCAACCACTTAACCAACTTGCCAAGGCACAGAGGATAGACCCTCAACGTGCTATACGAAATAAATCTTTAATTTTACACAAAGGTTTCCTGTCTAGCGTGAGGATCGAACCTACGACCTCCGAGAGTTAAACCGAATCTTATACTACTTCGCCGTGGAAGTGGTCGGGATGGTGTATTGTATTTTTAAGCCTACACAGTAGAAAGCTGTGGTATCTTGACTTGGGATGATTAGTAATTATTCCACACTTAACATTAGTTAAGGTAACCCCCGCACTACGGAATGTATCGTACAGGTGTGTTTCTATATTAGGTTTTACACTCGAAATTTAATCCCTGTCTTGATAAACAAGAATTAATAATAAAACGTAGTTAAAAATAGGACTTTTATAGCGAAAACTAGATTCCCACGCGCGGTTTCACTCGCTGGAACGTTATAATAAAATATAGCCTTCCACGATGAATGGGTTAACACTGATTTTTTTTATCTGTCCAGCAGTTCTGGATCTATTGGCACTGTTGGCGACAGATTTTGTAACGAGTTTAAATATTTTTTTTGTTGCTATATTACCCAAAATTTCATTTGAACGGTAAAAAGCCCTGTCCTGACGAAAGGTGCAAATTGTACCTTTCGTCTTTACTACGAAATAAATTGTTTTCTTTCTTCGCTCCGTTATAGGCGCGTTCAAGCAAACCCTTAAGCTTTATATATTAAGTCCTTATAGGAAAGAGAATATAAAGTACTGGGTGGCGCAAAAGTAAAGACTCAATTTGATTCAGTTATAAAAAAAATTCTAAATTAGAAAACTTGATTCAGGTAATTTTAAATGTATATTTGTGCCATTTAATTTCGTACCATTAGGATTTAAAGATGATGTCTTTTAAATGGTGACCTCTAGAGTTGATCACATCTGAGCCCTATTTATGACATTTTGCATAACTAGCCGTAACACTTCCTGCGATATGTTCCTTATTTCTTGATAAATGTTTTCTTTTAGAGCTGCGAGAGTCTGTGGCTTGTTCACATACACCCGAGATTTAAAAAAACCCCAAAGAAAGAAGTCTGGACTATTTATCAAGAAATAAGGAACATATCGCAGGAAGTGTTACGGCTAGTTATGCAAAATGTAAATAGGGCTCAGATGTGATCAACTCTAGAGGTCACCATTTAAAAGACATCATCTTTAAATCCTAATGGTACGAAATTTAATGGCACAAATATACATTTAAAATTACCTGAATCAAGTTTTCTAATTTAGAATTTTTTTTATAACTGAATCAAATTGAGTCTTTACTTTTGCGCCACCCAGTATTAGCGGTTTTAGCAATAAAAACATTAAGCTAGGATACTGCGTCCGGGCAGCCCTAGCCATGTTAGTTCAGCGTTCGCGTAGTAAACAATACGGTAATATGAATTAGAGGCTACTTCTCTGTTAATATTTGGGGCAGCGGCGGATTATAAGTTTGCTAACGTTATTTCATGTTGGACAATTTATGCATACGATTTGGGGGAATAATTTGAAAAAGAATGGAATAGGAAAAGCTAAATGTGCTTTTCGAATTGTGACGCAAAGAGCTCTTTGCGTTAAACAAATATGTTTAATGTTTATTTAATAATACTATTATGATCGTGTTATCTTAGGAGTGATATGATTAGTAATGTTTCATATGACTTCAATGTGATTTACCCATTAATGAGTCAATTCTTTACTTTGTCAGCCAGTTTACGTTCACTGTTGAACATGACTGACTTCTGAGACCTTGCCAAGCCAGGGTCGTTGAGGTATATTGTCGTTACCACCACGCTTGGCAGGCGAATTGGTGATCGCAGCGAGATGGGAGAATCTTTGAGTATCTGCTGCTCATCCATCAGGTGACACCCATGGGAAGATGGTGGGTGAAAGAAACCATACAGCTAAGCTGAGATGGATCAACTAGTGACATTTCAATATGACTAGGGTACATCCGATATTATAGTAAGATTTCAACTGAATAAAAATCACCTAACTTTCGAAGCAATTTTACAACTTATTATAAAAACGGATACCATATAATCTATATTAAAAGAAGCTAATTTAACTAACTAATAAAATACTGCTATCTTAAATCAAGTCTACTTGGCAAGGTACCCAGAATGCTGTCAGCGTTGCCCCGTAGAATAGCAAAGCATACCTGCTGCGCAATGTAAAGACCAAAACTCGGGGAACGTGCCGCACTAAAGAGAGCCTCTGCAAGGCTTTTATAAATTCATTTGGCTTCCGGTCCCCACAGCCCCTAATTTTGAAGTCAAAAGGCCGAAACACATAACCATATTAGCTTAGTCACGCCGTAACCTAGAAATGGGTTATATTTTCATGATGTGTTTATTATGAAACCTTTAAAAACATGGAAAAGTCCAACAATATTGACAGAATGGCTTCTTGTGCCATTAACTAATATAATAAACTAGCGGCCCGCCCCGGCTTCGCACGGGTGGACTTTTATACCCTACCCCTGCCCTACCCTACCCCTACCCTACCCTACTCCTACCCTACCCCTACCCTACCCCTACCCTACCCTACCCCTACCCCTACCCCTACCCTACCCTACCCCTACCCTACCCTACTCCTACCCTACCCCTACCCTACCCCTACCCTACCCTACCCCTACCCCTACCCCTACCCTACCCTACCCTACCCCTACCCCTACCCTACCCCTACCCTACACCTACCCTACCCTACCCCTACCCTACCCTACCCCTACCCTACCCCTACCCTAACCCTACCCTACCCCTACCCTACCCCTACCCTACCCTACCCCTACCCTACCCCTACCCCTACCCTACCCTACCCCTACCCCTACCCTACCCCTACCCTACACCTACCCTACCCTACCCCTACCCTACCCCTACCATACCCCTACCCTACCACTACCCTACCCCTACCCTACCCTACCCCTACCCAAAAGTATCCTATGTCCTTCTCCCAGTTCTTAGCTACCTCCCTACCAATTTTCAGCCAAATCGGTTAAGCCGACTATCTTTTGTTTTTAAAATGTATTCTGCTATTCGGGACGGAAACAAATCCAACAAATCAAAAACCATGGCAATCGGTCCAGCCGTTCTCGAGTTATAAGTGTTGTAACAAACACGACTTTCTTTTATATATATAGATATTATTAGTACTAATGATCAAATTTGCCGCAAGCCGTGTCACATATTTATTAATTACCATTTTGTTATAATTAATGCAGTAGTTTTAAAAACACAAAACAATGGAACACGCAAACTTGTTACAAATACAAGGGTAAAAAAGGTCCTTAATAACCTGGAGCCATGCGTGCGCCGGGCTGCGTGGGCGCAGGTGTCAGTGCGTTACCGCCCAGCGCTTAATAACGGCCGGTGAATAAGAGCTGTAGGTACCTTCACTTATTGTGCGATCAGTAGTTATGGCGGTAAAAGTTATGTGATACAATGAATATTATGCTTAGTTTTCATTAAGGACAGGGTACCGCGCGCGATATTACCAGCTTAGCTCCCATTCCCAAAGGATCTTCATAAAAATAAGGACTATAGCCTTCCTGATTAAATATGCTACCTAACACTGAAATAACTATTCAAATCGGTCCTGTAGTTCCTGAGATTAGCGCGTTCAAGCAAACACACAAACGCTTCAGCTTTACATATTAGTACTAATGATCAAATTTGCCGCAAGCCGTGTCACATATTTATTAACATTCAAAATTCCGCTGTCCCTATTGTCATCATCATCAGCGTTTATATTGTAAATGTTACTGCGGACACCAATCCGATTACCGTTCGTGGTGAAAGACGTCATATCAACTCCTTTAGCACCTTTTTTATGAAATAATCAAATTGAGTTGCGAAGAAAACTCATAAACGGAACGGGTTGTAAAAGTTACGGCTGTATTATAGTATTATTATTCAAAATATTATGTGGACTCATAAAATAAAATTTAAATGCTAAACCGTTTTTACTTTTAATTAGTTGTTTAACTCTACCTCGACTTAAATATCGCAAGCAACTAACAATTTAAGTTGTAATTCTAAACATAAATGTTAGCTATGCTAGGATGAGCATAACGCACTGCTTACTTTACTTTTACAGTTTTTTTCTGAGATGCATGTATGATATTATAGAAGTTTCTAGTACATAATGGAAATGTATAATATCTATATTTAATTAGATACATTTTAAAATATTGTTAATACCTACTAATAGTTTTTTCCTACCACCAGTTCTGGACGAGGTAATTCTTAGAACAACTGGCTTGTGTTATTTTTATATGTATTTGATATTACAATAAATTTGGCAGTATTTCATGAAAGTCACTCCCAAGCCGTATTGTTGTTTAACTAATCAGCGATTTTATAATAGGCTTTTTATTATTATATTTCCTTCACTTCATTTTAAATTCACATTTCATTTTGAATATGGTATTGCATTGAACAGAGCTTTATATCCATAACTCAAAATACATCGTTGTAAACAAACGTTATAAATGAAAGCAACCAACAATATACTGTACTTTTATAACGAACAACGTTCCAAAACATAAAGCAATATCAATAAAACAAATCACAAAGGCAGCTCCTGTTAGGTACCTACCAAATAAACGGGCTTGCCGCACAAGGAGATCGGCAAATTTACACTGCACTCACCCGCTACGGAGGCTACACTAACTATTTCACTCATACACAACCGCCAGTGTAAAGCTACCATTACTATCACTAGAACAAAACATCCATTAAACCATAACGCCAAGCAACAAGGTCCAAAATCATTCACGTCGAACACTTTCAAAATTGCACCAATTATTTTGGTATTTTTGAGTTCTACTCCCGCGAGTTTACTCTAGAAGATTGTCAAAGGATTATGTGCTTTGTTTGCATAACAATAATGATCCTTTCGACGCACCGGCGTGGGCGGAACCAAAACGAACGAGTTTATCAAGTGTTCCTATGCAAATGCGCGTTCTATGTTTTTTTGTTGAATAATTTAACCATGTTTGTCTCTTCTGCCGTTGCATTGATTTTACTGGTTTCATTACCATTAGCGGGTTATGTTAATTTAACAGAGCGTTTATAATATTATTCGTTAGCTTTTTAACTAGATTGAAATGAAATTTAAATCCTTTGCTTTTTAATTTTTACACGGTTTCTAAGTCAGATTAATCCGGCGATTAAAAGATAATATCAAACGTATAATTATTATTATGGTACGACGCAATCAGTGCTCTGAAGCATCTTATAGGAGTCCATATTTGTAAGCGGTTGACTAAAGTTCGGTCCCAGATCCGGTATGATTACACATTGTCCCCTTATGCGTAGATATGATCTCTTAATTACTTGTCCCCGTATGGTCTAATTGGTCGGCCTCGGCCGTGGGCTGATCAACGACAAAGGTTTCCTTATATAGAACATCAAAGTGCACTTTAACTAAAAATGTGCATTTAATTTGTGTGTTTTGTGTATCTGATGCAACGTTCAGTGCATTTAAATCGCCGATTTGTTTATCAACTACAAGCTTAACATTTCCTTTTATAGGTATAATTATGTGCTTATTGAGATTCTAATTCGAAATTAGATAAATATTTGACTCTGTGACATTTTGCCATACCTAATTTACTTAATTTAAATTTTGTGTTAAGTGTTTACAATAGTAATTATTTTCTTGATTCAAACGATGGGTTTTACAAAGGCATGTTAAAACTCAAGTTTAAACTCTAGGTAATTTCTAGGTGTATCATGTTTACTGCTTTTATCAGGGTTCCGTAGTCCACAAGGAACCCTTATGGTTTCGTCATGTCCGTCCGTCTCTCCGTCCGGCCTCGTACTCCGCCGTTACTGCACCGATTGTCACGAAACTTGGAAGAGAGATGTATATTTAAGATGCAAAACTTGGTTTCTAAATATTTTTAGTTTTTTAGCCATCCCATAGAACGAAAATTATATTAAATAAATTTAATACTACTACTTAATGACTAACCCCGTCGTGTAGGGTACCGTTGGAAAGGTCTCTTGAAATGCAACAAAAACTGCCTTGGAACTATGTAGATCAAACCTCAAAAAATAGTATAAGGTTATCTCGAGACTGGGGCAGTATCGAGATAACCTAATACAAATTTAAAATTAGAGCATAATGAAATTTCCTAATTTTTTTTTTTTTATTTGGAATTTTTTATACTCATGGCTACGGAACCCTTTCATGTGCGTGCCCGATACGCTCTTGGCCGGTTTTTATTATTATTTTTGACAAAGCATAACAAAAAGTAGGTTTTTAATGTAGTTTTCTTATTATTTAGGGTATTGCTTCGACCTTACTTTTTTCATACTTCATTTTATTTATTCCATCATATTATTATCTCTGAAAACGTAAAACGAGTATGATATTGAAAACACTGCTTTAACAAAACAATTATAATTTCTTTTCAGGTAAGTGCCAAGACGTGACTAAATCATTTAAGTATAACCATTTCAGGTAAGAAATATTATCATGACGATATAGTTAAATTATTATAATAATATTTTACCCTTTGAAAATGTACATATTTATCTCAACGAGACGAAATTAATGTTTGCTTATTTATGTTCTAATACAAAATTCATAAATGATGAAATAATTTACGCATTACAAGTTATTTAAGTCAACATTAACACCAACGTTTAGTAAAATTATCTGCTCCATATTTCTCAAGAATGAATTAATTTTTATAACTCAGAAGCATAAAGACGGATGTACTATAACTAGAGCGAAGGAGCTACATTTTTTATGAATTACTTTTTTTTAACGTGCACCATAAAATAGATAAGAACTTTCTTGTATACAAGAAAAAATCTTTTGGTATATTGACTACCCTCCGTGCCTCGGAAAGCACGTTAAGCCGTCGGTCCCGATTGTTATAACATCATCTATAATAATCGTATGTCAAGGAACGGGCAGCAGCGTTTCCTTGTTGGTACAACATAATACTGCAGTCACCAACCCGCCTGCCAAGCGTGGTGACTATGGCAAATACCCTTCCTCTCGGGAGGAGGCTCATGTTCAGCAGTGGACGTTATACGGGCTGATGATGATGATGATGATGATGATGATATTGATAAATCAATAAATTCGTACACAATTTAAAATTTATACTTACTTTAGTAATGTAATGGGCACTTTTAATACAAGTTAATATAATATCTTATCTTAAGTGCCTAGTCACACAATTTATATTATATTGTCTCAAAGAGTGGACAATATTATATAAAAGCGGAGTCACTCTTATATCAGCCTCATATTGCTATTTTATGATGTTATTCCTGTTAGTGCGTAATTGTTTATTGTACTTTATTTTGTGGTGAATCTATCTATTTAAAAATGAATCCCTATTTCCCTTGATCTGTGCATCACGCGTAACGGCTGGTTCGATTTCGCTAATTATTTTTTTGTTGTGTTTATTGTCAGGAGAAGGTTCTTATGAAAAAAAAAATAAGAATATTGCGTGGAAAATCAGAAAATTTAATAATATTAACTACTAAATATTTTTTTCTGATATAACCTTAGCGCTTTTGACAATATAAACTTTTTAAATGTAATCTTATGGCATTTGACATAATATAAGATTGACAGAATGCTACTCTTAGTGCACATCACGGTTAGTTTAGAGCTATCGCGCCTAATATTAAAAGAGATAAGTTTAGACAGGAGAACGTCTGTCGGGTCTGTTCGGTCGCGTGTCATTTTACGAGAAGGTCACATACGACGAATGTTTCTGTCGTATAATGGCACATCCAACCTTACGTTTCTAAGCTCTAGATTTATCGAGACGAAAACACACCTTGAAAATCTATATTAAATAGCAATCAGCATTACCATTAAAATCGAGCTTAACAAGCGTTGTACAAGACATAAACAACACCGCTACTTGGTGTATGGCAACAGGAATTGACCCACTTGTTAATACTTCGATTTAATTTAACGCCTTTGATATTCGAAAACTTAGTTTCGACTTCAAATTACTTGGATAATTTGAGTTAAAAACGAAACTTTCTTTAGTTCCCAATCTTTGCAACAGTTGATGATTGTGTGTAGGTCGATGGTTACTGTTAGGGTTCCCTACTGAGGGCAAAACCGAGACTCTATTAAATCACCACTATCTGTGAATCGAAATGTAATTAAAATATAGAATAAAATAAACATTTAAGGGGGACACAAGGGGGATTCAACAACCGTATTGTTTTTGGTCGATATTAATAAGGATTACTTTACAGGCAGACGCTTTTCTTTGCTACGTGATAAAAAAATGGTGTATATTTTTTAGAGGAATCTATCTATTTTTGCAGTCGATTTAGTTAATTTTAAGTAGATAAATGTATACTAATGTTACGGACTACCTCAGTCACGCAGCGGTATAAGTCTTACTTTCAGTCTCAGGGGACGCAGGTTCGATCTCTAAGATATATTTCCGGATCTGATTGGTTGAGCTGGTTGATTACTAATCCGAATTCGAAAACACTTTCCCTAGTTGATAGCTACGATAATCAAGACTGGAATAGGCCATCGAAGATTCCACAGGATCGAGACCGTGCGGGTGAATTTACGCGGGACAGCTGTATTAATATTAAAGAGAGAAAAGATTTGATTGTTTCTTAGTTTTTTTTTGTATTGAATAGACTCTGAAACTACTTCCCCGATTTGAAAAATTCTTTCACCGTTAGAAAGCTACACTATCCCCGGATGACATAGGCTATATTTAATTATGTAGTTCCCACGGGAACGGAACGGTTTCGCCCGCGTAGTTCCCGTCGAATATAAATTGCAAGTTATAATGAACCTAGTCTGCAGCTTTATTATTCTTGGTGTAATATTCCTTTTACAGTCTCACTAAAAGCACATCTTAGCCGCTTATTTATCAATAAACTGCGCTGTACCAAGCTATATGTTTTAATTTCTCGGTAACTATAACATTTTATGCGCCTTAGAAGATTCATTAAATCTTGTTTTTGTTTAAGAAAAGATCCGATATTTCTACATTATCGTCTTGCGAAACATCACATATTATAACGTTTCATTTGTATTTTAATTTGACTGTTATAAAAGCAAAAAGGCTATTTCAGGAATGCGAGTTTTAAGGACTACTATCGTTACTAGGGAATTGAATAAATTAATCCCTGTGTCGTGAGGTGCTTCTCAAACACACAATTCATGGCACAAAGTACACTCAGACTCAGAATGGTTAGTGTTAAGTGGTTCTCACAAATAATTGGGTGGGAATCGACCCTAGCACACCAGATCTCAGAAGCATTTATTGTAACCATTGAACCACCGCTGCACCGGTCCAGTCTAATTAATTATTATGAAATATAAGTTAAACGCAACCTCCGTAGAGTAGCGGTATTTGGCTCGCCTTGAATCTCGGAGGTCGTGGGTTCGATCCTCACACCGGACAGGAAGTCTTTGTGTAAATTCTAAGATTTCTTTCCGGGTCTGGTTGGTTGAGGGACTACCCTCCGTGCCTCGGAAAGCACGTTAAGCCGTTGTTCCCAATTGTTATAACATCATCTGTAATAATCGTATAACAAGGGACGGGCAGCAGCGTTTCCTTGTGTGGTACAACATAATACTGCGGTCACCAACCCGCCTGCCAAGCGTGGTGACTATGGCAAATACCCTTCCTCTCGGGAGGAGGCCCATGTCCAGCAGTGGACGTTATACAGGCTGATGATGATGATGAATTTAAAGACCGCCATTCTATGTGTTATGCTGTTCCAAGTCAAAAAGTAAAGTAAAATTAAAGACGTTTAAATTATCTAAAGGAAATATTTTTTGATTAAAATATAAAAACGTTCGTCATAAAGTAATACATACAATGAAATTTTTTGCATAACAACTTTTAAAAATAAATCTAAAATAAAATAAAAGACAGTATACCTATATATGTATATGCAAAGGAGTTTAAACCGAAAAGAACTACTAAAATAACTAGTTTTAAAAGTCTTGCACACGTTCATAATAAAGGAAATGCAAGAACCAACAATACACCAGAGAACATACGATGTTCAAAATTTTCCAGTAAGTATAAAATATATCAGGTCTCTGACTCAGTCTAGTGTGAGTTCCAATGTTAAGTATTCATATATACTGAATTATACTGCAATTGTATTAGTATCATGCATTAGTCACATTAAAATAGGAATTTAAACTGATACTTAAAGCTGTTAGTTTGTTTGCTTCAACGTGCTAAAACTACTGGTCCGATTTGAAAAGTTATTCAGTGGTAGATATCCCACTTATTGAGCAATACTTTATTTAATTATGAAAATCGTACGGAAACGGGAGTTACGTGGATGGAACCGTGTGCAGAAGTTAGTACTTTATATTTTTTAAGAGAGAGGTAGAGCATACCTGCCTAAAGCACAAACCACACTGCCAGGCTATTCATTTTTTTTATTTAAAGTAAATACCAAAACTCAAAAATAAGAATAGGCAACTAATTCATTTATTTTATAAACATATAATAACTTACTGTCTCGCTCTAACCCTACAGTCACGGCGTCTGCTTTATTCTACGTCGTAGCACGCGAGGTGACGTTCACTGATCAAATCGATCGATAAAACGTCTAGAAGTCAAATATAAGTAAATAATAAAGCTCTTCTAAGACTAAGCACTCAATTCATTTTTTTATTAGCATATCATAACGGTACTGTCACGCTCTAACCTCACAGTCACGGCGTCTGCCTTTGTTCTACGTCATAGCATGCGAGGTGACAACTGCTGATCACGATTGTTCCGTCTGCATCCTTGCACTGTGCACTGCAGTCGTTAATTCTGTTGTTATCAGCATCGCTATTGTTTGATACTGAAAACAAAACTGGCGTTGTTTTCGAATAAAGCTTCATTATGTGAATGAATCATATATTCGTATATTCGATTGACACAGGTTATGAAGACGGCATTTAATTTATTCAGCAGTAATACGATACGATTAAATTTGTTTTTAGAGTCGAACACGCATGAGCTGCGAAAAATGAGAATCTTATCCTCGTTTGCCAACCATCTGACATGAAACAAAAGCTAATGTGGTATCTATAAAGTAGGAAAGCAAGATGGAAGCGGCCCAAGCGCGTACCTACTATTGCATGACGACCATTTGACTGAAAAAAATGTCTATTACAGTATCTTTAAAGTATTGATTCAATCAAATGGTTTCTTTCCAATTAAAAGTACAACTAAGACACTAAAACATAATTGGTTCAAATTACCTATCAAGCCGCGACACTGCCCAGCCTACCGTACACCACTGTAAACAAAACCCCATTATTAACTCAATTACCTATAATTTACTGATGTTTTAATAAACCAAAACCAAAATTATATCTACTTATATCTTTCTACTTTCCATCACTGAATCGCCCATGACCCACAATTTTAAATTTCCATACATTTTCACACCATACAGGAACTGATAATTTCAAATTCGTGATGTGAGCGTGTAAGCGAAACCCGAACGAGTCACGAGAACATCCGATGATTACCGAGCACATTAATAATAATAAAAGTGGCCAGACTTTCGACTTTTATAGAGACAGTTTTTTATCTTCCGAACTATTTATTAAGGCTGGAGATCTGCTCGCAGTTTAGGCCAGTAGCAAAAGCTTCCAGGCTAACTACATAATATCCGTCCGAAAAAAAAGAGACAGTTCTTACTGTTTGCACTTCCGTCAGTGAGTCTGTAAAAAACTTCTGAATGCAAAATTCAATAGAAATACACAAAGGAAATATACCAACGTCCAAAAATATAAATTAAAACGTTTCGTGCGGTTTAGGCATTATGGAGGGATACTTATAAAATAATATTGACTGCACCAAGAAGTGGAAATATTGTCATAATTACAAACGGTTCAAAGTGGATGTCGAGAAAGCTTAATAAATTTATTATACACTAGCTGTCCCGCGCGATTTTACCCAACTTTAACTTATAATATATCCAATGACACTCACAAAAATGACGTGGCTTTCTATAGGTGAAATAATTTTCAGACTCGGTTCAGTAAATCCCTACAACGTCACAAACAAACTCACAAACTATACCTCTTTATATATTTTAAAATTGAGATTTATAAAATTCGACCACCTCGGCTTCGAACCTGCATTTTAGGTTAAGCCCCTAATGCCTTAACCAATTAGGCTATGGTGAAACCACAGCCGGTCATCGAAATTTATTAATCTCTTTGTAACACGTCTCTAACGTTTACAAAGAGATTACGTTATATTATGGTCGAATGTTATTAATCTTAATTTTGAAATATAGTACAAGGTAAACTTTTCCATAAAGTGTTCAAAACATTTAAGAAAAGTTTATATTTATTAGCATAGATTAAAATAGTATTTCTGTTTGTATAAAAACGTATAAACTTGACCAAAAAAAAACCGTTGCACCGGTTTGAGTAAAAAATATGGTCACATAACAAATAACCCCTCATTATTCCAGCATTCTTCAAATGTGTCGATATGTGGTGAAAGAGGTTACAGTTGCGTATTGACATTTCAAAGGTAATGCGTGGGCGCATGTTTCCTCATGTCTGAACAGTATAAGGAAGGTATCTGCTTCCATAATAGTGAGTTTAAATGCCAATGTAATTGCATGGGTAATCTACCAAATTATATTTATAGATTCCTCTGATTCTATAAATAGAATCTATAGTTATATATAAAGCTTCAGAGTTTGTATGTTTGTTTATTTGAACTCGTCAATCGCAGAAGAGGTCTGCTGGCTTGGTCCGATTTAAAAAATCAGATTTCCCACGGAAACGAGATCTATGCGGGTAAAACCGTACGCGGGAAGCTAGTTAATATAAATAAACGAAAATATTGAAAAGATTATTTACTTTACCTAGATCGATAAAAAATAAGCACAAGGCTTTCGCGTCTTAACACCATTTTATATCTAGTGCATGATATACATATATTTATGCTTACTAAGTGAAGTAAGTATATAAGTAAATCATTTGATATAATACACGCATACAACTAAAATAAGCATTTAACGGGAACGGGAAGTTCTATAAGCGTCTATTATTATCTGCCTCACAGTACTACTAGTGCACTCATTTTGTATACATTTTCAGCAGTTTTTCAAAGATATAAGAGTTTTTGTTTGTTTCTTTTTATAAAGATTACTAGCAGCGTTTTGCAGTCTACTTGTATTCTTGTTAACCCCCCGCTCTAAGCTAAAATGCTTGTGTTACGAGTGGGTTCACGTGTCGGTAGTGCATTGGGAAGGGATCAAACCGGCAACCACAAGATCACAAGACCGACACCCTAGCCATTAGGCCACGGCCGCTTACAATATCAAATGTCATCAAAGGTCAACAAAAGCGTAGGTAATGACAGTAATAATACATAATAATTAGGCCTAACGTCAGTTTGTAGGTACACAAAGGGATTTACTGACTGGGATGAACACGATATGTTAGCTGTGCAGTCAGTTACCGTTGATGATAATTAACAGTCATAATATTCATCAATTAAGTTTAAGGCAGGTGTGACATCACAGTAACATAATCACAGGAAGATTACATTCGTTTTCTTTTTGTTATTGTGTTTTGATTAGTAGTAACATG
The DNA here is from genome assembly GCA_947037095.2 of Nycteola revayana. NCBI lineage: Eukaryota > Metazoa > Arthropoda > Insecta > Lepidoptera > Nolidae > Nycteola > Nycteola revayana. Next base: position 13,959,011 of record OX344859.2, on the reverse strand, counting down.
TAGTACGCGTACTTACCGAAAAGTGTGCAATGACACGTGTAAACATATTAAGTTATATGGACAAAAAATGAATCCTCCTATTCTGCCCTGCGTGCCCCAACACCTGCACACGCGAGTACCTGTGCAACGCCACTGATAATGCTGTGTCAGCGGCCGAGTACTGGTCTTCCCAAATTTGAACGCCAGGTCGACACGAAAAGAAGAAGATGGATCTTTTCACATAATATTGGTAAATAGTCGAAAATTGCCAAAACAACACTTCTTGTGTTACTAATTACAAAGAATTCAAGTTAATATACGACCACAGCATATCATTTACTGTGATCTGTGATCATTATAATTTGCAAAATTTCCGACAGAAAACTAGGTATTTACTAGGAAATATATAAGAGCATTACGTTAAAATGGGTTATTTTAACGCAATGCTCTTTTCAATTGCTGGAAGGAAGAAGGAGAAGGAAGAATTTCCTTATACGTCAAAATAAATTTTATTTTGAATTATAAGGAAATTCTTCCTTATATAATATCTTGCGGTGAATTCGTTTCAGTCAAAAGTACAAAAAAAACGAACTTTAAGTATCTGTTTTTATAGATTTAATTTTAAAGAACATACATGCCACACACAGTGTTTTGTGTTCAGTTTAAGAATAACTTAAAATATTCGAAATTATACCCATCACAGGTTAACCCCACGATACCTTACCTAAAACATAACCAATATTATAGTCTCCCCTCATCTATCCAAACCGTTTAAGATCCAAATCAATTCCCAAATAAACCAAGTGAAAACAAACAGTTCAATAAGCACACACATTTGCATCGACAGTTTGCTTTGTCCTATAAATTTCCTCCGCACACAGACTTCGGGTATCTAAGATAGTGCCCGCAAACAAAGGATGAGTTGTCTAGACGCACCCACACACCACCAAGATTTATTGCTAATGGACAGAGTCCATTACAAAAATAGTCAAGAACGAGAAGAAACAAGACGACGGAACAATTGTTGAAGGAAGTCGCAATAGTCTCCACTCTTAATGACTGTCACAATTGAGTAAAGTACTCAGAATCACGATTATGACATTCTTGTTATTGAGGTGATATGTGGGTATTGTAGTTAATAGACTGGGGTAATATAACTTCCGCATTACGTTGAACTTTGTGCTCGTCAAATTTTGAGTTGTCGTTTCTTTTAAATGTATGATCGCTCTTATAAGTGAGTCGAGACTGGGGCCGTTGCCGGTTCTGTCAACTTGTATTTAGATATAAAATTTAATAAAATAATCTTAATCTATCAATATTATAATTAATAGAATCAGGCGTTACTTTGCGGAAATCCATATAAGACAAAATATCTAGTTTTAATTCCAAACAGTCGCCAAACAGTCGGGTCATTTGCGCAGTAGCGTTCGAGTAGTTAACATCATCTTGATGATGTTCCGTGCAGGAGCGAAACACGTGTCGGGTCTTCGGCTGGTAATTGTATTTTTGCGCGTTTTATTATTCCTTCCTGCATGTGCATAATTTTTGCGGGCGGGAGGGCGGTGCAAAAATAGCATTACAGCATATAGATACATTTTTAGCGGAATTAACACTAGATATATTGTCCTATTAAATTAGATAATAACATTATAAAGAGATTATATTATTATGTTTCTTTGTTTGCATTGAATAGGCTCCGGAACTACTTGACCGATTCTAAAAAATCTTAAACTATTAGAACCAGGAGTAACATAGGCTGTATTTAATTATGAATTTCCCACAAGAACGCTACGCGGGTGACACCGCGTGCAGGAAGTTAATAAAATATAATTTCAAAACATTGAGTCCTCTTTTTATTACTTGAAGGAAATACAATATAAAATGTACACAATATAACTTCAATTTCAAATATCTAAAACATAAATGTTTAAAGGCTATTTTTGTAATAATACAACATTATTATTTTTTGTGAAACTAACTTAACAGATAAAATAGGCAAAATCCAAAATAGGCAAGGCATCAACTTATTGTTTAAAAACGAAATGAAAAGAGTAAATGTACATAAGCAATATATTCGTACGCCATCAAAAGCAGCATACGAATGCACAATAATACATTCCTAGACACACAGACAAGTAGACTGCACGTGATCAAAATGCATGTGTAATACAAAATGTATGGCGCGTGATTATTTTATGTCAACAGTCATACCAGTTATTTTTCCGGTGAAGAAGAAATTGTTTGATATTTCTGATAATAAAGTTGATTATATTCTCGGGAAAACTTTTTGAAAGCATGTAATGGCATAAAACTTATATCTGGCCATGCGACATTCGCCATAGAGAAAACTAGCGCGGTGCGAACAGTGAAGCGATTAAAGTAAAGAAATATAAATATATTGATTGTGCAGGGGCTAATGATGTGGCAACCAGCGAATTGTATCGAGTGAATCGCGCTGGCGACTAACGGCGCGACTGGCGATTGTAACAATCGTATGAATGAGTAGGCAATCCACGAATTCGCCGCATAAAATACTGAACCGTTTATAGCCGAAATAATAGATGCCTATACCTGCTATATGGATGTATGGCCAGCCACAGCATTAATATAATAATTATCTAGTTAAGAAATTGTGGGAAGAAGGGAAGAAAATCGTGATACATTCTGTATTAATTTCTTATTGTGAATTTCGCCATCTGTACCCTAATTCCTATTCAAATCACCACAATCTCTTCGAAATATTATCTTCGAACCAAAAACTATTACTTTTTAAGCAATATCGGCATAAATTTGATAATGTTGCTCTCGGTCTGTACTGCTTGCGGCGGTGAACGTGATTGTCCTTATAGCTCGCAAACCGCGCGTATTGTCACCCCGCCTGCTGCATCGCTGTTCGCGTCGTCCATCCCCGTGGCCATGATATTACTCGAATTTTAGTATTAATATTGTAACATCATATCATACGTAAAGTTAAAACTATAATGTGGACAGCTTAACTTTCGAATTGACTGTTTACTTCCATGGATATGCGCAATATACATAATCTTTAATCTTTATAATGAGACAGATTTTTACTATAAATTAAACTATTAATTCTAACACATTTTAGGGAACTCACCATCGAGTAGAATAAACCATATCGCGACGTAGAAAACTTAGTAACGACATCTGTCACAATATCATGTAACTATTATATTTGGCAATTAATTACTTAGTGAATCAGTACTAAGCACAGACTTTAATAAATTTAGTTTTCAAAAATTAAGGAACGAGAAAACAACGTACATGTGTCACCAGAAACTGAAATATTGTTGAACAAATTAAGTAATAAAATTATGATAAATTTTTTGCAAAAATAAACCGACTTCAAAGAAATAAATATGCACTTAAATGTAAAAAAACCCATAATCAGAACCAAACTCTTATCAAATTATCCTTGAAGAAATTGGTTGGCGTGATATTGGGTTATTCGTCCATTTGTGGTGCACATACTTAATGCAAAATTAAGACTCCGGTTTTCTCATAGATGCCAGTGTTAGAACTAGACCAAATTGAAATGGGAAGCAGCTATTAAATAAAAAAAATATCAATATCGGTTCACCCTGTAGAAAGTTTTTAGATAACAAACATTAAAAAAATACAGTCGAATTGAAACCTCCTCCTATTGAAGTCGGTGGTAAAGTAAAATATTGCTTAAAACTCCGTAGCATGCGTTTACAACTTTATGTGCATAAAGTTGCATGCATGCATCTTTCTTGTAATTTAAGAGTCTAATTTTTTGGGTTCTCTATATAAATGGATATAGTTTAGGTGACGGAGAAGGTAGATCCTTCTTAGTATTGTCCGATTCATCCTTGCTTATCTTTTTGTCTTTTGTGTAGCCATAATAATCTTGACATCTTTCCTCCCGTACTCTGCGCATGAATTGGAACCAAATTTTACGAGCAGTGAAGGCCGTTTTTTCTTATTGGCCTATCATATTTTTGCCGGTGACACTTCAACAACAATACATTTCTCTAGAAAACAATGTTTCTCAAATAATAACAGTATATAATACACGAGTACTATACTTACGTTCATCGTTCACCCTCTAAACAAGTTTCCGTCGAGCCAGTCATAACTCAACACCCTTTCACGATAATTTAATCCGCTGGTAATTCGTGCCCTTTTGTCAGATATTCTCGCGCGCTGAACGGATGTACAAGGAAATTAACTGATGGAAATGTCTATGTAGGAGATGGTTAATAAAATAATAATGTACTCGTATAATTGAGGTATGTCTATGTTCTTATAGAAGATGAGCAACCGACACTAGGAAACCCGATATTCGTACATTTTTGTACACATGAAAAAACAGGACACAAAGCATATAACACAGTACACTGGAGGGTCTTATCGCATTAAAGGATTTTTACCACACAACTTTGGGCAGTTAATTGAACAATTTGACGACGTAAATTCAATTCAAACACTCTTTATTGCACACCATAGGGATATTAAATTAAGAGAATCCACTGAAATTTCTTCGAGAAAAGTTTATATGGAGAATCGGAAAGAAATCCAAAATAGTGAGTGGTATGGTACGAATAATTAATAACTAATTGTAAGAAGTGTGAAGTTAATGTACTTTATAGGTATCTTAGACGGAGCACTAAACAAACGTTTTACCATAATTTGATTGTTTAAGAGGTGAAACTTTTTGTACAATTGGAAATCTACGCAACATCACAGGAAATACAAAAGCAGCATTAGTGGTCTCACCCACTTCTTCTCTGCGAAACTATATTGAGAAAAAAAAACAGTAGTAGTTTCCAATAAAGCTTAAATTTTTAACTAGAAACACGAACTTGACATTCACGGTAAAGTTAAGAATGCCAGCAATGTCTATAAATCATGAATCGTAGTTTAAGTTTAACTATAAACTTCGTACGTTTATTACTGACACACGACTATTGTGCAGAAAGTCAGTACGTAATAAACTCTAGCACCTGTCAAAGGTTATATCAAAAAAGTATTATGAAAAACTACATTGCAGTTATCAATTTATTCATGCACTACTATTAATACTGCGCAGTCCGTGGTTACTGAAAGATTTCGTCGATAAAATATCTAAGACAAAAACAACGTTCAAAATAAAAAAGGAGCAATGTTCACATCCAACTTCGGTTGAATATTATAAGAAGTATAAATTATTGTTAAAATATCAACTTTTGTCAGTTAAGTTTTATTTATTATAATGTAAATCGTACCTAATAATAACAACTTTAAATCAGAAGAGTACTCAGCTGGTGCTTCACAGCCACTTACCGTTTCACCACGTCTTCTTAAGTTGAATTGCTTCGGTGCCACTTTATTGGGTACTTTAAAATATTTCGTTGCAATCCCAATTTTATTACGTATACAGACACAATTACACATATTATTCCAGAAGCACGCAAGTTACCATAATAATGTAAAAATATACAAGCTGTAGGTAATGTAAAATTTTAATCATTTTACAGATGTTATGGACTGTATAATAAACGCTGTAGGTTTTCATGGAAACAAAATGACAAGAATAAAAGGTTTAAAAACATAGACAGTACAAAAATGTTGTGCGATCTTGCACATTCTTCCCGGTCTCCGTAATGTTCTGCGAAAGCCACATCAGCCACTCTAACAACTCCATCTCCACCGGGACAGAGTGCAGTACGACCTTTTGGCCACGTGCCTCGTGGCATGTTACTTTCATATGATGACCACATCTCCTTTGGTGATATCAGGAGCAGAACCTGGTCCTCTTTTTAAAACCTATGAGGGCAAATACTCTGTAATTCACCGCTGCCAGAAATGGTCCGTCAGTCTTACCACTTTTCGCTACTTAACTCTGTGGAGAAGGTCGAACTCGGTGACACATCTGGTATAGGGCGTTCAGATAAAGCGGCTCGAAAGATAGACATAGAATATAAAATCATAGACAAAACAAGAAGGATGTGTGATCTAGCACAACATAATTGATTTTGATTTATTATATTTCAAAACTTACCCAAGTAATTTATAATTTGAACTCATAGCTTAAGCATAAGTTATGCTAACACATCATCAAACGACGACGTAATTGCTTTAGCCCTCTTTATCAAACTAACATCGAAAACGATCTCTAACCCCAACTCAAGTAACTCTTTAATCACCAATTCAAAGTGTCCCATCCAGTGAATCTAGTTCAGTTGACATCGGTACTATCCGCTACTCCGGGAAGTCCGGGCAGTAGCCCGTTAGACCGGTCACACCGAATTATTGGAGCTGTATCTACGGGCGCAGCATCCGGGGGACCCGAGTGGAAGCGTTCAAATTGTGATTCGATTCTGAAAATTCAGTTGTCTGATCCCGACGACAAAAATTTAGGAAAGTGTAGGTAGTAGCGTAATTGAAGGTCCCAGCTTTGTTTTGTTTCCCCAAAGGACATTGGCTAAAATGGCCTATGAACCGATTCGTATGCAAGTTACTTTAAAATTCCTATTTTATTTAGTAGAGTATAACCCCGTATTTCGTAGTAATATAACCACGTCTTTAAAATGTGCGTGGATGTTTCCTCCGTTTTCATGTGCAAGAGGTTATTTTTCTTTTGCTTGAGGATATCTACTAAATACTTCGCCTATACTGATGATAACGTTTCAGAGCGTACATCAGCGCACATAGTAAAATTGCAATGTATTCAATGAGATTTTGTTAACAAGTTTGATAAAAAAAAAAAATGGGAGATACTAAAACACAAAAAAGATGAGGAAAAAGAACAACACCGGAGTTTCTTTCTTCCTTTCTTCTCCGGGTCGTCCACTTAGGTAGCTAGTGAAAGTAGGATTCTCGCCGGCGAGGACCGCGTTGCGCCCCTACCCCTGCCCTGTAATTAAGCGCCTGTAGTCGGTGCCTGTGATCATATCCTCTTTATATCTACCTTTTTTTTTACTTCAGTGGCACCCTGGGTCGTGGTCCTAAACCCCATAAGGGTGCCCTCAGGTGTGTGCCACTTAGATATAATGTGACCACTTGCAATTTGGATGCGGTTTTAATTTCTTCTTATAAAAATAATGAATGAATGAATGCCATAGGACAGACGGACGGACTACGCAATCTGTAGATTTGCTATTGCCTACCTACTACTGTAAGTTACCTAGTCGGATATTTTATAGAGTAAGAATTATCTGTTAGTTATAGGTTTGTTTTTTTTTTTAATTAATTTATCTTCTTACATTGTAATTCTGACAAGTGCAAGTGTATGTAAATACCTAAGTGCTGAATAAAATTCATTATTTCATTATTATATTTCAACGGACACTTCAGGTTATCGTAAACCACCATTTAAACAGTGGTTTTAATCACATTTTTCCCGCACCTCCATACAAGAAACCACACAGCAACAATAAAAAATCAATCGAATTTAAAATATTTCTTGGTAGGTACATATTAATCATTTAATAATATTGTATGTTTAATGTTATAAGAATATCTGTCATATATCGCAAGACAAGTCTAAAAACCATTAATGAATACCTATTCATTTAGTTCGCTATCTCTTACAATAACAGAATACCACGAAGTTCGAGTCAGTTGAGCGTTTTAACTATAAAGCATTATTTATAAGCGAAACACAATATGAGTGAAACACACCCATTATCAAAACATCCGCACTTGTCGGAATTGAATTATACCCAAATATATCTCTACTTTCTTCCATTAACATTCACGGAAATTACTGCCCCGTTTCGGGGAAGAGCCCTGTAGCACCACCAGGAGTTGACAGTCATATTTTATTTTAACTCTGTTGTACGATTTCTCTGCTTACACCCTGTTAGTGGGAGAATGATCAGCGTTAAAGTTAACGAATCATCTGTCAAGTCTTGTAAAGTATTTAACATGATTAGCATTTTGCAAGATTGGAATTACAATGAAAGGAACCAATTTTAAAAAAAACCTTTCAGTTTAGATAAACCATTAATTATAATAACCGAGAAAGCATATAGACTATTTAAATATTGACTTTTTATTTTATTTAGGTAATTATGAAGTTCCTACGAGACCGGAAGTTATGCGGGTGTAAGTTGTAGTTATTCTAATGTGTGTACACTGTACAACAACCCAGATCCAAATTCTTAACGAACCACGGTACCGTAAATCATTGATCGCCAAATAAATCCCAAAAATAATGATAAATAATTCAAATGAAACGACGCTTATCCTCGCCCACACAAAGGGCCTCTATTCCTGTCCCCGGCCTGTCGTTATTTACACGCTCAGATTAACCTGATTGATGGAATAGTTTAAAGAATCGTTTAATCTTTGGCTTTTTTACCAAATTCCTGCGAGGATTTTTTCGGATTTCACAAGATTTACTTCGTTCATTTCAAAGGAACGGTTTCGGAATGGTGCTCTGTTTTTTCAGCGTTGACAGCGATGTTGTTTGTTATTTAGAGACTGTCGGTCACAATTTATTATTACGAACGCATAAGGTTTGATGAAGTTGGACATGTTTATGTCTTTAGTTTTATATGTGGATTGAGATTGGTTGGAATAAAAATTCTTTTTTAAATTTCCAAGATTGTATTTTGTTAAAAAAAACAATATATCTCGTTATATTGGTTGGGGTTACCAACTGAAAAAAGCGCTAGGTGTTGCCTAGTCGATGCAGACGTGGTGACTATCTTTTTGGGATCTATGTTTTGGATGCTAGTATATAAAATTGTTTTTTTTTTTAATAATTCGGTTCAAACCCCACCCATTGCACTACTGACGTGAACCCACTCGTAACACAAGCATTTTAGCTTAGCACGAGGGGTTTACCATAATACTAGTAGACTGCAAAACTCTACTCAGTAAACTTTAAACAAATAAAGAAATATTATCTCGTGTGTTGTGCTGACATTTTCTTTCTTTCTGTAATTGAACATGCTCCCGGCTACATTACTAAAGGAATTGAAACACTTAATTCATTGTAATTAATTAAAAGAAAAATAATAAATACACAAGCTTCAAGCTTCATTTAATTTAAATTACTTCATCCATCCAGTAGTTACGATGCCACATATAGATAACACCTCAAACTTAAAACACCTCTCGTCTATATGAGTTATCTGACTTCTAAATATGAAAATGTAAACTCAAACACAATTTTTTCACATTTCCATGAAATTTTTCATACCAGGTGTGTTTTGTTGAATGTGTATAAAAATAAGTGTACTACCGGGTAATGGAACTAGTTTTATTGAATTAATAGAATCAGGAGTTACTTTGCGTCAATCAATACTAATCTTTATTTAAAACACAAAATATCTAGTACCTACTAATTATACTCATGTTTCTTAACAACTAGTTTATTCAAACAACTTACGCCAATTTCTCTATAATAAGCTGTACAAAGTAAAGTTGTAGGTACGTTTAAAGCGTTGTTAGTGAAGTTGCTCGTACCTGCGTACTACCTGCACTCTGCGGCACTCGCCTCCAGGTCATCCAGACAACTTGCAGCTGAATAATCTAAAGTTGCCGCAACTTTCAACGCTTTCCCGTTACATTATAATGCGCGGGTAGTAATAACATTATAACACTTACAATAAGTTGTGTGAGTTTACTAAGGAACATAATTATCCCGTCTTTTTCTAGTAAATTATTAGTACCTAAGTAAGTAACCTGGACGCTAATCACGTAAAGATATTTCTATGACTTTGATAAAAAAGACTTCGCTATTAAGTTTAACGTACAATAATTATTCAATTTATTAAATTTATGACTGCACCGGTAGTTGCTTCTGAGACCTGGGATTGCTCAGTCAGAATCATAGAACTGAAATCGAACCTTATCATAGTTTCCTACGAGCGTTTCTCTATCTCTTCGTTGTGACACCCGGAGAAGAAATACTATAAGAAAATCCGAGATCATTCTTTTTGTCATTTTTAAAATCTTTGATTAATAATTTATACATTTTTTTCAACATGTTTAGTGTCAAGGTCAGTGATACCCATACATAGATACTTGCAGCAGGAAATTGTGACGGAAACAATAATAGTTTCGAGTAGGTATCAAGTATAGGGAGTATAAAGTAGTCATACTTATAACACTCCTCTTTTGCTTCTTATGTACTGATACCCTGTTATGTTATACTAGTACTAATCTATGCGATAGGTGTGCATGTTTCACATTGTGTAAATACGGATCGTTAATGATCTATACCACAGGGGTGCTAATTAGGGTGAGTAGCGAAGAGGGGAGGGAGGGAATCAAAGCTTGTGTGGCAGGAATTATGTCAATTGGCTTTGAAAAATTTTTGCTTATATTTGAAGGATTTGCGGTAGAAAAGAGTTCGATGGTATTCAGACTGGCTTTGGCTGTGCAGTAAAACGTTATTAACAACGTTTTACTGTAGGTACAGCAAAACGGGTGAGTAATATATGCCATAATAACAGATAATATTCACATGATATAATTTTCATATGCTATAAAAACAAATAACCTAATTTCATGTGATCTAATATTACATTTCATATAAACTTCTTTTGCTCGAATAACATTGCAACATGATTTTCAATTAGTATATTGCTCCTTTTAGGTATATAACGTTTAGGCTGCCTGTCCACCGGAGCGGAGCGAGCCAATGGAGCGGAGAAACGGAGAAATATTAACCAATAGGATTTCTCAAAATCTCCGCTCCTGCAATTCTATTGGTTAATACCTCTCCGTTTCTCCGCTCCGCCACCCCGCTCCGCTCCGGTGGACAGGCAGCCTTAGTCCGGTTTAGTTGACCTCATTTTCATTTGACCTAATTTTCATATTTACTAATTTTCTGCCCAATTTCTGTAATAAATATCAGAAAACATCATACTGTTATAACTTTATCTAATACAAATGATTCACCAATAATAGAAGGGATCTGGCGCTCGGCGGCCGCTGCCGCGGCACGCTCGCTTCGCTCGCTAATTGTCATGGTTCTAACCTAACCTAACCCAGATGGTTCCCCCACAATAGGGGGGATCGCGGCACGCTCGCTACGCTCGCTCGCCTTCGAGCACTAATGGTCATGGTTCTAACCTAACCCTGGGTGTCACAACGAATAGATAGAGAAACGCTCGTAAGGATCTGACGCAGGTATATATGAGGTGAATATGGAAGAACAAAAAACATATTGATTCGTAGTTATTTATTTATACAACGATGTTATAAGTGAAGACAAAATACTATGTTAAGGTTGACTAACCTTATTTCAGTTTTAAATTAGAGGCCAAAGCTTGAAGGAATTCAATAAAGTAGACGTTTCAAAATTATATTAAACGTTACTATAGAATTTGAATATTATCATCATCATCATCATCACCAGCCTGTTGTAGTCCACTGCTGAACATAGGCCTCCCCCATCGATTTCCAGCGGGAACGATCGCTAGCGGCCTGCATCCACCGACTTCCTGCGACCTTTATGAGGTCGTCGGTCCATCGTGCAGGCGGTCGTCCTACGCTGCGCTTGCCAGTACGTGGTCTCCACTCGAGAACCTTTTTGCTCCATCGGCCGTCAGTTCTTCGAGCTATGTGTCCTGCCCATTGCCACTTCAGCTTGCTTATCCGTTGAGCTATGTCAGTGACCTTCGTTCTCCTGCGGATCTCTTCATTTCTGATTCGATCACGCAGAGAAACGCCGAGCATAGCTCTTTCCATAGCTCGCTGAGCGACTTTGAGCTTTCTTATGAGGCACACAGTAAGAGACCACGTCTCAGATCCATATGTCATCACTGGTTTCACACACATTGATTGAAGACTTTGGTCTTCAGGCACTGAGGTATTTTGGACGAGAAGATCTCTCGAAGCTTCCCAAACGCTGCCCAGCCGAGTCGGATTCGACGATTGACCTCTTTCTCTAAGTTGGTCCTACCTAGTTGGATCGTTTGACCTAGATATATGTATTCGGTCACAACTTCGAGAATGGAGTTTCCAACGGCTATAGAGTTGGGCACTACATGGGCGTTATGCATGACTTTCGTCTTGCCCATGTTCATTCTAAGCCCAACTTGTTGAGAAACTCCATCGAGGTCATTGAGCATCTGTCCAAGGTCCTCCAGCGATTCTGCCATGATCACTATGTCGTCGGCAAATCGAAGGTGAGTGATGTACTCGCCATTTATGTTGATGCCGTGTCCTTGCCATTCCAGGAGCTTGAAGGCGTCCTCCAGAGCAGCCGTAAAAAGTTTGGGAGATATAACATCTCCCTGTCTTACGCCTCTCCGTAGCGGTATTGCCTTCGTACATTGGCCATGTACTCGGACCGACATGGTGGCGTTTTTGTACAAGCACTTCAGCACTTCAATGTACCGATAGTCGATACGACACCGCTGAAGAGACCTTAGAACCGCCCAAATTTCGACCGAATCAAAGGCTTTTTCATAGTCCACAAACGCCAAGCATAGGGGCTGATTATACTCCTCGGTCTTCTGTATAATCTGCCGCAGCGTATGTATGTGGTCTATGGTACTAAAGCCTTTTCGGAAGCCGGCTTGTTCGGGAGGCTGGAAGTCATCGAGCCTGTGTTCGAGACGATTTGTGACGACCCTCGAGAACAGCTTATAAACATGGCTCAGCAATGTGATGGGTCTGTAATTCTTCAACATGGTTTTGTCACCTTTTTTGAAGAACAGAACCACCACACCTCTGCTCCATGATTCTGGCGTTTGTCCCTCGAGTAAGACGGAGTTAAAGAGCTTCTGAAGGACTTTAAGTATCGGTGTTCCACCCGCATTCAGAAGCTCAGATGTGATTCCGTCATCACCTTGCGCCTTGTTGTTTTTAAGCTGTTTAAGGGCCATCATAATCTCGTATAGGCTGATGTCCGGGAGATCTTCGGTATTGTGTCGGGTGAGCCTTGCTCTGGGGTCTTTGGCTTGGCTGTTAGCGGGCTTGACTGTTGAGGCATACAGCTGATTATAGAACCTCTCTATCTCCCGTAAAACCTCTGGCTTACTCGACGTCGCTACCCCATCTTCCTTCTTCAGCTTTGTCAACTGGCTTTGCCCAATAGAGGTGTCTCTTGCGAACACTTTGGAGCCTTGGTTTCGCTCTATCGTCTCCTTAATACATTTTGTATTATAGGAGCGAATGTCGTGACGCAATGACGTTAAGATATGTCTATTGAGCTGCCTGAATGACTCCGCATCGTCTGGAGTCTGGAGCATCATCGTACGTCGTTTAGCCATGAGGTCCCGGGTATTAGCGGATAGTTTCTGAGGTCTATTGCTAGGGTGGGGTTTAAAATATTTAAGCCCCACCGTATGCACAGTGTCTACTAGCCCGCAGCTGAGATCGTCCACAGATTCGCAGCTGTCTAGACATTCGAAGCGATTACTTAGTTCGATCTGAAAGCTCTCGGGGTTTTATATTATATATTATATACATATATTATATTATATTATACTTACTAAATATTATACTAACTGAATATTAGTTCAAATGTGAAATATAGAAAATGTTTATTAAACCATATAAAATTTGGTAAACTGAAATTATATCAATAATACATTACTTATATAGTTATACTAAGAAAAAAATATATTAAATGAAATTAGGTCATGTGTTCCTTAAAACTTTTGTTATTATGTCAAAGGGTACGCACCCCAGCAAAAGAAGTAGACACAAAAAAAATTGTAAAAGAATCAGTTCAGGTATAACTATAACATACAAGAATAATACTCCTGAAATCAATTGAATTTAATTATTTTCTAAACTCACAACCAAAGATGTTTTATTGGCTTACATGCTCATCATCAACAGCCCGTTTATGTCCACTGCTGAACATGGGCCTCCTCTTAACAGAACTTTGCAAGCCAGGATCGTTGAGCGATATTGCCATAATCACCACGCTTGGCAGGCGGATTGGTGATCGCAGTAAGATGTAAACCTTGAGCTAATAGATGCTGCTGCCCATCCATCAGCCATACGTCCCTTAGTCGCCTTTTACGACACCCATGGGAGGACATGGGGTGGTCTATTCTAAGCCGGAAACCACACGGCTACTATTATTACATGATCATAAACTATTCTAATTAGTTGCATAAAACTGATTTTATAAAATGTAGATACGTAAACCTTAAAACTTGTTAACCATTTCTTTTTTTCAATCTGCTTTTAAGACAGCCTCCCATCCCACGGAGAACTCTATAGGTATGCATAATTCAGACACAAATAGCACACCAAGAGAGAGAGAGTAACTAGCTGATGGCCTCGTGGTGTTTGTATTCCTTCGGTTTTGTAACTATCCCACGGGAACTCATTAATTTTATGTGATTAAAACTATTTAAAATGCTGACCGGGGATGTAAGGTACCACCATGCAAAATTTCATTTAAATTGGTGCAATAGTTTCGGAGATTAGCCCGAACAAACAGCCAGAAAACAAAAACCAAAAATGGACGTGTTCTATTTTACTTTCAACATCCCCCTGACTCGGTATTTAGCATTTTTTTTATATACCTGCATCGCCTTCTACATTTGTATTATATGTATGGATATTTTATAGATTAACTCAGATGCAATTAGTTTCCCAAACTAAACTCAAATCCAAAACAAGTGTCAGAATTGAACGTGATTAGCTTCACACCACAGTTTTCACTATGTTGTACTAAGCTGAGTTAGTACTCGGCTCCCGTGGGACGTTGTGTTTTTATTTATATTAGTATTTTGGATTGCAATACAAAGTATTAGGATAGTTTGAGCATAACGTTAGTTTGCTCAATAAGCTGCTTGTCTAGGGAAGTACCTCTACCTACATATTGCCGCAGTCAAATTATGGTCTAAAGTTTTGTGCTTAAGTCCCCTCCGCGTTGCTCCTCGTAAGCGCGAGGGGATGCGTAAAGCATTTTACCCCAGACAAATAAAAACGATTTCATTTGCCTGGAATAAAAAACACAGAGTTTTATTTCCTTAGGCATAAAAAAAACGGTTTGAATATCAAGGCTAACATATTCAAACTAAAAAGATTTAGTCGAACGCAGAATGCTAGATCGGCAACGAAATAAACCAGTATCGTCTGGGTGTAATGATAACACGGCGATGGGAACTGCCGTTTGTTAGAGCGGCGCGGCGGCGTGTGTGAGGTTCGCAAATATTGGTGCCGGTATCACCAAGGCTGGCGGGACGACATGCGCTTTACTAATTGTAGTCTGGTAGGTATGGGTTACACGTGGTGTTTCATTACAGATTAAGGAATTAGATAGCTAAATATTAAACCATTTTAATACATTAATATTGTTGTATTACGACCTTTTACTTGCGTTGACTGGACATTGAAAACATAAATGTTGCTATATTGTGCTAACAGTGAACTAATAATAAAATAATGAATTTATTCAGCACTTAGGTATTTACATACACTTGTACTTGTCAGAATCACAATGTTACACAATTATTCTTATTCTATGAATTAAACTAAATACTTAATTAACCGGTAGCAGATTGTAGGATATTACAGACAAAGTAGTCCGTCCGTCACCTGGTCATTAATTCCTCTACTCATGATAAGTGTAAGTTTATATTAATTATTATATAGATTTTAATGGATCAATATAGAAAAATTTGGTAAAAACAAACAATTAAGTGGCACACACCTGCGGGCACCCTTAAGGGGTTAGGACCACGACCCAGTGACCACTGATATAATCATTATCATCATTAAATATAGATATAATCGTTATTAGATATAATCATTATCATGATAATATAATCATTATCAGCTCATACAGCGTCTACTGAACATGGTCATTTTTTCGAGAAAGGTTCATAGTAAAATCACTACGCTTAGCGGGCGTATTGGTGAACGCAGTATTCAATTGTAGCACACGGGGAAACACTGCTGTCCATTCCCTAGAATACAATTGTTAAATATTGATGATATAATAACAGTAGTACAACAGTAAATTTTAATCTCAGCATCTCAGCATTAGTGCAGGCGTTTATCCTGATGCTCTAAAAGTTTCCATTGTCAAACCACTATTTAAGAAAAATGATAGAGATTTAATGGAGAACTACCGGCCTATATCGCTTATTCCCGTAATTTCAAAAATATTTGAAAAATACATTTACAAAGAATTAAATTCATTTATAGAAAAACATAACATTATATGCGAGGAACAGAAAGGATTCAGAATGGGTAAAACTATTAATATGGCCATTTATGATTTTTTATATAATGTTACATATAACGTTGACAAGAGGCAACCGGTCTGCGGCGTATTCTGTGACATGACTCAAGCCTTTGACTATGTGCACTATAGTACACTCTTGAATAAACTTGAAGCATATGGAATTAGAGGAAATGTCAACAATTTAATTAAATCTTACCTACTTAACAGAACACAAATGACTAATATAAACCAAATAAATACAAAAAGTAAACATGAAACTGTATTTCAGTCCTCAGAACGTATGGTTTCGTTTGGTGTGCCACAGAGGAGTGTGTTAGGGCCACCTTTATTTGTATTATATATAAATGATCTACCTAAAGGCATTCCTCAACCCCTGACACTATTTGCCGATGATAGCACCATAACGATACCTTGTAAAAGTGTTGATACCTATGAAAGTGACATAAATGATTCTATAAATTTAATGGTAAAGTGGCTAGATGATAATAACTTAAAAATTAACCTGACTAAAACTAAATTAATACATTTTAATCAACGGATCAATAGTAAAAGTAATTTAAAAATACACTACGACGACCAGCTTATAGAGGAGGTAGAAACAGCAAAATTTTTAGGGCTTCACATTGATAAAAAGCTGAATTGGAAAACCCATATCGAAATGTTATGCAAGAAAATCAGTCAATCTGCCTATGCCCTGCACACATTGTCGTCTATGATAGGTGTGGAGGCATTACTTACAGCCTACTATGGTCTGACAGAATCCCATTTACGCTATGGTGTCATTTTTTGGGGTAACTCAACAGAAAAAGACACGGTATTCAAGGCTCAAAAGAGATGTGTTCGTTCGATATTTAAAATTAAACCTACTGATAGTTGCGTGCCTTACTTTAAAAAGCATAAAATTCTTACTTTGCCTTGTCTGTACATTTTAGAGGTAGCTGTATTTGTCAAAACAAATCCACACCGATTTAAAAAATTAGATGAAGTTGTCCCACGTAACAGGCGAGACAACAGTAGGATATGCGCTCATACTGCGAGAACATCACTCATGCGCAAAAGTGTTTTTTGTATGGCCCCTGCGATATACAATAAATTGCCTAGAGGTTGGAGAGAACTGCCCTTGTCGCGTTTCAGAAATATACTGAGAAATTTTTTAGCTAATAAAGCGTATTACAATGTTTTAAATTTTTTGAACGAAAAGGACTTTTCTCTTCCGACTTCTAAAACAATTTAGTTAAAAATAATGATATAGTAATGTATTTTTTTTTTTTTACTGCATGATAAAGAATATAATTATACTGACATAATAATATAATTTAGTTTGGACTGCTATATCTTGACATTTACTTGTTGTTTATTTTGTAAATTTGTAATTAAATTCAAAATTACTATACCTACAAAATTTGTACGCCAATATTGGCAAAACATGGACGCTCACAACATATTGTAATACCATGCATGTCTGATTCGACAGTACATGTAAACGCATGTTTTTACAAATAAATTATCTTTCTTTCTTTTCTTTCTTTCTTTCTTCTTTCTTAATATGCGTACCTTTAAGTAGTCAGTAATAAAGTGAAATTATGAAATAAAGACAGCTTGTACTAACGATATCCATGAATATAGGCTATATTATACCTATATGATAGTGACGATACCAGACCTGGCGGAATGATGAGATGAAACTAAAAAACGCATATATAATAACAGAGTTTCTTACTTCCAAGTAAAATAAATAAATCATTATCGAAACTGTTTATTAGTTTGTTATCGCTAATGAAGTTAAAAGGTCACCTTTTAACATTCCACATTACATTTAAGGCGTATAAAAGTCATTTAAAACCAGTAAAAGCTCGCTTTTCAAACATAATGTTTTATTTATGTCCACAGAATACTTTAGATAAAAGCTTAAAGCTGTTCTTAAAAGCGATTTCATTACTTAATTTAATTCTCGCCCCTAACCTACTTACTTTGGAAGAAACTGCATCTAACACCTGAATAGAACAGAATAAAATTTTATTCGAATGGTTGTGTAAAAACTTAGCTAGGATAATATACAAAAGGTATGTTTTGGTAATCTATTCAACAATCCTACTAGTATTATAACCGCGAAAGTTTGTAAGTATGGATGGATGGATAGATGTTTGTTACTCTTTCACGCCAAAACAACTGAACGGAATTGGCTGAAATTTACCGGGACAGGTTATACGCTGGATATAGGCTGCAAAAAATCACGACCGACTGGAGCAGAGTAACGCGAGTAAAACCGCGGGGCGCAGATAGTAGTTAATAAGATTCTGCGTTCGATTTCAGTCATGTCAAAAATGGATTTTATATAGTTTTTACGTCATTTTATGTCATTAATGTGGTAGCTGTAGACTATGAAATATGCAATATATAAGAAGAATCACGCGTTTACCCCTTTTTCGGACGGACTTCATGTAGTTAGTCAGAAGGCTTTTCAACGACCGCAAAGGCGAGCAGAGCTTCAACCTAAATATATTTTTTTAGTCTACAACCTAAATAACCTGCGCAAGGGGGCGTCCTCTGCAGCACTTGGACCTCAACTCAGAGCGGTCACTAGCGGGGGGATTAAGGGATTATGACGCTTAGATTTTTAGGGGAGTTTTGTGCAATTATCTTTCTTATGAGCTCTAAAGGCCTTATTCGCCGGCATTCTGAGCGATATTCCTTAGAACAATAGCTCAATTGGGTATACAAACGCTATATTGTCTAAGAAATTTATAAGAATCATTAAAAAAATTAACCGTTATTCTGTAAACGGCAAGTTGTCAGACCTATGCCTGATCTGCCTGATCCTGATCCCTCGATCCTGTCCGATTACTTTTCATCTGGAAGTTAACAAATAAGAATATAAACATAGATAGCGGTTCGTTAATAATAATTAACTGAGGTACTATTTTAATTTCTTGGTTTTTAGGCGTTGGAGACTATACCTAAGATGCAGGTTTGGAATCCTGCCAATAGTATTATTTTGATAGGCTCAGTAAAATGTTTGAAAAGAAAGTCTAATGCTTTACCTAACTTTACTATACACTGATATACAGTAAAAATGATGAAATGCGTTTTTTAGTACATTTTTACATGCACGTGCAACTTGTGTGTTTTCTCAAGAAATGTACTACAACGTTCGCCGATCAAAGCAACGGTTAATGAAGCCCGGAGATCGCGACGCACAAACGAACCCACAAATAAAATGTCTCGTAACACACAATTTGTCCCTCTGTTTGTTTACCGACTCTGCGCTGATTCATCAAAGAAAATCAAATTAAATATTTATTTTTAGCGCACGATTGACGCAACGTGCAATTAACTATATTTTTGAGTGCTTTCATGGACGATTGATGACACTGAAACGAATGATGATAACGCTTATGGAACGAAAAGGTTTGTGCTTTTTAGGGTTCCGTAGCCAAATGGCAAAAAACGGAACCCTTATAGATTCGTCATGTCTGTCTGTCTGTCTGTCTGTCCGTCCGTATGTCACAGCCACTTTTTTCCGAAACTATAAGAACTATAATGGTGAAACTTGGTAAGTAGATGTATTTTGTGAACCGCATTAAGATTTTTACACAAAAATAGAAAAAAAACTATAAATTTTGGGGTTAATAAAATACAAAAAAAAATTTTTCATCGCACCCATACTTGTGTGGTGTCTATGAATAGGTCTTCAAAAAATATGTTGAGGTTTCTAATGTCATTTTTTTCTTAACTGAATAGTTTGCGCGAGAGACACTTCCAAAGTGGTAAAATGTGTGTCCCCCCCCCCTGTAACTTCTAAAAGAAGAGAATGATAAAACTAAAAAAAATATATGATGTACATAACCATGCAAACTACCACCGAAAATTGGTTTGAACGAGATCAAGTCAGTAGTTTTTTTTAATACGTCATAAACCGTAAACCGCAATTTACCTTTCATTCATTCAACTATTATTAACATCGATCAAAGTTACAACGAACTACAAGAACTTTTATACTATGTTACTTGTTGTATTCTTGATATCAAAAATAGGTTGGCACTTGCAACTAGTACGGAACCCTTCGTGCGAGAGTCCGACTCGCACTTGGCCGGTTTTTATTATTGTTATTTTGTATTTGGCATCCATAAAATATATCTATGTATGTAAAACATAAAGAAAAATTAAATGAAACAATATTTTTGTATGCATGTTTGTTACGAATAAACTCAAAAACTACTAGACGGATATTAATCGTTCTTTCACTTTTAGAATGCTACGTTATCCAAGGGTATCATAGATTATATTTAATGATGAAATTCTCATGGGACCGGGAGCTAGGCGGGTAAAACCACGTGCAGGAATATTTAATGTGCACATTATTTTGTATGCTTTTAAAATAAATAAAGATAAAAAAGGAAACCGAGAGGCGCATCTAGCTAGTTTATCTAATTTAGCTCATGTATTCTAAATACTCATTAAAATTGTCGGTAGATTAACTAGTCAGATTAGCATAAAGTGTATAAAGACTTCAAAGGGAAAGTGTAACTATTCCGACTTCAACAGAATTTATTTTATTCTCTTTGTTTGCTTTACTATTATCCTCGTAGTATATCCCAAAACCTTGTTAACATGTGGTAAATTACTAATTCTCCTTATACTAGCTTCACGCGCCCGGTTTCACACGCGTAGCGAAAACTAAATTATAATTTATAACCTTCCACAATCAATGTGCTAACTAACTCTGAAATATTTTTTCAAATCTGACCATAAGTTCCTGAGATTGGCACTTTCAAGCAAACAAACTCTTCAGCTTTATATATTAGTACTAGCTTCCCGCGAATGGTTTCACCCGCGTAACTACCGGTCCTGTAGGAACTTTTTTATTGGCGTTTAAGAGATTAATAACATTAGTATGGTAACTTTTACACTGATAACAACTTGTGCTTCTAAAAAATAAACCGTTAAACTTTAAAAGTCGTGCAGTTACAATTTGCATTCTTCGTCTAATCTGAGGGAGGATTTTTAAAACAAACCATTAGAGTCAGACTCAAGGGGATTTAAACTGCCACAGACGAGATCTGAGAGTTTCTAAATAGGTTTTTTTACCTCTACTTAACGTAGTTCAAGTTCAAAGAGAAAATTAATACCTTAAGTTTATATTTATGATACGGTTGGTTAATGTATACTAATATTATAAAAGGTAAAGTTTGTGAGTTTGTGAAGTTGCGTTGTAGAGGGTAATCTCTGGATGTACTGAATCGTTGACAACCTCCATAGCGTAGCGGTATTTGGCTCGCTTTAAATCTCGGAGGTCGTGGGTTCGATCCCCACGCCGGACAAGAAATCTTTGTGTCAATTCTAAGATTTCTTTCCAGGTCTGGTTGGTTGAGGGGCTACCCTCCGTGCCTCGGAAAGCACTTTAAGTCGTTGATCCCGATTTTGTTATAACATTATCTTTCATAATCGTTTACCAAGGAACGGGCAGCAGCGTTTCCCTGTGTAATACTGCGATCACCAATCCGCCTGCCAACCTACCCGTACTACCTTTACGCATTCCTACCGCCGCTGCAGCGTATTTGCGCGCTGGCGGTGGGATATGTGGGACTCACCCTCTCCATAGCGTGGTATGCTAAACTCATACCACGAGGAGAGGAACCTACACCACTAAAACTCTCCTTCACCGTTGGTGAAGGCCGGGTACGCATATGGAATCCGGCCCCCCGAGACGGCACCCGCGGCCAATATGGCACCGCGGGATTTCCTGGGTACCTCAACGACCCTGAATTGCCAAGGTCTGTTAAGTGGATGCCCAATTTTCATCAGTGGACTTAATCGGGCTGTTGAAGTGAACAGTATTAGTCTTTGAGACTGTGGAGTGCAATGCTAGACTTTTCTTTAAGCATTGTGTGTATTTTTTTCCACTATATGCAGTTGGTTAAAGGATAGTTCCCTACACCAACCATTATGCAAAATAAAATGCAGCGCATATCATTAGTAATTTATGCTATGAATGGCAAATATCTTGCTGAAGTACGAATTATGATATACTGGCTGCTAAGATTGATGATATGGCAAACAGAGATTGAAAATGAATGCATACTACTGGTATTGTAAAATGGAATAAGTGATAATTTCTTCACTTATTCCATTTTATAATAAATGGAGCAGCCCTAGTACACGAACGAACAGGGAAGTGTCAATTTATTTCGTTGGCCACTTATTGTCTGATTGGCGGAGAGCGTTCCACTTGCATATTTCACACGGCACACATACCACTGACCTTAGTTAGTACTATGCTCATATTTATGTCACATAGTTTAGAATAACCATAAAAAGTTATGAAACCCTACGATTTGGATTATGACGCCAAAGCTCACTGAAGATTAGCCATCGGCGCAGGACATGATATTGTGTGTGCAAACAAAAGTACATTCTTAAAACCGATACTATCGGTGAAAGATCAGGCTTAGGAATATTAGGACATATTTGAGTGTCCACAAAGACACGGGTAATATACCACTAACTGCCTGACTTCGGACTGGAACTTCGAAGTTTTTTTAGAGTTTTAAAAGAAGTTACGGTTAAATCAAATAAACGCTACACGATTTATGATTACGTTTTGGCTATAGTTCAGCTATTTAGTTGTTCTTCAGAAACTGCTAATAAAAACAAAACCTTAAAGAAATTCTTATATTTCCAACATCTGGCGTGATTACACATTTAAGAGCAATGTCTTGCATACAAGACTATTGCTGACTGCAAACTGAGTTAACTTGATTAGATTTAAGCTATAAAAATATATTTTTAAGTCAATAGACAACGCGTTTTACATACTCATGTTCAAATTACCCACAATGTCAAGGTTTAAGCTAATAAAACCTATTTTTTATTTTATTTTTCCGGGGGGAAATGCATTTACGCATTCCCATCGCCGCTGAAGCGTATTCGCGCGCTGGCAGCGGGATATGTGGGACTCGCCCTCTCCATAGCGTGGTATGCTAAACTCATAACACGAGGACAGGACCCTACTAACCACTAAAACCTCCCGGACACTCCTTCGATCCGCCGTTGGCGGGGGCCGGGTACGCATGAGCAATCCGACCCTAGTTAGCTAGGGTCGGATTGCTCATGCGTACCCGGCCTATTATACCTAATGTCTTTTTCACTAGGGCTTATAAACTTTTCGGCGTTAACTTAACCTTGAAAGTACTTTCCATGCTGTGTTACAATGATACTAAAATCAACACAAATCGTCTTCGAAACATTTAAACAATCGCCCGTCTCCTATAAATCTGGAGTTCGGCAAAAGTTTTCACATTTCCAAAGATACGGCACCAAGTTCCTCGGCTCGACATTGTTAGTTCGCTGTAGTTTTCAGTTTAGAGATCGCTGGGTTAAGCTAGGATACAATTGAGATCGTTTAAGTTGGCCCAATCTGTAAGATTTCTCTTCAAAGGAAACCAGACAATAGACTAAAATACACTCAGTCACAATTAAGCAATAACATAGACTGAAACTGTATTCTTTAAAGCCTCAATTATGTCGATAGGATCCATTAAGTCCTAAGGTTTCATTTACGGACGTCGAACATTGTATTCATAATCATCATCATCAGCGTCCCCTGCTAAACATGGGCCTCCTTCCGAGGGAGGGTTTTTGCCATAGTCACCACGCTTGGCTGGCGGGTCGGTGACCGCAGTGTTATGTTCCCTGGTTTACAATTGTTATAGATGATGTTACAACAAACGGGACCAACGGCTTATGTGGTTTCCGAGCCACTAAGGGTAGTCATCAATCCAGCCCTGGAAAGACATTTTAGAATCTACACAAAGATTTCTTGTCTGACGTGGGAATCGAACCCACGTCCTCCGAGATTTAAGGCTAATGAAATACTGCTACGTAACAGATTTTGTCACAATGGACCAAGAATATAATCAAAATTAATCCTAAATTTTATTCATAACTGTATTATTGATGGTGTCTTCATGTAAAAGCTAGCAGATCAAACAGGCTAAGATAAAACAATGAATAATTATAATTTTAGGTTAGGTGCAATCACTTATTTTATACATATAACACTTGGAATAAATTATAATTTAGAATTATTCTTATTTCCTAAATTTATTTGACATTTTCTATGTGTATATTTTGCTTCTGAAATATTAATTCTTTCTTTTTCGCAAAATTACATAGTTACATCCAGTCGAGCGTACATATCGTATGCTCACACTAAGCAATACATCTTATTATATACTTAATCTATACTAATATTATAAAGCTGCAGAGTTTGTTTGTTTGTTTGAACGCGCTAATCTCAGGAACTACTGGTCCGATTTCAAAAATCATTTCAGTGTTGGTCCATTTATCGAGGAAGGTTATAGGCTATATTTTATTTTCAAAAAAGTTAGGGATCCGTAAGAAAATTGCGATTTTGTAACCCAAGGTGTTAAAGCGAAAACCTATTTATGCGTGCGCTGCAAAAACTATTGACAATAGAACAAAATGATCCGATTTGAAACTACTGGTCCGATTTGAAAAATTCTTCCAATGTTAGATAGCCCATTTATCGAGGAAGGTTATAAGCTATATTTTATTATAAAGTTTCTACGGGAACGGGATGTGCGCGGGTGAAACCGCGCGCGGAAAGCTAGTTTATACTGGGTGGCGCAAAAGTAAAGACTCAATTTGATTCAGTTATAAAAAAAATTCTAAATTAGAAAACTTGATTCAGGTAATTTTAAATGTATATTTGTGCCATTAAATTTCGTACCATTAGGATTTAAAGATGATGTCTTTTAAATGGTGACCTCTAGAGTTGATGCACATCTGAGCCCTATTTATGACATTTTGCATAACTAGCCGTAACACTTCCTGCGATATGTTCCTTATTTCTTGATAAATGTTTTCTTTTAGAGCTGCGAGAGTCTGTGGCTTGTTCACATACACCCGAGATTTCAAAAAACCCCAAAGAAAGAAGTCTGGACTGGTCAGATCGGGTGATCTTGCAGGCCAAGGCAAATCGCCAAAACGAGAGATAACTCGGCCTGGAAAAGCGTCCCTCAGTAAGTCCATAGTGTCGCGCGCTGTGTGTGCCGTAGCGCCGTCTTGTTGAAACCAGATTTGCTCTAGCCCCAATTCGTCTAAACTGGGTATCAAAAACTAACGTAACATGGTTCTGTAGCGTTCTCCAGTGAGAGTTATCGCATTGCCAGATCCAGCGTCTTCAAAAAAATAGGGTCCGATTACTCTGTCAACACAGATGCCACACCATACAGTAACTTTTAGTGGGTGTAAAGGTGTTTCTTGAATAATGCACGGATTATCAGTGCCCCAGAACCGAGTATTCTGCTTATTAACATGCCCTGAGAGATGGAAATGCGCTTCGTCACTCATAACCAATTTTGAAGAAAAATCATCCTCTTCAAGGTTTAGGTTTATGACGCGCTGGCTGTATTCTAGACGAGCTCGGTGGTCAGTAGGCAGCAACTGATGAGTCATATGAGTTTTATACGGAAACATCTTTAAGTCTGTCACCAAAATACGCTGCAGGGTCCGTCTGGAAATGCCCAATTGCGTGGCACGTCGCCTCGTTGATGTCTCTGGACACTCTTCCACATCTTCGCGCACAGCATCGATATTTTCAGTTGAACGGCCTGTTCTTGGTCTCCCAGACTTAGGTCTATCCTTTGTTGAGCCAGTTGCTTCGAGGCGTGTGGCAAAGCGTCGAATTGTGCGACCCATCGGTGCTGGACGGTGGGGAAATCGTCGACGAAATTCACGTTGTGTTTTTATCACTGATGAATTATTCCGTAAGAACATTGTCACGATTATTCCACGTTCTTGGGGAGTAAAGCGGTTCATGTTTATTTTCAGTGTATTTTACATTTGTTCACTACACAATTTACAAAAACAGAATGACAGGATATGTCAAATAAAAAAAATAAAAGTATTTTCTTTAGTGCCAGTACTTTTGCGCCACCCAGTATATATAAACTGTATACAACCTAATTCGTCACCATTTTATCTTTTTTGTCTCATCGCTTACAACTTAAACGCATCATTCTTAACTTAGCGGTCAGTGGATTTTAAAGACTTCTTACTTACTGTAAATTCCATTAAACTCTTAGTTTTCTCTTAGTTTTGGGTAATTTAAGCTTCACGTATAGTTCTGTTTGGTTAAGACAATATTAAGAGCTTTGGTGCATTTTGTTTTATAAGAGCTCTTATAAGGCTAAAGTGGGTAGTTGTCTAGTGCAGGGACCTATTAATTCTAGTGGTTACGCAAACTTGCTGCACTGCTGGATAATTTTAGGTAAATATTAGACAACTTTGTTTTATTTCGTATGCTAAACTCTTGTATTACATAATACAACATCTTTAACAAAGTTATTACAAATAACAGCTTTTGGCCAAGTACCGCTAAGATTATCATAATGTTCTTTGCAGATTATAATCATTGGATATCAACTTAAAAACTATCTAAAATTTAGACGTAGCCCATCGGCTAGGCCATCTGATTTGCAATAATGTGGTCACCGGTTCGATTCCCACCCATTGCACTACTGGCGTGAACCCACTCGTAACACAACAACAAGATAACAAGAATACTATTTGTGTGCAAAAACTTTCCTAGTAATCTTATAAATAACGCATTGCACAAGAGACGATTTCAAAACTTCGAAGTAAAAGCTACATTAATTTAGTTTCTAACGAGTGCTTCTTCAACATATATTTTAAAACTAACTAAAATTAACTCAAATTTCAAGGACAATGAAATCAAGCAAGATACTCGACTCACTTTTGTCTAAAACAACCCCCACTAAACTTTACTAAGCATTTTGTACAAATTGCATCTGGGAAAAGTTTGTTAGTTTCAAAATTAGACGAACACAATACTAAGAGAAAAACTTAAATGAAACAGTAAGGAGATAACAAGTATTATAGACAATCTGAAAGTTTCTCCGTCCCTGTCCACGGGTACACTACACTACTATATTCAACTATTGTTACTGTACGCTTGTTGTTCTAAGTATTTTTGTTTCTACAGTCTAATAGGAAATACTTTTTATTGGTAAACAGAAAATACATACTGCTAATGTAGTTTTTAGTTAAAGTTTCAGTGGTGTTTCGTAAATTATTTCATATTGTATTGCTGTTTTTCGTAACTAAGGTTGCTATTCTGCACAAATGAGCTTAACATTTTAACCTGACATGACATTAATTGTGGCAACCGCATGTATTAAAACATTATACTTTGCACCAACGCAACAAAACCTTCGGAGGAGCGTTATCTTAAGAAACGGACCTTATACAGACCAATGATGATGATTTAAATTCATATTACTGCATTTTTTAGCGATTTTCTATACACAATAGACTCGCTTTATGATATTTTGAGATAAATCATGGCACCCATTGTTATAATTAGAGTACCTATACCCTTTTTGCTAAATTGGCTGACAGTTTTGATTCCTTTTTTGAAATAATGTTGTCTTTGTCATGTCTTAGTATATTTGCAAAATATTTCAATATCTACCCTTTATTTTATTAATTTTGTTGGTTAAATTAATAGAAGTGTCCCCATCAAACAGCTGTGTTCATAAATACAGGATGTTTTCGTCCGGACTACTTCACCAAACGACGTGGTAAGAGTTTTCGCTTAAGCCAAATTGCGCGGCCTACGACACGCCTCCATTTGCAAATTAGACGTTTGCAAAGCTCACAAAACCAACCCGAACATCTAATTTGAACCCTATGTGTACAGCAATAAGATTCACGCTTCTTGTAAATATAAATGAAAACTTTTTGGCGTACTCGCAAACGATATTAACGGACACTTAAGTTTTTATTATTTGAAGGCTAAAGGAGTTATGACTTTTAGTAATTAAATTACCGAGACAACGCAACGGATCCAAATTAACGTTTACTACCGACGGAGACAAAAAAAAGCTTTGACGCCTTGTCTTATACAAGTTATGTTTTGATTTAAGTACAGTATTTCAACATGATTTCTTTGCTTTAAATGTTTTTGTATTTGTTTTCAACTGCACAGTAGTTTTCCACTATTGGGAAATAACTGCAGTAGTTCTCTAATCAGAGTATTAAACAAAACTCAACGCTCTAGTTAATAAAATACATGTTATCCGCTCAGTTTTATAACAATGAGATGTTTTCTATAACGCAGTGCATAACGTTATAATTCTAGAAAAAAAACCGATTAAAAATAAATCTCTAAATTTAGAGTGCTATTATTTATAAGAAGTACTATAAATGATAACAGACACATTTATTATAATTAGTATAAATTCTGCTCAAATAATATGATTAACGTATTGGGGTTAGACATAATATAACATTAAACCGATTAAAATGTCTTTATTTATGTTAGAGCTTTAAAATACTTGAAGAACTAATAGCTTGCAGGTCCATTCGTTCCGTTCTCATCCAACTAGTATTACTGTACAGAATATAGGAACGCAGTTTGTATGTCCTAAGAAAAAGATAGTATCAACGACTCGAATGAATAATTGGACGCAATCACAAACGCAACAGTATTTGTAAAAGAAAGTCATCCGAGACGTCTCACTTTAAACTGAGGGCTAATATTTATTTAGCCAATGCAAATGCTGGAAGGTTGCAGCCGGCACTAGAAGGCAATAAATTCTAAAGACAAGATTAAACTTGTCATGGGACCCCATTTACTTAACGCAAATTTATGCAAATACCGACTCGTCTTGTTAAGACTTCTGCAAATCGGCAAGATGTTTTTGTTTCGATGTGATAAGAACCCCTGAATAGTTTAGGCTTTAGTCTATAGTCAACAAATTGTGGCGTCTGACCATTGAAATCCGTCGTTTTATTAATGTCGGTGTCGTGTTGTAATGTATTTGTGTTCGCACTATTGATTGTATACATAAGTAACTTTCAGAATATTAAGCTTAATATCAAAGGAAATGTGGTTAAGGATTGTACACAATCTTGAATATATGGAGGCGTTTGTTTGCACTATACCTAACGAGTTATTGGTGTTGTGTATTCACATGCAGATTTTGAAATCTATTAAATGTGTTTCCTCTTATTGAAATGTTTACGATTGGGTCAACCGTAAAATATATAAATGGGCTCTTAAAGATGCTTAATATGTTTAAGTTACATGACCAGTTGCGTGTTTGGTCTGATTCAAAATGTAAAAGTCTCATTTTAATTTATTCCTTTTAAATTGTCAAAGACTGCGAAATTGTGTTAATACGTTCCGAGTTACCGTAATCGTTCCCTTTCACGTCAATTCTGAACTTGAAGCCGGCAAAGTTGAGCTTGCCTCCCACATAACTTTAAAATACTAAATAACTTAACTCAATAAAAACGTTCCAGACATGTAGCAAGAAAACTCAACCGAAAATTTAAACCGGAAGTAAGAAAATAATTTCCTCGTAGCGGCTGAACATGGAAGCATCCGGAACTAAATTATTGTAAGGAAACATTTGTTTCTAATGAGCATTATTTCTTATAACCTCCAGTGGGGACTTTATTTCGCATTTGTCTTATCACTGGTACCTACTTTCCATCTCCTTTTGTTCTGGATTGTCACACATAGATTTACGTAGCTTAGGTTAGAACATTATTCTTTCTAAGTCTTCATTAGCATCGTTTTCGATAAGTTCACTGCTAATTCATCAGTGTTCCGATTAAACACCTCTTCGTGTATATTCAGAACTGTTTCATTAATCACGTCATTGTGGATTCTTAGGGCTTGAGTATCTATCGAACAAAAGTAGTCATTATTATGTTTGGTATACAGTTCATTTTTATTTGTGTTCGTTTGAGCATGTAGGACAGAATGCGGTGATTATCGATATCAAGTTGATTGATTGGCATTGGTGAGGTCAGAGATCATCGCGCCTCCACTAATTTTTTTTTGTTGATTATTATGATAGATTAGGTTTTATAGTCTTTTTAATTTGTCAGTCGTAAGTTTCATTCGTATTTTATTATTTTGAAGAGACATCTGTATTTTAATATGATTATCAATATAATTAATAGAATCAGGCGTTACTTTGCGGAAATCCATATTAATCTAATTTAAAAAGACAAAATATCTAGTGTTAATTCCGCTAAAAACATATACACATAACATATTTTTTTAGCGGAATTAACAATAGATATGTTTTCTTTTTAAATTAGATGATTATCAATATTAAATACTACTCGTCTTTGGACTGAGTCAAGAGGAACAAGCTGGTAACTAGGTACTTCCGCCAAAGGTGACATCCAGCGCTCCATGTTTGACCGCACTTAAGTTTTATACAGCATTTGCTGTTAATACGTTAAGTTTTTACGTTATCAGCCCGTACGTCTACTGCTGACGTAAACGGGCGTTACGTCTGAACTTTGGAGAGTCAGAGCTGTCGAGGGATATTGCCATATTCACCAAACATGGCAGGCGGATTGATGATCGCAGTAAGATGGTAAGCAACCTGGAACTGAGAGATGCTACCAGCAATCCATCAGCTGTATATCCCTTAATCCCCTCCTACGTCACCCATGGGAATGTGGTCCATTCTAAGCCGCCAACCACACGGAAATACTGTTGATATACGCGAAATATTCACGATGTTTTTCGAACAGTACATCCTATTTAGATATGATATTATCTTATTTATATTTATTATGAACTAAAATGTTGAACGAAATTCTTTAACCTTTAAACGTAACCTTAGGGAATGTTCATTTTGTTTCTCAAGGCAAGGCTAATCTATTCTATTTACTTCATATTCTTGTTGTATAACATGTTATTTGGAAATTCAGCCCCAAGGTATATGTTACTTAATTTATTATATATTACACCTGTTGTATGTGCCCGGCGTTACTCATAAAAATACTGTGATATTATTCCGAGCATTTTTCTTTGAATTAATTGAAGTTGGTAATTCGCCGTTAGTAGTCGTAGACTCAAAGTCCGAGAGGCCGGCGAACTGTAGAGCGACAGTTGCTGCGGTCACCAACCCGCTTGCCAAGCGCGTGGTGACTATGGTGAAAAACCTCCCTCAGGAGGAGGACCATGTTCAGCAGTGGACGTTATACGGGCAGATAATAATGAACAATACGTACAAGTCAGCTATATTCAAGCTCAGTTTAATTCAACTAACGTTGCCAGTGTCAATTAATTTATTTGAAATATTGCGTAAATCAATATTTTTTGTTAATCTTTATTATTACAGCCTATTGTAAAAACACACATATCAAGCTATCCGCTGATTTTCCTGAAAAAATGCCACCCGGATCTTGAGGGAGGTGAGGGTAGATTTATACCCTCTCATCCCTCGAGGATTCTCTTATCGACGGAGCTCATACTCTTGATATATGACCCGGGTAGTTACGGAAAATCTGGTTTATATGTTTAATTTAGATTATCTGTAGCTTATTCCTGAGAGGGGATTCGGGAAGCTATTACAATTAGTATTAATTGGAGTCATTATGAAACAGATTATTTATTTTGTTGTTGATATGCAATAGTGTAACCTACAGTAGAATTAGTTAGATTATGTCCGATAGTTGTACTTTTTTACACCGCAATAAGTGTTATCTATACTTATACAAAAATAAAAATCAATCCCAATTTCCCTTGGTCACGGCATCACCCGTGAACGGCTGGACCGATTTCGGTAATTCTTTTTGTTGTGTTTGTATTGTTAGGAGAAGGGTCTTATAAAAGAAAAAAATAGAAAATTGCTCGGAAAATTGTAAAATGTAATAAGTAAAAAAAATTAAAATGTTATAAGTAAAAAAAATTGTAAAATGTAATAAGTAAAAACCATATTAAATGTTAAATGTGTAAATCTTAAGTACCCATAGCGCTTTGGAAATATATTTTTTTTATGTAACTTTAGGGCATTTGACAGAATGCGTGCTACAAATATCGTCTGAGAGGATGTTATAAAATGAATATCGTTTAAAACAGATGTTTCGGTCAGAGTAACAGTTATCAATACCAATTCGATTTCAATATTTATAGTTAAGGCAGGACAACGTTTGTCGGGTCAGCTAGTATTCTATAAAATATTAAGAGGACCTAACAAGGAAGGAGGAGAGTGGATGGTATGCTATTTCGTTTTGTGTAATGCTTTTTTTCCATACATGCATATTTAGCCATGAGGCTTTTGCTTCTTCACCAGTCAAATTTGTGGTATGAGTAGCATACCATCGCAATGGAGAATAGAGCCTTATTTACTCCGTTACTGTGGCAGAATCGATGCGCAAAAAAGCCTTTATGCAGCAGAACAATTGGTTTAGGTATTACACACATCAATAGTACTTCCCAAAATCAATATGTTCCTGCACTAAAGCTACAATTACACATTTTCCATCCCGCTTAACATCACCCCCGCTATTAATTACCACCATAATGCTATTTATCAATAAGCGCACACGAATTCACGCTTCCACCCTTTTAGTTTTCTGCGTATACTCATAAGTACCTCATGTATTACAAGAGTTAATGTTTTAGTCATAGCTTAGAGATATAAGTAGGAAATGTGAGTAAGTTCAGGCGAGGTAATTGATATACGTAATTACCTGACTTAAAAACTAAGTTCAAAGGCTTTTTCCATTGTCCCCACACTTCGCAAACGCAATTTTATATGCCCAATCCTTAGTAAATGTTAATCAAATTTGTTTAAAGAAACAATAATTAATATTATAAATAAAAACAAGTTTTTTGCATTAATGTTCAGATAAACACATTTTTACAAGCAAATAATTTAAATCATTGATGGAGTGTTAAGTTAATCATTGTGCATGTCAATCTTAGTTATAACAAAGCAGTTAAAATAATCCACGGATTCTTTTGTCACGACATAACATCATTATATGGTTGAATAGATGTAATACCTCGACCGTAGAGTTTTATTTCATGACGACTACTTACAATTCCAGTGCACCTACCACTTTATCTGTGCACCACCCAATGGTTGACTGGGAGAGAATGCCTCTGGCATTATTATAATATTGTATGACTAAATAAACTGTACTGTACTGTTTTAATGTTTCCTGATATAGTAGAATAAAAAAATTGTTGAATTTGTCAATGCCCTGAAATTTTTTCACTAAAAAAATATTATTGATGGTACAAAATTGCGCCGTGTACCAAGCTGCACCTTTCGTGCTTATTTAAATTTCGTGGTTTATTCCACTCGCTCTTTTATAATGACAAACGAAATATATTATTTGATAATAATCTTAACAAATCTTGTTAACCGTAAATATATTATTATACGTCAATAACATATATCCAATACCAAATATCTGTTGATAACAAGTAAACCGTAATCCCTCGAACGTTATATAACAGACACATGGGTCCGCAAGCCATCCATTGTGAACCCCTTGGCTTCATGGGTGTTGGCGTTGCATTAATCATCTTGGAGGCGGATACGAGCCCGGTTTTTATTACCACTGGAGACTCTTGGGATCAATGAGGATTACATATCAGTGGCTTCCGGCAGTAATATAAATGGAAGTTTGTCGAGATTTTTTTATTTTTTATTTAAAGAAAATTCTAATACTTCTTGTACTTCTATACTAATATTATTAAGCTGAAGAGGTTTCATTTGAAAAAATCTTTTGAGTGTTAGGTAGCTCATTTGTCTAGGAGGGCTTTAAATTATGTTTTATTATAAAGTCACGAAAATGACCCAGGTGAAACCGCGCGCGGGAAGATAGTCTATGATACTTATATTATAAAGCTGATGAGTTTGTTTGTATGCTTGAACGATTCCACCATTAGTAAGCAACGGTATTCAGGAGAAATAAAGGCTATATATAATTGTGATGTTCCTACAAGAGCCATCTAGAAACCGACCGTACGGGAAGCTAGAGTGTTATAAATCAAAAGCTTTATTCGTGTTTTTTTGTCCAATATAGATTTTAACTATACCTTTTATTTTATACTGCAATGAATTAAACTCTTTACACATTGTCAATTTTTGTAGTTTGATCGTTTAATGTCTACCGGCATATTCTAAAAATCAAATATTACTTACCCAACTTAGTCTTCTACAATTTGCCTGTCGAGTGTCGCTCCTCCCCGCCACTCGGTCGAGCGGAGATAGCCGCCGGATATGATTTACCGTAGAACATGACGTGAGATTCCTCTCAAGATCTCCACTCAAAAGATACCAAAAAATTGAGATAACCTCATGAAAAGATATTCAGTTTGAAAACCTATTGTAGTTTGATTAATAGTTAGGGAACGGAAGCGTTGGTGAAATAGAAGGAAAAATTGATATGATATTTATCATAGCTGTCAATATGTAGGTGATATTTACTGGACTAAAGCCAAGCCGACTTCAGGCTTTGCTGCACTAACACTTCATTTGGTTTGAATTGTAATTATTATGCCAAAGTCAGTAAGTACATACTTATTAAGCAAAGTCCTCCGTCGCGTTTGTCTGTCTGTTCGCGCCGTAATAATAAAAATAATCTTTATTGTAATAAAAATATATCATCCACTAAACCACGGTTGACAGGCGGGTTAGTTACCGCAATATTATATGATAACAGACAAGGTTACGCTGCTGTACGTTCCCTTGTAAACAACTTTAATAAATCACGTAACAATCGGAACCATCAGCTTAACGTGCTTCAAGGTACCTAGGGCATTCGCTCAACCAACAAGAATCCGAGAGGAATTTTAGATTTTTACACAAAGATTTATTTATTTACATCCGGCGTGGGATTCGAACCCATGACATCCGAAACTTATACCACTTCACGAAGGTGTATTATAATATAATTATTAGAGATGGGCGTTGAATCAACGAACTAGTTAAATCAACCGTTGATCTCCTGTCAACGTTTCAACGTTAACAGTTTATGAATCAACGTTGTTGAAGTTGAATTCGACAACGACATTCATGAATTTAACTCTAGACTTTCGTTGCAAATAACATCATAGAACGTTAACAGTTTACAATCAACTAGTTGAATTCTTTAACGACATTAATGAATTTAACTGTATGCTCTAGACTTACGTTGAAAATAACACCATAGGTTGCGAGTAACGGTCGAATTTGAACTCTAAGTAATGTGAGCAAGAGTTGATTTTTGAAATAAATATATTTTTTTAAAGAAAACGATGACGATGTCGGTGGAATGATACGCGCTGCCTGCTCGCGCCGCCGCCCGAGAGAAACCGGTTCATACTCTGTACATAGAATCAGATGACCTTTTAAATACGCCTGAGGAGAATTATTAGGCTTTATAGCGTATTGTATTCAGTCAGTCCTAAGCCTGGAGAAAAAGTATGAAAGGAAGGTCATCAGTACAAGCATCAATCAAACATTTTCCATTAATACTTTGAATCAAATTGTTTATAAAATATCAGATCTATAGGTGGTAGAGACTCGTAGAATGAACGTCGTAGCGTTGAATAAAAAACGTTTAATGAAAGAACGGTTTACGTTCCAAGTTGAAATTAGTTGCACGTTAACTCGTTGACGAATTTAACTAGTTAATCAACTAGTTGACGAACGTTAATCAACGTTTACGAAAAAACCGTCAACGACCCATCCCTAATAATTATAGACATATCTAAACCATAAATGCAATGTTTGTAAAATCACGTTTACCTACTTAAATAATGAATCAGAGCCAATTCTCGTCAATATTAATAACCGAACAATATACAAGTTGATTATCTCATAACTCCGACCAAACTCACTATCACTGGAATTGAATTACAGATAGATATTATTGAAAGCTAGCCAATATTTCAATCAATCATGTAAATGCAGAATGATTATGATTATAATAATAGATAATATGTTAGTATTATCTATATGAATAATTTACTGCGTCCCACTGGTTTCAGCTTGTTGGTTTCTCAGTGAAATAAGTCTTCGAACTGACCTTAAACCCATTCAAAAGCTTTTGCATAATGGAGTATCAAATATTCTTAAATAGAAACATTCTTATTCATTATATTGGTAGAACTAGCTTCCGCGCGCGGTTTCTCCCGCGTAGATCCCGTCTCCGTGTGAACTTCATAATAAAATTTAGCCTATAACTTTCCTCGATAAATGGGCTATCTAGCCCTGTAATAATATTTTCAAATCGGGCCAGTAGATCTTGAGGTTTGCGCCTTCAAGCAAACATACTCTGCATCTTTGTATATTAACTAAAGAAGTATAGATAAGTTGGAGAAATAGATTGTATTTTTAAGGGAGCTTCCTGTGGCACCTTGTGTGACAACTTTGATTTCCGAAAAGGTAAAGATTTACTAAAGTAGTTAAACTTACCAATAAATCATCTTTAAATTTCAATTTTCAATAAAACCTTAACAGAACCTAAATATAAATAACAATTACAATAAAATTAATTAGAAGTGAAATCCTTACGACGTCGACACAAATCATAAGATTATGTATTTATTATGTTAATTTTGTTTTGTGGAACTTATCTATTAAGTTATTATAATAATCAGTTTAGGTCGAAACTCGGTTTATGCTAAGTAAATTGATTTATATGTCCGTAATAAATTATTAATTAAGCACCATAACGGGTTGCTGGTAAATAAAAATTGCTAAATTATCAGAATTTAACCTATAAATTAGCTTATAGTTCAGATCAGATCTTAAATTAACATAAGCAAATCGAATTTCACTATTAAGTCTTTCACCACATCGGTGGTATATAATCAAACAGCGCTAAGAATTACGATAAAAATAATAAAAGTTTTGTTTCCTAGCAATCATGGATTTCTGGTCATCAGTCTCTACAACGTTCACTTCTGGACATAGGCCTTAGGGGGTTTTGCCATAATTATCACGATTGGCAGGTGTTGGTGACACAGTATCACGTGAGACTTAAGCCACAAATTAGGCGTCCAGCGGGGCGGAAGCGGCGCGGGCATTGATGGACAGCGCCACGCGAGACATGCACGCCATTTAATTAATACCCCTGGTGAGCTCGACCTCGCCAAGCGCGAGGTAAAGGTAGGAGGCAAGGAGGTCCAATGCGAGGGGAGCGAAGCACCAGACTTAACGCAAACGCCGCTAGTACGCTGGTCACCTCTTCGGGATATCGGCATCTCAGCTGGACCGCGCTAGCCGCGCCTCCAAACTGGACTAGAGCAAAGGACCCTCGAGCCCCACCCAAGGCCTTATCTGTCGTTACAGGTCACGCAATAAAACTCTACTGAAAAGGTCATCAGGCCTCGTTATAGTCGCCGCTGATGAGCTCATGACTTAATTAATGTCCCGCCGCCGCCGGTAGCAGAGTTCGTAGCCGCGGCCTTATACCACTGGCTCTGTAACTAAATATCAACTGTTTATTTAACTTTAGTTTTTTGTCTTGTTGGTATATTATGTATGTATGTGTAAATGTTCGGTTCAGTTGTGCAGTTCTTCGATACAAAGATGGATTGAACTGGTCATTGGATCATCAACCGCAGTAAAAGTTGTGTTAGAAGAAGAGCGGCTATTACTTTATACTTATACCTACTTATTTTTATTACTAAAAGAGACCGCGACGCATGTCCGACATAATAATTGAATGTTAAATTATAAGACGTAACCTTAACATTGATCGTCTCATTAATATTCAGTTTTAGAAATTCTGTAATAGGACAATAAATGATACCTTATTTAATAAGCAATAAACGGCGCAGGCGCCGAAAACGTCATAAAATTAAGGTACAGTTTTATAATCACGACATTTAAGGGTAAGAGCAAACGATGAAAATTGTAATTTAGCTTAAAAAAAAGTATTTAATTTTTTATACATTAAGAACTTTATTATAAGGTTATAAATAAACGTTCAAATATTTTATGTGCACTAATGCTTTAAAATAATATGTTTAAAGCAGTTTCTATTTCGTGTAACAATATTAAAAATGATGAAGGTAACAATATTGTTACGCACTGATACGAGTATAATACAGGAATAAAAGGCGCTGGTACCTACACAAAAAATTTTGAATAGACAATGTTCCAAATACGTTCGATTCGTTATAAATATCATGCAATTATAAATTACCATGATTAACATGTACACTATTTCGTTTCATAAACCTAGGAATCGTTGAGTCTTATCGTAGTTTATGGAATCGTACCTTAAGTATAACGGCTGGAATGCCATTCAAAAGCCTTAATATTCGTAATCGCTTTCTGAATTAAAAGACAGTTAAATCTGTTTAACTGCCAGATAAAATATAATGAAGCTGTAAACTTAATCCGTAATAGTAATGAGACGCCGCGAGATGGCGCGACGGTGCATTTATATTGGTGTAATTTACTGCCTACTGATAATTGTGAATATTTTATAGTTAGAAAATCTATTAACAAGAGGTTTTTATGTTAAACAACTGATATGTAAATTAGCTGGTTATTGGAACGTTTTCCTTTAAGAACTTTAATTCAGGAGTTAAATATGTAATAAAACCGTACCTAGTATATTAGATTAGGCTAAAATTAATACATATTGTCAATAGTCTTAGTTATAAATGCAGCTAAAGGTTTGCTTTTACTCTTTATTAATTATAGCTTCCGCTACGCCGGTTCGCCCTCGCATCTACCGTCCCTTTAAGAACTTCATAATAAAAACATTTTATTTCTTTGTTTGCATGAACTCTAATCTCAGAAGCTATTGGTCCGATTTGAAAAATTATTTTAGTGTTAGTAATTCAATTTATCTAGTAAGGCTACCTATAGGCTATATATTATAATTAAGTTCCCACGGGAACGGTAGCTACGCGGGTGAATCCACGCGTGGGCATATTAATATAGCAAAAAGTCAAAACGATGAGCATAAAGAGAAGCTCCAACAATCGTTTCGCACTGCGCCAGCGGTTTAAACTTAAATTCAAAACCACATCCAACGTTAATAACCCCGTTAAAATTTGAAAGTCGTCGTCGCAAAACTAAATCTACTCGTAAAACTCAAATAAAACTCGAGCCGACTCTAAAAAAGTGCTAAAATTACTTATCGCTCACGAATCTGAAAATAGTTACATATAACTAGGTAAAAATAAATTAACTATTTGCCATTTTATAATAATTGTAATTTAATATTTCCGTGCTGACATATTCGCTCGCTTTCTCGTATTTCCTTCGAACGGAACATTCTGGGTTGTACAACTTCCTTAGTTGTTACATACAACAGGTAAAGCACAATGCATAGATTGTCAGCTTTTCATTGCAAATATAAATATGATGATCGTAAATTATCATTATAATAAGCTCGTGTAACGTCTACTGGTTAACTTGGGCCTCTACTAGAACAAGGGTTTTTGCCATAGTTACCACGCTTGGTAACCGTGTTGGTGACCGCAATAATGTGTAATAACATACACAGTGGAACCCAACTAGCCATTCCCTGGGATACAATTAAAATGTGATGATTGTAAATTACTTTAATTACAGATTTTTGGCATTATCATGAGCCCGTATAACGTCTACTGCTGAATTCGGGCCTCCACTAGAAGAAGGATTTTCGCCATAGTCACTACGCTTGAAAAGCGGGTTGGTGACCGCAGTATTGTGTAATAACACACACAGGGGAATGCTTTTGGCCGTTTCTTGATATAGAATTGCTATTGATGACGCTAACACGTTATACCGGTGACCCCGATTGTCACCGGTATAACGTATTTTCTTAACAGCTTATCACATTAAAGGATTGAAGTTACCTCAATATTCATAAATTATACATATTAATTAAATATATAAATTGCAGTTTACACAAATGATTATACTTGTGTGTTTTGAAAATAATTTACAATTAATGAACTAAACCACTGCCATCTTAAATACAATGTACTTAGGTACCTTTAGTTTACCAGCCCATTGCTGACGTCCACTGCTGAACATAGACCACATCTTTAAAAGACCTTGGCAAGCCAGGGTCATTAAAGCCGCGGGAGGAGCTCGTTGGCGTGGTGGGAGACGACCTCTCGCTGCCGACCATCATTTCGAAGATGGTTCAAAGCGAGAGGTCGTGGGAGGCGGTTGCCTCCTTCTGTAGACAAGTTAAGTCACAGAAGGAGGCCGCGGAGCGGGAGAGGGAAGTAGATCCCTCTGCCCACCCGCTTCGCAGACGGCGTGTTGGCCGTCGGCGGCGGGCCGAAACCCGCCGCCTACCGCCCTAGGCTCGGCCTTGGGGAGTGGGGAACATGGGCCCCGCTCCCTTCGAGGCTGACCCATGAGGAGTAGGGACGCCTCTACACTCCGGGCGTCCCTATAATTGGACAAATGGGCCACTGTAAGTGTGGCCCTGGAGATCCCGCGGTACCATATTGGCCGCGGGTGCCGTCGGGGGGCCGGATTGCTCATGCGTACCCGACCCCCGCCAACGGCGGATCGAAGGAGTGTCCGGGAGGTTTTAGTGGTGTAGGGTCCTCTCCTCGTGGTATGACTTTAGCATACCACGCTATGGAGAGGGCGAGTCCCACATATCCCACCGCCAGCGCGCAAATTATACGCTGCAACGGTGGTGGGAATGCGTCAATGAATTTCCCCCCGGACAACAAAAAAAAAAAAAAAAAAAAAAGTGTCATTAAAGCCGTAATCACACACACGCTTGGCAGATCAATACTCAATAATTTATTGCATTCCATAATGTGAAGTACAGGTGGTTTGTTTAAAATTATTGAAACAATTATGGACCCTGTCGGGGCAGAGCAACATAGTTCAGTAGGAGAGAGGAAGACGGTTTATTCTCATTTAGTTATTACATTACATTATCGATTTTTGGTGATCGCAGTGAATTTATATATGCTGCTACCAATCCATCAAGTTTATGTCCCCAAATCGCCTCTTAGGACACCCATAGGAAGATAGAGCATACGGTGGTCTATTATAGTAGGTAAATACAATGTTATTACTAGAAATAAATTTCTAAAAAAGAGTACTAGCAGAGTTTTGCACGCTACTAGTATTCTTGTTAAGCCCTCGTCGTGCTAAGCTTTAATGCTAGGGTTACGAGTGGGTTCATGTCAGTAGTGCGATGGGTGGGGATCGAACCGGCGACCACATGATCGCAAGTGCGACGCCCTAGCCATTGGGCTACGGCCGCTTTTCAGAAATCATCCATAACCCACACATGGAAGCCTTCACTAAATGTGAGAAAACTGTCAGTTATTTACAGCAACAAAATTTCCAATAAAAGACGCATGTAAACTTGCCTTAGGTGCGTGTGCGCGTATCAACAGCGATCCATTGTAGCCGTAAGCTCGCCCATGAAACCGATACTTTCAATTGCCAGCAACGGGACTCGAACGCCGGACACCTCTGGAATGGCCGATAGTTTGCGGAATTCCGTGACACGTTTGTTGGATTATAAACTTGTAATGTTTGTATTAATGGTGTAGTGGCATGTCGTGTAGATAAGTACGCCGTGCGGTTTTAATGCGTTAGGTTGGACTAGGCAAATACGAATGTCATAATAATCATAATTTCATAATAATTCATTTATTGTCCATAAACACGGGTGGATACAGATACAGTTGTTACAATGATATCGAGGTGCGCCATGTCTTGCCTTTAGGCGTATGAACATAAGGTTTAACATATTTATTCTATTCATTACAATATTACAAAAATAAAACGTGTTAATATTACAATATAGAATGAGATGTCCATGAAATACGTGAAATGTCAAAAAAAAATAATTAAAGTATATAATTCAAAATTCTTAAGTTTTATCGTTATAGATGTTTATCATTCAAAAATTCATTTAAGTCATAGTATGCTTTTTTTACAAGAAAGCCATTTAGTGCAGTTTTAAACTGTTTGTGGTTTAGGTTCTTATATTATGTGGAATTTTATTAAAAATTATAGGTGCCATACAAAACACACTTATTCTTAAAAGTCGATTCAAAAATTCCTTTAAGATGATTAGATTATTAAATCGCAAAGAAATATAACTTGTTAATGTTGTACCTACAGTCAACGCCACAATATAAAAAATAAGGTAATCTAACAATTTGATCTATATTATACAAAATTAAATTTCATCATTATTTTTTATTTTGGAAGTGGGACGTCCACTGCTGGACATAGGGCGCCCTCATAGATCTTCAGTAATTACGGTTGGACCTGCATCCACCGTGTTCCCGCGAGTTTCTTTTTACCAGATCATAATTAAATATAAATACTATCTGGTTTCTAGTTTTAAAAAGACAACTTCCGCACTAGCGAAATAAGACCTGTGTCGCGGGGGACTTTACGATCATTAATTGAACAACACAAAGCACACCCAAACCCAGAGTTTGTTTGTTTGCTTGAACGCTGTAATCTCAGGAACTACTGGTCCGATTTGAATGATCAGTAATAGTATTATAAATATAGGAATATTTAATTATGAAGTTCTTACGGTAAACCGCACGCGGAAAGCTATTAGTTCTTTAGTTATAAAGGTTTCTATTTCTTTTAAGTTTATATAAAAAAATTGATTTCCACACTAGACTGAACCGAAGTACAAGTTTTAAAAAATCCCGCAGTCATTTGCTTCTCTATTGTCGAAACAAAAAGTACTGGAGAACAACAACATTATGCTAATTTATGAAAAGCCTTATTCTCGCGTCAACAGTGACGAACCCCATAATGAAACAAGTGGCGGTCGATACTTTAACGAAGTTCTATGGCCATAAGTACAGTCAACATAAGAGATAGGTTTACAGGTTAGCACGCACTACCATTAAACTCAAGCGGTTTAAGAATAGCTAAAAAAGCAAAAACGCATGCAAACGTACTGCGGTTAGTGTTTTGCTTAATTTTATTTCAGGTCAACAATGGATTACTGCCGTGCAGCATACAATTACTATGGGACACGATGATTATGATACGGGAATTATGATGATGATGATGGTGATGAATACTGAAGGTGTTAACCTATCTCTTTTGTTGACTGTACCTTATCTCAGCGCGACTTTAGCAAATTAAGCTCATTAAAGTGAACGGCCATGCTTATCAACTCTCGCTGCATTCTTAGACATTCTTTTACAACTTATTTCCTCCGGGTTTCACAATAAAAACTTTGCATAAAGGGAAATAATTGAAAAGAAAGGATCTGAGATTCCTTTTGAGTGGCAGTGACACTTTGGGTGAAGGAGCTTATAAATAAGTCTTGAGATGTTTTGAGCTTGACTCAAAGATCTTTTGTGTTGTTGCGGTGTTGTGTTATGAATTTTGCAATACATTTTATTTTACACTAGCTGCTACCTGCGACTATAAGGATTTTCTCTACAAATTTCCATCTAATCGGTACCGTTTTGGAGATTAGGCGTAATACACGGACAACCAAACATCGTCATCATTTCAGCCGTAGGACGTCCACTGTTGGACAAAGGCCTCCCTCATAGATCTCCAGTAGTTGCGGTTAGAAGCGGCCTGCATCCACCGTGATCCTGCGGCCTTAACCAGATCGTCCATCCATCTAGAAGGTGGACGTTCTACGCTACGCTTGCCGATCCGCGGTCTCCATTGGAGAACTTTTCGCCTCCAACGGCCATCTGTTCTCCGTGTTATATGGCCTGCCGATTGCCACTTCCACGAACTAATCCGTTGGGCTATGTCGGTAACCCGCGTTGACAACCAAAGATACAGACAAAATAAAAAGTTGCCTATTTTTGTACAAATACACTAAACCTACTTAATAGACATAAAATCATTAAGAAAAATAAGATGTCAATATATTATATGAACAAAATAAAGATGATTGTACCTTATAAAATAAGTGAAAATGCCGTTGAAATGAATCCAGCCGTTCGTAAAATATGCCAAAAAAATAAAAAAATGTTATTTTTATATAAGTACCCTCCCCTAGTATTTTTTCATTACAAGCAGACACATATTTTTTAATAATTTGTATAGATAACACCTTTTTCGGTTGGACTTACGTAGGTAGCCATGAGGCTTTTGCTACTTCACCTGGCTTAAAGATAACACCCTCTGTTTCAATTTAGATGTGAACTAAATAAAATATGTAAAACTGTGCGAGAAAAAAATATATTTCTAGACTCAGAAGCGTATGGACGGTTGTTGTAATATATATTATTTATTTATTTATTTATTAGCGGCCCGCCCCG
This sequence comes from Nycteola revayana, assembly GCA_947037095.2. Classification (NCBI taxonomy): domain Eukaryota; kingdom Metazoa; phylum Arthropoda; class Insecta; order Lepidoptera; family Nolidae; genus Nycteola; species Nycteola revayana. The sequence goes on along the minus strand of OX344859.2, from coordinate 13,914,825 downwards.
GCTTCGCACGGGTGGACTTTTATACCCTACCCCTGCCCTACCCTACCCCTACCCCTACCCTACTCCTACCCTACCCTACCCCTACCCCTACCCTACACCTACCCCTACCCTACCCCTACCCCTACCCTACCCCTACCCTACACCTACCCTACCCTACCCCTACCCTACCCTAGCCCTACCCTACCCTACCCTAACCTACCCTACCCTACCCCTACCCAAAAGTATCCTATGTCCTTCTCCCAGTTCTTAGCTACCTCCCTACCAATTTTCAGCCAAATCGGTTCAGCCGTTCTTGAGTTATAAATAGTGTAACTAACACGACTTTCTTTTGTTTTTAAAATGTATTCTGCTATTCGGGACGCACACAAATCCAACAAATCAAAAACCATGGCAATCGGTCCAGCCGTTCTCGAGTTATAAGTGTTGTAACAAACACGACTTTCTTTTATATATATAGATATACATACACAAGATACAAAAAAGAAACAACAAAAAGACAATTATGTACAAAGGTACGTATAATTCAGAAGCAGGTCGTAAGTCACAGTTTACGATAAAGGCACATACGATGAATATTTCTTATGTAAAATGACACATCCAACCTTATAATTCTGAGCTCTAGATTTCACACCGTGATCTCCCAAAGGGCCAAACCAACAGCCTTTACTACCGAACTATCTTAAAGTCAAGCCTTCACATAAAATCTATCCTGTGGGCACTTAAACAGCCCCCGTAGATCATAAGCTGATCTAGATCCCGTAGATCAGCTTAACGTTAAATTGCCATATATTACATTTTCTAAAAGCTCTATACACACACCCCACACGCCATCAAAAACTGACCACGCGGAACATTCTAGACGAATTAAGGATCAAACTGTAATGGTCGTTCTCAAGCCCTATCCAATGGTTTATTGTGCTACTTTATAAACGAAATTTAGCTTTAAGCGATGCCATTAAGGTCGTAATTTGTTCGATTGGTGGAAGCGTGCCAGAGGAAAGCTAAACAAATTGATCCCATCACGAGAGGATCCAGTACTTCAACCATGGTAACATATCAAATGATAACAGTAAAAGGTGCTTATTGGCGGTTCCCACAATCGCGTTAGCACTATTCGCAGATTAAAAAATTGTCACCCCAATTGCTCTATAAATAAACTTTAATTAAACAGATTTTGTATATATAAATTATTTATTTGGTCACTTAGGAACGTATCCGCTATAATCCCATGTAAATTACCATTCCACATCCACGATTTCTGTATTCGCGGTATATTTACGGAACATATATCCCGTAAATATATTTTTTTTACTGTATATAAATAAAAGAAATCAATCAATATACGACTCTATTGGTCGTGGTTAATTTTGTCAACTTGTTTTTATTGGTTTAATTAAGCTAGCCGGACATGTGGTTTTTGCCTTTGCCTGTTTTATGTGTATGCAAATGTTGACACTGCTTTTTTGTTTTTGTTGCAGGTATGAACAATAATTAACTTCTACTTTTACCGATTCGGTAGGTACCTGTGCCATATTTTAAAGTTTGATTGTTTCGTTTTTAGCAGTAATGAAGAAGCGGAGATATAGACGGAATATTTATGTCTTTCAATAAAATGAATAACTTAACTTCTATTGCTATTATTTATTGAAAAATATTGTCACATAAAAATAACTTAATTTCGTTTATTTATTTATGCCAAACATTATACATTATTAAATTGGTTTTTATTTTAAACGCCTAGATCAGATTTTAATTTAAGAAAAATAATTATATTCGTACATATCTATTGACATCAGTATTTTATTGCATTTTTTAATTTAATTGTTTTACGATTACCACTAGAAATATTCTATTAGAGCTATACTCATGGTTAGCAACCAAGTTTCAAGGAGCGATACACGGTTTGGCGGAAATCACACTATTTATATGAGCATTAAGTTGATAGCGGCTTTGTAGGAGGTTCGTATAATCGGCCAGAAATAACAGCAATATGGTGCTTAAGTTGGAGGAAATGACTTGAGGTTTAGTAGGATTGGATGCTGTTTTACAGTTGTGGCGCGTCGCGCCGCACCGACTCGATTTTATTACAACATTTGTATTAACTTGCAATGTTCGTATGTAACTAAATACTTAAGTAAGTTGTCCTTCAAAATTCGCAAACAATTTTTCCACCACTTGTTTATAAGAAGCTTCTGAATTACATCTCATCCTTTTATCAGTAAAAAGTAGCATAAGTAGTAGTGATTACGTTAGACAAGAAACATCTTTGGAATTGTACATTTTGTTTCACCAAACAAAATGTTGATTCATCATCATCATCAGCCCGTATAACATCCACTGCTCAACGAACATAGGCCTCCTCCCGAGGGACGGTATTTGCCATAGTCACCACGCTTGGCAGGCGGGTTGGTGACCGCAGTATTTTGCTGTACCACACAAGGAAACGCTGCTATACGATTATTATAGATGTTGTTATAGCAATCGGGATCAACGGCTTAACGTGCTTTCCGAAGCACGGAGAGTAGTCCCTCAACCAACCAGACCCGGAAAGAAATTTAAGAATTTACACAAAGAGTTCCAGTCCGGCATGGGGAGCGAACCCACTACCTCCAAGATTTAAAGCGAGCCAAATACCGCTACGCAACGGAGGTTGTCATAAAATTAAATTTAAATACCTATATAATCTACAAGGTGGACTTTATTGCTTACTCTGACGACTTGTATAGGGTACTCGACAACTATTCATAATGTTATACTTTTAGTACACGTTCATATATTAAATTGTTGTTTACAACAATTTCCTTTTAACTATTTGAAAACATTACCTACTCTGCATCACATAATTAAAAGAAAACTTTACTCTTTAAAACAGCAAAAGCTCTAAAAGCGTTAAATTAACTACGCCACAACCCGAACTCTTGACAACGAACCAACTAAACTTAATTTCATTAATAAACAAAAAGCAGTCCGCAAAAGTCCGTTAACGACAAAATTAAGAAGTGTTCTAGCTGGAAACGTCCTAACTTTTTCATTGTGCAGTAAAGCTGGCAGTCCTCGCAACAGATAAAAACCGCCAGCAACAATAAACTACCGCTCAGTTTACTGCGTAAATAAAGACGGAACCATTAAGGTTTGGCCAGACGAACGCACGCTTGCAGTGACCTCTCCATGCGATAGAGATACTTAAACAGTCTAAAAACTGCTGAAAATGTTTCATTCATATGAGTTTTCTAAACTCATATGAATGAAAATATGAAAAGTAAACCATCATCATGGTGAACATTAAGTATCGAAACATTATGAAACACTAACAACCTCTGCCACTTTATCCATCCCGCCTTAGAACCTCTCTTGCCCTCCCGACCCTTCGGTCGCAAAGAACCTTCTGATGCCCTATAAAGCCCTAAGCCTGTCAGGTGTACGAACTGTAAAGTAGGGCGACAGTTGTACAAAACTTTTCTAAAACTTAAAACGTCATAATTCCTCAACCCGCGTGGAACCGAGGTCCAATTCCTGGAGATCCTGGATTCCTGGATTCCTGACATATTCTGTGAATCTAGTGTAATTGCATTTTTTATTTAATTTATTCTTTACTTTGGACAAGAATATAGTATGAGTACCTTTTTGATCTCCGACGAAGAATAGGGTACAATTTAAAAGCATTGATTATTTTATCGCCTAAGTTTTTTCCTTATAACAAGCTTCCAAAACAGACATTGATGAAAAGTCCAGCGATCTCAATTTAAATGCCGTAGCTGTTAAAAACATTTGCTGGGTTAGTCTGGCAATACCTTAGTCCGGCCGAATGCTGCAATGTTACGTATGGCTGTGAATGGACGCGCGCGCGTGCCAAACGGCGATGCCTCGGATAACTGTACATTAATTTACGTGTTCCGGAAATTTACGTGATATTAACGTAGAAGAATAACACTCGAGTATAGCACAGCTTAGCAGTCTGAGTTTAGATGAAAATGAAAAAGATATTTAACAATTTTGCATCCTACTCCCACTCATAGTTACTAACCTTATTAAATATTAGCAAACTGTGCTGCGGTTTTACCCGCGTTACTGTACTCCAGTAGGTCGAAGTATGATGTTTTGCTTATATGCTATTCCAGCTTATAAAGTTTCAGCAAAATCCGTGCTGTAGTTTTTGCGTGAAAGACTAACATCCATCCATCCAGACATATTCACAAAATTTCGCGTTCATAATACCTGTAAGAATGCAGTAAGAATTCTCTAACATTTTTAAGGTGGAACTACAATAGAATTTAGTTATATCATACCTTATTACACGGGTTACGAATCTTTGACACGTTCGGTAAACCTATCAAACCTACCGCACGCCGCGTCGTAATTTTAAAAAGTGAGTGGAAAATAATTGAATTACTTTTGCAATATTAGACCTTATTTAACCGTAGACAAGACGTTTTTAACCTTTAGCCTAAATCGGCCGAAAGTATTTGCCATAAACTAAGTTTATTTTTTAAAAGATTACTATCAGTTTTTTGCAGTCCACTAGTATTCTCGTTAACCCCTCGTCCTAACTCGATACCAGTGGTTTTACGTCGATAGTGTAATCACAAGATCACAAGTCAACAGTAGAATTGTATAGAAACGTATTCTTTATAACATGACCACTTATATTCAGCGCTAAGACTTTGCTCAATCACCAGTCCTGATTGCAAATCATAAATTCCTATCACCAATATTTAAATGACCTCCCATCTCATAACTACCATAACGACCACCATAATGCAACAATCAGGCAGAAGACAAAGCCGAGTTAATACTAGTGGCCGGCGGCCAAACGACCGACAGACTCGCCGTTACCGACACCTAGTTTATGTGTCGCCAATTATCGCGGCCTCTGTTTGTCCATCGGTGTATGTATCCGCTAAATACGAGTTGGTAATTGCGAAGGGAGTTTAGATACCAGCAGTCAGAGGCAAATTGTGGGCGTTATGTGCGGAGTGCAACTTGTAGGGTATCAAGTGGTAAGCTTCCATGCAGGAAGACTGTTATATTTTTAATGTAAAGCTGACTTACTTACTAAGAATTAGGTGAGATTACAACAGTTAGTGACTGGCAGAAAAATCTAAATAATAATGTGTGTTAGATTGCAATATATATTAATAAACATAAGTACCCAATCAATTTCTTTTATGTTAAACAAGGTAAATAATTATTAAGTAGGTATGTTTGAAAACATGTTTTATATGTTTATATGCATAAACTGAACCATGTTTTTTTGTTCTTCAAATATAGAATTACTGCATCATCATTTATGTTACATACATATTCAAGCAACTATGTATTTTAATTGGATATGTTATTTTTTAACTAAGGTTTTTCAATCTAATTCGATAAAGCTGAATTGAGAAATTCATAATGAAAGCATGCAAGCAATGTCCATAAATCTAAAAATAATTGTTTTCATCAACTTATATGGGCACATCATATAACAAACTGATTGAATCCTATAAATTCATTGCGCATCCTCTACAATTTACCCGCACGTCCAATCTATGGAATCTTATCAATCATCTTTTTTATAAATAGAACCCTTAAAATATCCAAAATGGTAATCGAGCACAATTTTGATTCCATGCATCGTCCCACCAATTATGTATTCGAGATGTATTCGATTGTTACAACACAAAAATCGATTCTATTGTATTCGAATTATAAATCTATAGAGGTGTGACAATCAGCGATAACAATCGGCAGTGACATCTCGATTGGATGCGGGTGCCGAGTCGACTACATATGAATTTATTTGTGTATGTTTTGATTGGAGATAACAAGTTGTGTAGTGACAAGATCTATATTGAATAATAATAATAAGTTTTTGGCATAGTGGGTTTATGGTTTTATATTTAACTAGTTTCTCGCCCCTCTCCCCTACAAATACGATAAACCGAATAAATATAAAAGCGCGTATAAAAGATAGTAATTATCTTTTTTGTAGATGGAAGATGCAATAAATATTCTATTAGATTTTTATATTATTTTATTATGATGATTCACAATTAGGCAAACGTTTAATTGCATAGCTCAATTTATTTTAACTGAAACTAACAAATCTCAGTACGTCTCGTTTTATATGCAGACAATAAAATTATTCAAAAAAGTTGTCTACAAAGTTTTATGCTCCGAACACAGTTGACGAATGTAACCGCCATCACTTATGTAAAGTGCTCCAAGTTCTCAAGTTGACGAATGTCACAACACGCAGGACTTGAATGTGTTTCACTTTATAACAATGGGAATGTGAGAAATCTCCCTTTAAGTGTTGGTAACAACAACAACAACAACAACAACAAAGTTAAAAGATTAAACTTTATGTTTCAATCAAAGAACTAGACGTTTTTCCTAAGCACAACTTGGTTCGCGTAGGTTTTTTTCTCTATACAAACTTGAATTGCCCGTTTCATATATTATTTAGTTTTAGTAGTTGAGTTATGAAAGGGATACATATTTCTTCCGTTTGGTCGAAACTACGGGTCCATTGGACCCCGGCATTTCTTAAAGGAGCTGTCCAGACGCCTAGTGGAGGAGTCAGATGACCAAAGCTCGGCAAAGGAATAAGCTTGGTAATCCAGCGTGGTAATGTAGCCAGTGTTTAGGGCACCCTGCCTGCGAGTGGCGGCCTAAAGAATGTGTTTTTTTTTTATAAATTTAGAATAGTTTTAAATGTTTTATTGTTCTTAGTAGTACTATTTTAGATTTTAATGAATAAAAAATATTTGACTGTAAATTTTGAAAAAAAATAATTATAGTCTTTGTCTATAAAATTGTCAATTTGGGTTTCTAAGTCCAATAGATTCATCTATGTGTCGTTTATGAGTCAGTTAGTAACTCAATTATGATACTGTTTAAAATTTATAAATAAATTCGGTAACATACTAAATAACATTGTAATTATCAGGAAAAATATAAACAATATTAGATAATATCAATACAAAAAAAAGGTGAAACAGCCGATTGCGAATTAGTTTTGTTATTTATTTACGCAACTAAATAAAGTTGTATTGTAACCTAATCCAAGTCAGTAGCCACCGGACAATAGTAGGCGTAATTACTTTCGCAGGTATTAATTACTTTAGCCTGTCTATTTATATGTTTTATTGTTAGTTGACAATATTAGTAATAAACATGAATGTCACATTTATTTCAAACAACTGCGTCATAGGATTTGTGTGAATTGCTGTTATTGCTTATGATTTGTTCTAAGTTGTAAACAAAACAATAAATAGTGATTGATAGAGAGCCAAATGTACATAAACCCTCACACATTTTCACACGGCAAAATTAGCTCTAATGCCTTCTTTATATGGGAATCTAGGTTGTACGAACGGGCACCCATAGGACATTTTAATGTTACTTTTAATTCTATTGAAAAAGTAAATTCACAAATGGATTATACTACTAAAACTAAATCATTTTGCTGAGTATTAATAACAACTAAAAATCACGATGAATTATTAAGTTTTTTAATATCAATTAAAATTCTGAGGGAAATATTAGCATTACTTATCCTTTTTACGAAAATTGTGCTGACAGAGGAGTATGAAATTTCGCATACTTATAGTTTATATAGAGAAGGACTGCTGAATACTCATATTTTCTTTAATTAGGTATAGTCGAATTTCAGCCACTAGGGTCCGGGGGCTGTTAGAAATTCGATCATAATCATAACAACTAGTTAAATACAAAAACAGAATGATATCCCAGCCTTATCAAATCTTAACTAATTAACTACCAATTACTAAGAGCATTACTGCAGCTACTGTCGTAACAGTTGCATAGACCAGGACTGTAATCTTTTCATCTATCGTTTTATGGGCCGCAACTAATTGTTTGACGGTCAACAATTGATTGGACCTTGTGAGATCAATTGCGAGATAATTGTTGTATTGCGGTTACTGTGGGACTGCACGTATATTTAGTAGATTGTGACGGTACCCGTGCAGTATAAAGCACAGTATACGAGCATCCCCACGCTTTATACTACCGCGTAGGTTAGGATTCTAATTGCTAGGCACCGAATATCATGCTGTTTGGATAATCATCGCGGGGTTTGAGTGGGTAAATGTTCTCCAATCATCATCAGCCTGTATGACGTCCACAGATGAACATAAGTCTCCTCCCAAGGGTGAGTATTTGCCATAGTCACCAAGCTTGATCGCAGTATTATGTAATAACACACAGGAAGTGCATCAGCCCCTTCCCTGGCATACAATTGCTAGATGTTGTTATATTAGGTATAACTTATACAAATCATCATCTCATCTTTATCTTTATTAATCGGGATCAACGGTCCCGGTGGTTGAAGACTCGGAAAGAACTCTTAGATTGTACACAAAGATTTCTTGTCCGATGCGGGGATCGGGCCCACGACCTCCGAGACCTAAAGGGGGACTTATACAGATCCGCCATTGAGCTTGTCCATCTCCCCGAGGTGTAAGTAGCATATTATTGCTATAGAATGGGAAGTATACATAGCTTTTCCCAGTACTCTTTTAAAAATACATTTGGAATTTCTATACTAACATTTTAAAGAGAAAATATTTGATTTTTTGTTGATACTCGATAAAATAAGTTTTAATTTATGAAGTTCCCACGAACGGATGAAACCGCAAGTTAGTTTTAATATAATTTTCTAGTCTTACATTTATTTTAATCACGACAATTTCAAATAAACCTTAGTACAAGATTGTTTACTCAAAGCTTAAGTCAGACAACGATTAGTTGCGTTACGTGAACTAAACCAACAAATATCAATCTCGTTGTAATCGTTGAAACAAATCTAACAGCTGCCACAAACAAAGAAGAAGGAACAAAGACCTGTCAATGTTTCAGTCAACTTTCATAAATAATACGTCTAAAATGATCGGCATTTGGGAGTACAATTATATTACAATCGAGAGGGACCAGCGCGGTGGAGACATTTATCTAGATTCGGGAAATATTCCTCTTACAGCACGATTTTTTTAAGCGCCAATGATTTTAGCCCCGTAAATATTCCACTTTCAGCACCAATAAGTATACATTTTATTGGTGCTCATTGTAAAACAAAATATATTTCTTATTCAGAATCAAATGTTATTTGCCTAGTGATGAGATGCATTTCTTTGCACTGAGGGCTCAATAAAAAAACCATATTTTTTTTTTTTTTTTATGAACTTAGTTGAACAATATTATACTGAAAAACAATATGAGATAATTGGCAATAAAAATGAAAAAAATTAATGGTGATAAGCTTACATAATTATATGACATATACATATATAGTGCATAGTAATATGAAAATATTTAGTGAGAATTTGCTTTGTTTTTTCAAAGATGCTTTAAAAATTGTACTTTTTGAATTGATATAATGAACATAATGATAAACAAAAATGCAAATTTTATCGATACATTTACTATACTTATACATTCCATTACTAGAAAAGAAACGTCTTTACCATATATGCTGAATGAGTAATAAATATAAATAATTTTGCCCACATTGAGCACCAAGCTTTTAGCAATATACCTTTGGTGCTAAAAATGAAAAACTGGTGCTGAAAGAGGAATACTCCAGATTCGGTTAAGTGCGTCAACAACCAGCCGCTAAAGATAGTAACGAGTTGAGAGAAAGAGGATTAACTTGTTATAAATGTTGCAACTTTTCAACTTTACGTCTGAGTTAATGTTGTTTAAATAAGATTAGAGCCTAAAATAGGAAATTTGTTGTTATTGCTTACACCATTGTCCTATTTCACATTTAATATTTTAATACATTTTCTCTTTCTCCTACCGTGCTCTTTGTTACTTGGGGACTACTGAAAACTACAGACTTAACGCTAAAATAAAAGATTATTCAATTAGTTTAATAAGAATTCTAAGGATACATGCAGTTCGTACCTAGTGTTATTGTTAAAAAATGTGGTAAACTAACTACAAAAGTTACTAGTTAAGTATATCAAAATGTTTTCAACACAAATTTCTTTATAAATATATGCATTATTGCATATTGCTTTACAGATCCTACGCTATGGAAGTAAGTAAAGTATGATTTTTATTATTTTTTAACACCGTTGCTCGTAAAGCTGATGAAATTCCACCGGTTTTAAATATGTAAAGCGGGTCATAAAAAACGCGTGTGTTACCAAAGCAAATAGTTAAGTTATAGTCCATACAAATTCCATAACAGTATTATTTGCCATTTCGCGCGCTGTTGCTATTCAAATTTCGAACTAATCGCCGCGCGGCGCCTGTCAGAAGGCAGCGCTAGCGCGCTGTTAAAATGGTGGGAAAGCAACAGTGTGCATTCACAGATTCAGTTTATTTAAAATAAAAAAAATCAGTTTATTCGGTAATTTAAAAACTTGGCTGCATGCTCTAACGTCTTTGCCAACATTTTCATACAGCTACGGCAGAAAATAATCCTCGCGCTATTTTTCTCAAATTTTCTTTTCTTTGTATTTGTATTATGAAAAATTATTATTTATTCTGTTTCCTCGCAAATGTGTTAAAAAACGTCGTACGATATACATGCGTATTGGTTATAACATGCTCGGCTCAATTACGCCCTCGCCTTCGGCTCGGGCTGAAATTCCGCCTCGCATGTTATAACCATCATAACGCACTAATATCGTAATGTACTATTATTACACTTGTTTGTTATTATCGTCCAATGAATTAATTATTATTGATAATGTATTTACTGGATCACATTTAGTTAGTTGTACATTTAGCCGGCACAAGGACAATTTATAAGCACATTCCTCTGTGTGCTGTACTATCTAAGCGCGCGACTGCTCTCAGTCGCAAGTACGTGCTCTATCGTCGTCGGCAATCGCCAATCCGATCCGAGAGTTAGATTGTTCGCTTTAGAACATACAAATATATTTTACTCTTGTTATATTATATTTATTTCGTACTAGCTGTCCCTCGCGACTTCGTTTGCGTAAATGGCGGTTTCTCCATAAAATATAAACTTCGATCCCCCGTTTCATCCCTTGGGGCGACTTTAGAAGAATAAGCTGGAGCTCTGCTCGCCTTTATGCCCGGTGAAGTAGCAAAAGCCTCGTGACTAACTACATAATATTATTCCGTTCGAAAAAAAAACTTAAGAAGAACAGGATTCTTCTAAATTTCATTCTGTAGATTCGGTGTGTTGCGCGTCAAAGAATGACAAAATATAATGCATTTTTATACTTTTTTTATCATAGTTTCAATTTACAATATTAGAACTCCACCAGTTTTATTGTATGAATCGATATAAATATTTGTTAGTACATTTATAATGTACGATGCAATCTTAGATATTATTGTTGGTATAAGAAATATATTGTTTTATCGTGATATATGGCTTTTGCGTGCTTGTTCAAATCCACGTTGGCCTTATCTTATAAGTTTGGTTTTAGGTTAATTATAGTAGGTTTTGTACTTTCTGTAACGATACATACACACATATTATATATTCAGTTGCAAAAATTGAAATTATGTATATAATATGTTTTTTTAATATTATTAATATCTTGAAATAATTACTGAATGTTTCTTATTTTATTTGACTAAAATTATTGTAAATCAAAAACATTATTTACATTACACATTTACAAATTAAAAAACAACATTTAAAGCATATTTTATTTACATCAAATCTAATTTTTATTTTATTCTAAAAAATCAATAATAATGTCAAAAAATCGTTTTTTATTATAAAAATCAAATAAATAAAACGATATCGGAACTCTATGGTCCTAAAAAGTATTTAACAAGTAATGTACAATACTAGCTTGACCGCATAACCCCTAGGAGCTTCATAATTAAATATAGCCTTCCTCGATAAATTACCACTAACCTAACCTATGTAACACTGAAAGCATTTTTTAAATCGGACCAGTAGTTCCTAAGTTTAGCGGGTTAAGCAAACAAACCATACTATTCATTCTTGTATTTTAATACTTTTCTTTTTAATGTAATGTGTGTACATAAAGTAAATAAACAAACAAACTCTTCAGCTTTATAGTATGAATTTAAAGAACTCAAAATGGAACTCCGGTACCGGAATTTTGGAATGGCTTGATTGCATTGTGACCATAGAAATTACATCATAATTTATATCCTATCACAAACTTAATGTCATTCAATTGAAATCGATACCTGTAAAACCAGAATTAATCTATATTAATCTGAAATTTGAAACTCAACTGACAACTATCTGAGCAGATTTACTTCAAATACTCGTATATATCTGCTATTGTTGTAAAATCTGTAACATTTATTTGTACTGCCTCCTTCCCCGTGTGGTTTCCGGCTTAGAAAAGACCATCTTCCTATGAGTATCGGCGACTGGACGTACACCTGTCGGATGGGCAGCAGCATCTCTCAGCTCAAGGATACTGATCATCTTACTGCGATAACCAATCCGCATGCCAAGCGTGGTGATTATGGCAATATCCCTAAACATCCTGGCTGTTGCTTAGTCGTAAACGGGCTGATAAATTAAAGTAAAGTAAGTAAATATGTCGATTGGAACAGAAGTGCATACTCTATTAGATTTACTGCAAAACGATTTCAGTATAGCATTGACTTTTGCAACTATTTTGAAAACACTCGAGCAGTAAACTACAGTTCTCATTATTCTCAATTCGAATGTATATGACGTCATTTGATAGTATGTTCCCTGCGGATTTACAATACAATATGGATTTGTGATTTATGTTTCAGTCTCAATAGATAAACGTTGACGATAAGATCGCAACGGCAATAAATTGGCCACTTGCAAAATGTGGACAAGAGCTCTAGCACGCTTCCCGTACGATTGTACCCGATATACTGAGTTAGACAACGCACGGTGCAAATTTCGAGAGGTCAGACACTTAATGTGGTAACTGGCAAAACGGAATCAGTTTTGGAAATCAATGTTAATGTTGCAGTCAAGACTCTTAGCCAGTCAAAAGTACTTTTGTCTAGCAAAATCAGTCAAAAATAGTTTTAGGTTAGGTTATGTTTAGTTAGTTTTGACTGATTTTGCTGGTTAAAAGTACTTTTGACTGGTTAAGAGTTTTGACTGCACTATTAACACCAAAAAAATGATTGAAGTAGTAAAAGTTATCTTTGTTTGTAATTCATTAATTTAAAAAAGCGTTACTTTTATAGGGATAAGTATTTCTTGAGTTTGCATTGTACTCATAATTACTCTACTCAGATAACCGAGACAGGCCTTCACTGTTCTCAACATACTCCAATCATCAAACAACTTTATTGCTGTTTACCCAAATCCACTTCATTAATTTCACGTTAATCTATGTTTACTTAAACTCAACTGTACAAAAGGAAATAAAGGGTCTTTGCAACAATATATCAGAACTATAACACCCTATTTAAAGGGGATGTTTGGATGTTTGTGTAGATTTCTAAGACGTCTCAATTCGTTGTGTTTGCTCCAGCGTCATTGTTTCTGTTTGACAAGGGGTATGGGAGATATTGGCTATCAACGGATTCATGTGAATTGCTTTTGTTGTGTGGGAGACGATTAAATTCTCTTAAGAAGGGTTACTGTATTAAGAGTACTTCGTTTACCTACCATATTGCTTATAGGAATACACTAACGCATGAAAGCAATAAAAAAAAAACTTTATAATACAAATTGTAATAATTAAATATTGAAGTTACCAACGACAAGACAAGACAATTTGAAATAACATTTGCATCAATTATTTATTTGCATTTGTAGTGTGCACTAACACACTACAAGTGGCAAAGTACTTTTTGAGATATAAGATCGCTTATATTAAAAGATACCATCGATAACAGTATATGAAAGGTCCAATATGAAAATTAAGTCCATACTACTTACCTTTCTTCGTTTTCATTAGATATTAAAAATATTAAATGACCCTAAAGGTAGAATTCAACAAAGATTAGATAATATAGATTTAAAGGTATTGATACTGGAATCATAAAATCGTTAATCATCATTTGTGTCATCAAGAGATTTTATAGCTGAGCATTATGGATACGATGTTGTATATTTGTACTCAGTTTCCCCTATTTTAGGGGTGTAGATGGGTCATACGCAAACATTTGCCCGAGCATTACCCAAGACCTTCACGACACGCGCTCCGCTGAGTTATTGAGACGTCCGGGTTTTAACACCAGATGCTATTTACACGTTCTCATGTTTATTAGTTTGTCCCAAGCTATTTGTCATCGGACCCGTTGATGGCAGTAATTTACACCGACATCATAGTGTTGATAGAATTATGTGTAGAAGTTTGGAGACCAAGTACGTTTTCGGAAACATTAATCTTACTAAAAGACTTGAAACTAAAAGACAAAACCCAAAGCCGCAATAGTTCGAGAATGAAAAGCTGAATCACGGATAAAAACATCCGTAAAGTTTTATTATAAGTGTGGGTTGATCCGACGCGTTTAAAGGATGGCCCGCTATCGTGAATGAGTCTACCTGATAAAGGGAAATGTCTGTGGAGATCAAACGTGAGAAATAAATGTTCTCGGCGCTGAACGGCGGCGGCGGGAGCAAGAATCGTTCGGCGGATCGGATCTGTGCGGGCGCGGATTTGTCGCTCCTATGACATTTGTTACTACCCCGTCCATAGTTTATTTGTCATTGTCAGGTTGTTCGGTTTCATTGCTTCGACACTTTTCCTGTTACATGTTTTATTTTTGATTTTCGGGGATTCATTTCAGGAAAGTGTTGATGTATGTTTTATGTGTAATGATAAAAACTTAATGCTAGAGTAGATTAACGGAAATATTATCCTTTAATTTTGGTAGCTAAAACTAAAGTTATAACTCCACGAAGCTCTAAGTGAATTCAATCCGTGTTACAATGTACACCACATTGAAACATTTCACAATAAGATTTTCACCGTTTTCACCGTTTCGTAATATATTTGAATATTGAATTTATTTTAAATTATGATGTACATTTGTAGCAAGGTAAGGTAATATTATCATAGTATGAATATGAAAATGTTAAAGATAAATAAAGTAGCTATTTTAATACTATCTTTATAATAATAGAAAATACCTAGTAATACAAACTTATACGAAACGCAGCGTTATATATGTGTTTATTACACAAAACTGCGGTAACCAAGCCGTCCGCCAAGTGCGTTAGCTATGGCAAAAGTCCTTCCTTGGGAGAGGCCCATGTTCAGCAATGGACGTTATACGGGCTGATGATGATGGGGTTGCATCTGCGAGGATGTTTGTTTGGTTTGTCGCGGTAAAACACAGCAATTTTTGTCACACAAAAAAAAATGTGTGACTGAATAACAAATATCTAATCTGTTACAATTTTTAAAAAAAAACCATAGCGTAATGATAATTGTTTTACAAATGTTACTGATATAGATAGAGTAAGCCTAAAAATATTTTTAAAACTTGCTACGAACATAAATGTAACTTGACTTAACATTTTATTGATTGTTAAATCATTTGAATTTATTGGCGGCGGCGCTACGCTAAGGAAAAAGCAGTTGAAACAAATTGTAAAATTAAAAAGCGCTTTTTGAATAAACAAGCTGAGAGATCAAAGCAAAAAAGAAGATTACTAGCCAAATGAAAGCAATTTATAAAAGCTACATAAACAGGCTAGAATAAATGAAATAGGGGAGCTGTATCTTTTTATTCAGCTCAGTGAGTGCGAACAAAGTACGATGCGTGGCCAGTTGGACGCGTCCCTTGCTTCCTTATCTTGATTCATTTTCTCGGCTAATATTTATTACTCTTGCTGTACTGGTGTTTACTGTTGTTACATACTATTAATTGTAGTCTCTGGCATTTGTTTATCCAAATTGTATATTAAGATCGATGACTTGTTTTACAGATATTTAATGGCCTTATGTAAAACGTTTTGATAACAAAAGATTTGCTAGTCAATAATCTAAATCCTTACAAATACGTTTGCATTTTGTCTTCATTTCCATATCCATTTGTTTCGTATAAATAATACGAATTAAGTTTCCCTTGAGATAAGCACAGAGATATTGTATCGATTGTCGTTAAAACGTTTTAACTAAACTCCAAATTGAACTCAAATATAATTTATCACCAGGAAATTATCTTTCATCTAAATGGTAACTCAAATATTGTTTATACATTTAAATACTAATCGTTACATCTAAACGCTATAAATTTTGAAAGCAATGAAAGTAAATAAGATTAACTCAAAATAATATCTGGAAGATAATAAAGATACTGTTTATAGTGGACCGGTACAACAAATCAGTAATAACCGAGTAGATGATAAATTTAAATAAATGAGTCAACCGCGTGGGCACGATAGGATCACGACATTCTTGCAACGGACTAATTTAGGGATTGGTCATTGATTCAATTATTGTCATTGTGTTTTTGACCGTGAAAAAAATATTGACCGCATTGTACGATTCAATGGTGTTACAACACGCGTATTTATTTCTTATGCTTAATTTAATATTCGGGAAAAATACAAAAATCAGAGTATGTAACGCCACTTCCATAACATTTTAAATTACAAAGGGTGCTTAGAAATGTTGAAAATTTTACGTATTATGTAAAGTGATACTAAACAAAATGTAGGTTTAACAGCAAATTTTCAAAAACTCTTGATGATATCCCAAAACCGTAATTTGCGTACAGAGTACGGTCAGCAACTGCTATCATTATAAAGGTAGCAGATAAACCTTTTTGAAATCTACTCAGTAAAAGCTGACGCAAGCCTAAAACACAAAATCATCAAAACATACGCGCGTATAAATTCCACAAACGACAACAAGCGACTCAGGAAAATTAAAGGCCGCCCGCAAATGTCGCGTGCAAGTGTTGACATGTCCAACTTTACTTGGCCTTTCACACATCTCTGTATTTTATCAACTTCGGCCATTAGTGGAGGATCTTAATGAACGGTCTGAGGTCTTATGAAATTGGTCGAGGTAAATTTTCTTAACAGCCCAGTTGTTGCCGCACTCTGGTCCTAAACACACACACCCTCTGTGGACAGATAATTTGTCCAAACTTTGGCGGCGTTAAAGTTTCCGCTTGCATAGTTTCTTTATCAGTTTATATCACAGCCCCAAGTTTGTGTTGACGAGAGGGATGGTCCGCCTCAAACTTATTGTTTAAATCGATAAAGATATTACGAAACTATTACAGAGACTTCCCACACCAATATTAATACATATTGTAGAATGGTTGTATCCATCGTTATATTCTTTATCTCAGTCAACCCACGCAAGAATTCTTATGCATTCATATTTATCACAAAATTGAGACACACATTTTTAACTCCTTATCACAAACCAATTATAGCTTGCTTTTTATCATTTTAAATTCCAAAAAGAAGTAATGAAAATAATAGACACCATTAGGAGAAACAGAAGTGTTCCCATCACGAGTGGGGCATTAGAAAGCAGTCTCTCATTGGTGTGTCAATGAAAACAGTATTATGTAGTTACCTACCAGTGTATCAGTTTTGGTCACGAGTTGCGACAACCACAGCGAAATAATTAGACAGACATAGTATATGTTTCAAGTTGTCGAGACTTGAAGACTCGACCTGTTTTCTGAAATTACACTTAGATTTAAACCAAAAAAATGTAGGCAGCTCATTATTAATTAAAATATAAAATTTTATCAGATTTAGCCGTAGGCTTCATAGAATAAAAGACTTAATTGAAGAACAAAAGTAAAGAATTACGCAATAACTGAACTTAGAATACCCAAAGCGTGAATGCTCCAGACATTGGTATCCGTGTAATTTCCTCTATAGCCCAGTCCAATTCTATATAATTTCTTTTCTGCGCCGGGAACAATGACCGCACTATTTCGGTGGGAATTGACACAAGGACGAAGTTACGCCACTTTATGTCCAACCCTTGGGTGTTGAATAATTTTATTGCGTGACTTCTTGTTTCTGTTTGTTTGTTGTTAATCTGTTGTGGATTTACCCGGTGTATGTAAACTTTTGTGTCCGGTAACTTTAATCTTTATGGAAATTAAGTGGGTTTGTGTAATTAGGTACGAATAATATACTGGAAAGGTTTTCTAAGTCCCACGGAATAAGTTGCCTTATATGGTTTACGTTATTAATTAACAGGTTTGTAATTATTTAACATATAAATGTGACTAAATATTTCTAATTCTAGTGTGAATTAATTATTTTTATTATCATACCAGGTCAATATAGTTAATACGCCAGTGTAACTGTTTCTAAGAATAAGGTAGTTTACGAGGAACTAGTACGATTGCAATTTACATAATAAGTAAATACTGCCTCTTCTCGATTATATCAAATGAGTATTAGTCATCGTCGTATGAGACAAATCATACATTAATTATGCGCAATTATCTGCTTACATCTATTTATCGTTTCGTCATTTATCTGCAAATAAAATAAGAATGAGGATCATGAAAAAAATAATAGGTTTGAGAACGGTCGTTTGGTGGCAATAGATAGGTGGTATTTCTCTATTTGTCAATTTTTATTATAAATAGAAAGCTCAAAAATTAAAATATACAAAAAATATAGTCTAAGGGTAATTTCGACTTAAATTTAAATTTCCATTGTTTGCAGATTAGCCCACATACGGCTATCGCAATATTTGCTTTGCAACTCCATGATTGCGCGCATCGCCTGTGATTTATGGTCCAAGCTCCTCTCTCGGCCCCGGCTCTCCTGTATTTTTATTGTTCTAATCTCCACTGTTTACAAACTATTGTACCATTTTAAAACTGTAAACTGCTTCGATACAACTCCCCTTTTATATTGCCCTCATAAATATAAAGTTTCTTGATAAGTGGCAACTTTTTGTAATCTTTAAGTTTAACAGTGGTACTATTTTAGAATTATGTCTATTGGTTTCATTCATCAACAAAAAAACAGGTTGATCAAGATTAAATGCGTTCAAATTATTAATAATGCTCATCAAGACGGTCTCAGATTTAAGAACCGTCTTATAGGACATGTGGGTTCCGCCGATAAAAGCACACATTCAGTCCAACCACAGCAGATTAGTATGCGAAGAGCTGAACCGAAAGCAATTAGACGTTTCGATTCCATCTGAATTCCAAATGGGTTCGATTGGGACAAATAGTTTGGACCCTTCAATAGTCGAACTGACGGCTGATGTTCTAATGTAATCACTTCAGAGGTTCGTTCAATTTGCGTCACGGACGAACTTCGATCAGTGTGATTTTGCGAATGTAATAGCGAAGTATTAAGCCCCCTTTATTGTTCGAACTTTTACGTAACATCACTGTGTGCCAAATTAGAACGTTGTGAGTACTTCTTCATTTAATGAAGTTATTTAGATCCACGATGCTCTGCTGCAATGAGTGTAGATTGTAGTACTTTCAGCTGTTTAGAGGCTGGTGCCTATGAGTTGTGTCCCTAAGTCATCTATTAAGGCAAACATTGGAAGACATGGGATGTATGAATGAATTTATAACCTACTTTCGAGAGTTTTAAAACATTACACTAAAACTTATACCTCTGATACAAAATAACAAAATTAAAGTGAAAATTATTGCTAAAATAACTAAATTAAGTTACATTTATTTTGCTTATTTCATATTTTAAATTTCCCACATTTAATGGAATAAACCCACAGAATCCAAATCGCAAACATCCTAAATTTAAAGAAATTAACTTAAAATGAAAGATTTAATCAGCAAGAGCGAGCAAGTAATAACAGTAAATATAAACAACCCGGGTGTTGCAATTTTTCCAAGTTCAATATTTATGGAGCACAACTCTAAATCGGAGTCGCCGAAGTAGGTGACCACCCGACAATTCATAAACAAGAAGCGGTTAGTTAAACATAGAGTAGCACACTTGTAGAACTGGCAACGTATTGTTGCAACGCGTTTAAGGTTTAAAGGTTTTAAATTTATAGATTATTTACTTTGTGAATCTTAACGACTACAAAATACCAATGTTATCATTAAGTCAACATTTTGGAAAATTATATACCAATGTCGATGCGGCGTTGCCGCGTCGGCGGCGAAGGGGTATGTGGGACTCGTCCTCTATATAGCGGTGGTATACTAGTCATGCCACGAGGAGAAACCGCGCATTGCAGATTGGCACCGCGGGCTGTCCTGGGCCACACTAGAAGACTGTTAAGCCAGTAACAGGGACGCCCCGAGTACTAGGGCGTCCCTTATTATGGAACCAATAACCAGACCTGACAAAATAACGAAATAATAATAAAGAAAGCTTAGTAAAATAATAAAACGTCGCTTTTTCTGTGTATAAGTTAACTTGTATGCGTATTTGAGTTGTTTATGTGTAGTGTGTACCGACAAAAAATAACACGAATGCCACTTCTACTAACACTTAGCTTGTATGGTTTCACACTTCTCCCCTTCCTTCACAACTTTTCCCAATTCCACCGTTTCCACCACAAACTGTAAATAAACGAAACGATCCGATAACGTGGCCGCTCCAATTTGGTGCGCGGACGAAGGGATATTTCACTTTCGTTCCATCCATACTATTTACATTTCGCGCCTTCGTTATATTTACGCCTTGATTCTACTGAAATTCGAAATTGGAATGGATTCAAGAAGGTCGCGATCATTCTGATTGGTCGAAGAAAATTGAATGTTCGTACAAACAATTACGATCCTCCTCAGAGTATCCGGCACATTGATTGATTGGTTAAGTTAATTATAGATTCTTTGGAAAGTGGCAATAAAATGGTAAGTACTTAATTAGATGAAATGAAATGAACGTTTCTCTAGAATCTTTAAAATGTTCCTACCTAAATTTTCTAAATGTTTTGTTGTTACACAAATATACTTTAAATTTAATTAATTTACCAATTTAAGACTGCACTGATGGCTCATTGGTTACGGTAGTTGCTTTTAAAAACTTAGTATTTTGGTTTCGAATCCAATCCGGGATAATTATTTGTTTTGTTGTTTGAACCATTTATAGTTCTTCTGAATCTATTGTGACCCAGAATTATACATTTTATGTTTGTTAAGTCCCCTGCGATACAGGGATTTATTTTCCTAGTAGGTACTAGGGAAATAAATCCCGGGGACAGAAATCAGGGACAGACTTTACTTAAAAAAAAGGTAAATCTTCTCGTAAATAACCTTTTCTTTCAGCGGGTACAACTTGCACAACTTATAAATGTAAATGCATTAAGACCAATTAGTCATCGGCCATTTAGTGGTCAGAATTCCGCCGTAATTCATAACTGCTGCTACAAAATTTCCCTTTGCAACAGATGAATATTAAGCAAGCTGTATTTAAACATACATTTCTAATGTTTAAAATTAACGTTCAAAGCTTTCATACATTTATTTCTGTAGTGTTTGATCACAGGCGAATATATTGACTTTACCAATATGTAAAAGTTTTAGTCTAATATTTATAATTATTTGCCGTGTGGTTTTCGGCTTAGAATAGACCACCCCATGTCCTCCCATGGGTGTCGTAAAAGGCGACTAAAGGACATGGCTGATGGATGGGCAGCAGCATCTATTAGCTCAAGGTTTACATCTAACTGCGATCACCAATCCGTCTGCCAAGCGTGGTGATTATGGCAATATCCCTCTACGACCCTGGTTTGCCAAAGTCTGTTAAGAAGAGACCCATGTTCAGCTGTGGACGTAAAGGTGCTGTTAAAGTAAAAGTTTATTTCGTCATTGCCGTCCCCTTGAGGGAAACATTTAGTTATAAAAAGATTAGTCACTTTTAAAAGTTTAATGTCGCGGTTCGAAAGCAACACGGATGAATCGTCATGTCAATTATTAGCAAATAGCAACTATTAATAAGATATCACGGAGCATATATTTCTATCTTAAATTGAATATTTAAAAGAAACGCTACGTGTATAGCAAATTGCTGTTTCAATGAAATTTTTAATAAGTTTTATCTGTGGTAAATAAACACCTGTACATACGATTATGTTTATTATAATACTGTGTGGTGGTGCATAAAATTACTGCTTAAAATTACGCACTGGTAAAATTACCAGTGCAGCGGCACTTATCTAGTAATATATACACAATTATAAACACTATACAATGTTCTTTACATCTTCAAAATTAACTTGCCGTAGTTATTTAGGCTCAACGCTATAATACTTCATTTTCTGCTTTACGAAACTTTATAGTCAAAAATATCTTATGAGAAAAGTAGACTCCGCAAACTCAACTTTAACAACATTTGGGCTCAATCCTTAAATTACCCTTTTGCTATTCCGTTACCCATTTAAAACTTTTCTATTCGTTGAGCTGTATATCATCTAACTTCAAACTCTCTCAATATATTATTTATTGTGAAAGAGTTTAAAACTTTGAGGATTCTCAAGCCAAGTTGAAAACAAACATCATTTTAATTCACCTCCAAAGATTTCCCTTGACACTCGTCGACCTTCTATAATGATTAGACAAACTTTAAATTTGAACACGAATACTCTAAGGGTAAAGTTGGCTGTAAAGGAGCCATCGAGTTACTCAATTATTCAAAAGAGTACGAGATTAAATTAAAAAAATATAAACTGTCAGCAAGTAGGGGTGTCTTAAACTCAGCGTTTGACGAAGTACAAAAGTTTAAATTAAATTTATAGTCGCGGGAGAGATGGATGGGCGCGCGCCGCCCGCACACGTCCGGCGCGACGCTGCAGCACTGCTAAATAACAACAATCTAGTTTTAATTGCAGCTATTTGTCTCCGCTGCGATGTTGCAGATTGTGCCACCGATCCCACCGATTTTGTATCCTCTTAACGTATTAATTACCGTCTTTACGAAAAGTGAACAATCACGACAGAATTTTTAAATGATCCAATTTTGATATTTGTAAAAACATCACGTTCGGGCCGTCGCTAAGGCTTAAAAGCAGTATTTAAATATTCAAAGTCCATTCGAAGTGAGCATTTAAAGCCCTTGAACGACGACGCATCAAAAATTATGACTCATTAAACATCAAAACACTTTTTTGAATCCTGTAAATATTGCATTAAAATTTTATGAAATCCAATTATAGAATCGTAACTTTAAACCGAATTGTAATAGCGCTCGTAAATAATGTTCATAAAAATTTTGGAATGACCATTTAGATGTGTTTGTTATTGATAAGGGCGCATTAGAGGCCGTGTCTTATTAGATCGGTATGCGCGGGATGACCGGTTATCAGGATTATCTTTTAATTTTATTATGAGTGCTTTATTACAAAGGTTTGTAATGCATATCAGGGCTCAAGTGGCGTGGCGTTTTTTGTGGCAGTCGGCGCTTGCGGCCGCCACTCGGTTTTTAATGACTCTATTAAAGAGATTAATAGCTTCTATCGTCTAAAAAACATCCATCCGTTTTTTATTCTTTACAAATTTAATTAATGTCGATAAGGATCTAACTGGACCTGTGTTAATACGGCTAAAGACTATACAATTTTATGTTTCATTATTTTATTAAATTGGGAATATTCCTTTACGAAAGTTAAAAAAAAAATATGCATAACTAGCTGCGCCCCGCGGTTTTCGCCCTCCAGTGGGTCGGAGCATGATATTTTGTAGCCTATATGTTAATCCAGCGAATGAACTATCCGCGTGCAAACTTTCAGCCGAATCCATTCAGTAGTTTTTGATACAAAATACAATATTATTATTATAAAAACAAACGAACAAACAAAACAGGTGTTGGGCATGTTTACTTCAATGTAGCTAATCTGCAAGCAACAAAGTCAAGATCATTACATTGTTTCAGAATCGTGATCGCCCATCTCTCATCGCTAACGATGCTCAACGTTTTATCAAAATTACATTAACAAACAGTATCACGTTGACAAATTGAATGCTTTCTTGCATCAATTTACATTTGTTTAGTTTAAATTACGCAGTAGGTTTTACTTTGTCTCTGTCTATGTAAATTCGTCTTTAACTTTGAGCTCTATCTGTATTACAAGATGAGACAGCGTAACTCGGAGTTAAACTGGTGTTACGATTCAGTATCCCAGTACGGGGGTGAGCGACTAACTGGATTGCGTCCCCCCTCGGTTCTTCCGCGCGAGCTAGCGCCCAATTTGGCGGCTTGCTCGGCCTGCACGTTTTTGCACACATCCCCTTAGTATGGGCCTTCCAACTCGCAACTACCACTCGACTATAAAACATGCCTCGGCACGCCATGTAACTTGATTGCGATGAAAAAAAGTTTGCCAATAAAAGCGCCAGTTCGATTCTTGAATCGTTACCAGGGCAAGGGAAAGGTTAATGATCGGCAACTTTTTGTTCGATTGTGTCCATTCCGTAGGTACAGTTAATTGAACCAGTATGGAAATATACAATATTTTCAGGCATTTCTGTTAATGATTCCACTTTGTCACGTTCCCAAACTTAATAAATTTTGACACATAATAAAAAGCTATCCGAGCTTTTAACGCTAATGCAAGTTTTTATAAAGTCGTAACCAAAAATAAAAAAAACATTATGTGTGTTATGCTAGAGTCTGAATCCTACTTACTTCATACATCAACACATAATAAAAAGTACTAGACTAAAATGTATTCAAGAAGAATTCCCAAAATGCTGACGATATCCCTGCTCCCGGTCGCGTCGCGCACGCCTCGTTGTCTGCGGAGCTGCGACTTGATCCACGGATCAGCTAGTCAGTGCCGTCAGTGGCGGTCCGCCTGCCAACCCGACGGTACGTCCCTACGCTCTTCGCGCGCGAATACATCGAATTCAAACACGATCACATCGTGTACAACGACGACTGTTAAACAACACTCGGATATTTTCCGTGTTTCTTTCATTTTCGCGTCATTTTCTTTGGTGTGTTTTTGTTTGTTTGTGTTCCGTTTTTCAATAGCCTATATAATACACGATTTTGTTAAAGAATAGAATAGGTTGTTACCGTGAAAAGCTTGCGACCGGACGCGGCTATTGTGAGTACAATGTATCACTTTACCGCAGATCGGGTTGAACGTTAACGATGAGAATATTGAGGAAGATGCCGCTGACATTCCATTACGAAGATAGATGTTGTTCATGAGGTATAATAAAATTGTAAAAATATGATATTGAAAATGGGAGGGAAGTCGCCTCCGGGCACTAAGATCCAGCCGGAGAAAAAGGAAGAAAAGAAGGACACGAAAAAGAAATGGGAAAAATGTGAGGAGAGGTGTCCGGGGGACCCTTGGGCGTACTGTGTGGTTTTATGGTGTGCGTGTGCCATGAGCCTGG
The DNA here is from genome assembly GCA_947037095.2 of Nycteola revayana. Taxonomy (NCBI): domain Eukaryota; kingdom Metazoa; phylum Arthropoda; class Insecta; order Lepidoptera; family Nolidae; genus Nycteola; species Nycteola revayana. The sequence goes on along the minus strand of OX344859.2, from coordinate 13,889,622 downwards.
TGTCGAGCGGGTACTCGCTGTACAAGCAGCAGGGGCTGACGGACCGGCTGTCTCTGCTGGAGGAGCAGCACCTGGCGCTGCGCAGTGCGGTGTTGGAGCCGCAGCAACCGCTGGTGGAGAGACTGCGGCGCGAGGTACTGGCGAGGCCGCCGTCCTACTGGCGACCGAGGAGGAGCATCCGGGATTACGGAGACTGTGGTTGTCCAGCAGGCAAGTACAAACATTATCACCTATTGACATTAATACAATTATGCAACTAAAGAGATAGGTACAAACAGTGTATGAATTTGAAGAGCTCCTAGTTTGTTGTCCTATGTAAACAAAGTGATTAACTTAATATAAAGCCTCTATGTGCTACGTAAATTTAAGTAAGTTTTCCTCTGTTAAATAAACAATATTATCTCGAACTTAAAATGTAAATATTTACGAGGTACTTACCTAGAATTTAATTTTTTTTCAATAATTTGACATGGATTTAGAAGTATTCAGTAAAACTTGTACCTAGTTTGTTATGACCTAAGCACACCACGTTTTTTAAACGCGCCTTCGACGCGCGTTTTTGAAACGAAGTACCTACCTACTGACTTGCGTGCGTATCGGTACAAAAGTCAGTACCTACTTTGTTTCTAAAACGCACGTCGATGGCGCGTTAAAAAAACGCTGTGTCCTTAGGCCCTAACAAACTAGGTACAAGTTTTACTGAATACTTCTAAATCCATGTCATAGATACAAAATATAGGTACCCTATATACAATATCACTCTCATTAGTAGCTAGGTACCTACTAATGAGAGTTAGTGAATTTTTAGGGAGCAGTCTCTCTCCAGGAATGAAAGAATTTCCAAAATCGGTTAAGTAGATAAATCACTACTGAATCGATTTTGGAAATTAGAGATAGAAAGTCGCGTTATTTGTGATTATCATACGCTTTACTTTAAGTCAAGGTTCCCACGACCCCACTGTATCTACGCGGATCAAACCACACGGGACAGTTAGTTTTAAATGTATTAGGTATACCTATAATAAACATAAATAATATAATCATAAACGCTTTCCGTATGATTTAACCAATTTAAAATTTCATGAATTCCGTTGAACCATCATCTAGTGAATAACAATTTATTATTCATCATAAATATCATTATCATGATTAATTACCACGATTTTATTATAAACAATGTATAATTGAAATCAACTGAATCAGTAACGAATTTATTAACGACACTGATTTATGCATGACACATTCCCAACATGCTGTTAGACACTACAAATAATAGATGAGAATGATCGAGTTAAACGGCTCTATAAAACAACTAGCTTCCGCGCGCAGTTTCACCTGCATAACACGACTTCCCGTGGGAACTTCATAATTAAAATATATTAAAACTGTAAAGGTCGAATGTTTGTAGGTACATAGAAAAGAAAACGCTTAAACCTGAGTTAGGGGGATGTTAGAAGTAAAATCAAACATAAATCCAGTTTTTTTCGTTGTTTTTGTTTCTTTGTCTGTTTGTACGGGCTAATCTATGAAACTGTTGCACCGATTTAAATTAAATTTTGCATGGTGGTACCTTAAATCCCCTGTCAACATTTTAAATACTATTAATCACAAAAAAATAATGAGTTCCCGTGGGATAGTTAAATATAATAAATAGGCTATCTAACACTGAAATGATTTTTCAAATCGAAGACTTCTAAGTTCCTGAGATTATCGCGCTCAAGCAAACAAACTTTTTAACTTTATATAATATTAGTATAGATACATTATTTTTGTACTGCATCGAACTGCTACGATTATAACGTTTAAAATAACATTGTATTAGATTGCTTTAATAATATTATTGCACAATCCCTACAAAAATTGCCAATTACAATGAATAGTTCTAAAATAGCGTGTTTCAAAAGGGTCTGCAACCAACTAACACTTCATAAAAGGGGCTGCGAGCCAATCTTTCCTAAGCTATTAAATTTTTTCTCTGTCGTCCGCAACACCCGAGTTAATCCCAAGTTGAAAGCTGTCACTAACCCCATAGTTATCTGGGAGGGAAGATGAAAAAAATGATAAACGCCGGATGGCAATGCGTGGTTGGGATAGGGACGTGCAATATAAGGGACCGATACGATCTTTTCAATCGTAATACGTAGATTAGTTCGGCAGAAAAGCCTTCACAAGAATCTTGGAGCCGTGTGGTTTTCGGCTTAGAATAGAACACCCAATGTCTTCTTCTGGATGTCGTAAAAGGCGACTAAGGGTCTTACAGCTGATGGATTGGCAGCAGCGTCTATCAACTGAAGCCTATTCACCATCTAATTGCAATCACCAATCCGCCTGCCAAGCGTGATGATAATGGCGATATCAATCAACGACCCCACCTTACCAAGGCTTGGTAAGAGTAGGCCTATGTTCAGCAGTGGACGTAGATGATTAACTTAATCGTTTTGCAGTGATTACTACCTCATATTAATACCTACATTAAATCTATAATAGTTCCATTGATAATTCAAAAATATATTTATTAGATGTCATTTTTGAAGAAGAAGTAGTACTACACTACTAGCAAACATGTTTCACTTTGAGATCTTCAAATTTCGTATAATTTTAAAGGAGGGAGCTTTTATTACAAGTTGTTGTTTGAAACGATATCGGCGTTGAATTTAAATGATGCAGTAAGTATTCCGTCCGCGGTTCACCGGTTTATTTATGACGATTACGAATCTTTTGTTTTCATTAGCAATTTGTACTTTAGCTAATGAAAAAAGTTCCCTACATTATGGAAAGTCACTGCCTCTTGTGTCTTCGTATCGGTAGACAATGAGAATACTTTCATTTAAAGCTTCTAAAGTAGGTACCAACGAATTGTACTTTATGAAATCGATCTATCAGTAGCGGAAGCTCAATATTAGTAAAGATAACTTTTTTTTAATAGTATACCTAGTTTGTGTCCACGACTGCGTCCGCATGGAATAGTTACTTTGGCTAACTCCGATTTTGAAATATTATTTATTGGTGCTCCGCTCCTATTAGTGTTAGCGCGACAATAACAGCCTACAGCCTAACTCAAGAAATGGGCTATGTCTGTATTTTTTCAAATTGGATCAGAAGTTACTGATATTAGCCCGTTCAAGCAAGCAAACTACATCTTCCGCTTTATATATTAGTATAGATTATTGAGACTCACTTTTCAACAAGAAACTATATAATAAACTTTCCGTCCCCTCTTCGCTGCCTGGCTAATTTTCACATTTGTTATTTACGCGTTTTCCGTTTATAATGAAGGTTAATGAGGCGTGGCAACAATATTTGTGCGTACGCGTTAAAACCGATAATTTGCGTTACTTTAGGTCGATAATATGGGAACCAATGGTCCGATCAATAAACCATAGGGTGGACTAGAGCGATAAAAGTGTCGCGTGTCGGTGACAGCACCGTGTTTATTCCGATTATTGGACCGTCGAGTGGAGTTTGTGGTATAGAGGGCAATTTACGGCAAACCACTTGACAGTTTTTATAAACCTTTATGTGATTTAATGCCATATTTTTGTACTAGCAATTCGCCAACTCTTAACTGATTGTGTTAAAATTACACCACCGTGCAAGTCATGTCGAAAAAACGTGACAGCAAAAATTACCTGATATTTTGATCTTTTCTTAATTGTGCTCGAAGTAGAGTCGAGAAGATTTTGTGGGTTAGTCACTATCTGGACACATGAGACTGGACATGAGTGTGTCCAGTTGGTGAAACTCGGAATTAGGATCACTTATTATTTCCTCATTATTCTACTTGTAATCATAGAATAGAATAGATTTTATATAAGATACACACGTTTTTTCTCATTGCTAGAATTCAACGAAATTATTTATTTTTCGTAGACGTACAATCGATGTACCTATGGAGCTCATTTTGCCATGTATATATTTATTAATCATTTCTGTACCCTAGAGAGAAGCTTGTTTTGTAAAAAACATATAATCTGTTTTTAAATGTTGATTTAAAAAATCACTATGTACGAGTATATTTTTATCAATCAATATCTATGTTAATTGGCTAGGGCAGCGAACTTGCGATCATGTGGTCGCCGGTTCGATTCCCACCCATTGCACTGCCGACGTGAACCCATTCGTAACACAAACATTTGAGCTTAGCACGAGAGATTAACAAGTATACTAGTAGTGTGCAATAAACTCTGTTAGTAATCATTAAAAAAAAGTTATAGCACGTTTCTCTTACACTTGCTTAAGAGTTTTGTCGTTTGTTACATACATACATACCAACAGTCGGCAATCCTGGTCTCATTGAACGTTGTATGCACATCATTGTGATGCTTTGTATGCTCTTAGTACACTCGTAATTGATTGGGAATCTGTTAAATATGTGCAATGGACGGTAAATGGGAATAATGATGTTTAGATATTCTACCATAGAAAACTGCCATTGTACTTTTTAAATCGAGGCTTATTGTTATGGGCGTACAAGTCAATTTAGAACTAGATTTGAATGGCAGTTAGATCGTTTATGATAAGGTGAGTAAACTTATTACAACATCGCCAACAGCCCGTGACGAGGGACATGTGCTTAGTCCAGGTGTCGGAATATAATTTGTTATTTTACATACATTACATATGTAATAAAATTCCATTGAAATTACATTAAATATACCTATTTGTGAAGGGGATGTAGTTGTTGGTTCTGTTTCATTTACTTCAAAGAAAAACCTATATCTAGAATAAATACAATTAAAGTGTGTATTTGTTATGATTGAAGGGTATTAAAAATACTTTTTTTACTATCATCTCAGTAACGGCTGGACCGATTTAATAAAACTTTAAAAATGTTAGAGGTAGAATGCAAATTTAATAAGGTAATTATAGTACACTTTATTGGACCAAACTTACAATACATGACACATACAAGTAGTACAGAGTAATAATAATAATATCTAGGGACAATGTCACACAGATCATCCTAGCCCCAAACTAAGCAAAGCTTGTACTATGGGTACCAGGCGACGATATACATACTTATATAGATAGATAAATACTTAAATACATAGAAAACATCCATCACTCAGAAACAAATATTCGTGCTCATCACACAAATATTTGCACTTACCGGGATTCGAACCCAGGACCACCAGCTTCGTAGGCAGGAGCACAACCAACTAGGCTACGGTGACCGTCAAATAAAAGTGAGAATAAAATGAAATAAATGGAACTGCAATCGGCGAGTAAAACATATTCTACTTTTTAGTTTGTCTGTCTGCTTGTCCGTATATTCCGCCTGATCTCCAAAAAGGTAGGTAATATCTACTACTATCTACTCAGACGGGACTTTCATTGTTAGATAGCTAGTTAGTTATCCTTATTTTACGCGGGCATGAGCTAATCATCCAATAATAATATGTGAAATCTATTTTACAAGAGATTATTTTACAAGTAATGTTATCATTGTCCCAACAGCAAGATCAAAAAGTTCTTTAACGTGAATGAGTATTTGTTTGTTTGTTTAAGTAATCAAATATCATTGATCAAATGTTAGGTAGGTAGGTACAAAATATTAATTAACAGGTCCTCCTAAAATATATCAAGACAAAACCCCTGAATGGAGTAACAATATTATAATAACACATAATTGGTGATCAGCTCAATATTTCCTAAACAAACGAAGGTTTGTGTAAACTGCGGTTCACAAACTATAATCCGAGCGAGCAGTTTATATCGGGATTAGTAGCTGAGTTAGTGACGTCTTACTTAGAATATACTAGCGGCGTTTAGTTCGTCCTTATTATGGTTACGTTGTAGACTAATAATACCTTTATGTAGGTACCTAAAATTGAGATACAAACTGAGGTATTCCTCGAAGCGCTACCATTTTGAGGCGCTCCTAATGAGGCGCTCCTGTTTTATTCCTCGGAGCGCTCCTTTTAGTAGCGCCGCCCGATAGTAATTAAAAATATAAAAATTGAAGAAAACCTTGAAGCCCACCCACGTTTAAAAATAGGGAAGTGCATGAAGTAAACGTAATAAAGTATATCGATGATTTTTTTAAACTCATTTGTGCATCATCATCATCGAAGTTGCTTAACCAAAAGTTAAGCAACTTAGATGATGATGGTGGCTTCAAGGTATAAAATTTTAATATTTTAAATCGCTTCGAGGAATAAAAAGGAGCGCCTCATTAGGAGCGGCTCAAAATGGTAGCGCTTCGAGGAATACCTCTACAAACTAGCTGAGCCCACGTAGAATTTCACATAAAAGTTATTTAAGTTACTCCTTAGGTATAACATCTATCTGCCAGTAAAAGACCCATTAAAATTGGTCCAGACGTTCCAGAGATTATCCAAACAGACACAAATTACAATTATAAAAAATTAAATTTTTGGTAAATGTTCCGTAAATACATTCCTTTGTTGGTGATCGCAATATAATGTCGTATGGTCTTAAAACTGAGGGAAACGCTACTGCCCGTTTCTTGGTATACGATAGTTATAGATGACATATCAATCGGGATCAACGGCTTAACATGCTTTCCAAGGCGTGAAGGTAGTCCCTCATCTAATCAGACCCAGAAATAAAGACACAAAGATTTCATGTCTGAAACTACGATCTCCAAGACATAAATCATTACGGAGGTTGTAGAGAATTTTTTACATTATCAGTCACTCTAGCGACTCGCTCCCGCTTCGCAAGGGTGTAATCCTGATGTATTATACATATAAACATTTCTCTTGAATCACTCTATCTTAAATAAACCGCATCAAAGTCAGTCACTTAGTTTTAAAGATCTAATCATACACAGGGACAGACGGACAGCGGGAAGCGACTTAGTTTTATATTATAAAGTGATCGTTATAATCAGTTTTAGTAAACCAGTATGACAGCGCAGCTTTAGCAATCCGCGATTATTTACTCCCAGTTGGTATAACTAGCAGGCTATGCAGCAATTATACAAGTTTTTGTCCGACTACCCTCCAAGTGCATAACTAATCTCTTTAGTTAGTTCTACTATTGTGTGCCGCAAGTTGGCGCGTGTGTAAGCACTGACAGTGGCCACTATTGTCTGCTTTCAAAATAGAGAAGTACTTTGGAATAATTTGCTTAAATCTTTGCCCAAATGTAATACTACATTGGCGTTTTTGCACACGGTTTCAACCGGCAACCCTCTTCTTTCATGGGCTTATTGAAAGGGTCTATAATCTCTGAATATTATCTGAAAAAGAAATTGGAGACGGAATAGGAAATGTGTCTATTTTGTTGCAAAAACTGAGATTGCTTGAATTAGATAATAATAATAATAATAATATCTAGGGACAATGTCACACAGATCATCCTAGCCCCAAACTAAGCAAAGCTTGTACTATGGGTACCAGGCGACGATATACATACTTATATAGATAGATAAATACTTAAATACATAGAAAACATCCATGACTCAGAAACAAATATTCGTGCTCATCACACAAATATATGCACGTACCGGGATTCGAACCCAGGACCACCAGCTTCGTAGGCAGGAGCACTACCAACTAGGCTACGGTGACCGTAAATATTTTTAGTAAAATATACTGAAACCTTCCGATACTTAACCTTCCTTCGTATCGAGGATAATGTTCATATTCCATATAAGTTTGGTAAGTTTATACAATACTAGCTTCTCGCGCGCGGTTTCACCCGCGTAACTCCCGTTCCCGTAGCAACTTTATAATAATATATGGCCTTCCTCGATAAATGGGCTATCTAACACTGAAATAATTTTTCAAATCGAACCAGTAGTTGCGAGATTAGCGCGTTCAAGCAAACAAACTCTTCAGCTTTATCTACTATGGCAAATAACTCATTATTAGGTGGGTACCTTCTTTGCGTTTTTATACTCGTGATAATTTCTCAACGAAATATCCGATTGGAATAAAACTAAAAGTATTTTACTTCTACATAATTACTCTTGATAACATAATGCTTAATTTGAATAAGGATTAATATTACCATATACATTTAACGTAGTTTCTTTCTTCAGACGATTTAATATTTTTTTTATGAACATAAAAGCGGTTATTGTGACAAAACTATGATAGTTAGATATGTGCTCTCCCGAACTTTTTTGTAGATCTTAATAAGACCTACAAATTCGTTGAAAATAAAATATAGCCTATAACCTTCCTTGATAAATGGACTATCCAACACTGTAAGATTTTTTGAAATCGGACCAGTAGTTCCTGAGATTAGCCCGTTCAAACAAACAAACAAACAAACTCTGCGGCTTTATAATATTAGTATAGATTAAATGTATTGTATAAACTTTGATTTTCAATACAATACGAATAGTTACAATGCGAGGCCACAAAAGCTCACACGTCGTGGTGCGTGCCAAATTCCATAAGTGCATTTTCTTATTTAGATATGTGCAATTTTTACTTTAAAAAAAACATAGCTCCTCAAATAACTATGTGTAGCATTTGTCTATTAAGTCCTTAATAAACGTCAATAATATTGCATCATCATTTTTGCAGCACTTTCATTTATTAACTAATCAACATGTTTTTGTTGTTTCCCAAAACCTTGCAAATATCGCATATGGAACTTGTTATGCACATCGACAAAATATTGTTACTACACGTATTATAACTCAAATAAGTCATTATATATTTTTGATCAGTAAGTTCTTTTTATAATACTTACTTAAGCTTACTGTAATACGTCTGCCAAGGGTGGTGATTACGGCAATATCTCTACTCAACGGCTTGCCAAGGTCTTTCTAAGACCCATGGTCAGCTGTGGACCTCAACGGGGTGATAAAGTAAGTAGGTACCTAAGTAAAATGACTAAACATTGGTCTAATATTGCTCCTTACGTTTTCAAATGAACAATGTATTCATTAAAGAACAAGTAAAACAATTTTCGGTCTAGTTCTTCTAAGCTTCAACTTTAATTCATAAAATATTATAAAATATTTTAAGTAGGTTCTCTGAAAAATTAAGCTGTAATGAAATATTTGTATTTATTGATAGAATATACCACGATAATGTTCAACCATCTCGTTAGTCGAACGGAGATTTGCAAGTCGATGCCACTATTCTGATACAAAGCAATAACAATATCGTAAATAAGAGTAACTATCAAACTGTTTGTGATCTTAACTATAAAGAATGGAGGAGTTACGTCAAATTAATTGACGATAACAATCTCCCCTAGAAGTGATAGCATCGTATACGGGTGATAGCTACCATCAACAAGACAAATAGACTCGAATTGGATAAAAGCTTTAAATTAATATTTAATATGAATAATGTTAGAAATTCTTTCTATTTTTTTAAATTTTATTTACTTGACATATTATTCGATTTTTTTCCGGGTCTGGTTTGTTAAGGGCCTACCCTAAGTGCCTTGGAAAGTTCGTTAATCTGTTGGTACCAGTTGTTATAATATAACATCATCTAACTAATCGTATACCACGAAAAGAGCAACAGCGGCTAGCATATTACGGCCAAGAGTGCCAAGAGTGGTAACTGTGGTAAAATACCCCCTCGAGAGGAGACCCATGTTCAATAGTAATCGTTGTACGGGCTGGCAATGAATACGTACCAATTTTATCCTTTAACAGGCAGAGGGAATATAGGAACAACCATATTTTGAACTTTATGTACTTGTAATAAAGGTCAAAACCAATCAATTCTAAATATACCAACTGCCCGTTAAAGGTTTAAAAAATGCTTGACTTCAATGTCTAGCATGTAGTGGTAAATCTATTAAATATGCATGTTAATTGATCAGATTTCGGATACCATTAAACTCGAAATGGACATACTGTATTGATTAGAATATTTAAGACCGTGTACTATCTTACTGGACAGTTCAATATTGATGAGGAACACTATCAAATTGAACATAAATGGAGAAGAAAATTCAACGAAGGTTGCATCTCGATTTTAGTAAATTCTTATCACAGAACCTGCAACAAATTGTGAAATTATTGTTAAGTTGCTCCCCAGTTTTACCGTTTCCTATATTTCTATGGAAAATGACTTTAACAACACATTAGTAGCGATCTTATTAGATAATTGAAAATAACGATAATCTTACAATTACCGCGCTATCGTCCGACTGCGATCGCGCTCGACCGGTCGAAGCCAACAATTTTACATATATGAATGTTAACCTGAGATCTACATCATAATATTAATTTCTAAAGATATTAGAATTAGATAATATATTTTATTAAAACAGGTTAAGTTTTAGATCGGATTAGCTAGTAAATCATATGTTATGCGTGATTAAGTCTAATTACAACTAGGCATGAAATCAATCTGTGCATTTAGGAGATAAATAATTTTGATTGAGGAAAGAGATAGCGCTCTACAAATTACTAAATGAATGAAATGAAACGACAGCAACAAATATACCTACTTAGTATAAACCCGAGATAATATCTAACTATTCTTATGACATTCTTACTTACTTTTTAAAAAGTATTTTTTTTGGTTCAGTCTTAATTTTTATGGACGACCGGGCCACGTGGCTTTTGATACTTTACCGGACATATTATATTACTTTTATTAAGCAATGTATTGTGAAAATATTAACCAATCATAATTTGTTTATGTTTAAACTAGCTTCCGGCGCGCGTTTTTACCCGCATTACTCCCGTTCCCGTGGGTACTTTATAATAAAATAACCTATACTCTTCCTCGACTAATGGACTATTTAACACTAAAATATTTTTTCAAATCGAACCAGTAGTTCCTGAGATTAGCTGGTTCAAGCAATCAAACTCTTCAGCTTTATATAAAGTTTGAAATTGAATGTATTGAATCCATAAGGTCTCCATCTTGATTATACCGAAAACCCACAAAGTGGATTAACTTAGCAACCGCTCCAACTAAATGTGATTATTGAATATTATGGGCTCAGAAACATCTCAGTAAACCTACACATTGTACTAAATTGATTACGAATTCCACGGTTTGACTACGCTTTCACTTGTAAGGGATAGCTGCCGATTGATTGGGCACTCCCTTTGCCTATACTGAGCTGTACAAAGTTACGGGTTTGTTTAATAATAGGTACAAATATTGTATACTAGCTTATTGTGCAACGCGGTTTCACCCGCTTAGCTCCTTTTCCCGTGGGAACGTCATAATTAAATATAGCCTATAACCTTCCTTGATAAATGGGCTATCTAACGGTAAAATATTTTTTAAATAGGACCAGGAGACCCTAGAACTAGCGCGTTCAAGCAAACAAATCTTAATAAAGCTGGTCTGTCTAAAGCACGCAACACTACTGAAAATTTTGGGATGAAAATAAGACATTTGGCCTCGCATGTTAACTGGCACTCATTTGAAAATTATAAACCATAGAAAATTTACAACTAATTGCTATTGATACATTGATGCTACAGTTTCTGGGAGGAATTTATATTGAAAGTAATGAAACCGTAATAAAACCTCAACGGACAAATTCATTTTAGCAGTAAATTGAAATGATACCTTTAAAAATATTTGTATAAATTAAGTTTCTACTGTTATAAGGAATAAGACTAAAACATTAAACCTTTAGAATTAATTAGTTTAAGGACTGAGCAAATACTATGTGGAAAAATGTCATACTGTACTTGTTATTTTACCTTCCACGAAACACAAATGATATTTTAATTAATTACGTTACACTACAACAATAGCGATAGGGACCTATGAATTAAAATCTTATATTATGTATACTAATCTAAATTTGACCTGTGCTAAAGGTCCCGACCGTCGACCGCAATATTATGAAATAAACAAAACGCGGGAGGAGACTTATTTCCATAAAACACGTTTGCCCTACTTCACCTTCAGAAAACGCGTAGTAATCATGACACATACTATATCTATCATCTTTATTAATATTAGTGGGGTTCCCGGTTCAAACCTAATTGAATATTTACTCAAAGATACGATTACCCCACATGGAGGCACACACCGCCTTGTATTTATCTAGGCATGTCAGTTATTTGAGGTGTAATCTAATTGGATTGGTGTGTTGAAAGCAGCTGGTTAATGAGATTTGCGCAGTTAACGTGAGTTTTGATGAGTAAGTTTATAGAATGTTGTTCGCAGGGAAATCGACAAGTTAAAAGCACAGTGGTGGACGCTAACCTAATTCAGTCTTTAACATTTGATTTCCACTTAAAGTAATCTAGAGAGAAGTGTATATACTGACCACCCACGCCAGTCGCACAAAACTCACCTGAAAATCTTAAAAGCCATCATTATTTCACAAGGTTGGAGCCCTACTAGTCTTTATTTATTTATCTTAAACTTTCGCACATAGGTAACAGTACTTAATGCCAAAAGCATTCTCTCCCTGTCAACCATTAGGTGGTGTAGAGACAAGGTTGTAGGTGCATTGTGAGCACTTGTAATGAAATAAATTACCGTCTAGGTATACTAATTAACATAAATAAAACATTAGAGATATATATATAGGTAATACGATAACTATATTATAATACTATATCATTTCATATTCTATACCCGTGGTCGTCAAACTGCGGCCCGCGGGTCTCATGTGGCCCGTGGAAGATATTGGTGCGGCCCGCGGGCTAACGGTTTCTATAATGCTACTGAAGCAGCACACAATAAACAATTAAAATTTGCCGGCCCGCTGTGATGCCCTTCAATAGCATATATGGCCCTTGAACAGGAAAGTGTGACGACTACCTACTGTTCTATACTATACAGTATACATTCAAAGACGTGTACATAACGACAAATATATATAATGCATGCGATAGTTTATCGCTATAACGACTCTGCTAGCTTTGCTCTGACATGCTCACAGACCTTTATGTCCGATGTAGTATGCCAAAAAAAAAACAGAAGACACAAATGATTACATACAGTTTTTTGTGCTTGTGCGAGCACCGAATTCAGTATTCTAGTGAAGAAACATTTTAGAAATATTTATCTGTATTTAGTCATACAACAAAACTTAAATTTCTCTTTACAAGGATAACATGAAATTGCGAGCTCCAGCATTTCCAAATATATTACACAATTCTATTTGCGGAAAGCAATTAAACCGTGTAGTTTGTCGTTGACAAGATACATCAGTTAGCGTTAGTCACTGGTTCCTGGTACTAAAGTGTTACAGGAATCACAGCTATGCCATGACCTGCTCTAATTATAAACACTATTAACAGCTTATGAGATGTCAGGAATATAAATACTGCTGCATACCACCTGGTTTGTACGTGGTTGTATAAATGCTAATAAATAGGTAGGTGTTAAAGATTTAGCCGATGGGGATTTGATAAGAAACAAAAACAATATTTTTAATTAACCTCAAACATTGTACCAACTCTTCCTAGTAGTTAAACGCAGATTAACGACATTTAAAGTTACAGAACAATATCAAAATCAAGAACAATATAATCTTATATAAATAACTGAAGATGGTCCTACATAGCTTTTTTTGAGTTATCTGTCTATGCGTATATTATTATATCAAGAGGTAAAGTTTGTTAATAGTTTGTGAGTTAGAGAGGATAATCTCTGTATATACTCAACCGATTTTGCAAAGTCTTTACCATTAGATAGCTACATAATTTAATACATAACAGAAATCGAACTATCTTACTTTAATATATATATCAGAAATTAAATTATCTTTCAAATAACTTTTAGTAAAAAACCAATTTCAGATGTTTAAACTTGATTTATAGTAGATCTCATTAGAATATTCTAACTGTTAATACAAAACTATACGTATAAAAAATTAATTAGAAAATTTGTAATCAGCGGTAATTGAGATCGAACCGTGAATCCCGGTGAGTACTGTTGAGTTATATGCGCTGTCGGTCTAGATCTAACAGAAGAGCGATAATAATACATCTATTTTTATTTAAATTCAGACGAAAGCATGGGTGCAGACAAAATTGTAATTATTTTCAACAAAAGCATAATCATGTTCTTTACCTATACGCAATAACGCATTAAGCTTCAAACACTTTGTAATGTCCAGTGGCACCCTGAGCGTTGATCCTTACCCCTTAAGGGTGCTCAAGTTACGCTTAGACCCTGGTCGGATTATTAGACGTTAATTTTGTACCTGTTACCTTATAGGCATCTTAAAATGCCTACGGATTATAAAATTTGTAAAGATCATGAAAACATTGTTTTTAGCAACTTAAGTGATACTTTTGTTATACAGGGTGTCCCAAAAGATTACGTAGCTGGGAAGGGGGGTGATAGGGATGGTCACAAGGGTCACCAGAAAAATATAAAAAAATCCCTCTGGGTGTTTAAAAAAATAAATGGCATTTTTTAAAAGACTAAAAATTTTACACCTTGTGCTAACTGTACCTACAAATATGGCTGTATTTAAAAAAAATGCTGTTATGTAATCTTCAATAACAACAAGGTCATCAACATCAACATCAACAATAACAAGGTGTAAAATTTTAAGTTTTAAAAAAATGCCATTTTTTTTTTAAATACCTAGTGCGGATTTTTTTTTTATTTTTCTAGTGACCATTGTGTCCACCCCTGTCACCCCCTTTCCCAGCTACTTAACCTTTTGGGACACCCTGTATATATAGTTTTTGTTTGATTGTAGTTCTGACAACTGCAAGTGTATGTAAATACCTAAATGCTGAATAAATTTAATTAATGATGAGTAGGTATGCAAGTAACTATAAATTTATCATATCAATCCAGTACCACGTAATGGTATTGTGTTTCTGCTAGGATATGTAAAACCATTTGTGTATCAAGGGACTATCTGTATATTGATCCACCGAGTTAAAGAAAAGGCTGCAAATGCAGTTAGAAAACCAAGTTATAATACATAAATCCTATGTAGTATTTATGTATCATAACCACCCACTCTGCTAGTGTACAGTTTGTGTGCGATAAAATCACCGCTCAGTTCTCATAACTTGTTCCCGTCACGTATCCTGATAGAATCTCCAGGCGACGTTAATGGCAGCGGTGTCGAACTAATTGATTCATCTCGCTCCTGTACTAGCGATAGAATAGAAGATAGACGCCGAACATGTACTACATACTAAATTTTGTTACTTTACGCCAAGGTAGCAGGATATTTGATTATTGTTTTATGCCATTTGGGTTTAGTAAAGCACCTACCTACCTATCATCTTCATATTTCTCAGTAACATTTTGTCAATAAAATTGGTCACTAAATGTTACTGCCCATCAATTTTAATATGTTCCACTCGCAACTAATTAACAATATACAAGTTACCGTTATGTTATTAAAAGGTGTAAGCGCCCACCACCATAAAATGTCACTGAGTAACTTTTGACGTTGTAATGATTACATTATTTATTTTATTACTTATTATTAGTACCACTAATTAAGGAAGGTCGAGTGTCGGTGTACTGAAGATAAATTTTATCGTTAGCTAGAATTTGTACTAAAATACGTGTCGTACATGAAAGTAATAAAACTTTTATTACGTTAAGTTTACTGTCGGGTTTATTAATGTGATAATTAAAATATGTACCTGTTAATTTGTTTCCTTTGTTTAAAACTAAGAGATAGTTTATTTAAATGCAATGTTAATGAAATTTACTAAGCGCTGTGGTTTAAATTATGGCTTATTCACTTTTAACTATCCCTATCACAAAGCTAAACCTAATTAACGTTTTATACTTAATTATTTATAAATATGTAGTGTCGCCTAAGCACGTTTGGTAATGCTAATTTTGTTTGCGACTGAAAACCAAACATAGAAAACATATATGTTATTTTTGTCGGCAAACTTTTGAAATAATTAATATCGAAATGTTTAATTACAGAATTATTGGTTAAATGTAAATCTATGTTTAACACTGACTGAAGGTAGCACACGGGTAAACCTTAGTGGTTTTTAGTTGCCATTACTGTACCATCATAATTTCAGCCGTAGCACGTCCACTACTGGACATAGTGCTCCCTCATAGATTTACAGTAACTACGGTTGGAAGCGGCCTGCATGCACCGTGATCGCGCGGCCTTTACCAGGGCATCCGTCCATCAAGCTCTACACCATAGTTGTTAGTTTTTCTTTCTAGAAATGTTATTACAAAGAAAACCTTATGTAGGTACCAACTTTTCACCTTAAACACAATTTATAGCAATATATTACGGAATGCCTGTTGAAATTTCTCATAAAATGATGTAGAAATAAAACACAATAAATGTGAAAGTAGGGAGCAGTGACGATGGTTTACAATTAATTGAACCGACGTCTCGGTCCAAAGTTTCGGTCTGACTATAAAGACTGTTTCTATCATTTTTGACACCTCACGCATACTTCTGATTATAAATATATTAGAGGAATATAAAAATAAATGGCTCCCGTAATAGGCGTCTGATTTACGGGACAGAAATTTTATTTTATGTGTCATCGTAAGCTGAGATTCTATTAGATTTTATTTTATGGAGTCTACGCAATACTTAACTTTCTGATAGATCTTAAATTAGATAGTTAACTTTAACTCTACATTGGGAATATAATTATTTGTGAGTTTATCGGAAGCTAGTGCTTGGCAGAACAATTTTTAATTAGTAATACCAGAGATAATACTAACGAAACGTAACCTAAACATTTTTAAATAGACATATGTTTAAAAAAAATCTCCTCCTCCTACCTCAAAATAAGAGATGGCAATAATAAATGTACATTGTAAAATAAGCTCTAGTGCGTTGTAATACAAAATATGTAGGCATAATAGCAATAGGTTTCTAATAGCAGTTACCTCTAACTGCTATTAGAAACCTATTGCTTCTGAAAAGGTATAACATAGATCGGTTGTACTACCAAAAATATATTCTTTCAAAAGGAAACCGTCGACTGGTCTATGACAAACGGCTTAAAACAATAAACGGACTGCGCTAAAATTGTTGTTATTATAACATATGAATCCGGTTGGAGAGTATTGTTTTAAAAATCCCTTTTACAAAAACGGGAAGTCTAAAGTTTGTATAGAAAAATTTAAATTTGCGCGGATAGTCGCGGGTAAAAACTAGTAATACTATAGGTATATATTTATTTATTAACTGTTTATTATTTTCATTATCCTCATAGCTGTACAATTATATTTCTTTTACTTTTAACGTACGCCTGTTTTTATTAGGATAGCAGACGAACCGCTAGACATTTCTTGTAATTGATTCGTTCGAGGTGCGTGGGCGGCAGGCGCGTGTCTGTTTTGTTAAGTGCCGGAGAAACTCATCCGATTCACCAGTCGACCGTGTAGAATACGAGGAACATAGAACAAAGTATTTTTAATACGGTGACGCTTACTTGGTGATAATTAAATAATTAGTGATAAAAATAAACGTACGCTACAATACCCGAGTTGTGCACTTTTTAGGTAAGTAAAAATATGTTTTATTATTATTTATGTCTTAGCGATATCTTGATTATATTGTTCTCCTAAATTACTGTTTAATTAATAATCAAAAACCGGTTCATTTATTTATTTTGACACATTAAAATAACCTGCAAAGTACTTCAAAAAAATATAATAATATGTAACAAGTATTACATCATCAAAATAATCTTCAGTATTGAAAAACATGTATAAACATGTACTAGAAAACCGCGCGTGGTTTCCCCCGCTTAACTCCCGTTCCCATAGGATTTTCATGATAAAATATAGCCTTCCTCGATAAATGGGCGATCTAGAACTGAAAGGTATTTTCTTGTTTAGCCCGTTTAAGCAAACAAACAAACTCTTTAGCTTTATATATTAGTATAGATAACAAGATATACGCACCTTCAAATCATTAAGCCTCCAAAAATGCCTTATACCTGTTACCAGTTAGCACTACCCAAAACAAAACGAGCAATGATGCTTCCATGAGTATTGTTGACTCTACCCATTTCTGTAACGAAATCTATACAGTGTAACATTAATCGTAGGACAAAAACAAAAAAATATCCGGGCGATTTTACAAAGGTATAGCCGTACATTATACACCGGTACATTTTTAAGCAAATTTTGCTTACCATAAAACAATCATTTATGAAAACCGGCATTTAGTAACTATAATTATTAATTTAAGAGAAGTTCTCTTGTCGGTGGAGTATTTTTCATTCTTTTACTACACTATTTTTTTTCTTATCGGACGGGCATACTCGTCATTTGTCGTGCGGCATTTGCTACTTTACCAGGCAAATAAATAAGCAAAGCCATATTAAACTAAGACATAACCTCAACAGCCATATTTTATAACGCTTAAGCCTCTGGTTATTCATTTAAAATATGGATATTAATAATATATTAGGATATTAATATAAAAGGAAATTTCATGTAAAAACCAAATAATAGATTTGTTTTAAGCAAAAATAAAAACGGTCTCCATTATAACCAATAACACACCATTGCTAAGCAAATATTGACAAATACAATCTTACCATTCCTCCTACACTATGTAAGAGCTCAAAATTCTAGCTCCGGTTAAATTGAGCGTTCAATTCCAACACGATCGTGAGTCGGAGCTAATGTACAACTCAACATAAACACACGACACACCAACCTTTACTTAACATCTTTCTGTAGACTTACAGTACAAACAACCGAATTGTTTCGACACGCCAATCCACAGACCTCCCAATTAACCCATTCGATTCATTTATCTTATTCGATGCAGTAATTGAGATGTTCCAACTCGTATGAGTTGATAAGGTATTTTAATGAAAGTTTATTGGTACAATGACGATAGAAAACATTAATTACGATAAATTTTCTTGAGGGCGTGTTTTGTGATAACAATTTAAAAATAATAAGTATAACAGGCTCTAGAATAGCATAACTTTGATGTTGAAATTAGCCCTTTTGTTTAGTTTGTTAATAAATATATTTGAGTATGTATCGCCTGACCGTCTCATGTGGGTCTTGTTGAAACCTGCGGTAGAGTAACCCACTGAGTTTGTTTCGGCGGATGATCATTTAATTTTTTACAAATAGATGCGAGCGATAGAAAATTTGTGAGTAACCAGCCATATTTACTCATGTATTTAAAAATTATATTTCTTCATATTTACAAAGAGATTATACAAAGTAGTAGGTACCCACAAAACCATATGTGACGAATCACTAGTAGAACATATTTCCGAAAATATCAAAGGGGAAGGAGAGAAGGTGTTAAAACGTAATCTCAGCAAAAATAAATTTCCTTTATCCATCAGTTTCTTTTATCTTTTATCAGCATTTTACTGTCGGTTATTGTGTAGGAGGCAAAATTGAACCTGCAGAGTTGTGGTTACAGTGTATCCTTATTTGGTAGTTCAATAACAGTATTAGTACATAATTGATTCATTTGTTTCATCCAATATTTTAGGGTTTTGACTGATCGGATTATCTAGATTTACTGTACACAAACATTAATATATTCAGCAGTGGTTTGTTCATTATAATTATGATAATTATAATTTGTTTAAATATATGATAATTGTTACTAAATTGTTTGATTAATTTATCTTAGTCCTTTAATAATTAATGTGAACATAAGCTTATTGTGAGTAGAGGAATTAATGACAAACGGACGGACGGAGTAGGTACATTGTCTATAATAATCCTACCATTTTGTACTGGCTATGTGTTAAATTCATAGAATAAGAGTAATAATCTATGAATTATAGTTTTTTTACATTATGATTCTAACAAGGAGGTATAATAATATGAGTTTGTAAATACCTAAATGCTGAATAATACATTTTTTATTATTATTTTATTTAACACTGCTGAAGCTGATATACACCATATTACTAGTACCATAAGGTATACATTCACGGGAACAAAACGATTAAAAAATACGACGATGAAAAGTAGTAAAATTGCAATAATTCCAGTGAAAGCTTTAATATTAGCTTATCCATTATGACTTCCTACGCTTCCACGCGTGTCCGTATACTCAACTACCTAAATACATTACGTTTTTTTTCTGATAGCTGTATCTTCGCTAAAAGGCAGAGCGGGCGCTGTATAGCTCGTTTCTCGATAAAGTCATTAGTATGTTGATATTTCCACTTAGATGTAGTGTTTGACTACCAAAGCTGTTAGCTAGTTAAGCTCAGGTAAACTGTATCCAATACCTTAAGCTTACACTTTCTAACGTGTACGGCTGTAACACTGATTTGTATTGGTTGGTTTTATAACTACTATTTGCTTATTTTGCACATTGTGTTATATCTACATACAAACAAATAAAATTGAAGTGTCCTATTGTGAGGGAAAATTACAGGTTTTTATTACATAAAATATATATGATTTAATGATTAAATAAAATATAAATGATTTAAATGAATTTGTGGTATAATTTTTGTATATAATTGTTGTGTACACTGAAGTATAAATAATTACATACACTCGTAGGTACTTGTTAGAATTATAATGTTATAAGATTAAAAAAAAACTATTACTAACCGATAATTCTAACCTACAATATACATTTTTTTTTATTTAATTTTAATGGATACAGTCGTTTTTTCAGTTCTAATAAAGTAGTATAAAAACACTTTTCTCTTTAATATGCAATTAGAATTTCATAAATAGTTGCAATAATGAATGTAACTAT
Organism: Nycteola revayana; assembly: GCA_947037095.2. Lineage (NCBI taxonomy): Eukaryota > Metazoa > Arthropoda > Insecta > Lepidoptera > Nolidae > Nycteola > Nycteola revayana. Next base: position 13,869,060 of record OX344859.2, on the reverse strand, counting down.
ATCTACACGATCACTTCTACACATCGTCTTACCGATAATTAACTCTAGTCTTTAGATCTGAATACGTAGATAATATAAAATAATGTTAGAGTATTTAATTAAACTTTGCAATGAAAGTAATGTTAACCATTTGGTTTATAATTTCGCTTTAATATCTTTCCTGCAATTGGATTAGCTGCGTATATTATATTTGTAATTCATTTCAATCCGTCACAGGGAAGTAAGACAAAAAATAATATAAAACTACGCTAAATTCGTCAACCACAAAAGTTAATGTTTCAAAGCCAAGTCTTATCTAGTTTCTGATAAAAGTGTTGTTAAAAAAGCAATCTCAATGAGATTTAGGGACGTAGATATTATAGGTATCATCCTACATATTTTATCTTTACCTTATTAAAAAGGGCCTTAACTATATTACAATTGACTGTTTTATTAGGTTATATAACTGATAAGTTCCACTTTATCTGTGTGTCATTTAAGATTCCCATTCATGCTGAATTGATATGAATTATGCATGAGAGTTTTTTTTTATGATTGTTTTTTACATCCAAAATGGTTTTGCCCCCTCAGGAGGAGGCCCGTGTTCATCATTGGACGTTATACGAGCTGATCATTATTATGAATACTTTTAGATCAGGCCTTTGTCTCGACAAAGGTGGTAGATATTTTGGCAAATTGTACTTTCATTACTTCTTTCTAATTTACCTTAGTGCACAATGATATAAGTTGTTTGTATCTCTCATTCATTACAATCGTTGTATGACGAAATCACATTGTTATTCAGCCACAAGCCACAACATACAAACCGCACTTCGCTTAAAATTGAATATCACAACAAAACCGAGATTTCACTTCAGATAAAATTAATCAACATTAATCTGCAATCTAATTTAGTATTGAAAGTGGTTTGATTAAAGTAACTAATGTTTTAGATATTGAAGTAATTATTTAAACGATAAAATTAACACTAGTATGTTCGCTGTGTGCCTTTTAACGCGGTTTCACCTGCGTAACTTTTCGTTCCTGTGGGAGCTCCATGATAAAATATAGCCTATAGGCTTCCTTCATAAATGGACTATCTAACACAGAAATAGATTTTCAAATCGGAACAGTAGTTCCTGAGATTAGCGCGTTCAAGTTTACAAACAAACAAACTCTTCAGTTTTATATATAAGGTATAGATAAGATCTGTAACCTGGATAAGGCGGTAACCCTTTCCAGCACTGGCACAGCACGTGCAGAGTGACGTAACCTTCGAGGTTTAAGACAAAGTCGTTTAGAGTTTGCGGAAGTGAAGGGTTGTGACCCACTAAAGGTGACAGAAGATATTGGCTGGCAGACTATTCTATTTGTCAGGAAAAGTTACCCTGTCTACTTTAGTGACCGAGTTTGAAAATAAGAGTTAGTTCTTATTGTTCCGAAACGGGCTGGAATTTTACTACTAAATGGTTGGTTAGTCCTAATTGTCACCATTTTTCATTTGCATATTCATATTCATTTATTTATGTGTATAATAAATTGTTAAAATGACAAAGTATGGACCCCCAAGTATAGATGTTAGAAGAGAGGAGAAAGCGATAGATTTATTATTTAAAAATCTAATATATATATCAATACCGAGGTACCTATATAGGTATTTAGTCCTTTTTGAACTATTTCATCTGAATATCTGCTTTAATTACGAACATTAAATACGGTTTCATTTGTTGGTTGTATAGTTCTGAATATAAATTCTATGTTTAATAAAGTATGAATAAGAATCTCACAGTTTGAGTGGTACAATAAAATGACAGGGGTTGAAATCAATTTATTTATTTGGAAGGGTAACTGGCTGTTCAAATGGAATAGTTTAAATATTTCAACAGTGTTAATTGCTTCCAGTTAAAAACAGAAGAGTGTCTCTTGGGGCGTCTGCCGACTGAAATACGTAAGATAAAAGGTTTGTATACAGTACATACGTATCGGAATATGGTTAGAAAAAGAAGTATTAAAAACGCTAAAATGTGGTGCTCCGGTTAATTGTAAAAATAAAACCAAAATCTGGTAGAATAATTAAGATAGGCATTACACATTTTATGGCGTACTATTATGAAATCTATTTCAGGGTTGCTTCTGCAACTAACTTTATATCTTATCTTTATACTTTATTTATATCTTATACTAGCTTCCCGCGCGCGGTTTCGCCCGCGTAGCTCCCGTTACCCTGAGAACTTCATAGTAAAATATATAGCCTTCCTTAATAAATGGGCTAACACTGATAGAAATATTCAAATCGGACCAGTAGTTGCTGAGATTAGCGCGTTCAAGCAAACTCTTCAGCTTTAAATATATATTAAGTATAGATGTGGATTGAAGATTTTGGCATAAAAAATTAAATTGTTATTCAGAAATTAATACGACTGATTGCTTGAATAGATCCAAAGCTAAATTTGCCAGAACTAATACCTTTCTGCCTTTACCTGATAGATGGAATACCTACCCAATTATTAAAGAGATAATCTCTAAACTGAAACCCAACAAAATGATTTACAGATACCTATATTTCATTAAACCGCTGTCTCCTAGTAAAACAACGTTAAAGTCTCAAATTATCTAGTTCATAGCAAATAGTTTTATTGTATATCAGGTTTCAAGTTCCAGCCGATATAATAACTGGGCTACTCAAGAAAGTGACAGATCGTCAATCCACTCGGTAAACGTTTCTCTCCGAACATATTCCAGGAACATAAAACAGAATTGGAATATGCTAAGGCAGAATTTATAGGTGAGCCACATGCGTGTTCTGTACTTTATATTTAGATACTACGAGACAACTCCCGTTCCCGTAAGAACTATATAATTATTTTAATATTATATCCATATATATAACACTGAAAGAATTTTTCAAATCGGACTAGAAGTTTCTGTGATTGGCGCGTTCAAGAATCAAACTCTTCAGCTTTATATTAGTAAGCACTTTATGCAGCACACTTAATCTCATCTTGGAATAAGACTCTGCTATTGTCATAATAGAATAAGTATCTATTAAGAATAATACATCATCATCATCAGCCCGTATAACGTCCACTGCTGAACAAGGAGTATTTGCCATGGTCACCACGCTTGGCAGGCGGGTTGGTGACCACAGTACCAAATAAGGAAACGCTGCTGACCATTCCTTGGTATACGATTATTATAGATGATATTATTACAATCGGGACCAACGGCTTAACGTGCTTTACGAGGCACGGAGGGTAATTCCTCAACCAAACAGACCCGGAAAGAAATCTTAGAATTAACTCAAAGATTTTCTGTCCGGCATGGGAATCGAACCCATGACCTCCGTGACGCTACGGAGGTTGTCATATAATACATGTAGTTCAAATTCATTGCAATGAAATCAAATATTTAAAAAGAAAAAACAATCAATCATCTTCAATTATGAAAGCTCGAATAGAATCGATTATAAATTCAGTTAGAACAGAATCTGATCCATCACTCAACCAAACATCTGTACCCTCATCGAGATTGTTGCCAAACCGTCATACAATCAGACGTTCAATCCCTGTGGTGCATTTATCACCTACTGGAATTCACACATCCAAAGTTACAGACGTAATCTAAAATAGATCTTATTCATACTGACAAAAGGTTGATGGAATCAATAGCTACGTTTGGTTGTAACTCCGCAAAAATGTACCGCAACTCATTGGTAGCTGTGTTATACAGAATTGACACTTATTACAAATGCAATAAGATTGTAGTAAACAATTGTGGCTGTGTAGCTATCGTTCGTACGAAATCCTTTACATTGCTGTAACACGATTATAAAAGTAAAACCGAGTTACTATCAGGATAGTTTTCGCACAACCAAACAGTTTGTTTGTTTTTACATGCTGATTGCTTGTTTGCAATGCTATGGTCGCTAACGATGCCCGTATAAATGCACCATGGATGCAAATTACTATTGGCTGATCGCGTTTCAATTTTATATTGCCTTTTTAAATGGTTCCAATAACAATTTAAATGGTAAAACTCGACAGCAATAATCAGATTTCAAACGAACTACTGTAATTATTTATAAAATATAAATAATAGAGCAAATAAATGTGTCCAAATTTTATGGCGTGTCCAAGTTAATTAAAATATAAATGAATGCGCAATTTAGAACAAATGTTACTTTTTACCCTCAGCAGAAATTATCAGTGCGCTTCCGTATCACGAATCTTAAATCACATAATAATGAAGATGGATGTTTGTTCACTTAATTTATAGTTAACGACGTCGTCTACCCGGCTATTGTTTACAAGCATTTTGTAAATAATATTATGTACTTACATGTTCTAGTCATTCATTGTGACTTTGTAATATATTTCAAAAGATAAATCGTAACAAACATCAATGAAACAATTAATCAATTTGAAATTTCCGAACTAAAATTTAAAACGAAACAATAATGATATCCAATATCTCTATACTCTGTACTATCTCTATACTCTGTAAGTCTATTTAAAGAAATTAGAATAATTATCTGATTATGAAACAAGATATGTGCAACTGACCCCCACATGCTCATTATCTAAGATTTTACAGAAAAGAAATCTGAACTCTCAATAAAGCCAGCTGGTCTGACACAGATTGGCAACACGCGTGCCAATGTTTGGCCATTGCACCCTTCTCCATTTTGGATGACCCCCAAATCACGCCCTTTGAAAAAAAGGGTGCGCTCGGACGCTTCCAACCCTTGCCAAGAACTTTTGTTTTGTCGATGCATTGTGTCAATATTTTAAACTTCAATTGGCAGTTTGTGTTTTTATGAGGTTTTGTGAACAACCTTTTCCATGTTTGTTTTGATCAAATTTTGTTAGTCAATAAGGAAGGGATGTAATATCAATGTTAGAACGATATTCGATAGGGGATTTTAGATAACAGTTAATATAATTCTGATCACGTCCATTCATAACTTTTCTTTGTATATTTGATTGCATACTAGTCCCTCGTCTATGAGTTAGTGTTATTATTCAAATTCTTTATCACCACCTGTATCACTAAATAATTTACATTTGACAAGGTGTCCATCGATTGTCGGGTCTCGCTTCGCTGCCTCTACCGTATTGTCATAGAAAATGTAAACATAGAGGCTATTATTGTATAAATAAATACACGATTAAATTAGACAATTAAAAAAAAAGTTTTATTAATAATAAAATGTCCTGCCGAGAGCCACAAGAAAGTGAGGTATAAGTTCTAAGCTGTGTTTCATATATGTGCACTCTAGTCGTCTATAAAAAAAAATACGTTCATCATAATTCTAAAGCTTGCACAAGTGTTTGGAATAAACTGGTCTGTTTGAAGATTTCCTTCTATTACTTTTGTATTTTGTTCCCCACACTGGCCTCTACGCAGCTGCCTATCACCCTGCATCACGTATATATTTACAATTTACATGATAAAATGTCCATTATTTGGACTATGCGGCCCACCGAAATGTTTTGTTGTTGAAACTTTTGTAAGTATAAATTTGTATTTAAATAACACTGCTTTTGTGGTCCCGGTTGCGCAGGCAGTTGATATTGCATCTGTTTTTTATTTATATTTTATTTGCTTTATTAGTGGCACCGTGTGTGGTCTTTTATCGATTTATAAACCAAGTCAGGTTTTACCGCTACGAATATAATAAAATAAACAGAGCAACAAATAAAAGGTAACATTTATGCCGATCGTATAGTAAGAAACAAAGTATTAAAAAATCCATTCGAGAAGATCAGAAAATTCTTGCATAAATTGAATGTTTATAAATTATAAAGCAAATTTTATTTGCGAAGAAACAAATGAACTAGCTCATGAACTTGCAGAGAACTTAAAGGGCATCAATCTAAATTCCTCACTTAACAATCTGTGAACTACCAATCAGTTTTGAAGCCATTAAAATTTCTCGTTCATTACGTCGTAGGCTAGCTTTTATAAGTTCTTGTGAAACATTCTACATATACTGCAGTGCAGGGCTACTAGATTCTTGTTTGTTTTTGTATCTTAGTTATTTTACTAAGTCTTTATTCGCCATAATATTACTAATTGTCGCTTGCGATTTTTCTTTTGCTGTCATCATCCTAGGAGTAGAATTTTTAAAATCCGTTCTTATCGGGTGTCTACGACATATAGAGAAAACCCCCTCCAGGTGTATTGATCCTTCACTGAGCCGTTTTGGTAATATAGATAAAAAAACTATCTTGTTATTTCATTTAAACAGCCATTGACAATTTCAATATATTAAATAGTTTAACATGAAACACTAACTTGATAAATTTGTAAAGAAGTATTCTTTAAAATTTTACCGTTAATTGTTTCGATACAATAAACGTCGCCACATCATCGTTGTTTTATGCTTTAACCGAATAAAATAAAATACGATCTTCAGTGGCCTTCATATTAAAGTTTATGAGAACATAAACAATTCAAGTATCCCCCCTAACCATAAAAATCAGAAGACGACTCGTTAAGCAACGCAACAACGGTAACCCTATCTAGTCTTTTGTTGCGATATTCCGGATTTTAGTTATTATCGCTATACTAATACCCCATTGAGATAGATTTATAGTTTATTTAATCTTTGGTGACGGCCGTGACGAGGTGGCGTTTCGTAAGGTTTTGTGCCATAGTTTTATTGTTTAGATCGTGAGATCGTGTTTCTATCTAATGTCCCATGACGACATTTATTGCATTAATGCCGTTTCCCGCATATAAGTTTACGTTAAATTTTGTGTTATCTAATACATTTCAACTAGAAATTTCTATTAAAATTACATTAAAATGTATAGTATTATTTCTCTAAAATGTGACACAAACAACTTATTTTTATTTTTTGTTTTGTTTTCCATAGCTTCAAAACTACTTATCAGACTCTGTTGCGGTTTTATTATCTTGTTATGAGTAATTATTGTAATATAAAATAAACATTTATGTTTAACATCTCTTATTTTCTCTTCTACATTTTTAATACTAACTTTTACTCAGATATTCTATATGTTTTCATAAATATTCTGTTAATTCTAGAATAACCTCATTCGTGGTACAATTGTTACATCAGTCGTAGCAGCAGTATATTCAGTACTATATAAACACAGCTCTCTGCCAAAGACTGTTTCAAAAGTGATTTAATATCAGTCTCATACGTTGAACTTATCTTCTTCGCAACTATTATTGAGAAAGTTTAGACTTCCATCACTACTCGGTATATTGCAATTATAACTGCATATTCCTACGACGTGTATTATTATCATTCTAACTTACTCAGTAATTTAATTTATATTTATGTTGTTTTCTATAAAAATACCTTGAAAATACCCAACTATTAATATTAATATTTTTTAATATTGAACTTATAACGCAGTTACAACAACGTCAATTGGGTGCTGAAAAAAAAGAAAAATATGTAACTTAGTTGTGTAAGTTAGGTTAGAGTCAGTGTACACCTAATAATTAACAAGAAAATATTATTACCATGAAGGTTAATAGAATAGAATTTTGTAAAATTAGTAAGATAAAATTTTATCTATCTATAGTTTTCTTGGTTTTCGTACACAATACCTAAACAGTTAAATGTACCATCTGTGACTAAAACGAATTCGTTCGAGTGTGCATCAAATGAGCCGTATTTCGAGTCCATCGCGTTTCACGCTTTGAAACCACTCGTCACACCTCATTGGGACACAGAGATATAGTAAATATTATGTTATGTGTTCATTAATTCACCGTTCGGTGACACACAGATCTTGATTCGACACACTCATTTTAACTTAGTCTAATGGACTGGAGGTCAAAAGTCGTAAAGACATAACTAATGAAATGACTAATGATTTTATTCTTATTTTCAGGTATGTTATTCATTGTACCTACATCATTAAAATCTACTATGGTATCCAATGGTAAGAATATTATTTTGTTGAACACATGGCTGTAGCCCAATGGCTAGGGTGTCGGACTGTGATCTTGTGCTAGCTATTTCGATCCCTACCCATTGCACTATCGACGTGAACCCACTCGTAATAAAAGAAAGCATTTTAGCTTAGCACGAGAGGTTAACAAGAATATTAGTAGACAGATAAAAACTCAGCTAGTAATCTTTAAAAAATATATAATATGTATGTCCATTTCAACTATCTATCTATTAATCACGCAAAATCATGGTACCAAAAAAATACAATTATATATGTAAAAAATCGGTTGGCAATAAAAAAAAATCATAAAGGGAAACCAATTGCTCAGTACAAAAAAACAACTGCAATAACAACAAGGAACCCGGTTGTAAAACATGTCGGGTTAACAGAACCGGTTATGAACTGTTTATAATTGCCGCCATTGATAACTACCCTCGTTCCGCCCCACAAGCAGTTGTGCTCAAACTGTCTAACATCATTCTGCTCTCATTATTCCCTTTGCCCAGGGACTTGTAATGAAGCTCGCTTGCCCCCTATAGTTATGCCACAGAGTATAAGAGTTGGTAGAAATGACAAGAAGCTTTTGTATAATGTAACGAAACCTAAATTACAGTTTTAATGATTGAATATCGAACTTCTGAACACCAATGTACGGTATTTAGAAAGTACTTATATGAAATTAAATAACGCGGGTTAGATAGTATGTTATGTCGCATTACTTTATTCCGGATCTATGTAGTCTCTATGTATGGTACTTCGAAAGTTTGCTAGTCCGAATTACCTTATATTGAATGTTCATAACCTCGATGTATAATAATACTTGAAACTTCGGATACTAAGTGAGAGTACCTACTCATTTTCGAACGTGCAAACAATCGCTTTGTATGAAATTTCCTTTCACAAGTTTGCTATTTGGAATACATCTTAATTGAAAAATTCGATTCTATTGATTGAATAAAATGGGTTTGATAAGAAATGGTTAGACTTAATATAAAAATGAATGATTTCAACATTTTATTATTTCAGTAATATATATATATATATTACTGAAATAATAAAATGTTGAAATAAATATTACTGAAATAATAACATTTTATTATTTCAGTAATATATATATATATATTACTGAAATAATAAAATGTTGAAATAAATATTACTGAAATAATAACATTTTATTATTTCAGTAATATATATATATATATATATATTACTGAAATAATAAAATGTTGACGGTAACGGTATATATAAAAGCGTGTAAATGTCTACCTACTTGCGAGAATTACAGTTACAGTTTGTTCGAGAATTAACCTACCGAAACCGTAATAGTTGAATGTTCTCACCTATACTAGATATTTTATTTCAACGTTAAACCAGATTAGTAGATAACATTATCTCCACAAAAAAGTATGGGAAAGACTAATATTTACACGCGTATGCCATTTCTAACGCATTATTAGCGCGTGAACCCCCCGAGAGCAGTGCGTTAATGTACCGACGGTGGCGCCCCCAGCGAAATAAGATTACAACACTATTAAATTAAGGATGAAAAATGAGAACCGAATTTGATTTCGATTTACGAATAAACGAAACTATTTATTCCGTCGAGATTAAAAGGGATTTAAAATCTAGTTAAAGGCTTTTATTCGCATTAATTGAAGGGGTTATAAATGAAAAATAGGACATCATTTAATTTGATGGGTTCGTCGAATTTGATGAAATTGTTGGCCGGTCAAAGGGAAACATGGTTGGCATCCTGATGTAGGCGAATTTACCTAATGAAACTATTTTCCTAAATAAATATTACATGAAGACTCAGTTCGTAGGTATGTATATGCTTTTACTTAGCTTTCGTTTTTACAATTTGCACTTCACTATTGGAAATATGTCGTGTATTGTAAATATAAAAACATATATACATACTGAGATCATAGGCTTATACACAGTACATTAAAAAAGTGTAGCGTGTTTAAATAAATTAAAAGAGTTTTTAGTGCAGTTCAAATTTTTAATTTATTTTTAGTAGACATTGATTTTCAAATTGCACGGCAAAATATTATTAATAAACAGAGGACCTTGCGTTATAAATGTAGGCGGTAGACCCAGCGGCCAGTTGTCTACGATCTGGTAGAATTGTTTTAGCGCATGAGAATCTGAAACAAATGTTGGTGCAAAAATGTGTTTGAATATACAAAAATAAAAATCTTCATACATATATCTATAATCTATTATCATAAGAATAGTTAATAAATTGAATATACAGGGTGTCCGGTAATTAATGGATAACCTTAAAATGGGTAATGGTAAAACTAATGACCATTCAGAAAAAAAATACAAATAAAAAAAAATACAGTTGGTACCAAAGATATGATTTTTTTAATAATAATCGGTGTTTTTTGTTACCTTATTTCACATTTTTATACACCACGGCCACAAATTAAGGAATTCTATCGGTTTTTTTTTGTTATAGTAATTTACGTTAACTGAGCTGATAGATAGGTAATAAATAGTATGACTACTATTACACGGTTTATTTTAAAACAACTTGAATGTTTGTTCTGGGGAAAATTTGTGAAAAATATTCAATTTGACAAAGTTTGAGCAACCGTAACTTAAAAAAAAAGTATCCAGACACAAGTGACCAATTAGTTTAAAATATTATGTGCTTCAAGCCAATTTCAAAATGGTATCATTCATTATTGTATCTAATGTAAATTCTGAATTATGGCTATTTGTGTAGAAAAGGTGTGAATTTTGGATAAACATCAAAATTTGCAATATTGGAATATTTATTTACATTGAATGTACCTGACCATTGGAGTTTAATAAAAAACAACATTTGACATTAGTAAAACTGTATTCGTTATTAATTACAATAAATGTTCAAATTGTCTGCCACCCACTCTGATACAGGCTCTACATCTACGAATGAATGCTCTCCTGAGCAGTCGCGTATAGCGTCGATCGCTTATTTTCGATGCGGCTGCCCGGACACGGCTACGTAAATCTTCCAAGGAACGGATCGGCTTTGCGTAAACTTCTTCCTTAAGACAGCCCCAGTAAAAAAAATCAAGTGGATTTAGATCTGGTGAACGTGGGGGCCACAAAATTGGCCCCAGGCGGCCAATCCATCTGTTTGGGTATGTTCTATTTAAGTATGCACGAACAGATACAGCATAATGCGCAGGACAGCCGTCATTTCGCAACCAATATGATTCTCTCTCCACCTCGGGCACCTCTTGCAATAAGTTTGGAAGATCATTTTCAAGGAATTCTAAATAACTTTGGCCAGTTAGGTTCCCCGGTAATTCAAATGGGCCTATTATTTTTCCGTTTAATATTCCAGTCCAATAATTTATTTTAAATTGGTACTGTGACCTGTCTTCACGCATAGCACGAGGGTTCATTAGTTGCCAGCTATGGAGATTGTGTAAATTCATGTAGCCATCTCTTTTCAATGTTGATTCATCACTCCATAGAATTTTATTAAAAAACTGCGGGTCTGCTTCCATCTTCCCCAGCATTTTTCGGCAGAAACGCAATCTTGCATTATAATCTCTTGGTTGAAGGGTCTGCACGCGCGTAACGTGGAACGGGTGAAATTTGTTCTTTTTTAAGATATCATGCACAGTCGATTTCCCTATACCCGTGCGTCGAGCTATTGATCGCGTAGAAATTGAAGGATCTTGCGCAATTTCCTCAAGTACCACGTCTTCTACATCAGCACGAGCGCTTCTTCCACCACTAGTACCACCAACACCAGTACCAGGGATTCTTCCTTCTGAGTAACAACCGTGGACTCTTATTAATACGCGGTAATCTGGATGACGCGCATTAGGGTATCTTTCCCTATAAAGAGCTGCGGCTGCGTTTCCATTGCCTCTGCATTCCCCATAAATAAAATGCATGTTTGCATATTCTTGTGGCGTATACTCAACACGTGGCATGTTGATTCACAAAATAAACAATCCAGTTACAAGCCAAGTCGTCGCAAATATCACCACACAAAACAAGTCCAAATCGGTAAACAAAACGAATAGTCCAGTAAAATAGCCAGGTCGTCGTTTTAACACTGATTCACAGTAACTAGCAACAATTGCAACCGGAAACGAAATAAACACATGCGAAGTCGAGCAAGTCGAGTGACGCACTAAGTCTAAGTCCCTGTTCCTGTAAGTTCTGTTAGTCCCCTACCGGTTTTTTTACATTTACTATCTCGCTCGCACTCATCCAACTCATATCCTCTTTGTCTAACATGAACAAAAGACGGGTGGTGCAGGGTGCGCGCAGGTAGCTAGTATGGCGGTCACACGACTTACACACACGACATTTATTGCAAAGCCAATTTGTATTTGTTAAAATATTTCTGGTTTTAAAGAGACTTTATTTAATTATTACTATTCATTACTTACGTCTATTAATGTTTTTATTAACCCCGAATGGTCAGGTACATTCAATGTAAATAAATATTCCAATATTGCAAATTTTGTTGTTTATCCAAAATTCACACATTTTCTACACTAATAGCAATAATTCAGAATTTACATTAGATACAATAATGAATGATACCATTTTGAAATTGGCTTGAAGCACATAATATTTTAAAATAATTGGTCACTTGTGTCTGGATACTTTTTTTTAAAGTTACGGTTGCTCAAACTTTGTCAAATTGAATATTTTTCACAAATTTTCCCCAGAACAAACATTCAAATTGTTTAAAAAAAACCGTGTAATAATAGTCATACTATTTATTGCCTATCTATCAGCTTAGTTAACGTAAATTACTATAACAAAAAAAAACCGATAGAATTCCTTAATTTGTGGCCGTGGTGTATAAAAATGTGAAATATGGTAACAAAAAACACCGATTATTATTAAAAAAATAATATCTTTGGTACCAACTGTATTTTTTTTTATTTGTATTTTTTTTCTGAATGGCCATTAGTTTTACCATGACCCATTTTAAGGTTATCCATTAATTACCGGACACCCTGTATAGGATTACTGGAAATGTAACAGATTCCTGTTACAATGTTATGGATGAGGTAAAAAGCAAGGGATTTTGTCATGTACTTAATGTTGTGCAATAAAATAAATCGATGCAGAGTTATTAAATATTTTATACTTTCATTTTAATAATAATCCAGATTTGACATCTTAAAAATGCAAAATAAACTGAAATACAATACTTATATATTCCGGCTATTTTAATAATACCCAAAAGAAAAATTTAGCCAGAAAAATAATCCCAAATAACCCAGAAACTATTTTAGTTTAGGGCACAACATAATATGTCGAAATCTTTTATCTTTGAACTCATCTATAACATCTTAACAGTAATACGTGACATTAACAGTTTCCCTATATTACGTAGTTCATTTGATAAACCTCCATAAAATCCTAGTATGGAAGTACTGTACTATTATTAGATGATTTAGTACCAGCTTTAACACTTTTCTCCTGAGTGTTACGAACGCATTAGTTATGATACTACGTAGTGCGTTGATTTGCGTTAGCAATGTCTTCTTCAGTGCAGAACTTGAAGCAAGGCCCGATAGTCCCCTTAGCCATCGTTGTATTCATTGAGTGGCCACTTAGTTTTCCCTTATCTTAAGGCTCAAATAATACCGAGATAGCAGTAAAGCGTCGAGCAGTTTTTGCGTAAAATGATTTAAATAAATAAATAAATAAATAAAAATCATTTTTATTTACGTAAACCTATTACAGGCACTTGCAAATAGTTAAAACAATAATTTATTATTAATCTATGTATAATTTTAACATTTTTAAATGAGCATATTAAGCAGGTATTTTAGTTATTGTTTTTAATCATTTTAGTCTTAACTTTATTATTTTACTATATTGTGTCCAATAGCTTGTTCTGTCTATATTAAATTATATTAAGAACAATTGTCATTATTTGGGCGGACCATGAGTATATAACGACGGACGCGCTTTAATGCTACCACCGGATCCAATACTGAATACCCCAACTGAGAGGATCCGGCGAAACAAACTCAGTGGGTTATTCTACTGCCGGTTTTAACACGACCCACATGAGACGGTCCGGCGAAACATCCTCAAATGGGCAGAGTGTAGGTTTTGGTCCAGTTACTTTTATTATTTATTTGGCATACACATTATTTTCCCGAACGGTTGTCTTTATAATATTTGATTATCTATTAATGTTTTTATACTAATAAAAGAAGCTAATTTGAGACAGAACTAGCGGTCTATTAAAGTAACTCATTAGGCCGATTACAGATAGTTCACAGAACATCACACTATTATGCTTACTATTTTACTTAGATACAGGGTCTCTAGGAAGTGTTACGCAGGATGGTTCATGAGACCAAACATCTTTATCCTCAATATAGTCCTTAACGCTATAGTAACCTTTAGATACAAGGACACGTTTAATATATGCTTTAAAAGTTGTATCAGGCAAATCAGTAACACGACTAGGGAGTTTGTTATAAAACCTAATACCATTTCCCATAAATGATTTATTGGTTCTACTTACTCTAAAACCGGGTATGGCAATTTTATGTTTATTTCTTGTGTTAACATTATGAATATCACTTTTTTTACTATAATGATCTATATTTTTTCTAACAAAAATGATATTTTGGTATATGTACTCAGAAGGAGCGGTAAGTATATTTATCTCTTTAAACAGGGTACGTAAGGAGTCGCGACTACCTAAACCGTAAATAGCCCTAACTGCTCGTTTCTGTAATATAAAAATACTATTGACATCAGCGGCTGAACCCCAAAGCAGTATTCCATAGGACATAATGCTATGAAAGTAAGCAGTTGCTTCATCTGACAATTGCCTAATTTTCCAGACAGCATAAGATGCGGAACTGAGTCTACCAGTTAATTTTTCAATATGAGGGCCCCATTGCAGTTTTGAATCTAATGTTATTCCTAGAAAAACTGTCGATTGAACTAGGTCCAACGTTTCTCCATTAAGTGAAGCAATTGGTTAAGCGGTAGTTACATTTTGTAGCGCAAATCTGACGCATTTAGTTTTACCCGCGTTTAATAAAAGATTATTTGAAGAAAACCAATGTGAAAGTAAACTATGTGTTTTATTGTGTTCAATAAGGTTAGTATCTTTTCTATTGACTTTGAATATTAGTGATGTATCGTCTGCAAAAAGAACTATATCTGACAGTTTATTTATGATGTATGGTAAATCATTGATGTAAACTAAGAACAGAAAAGGACCCAGAATAGATCCTTGGGGCACGCCCATTTTTATTAAATGCTCTTTTGAAGCAACGCCGTCTACATATACTATTTGTTTCCTATCAGATAAATAGGATATAACAAGATCAAGCGATTTTTCAGTAATTCCATAATATTTTAACTTAAGAACGAGCGTCTCATGATTTACACAGTCTTGGAAAGGTCACAGAAGACTCCAAGAGCATCTTGCGACCCCTCCCAAGCCTCTAGTATGGATTTAATCAGAGTGCATCCTGCGTCCTGAGTTGACCGGCCTTTAGTGAATCCAAATTGCTTATCGTGCAATATCCCATTTAGATTAAAATGTGTCAACATTTGATTAAGCATAATCTTTTCAAATACTTTACTTAGAGTTGGTAATATCGAGATAGGCCTATAGTTAGTCGCGTTATTTGAGCAACCTGATTTAAATATCGGCACTATTTTACTAATCTTCATTAAGTCAGGGAATACTCCATCAGTTATGGATGTATTAAAGATAGCCGCTAGAATAGGAGCGATATTTTGTATTACTGTGTCAATAGCTTTAACAGAAAGTCCCCACAAGTCTTCTGTGCCTTTCATTTTAATTGTTCGGAATGCCTTTACAATATCAACATCATTTATTGTCCGGAAGCCGAGTTTAGACACGAATTGTAAACGGTATCGCTAATATACGTAGTATCGCTTGAGAATTTAAAAAAAGATGGTGCGGTTCACATTCTATTGCCCACTTAAAAGGCTAAGTGCGACAAAACTTTTGCCCAACTAACTAAGGTCGCGCGGCACTCTGATTACTGTTATGAAGCGACACCTCTGCTGAACCGGCCGCGGCCGACCGCTACAACGTCCGACCACACGATCTTCATAAGCGGTTGCATTAGTAAACATTTAATTACCTTTAGGTTTCATTTCGTTGGTGTAGGTCACCGAAGGATCCACATCACTTATATACGTGAAAACATCGTAGTCACGCATGTCGTGCTTGGAGTGACCATCAACGTTATAAAATATTATAGTAAAACTAATGTTTTCTGCAAAGTGGAAACAAATATAATATTAGTGACATCAAAGAATTGTCGCACATGAAAAGTCAATGGCAATATGCTCAATATTAATCTTCGGATGTCCTCGTAGACCCGAAGTCTGCGGCTTGTACAGTAGAGCGATATATTCCGATTATGACGTACGCGAGCACTGTATTCGCTCATACAGCGTCTAGCAGTTTGTACCGCTTACAAACTGTCCAAAGTAGATTAACTCGACGTGCCACCGGGGCACCGTGGTTCATTCGTAATCGCAACTTGTATTCTGATCTCCAACTGCCTTCCCTCAAGAAGTGGATGAGAGAGGCGTCGGAACACTTCTTTGAATCCGCGGCTCAACACCCAAACCCGTTGGTTGTTGCAGCATCCGACTACAGCCCTTTGCCTACAAAGCGTCGTAAACACCGTCGGCCTCGGGGCGTCCTAGACGACCCGGACGACGAGATCATAACTTACCAACTAGCAGTACAGAGAATGCAAGAAACTAGCACCACTACACAGATACCACTCTAACCGACCCGCCGGAGAAGAGTGCGCCCGCGAACGCGACGCGTCCCCCCTCGCCCTCCCGACCCTTAGTTTACTAAGAACCTTCCGATGCGCTCGTAGATGCCCGAAGTCCGAGAGGCCCGCGAACTGTAAAGGGAAGCGACAGTTGCACAAAAGTCCCCTAAAGAAACTAAAAGCCAAAATCCCTCAATCTCCCCGTCAGCGGCCGCCCTGAGCCGAGGTCCAAGTCCCACAGGGGACGCCCTCTTGCGCAGGTTGCTTAGTTTGTAGTGTTTAAAAAAAAGATTCAATAGTTTTATGAAATACCAGTGTTATTAAAATGTCACGCTCACCGTATGCAATGTAAGTTCCACCTCTAGTTACGACGGGTCTTCCTCCTTTAGTGAAGAACCTTGCGGTAGACTTGTCGGACTTCACCTCAATTTTATTGAACGTTACCTCAAGCACCATCTCGTTGGTTTCTCTATTAACGCTGTATCACAATATATCAAAATGTCAGTTATAATACTTATGTCCATATTGAAGCCGCTAACTGTGCTTTTAATTTAAATTAATCGGCACTGTACTAATTATAATTATATAACAATAGCTGTCCGGCGCAGTTTCATCTGCTTAGATCCCGGTCCAGTGGGGTCCTCGTCTTAAAATGTACCCTACATTAGTCCTGCATAGTGTTTGCCAGGTCGCCAAAACTTACCGCCGGACAGACTAACTAATTTGGCCGGGCATTTGGGTAAAAAGGCCGAACACCTTAGTATAATAAAATATAATTGAGAATTTTTCTTGTTTAATTATTACGACCGAAAGTCGAATCCTCTGCGCTCGATCGTTTGTGTTAAAAAAATGTAAAAAGCCGGAGATTGTTTATTTTTGCCGGACACTATAAAAAAGCAGAGTGCAAAGTGTTATGAGAGTGAATGAAGTGAATGATGTGTGTAGGGCTCGTAGCAAATGGAGGTCCATTGTCTTTGCCTATCCCGCTGGGAAACAGGCGTGAGCTTATGTATGTATGTACTATCAAAAAGCCTATGTCCGGCTTTATCCGGACGCTTAGCACAACGCTAGTCCTGCACAACGTAGTTAGCTACGTTGTGCTAATGGTGAAAGAAGTTTCAAAATCAGATCAGTAGTAATGTAACCGGGGATTACTCCAAATAGCCAAACTAACAAACTTTACCTCTTTAATAAATTATTTTTGTTCAGCACTTCGGTATTTTCTTTCACTTGTGCTTACAATAAACTCCATGAAATATCGCACTAACATTATAATATAATAACACCAGTGTATCGTGTATTCGTAGTTCTGTTGGTGGTGTATTTTAATAAAAATACATTGTTGTAACAAAAAAAAAATTGTAACAAAGATCGACTGAATCGACTTGAATCAATTTAGTTAACATTTTGGGATAGCACTTTAAGCATAAAATAAAAGTAATATCAGTAGTCAGTAGTTATTAAAATAGACACATTTAAAAATATTTGTAACTCGCTTCCGCGCGCGGTTTCACCCGCGTAATGCCCGTTCCCGTATAAACTTTATAAAAAAATATAGCTTATAGCCTTCCTCGATAAATGGGCTATCTAACACTGAAATATTTTTTCAAATCGGACCAGTAGTTGCTGAGATTATCGCGTTCAAGCAAACAAACTCTTCAGCTTTACCTATTATGGCAAGGCAAACCACTCATTATTATGTACAAATTCTTTGCGTTTTTATACTCGTGATAATTTCTCACGATTTGAATAAAACAAAAAGTATTTTACTTCTACATAAATACCTTTGATAACACAATGCTTAATTTGGATAAGGATTAATATTACGATACACATTTAACGTTGTTTCCTTCTTCAGACGATTTAATATTTTTTTTGAACATAAAAGCGGTTATTGTGACTAAACTATGATAGTTAGATATGTGCTCTTGCGGACTTTTTTGTACATCTTAATAAGACCTAAAAACCCGTAGTACATCATTTTGTTCTATTGTCAATAGTTTTTGCAGCGCACGCATAAATAGGTTTTCGCTTTTACATCTTGGGTTACAAAATCGCAATTTTCATACGGATCCCTAATTTTTTGAAAATAAAATATAGCCTATAACCTTCCTCGATAAATGGACTATCCAACACTGAAAGAATTTTTTCATCAAGAAGAATTTGAAATCGGACCACTAGTCCCTGAGATTAGCGCGTTCAATCCAACAAACAAACTCTGCAGCTTTATAATATTAGTATAGATAATGTTCTTATGATGCGTCTGTTTTGTTTATTTTGCCGACCACCAGTTCTGGACGTGGCATCTCTGAGAAAAACTGGCACGCAAACTCAGAGGTATAATTTTTTTGTTAATATGTTTTGATATTATAATACTTTTGGCAGTGTTTCATCAGTAAAAAATAATAATATACTTACATAAAGTTGTTGATTCTGTAGTCGTCGAAGCCGCTTGCCTTAGCGTGATCATACTTGACGGTGGCGTTAGCATGCGGGAAGTAAACCGCCAAGTATTTGATTTCATGAGTGTCTTTCCTCTTCCCATCGATCGGGGTGCATTGTAGTTCGTGAGTGAACACTCTGTCGACACAGTGTAGATCATGATGTTTGCACGGATGATCTGAATGATGGAAATTGGCAGACACAACAGTTTATTACTTACTTATAAATAAACTTAGACATTGCACACTTGGTCTCAAAAGAGTAGAGAAACACTCCTTATGTGAAATGGCATCGCTTACTCAACATCAGCCCGTAACGGCCACTGCTGAAAATGGGCCTTCTGAGGGAGGGTCTTTTGCCATAGTCACCAAGCAGGGAAGGCGGATTGGTGACTGCAGCATAGGAAACTTTACTGCCCATTCTCTGGTATACAATTTCTATAGAATATGTTATAACAATCGGGAACAACGGCTTAACGGGTTTGATTTATCCGAGTCACGGAGGGTAGTCCTTGAGGGACTTTACTCCGTTACTCGTAAGCAGACCCTCAAATAAATTATTGATTTTACACAAAGATTGCTTGTCCGGCGTGGATATCGATACCACGATCTCCCAGCCTTAAGCGAAGGTTGTCGCTATTTACTCTAAATATGAAACATTGGTATTTTTCCCTATTGTGATTAATAAAATAAATTGCATTATTTCAAATTTTATTATGAAAGTTCAATAAAAAGAAAGCGGAGTATGATTTATTTACCGCTATGTACTAAAGAAACGCAAGAAACCAAACTTAAGGTTGTAATGATTTAGGAAATCAATAATTTTACAAATTAGTATTCAAGTTAACTCGTAGGTACTACACAGAAACACAGACAGATAACACATGATCTTATAAAACTGTTTACACACCGGTGCAGTCGGCATGAACCCGGTGGGCTAGTGCCGGCTTTAAAAGTCGAACAATTTCGCAACTGACTCATTCAGTGCACGCAACTTTAGTAGTAGATTCTTACCGCCGCGGTAACATAGTGTCAAAATAATAAGGTTCATGTCGTCAAGCCTGTGTGTAGTCAGCTTACAAATTCAGATTAAGAAACAAGACAGATTAGTAAAATTGATCCATACCTTTATGAGCCGCACAAGCGTAAAAGAAAAGCAAGAACACGAAGAAAACGAACTTCTGCATTTTGAATTGAAACTGATTGAGAATGCTGTTGAACACGTATATATAGCACACGATTTAAATTTAATGATTAGGAATAAACAAAAATTTGAGATCTATTAATTTATATACTTATATAATGCTATTTTAAGAAAGGAATCATATGGTCATATATTTACCTAACAATATTATGTACATGTTAAATAGATATATGACCACGTGAAAAGATTGTGCAAATATATAAATGTTAATTTGTAACACAAATTATGTAAAATAATAACCTTAAAACTTTTGTGTTATTTTATTTTAACAAAGCGAGCTGTTTGATTTATTTTGGTTGTATAATGTTAGACTCATACTTAATTTTATAATATCATTTAGTATACATTTATTACTAGAAATAGACAGATTTATAGCGTTTTCAAATGACGCACGAAGGTTTCATTCTTTTGCTCTGAATACTGGTGATTTCCCAATATTCAGTTGAATTTACAGTCTTCAGTTTGTATGTTCGCTTACATTTTTTTATGAAGTCGTAGTGAAATAACTCTAACAGTTTGATTTTTTTTAATCATAGTTTTTTAATATTGTATTCATATTTTTTTGCTGTATGAATGACAATGAAATCTTAGTAGGGTAAGTATGATTCTTTAATCCGCGGGACAATACAATCTTCCAGACTTGACGTGTAGTGTAATTTTTTTATGTCTGTCGATAAACTAGCTACCCGCGTAATTTCCTTAGGAACTTCACAATGTAATATAGCCTTCCTCAATAAATGGATCATTTAACACTGAAATATTTTTTCAAATCAGTTCATTAGATTCTGAGATTGGCGCATTAAAGCAAACAAACTCTTCAGCTTTATTATATTAGTATGAATGGGACTATAATATAGTTTTTGCTATGTTTGCAACTTTTTTATGTACGACCAGTAACAACTTTAAAAACATTTCGTGTGCTATGGTTTCCTCTCAAGATTTGAAAATTAATGTATTTTAACTATGTTTTAAATAGCTCGTGTCCCGGGCCCACTTCAAGTGGCTGGTGGCGGCGGTGGGTGCTCTTGGCCGGCTTTTGCCGAATCTCGGCAGACCCGGGAGCACCTGCCGCAAGCTGTACGCCGGAGTGATCCGCTCCATGGCACTCTACGGCGCCCCCATTTGGGTCGACGCCCTGAAGAGGCGAAACATGGCTCTGCTGCTGACGTCCGCAGCGGGTCGTTGGCCATCAGGTCCTCCCGCGCCTACCGCACGGTCGCGTTTGACGCGGCCTGCCTCCTTGCGGGGTCCCCTCCGTGAGACCTGGAGGCGGTGGTTTTGGCCGCCGCGTACCGGCGGAGGTGTGAGGGGGCGCGTTCTGACCGCGACCCCTTCCCAGAGGGTGTTGCATGGTGGTGGACTGAGGTCCGTCGCCAAACCCTCCTGAAATGGCAGGAGCGGCTAGAGACCGCGCCGCGGAGCGGATTGCGTACGGTGGAGGCAATAACGTCACCCACCACGTCGCACAGGTAGTAACAGGCCATGGCTGCTTCGGCCACTTCCTGTGCAACGTGGCGCAGAGGGAGCACGACACTCGCTGTCACCACTGTGACTGTGCCGACGATACGGCGCAGCACACGGTGGTGGAGTATCCGGCGTAGGCCGACGAGCGGGAGGAGCCCGTTGGCGTGGTGGGAGACGACCTCTCGCTGCCGACCATTATTTCAAAAATGGTCCAAAGCGAGAGATAATGGAAGGCGGTTCCCTCCTTCTGTAGATAAGCTATGTCACAGAATGAGGCCGCGGATCGGGAGAGGGAAGAAGATACCTCCGCCCACCTGCTCCGCAGACGGCGTGTTGGCCGTCGTCGGCGGGCCGAAACCCGCCGCCTACCGCCCTAGGCTCGGCCTCGGGGAGTGGGGCACATGGGCCCCGCTCCCTTCGAGGCTGACCCATGAGGAGTAGGGACGCCTCTACTCTCCGGGCGTCCCTATGATTGGGCAAATGGGCACTGCACTGCAAGTGTGGCCCAGGACATCCCGCGGTGCTACATTGCCCGCGGGTGTCGGGATCGAAGGAGTGTCCGGGGGGTTTTTGTGGTGTAGGGTGTGACTCACTCCTCGTGGTATGAGTTTAGCATACCACGCTATAGAGAGGGCGAGTCCCACACATCCCACCGCCAGCGCGCGAATACGCTGCAGCGGCGGTGGGAATGCGTAAATGAATTTCCCTTTCGTTTTTAACATTTTGCACTTCACTATTTGAAATAATATGTCGTGTAATGTTAATATAAAACATATACAGGGTGTCCCAAAAGATGACGTAGCTGGGAAGGGGGGTGATAGGGATGGTCACAAGGGTCACCAGAAACATATAAAAAATTCCCTCTGGGTGTTTAAAAAAATAAATGGCATTTTTTAAGACTAAAAATTTTACACCTTGTGCTAACTGTACCTACAAATATGGCTGTATTTAAAAAAAATGCTGTTATGTAATCTTCAATAACAACAAGGTCATCAACATCAACATCAAAAATAACAAGGTGTAAAATTTTAAGTTTTTAAAAAAATGCCATTTTTTTTTTAAATACCCAGAGCGGATTTTTTTTTTATTTTTCTATTGACCATTGTGTCCACCCCTGTCACCCCCTTTCCCAGCTACTTAACCTTTTGGGACACCCTGTATATACTTAAATCATAGGCTTACACACAGTAAATTAAAAAAAGTGTAACGTATTTAAATAAATTAAAAGAGTTTTTAGTGCAGATGAATCATTTTATTTATTTTTAGTATACATTGATTTTCAAATTGCACGGTAAAATATTATTAATGAACAGAGGACCTTGAGTTATAAATTTAGACGGCAGACTCAGATGCCAGTTACCTACGATGTGGTGGAATTGTTTTAGCGCATGAGTATCTGAAACAAACATTGGTGCATAAATGTGTAAGAATATAAAAAAATAAAAATGTTCACACAATAATCATAAAAATAGTTAATATATTGAATATACAGGATAACTGGAAATGTAACAGATTCCTGTTACAATGTTATGGATGAGGTAAAAAGCAAGGGATTTTGTCATACAGTACTTAGAGATTTTATATCTTCTTTTTAATAATAATCCAGATTTGACATCTTTTAATGCTAAATTATCTGAAATACACATTTAATTACCTTTAGGTTTAAATTCATTGGTGTAGGTGACCGGGGGATCCACATCACTTATGTACGTGAAAACTTCGTAGTCACGCATATCGTGCTTCGAGCGACCATCAACGTTGAAAAATATTATAGTAAAACTAATGTTTTCTGCAAATTGGAAACAAATATAATATTAGTGACCTCAAAGAATTGAAAAAATTTAAATTGTCGCACATGAAACGTCAATGGCAATATGCTCAATACTATTCTTCTGATGTCCTTGTAAACCCGAAGTCCGAGAGGCCTGCGCACTGTACAGTAGAGCGATATATTATTATGTAGTTGGACAACAATTCTAGCAGTCCAACTACCACCCTGCTCCTAGGTATAAGTCCCACAGAAGGTGCCCCAGTCAACTGTTTTTATAAGTTATATCAACATATTTTTTTTAACTAAACAAAAGATTGAATAGTTTTATGAAATACCAGTGTTATTAAAATGTCACGCTCACCGTATGCAATGTAAGTTCCACCTCTAGTTACGACGGGTCTTCTTCCTTTAGAGAAGAATATTGCCGTAGACTTGTCGGACTTCACCTCAATTTTATTGAACGTCACCTCAAGCACCATCTGGTTGGTTTCTCTATCAACGCTGTAACACACAAAATGTCAGCTATAATACTTATGTCCATATTGAAGCTGCTAACTGTGCTGTGAATTTAAATGAATAAATCACAGTTTCATCTGCTTACATCCCGGTCCAGTGGGAACCTCGTCTTAAAATGTACCCTACATTAGTCCTGCATAGTGTTTGCCAGGTCGCCAAAACTTATCGCCGGACAGACTAACTAATTTGGCCGGCTTTTTTGTTTAATTATTGCGGCTGCGACCCATAGAAAACTCTTCTGCGCTGGATCATTTGTGTAAAAAAAAAACTTAATGGTGTCGTGGGACACCAGGTAGGAACGAAGTTCCTTCAGCTAATGTAGAATCGACACAATAATGTAGAAATGCAAAAGAAAAATCGTGCTCAATTTTATCTAGGTTTTCTTGATTTTTCTCTTAAATTTTGCTGATCAGTTTTTATTTAAGTACCGGAAAGTAGTAAGGAAATTCACTATTTTAGGAAATATTAAATTACGTAAAATAAAAAAAAATCGTAATTCAAATTATCAACTAAAATAACAAAATATGCCTCTTTATTTTTGTTTGACAACATAAAATTACATAGAAATAGAAATAATTACAAATTACAAAAAAATTGTCTTTAAAGTATTTTATACGACTACTCGCACGCGCTCCGTCGGGGCTCGACACTCGACCGAGTCTCGCTCGCCGTCGCGCGTCCATCGGCAATTCCAATAAAATATAGCTTATAGCCTTCCTCTATAAATGGGCTATCTAACATTGAAAGAATTTTTCAAATCGGACCAGTAGTTGCTGAGATTAGCGCGTTCAAGCAAACAAACTCTTCAGCTTAAATAACTCATTATTAGGTACCAAATCTTTTTATACTCGTGATCATTTCTCAACGAAATGTCCGATTGAAATAAAACAAAAAGAATTTTACTTCTACATAAATACCCTTGATAACATAATGCTTAATTTGGATAAGGATTAATATTACGATATAAATTTAACGTAGTTTCTTTCTTCAGACGATTTAATATTTTTTTATGAACATAAAAGCGGTTATTGTGACTAAACTATGATAGTAAGATATATGCTCTCGCGGACTTTTTTGTAGATCTTAATAAGACCTACAAACCCGTAGTACATTATTTTGTTCTATTGTCAATAGTTTTTGCAGCGCACGCATAAATAGGTTATCGCTTTTACACCTTGCGTTACAAAATCGCATTTTCTTACGGATCCCTAATATTTTTGAAAATAAAATATAGCCTGTAACCTTCCTCGATAAATGGACTATCCAACACCGAAAGAATTTTTAAATCGGACCAGTAGTTCCTGAGGTTAGCGCGTTTAAACAAACATTTAACGGTTTTATTCCACGGACTTTTTCTTACGGTTTTACTATCACATTTTTTTCAGTTCGGTAGCGCAGCAAAATCCCTATCTGCTCCAAGCCTGCCGTAAGGAACTTCTTTCCAAAAATGTAAAAAGCCGGACATTGTTTATTTTGGCCGGAAACTATTAAAAAGCCTATGTCCGGCTTTATCCGGCACAACACTAGTC
Organism: Nycteola revayana; assembly: GCA_947037095.2. Lineage (NCBI taxonomy): Eukaryota > Metazoa > Arthropoda > Insecta > Lepidoptera > Nolidae > Nycteola > Nycteola revayana. Next base: position 13,843,439 of record OX344859.2, on the reverse strand, counting down.
CTGCACAACATAGCTGAGCTAATGATAAAAGATGTTTCAAAATCAGATCAGTAGTATGTATTCCAAATATCCAAACTTACAAACTTTACCTTTTGATAATATTAGTAATGAAATAAATTATTTTTAATCAGCACTTCGGTATTTACATTCACTAATGCTTACAATAATCTCCATGAAATATCCGACTAACATATAATATAATAACACAAATAAATATATCGTGTATTCTTAATTCTGTCGGTGGTGTTGGTGTTTATGTATATTTGAATAAAAATACATTGTTGGTACAAAACGAAATTGTAACAAAGATCGACTGACTGACAACTTGAATCAATTTAGTAACAATTTTGAGATAAAAACTATACCTTATACTTTTAATAAATCAGCACTTCAAAACATAATATAAAAGTAATATCAGTACTTAGTCAGTAGTTATTAAAATAGACACATTTATAAATATTTGTAATAATGTTCTTATGATGCGTCCGTTTTGTTTGTTTTGCCTACCACCAGTTCTGGACGTGGCATCTCTGAAAAGAACTGCCACGAAACTGAGAGGAATGCTTTCTTTTGTTAATATGTTTTGATATTACAATTCGTTTAGAAGTGTTTCGTCAGTAAAGAATAGCAATATATGTATCGTACTAAAGTGATATACTATTTAAACTTCCTTCCTTTTTTACGTTTTGCATAAAGAATGCAATTTCATTGGTCGGGGATTCACTGAATTGCCCAATAATAAGTGAGATTTTCAAATCGCATGTGTGACGTAACGACCGTCTATTCGTCAATTAACCACATTCGAAGATGGAGTCAACGCTTACGCCGCTTAGAGCGTACCTCGTAGTGGATATAAAATTTGAAAACTCGCATTAAATCCCTATGTTGAATAGACCCTAGAAACGTCAAAACCTTTATAGCTAGCTAGCTCGTGTGTGTTTCGTTGGTGCATTATTCAAAAGAGTTAGTAAGTTGAACCCGCGTTTGGCTCGTCCTCGCGAGATTGAGAGCTGGAAGATTAAGAGGTTAATCACACAATTATTGCTTTTGGCTTTGATCTGGTGAACTTCACATCATAATCGGTTCTGTGCTGGATTCCCCCCAATGTGAGGTTTAGCGAACAACCCTACAAAATACTTACAAAAAATTGTTGATTCTGTAGTCGTCGAAGCCGCATGCCTGAGCGTGATGATACTTGATAGTAGCGTTAGCATGCGGGTAGTAAAGCGCCAAGTATTTGATTTCATGAGTGTCTTTCCTCTTGCCATCGATCGGGGTGCATTGTAGTTCGTGAGTGAACACTTTGTCGACACAGTGTAGATCATGGTGTTTGCACGGATGATCTGAATGATGGAAATTGGCAGACACATAGTTTATAACTATCTAATAAATAAGCTAAGACTTTGCACACTTGGTCTCAAAAAAGTAGAGAAACACTCCTTATGTGAAATGGCGTCGCTTACTCAACATCAGTCCGTAACGGCCACTGCTGAAAATGGGCCTACTAAGGGAGGGTTTTTGTCATAGTCACCCAGCAGGGAAGGCGGATTGTTGACTGCAGCATAGGAAACTTTACTGCCCATTCTCTGGTATACAATTTCTATAGAATATGTTATAACAATCGGGAACAACGGCTTAACGGGTTTGATTTATCCGAGTCACGGAGGGTAGTCCTTGAGGGACTTTACTCCGTTACCCGTAAGAATCCACCTTGGATTGGTGACCGCAGTATAGGAAACTCTACTGCCCGTTCTCTGGTATACAATTGCTATAGATTTTATAAAAATCGGGAACAACGGCTTAACGGGCTTGATTTATCCGAGTCACGGTGTGTAGTCCCTCAACTAAGCAGCCCTCAAATAAATTATTGATTTTACACAAAGATTGCTTGTCCGGCGTGGATATCGATCCCACTATCTCCCAGCCTTAAAGGAAGACTTATGCAGTCACGGAGGTTATCGCTATTTACTCTAAATATAAAACTTTGTTATTTTTCCTTATTTGTGATTTATAAAATAAATTGCATTATTTCAAATCTAAGACTACCCACTGACCCAAATTTTCAATAAAAAGTACTCTGAGTTTGATTTATTTACCGCTATGTACTAAAGAAACGCAAGATGAATTAAATACCAATCGTAAGGTTGTAAATGATTCAGGAAATCAATAATTTTACAGATTAGTATTCAAGTTAACTCGTAGGTACTACACAGAAACACAGACAGATAACACATGATCTTATAAAACTGTTTACACACCGGTGCAGTCGGCATGAACCCGGTGGGCTAGTGCCGGCTTTAAAAGTCGAACAATTTCGCAACTGACTCATTCAGTGCACGCAACTTTAGTAGTAGATTCTTACCGCCGGTATCATCGTGCAGTCAGTTTTAGGATACAGATTAAGAAACAAGACAAATTAATAAAAGTGACCCATACCTTTATGAGCCGCACAAACGTAAAAGTAAAGCAAGAACACGAAGCAACCGAACTTCTGCATTTTGAATTGAAACTGATTGAGAATGCTATTGAACTGGTATATATAGCACACGATTTGGCTATACCAAATATTTATAAAGATAAATTTGCGATATATTAAATATTCTTAAGATACTATTTTAAGATAAAGAAAGGAATCACATGGTCATATATCTACCTAACAATATACATAAAATGATTGTGCAAATATATAAATGATAATTTGTAACAAAAATGTATGTGTATTTTATTATAACAAAGCGAGCTGTTTGATTTATTTTAGTTTAATAATGTTAGGCTTATACTTAATTTTATAGTATCATTTAGTATTTAAAAAAAGACAGATTTATTTTTATTTATAGCACTTTAAAATTACGCACTAAAGTTTCTTTCTTTTGCTCTGAATACTGGTGATTTCCCAATATTCAGTTCAATTTACAGTCTTCAGTTTGTATGTTCGATTTAAATTTTTTATGAAGTCTTAGGGCCGATTTTTTAATCGTCGGATAAAAAATATCGGAAGAACAAATATTAAATTTGACAGAGTTTTGTATGGACATTACGTCAAAATAAAATTTAATTCCTCTGATATTTTTTATCTGACAATTGAAAAATCGGCTCTTAGTGAAATAACTCTGACAGTTTGTAGTTTTTTTTAATCATAGTTTATTTTTTCAATATGCTATTTTTCTATACGAATAACAATGAAATCTTAGAAGAGTAAGTATGATTCTTTAATCCGCGGGACAATACAATCTTCCAGACTTAACGTGTTATTTTTTTATGCCTGTCGATAAACTAGCTACCCGCGTAATTTCCGTAGGAACTTTACAATGTAATAAAGCCTTCCTCAATAAATGGGTCATTTAACACTGAAATATTTTTTCAAATCAGTTCATTAGATATTATATTAGCGCTTTAAAGCAAACAAACTCTTCAGCTTTATATAGTATTAGTATAGATAGATGATAGATGGTACTATAATATAGTTTTTACTATGTTTGCAACTTTTTTATGTACGACCAGTAACAACATAAAAAACATTTCGTGTGCTTTGGTTTTCTCTCAAGATTTGGAAATTAATGTTTTTTAACTAAGTATGCTTTAAATGGTTCATGTTACTCGTGAATAAAGTACCTAGAATTTTCTTATGGTGAAAGAATGTTTTAAATCGGTCCAGTAGTTTCAGAGCCAATTCAATCCAAACAATCGAATCTTTCCTCTTTATAGTATTAGTATAGATTCCTCTTCTGTTCCCAGAAACATGAAAACAACAGCCAGGATAAATAATTAATATTGTTTTACTTCAATAAGTTCGTTTTATTTCAGTAAAATGTATTTAAATTTAAATTACATGGCAAAAGGTAATTCATAAGCAGAGGACCTTGAGTGATTTGTTTGCTCCGCAGACTCAGTGGCCACTTGCCTACGATTCCGTACAATTGTTGCAACGATTGAGCGTCTGAAAGAAGTTTCAATATATTAATTAACAAAGATCATAAAAACAATAACTTTCATTGCTACATCACATCACATACACACTGTTAGTTACTTAGTCGGTTATTTCCTAGATTATGAATTATTTGTTAGTTATAGTTATTTTTTTATTATTAATTTATCTTCTAACATTGTAATTCTGACAAGTACAAGTGTATGTAATAACCTTAGTGCTGAATAAAAAATCATTATTTCATAATAATATATTCAGCCTTTAAGGAACCTTATGATCGATTTAATTAGGGTAGAGCCTCGCTTGCCGGGCGTTACTCAATTCAGCAAAAATGACTGCTACATAAATGTCAAAAAAACACCAGTTGTTATATTCATTGAACACTTCGCTCACATTCGGCTATTTAAGTACGTTTTACAATAAGGGGTTTCCTGCTTGAGCAACTGACACGGACATGAAACGACGTGGTACGATGATGAGACAAATATCTTTCTCGCAGCAATCTCCGATGTCGGCTGTGAGGGCATTATTCGGATCGCATCTATCGTGAGACATCCCGCTAAAGCTTGCTAACCTACATGACCTAAACACGTGTTGTCAATAGTAGAAATACCATTACCATTAGGAACTACTGATTTGGAGTAGCCCGCAGGAGGATTAATATCGCTTATGTACGCGTACACTTCATAGTCACGCAAGTCGTGCTTCGAGGAGCCATCAACATTGAAAACCGTCAAAGTCAAACTCATGTTTCCTGCAAAAAAAAAAAAAATGAAATCTCTATCTTTAGATCTCCAGTGACAACCTCCGTAGCGTAGCGGTATTTGGGTCGCTTCTAATCTCGGAGGTCGTGGGTTCGATCCCCACACCGGATAGGAAATCGTTGTGTAAATTCTCAGACTTCTTTCAGGGTCTGGTTGGTTGACGGACTACGCTCCGTGCCTCGGAAAGCACGTTAAGCCGTTGGTCCCGATTGTTATAACATCATCTATAATAATCGTATATTAAGAAACGGGCAGCAGCGTTTCCTTGTGTTGTACATTATAGTAAGAATGATCTCGGAGTTTCTTATAGTCTTTCTTCTCCGGATGTCACTACGTAGGTAGATAGAGAAAGACTCGTAGGAAGCTAGGATAGGGTCCGGTCTTCCTTGCAAGGCGAGGCTCGCGACGCGTTCTATGCTTCTGACCTAATCCCAGCTCGCGCTGGTTGATTCTAATTATATTTATAATACGCGACTATCACATGCCACATTGGTAGATTAAAATTCTATTTTATAACATTACTGATGAAATGTATACTAATTAATTAATCAAGATTTTTTTTTGTCATTGTATATTTTTATCATTGTATTTGACTTATAATAAGTCTTCGTCTACATTATCAATAAACGTTTTCATTTTCATTCAGTACTGCGGTCACCAACCCGCCTGCCAAGCGTGGTGACTATGGCAACTACCCTCTATCGGGAGGAGGCCCATGTTCAGCAGTGTACGTTATACAGGCTGATGGTGATGATGATGAGATCTCCAGTGTGAGCAAAAGCTATGTTTTATTCATATTTACCCTGAACTGGAACTGGAATAATTTTTGCTAATAGTATAAATTTTAAATATTAATGCTTACTGTAAGCAATGTCAGTGCCTCCATACGTTATAACCGGATTTCTTCCTTTTTTAAAGAACGTCACCGTAGAATCATCGCAGCGAACTTCAAGATTTGTTAACGTTACTTCGAGCACTAGCAACTTGTTTTGTCTATCGACGCTGTAAACAGATAGTCAAGTGTTAATAAACATACTAGGTAACAGACAGTTCTTTTTATTTTGATTAGATATTTGTACTTGTAAATGTGCTTCTTTTAATATTCAAATGTATGCATCTGTAAAATATAGGTAATATTACACGTTGTGTATGTGTAATATTACTAACATTATTTGTTACAGGAGATAAAAAATATGGCATCTACCGTAACTTGCAAATTTTTTATTTCGTAATTATATTTTTTTTGTAAAAATAATGTCATCTCATGTGATATTTAGTGAAATAAATTCTAAAATTTTCTCGGTCTCTCCAATCTTGTGCCTTTAGCTCTCGCCGTAACACCTATACCGATCTGTTCCGACTTTCGGTACCTCGGGTCGCTCGTCCAAGGGGATGGTGAGGTAGACCGAGACGTAACACATCGGATTAACGCAGGATGGATGAAATGGCTTCAGGTCACGGGAACAACTTTCGACCCACAGATGCCCCTCAAGTTGAAGGGTAAAATTTACAAGTCCGTGATACTGTATGGATCGGAATGTTAGGCTGTGAAAAAGATGGATGAAAAAAGATTGCATCCAGAGGAGATGAGAATGTTGAGATGGATGTGTGGTGTGACGAGAAAGGATAAAGTGAGAAATTAGTATATTATAAGAAGTTTGAAAGTGGCGCCAGTGACTGAAAAGTGGAGAGAGAATCGTTTATCTTGGTATGGTCATGTGAAGAGTTCTAAGTAAACATATAGATGGATGGATAGGGAGAGGAAGGCCAAAGAAAAGATGGATGGATTGTGTGAAGAGTGATATGAAAGAAAAGGAATTTAGTGAGAGTGTGACGGGTGACAGGACAGAATGGAAGAAACAAACATATTGCGCCGACCCCAAGTAATATGGGATAAGGGCAGGAAGAAGAAGAAGAAATTCTATAAAGTTTTTGTCAGACCACCTACATATCCACTTAAACCGATATAAAAGTCCTATTCTTTTTAATAATATAAAATATTTTAAGAATCCCATACTTCCTATAAGTATGGGATTCTTAAAATATTTTATACAGGTTAAAGGTTGTATAATAATTATTAGACAGTGCTTACTAAAAGTTGTTGACGGTATAGTCGTTGAAGCCGATTGCTTTCGCGTTCCTGTACTTGATAGTTGAGTTGGCATGCGGGTAGTAAAGCGTCAAGGATTTGATGATGTGAGAGTTTTTCCTCTTCCCTTCTACCGGAGTGCATTGTAGTTCTTGAACGATGACATCGTCAATACAATCCATATCGGAGGTGTCACACGGACGCTCAATGCCATCATCACATTCTGCAATCCAAAGTTTTATCAAATTATTGTTACAGTTACGGAGTTATAGATAGAGGTTTTTATGAGTAGTTATTTTTTTGGTGTGTATAATGAACTAGAGCTACGCAGCCGCTTTGAACAACCTGTTCGATATAAATATCACCATATTACTTTCTACGCGGTTTAATTTCTGAGAAAAAAACTTCACATATAATAGACGGACACGATTATTATTGCTCCTCCAAGCGTTTTTACCCTATTTGTCATTTACTACTACTACATTAATCCAATCTATCAGACTATCTAAGTCAACTGCTGGACATAGACCGTCTGCTTGCAGCACGCATCTTCGCCAACGCCTGTACTGACAGCTAGCCGAATTCAGTAATTCTACAGACATGGCTAGCTTATTGCTCTACAACTAGCATTCGGCGGACAAAGTGAATAACATTATTTCTATGTCGGTTAACCTCATTGCGAAGTTGTATGTAAACCTTTGAATTTACGGACTAGCATAGCTGTAAGTGCTCATATCATGGCTCCGTAGGTCATAACTATTAGAACGCAAAAATACACATTTAATTAAAAAAAGTAACACAAAAAATAAAGGGGACTCATACCTTGCGCTGAACAAATTGCAAGACACACCAAAAACACAAAGCAATTAAATACCTTCATCTTCTGAAGATAAACTGCAACTGAATTAAAATGCAATACTGCATAATGCTTATATATCATAGTGACAATAAAAGGTATATAAAAAGTAATTAATTAAAAAAACGTCAAACCTACAGGCGAAAAAGAATGTTATAAACATAATTCGTGTAATTGTTTTATCGATATGAATAGAATAAACACATGAACAAATAAAAACCTGACAATTTGTTGGCTACGCAATTGTAAACCTTTGTGCAGATATCAATACAAATATATAATATGTGACGTAAATATTTAACTATTTATTTTATTGTACATATTTTCGCAGTGCAGTTGAATATATATAAGTTATGTTTTACGCAGAAGACTTCCATATCCTTTGCATTAAATTATCATTGAAATGTCAGCCATACCTTTTGGTATTGGTGACATCCCTATGCATAACTTCATAAAACGATGGTAACCTAAGAGACAGCCAAGACTTGTCGTCTCAGCAATTTTTACGATACGCTAGATTTTTATCAAAACTAAAATAACAATTAGCATAATTTATTAACTTAATGCAAGACAAGGCAAGCAAATTATCGGACATCAAAATCCTTATCATGAATCAAACAGGTATTCTTCTGTAATATTCAAATGGTTTTCCCATCTCCAGCGTCCGTGAAAGCTGCGTAAAAACTTACTACATTTATCGAGTCTGCTAGACAGATAGTATTAACATTCAACAACGTTTACACTTTTTTGCCGCAATGTTCAAAATGTAAATAAAATTAAAAAGAAGGTTTCTGATTCAATAACTCAATACACATTATTATCTTGTTGCACTCTCATCGTTAAATTCGTCGTAAATACTTTGTAAGTGGGTCCTTTTACAGAATTACTACTTATTCTTAGCAATTAAGAGAGAAAAAGATCCTCTCGTACACTGCAAGTTTTTCCTCCGCAGTAAATAGCTTCGGAGCGAGTAATATCTCCTTTCCTTCGTTCGGAGCGACATCTGTTTGTTTTTAATACAACCTTTTCCCGTTTGTTTCCGTCTTTGGCTTTATTAAGCTGTTGTCGTATCATTTGTTACTTTTTTTGGTCGAGTTCATTTCTTTGATTACTTACTATAACAAGGTCTCTGTTTCATTGTGTACAATGTACTTACTAGTTGACCATTAGCTGATAAAAATAGCAAGTTAAACTAAGTACTTTTTATTTACACTCCAAAAAATTCCATGTTGCCTGGAAGAGATCATATTTTTAGATAAGGCCGCCAATTGTACATATCTAATTTTAAGTTTAGTTTTAAGTCCATTTCTGTATTTGTCTATTTGTGAAAGTACAATAAAGAATTTATCTATGTATCTAATTCTTGAGTCATGCAAGTTGGCAAACTTGTTCATTAAATTGTATGTATACGTTACGGCTAAAAGTAGGTGTGAACATAAACTTAAGATTAGCCGGCTAAACTTAGGTTTATCTATGTGAAGCAGCTAAAGTTCGATAACATGTTAGTTTGCGTTCGGTTAGAACTAGGTTTTAATTAATTTAAACAATACCTATGCACGACACAAAAAGGTGTTGGGGTGGTTAGAAAAAAAAAACCTAAACCTAAACCAATGGAGTTGAACAGGGACTTATTGAGGTTGATCTAAGTTTAACCGCATGTGGTCGGCTGCACCTAGTTGTAGCCGGCTAAACCTAGGTGTAGCCGCACTTCGGCTATTAGCCGTAACATATATTTTCTTACTCGGAGGATGTATTAACAAATATAGAATTGACTTCGATTACATCTCGAAATCTCCTATTCTGTTTCCTCCAGTACTATAATTTATCATTAAGAACACCTAGATATGTATTTACTTTTTTTTCTATGTATAATTTAGCTAACTGGGCATGACGATATTTCAAATTATTTAGAAAAAAACTTGTAATAGCGTAACGGAATCGGAACGACATTCGAATTTTCGAAAAAAACATTTCGGAATTTCCCCGAACAATCGTGAACAAACAAATGTTACATTATCTGTAGCAAGGACAGCCTTAGGGCTCCTTGGATATTCGACACAAAAGTAAACAGTATTCCAGAAAGATCATTCTCATTGATCTATGAAATTTTGTGCATATGAAATTCACGCTCGCATTGTTTGTTGATCTGTTTTTTTTTTGTGCTACACTAACTAACATAATGTTAAACTATTTTCTGGTTTTAGAATGCTATTGTTTTGTGATACTTATATAATTCATGTATAGATCTGCGGTTACAATATAAAAGCTCGTTAGCTACGCTTAGATAAAATCTGACAATGTACAAATTTTATATGCTAATATATAAAGCTGAAGAGTTTGTTTGTTTGTTTGCTTGAATGGGATAATCTCATGAACTTCTGGGCCCTTCTGAAAATTATTTCAGTGTTAAATAGTCAATTTATCGAGCTACATTTTATAATGAAGTTCCCACGGGAACGGGGCCAATGCTGAAACCATGAAATCATGCGTGGAAGCTAGTTCAAATATAATAGAAAGCCAGGATAAGTCGTCGTGAATTAAATTGCGACGAACTCGTAAAATCCTGTGCATTCATTCTATGAGATTGTTTGCCTCTATGACAAGCTGGTGCCGGGGGCCCGCGGGATCTAGACACTTATCTGCTGAATTAAAATCTGCTTATCTTGTGTTATTTATGTGCCGTTATGTATTCATAAATGTAATGTATTGCGAATGGGAGCGCCGTAGATACGAGATAGATATGAGTGGAGCCGTCGCTTTATGTACTTTATTACAATAAGTACTAACGTTGATATTGCTATAATATTTAGAGTAATGTCTCGCTTGAGCAGGTAAGCTTACTGTTTGTACATATATTTGATTTATATTATATTAAGTAGGTAATATTAGGAATAACAGTCCTTCCGATTGAATTCGGCAACGGTATCGCAGGAGATTAGACTTTCTGGTTTTTTTTCTGTATTTGCTCGGGACGCGCGGGAGTTTTTAGGGCCTGCCACTGACTTTTGCCTTATTTCAAGTAACATCACAGGTTACTACTAATTACCGTTGTAATACATTTCTACCTGCTCTCTATAGAAAAAGGCACAAAATATATTATTATGGATCGTACAGTTGCGCAAAGTTTGCAAGTTAGTATAAACACAAAACCAGTGGGCGGCTACTACGTCCACAATTTGTCAAGAATATTACTGATAACATTAAAATTTATGGACGTTGATAGACACAACAGAAACAATAGCCTATCCCATTCATTGTTGTGGTACCTTTCATGACGTCACCTGTCTATCTTAGCATCTGTAGAGCTCCTCTGTTGAGACACTGTTTAATAAGTCTCCATGGAATAAACCCCAATGAACTTGAATAATGATGATTATTATCTATTAGATTTAGAAGTGCGTTTATAAAAACTTCAATTATATGTACACCAGGTGTTCAGACAATCTTTCCATTTTAAACGAAAGACCAAATAGATAAATTGTATTATTAGCCTCAAGTCAGTTTCGGTAACGGAAACAATATTAAACTTAATTAAAATAACATCATTATTACACCTCAAGTTCAGAGAACGTAACAAAAGGGAATGTTTACACACAAGTGTCACCCCGACACAAGCGAGACGTTAACTCCAACAAAAACGTAACAAAAATAAACTTTCAAAAGGGAAGAATCGTAAAATTTCAATATCCGTTCGGGCGTCGCTTTTAATCTCGAGTAAATTTGTCGTTTAGAGATGTAGAGAGCAATCGACCCCCAAATAAGAGGCGAGATGATAAAAATCAACAATTGACGAGAAACGATGAAAAGTAAAAAATTGTGTCGACTCTCACGAAGACGGCGAGATTCTTCGACTGATGCTCGTAATTCTTTCATTGTCGGGAATTTTATCTGATTTTGACAATTTTATGTAAAAGACTTTCGTATTTTCTGCATTCAATGCTTTTCGATTTGTCCAACGCAGTTCGTTGAGCGAACCAATTGATTGAATCGCTTATTTTGATTATCTGCGACAACATCATCATTTATTCGCAACAATTTGATTCAATAAATTCATCGCGTTAATAGAAGTTTAATTTACAATATCATTAAACAAATTGGATAGGAACTTACTAATTTAGTAAAATGGTAAAATCGGGATCGGTATCCAAGACTTTAATTTTTAGATAGCTTATGAAATCCTAATTTCACGCGGATGATGTCGCAGGCAGCAGCTAGTTATATACCTAAATATCACATGATTTTAATAATTTAGTTAGCTACGAAAACATTCTAAAACCTTACTTAAAGATTTAAATACAAAGTGCCCTGCTTGCGGCATGGGGAAGCTTTTCGGTGCAACCTCACCCAAGCACTTTAAAAAAAAATATTTCCAATTGATAGTAAAAATATGAAATATTTCAACCCCACGGTATGTACCCTGTCAATTTAACGTCACGTCAAAAATGGTAAACACCGGAAATGAGCATGATCAAATATCGTCGACCCACCGCGAGGTGGCGCTGTATGACAAGCAAGCTGCAACGGAAATTAACGAGCCCTTATCGCGAACCCTAAATTAACCGTTTCCACCAGGAAATGTACCGGGTTCCGTGACAATTAATTACGTAACCATTAGGGTGATTTTGCATTTGATAAACTTGATTGGAGGCATTAAGGGCCAGTAACAGTTCCCTCTTAGTTTTGCCTCATCATCTGCGAGACCACAATTCCAGTCATTTAACGATCGAATTGTTTGGAATCGGCTGTTGCCTTAGCTCAGCTTACCGATTGAACAATTACGAAACCATTTAGAGAATGCTATAAAATAAATCCTAATCACGAAGTAGTTTTTTAAGGGTGTTATTTAAAATTGATATTTAATGCAACATAATCGGCGGCTTGTGTTTTTTTAAATACAGCATGCAATTTGTTCAAAGGCAACGTAAACAGTTTTTTTTTTTGTACATATTTAAATGAAATTATACTATATATATATTACTAGCTTCCCGCACGCGGTTTCACTCGCTTAGCTCTCGTTACCGTGGGAACTCTATAATAAATATAAAGGCCTATAGCCTTCCTCGATAAATGGGCTAAGCGCGATAAAGTAAACAAACAAACACTTCATATTTGTATATATGATATACTTATATATGACATCGATTAGTATAGACGATTTCATTGTATCTTGAAAGCAAGCACATTTTACCAACGTCTTCATTCAAGCGACAAAGAAAGAAACAAATAGACAACTCCTCTAATGAGAATCGACCGAATCGGAATATCAACAAAGTTTTCGATATTACCATTTCTCGGCATGTTTTTACCATTAGAATAATCTGAGCAACAGATGTCGTCGAACTACGAGACTACTCTGAATAAATATCTGCTTTTGTTGTTGACTTGAACTACAGCGCGGCAGCCATGTTTTGTCTTGTTTGTTCTTTATTTAAAATTCTTTTTTAAAGTTCAAAGTATTATTTTCTTTGCTGCTTGTTTTTTAATTAGGTCGGGTATTGATACTTATTGAAGCGGCTTCGGTACGGTAATTAAGAAAGCAATGACCGTATTCAGGGGTAATTAAAGAGGTGATTTTCTTAGAATATTGCTGAGTTACAAATTATTTTAAAATCTTCGTTTTGTAATTTAAGCGCTTTATGAATTCAATCATATTTTTCCATCCTTTAGATATTTTTGTTATAGTAATTAAGGTATTTTATATTAAGATATTTTATTACAAATTCAATTGGATAAAGTTTGACTAGAAGAAAACCAATACTATCTAAAGGTTATAAAAGTGTCACGGTACGATCCGCTTTTGTAAAAAATTCAAAGAAAAATGAACTTCAACAGAATCATTTGAAATGTTGATTTATTTAGTTCTTTGCCTCATTTACTACAGACATTCTTGTTTACTTAGGTAATAAAATATTCTCACTCAATAGTTTTCTAATACACTTACCGAACACTTTTTCGAATCAAAACTTAAGTGAAACTCGGCGTTACAGACTCGTCGGTGCTCGGCTCAGCCGGAGCTTACGCTCATGCATCGTTACGTTGAGACTGCAGACTATTATTTGAACATTTTCTACTTAACTAATAGAATTCTCTTGGCTCCCACAAATCGCAATCACTTAGCTAACTGCTGATACAGGCTTTATTTGCATCTCTTGGAGTTGGGTATTTAAATGTTTTGAACAAATTATGTTTGTTCCCAAACAATTTTCGATCTAGAATTGCATAGTATCCGTTGTAACTGTAACGGAGTGTGTTGTAACTTTGAAAGGATAAACGATGCATTCGATTTCATTAAGATGTTTACATTTTATTTTTAGTTGTGTTTGCTATATTACTGTTATTTATTTCTAGACCTAAGAAGCATAAGGACGGCTGTATCTTCAGAAGCATTTGGGTGTAAGTGCCAGTTTATTATAAAGGCTCATACGACAATTTTTTTTGACGTAAAGTGGCACATCCTGCCTTCTGCTTCTGAGCTCTGGTGTTATAGGTTAAAATGTTGAATAGTGTAATGTTTTGAGGGCCAATAAAAAACTCCTTCTGTCACTCAGGTTACCTGATCAGGATACACTGTATGCGAAACCCTAAAGACGTGAACGAAACCCATACTCTACAAATAGTATCAAATTTTATAACTATTTGGTATTTTTGATGTATTGTTGAAACTATTTAAATGATGTTTTAATCAAAAATTGTGAGTTATTTATTTTTATAAAGATTTCGTTATTTATTTTCCAAAATCTTAGACATTGCAACGTTATACAAAATTTCTACCAAATATGATCATGTGAGGTGTATGATGACTTTAATACTAATAAGTCGACATCGTGTATATTAAGTCTGTTATTTCTACTCGAGAGCCGTATATATTGGCTATTGTAGCTGCACAGTGCATGCAAATGACTGCAGCCACGTCTGTTTTCACTCGCGTCCAATTTGCGAGCGAAGCCGGAGAATTAACATTATCTACGTGTTTACTTAGGTTATTGCTTACACTTTGTTTATTGTTACTAGCTTTATTTGTTGTAACTGGATAGTAGTTTAGAGCGGAGAACATTTTATTGTTGCTTTGTATTCATAAATTACGTTAGTTGTATTGGGTAATTACGTAAATAAGTGGACCTTATATTGTAAAATAGTGCTTTCTTTCGTTCATTTCACTAGTTCTTTCGAGAAAATAAAGAAGTAATGGTTTTATTACGGCACCTAGTAGTTATCAGTGAACATATTTGGCTTTAAACACTGCTCAAAGTATGTTTACTTAACAAGACGTTGCCCGCTATTTCGTCCGCGTAGTATAAAAACTTTGCTACCACGTCTCATTCTCTTTGGGTTTAATCATAGAAATACACCCTCCAAGTTTCAGGTCACCACTATCAGCGGCTTAGGCTGTGTGTTGACCGGTCAGTCAGTCAGTCATACAGGACAAAGCGTTTTATTAATACAAATTGGATTTATTTAAATGCCGATAAAGAAATAGATAGGACATTTTCGTTGTTACACATCTTTTCAATAAAAAGATCTAGCAAGCAAACATTAGTCAATCAGGGCTGGTATAAAATAGAATTTTAAAGAAAAGATAGTACCTTTATCTTCTTTATCTATACCCTTACCTAATGAACCTAAAATACAAGAAAAAAGAACTAAAAAATAAAAAAGGCCATGCCCTACTTTGAAAATTCTCAAGTATTTCGAGGTATTTGAGTACGACAAAACAAATAGAAATGAAGACTCTTGAATTTCTTGAATCAAATACGTTTCACGTTCGGCAAATTTAATTGACAGAAACTGTGTTACTAACTACTGATTTTATACATAAGCAATGAGTCTAAAAACAAAAAGTTTTGTGAAGGTAATGTAAATAGTATTTTAAGTTCAAACAATATTTTTAAAACTTGTAATTAATTTTCTATACTAACATTTTTCAAGAAAATGTTTAATGAACTTATTAAATTAAGTATAATTAACTATGAAAGAATGAGTAACTCTGTGGAAGAAAACAATCAATACTTTATTGAATTTAACATCATTGGTTTTGATGTCAGAGACAAGTTGTCTCTCTAATTTGGCAGTGGCGGTTTCAATTATCCTTTACATTCTCAGCAGTTACGATAAACATCTAGATTCAGATCTGATTAGGCAAAAGGGTAGTACAACAAACTTTTTTTACGGCAAAATAATACAGCAATTATCAAATGAACACGCACCTTCAAGATCTTCTATAATTAATGTAAATGAAACAATGTAACCTTCTTTATATTAAATAACATATATACCGTATCTGAAATGAACAGTAATCTTGAAAATAAATGTAGTGGGTGGTCTACGATATCTATCGACTATAACAAATAATAGCAATAACACAGATAGTCCGCAACAGCCCAAAGCCGTTGAAAACACGTTCAATTGCGTTATCTCAAATTACAGGCTTCGAAATAAATGTCAGTTTAACGTAAAATACTTTAATATACCAACAAAATTTGCAGACACAGGGGAAATGTTGCCTTAACAGTTACCATAATTTTACCACCCACTTTAACATGTATTGTTCTCTTAATATTATCTGGAATTGTAAGCGAAATACGATCTAGTGAATATAAAGCGAGCCTTGTTGTTTGTTCAGCTCTTATGTAAAAGATTTATATTATACTTATAAATATAATTTTTCACTAAACAGTGTTTCAAGTTTTTATCTTCATTATTTAAATCTTAGTACATATTCATTATAGCGTCAACTTATCTACGACTCGTAGTGGGCTTTGGCCAAAAAATATATTTGCAATATTCATCGAGCGTTTTTAATTACAATATGGCATTCTTAAATGTTCTTGCATTGTAACAACTGGCTATCATGGTTCTATGAGTTTTCCAAGACATACATGGAAGCCCCTCAATCATACAGATCACGAAGGATATCTTTAATAATTACTTTACTAAGATAATTCTGGATCTGAGAATCGAACCCGTGATGTATATAACATCATGGCTAAAAATAATTAATGTAATCAAAACATTTAATTACAATTGCAATACAATCTGTGCCATTCCACCACACATGTTGAACATACCAACAAAACCACACTTTTGTATCCTAAATTAATAGACAGACGGCTTTGAAGTAGGTGGGAAGAAATAAATTATTCGTGACAATTCACCGATGGGAATTTCCCATTACGAACTGTAAGCCGCGACACTCAAATATTAAAATTCCATTAAGATATTTACGAAACGTTTAGAGCACAGTTTTTTATTAATTGAAAATTGGTAATTGTAATTGAACGGAATAATTTATTCTGTCGAAGACCATCTATGGCTTTAACAATTTAGATTGTAATACTCAATTAGTTATTTTGTATTTTTGCATTTAAAAGAGCCAGATGGGTTAATAAGTCTACGATTTTTTTTAATTTTCTCTTAATTAATTTATTTTTTATACTTAATTGATTGATATACTGCCATGAAACCTAACTATTAACTCATATAGCTCTGTTGGAGTGAAAATACATATATCATAATGAAATATGTATATGGTGTAAATAATATCCAGTGATAATGTTAAGGCATATATATTTACTGTTAGTAATGCTTTAATAATTGTATGAAATTTAATAAGTGTTAAAAGATGATTTAGTTGATGTTATCTATCTAGACATATATTATATAAAGTAACATGTCCTAACTGCCTGACTGACTCATCAACAATGAGGCAAAACTATTGTAGCTAGACACGTGATATTAGGAAGGTGGCTTCCTTGTGTGGCGTATGGGTCCACTAAGAAAATATATTTTTAAATTTAACCCCTCCTGGAGCAAAAAAAGGGGGCATTAATTTTAAAGCTCCTACGGGAACGGGAGTTATGCGGATGAAACTGCTGGCGGGAAGCTATTCAGCTATGTAACTATTATCAACTACTAGACACTTGCTTAATGTTAAATTAAAACAAGAGAACTCAGCCAACACGAGAAAATGATTCCAAAGTAAATTTACGACTCCCAGAAAGGGTAGCTACTTCTATTCAACACGAGAAACTAATTAACAAATTCCAATTAGCTTCATTTATCATTCAAGGTTACACAAAGTTTTTCGTAGGTTAATTGTAATATTGACTTTCCATTACCTTTATTTCTTGTACTAACTTTAAATAACACTTGGAAAGTAAATTTTGTATATTCGCTTTATTAATATTTCACTTGACTACAAGTTGACTTAGCACTTCAGAAGTTTATCTATTTGGACTCTCCCTTTTTACAAAGTTAATCACGAAATGACGCCAAGCTCGTACACAACTTCGTGATATCTTCAAAATAATTCAAACACAAGTTTTGCTTCGCTATTAACAACTTTTTCGAAGAAAGTAAAATTGTTAGTTGTTTTTTCACAAAACTTTTTCTAATTATATACAAGCGAGAATATTAAAAAAAATGGTTGTTTCTAAAGTAATTTTTGTAGTTTAATGAAATTGTTGATGGATGAAAACTTAAGACGTTGATCGATTGTAAGTATTACATCATTTTATTTGACTGTAAATTTCAAGATTAATTTTCAAGAATTTTCTACCAATTTACCAAGTTTTTGGATTGATTAAATTAAATTTAGGTGATATTATTCTAAGGGGATTGAAATGGGATATAATTTATTTAAATTACATCTTGCCGTTGACGTTATAAGAAGGCTTGGTTTAATGACGTAGATAGATCTACAAGCTTAATCCTTTGTGCACGCGTTCAGTACCAAATAGGCAACGATAAGCTGCTACCTCTAGTTACCGAGGTCCCCCGCGGTGTGACGAACTGACAGGTCCACTCGTCACATGTCTATTCACTGTGACAGTTTGTAATACCAATAAAAACTGAAAAGTACTGACAGCTGGTAGACTTGTATTTACCGCTAGTTTCATTACATGAGTGGTGATGGATTTTGAAATCACTAGTTATTGATTGTATAAAAGCTGTGCTTTCTAAGTGATATAAAAAGCAAAACAAGATATCACTTCTCACAACATAACTTAATAATAAAAAAATTAATAAAAGTTTAAAAAAACTAAAAAAACACGCTTTTATAGCTAACCGAACTAAAAAATAGAAAATATTTTTCACCTCAAAATAAAATTATAATAAAGTTTAAGTTATTAACAGAATAATTCTTAAATGTTTTTTATACTATCTACAATTTTTTCAATCACTCAAGCCGATTGAAACATTTTTATGAAAATAGTAGTCAATACAGAACGCTATAATTAACGATAAAGACGGTATTGAGAAGTAAATTATTCATGAGATCTTACGGCGACCGCCCCAACTATTAACATTTTAATCATTCACTTTATTTGATGGAGCTCTTCGATTGACATTATTGAGATTCTGTTAAATAGCCGATATGAATGGATATGTTATTTTATACATTCTTGATATTGTAAAATACAATGGAGTTGGGTGCTAGCTTTAAATTTAATGGTTTATAAACTACAAAACACCCATAGGGGGCGCCCTCTTGTAAAGGTCGCTCCTTCACAAGAGGGCACCCCCTGTGGGTCTTGGACCTCGACTCAGGCCGTTTGCTGACTGAGAGATTGAGGGATTTTTTTGACTTCGGCGGGTTGGATGGATATGGAGGTGTATGAATGTATGAATGAGCGGGACGCTTGTAATAACACAAGGCTTTCACGCAATTTAATTACAAGTTTAGTTCAAATACCGATGATTTACCGATGATAGACTTCTGTTTTAGAAAGACTTCTAAAGAAATAAAAACTTGAATTAGATATTCCTGATATGAAGTCCCATTATTTTATCGTAAGGTACATTTATTTATTCAGTATGTTTATGTTTCCTTACGATATCGTCTGTAGGTGAGCTGTTTTAATGGGGAATACTTATCTCAACACCGAAGATTCTACTTTATACGAGAACGTATGTAGATCAAAGAGCGTTGATTACTTACACGTCTTTATCGATAAGCTGAAGTTAAATGTATGTTGAGAACATCGAGAATTGCTTTTACCGATTCCTTATTTGCATTTAATGTTTATTGGTATAATATATTATTAACAAATAGTTGTTTGATTCATCATTAGTATTTTGAGACTTGTCCGATTTATATTAAAGATTTTTTTAAGTGTGTTTCCAATCAAATCAAAATATTCTTTACTAGCTTTTACCCGCCGCTTCGCTCACATTGAAGCCAATGTCCCTATGTTACTTCTAATACCTCTAAGAATATGTGTACAAAGTTTTATGATGATCGGTTTAGTAATTTTCGCGTGAAAGCGTAACAAACAGACTTCATTCATTTTTATCATATTAATAAGGATAGGGATTCATAGACATTTTCTACCACCAGGTCTGAACGTGGCAACTCTGAGAAGAACTGGCAAATTTCCTTTTTTTTAAATAAATGTTACGTTACAATTATTTATAAAGCAGTATTTTTTCCCAGAAATTTATAATGGTTGCCATGCATCTAGCATTTAGTTAATAAATTATGTTAATTGTTATTTTATTTTCAAACTATATAATAGTGTTTTCTGAATAATATAACATTTATTAAAACATAAATTATTGTATTTGCACACACACAATATTATTTATAGATTAAACATACAAGACAATGTGGTAGGTATGTACGTACGGTGCGCATTAGCAGCTGTATCAATATGTACCAGTACATTTTTTACTTTTAGTTTTTGCTACGGCTGACCATTGTTTTACCATAATAATATATCTACCTTTTGTCTTGAAGGTTGTGCTACAGACACAACTATATTTATTATTAGATCCTCGAGTTGTTCGGCTTAAAAGAATTAGAATAACCTGTTTGTTTGCTTGAATGCGCTTAGCTCCGGAAGTAATGGACCGATTTGAAAAACCTTTCATTGTTAGATAGCCCATTTATCGATAAAGGCCATAGGCTATTTTTAATTATGTAGTTTCCACAAGAATGGGATAAACGCGGGAAGCTAGTATGCATATAAAATGATGGCGCTTTTAAATTTGTGATTTAATATGAAAGTGTAGGTACATGTTTGTTGTTTTTTAAAGACACCTTCTGCAGGGGCTTTCATCCCTTAGTTGCGGGAAACGTTACAAACACTCAATTCACGGAAGCACTCCCAGACTCAGAACAATTATCTGTGGTTCACACAAATAATTGTCCCGGATGGGAATCTAACCCAGAACATCAAGTCTCAGAAGCAAATACCGTAACCATGCACTGAGTCACCGGTGCAGTGCTACAAAACCCATGAGCGTTGCTACACTTCGGGTGTAATATTATACTTCGGAAGCATTTGGTCGTAAGTGCCAGTTTTCGATAAAGGCACATACGACGAATGTTTCTGACGCACATCCGATCTTATGCTTTTGAGCTCTAGATTTGATGATTTGTAACATTCATGCCATGACTATCACAAACAGCAACCAAGTATTTAAATAAACATTTCCTGACGCCTGCTCCATTGATTTATTATAAAAACCAACATACAAAGTGCGTAATTATACTAAAACATGATTGTAATACACATCCGATGATTGCAGCGATACTCTTACTTTCGTAATGCATCTTAAATAATGTCTCATTGTTGAAACGTGTTGCCTAAGTTATGGCTGATCTTTAATCAGAGCCTCGACTCGTAAATTCATACAAATGTGAATAACACGCGAATATTTATTACTGCGAGTATTTTAACGTCATTTATTCTAAATTCAATTGTGAGCCTATAGGTGTGGAGCGTATGAATGTAACGCTTTGATGTAGTGCTGGTACATTGTTCGATAATCAGAATAGAAATTGTATATGGCGTGGGATTATTAAGGTAAATAACTATTTGAAATAAATTCGGTACGTTTACAGTTTAGAAGTTTTGATACATTGTTGAATTTTATTATTGACTATGATGTTTTAAAATGTAGGTTATGAAGTTATGGTTTACAGTATAAAATCAAACAATATAGTATGATAAAAAAAAACAACCAAGTGCGAGTTGACTTCGCACACGATGGGTACCGTGCTGGGTGCCGAGTCTGCTATTTTTTTGAAGTATTGTGCCACCGTAGTGCCAACATGATATCATTATGCCAAAAACGGTAATCTACTAATC
This sequence comes from Nycteola revayana, assembly GCA_947037095.2. Classification (NCBI taxonomy): domain Eukaryota; kingdom Metazoa; phylum Arthropoda; class Insecta; order Lepidoptera; family Nolidae; genus Nycteola; species Nycteola revayana. The sequence continues at coordinate 13,821,712 of OX344859.2, read as the reverse complement.
TCACTATGGTGTCGGCGTTGGAATGGCAGTCGGTGTTGCTACCGCAGAAAAAGACCGTCAACAGAAGTAGCAGGGGAAATGGTTAGGGAGATTGTAATGTTTATTTAAGCGATTTCAAAACTTATAAATGTATCATTTGTTATTATATTCAACTACGCTAATGGCATCGTGGCGTCATAGTGACACCATTATGACGTCATTTGGATTAGTAGATTACCACATGGGAAAAAAACCGACCATTGAACTGTCATTGATAGTTCATGGACACGCCATTACGATAGTAGATTCGGGGCCTAGGTTATACCCTCACAATGTTAACTATGTTCCTTTAAATGCTATATAGCATTTTTATAAACCTATGTGACGACAGCCACGGGTACCTTGGTTGATCGTAGTTGATTGCACGGCGATTCTCAATTCATTCTAAATCTTAGTCGGGTGGGTCGACTCTTAATTAATTACTCAAGTTAAAAGTGTTTTTTAAACTGATAGCCGTGTCCCTTGTAACAGTACAGTTTGAAAAAAAAGGAACCAATGCAAGAGTATACCTGTTGCCGTTATTAATATCGAGCAAAAAACGAGCATAAAAAGTCATGTTTGTTGTATGGGACCCCCCTCAAATATTAATTTTATCTGCTTTTAATACTTTTTGTTATAACGGTTCATGAGATGGCTGGTGAGACGAGACTGACGAACAGACAGACAAACAGCGGATACTTGGTAAGCGAGTAAAGTAAGGCGACTTCATCGCCATACCTACAATGTCTACATGTCCATTTTTTACAATAGTATTATTCAACAGCATCAATTTAAATCCGATGGTAAGTATCCGTATCAACATGTTTCGCAACTCGGTTTATTCACATGTGAGCTCGTCTGCCGGCCGTCTGAGGACGCTGGCACGCCGCCAACTCACTCCGGAAGGAAAAGATCTCTCCAGCTTATTGCAGACGGTTATGATAATAGAACGCCAGTTTGCGACGCTGCCCGATAATCGGATGAGAATACGCGCTGAGCTTTTGGTGAAGGTTGCGATCTTTTAACTACAAAGTTTGAGTATAGTCAGTACTAGCTTCTCGCACGGCTTCACTCGCGTAACTCCCGTTCCCGTGGGAACTTCAAAATAATTAAATATAGCCTTTAGCAAATGGAGTATCTAGCGCTGAAAGAATTTTTCAAATTGGTCAAATAGTTTCTGAGATAAACAAAGAAACAATCTCTTCAGCTTTATATATTTTTAAGTATAAGATTAATGGTATCATGATGAGCTATTTAGAAGCTTTTGTTGTCTTTGATATCTGATTATGCAACGCGAAAAGAATGTCAGAAGAAAAAACCTTACGAATAAATTTTTCGCAGTGCCGTCTAATTTGGATTGTAGTGCAACGAAATGATTATTCGTTTTCCGGGTAATTAAGACGGAAAGGTAGGTTTAAAGCAAATCATTATTGTGTTCATTCCACTGTTTTAATGGACTTTAAAGGATTTAGGATATGCTAGACCTTAAAACGTTTATACTCCAACTCGTTAGTTGGCGGGTCGTTACCCGCCCCGGCTTCGCACGGGTGCAATACTGATGTATGGGTAGGTACATGTAAACCTTCCTCCTGAATCACTATCTATTTAAGAATACTTTTGTTAAATTAAGTGTTACGCATTGTGATTCTGACAAGTACAAGTGTAGGTATGTAGGTAAATACCTAAGTTCTAAATAAACTTAAATGTATTTAGCACTTAGGTATTTACCTACGTACCTACTTAATTTCATTTCATTTCATTAAAGATTTAATCATACCTACATAAAGACAGACAGACAGCGAGAAGTGACTTTGTTTTATACTATGTAGTGATAAATAAAAAAATTATTAACAACCGTATATTTCAAAAGCTCCACTTAAATACTCGTAGCATTACCACAATACTTTCCACATTCCACTCTCGCAATATACAGTTAACTAATTGCAAGAATTAACTTTATTTATGTCGTATACGGTTATGATTTTATTTCATTTCACCATCTATTAGCGACGTGACACACAGACAATCTATCAGCGATAATTGCCACTATAAATATAAACCAGTATGTCTCATAAATGTACCAGTTTCTTGCATAAGTTGCAGATAGCAAATATTCAGTTGTCGCCGAGTGGGTCTGTTCCCACAATAATATTGCTTACCTACTATTGGTCTAACTAGATCCTACCGCAACCAATGTGCAGTGGTCACTAACTTGATTGAAACAATGTTTAAAACTAAATCTGCGTTTGCAAGCAATCATTTTTCAAACTACAATTAATTTTCGTCTAAACTTTTACAATTTTTTATTATCAAAGTCATCATCTCATTTCAGCCGTAGGAATTTCAATGCTGGACATAGGCATCCCTCTTAGATACCTGCATCCATCGTGATCCCGCGGCCTTTATCAGGTGATCCGTCCATCTACATAGTTGGTGCACGTCCTACGCTACGCTTGCCTATCCGCGGTCTCCATTCGAGAATTTCCGGCCCCAACGGCCCAATCTCCGTGTTATATGTCCTGCCCATTGCCACTTCAACTAACTAATCCGTTGGGCTTTGTCGGTAGCCCGCGTTCTTCTACGTATCTCCTCATTCCTGGTTCGATCTATCTCGTAGAGAAACCCCGAGCATAGCCCTGTCCATAGCTCGTTGAACGACTGTGAGTCTATTGAAACTGTGAGGCTGTTGGTAAGTCATAGTATCCTATAATAATAAAATGTCAATATTACTCCCCTAGATGCTGACGACGTTAGTGTATTGTGTCGAACTACAGACAGTTCTGTAGAAACAAAAATCATTATTATCAGTCCATGACCACTCTTTCATACATATTTCATAAAATTGACACCTGTGTCTACTTTTAATTTGTGTAAAAATCGCGAGTTTCAAAATATTTGTTGTTGGGTTTTTTTTTTCGAGTTTCTTAAAGCAAATTTACCATGCGGTACACTTACCTCACCTATTTGAAAGCTGTATTTCAATGGACGTTTTACACGCTAACTATAGTTCACTTATTACACGTATGACGTACAATGTTTCGTCCACGAATGTGTTATTTTTCAGTTCGTTGGCCATTCTGTACAACGTCAGTCACATCGTATGGTCAAAATGTGACATTGAAATATTTAGCATGTAATTTGAAACTTGATTTGTGTTGAACTAGAACAGACATGTCGGAATATTGATAGGTCATTATTGATGGATCAAATTTGAATACATGGCACGTAAACTACATACTTCTAAATTATTAATAACTTGTTATAAGATGAAAGTTTAATTGCATTCTTCAATTATTAAAAAAGGTTCAAGGTTCTTTTCCAATTGTAACATAATCACTTCAGATCGCATAACTTGTAACCCACACTCAATTTTAAGCAATAATAAAAACGCTGCACATGCTCCAGATTCCGTTAATTTCAATTTTATGTCGATACAAGTTCGTAGCACGCGAGTGGTAGACAAATGAAGATTAATCGCAGCCACGGTATCGGCTACTAAATCTACTCAATTAACTCTAATACAATTTCAGCGGGCCGTTCGTTACTACAACGTGTAAACCACTTTACTAAGTAAAATGTCGTTTATCTCACGATAAATACTTCGCTACTGCATTCCATGACGTTCGTAATTACTTTGTAATCAGATATATAAATCTACTGATCTTTTAATCACTCATCGTAGTATCTCATTTAAACCGTTTTACTGTGTCATATTTAACCCTGTGTGGTACTACAAAAAATATATAACATCAGTTATATGCCACAGATCAATATTTTTCTTATCTTGAAGAATCTCTATCTCATGAATATCATCCACGACTGTGTGTGGTCCAATCATTCGTCATTACATTTAGCTCTGCGTCACAGTCCTACAGTTCATTATAATCATATTTTATTAGCTCCTCTCAATAACAAACAAAATAACATTTCAATCCTTCTCAGAACTTTCGCCGCTGTCCAAATAAATATAAGACCAGTATAAACAAAAAATGGACAAAAACAGGGTTTATTGGTATATTGTAAATAAAAACAAACTGAGGTCTTCATCGAGGCAACAAATCACTTTGTTTTTGTGAACGCGTCGAGCCGAGATCCGTACGGGGCGTTATCGTAGACCGCAGACAAACACAGTTTCGCTTTTTGATTCTCATAAAATCCTTGTTGTTAGTATAAAAATGACTGTCCAACAAGATTATTCCAGTATATTGGACGTTATGCGGGTTTCGTTACAAAAAGTAAAATTATCAAACTACAGACAGTTTAACGCGATGAAATTGATATCCAGCGTCGTTGGTTTGAATTGATATATAAATTGTAGTGTTTATTACGTATCATATTTTTATTTCGTTATATGAGAACTGTTTAACTGATTGAGATTTGTGTAAAAGTAAAAACAAAGGCCTCAGTTCACGACAACCGACAACAAATCAGCTAATATGTTAAAAAAAGCCGTAATATTGTTAAATATGATGATCGATATATTCATTATATGAACGTCAATAAAAAATGTTTATTTCCGCTCCCATGAAATCAACATGCCATAACCCAGCTGTTATACATCATTACAATATATCGACGCAGTCAGTCAAAAATTTGAATGCACAATGTAACTTTTTGTTGACACCGTGTCATAATAACGCCGTCTAATAAAAACACCATTGACTCCCGGAACTTCACAAAACATTATAAATCACACGAAGAGGAAATACGCCGGGTGATTTTTTTCGAAGCAGTTGTAGAGGGCTGGCTGGCATGGAACCCCGCAGGCCGCGGCATTGTGCCCGTGCATCGCTGCGGCACAATGCGTGCGATACTATCGCCCATTTGTGTGCTCAAGTAGAAATACATTACTGGATACGACGCAATTATTAACAAATTATAGTGTAGAAATAAAAATACTTCAGTAACATAAGCATGTGTCACTGTTTTATTAAATAGAGCCGACGCAGACGCAGCTGGCTTTCATGAATGTATTCCTTTATCAGATTTAACGTCATGTTCATGATTGCTACCTACAAGTATTCAATAAACTTCAGCCTTGTTTATATTTATCACTTTTACTACTATCAATTCTCCATTCTTTTTTATGAAAGCTCTCGCAGCTATATAAATGCCTCAATTATCCGCTCGATCGGTCTCATTGACGAAAATGACAACAACAAATCAGGATGATCGACCAATTTTTCAATCATATCCTGTTGTTTCTATGTTCTTTGTTCTAATAGAGGGGGAATAAAAGTAAATAAAAAGATGGAGATTATTTGATAGTGCAGTGGTTCGCAGCGAGTGGTCGACGTCGGTGGTCCGTGCGGCGGGCGGTCTCACCGTTCTGCACATATATCACGATGCATCGTCCAAACGCGAACGTTATTAGCAACAAAAAAAATACACGAAGACACAATCCGATTCCAATAAGGGCTTTACTTTTTATTTGAAAACTTAAACCCTATTGATTGATGATCATAGCACTTAATTCGTACCATGTGTCTTAATAATGCAATTTATAGTCACTGAAATCGTTTTGGTTTTCTGTTTGATTATTTGTGGTAGGTATCTTAAGTTCTTAACGCGTTGGCCTAGTCATTACTATTATTTCCCCATTAGGTAATATACATTTTAAACTAAATTAATATGTATTCAATAACTTCAACTAACCAAACATTGTAATCATGAATGGAGTAGATAATTTTAATCCATAAAATGATGTCATAGCTTACTGCGTTGATCGTCTGACCCAACTAATAGGTCTGATAAATCATCCATATAATATTCCACAAGTATTTAATGAGACAGCACACGTTCATTAGCGTCAATTGACAATGGCCGCTGTATCAACCAGCCTGCTAATTACTTCATTAGGTAACGCGAGGTTAATCAGTACCTAACTAACAATGTGACCACTATATCAATGTTACGTTTTGAATGTAAGCCCTTATTTAGGGAAAGATCAAGCTCAATTATTACCACAAATAGAAAAATAATTGATTCAAAGACATAGGTAACTAATGTATTTTTACCCAAATACAATGCCGTTACAATGCATGTTATAAAATGAATCCACGGCATCTAACATTCTATCGAGGATTCGGTTCCACAAAGACATTTAAACCTTAATGTTATCAATCACAAACTAAACTGTACATTATTAATTCTCAAAAAGCTATAATAAATCATTACGAATGCTGATGGCTTTTAAAGGGATGAGGCGATAAAATTATCAATAACTTGAATAGAATCAACATTTTTGACAACAATTTATTATGTACAGATAATGTTTTCTAATCGTTGTCCAACGTTAAGAGAATACATTGTAACTCGCGAGTTCGTGAGACGTGAAATTTACTTAGCGCAGCTCATAGTAGATAACTTCGCACAGGTCATACACGAGTGTTTATCTAACCTATGCGAATTTAGTCGTGCTATATCTAATTTGACTTATAATAATAATTGCTATTATAACGAGAGAGAGATTTTTAATACATTGTTTTAATCAATTAATCGAGATTAAGTGATATATTGTGTCAGAATTAGATCAAATAAAATATGTGTATTTCGAATATAGACAAAAGGTATGATTATTAAGAGCAGGGAAATGACCACCTTTACTCTTTACGTTTATGACGTTTATATTGACAATAAATACAGAACAAAACAATACGTAAATTCAAAATGACTTTTTTGATGGCATAATATTTGTAAAGATGAGTAGCTGACGACTTAATCATGTAGAAAATAAAAAGAACGTTGAAACAATAACACATGCTGAGAAATCCACGGAAACATTAATAACTCCAATTTCAAAAGGAAAAAAGCGACATAATCGTAATGGTAGTCATAATTTATCAACATTATAAACACAGCTTACTATTTTAGTAGATTGACTAACTACATTAATCTTAATTTTTACCGTTTTATAACGTTAGTAGTAGGTACTATGCATAATTAGACTCATAAAGCTTCCTCTACTCTAACCACTTACTAAAACAGAACGGGGTCAACTGTCAAATAAATTAAATTGATCATAAAATGAAAATACTAATCCCATCGATGTCAGGCGTCAGAACGAGGGTCCTCCAGCCAACATGAGTTCCCACATTTATCCCTAAGCTAACGAGCTCTGCCGCTTGACTGAGTAATTATGCCGACCAATAGGTTATGACGTCGAGTGCAATTACAGCACTTATAACTTCTAGTATACACAATTAGTTAATTGCTGCCCCCGTTCGTGACAACCCTACGACCACATTGGACAATGGACATACTCTTATATTTAGTTGTCTCTTTTCTTCGGTTCGTTTGTAGTATTTGAAAGTTGTGACACAGTTTACTTTGGCCGAGGAACTTGTTCCAAACAATATTATTGATTCGTTACCAGATGCTCGTGAGGATTTGGAAACAAATTGTATTTGTTTTGATCCTAAAAGGCTTTTGGTAGCAGATGCTTTTGTACTGCTGTGTAATATTAAGTTGGATGATGCCCGTAGTCCGTTACTTCGGAAATTGGATTGAATCTTTCAAAGATTTCCGTTTGCGATGTTATTGTTAAGGAACATATCACAAATTGTGTTTGTGACAAGAGACAATTCTCTCTGATAAATTAAATATTTCAGATTGCGGTAGCCGAGTTGAAGTAAATAAAATGCCGTCAATCCGTTCGCTGGCGGAAGGGATCGGGAAATAAATTCCACCTTGTTCCCGAAGGGTTCGATTGTGTTACATAGTTACTATGTAGAAGAACCCCGGTTACATGATATCTACGTCTATCCGTTTGACCTTTGTCAAAGTCAGCTTTCAGACACATCGCTACCAAATTAACTACTAATAAACTTGTATCTGAAGGAACGTAATACAATGTTATCATAATATTCTGATCGGAACATGTCAAACAAACCTCAATATTCGTAAATTGTTTACTGATATAACATCATTACAAGTATTTTCTAATTCCACGGAATTGTATACATACTTATTTCATGTAATATAAAATCTGTTATTATTGAAAACAGAACGATATAATTGCTCCAATTATTTCATTAATGTTTTTTTTCTGTAGTAGTTTAGTGGGTAAATATGTGCGACATTCCTCATTAACAGCATTTTCCGATGCAAAAATGAGATATAATGCAAGAATCATATCAAAACTCAGTTAAAAGAAAACAAAAATGGGGAGACAATCTCAAAGAGGTTACATATAATCCTCGCTGCGAGTGGTGCGAGTGGGTTGATTGAAGACGCGAAGGTTAAAAGCAAGTAACTTCACGACTCAGACAACACATCAATCACAGAGGATCATCCCGGATCTGCTCCATATTTATTTATTTGCTCCAAACCGCCCCCGTTAGATACAAGATGTATGGGTACCGAGAATAATGTTCTGATCGCAGATAAAATACAAATTATGGCGTATCCAGCTAATCTTTACTACCATTTAAATGGACGTTATCAGAGGTAAAATAAGAGGGGTACAATGTTAGATGACGTTTTTAAACTGAATGCAAATTAAGTTCCATTATCTATGACTGATAAATGCTAGGTATTTAAATGATTATGTTATCGTGCAATTTATAGAGAAAACTTAAGCATCATTAATGCAACTATGCCGTAGGATCGTGATCTAAGCAAAATAGTTGGTCGACGCATCACATGTCATGATACTAAACGGATGATCTCTCTAAAACTGAGTTTGGATGCCACGCTGGTTTGTTGACCCGTTGAGAGGTTATCCTTTTTCATGACATGTAGCACACATCTATAAATAAATATGTGATGCTAATTACTGATGACAACCTGGTAATTGGCTCGCATTAAATCTCGGAGGTCGTGGGTTCGATCCCCACACCGGACAAGAAATCTTTGAGTAAATTCTAAGATTTCTTTCCGGGTCTGGTTGGTTGAGGGACTACCCTCCGTGCCTCGGAAAGCACGTTAAGCCGTTGGTCCCGATTTTTATAACATCATCTATAATAATCGTATATCAAGGAACGGGCAGCAGCGTTTCCTTGTATGTTACAACAAAATACTGCGGTCACCAACCCGCCTGCCAAGCGTGGTGACTATGGCAATACCCTCCCTCGGGAGGAGGCCCATGTTCAGCAGTGGACGTTATACGGGCTGATGATGATGATGATGAATTACTGATACTTTGTGTACTCCACAGCCATTTTTATTGTTTTATTCATTCAAATAAAATTAATGAATGTATTTAACTAAAAAAACCTATAATTTAAACTTCAAATGAATTTGAAAATCTGTTATAATTAAATGAAATAAATAGGTACATATTTTGCTTACCATCGTTAATTAAAGGAATGTTTCAAATATTCAATGCAGCATAATTAAAATGCACTCCACTTAGGGCCCTGCATGATTCAGTACTGGAGCGAGCACAAAAGCGTCTCTGCAAAACCTCAGTAACACCGCATTTCTTAGAATAAATTACACCGTATTTTCGTTAAATATTATTTTACATCACAAACCTCAACATTTATTATTTCTCTTGTAGTTAATTTCCGCAGTATCTTTCGAGTGCAAGTCCGTAAATCATAATATCTACTGCGGTAATAGAATCCATTCATTCAAAAACAGTTTAAATCGAGGCGTTACGTAAAGAAATGTAAAATAATTTAAAATATATCTTTGTCCGTGAAGAGAATCGTCGGAGTCATAGAATGGACGGGCGCTGTCGTCGAATAATCCGCGGCTCGCATCAATCTTACACGTGAAGCTTTTCAAAAGGATTCTAAAGATTAGAACGGAATTTGAAACGCGAGTATTTCTCACAATACTTTGGAAATCTGTTGGCTTACGTTTAATGAATTTCATTTATTATGTAAATATATAATTATAGTGATTTAAATGTTATAGACTTCAAAATATTGTAATAAATCAGTATGTAGCACACATAAACCATACGTGATTGGAGAAGGTATTCAAAAGTTGAAAAATATTTCTGTGATAATTAAATTCATTGTGAAAAATTGTAATGCAGTCAAAGTTGCAGCGCTCGCGAAAATGCCAAATTCAACCGCCGCTCCTCAATTAGCAAACGAGTTCTACTCGTATCTCCACTTATAGTTAAGTTATTCAGCGCGACTATTATAAAATTGATTTATAAAAAGCAGCAGCGTGTACAAATTGTAGGTTTATTCGTACTAAAGGGAGGACTATGAAACTTATAACTTCATTTTTTTGATGTCAATTAACAGTGTTGTTCTATAATTCAAAATATTTCAAACATGTTCAGACTCTTAAATTTTGAATATTTTGTAGGAAAATGTAAATCCAGTGAATGCAAAAACCGACAATCCTGGCCATCACCCATCAAGGCTTCAATACACTCAGAACATAGATTCATTAGTACTGTCAAGTGTCGGGCGACATCTCGGACACCTCTCACGACACGGCGGAGATTGACATGCGTGTCTACTGAATAATTCACAGCGAACGGTTTATCTGCCGGGTGTTGAGTGTCGAGTGTCCACTTGCAGACGGCCATTGAACAAAGAGGAAGCTATAAAGAATGAATTAGTTTTATTGGTTGCATTTAAGATTGATATCCTATCTTCGCTATAAACGTAGGAATGAGTTCTTACGTTATTTCTATCTCACTTCTAATTCATCGATTATTATTTGATGTGTAAAACCACGACATCCAATCTATAGCCACAACGACTTTTGTATGTGTTTCAACCCTATGTTGTTAATATACTGCTTATATTGAGTCATCATCATCATCATCATTATCAGCCCGTATAACTTCCACTGCTGAACACGGGCCTCCTCCCGAGGGAGGGTCTTTGCCATAGTCACCACGCTTGGCAGGCGGGTTGGTGACCGCAGTAATATGTTGTACCACACAAGGCAACGCTGCTGCTCGTTCCTTAATACACAAATATCATAAATGATGTTATAACAATCGAGACCAACGGCTTAACGTGCTTTCCGAGGCACGGAGGGTAGTCCCTCAACCAACCAGACGCGGAAAGAAATCTTAGAATTTACACAAAGATTTCTTGTGCGGTGTGGGGATCGAATCCACGACCTCCGAGATTTAAAGCGAGCCAAATACCGCTACGCTACGGATTTTAAATGTTTTTGATCATAAATATATTAGTCATATACTTAGTTTAGTGGATACTTTATATGTTTCAGTCCAACCTGTTTGAATGATGTCTACTCAAGTTTAAAATAACAGCCGGAAGCTAGCATAAACCCTCTGTTTTACTAGTTACTCTGTAGTACAGTCCGCACAATGAGCAGACGCGCCGCTCGGAAGTGATAGTGTCCGTAATAGGAATAATGGAACACGATCACACTGTCAAAGTGACAAATTTTGTACTTGCGACTGATATCTTTTGGTTATCGCCATAAGAAATTGATTTACTGAAGCCATTATCAGTTAATACAATCAATTTGTAAATGACATCTTATGTAAAGATTCTTTAAAAAATTGGTGTTAGGTTTTTAAAAGAATTTGAACCTAAGCTAACGTACGAAGCGTAGACTTGCTATTGTATTTCACGCATGCAAATGACTGTCAAAAAGTGGAATTTTCATACTTCTTTTTGAATAACATAGTATTGATTTCATCAATAAAAATGCAAACTTTAATAATTGTTTGTAGGTTATAATAACTGTTCCTTTTAAATCCCAAAACGACCTTCTTAAAAAAGACACATTCAGTCATAAAGAAAATATATTCTTACAATAATGTATTACGTGAAGTTTTAAAAAAGTATTTTATTGTCTGTTATTTACAGAACAAATACATTATATTACTACAAAAGATGTAAATTACAAGAATGAGACTAATAATATGTATTATTTTATTACAGGTACGTGCGTTAAACATCTCCCATACAGAGCAAAGGTATCACTTAGACATTTTAAGTCTTAATTTATGATAACATACCTAACTAAAATACATCTCACAGTGTGAGAACTTTACGTTATTTACGTAACAACGAGACAACGGACTATAATGATTCAAAACAAAATATATTTTTTGAACTTCTTACAGGAATTCAACCTTATTTTTATGATTATAAGATCTATATTGTGTTTCTATTTCTAATCTGATTTGTAATAGTGTCAGTTTAGGTGTTGGACACGTATCAGAACATGTTTAGTTTGTAACAGCTTTTGTTGCTTGATTACTATCGTGTCAAACAAAAAGACAATCGTCGTTCGAAACTTGTCGAACAAGGCTCAAAGCTTCGGCTCTTTGTGTTATCAAACATTTCAAATCAAGTAACCAATTAGACTTTTCTTGTTTATGAATATTGGAATGTTGATTGCTGAGAAAATTACTTTGAACCTCACATAATAATAACAGGCAGACAAAGCATTCCTCCCCTTGTAGCTGAGTTATTACAATACTAAATAGAGTAATTTGTTATCTTGCGATAACTGCGTCTGTCTTACATTTGTTTTCATATCTTTCATCTCTAATTCATTGACTACTTCTAAACTTCACAGTCGTGCGAAATGATTGGCTACAAATAATAACATAGTACACAATTGATTCTAAAGGAAAAGAGAAATAAGTGTGGACCGAGAACATTGCCCTGGGGAACACCGTTCGCGGCCACTTGTCGTCTCGTTTTTCTCAACACCTATTTATCACTTCCCACTTGCCGCAATAAGTTACAGATATAAATTCTGTTTACCATTCTTAGGTAGAAATTATGTTGCCTTTATGGACTATAATGTCAAATGCTTCATATCGTGTTATTCAGGTTGTCTCATAACGCTCCTTTTTGGTAGAAATTGTTACTAATAGGAATTTAGAAAATATGGCGCGTGTCTTGTTTCTATTCTCTAGTAATGGCCTGATGGAATCGGGTCACGCAGTTGCGAATGAGTCACATGTATACCGCTGTATTGTACTAGAATACAACCACAAAATGGTGTATAGTGGAATCATGCATACATTTGCATACGTCAGCGCGAGAGCGAGTCTGTTTTTCAGCGAATACAAAGACTACTCTTGTTACGGTTTCCGACTCATAAAGTTTAGAGGCAAACGCAGGAAGTATAGGAACCCTCCGACCAGTGTGGGGACCTGGCGTGCGAGGGTGAACGTTCGCGGAATTGTATTTGTGTGACGTGATCTACCGGCTAAAAGGTTTAGGACTCGCGTGCTCGACGCTACTAAAATATCTTCAATGTACCTAATCTTGACCTTTCTTTGTTAAAACAACGCAGATTTAGCTAAAAATAAATAGTTTACTGATCTATTCGTCGGTACAAGTGTTCTGTAAGAACTAGTTAACTCATTTGGAAAGTACTTGTAGATATCAAATTCTTATTTCCTGATACTCGATATAACTAATGCCATAATAATATCATACTAATTAGTGTTATGCGTGAGAAGCAGCATTTACCTTCCATACTTTTTTACTTATTTTAATATTATTATTAGATTGTGTTTTATTGGAATTGGATTGGATTTCGTAAAATGATATTGATATTTTGAATGATAATTTCACGTGTCTTATAAATTCTGGATACCTATATACTTATACTTTTAATATTTTACTATAAGAAAGTACATTCGTATTTCCATATTTCATTTTCAGATTGAACAAATTAACTTTTTAAGTCCACCATTTTTTCCCTACGGCTTAGCATACTTTGAAAATTAAGAAAACTTCAACTTTATGCGTCCCTAATTAACTTAAGTACCATTTGTCTTTGTTATTATGCCGTAAAATACAGTGTTGATAAATTTTTGGTTTTACGCCCTGCACTCGTCGCAGTAAAACTGCACAAAGCCACATTAAGCCTGCAACCTGTTGTAAAACTTTTATTCCCACTATGATGTGGTATCCTCAAATATCAGGCTGTTTTTTACACCATTTCAGTTCAATTTCAAACTTAGTACAAAACTATAAAGTCGTTTATCACAAAAGTGCAATTTCTTTTGCGATATTTAAATAACAATTTTAAACGTAATATTTTAGTCACAAGAAAACATGAGGATGTCACGTGCCTTACTTGTAACATGTTCAACTGTAACAATACCACGAATTGGTTTTAAGTATCATTGTTTTTGAGATATATTATTTACATATGTAGTTAGTACTTAGCAACAAAGGTCTTCTTCATTTAACAGTCTGCTATCATTGTGGTCTCACCATCAAGTGTCCTCAACCCGTATAACATCCTTTTACGTGAAAAATTGACACAGTAAGTACGCAACGGACCAAATGTTATTTGAGGAGCTCTCTAAAACATTCGTCAAGAGTTTATACTCTACATTTTTGTAAATAAACCGTTGAACTTGATAAAATTTTTGTCGAAAAGGACAGGACAGTAAATACAATTTTGTTTGTATAATACTTAGGGGCATGTTCAAGAGTTACGAGAGTTAAGTTGTTTCACATATACAAGTTGATATTCAAAAGGAGGGTACATAGTTATTAGGTACTTCAAACGTATTAAAGATTACGTTTACTTTGGGTGAAGCTAAAACAACTTTAGGAGCATTTATTATTATCGTGGAAACAGGAGCCAAATAAGCTTTTAGAGGAACGAGAATTCGTACATTCGCGTAATTCTGTCGACTTTCAGTTTATGGAACTTTGTTGTGGAGCGTTGAAATTGGTCTTAATGTTGTTACTGTTTCAAATTAACGTTTAAAGTTTATTTACAGAAAGATTAACTGTGGAAGTTTATCGTTTTTGATAATAAACATACATTTAATGTAATACTTAAGTTAAAAATCCTGGTGCTGTTTTTAGCTGTGGGATACGGGCGTCGGAACGATGAAACAAACAAAAATAACCTTCAAATCTGTCATATTTTGTTCTCCCAAACAAATGTTGTTTAGATGATATTCTAAGACTAGCTCCAGAACAAATCTTGTCCAAAAAGGTTGAGCTCGTGAGGTTAATTGCATTCAGCATTCGCTTTTGACTTGTGAAGTTCCGCTGCCTTGAAGTTGTCAGAAGTGATTTGAACCTTAAGCCGATCACATAGAAATGAATATAATGATTCAAGATTTGTGCACAAACGACTTTTGAATATCGAATTGTAAACGCCTACACACACTGCGTGGGCACATATGACAGAACATAGGCATTGTTAGATTGACTTTGTTAATTATATGCTTGTGTAAATTGAAGATGGGTCTTACGAAATTATTGGTTGTCACTAGTAATAGCTAACAATCAGTGTTGGATGATTGAATATTAATTACATGCAAATTATAACCGTGTTCGAATAGAATGGCCTTCTTTTCAAGGTTATATATTTCAAAGTTAGGACCAAGGACAAGTTATTTTGTTTGTAATTTTGCATTGGTGCATTAATATCTCGTTTTTAATATGATATACATAAACGTTTATAATATTTAAGATATCTATATCTATACTAATATTATAAAGAGGAAAGATTTGTATTTTTTTGTGTATGTTTGTACTGAATAAACTCAAAACCTACTGTGCCCATTTCAAAAATGCTTTCACCATTGGACAGCTCCATTCACCCTGAGTGACATAGGATATATTCAATTATGAAGTTTCCACGAGACCGGGAGTTACGCGGGTGAAACCGTACGCGGGAAGCAAGTTTTATAAAATTATGTATGTTCACAAACTGAACATTATTGTGATTAATACAAGTGTAGCAGTCCTTCAAGAGAACATCTGACATTGTATTAATGTCATCTGTTTTAAGTCGTTAAGTCAATAATTACAAAGTAAAAAAACTACATGACGTGACTTTAATGATCAGACTTGGCGCCACCGTAAGTAGCCGATGAAATGACTACATCCAATTGTAGAACAAAACACTCATGTTATAATGGGCAATAACATACGTGTAATTTAATGTTAAACTTGTAGTTTTATTATTCTTCATTATTTATCATTTGAATCAATAAGTCATCATAAGTGAGTTAATTTAAAACAAACTAAAATGGGGTTAGATGTATGAAGAGTGATTTGCGCTTCAGAAATGTAATAAAAAATCAAATTAATATTTCAGTGTCTGTCACACAATACCCAAATGTTATTTACCATTTTAATGTATAAATAAATGACGCGAGTGCAAACTGTCTGTTTCGCTGAGTGCACATGTTTTTTTAATGTCGTGCCTTACTGCAGCTTTATTTTACTGAACAAATAACTGTTGCAGCCGCGTATTAAACGCGAGTATGTCCGGAATCCCCAGCGAGCCCATGTTGATCCGCGGACATTACGGACTGTCGTGATAGCTCCATCAACCGTAATACGCATGCATGTTTATAAAGGCGGGATTCCGTACATCCCATAAATTAACGGCGCGAATCGTGGGAAGCGACAGCTGCTTCTCCCCGTGTTTTCCTTTCATCCGAGATCACATCAGATATGTAAAGGAAACACGAAACGTGCGCTGTTCATATGATATGATAGAATATTACTTTTTCTATAGTCACGTATCAAGTTTATAGGTCTCTTAAGCCGCATGTGTGCATAACACCCGTGCAATATTTCCCGCTACATCATAACCGGCATAAAAACCCTCATACGAACGTCGTTACTGAGAGTTTCTTCGGAATGAGGATCGTTCCCGTCTTATAAGATGATATCCTAAAAAGCGCTCATATTAAAGTTTTAGCTTGCACAATAGCTTCTTTGTTCAGTGTTCAATTTACGGATTATGTAGGTATTGCCAAGAAAATAAACGTTGTATTCAAGAACATCCGCGCGAGATGTACACGTGCCGATATCGTTATAGCGCTGTAGGTAGAGGAAGGTTTGTAAATACTCGGTTTATGCTCGAAGCGCGGCTTCGGGACCATGAAAGTACGTTTCGGCGAGGCAGGCTGCTGCTTACCTCCCGCATCACGTCTAACTCCTTTTTTAAATCTACGTATATTTTACATTGATGTACGCGGCGCAGGTGGAGACTTTCCTCATGTAGTCTCGCAAATGTATTCGCGGCGTGATGCATTTGTAGTTTTTACGTTATTTTCATAAGGTCTATAATGCCTTGTGCTATTTTAACTGAGTGTAGTGAGAATCGGATAGTATGAAACAGTTTGTACGCATCGATGATTCTCTGCACCATGAATAAGTTAGCAGTTACCACCCTGTTTTTGGGGGACGCTCCAAAACAATGTTTTTGTAAAGAAAACCTTGTATACATAAAATACTCGGACGAGCAGCTTTTGAGCAAATTGCATCGACATAATACGCGCAAGGAAACGACGTAATCAATATCCGCTTCCGTCTTTCGGCGAAGGACAACAATTTATGACTTCACTTTATACCTGCAGCTTTCTTATAGGATTTGACAGTAAAAGCTATCAGATATCTCAGATATAATATTGAAATATCTTTCAATAGAAACTATTTCATCTTTGACAGTCTTTTAAAACACTTCATCAAACCATTTAGCTTTTTAAGTCCTTACACCATTTATTTAAATCAAATCAATGTCTGTCGTGAATAGAATGGTCCTTCACGTATTATTATTTTAATAATTAGGCATAACTTCGAAGTACTTAACCTAACTTTTAGAAAAAAGTTTAATCAGATTAACAATAAACGAACAATTACCTTCTGGAATTTCCATAATTAAATCCTTAATTTATTTTTCGTTCCCGGCACGAAGTTTTGCGAAAACCTTCCTTACCTTAGCGAAACGTATGGATATTTGTTCGCGTGCTCGGGGAATTCAATGATCGCGTGTTCACACCTCTTTACTTAGCTCACTTGTAATTGAATTAGTTTTTTTTTTCCTTTAGTGGAGAAAATATCGGCAGTGGGTCGACCTTTATGTTCGTAATTATTTTAGTGATTGGAATGTACATATATATATATAGGTACGTTTAAGTAAAATGATATACAATTTTTAATAGTTAATGTAAAATTTATATAAACTTCTATATATATAACATTTTTCTTATCATAGTCATCATCATCAGCCAATAACGTCAAATGCTGAATATGGGCCCCTCCCGAGATATGGTTTTGCCTTAATCACCACGATTAAAAGGCGGATTGGTGACCACAATGTTATGTAACACAGGGAGATGCTGCTGCCTGTTCTCTGGTATATGATAGTTATAGACAATATTATAACAATAGGGACCAAATGCTTATCTAGCTTTCCAAGGCACGGTACACTACCTTCCGTGCCTCCAGCACTATATTGGTTATAATTTAGAAATCACATCATTAGTGTTTATTAATGATAATAATAAAAAAAATCTTATCGTATTATCTTTACCAACGCCTACACAAACAAACAAATCTCCAGTGAAATACATCCAAATATTACTTCCGCATTAACTGGTTGTCAGACTCGCTCAATTGTTTAAACAATTGAGTATGTCGAATCAATATTGCAACACCAATGTTTATTTTATTATGATCTTGATGTTTGAATTTCGTATTGGAGTAGGCATGCATTGTTACACCCAACAACGCAAGACGTTCATCATTGTTGTTTTAGAAAATCAAACGGATCTAAACTCAATATTTGAGTTCTCTAACAACTGCATTTTTAACGGGAGGTTTGTCCAAACGTAGATCCGCATGCGGCTGTGTCGGAGTGTGTCCCTCCATTGTGAATATAACGGACGAATGGCGGGTGCCTACGGATCAATATTTGTGTATTTGTCGATATGCACACAGAAAACAAGTCGACTGGATGACTATACGGCTTAAATACCTCTAATCCGATGATACATACCCGAAAGCGGATAAGCTTACGCATCGACGACCTACGTAAAATCAGACGCATTAAAATAAATTCCGAGTGTCGAGTTACTGAAAGAGCATAAAACCTTTACTTGAAATCGAATATCGAATTTTCAAAGAGGAACATTTAAAAACTTCAAACGGATTCTGCTCATATTTTTGTCGGTAAAACGTTTCATATTTTTGTACGAGTGCGGACTGAGTTTCTATCAACCGTATCCATAGGCAATGTTATTTGTTCAATAAGTTGGTTATATTGTAGGTGCAATATAATTGTGTTTGTAGTCGAGGTATCCTTTGTGTTCGTTGTCAGTTCCCTGCGGAACTAAGTTTCTCTACAAACGGTTCTTTCCACAGTTTTTACTGTATCCACGGTTGTAACATTATTAAACTTATACTGCGCGCCGCTGTTTTCATTAGGAGCATAGTTGCTACAGTATTTTATAGATCATTGTTATCTTAAAAGTTCTTCTTTGGTGATACAGACATTATTTGTATGGAAGTATGAATGGATGTTTGTTATTCTTTCACGATTAGACTACACAACGATTTGGATTGAACAAATTTGTAGCCTATAGGCTACAAAACTCACTGGAGCAAAGTCGAAGTCTAATGTGATTAAACCGAAGGGCGCAACTAGTAAAATAATAATTTTTGATAAAGTAGATAAATAAATCGCAGATTGCACATTTAATGAGTGAAAGTCATTAAATCCAAGAAAAGAATAAATATTTTCATTATCTTCAGTTAAAATTTATTGACAAAATATAAAGTTAATTTATATAAAAAAAATAATGTCATAAAACAAATGTCCTAAAATACTTACTTATATATATATATATATATATATAATTTTTTTTTTTTTTTTTAAGAGACAACTCCCGCACTAAGGAAATAAATCATATATATTATTGTAATCATTATATAGACCTGTAGTTTTTTTTTCTTATACGAAGGTATAGCAAAACAAAGAGCATTAAATCAGCATCGGCAACTTAGCGACTGTTAACAGAACATTATCACAGCTAGTACTTCACAAAGTTCCCAGTAAAAGTCGTCCAACTTATAAATGTAGGTACTCCGAGTAACATTACGGTACATAAATCTCCCGTCGATAAATACAAACAATAATTCAATCTGACGCAGAGCTGTAGTAGTGTACATGTTCCAACCCATCAAACTTTCTACAACGTCCAAGTCTATCCCGTGGAGAGTTCTTTCATATATTTTTACTGGTTATAAACTTTTATTGGAGTGCATTGAGTTAGTGTTGATGAGACGTTTTATTATTATGAGTGGCTTTATGTTCGTAATCGTAAACTTGGCAAAACTTGGTTCGGACTTCAAAATGAGCTTATGCACCGGTCTCGTGGTCTGTCGGGAACTTTATATTGCACTTGATTTGTGGGATATTGTCGAGACCAATGCAAAGCGGTAAACTTTAACTTTTACAATCGCAAGTTTCAGTCTTAGTTAAGTTAGCGGCTTGAAACACAACTCGCAGAAGAGAGGGGAATTAAATTTAATTGCAACTAGTTACACTTGGTAATATTTGTTTGTGCTAGCTTTTAAGTTATTTTTATTTTTGAGAGAGAATTATTTAGTCATCTTAACTGATTAAATATTCTACTTAAGACTTCTATATCAGACTCAATTGACATTGCCACTCCTATCCTGATACTGATATATAACGTTAAAGAGATTGTTTGATCTAGTGGTCAGATTTGGAATTTCTTTCACTGTTAGATAGCCAATCTATCGAGATTTAAAGGGAGCTACATGGGTAAAACCGCGAGAAAGAAACTAGTAATTATTCTCGCGCGTGGATTCACCCGTGTGACTCTCTTGGTCGTGGGAACTTTAGAATTAAATATGGTTACTTCCTGGATAAATGGGCTAGCTAACAGTGAAAGATTTTTTCTAATCGGGCCAGTAGATCCAGAGGTTTCCCCTACACTATCACAACAATTCATAAACTTTACCTCTATATTACCTATATTAGTATAGAAAATTTGGAATAAGGTAATTAAAATCCTTAGTGTTTTTGAACAGTATTTTTAAGTGAACATAAAACGAGCCGATTTGAAGACGGTACAATTTTATTTCGTCCTTTCAGTGATGTTGACTCGTTAAATGTCGACACGTGATTGGTCGGACGACGAATTATCGTGAATTATTGCCTCATAACTGTTTATGTGATGTGCACTTCAATATTTGACGTCAATTTCAACATTTAAATTTGCTCGTGCAGTTCTTTCGTTTGTTTGATTTATGAGTTAAAAAGCTTTGTGAACACTTCAATTATTTATTTATTGCTTGAGTTTACATTCAAAAATATATTAATGATCAGCTATAATTTAAGATGCTCAATATAAAATATATCAATTTTAAAACCGAGTTTTATGACATGAGAAATGTTTGGTTGTTTGTTGTTAAAAGTGGCGAATAATTTAAAAATCCACTTAGTTTAAAGTTATTCTTATACTAGGTTTCGTGCGCGGTTTCATTCCTACAGCTCCCGTACCCGTGGGAACTTTAAAATGAAATATAAACTATAGCCATCCTCAATAAGTGGGCTATCTAACTCTGAAAGATTTTTTCAAATCGCTCCAATAATTTCTGAGATTGGCGTTCAATAAAACAAACAAACTTTTACAGTAGTTTTAGTATAAGTACAGATTATTTTAGTAGATATTTTCAAAGTCAAGTCATGGGCGCTTCCGACAGTATCTCTAGAGGTCAATAACGCAGTCGGCAAGTTAATAGGGCTAGGGTTCCGTAAAGCCCCCCTAGGTTAACTTTATTGTTGGCGTGTAAGCAAAGTGTAGCTATTTACGTAACGAAATAAGCTTTACTTTTAGCCGTTGGGATTTACAGTTTCAGTTACAACTAGTAGGTACTATTATTAGTACTCATATGTTATTTTCCTATGAAAACAAATAAAGGGCTATTTCTTTAATTCATGCAGCTCTGTAAGGACAGAATCCGCATGAATTAACCATTACCGGGGTAATGGCTTGACATTTATTATAAAAAAAAATCAATCAAACACACTTGTACTTGTCAGAATCACAATGTTTAAATACTAAAATTAATAGTAGTGTGTATTATTCTAATCCTATGAATTAAACTAGGTAATTAACAGCTGCTACCTGTGAGAGCTGGAAATTGTAGAACATACAGACACAGTACTCTGTCCGGCCGTTTGTTCTACTCATAATAAGTTTATATTCACATTAATTATTATAGATGTATATTGAAAATTTTGTAAAAAAAAACATACAATTAAGTGACACACAAATTCTACTTTTAAAAATTCAAAGAAAATTCACGCATTTTAACACTTTGTTATGTTATGTAAGATGTCTTAGTTTATATTTAAATATTAAGCAAAACTTAAAAGTCGCTGTATGCCCATAAGCTTCACTACGTCACTACGACAGCAATGTACAATGCAAGTTATTACATGTGATGTTTAACAAAGGAACATAAAACACGTTTTGTTATCTTTTGTAGAACTAAAACTGCCAACCTAGCTTCATAAAAATGTCTTACGTGTACATGTTTATTCTTCTAACAATACCAAAACTAGATACAACACACGTAAAAATGTTTAAAGTAAATTACACCTTTAAACAAAACATCTTTATTGAACGCAGTATCAAGCGGAGAGTTTATCAAATAGACATTCCATTTGCTTCAAATGTTCCCATTTAAAAACACATAACAAACAATAACCGTAAATACGTAATTTCCATCAGTTTTTCGGAATAAAAATGTAATCTTTCTACTTTAATGTTAGCCAAGTACTTCGATAAAAGTAAGCTTTCTTAAGTAACAGTATTTTCTTGTATTTCTCCAATTTCAACGCCCACGTCGTTAATATAGTTCTAATATGAGGTAAAGTAGAAAATATGAGAACATTTTGCTTTTGTTGTTTCTCGCGAAATCTAATTTCCTTCGAATGCGTTCGATGATCGTGTGTGGCAGTTATTGGCTTTTGTTTAACAATAATAACTTTTGTAAATATTACTTTACTCAATGGTTTATTTTTCACGTAATAAAAACTTAGTGTTGGTATCATCATAGTTCATTAAATTCTTAATAGTAGACTGGTATCACTTGGTCTTGAAGTTATTGTTTTAAAAACAAAACACGATCGCGATTTCATAAAAAATAATTTATACTAATAAATATTAGATCATATTTTGTTTGCGTTTTATATTTGTACCTTTTTTTAATATTACCACGATATATGGCTAGGATTTTTAGCAGGAAGATAATATAGTTGCTTAAAAAACAAAGGAGATGGAAATGCAAAAATGGTCCCAATGCTGGCAGAATTGGCACGATTTTTGCATTTCATTTGTTCCTGATTTGTGGCTCTTTAGTTTTTAAGCAGTGATATGTTTAATACGATTGTATGTAAATTATAATATATATAATTATAATATACATATACATAAAGTTTTTGCGAAAGTAGGAACGTATAAATCGTATGTTAAATACGTACGTATGTACGTACTTTAGCTGAATATCTTAAGTTCAATATTCTCAGTATAGAAACGCAGCTTAAAGCGGCAAATATTAAAACGTTTTATATCTAAAACTTAAAGTATAAAGTCAAATAATAATCGCCATCACTTAAGGCCAGTTTACGCGCAGTCGCCGATGGCGCGGGATTAAAACTTTATTATACTTCATAGCGGATAAGGAAGGACCCCGTCAACAATATAGTGTTGACTGCTGCTGAAATAACGCCAAAACTAGTGTTTCGATGTAACGATGTAATAAGAATAATACACACTCCTATTAATTTTCACGATCACTACATAGTATAAAACAAAGTAGCTTTCCGCTGTCTGTCCCTATGTTTGCTTTGATCTTTAAAACTACACAATGGATTTTGATGCGTTTTGTTTAATAGATAGAGTCATTTAAGAGGATTGTTTATATGTAAATGCATCAGCCTTGCATCCGTGCGGCGCCGGGGCGGTTCGCTAGTAGGTAAACTTTTCCTTGAAGTATTCAAAAAATGTTAAATATTAATATATTTCTTATAAATACAAGTCTGTTTTGTAGTCTATCTGTCTATTTGTTTCATCCAATCGTAGTAACTGCTGGACCTGATTTAGACAGGTGTTCAGTAGCAGCAATTATGAATTGCCGATTTATATCTACAATAGATTTAGAAGAGAAAATTGCGATCATTGTATAACAAAAGCGAATTATTAATCTACCTTATTAATAGTAATAAGCTATTTAATTTCATTTCACTGCCTGTATCTCTTCGTTACAGTAGGTCAATATTTAAAAACGAAACGATACCCTCACTTCAGATAATATTTTATTTTCAGTATTTATGCAATTGTCTGCTACAAATAATTTACCTTTAATGTTATGTGGGTAACTATTTAGAAATGCAAACATCGCGTCGCCATTCCAAAATTAACTGCAGTAATATAAATGCCGGTTGAAATAACATTTGCGGTACTAACTCGACAATTTATAGCAGTTGACACTTTTACGTACTCGAGTCATCTAAACACATTTTATGAGCCATCGTCCGCCACATTGTCTCAAAAATCTAATCTCTCTTAATGTCATTACCTTTTTATGTCGCAAGTTCCCAGCTTAAGTAATAGGCCGTTTGTGTGGGGACCGCATCGAACCCGCACTATCGATCGGGACGTCCACCCCAGGAGGACATCAGTTTACGTCAGGGGTCCGTAATTAGCACTGCTTTATGCTCAAATGGGATGTCGTTAAAGAACCTATTACGTCGGTGTTCGCGTGGGACAATCGGCTCTCTCCAACACTATATGCTGGTTTTATGACTCACTCTTAGTTTAGTCGAAAGCTGATTTTCTTGGTGATTTACTGAAATACTAATATCAATGGGACTGTTGAGGTATGCAACAATATTAACGCATATCCCCATCTATCGTCTATATATTATAAAAGTAGAAAGTGACTGACTGACCGATCAACGCACAGCTGCAACTTGCTGGGTCTGGGACCATGAAATTTTGCATCATTTTTGATAAGCTAGTATTTAAAAAAAAAATTGTAACCACTGTACATTTAAAAAGTACACATGTATTATCTATGCACTTTAAGGCTTGCGCCACATTGGGCGTGAGCGATCCTCGAGCTTGTATTACATGCGGATGACTGCGGGGGTGACGGAGGATGGGGAGAGGAACGCATCCGTCCAATATGGCAACAGCCTAAATAAGCGATATGTCAACTCTTCTAACATGATTTAACCTTCCTAAAATGGAAATGTTATATTAGTAACGTAGTAATTAACGATCGGTTCGTTATTCTGTGACACGCTTACATACTCCAATCCAATGCACCTAATTAAAGGGAATGATTCTGATTATCCGTAAAAAGCAATTAATCAAGGGTAATTAATTGAGTGAGGGTGTCAGATCCATAACTAAAGCTTAATGGGAAACATGTGACCAACTAAATTAAATTAGTTGTTTTGGTAATTACATGTGCACGCAAGATATTTTTATTGAGCAATATGACAATGTTAAGCAACATATCAAAACATAACGTGTACTCATTCATATTTTCGAATATAGGAAAACCTAATATAATTATTTTAGCAATAAAAACTTTTTTCTGAAAAAAAAATGTCTTATACTATATATAGAAATAAATTCGAAAGAATAATTTGGTGGACAGCCCACGTTCTGGTTCAAAATGATATCATAAAATGAGTCAGTAGAAAATGTAAACTTGTCTAGCAAAACATTTAAATCTAAGAAACGAGATATAAATTGGTAATGATATTCAGAAGTAAGTAATGCTTTTGTGTACTATTTATTGCATTGTACACAAAAGCATTAGGAAAGAATAAATAGAATGTACAAAGAGACGCAGAATAACATTCAACACTGTATTCCATGTCATTCTAAAGCCCTGAAGTTCGAGAGGCCCTTGAAACTTTTTACCCTGTGAGGTGTCCTGAGCTTTGTGGCTAACTAATCTCCGTTCAAAATGAATTGTCCAACGGAAAAATGAAAGTGACAGCACGTAACCTAAGAAACAACTATGTTTTCACAAATGCACTAGATCTGTCAGTTTTGTTAAAGTTATTATTATTTATTTTTTTAAATAGACACCTTTCGCACTAGGGAAATAAATCCCTGTGTCCGCGACACACAAACATTCATTTCACGGACACAAAGAACACCCCATAACTATTTGTGGTTCACACAAATAATTGTCCCGGGTGGGAATCGAACACCAGGTCTCAGAAGCAACTACCGTAACCACTGAGCCACCGGTGCAGTCATATTATACCTATTACAATGCAAACATTAAACTCGGATGCTAAGCACACATGGTTGACATTGTTTAGACACTAGGCGAGTCAAGTGACACCAAAATAACTGTCAACAGCAGTCAAAACAATAACAACCTTTAAAGGATCAAAAATAATCCTAACAGTGGCATTGTACACGCGAACGTTAACCCTCAACCGAGTGCAGTTTTGACGTTAACTGCATTAGAAAATTGATAGCGGTGAAGGGTTATGGCAGTTTTATTGTCTGTAAAACTGGCCAGTGCAGCCTGTAAAGGAATTTCAATGAACTTTTGCTTCAATGGATGACATACTGGGGTTTCAATTAATACTGAATGTATTCCTGCAGTTAATGTGCCACGTATTTTAACATTATATTACTCATCATTACTTCAATACGTCAGTGTCTGATTTAACTATACCCATTCTTAAATATACGAGTATATAGTAAATTGAACGATTAGGCTATGTTTTATTTCTTAATGCTAAAAAATCTGTTAAAATTGCTTTGTTTACCGGATAGCTCAACATTATAAAACAATATATTTAATAAACATTTTTTTTGTTTCAGGTATGTATTATAATAAAATATTCAATGACTTCTTTTATGGGCAAGTATATAACATATCCAACTTATTTATTTACTTAAATTTTTTGGTGTTCAGTTTATTTACTGTCGCTGAATTTATTCATTTTGAATAATCATTCTGAATTAATCCATTATCGAACATCGGTCTCATCCTAAGCTTTATCAGTAACCAACTTATCAGTTTTTATCCAACGTCTCATTTAAAATATTTCTTCATTATTTTTTACCACTTGAAGATTTTGTATAGTAAATTGCATTGTCACTGCGTCATTTTTCAATGCTTGGTTCTAAAACCTTCATTTATCATATTCATCAATCATTCTTGCAACGGAGAATATAACGCAAGTATTTCTTCCGCTACCTTATCGACATCATTAAACTGTCATCGCATATTTTTTAAACATTGTAGTTCGTTGATTTGTGTCGTCATAGCATGCGTAAATGAAACGTAACAGGCATGATAGCTGGGTAAATTTACATTACAGCATATCGTCCATTTATCAATAAAAAAGTTACTATACATTTAAAATACAGATATATCTAATTATTGTTTTCTTAAACTAAAGGTAAAGGTAAAAATAAGAAAAACCAACATCGAGAAGTTCGCATTTTGATAAATCATCATCATCTTCAGCCCATATAAAGTCCACTGTTGAACAAGAGGCTTATGTTAAGCAGTGAGGGAGGGTTAATACCATAGTCACCACGTTAGGCAGGCGGGTTGGTGACCGCAGTATTATTTTGTATCACACAAGGAAACACTGCTGCCTGTTCCTTGGTATACGGTTTTATAGATGATCTTAAAACAATCGGGTTCAACAACGGCTCAACGTGCATTCCGAGGCACGGAGTGTAGTCCCTTAACCAGACCTGAAAATATATCTTTGAATTTACACAAATATATCTTGTACTTGGGGATCGAACCCACGATCTCCAAGACTTATACCGCTATTGCGGCCAAACTAAATTAATTCTTGGAGTGTTCAACCCAAAAATAATTTTAAGAAGAGGTCTATAATTAATTCCCCGAGTGTTCTGAAACATTGACGCGGCTGTGCACTATTGTTGATTACAGAGAAGCGATAGGTTATAAAAGTTAGATAGCCTGTTACCGTTCTACAAAAGGCTCTTAAAAGCGCTTTGAATTTTTGGACACGGATTTCCCTCGGGCTCCGCAGCTATTCACAATTTTAAAACCACAGCTGAATCAGAATGTACAGAGTGCTACTCATTTGAACAATATTTCGGGTGACGCAAAGGAATCACTCACGGTGAGGATTTTTTTTAAGAGCATTATGATATGAAAAGATATCGGTATTGCAACATAATGACTAGGTTCTAGGATTATAGTTCAGTTCGTATTTGTTACATATACCGATATACAGCGGCTGTAGCGCAATGGCAAGGCTGTCGGACTTGCAATCATGAGGTTGCCGGTTTCCACCCATTGCACTAACGTACAAAAACAAACATGTTAACTTAGCATGAGGGTGTGTAATAACAACAAACTAGTTATG
The DNA here is from genome assembly GCA_947037095.2 of Nycteola revayana. NCBI lineage: Eukaryota > Metazoa > Arthropoda > Insecta > Lepidoptera > Nolidae > Nycteola > Nycteola revayana. The sequence goes on along the minus strand of OX344859.2, from coordinate 13,793,575 downwards.
TGCAAAAACTCTGCCAGTATCTTAAGTAAGTATTTATATGTTTTCTGAATCTGATGCTACTAAACCTTAAGTCTTGGTATTAATACTTAACATTTTTTTCATTTACTTTTTACTTAAATGTAGGTATTAAATATTGAAATAATATTTTCATACAAACATGTGTCATAATGTAACAGGTGTTGATAAAATTCAGCATCCATAGGAGGAAAGCAAGTTTGCTGATGTTACCAATTTAAGTATTCCATATTAACCCGATAGCTTTACGCGTTTCTGAGATGAAGGTCTTGACAGACAGACAAAAACCCGGGCGACGGCAATATCTTACCTATTTTGAAGCACAATCGCTTGAATGAAAGATTTCTATAAATAGCTGACCACTTAACATTGAAATATGGTTTCCATAACGCGATCTCGACTCTCAAGTCGTAAAGTGGTACATTTCCTTGTTGTGCATTTTAAAATCCTTCCGGAGGCCATTATAAATGTTATATGAGTTCTGACTGCTGGGAAATTACTGTCTGTCAGTCAATGTACGGCGCCGGCGACTCGTACTATTTATATGGCTATGAAGCCACGGTTAAGGCCCGATAAATAATAGTACGTCAATCATAATAATATGTTTACAATGTGTGGAACACGCCTTTGCACTGTGTTCCCCTGAAGGGGTTGCATTTGCTGCAACCACTGTAATTGTTGACGAAATTATTGATGCAAGAGATACATTGGAAGGTTTAATATGGGTTTGTTTGTCATTTTGTCCGTCTATTTCAACTTCGTAATAATATCTGCTTTCATCATTTGATTTAATTATGGACAATGGTATGTCAAAAGTACAGTTCTAAAATAATGCTCGGGCGTGAAGTACGTGATAAGAATAAACTTGGAGAAGATTGCAGCAGCTTGCAATCTTTATAACATTTACGCCAACGTGACTTTCCTTTTTTTAACATGGGTTTATTTATTGTCTTTAATTTCATTATTTGATTTATTATTTATGTGATTTGTCGAACTCGATTACAGATGACATACCCGCATATACATCATAATTATATAGATCTGGTAGTTCTAGAAACTTGATCTAGACGTCTTCGTAAAACTCGTGAAAAGTAAAATGCACAGAAATAAATTCGATATCCAAAGTTCGTTGCAGGAAATAGCAAGCTCAGCTCCGATCAATAACAGTATAATCCGCGAACCTGTCTCCATTATTGTGATCCGGCTAAGTCCTCCGACCGCTTATCTTTTAAAATATACGGCTATTTACGAGTGCCGATACAATGGACGTTAAAAACGGCATAAACCCTATTATAAATTCAGGGGAGTAACTTTTCCAATATAACCGGATCGTCAATATAAACTCGCGAGGTAGAATAGGCCCTCGAGCATGTGTTATTGTCCATTACATATAAAATAGTATCGGAAAACGATTTTGGTGTCCAGACGGTATCCGCGGAAACAAAGGGGGACCCTTCACAGAAAACAAAGAAAACTTTTTATAACGCACAGAATTACCGTTAGGGATGAAGTAAGTTGAGCCGAGCCGTCAGCTTTTCGCCAGTATTTCCACTTTTTATACTTCGAAGTAGATTTACCGGCTGATGTAGCATAAATCTACCTCGGAGGCTTGGACGAGTCAGGTTAACCTGTTAAATGCCGTATTTAAAATTCAGTATAAAAAATAATCGTTATAAATTTATTTACATCTAACACTTTACGTTTTATGTCGTGTTTTGATATCGACGAAATGATTGCTACAAAACTTGAATTAAATATTAACATCAATACTACAATAAGCAAAAATCATCATACTTTATCTTGTGAGGAAACATCGACGCTCAAACTTTTGATAACATTAAATAAAGTGATTTTTCTTTGATTGCACCAGAAGTGAGGTAACATGTTGGTCACGAGCTCAAAGGGCTCTGTGTCCAGGGTGTTGTAGCCACGTAGGTACCTTGAATCCTCCCCAACGAGCCCCTTATTGCTCCAAACGTGATTCGCGTTGATTTTACTTGCGTCATATTTACATACTACCATCAAACTGAGAAGAAAACTTCTACGCGCACCGACAGAAAACTTTTATGAAAACGGTGGCCTCGTTTTACATTTTTCGTCGTTTGAATTTCCTATACATTAAATTCAAAGTAAATTTTAACTTATACATTGATAAATTTGTGTTACTTGTATTTTTGATGTAAGTTTAAACGGTAAATCAAATCTATTGTTTAGTTTGTATAAAATGATAGCATAGGAGACATAATCCATCACTTCAGCCTAAATATTCTACTCATTTTATATTCCGTTGCTAAGTATTTCAATATCAATACAAATCAAATCAATATCGACTTTGAAATGTATGATATAAATTGTCCATTATTATTCAATGTTTGAGAGAAAGTTAAACTTGTAAGCCCATATTTAGTTTATAGTGCGGCTATAGGATAATAAAGTGATCAGAAATAGTTCAGTATCTAGATTATTAACCACTTAGTCAACAACAACAGGCTATGTTAATGCTAAAGCAGACGAAGTAGGACTAACCGATTCTCGTTTAATATCAGATCATCTGTAATCTTGTCTTACTTTTTTAGTATAATTGATTGTAAATGTTATGAGTAAGAAATGAATGATAAGCTTATCTTACTAGCCATCTAATAACTAAAACTATAATATGATTGGCGTGATTTAAGTTTGACTTTTTTTGACTTGGTTTTTTTTGACTTTTTTGACTTTGACGTGATTGAAGTTTGACTTTTTGACACAAACCAGAAACACATGTACAACGGTGCTACTTAATTCTAATGAAATCCCTTCTAGCAGACCTGCGAAAGAAGAAGTGAAAACGAAGATAACGTTCTTTTATATGTATATGAAAGTAATTTTACTGTCACATATATTAATATACTGTAGTTAAACAAAGCAAAAATTAAATCCAATCCGACGAGTAGGTATAACAATACAACGGATTAAATTACAACCAGTTGTGAACTATCAATTGTCAGGTAAGGAGAATACAAATGGACGTATAGTGCACATGTTATCGAGCCTCGTCACCCCTTAAAATACACTATGACGATACTGATTAAGAATTTATACCTACTTACTTACTACTCGACAAGCTGACTTGTGAACCAAATGAAACAAAAATATATAAGTTAATCTTTTTCTTATTCAATAGGAGTGCGCGCTTTATTATTCACATGAAAGATTCAACAGTGACGTGTTATTACGCGTTAAAAAAACCAGTGTTTTTAAGTGCTGGTGTACCTTGTAATTTTATGAGGGCGATACCTCAGAGGTAGTGTTACTACAATTTTTTTGGGAGCATCAAGGACAGTCCTATTACTTTCAAATTTTAACTGTGCCTTATTTTCAATGGCAAGCTGCGCAATTTGTAGATGTTAACTATCTTATACTAATATATAAAGCTGAAGAGTTCATTTGCTTCAACGCTATAATCTTTTCAATGACATTAATTTTTTTCAATGACAAACAACATTTAACATTTTTTAAGAATATTATATTATATTATTATTTATTTATATGGATTCTTGCATGTATTTCATAAGGTTGGTATATGCTTTCTACCACAAAACGACGAATATAGTAATCTAGTCATCATAGAGACTTTGATCTGTGTCCTTTTCTTTCACCAAAATCCATGGTAACTATACTGAGGAGCTAATGAATTTTTCAACAGCGTTGAACGACTCGCCAGATTCCAGTTGAGAGCTCGTAAGAATCACAGTCCGTCCGCCGCTCGATACGTCTTGTTTATTGTTCCTGCTGCGGTGGAAATTTTACATTTTGAATTTCAAAATTGTCTCTCATAGTATTGGAAATTGACTTTATAAAAGTATCAAAACTCAAAAGATGGCAAAAAGTTACAGAGCATTTACAGATCCTCTTTTCACTGTGGTGAGAGAGTTTTCCATGTATTTATTGCCTTTGGTCCATTTATCACTCTTGGATGATATACAGGAAACCACAAAGAGAACAGGATAACAACAGTTATACTGAATATTTTAATTGCAATTTTGCGGCATAACTTTTAGCATAATTTGGTTGCAAATTATAAGAAAAACCTAAAAAAAAATAGACTGACTTTATTGGAAATTAAAACTATCAACAAAATATAGACAACAGGCTGCAAATGATAAAATTACGTATTCTCTCCTAGTCACAGTTCACGTTATTGACACTGCCTATAATTCCTTTTTCCCCGGAACTCCGTTGAAAATCGTTGCCAGTAGTGTATCGGTCGGTCTGTAATTTAACACCGTTTTAGTTAACGAGCTTACTTCTAACCTGTAATTCATTGTCGTCTGGCTCGCTATCCTTTGCCTGCATATTGGATATCAGTACTTTATAACTTGTGCTAATTACAAACAATCCATCAATCAATCAACTAATTGCAATATTAAATTAATTTGAATTGTATAGGCGTTGATTGTTACGTTATTAATTAACAAAATGTATTTAATGAATATTAGCTATATTCAGAGATTATTATAAGTAGTAAAAAGATTTGAGATGCGCCAAATTTAAACTTTGTTTAACGAAATTTTAACAATTGGCCTTTTACAATAGTACTGCTAGTTTTTTTTAATACATTATTTTAAATTCGAAAAGGTACATGGAAACTATGCGACCTTCTGTGCCACAGTAAGTTTCCTGAGGCAATGATTTCAGTTGTTCAATATCAAATCCCAAGATCAAAGCTCGACATGTCCTGGTTGTACTTCCTGTTGTTGCAATCATAATAGCTACAAAGTCAGCGGCTACAGGAACCACTTTGGTTTCACCCGCGTTACTTTTGATGTCAAATGTAAAAGCTTTCAACTATATCCAATGACGTTTATTTGTTTGTCCGCTTTCCGATTTGAGTTATTTTATAGCGACATTTGATTCTAAGCCACCATCATTTTAGCTTTAAAATTTAACTTCCACATGATTTTATAGTTGATTTACACTAACGACTACTGATGACCCACATAATGTTGTATTAAATCTATTTTGTCCAAATTTGGAGCCGATGTTTTATGTTGTAGAGGTAATAAAATTTGATTTATGTCGTGGTTGCTGTCAACTATAAACATGTGAAAATACGGACATCGTTATTGAAAATATCGTAAAAAAGTAGAAACATTAGTCTAATTTAAAGTTTAGAAGAATAGGGAAAATACTAAACTTGAAGGATAATGCTAAAAACGGAGACATGTTACATGAGGTAGATAGAACAAAAAATTACAGCTGAATAATCATGTTGTAAAATTACGAGAGGTGGTATAGATTTATGATAATGCAAATGTTGAAATTGATACAGAATAAGCAATATTCAGCGAAGATAGAGTGAGTCCTAAGTTTGCGAAGCTCAGAACAGTCAATTCAGCACTTAATAATTTAATAATTGATTTACATATAGATGACGGGGCTAAACATTGAAGTCTACGGAGACCTCATTGCGCAGTAATATACATGTAAATTCAACTTCATTAGACATAAACTGTGAGTAAATATGGTAAGGTGAGATGTAACTTATTTCCGACCCAAAATACGAATTGATGTGCCTAGTTTTCTCGTGTTAAAGCAAATTAACGCTAAGCAGCGTTTATACGCTGCGGGTGCGCGGTTTACATGAATATTAAGTTTGCCTCTCTAATTAAACTCAATCTACATTTGTTATGCTACGGTTAGTCTATCGCTCCGTGCTGTATAATCATGTTATTGGGCTAGGTGTGGCCGATGCTACCAACTCAACCATATTCATGACCTGTTTATATTTATAATAGAATATAGAAATTCTATCGACTTCAAATTCAAAGTTGCAGGAATCGTTCAAAGTTTCATGAAGCAAATAATAATAATTGTGTGTACAGCCACGTGTTACCATACTATACGGGCAAAGAAATGAAAGTTGCAATAAGTATGGCAAAAGGGACACGTCCATCCATTATCCCCAAAAATTGGATTAAAGAAGGAAAAACGCAGCTGCTAGTAACTCGATCGTGGTAATTTGATGGCGAGCTGGCACAGGAGCCAAGACCGATACCAAAACTTAATTTGGAAGTCAAATTAAGTCGGTACTATCTTATTTATCAAATTATAACGGTTGCGTGAATAAAGTCCGATGTTTAAGTTACCAATTTTGAAATTGTCACTACTAAGTGAATTCACTGTGTTTGTTTTTCGAATCATATCAAGTAGAGAATAATGATCTCTGAATATTAATATAAACTACATTTCGTTTTTAATACGTTTCGTGGATGAATATTGTGAGTATCAGGCGCGGCAACAACTAATTTAAATAATAAATACCGTTTAAGCGGAAACTTTCAAATACAAATAAATCATTCAAAACTCACAGAGCAGCCGGTTAGTTTGATCTAATCTACTTCGCATTCCCGCCCTTTTCGCGTATTATTAGCTACCCTCAAATTTACAAAAGGCTGTGATAACATCTCCCCTGGAAGTGTTTGGAAACACGCTCTTTTAGTTGAACAAAAACTGTGACACGGCAAAACAAGCGTCGTCGATGACGGCCGCACTTATTTTTTGTAAAGAATCTGAAATTACATACGAGTGTTGAACGCATTCAATGGGGCGGTTAAAAGCATTCCTGTTCGCACCCCACGTGTTTGTGTTACACCGAGTTATTTTAGTTCTAAGTCACAGATGGGGATTCTAATGCGCTAATGTTCCTCATCGTATGCACACACCTATTGCACAAAAAATGTGTAAAACTTAACTTCATCTTACTGCTCAAGTTAAGTCCCGCCACCCACTTTGATTGTACAAGAACTTACCAACTCAAGAATCGTGGCCCTTTCGATCTTCAGATCTTGCTATATGAGCGATGTTAAACTATAAAAATAAAAATTGTATAGATAAGTCAAGAAGAAAGTTGTTAAATAATTAATATAGCAGATAAATACCCACACACTTCATTCGTTTCGGAGATCCAACATTTAATAGAAGTTCTTATCTAGCAGGAAATCACATATATTGAGCGGAATTTACACTAGATATTTTATATTTAGATTGAAATGGATTTTCACAATCTAACGCCTGAATCTATTATTTAAATATAGCAGTAGTTTAAGTTAATTATTTATCGAAATGATTTGAATATAAAATCGTAATAGTTTACTTTTAAGTGTCTAGCGAATACACATAACAATGCAATTAATTTGTACATTCAATGATCAGATACAAACAAGACATTTGTTTGCATCTGATCTCACAAATTTTGATTAAATTAATCAATAAGCAAATAAATGTTTTGTTCATCGTTGCATCTGCTCATTGAATGTACAAGATAATTGCACGAGTTATTCGTTGGTGCCACACACTGTGTTTAATGTCGTACTTCATTGCCAGTGATTTCCAGATCTGCCATGTTTATAGTCAAAACGGAAACGATAAATAAATACCTTAATTGCCGTTGCATCGATAACAAATCATTCGCTCGAATGTAGTTTGGTTAAATGGTTGCAGTCATAATATAACAAATATAGAAATTATTTATGGTAAGTACTTCTAATTTATTTTGGAGTAAGATTTCGTTTAAGTGTTACGTCTTCGATTGCAGAATCTTGAGGAGAAAAGGAAAGATAGTCATTGCAAAATATTCCGCCTAATTTTCAAATTTCATTTAAGACGTATCTAGAATAACTAAATTTAGAATAGCGTTCTGACGGTAGTCCCTAAAGATAAAATGATGGGAAAGCAAGTAAAGTACAGTTGTGGATTTTTCGTTATCATTGCCATCGTAATATTTGTGTCAAATATCAATCACAAAGTTTCTCCGAATATTGTCAATATCGTCATCATCATCAGCCTGTATAACGTTCACTGCTAAACATGGGCCTCCTCTCGAGGTAGGGTTTTGCCATAATCACCACGCTTGGCAGGCGGGTTGGTAACCGCAGTGTTTCCTGGTATACAATTGTTATAGATGATGTTATAACTATAACAATCGGGACCAACGGCTTAACGTACTTTCCGAGGCAGTCCCTCAGCCTGCCAGACCCGGAAAAAAATATTAGAATCTACACAAAGATGGCATGGAAATCAAACCCACGACCTCCTAGATTTTTATAGCGAGCCAAATACCGCTACGCTACGGAGGTTGCATGTAGGAAGTAACATAGTAAGGCTTTTAAATTTTGCAAGTAAATAATTACAATATATATATGTTGTACAAATCCTTTCCTTATTTCTAATAATAACAAAAATGTTTATAATTTAACTGACACTGTATCAAATACCACAATATGTACTTCATAATAATTATGTTTAAGACAAGTTATTTTTATTTCTCTCATTCTTTTGTTTCTTTCAATACAACGATTATAGCTGCATATGGCGCGTGCGACAGAAATAAAGTTTGTCAGCTTGACAGGTCGTGTCGCGGTGTCGCAGCGCGTCAATCTGTCGCGCTAATTTACGACTTGTCGCTTGCCGTGTATTTTTGGAAAGCGATACCATTAATATCACCCCTATCGGTTGCTAACGGTGTTTGGGTAACTGACGCGTTATTCTTACATTCCTTTTGTGGTATTGTTTCAGATTGAATTAGAAACGGATTGTTTACATTTGTAAGCAATATAACAGAAATGATGTAACTAATGCTTACAACTTTAAACTTAATACTTTTTTTTTAATTATTTTTACTTTGTTCAATATAAAAATGTCCATTATTTTGTTACGATTATTGTTGATATTAAATACATACGTATAACTATAACAACAACGCAAGTCATCGCAGAGCTATCTCATTACATTTTCAACTTTACCGAAGAAGTACCTAGAGTAGCAATTCTACATAAACAATATGTAAAACATCAATGACATATATTTTGAAAATGACCTATTTAATTACACGAATCACATTGGTAATAATAATGACAATTTATAAATCCGATCGCCGGAACATCGGCACGCACCAGTCGCGCAGTAGCTGCAGGAGGTGACCTGTCAGCACTGGGTGACAGCCCATTTCCTGCTTTCCTACATTTAACGAGAAAACTTTAATAACTGTATTTGTGATTATAGGCGTCCCTGTGTGGCGAATGTGGTTTATTCTCGTCGAGGACAGGTTCGACCTTTTATAGACAACTGACTGTCACGTAGGGACCTAGCATCTATGTTTTACGTGATATGTTTTGCTTGATATTCTTATATATATATGATTTATTAGTATTTGTACTTTATAAGGTTCTTTTTATAAAACTATACTTAATATATAAAGCTGTAGAGTTTGTTTGTTTGCTTGAAGGGGCTAATCTCAGGGATACTATCTACTCATTTGATTCGAAAAAATATTTCAGTGTTAGATAGATTATTTATCGAGCAAGACTATATTTTATAATGTACGCGGCTGAAACTGCGGGAAGTTAGTACAGAAATATGGTTGCATTTTATGTTTTTTTTTTTATTTTGAGTCACGGGGGGGATACTAACACTTTACAAATAATTGTCCCGGGTTAGAATCAAACTCAGATCTCCACACACTGACCCTTACATTTTTGATGAAGAGCTGTCCGCTACATTGATAATTAACGTGTGTAGAAAATAGTACCTATATATTTCACTAAACATTGTATCGAAGAATTAAGTTTATGTTTTGCGTTGTATTATTATTATTTTTGACGACAGAATTAACTTTTAACTAAACAGTTAAACTTAATAGAAAAACAACCAATTAACATAAAAATAAAACTTAATAGCCAATAGTTTGATTCGATGCTAATTAATATGAAAATGCAGTTGTATGCAAAAATGTTTTCAAAGTATTTCAGCATTCGTGGTAAGTATGCCTAAGGCTAACTACGGGGTGCTTTCTCTAAAAGCTTTGAATGAGTTTGACAGACGTTAACTGTATTTTTAGAACTCTCGATTGGAAAGCTTCGATGTGATTGCTTGATGTTTTCATGAAGTCATAATTGTTGTTAAGTTCGCATATCGTCGGTGATATTGCAATACGGCGTAAGTGACAATAGCTTATAAGGTTGAAATCAAATATAGCAAATTATATTTTTTGCCCTAAAAGATAAAGATAAAATATATTTCTTGACATATGAAATTACACCTTAGAAGCAACTGTCACATACGCGGTATTGCAATATCACCGACGATATCGTTTTGCGTGGTTAAATGTTTTTACCCGACTTACCTATTTAATATTCTCAAATATAAAACATTTACTTATTACTTATTTCACGTCGCTTATGATATATATTGTAACATGCGTAAGCTGTGTAGTGCGTAGTAGGTACTAGGTATTCAGATTTTTGCTGTATAATAAATGTTTTAATTCATGTTAGATGTAAGCCTACCTACCTTTGCCATATTAATCCGTCTAACTACATTGTAATACAATTTAAATTTCTTTTATAAAGAATTTACCGAATATCTCAAAAATGGAAACTTCAAATAACTAACAATATCTGTTATTTAAATACGACATTTGTAAATGTAATGTTTTACGTAGAAGAATATTTTTAGCTGGTTCGCTTACACGGTCGGGCGCGCGCTGCGACGAGGCGCGACCGATCGCGCGCTCCGGGTGACACCTGCCGACTGACAACGAATGCACCGCCCACTGCCGACCTGAAGGAAACATTACCTGTATTTATACACTTACACTCAGTTCTTGATAGTTTACAGTAAATACACTTCGCCAAATGCTGCTTATAATGTTACTAGCGACCCGCCACGGCGTCGCACGGGTGTAATGCTCATGTATTATACATATAACTAATCACTCAATCTACTAATCACTCAATCTATAAAAAAACCGCATCAAAATCCGTTGCTTAGTTTTAACGATTTAAGCATACATAGGTACCTACAGACATAGCGGGAGGCGACTATGTTTTATAATATGTAGTGATGATGTAGTGAAAGGGCTATACTAGCTAATTTAATAAGTTTAAATATAGTGATCGCCTATATTAGAGCATATTTTTTTTATTTTTATTTGAACATAATTATTATGGACGTAGTAATTTAGACTGTAACGTTCATTTTGATAAATGCTATGTATACCCGATCTCATGCATTCTAGAAAACAATATCCTAATATTGTTTATTGTTTGAACTGGTTCTCCATATAAACTTCAACCGTGCTTAATGATTTTATAAAACATATTTCAGGGTGACAGCATTCATCATTTTCATTATATATATTTAATAATACTGTTATCAGTTGGTAATAAATAAAAGAACTGGGTAAATAGTTATAATTTCACGGTACTTATATCTACAATATATTTCAAGTGAAATCATAATTATAAACCAACTAGGTAATTCCTAATGCAGCGGATTTAACTATTAAACTATATCAATAATGTAAAAATGCACTTGGCTGGCTTTCATTATCCTGCTATTAACAACGTGATGCCATTATCTTGCAGCCATGAAACTAAACACTGTTACTAAATTAAGTTATTAAAAAACCCGTATAATAAAGAATGCTCTAAAGTGGATAATCCGGACACACAGACGGCGCGAACACGCCAGTGGCAAATAGTCGCGTTACGTGGTAACGAGCTGCACAGATGTGTGGAAGCGCGATAAAATTTTACGATATCGCGCGACGCCGCGCGACGTCGCGCGATATTACTACGCAGCGCACTTTCATCGCACCACCTTCTGTTTTATTAACTACTAGCTGCCCCCAGCGGTTTTACCCGCGTAGATCCCATTCCCGTGGAAACTTTAACTTAAAATATAGCCTATCCACGACATTTGTGAGTGTCACACTCACATATGTATATAATTATATACCCCTACAACGTCACAAACACACAAACTTTACTTCTTTACAATATTAGTATAGATAGATAATATAGACTAGCTGTACCGGCGACTTTGTCCGCGTGGAATAGTGACTTTGAGAAGCAGTTTTTTGGACTTATAATATTAGTAAGGATATACATATCGAATTAACTGACTAAAACATAAGTTTTAAGATTCTAGCTCGAACAATGACGAAACTTCCATACAATCTTCATCCCCCCCTTACTACCCCCTATAACCATTTTTTCACTCTAAAAAGTAGCCTATGTCCGTTCTCAGATTCTGCACTATCTGTGTGCCAAATTTCATAAAAATCAATTCATTATGGCGTGAAAGGGCGACAAACAGACAGACAGAGTTATTTTCGCATTTTATAATATTAGTAAGGATGAGTATATTTAATAATACGTATAATAAAATAAAAAGTTAATGTCAATATGTTTCGTGTATATAAAATACGTTTTTAAAGCGGATACGGAGAAATAAAATGTTGGAATACCTGGCGAGAGTACGTAAGCTCATCATAAAATGTTATAGCTTCAGTAAATGCTTGATTCGTGTTACTCGGAAGTTGTAACTCAGTTGACCTTCCACGGCGTCCCAGTAGGAATTGTGCTTCTAATCTTAATAGTAGTAAGTAATTATATCTATTCCTGGCAAACAATTACAACATCATTTATGCACAACTTAATTGTTACAAGCTTTTGATAACAGCACTATACCAGTAGAATGAGTCGTGTATTTCAAATGTTAACTATTAGGAGAATGCAAAATATATGAATGGTGCGACTTGTACTTTAGTTATTTTATTGCTGGGAAAAAATTACTTTGAATCTGGAGCATCTGCAATATAAGTGAAACAGAATTATAAACCCCCTAAAAGACGACCCACTGAACTACTAATCACACTGACCATTGAGATATTATCCTAAATAACATACATGAAACTTACATATTATTATTCTAAGAAGTAATAAGCTGGTTTCACAACAAAAGATTCCAATAACAATATTTGATATTTATTTGAAATACCTACTTATATTCTAACTAGATGTAATCCGCGACTTTGTTCGCGGAGATTTCGATTTATTCATACAAATTTTGTCATCTAACCATCAATTTGAACGTTGAATTTTCTAAAATCATACTTACGCTACTTAAGGAATATTTGTGCAACATTTCATGGTTTGCACAGCATGGTTTGTTTTTCTCAACCCAGCGGTTTCAGCTGTGCGTTGTGTTTCTGCTTTCATACATATAGATGTATGACATATATAAATATGCCCTCTTTTTACTACAAACTTCCTTTATAATCTCTTGTTGTTTTAATCACAACAAAACATTATTTTACAAGTATATAGGTAGTATATACTAAACCGACTACCAGCTGTATGTGTTAATTACTTTTGTTGTTATTACTTATCCTTAAGTCTTATTTGCAAAGTTTGAACAACGAATCTTCTAGCTTCTTCTAACTAATAAATTTAAAATCATTGAATTCTTCTAAAGAATGTTGTTACTGTTATTTGCTGTTTTATTTTGGACTTGAAGCAGTAAGTTATTATGTCTCACCTAGACGTGAGCTACCAACTCGACAGTGGCTGTAAAGATTTTAGGGCTATTTCATACAAAGTTATAAGTTCCCGTGTAATATTCGTCGCGATAAACCTTCTGTGTGCAGCTTAGCATATTGCAGACGAAGCATGTTCGAGGACTGGCGGGACACTACAGCGGAGCTTCCAGAATGTTCCGCGAAATTGTTTACGAGTTTCGTAAGTGGTTGCCACGAGCTCTTAACTCCGCATCTGTGTAAATATGTTAAGGGTTTAAACCGAGATATAGTAATAGCGGTTTCAAGCTGATGTGTAGTCAATCTTTGAATGTCAATATTGTGGGATGTGGTAATTATTGCGTTACCTAGTTACATTTTTTGGACAACAGTAAAATAACAAATAGCATTGCACAAAATTATGTAAGTATGTGTAAAGGATTATAAATTTTAAGGTTAACTTAACTTAATTTACATAGTTACAATATGTTCTTACTATAATTATGTAATATTTATACTCTTAAAATAACATATTTGACAAAAAAAAAAACATTTATTTTCAGTCTCATAAAACAATATACAACATCAACACACACATTTTATTGCTTCATTCACAACGAATATTCAAACATGAATAAGGGGGCCCGTAATGGAATTCCATATTTAAATATTAAAAAAATACCATTCCCACTTGGCACTTGAAAAAAAGGATAAGAATTAAAAGAATATCGGAAGCGACAATGTCAGACGAACGCAAATATAAACAAACAATAAAGACACAGTGTCCCCGCCCACACGCCACACGGGCCGCACCGCAAGCGTTTTACGAGCCATCGCTGAAATAGAAGGGTAGACAACAGCGGTGTCATGTACGCGATCACTTACACCCGGATAGCCGAAAGGTGTACTGTTTCGCAAGCAGTACCCAATCATCCTACTAATACATAATAATATTATAAACGTAAAAGTTTGTAAGAATGTATGTTTGTTACTCTTTCACACTAAAAACTACTGAACGGAATTGGCTGAAAATTTGCTCCGGGATATTTCATAAGCTGGTTTAACATGTTGGCTAAGAAACATCACGCTCCGACCCACTGCGGCAGAGTAAAGCAGTTAAAACCGCGGGGAGCAGCTAGTAGGTTATAAGTAGGTAATTAGGTAAACTGCTGTAAACGAAAATGTAATAATTAAAGTAACACCAATGGTTTAATCATCAAAGTTATTTTAAGATAGTTTTGGTGCTAAAACCATTAGTGCTCAAAAAAGCAATAAGTCATAAAATCAATGTTTTAAAAAGTGACCCCGTTTCATATTTAAGTACGTTATAAGCTATGCGATCATAAAGTAAATGTGATTTACTTGTTTGTTTACTACCGCTACTATAGATTCCGAAATTAACCTCCTGATCTTTATTCCTTTTAACGACTCTTGGATCAACGCAACACACAATAAAACCTGTGGACATACAGGAATGCGTGACTCGCCACCTGTACTTATAAATCCTTATGCTTCCCGTCCTCAGATTATAATCTTTATTGCGACGGAATAAAGATCAAAATATACACAATAATAATACAACTGAGGAAAGCAATAATATTTGTTTTGACAGCTTAATAATCCTGAATAGTTTACAGAAACTGTGAAGATCGTGGGGATCAGATAAAATAAATAATGTCAAAGATAGGCCTGATATATGAAATGCCGCTGTAATGTTCAGTGGGAATCAGAAATAGAAACGTTTATGATAGCCCATCGGGAAACACAACATTTGAAATGCAGATATTAATATTTATTCGGTTTTAATAGTTGCTTAATACGAACAACATGGCCGACAATTGGTATCGTTATGAAATTGACGGGTGAATTAAATTTGTATATAGTTTCTATTTTAGAGCAAACATGTTTATTTGAGTAACAAACTATTTACATGCTATGCGGTCGGAATCATTGAAGTTCCATTTTACCTCTGATTATTGAATTTTACAAAGTTAAATTGCTAATAGGTTACGCGCGCGGTTTCACCCGCGTAGCTCCCGTTCCCGTGGGAACTTCAATATAAAATATAGCCTAATAAGTCCCCTCAAATAGTAGGCACAGATCGGTCTAGTAGATCAAGTTCGTTCGTTCGTTCAAGCAACCAAAAAAACTTTTTTTTTGTCTGACGGACTCATTTAGTCATAATCAAGCAAACTCTTACATAAATATAAGTCTGGATGTATTTTATCTCAAATTATGAAGGTAAATCAAACAAATGTGTTGCTCTGAAATCAAAGATTTTTATTGTAATTGATATGATAACTAAACTAAAACAAAATAAACAATATAATCCTATAACAATATGTAAAACTCATACCTGAAATCAAAGAAACGACATTAAATGTTTATTGTCCGTTCCTTCACAATTTGGTAAGATTATTTTATAATTAATAAATTAAACATGAATATGAAATAGTAGATTGTTTATCTAGGGAGCAAACAACAATTTTAAAGGCGAGAGTGTTTTTTTTAATCCAGAGCGGAGCGAAGGATTCTGGAGTAGAATCCCGAGCGGAGCGAGGGATTCTTAACTAGAATCCTGAGCGCAGCGAGGGATTAAAAGTATGTCACTCGAGCTTAAAATAGTGTTGTAGATTTTGTTAACTAGTGTCTGATTTAGTCTCTCATTTAGACCATTTGAGAATGGTGCATTTACCGCCGTAAATACCATGGTTATCTGTTTGTGTTTTAAAAAGTCCTTGAATCTCGTCTTTCTATTACATTAGTGACTAGTTTTTAATGAAGTCATTTGCACTCTGATTTTTCGAAGTCAAGATAAAAGCGTATCTAGTAAAGTGATCCACTAACAAGTGCAAATATTTTTTTGTAGATCTTGAACCTCCGAAGCCTCCTATTGTATCAATAGAAATTATTTCAAATGGCCTTGTAGCTGGGCCTAGATGAGACATAAATCCAAATTTGTGTTGTCCTCTTGATTTATTTCTAATACAGATCTTACACTCTCTACATATATTTTTAATATTTTTCGTTAGATTTCTTGCTATGTACAACGGATATAAATTATTGCTTGTAAATTGTTTTCCTTGTGTCATTCGTCTTCAAAAACTTTCAACCTAGGGAGAGAAGATATATAGGTACAGTTCGTAGTGCATTGTATTCACCGCATGTCAAAACATTCCAAGTATTAGGTAGTATCGAAATATCGCCGACATTTTTCGTAACATTTCCGTACATGCGCTACACGACGTTCGATTCCTGCGCACCGGAAACTGATAATGTCGCAGAAAAAGTAACGAAACCACCCTCCATCGTCCATTGACAGATTTTACGCTTGGACGTTTTAACTTTTCCTCGAACGATTTTAACTGAAGTGAAAATATACGTTTTGAATTCCGTAAGGATTTATTTTAAAATAATTTTGTTTCATTCAGCGTTATGGCCGGAAATCATTTCGTGATTTTATGGTTTATTCTAATGTTGTTCACTTAATTGGTCCCATTGATGATATAAATTGTGTATTTAAAGATGAATAGATATTTACAGATTATTATGGTGTTATACAGACGGAATTTGGCACACAAAAAAGTTAGTATTTGAAATTTGTAAAGTAGTGTTCAGATTTGCAAAGAACTTTGTTTTTGTGGATGCATGAATTATCTTTATTGGGCAATGCTTTA
This sequence comes from Nycteola revayana, assembly GCA_947037095.2. Lineage (NCBI taxonomy): Eukaryota > Metazoa > Arthropoda > Insecta > Lepidoptera > Nolidae > Nycteola > Nycteola revayana. Next base: position 13,776,544 of record OX344859.2, on the reverse strand, counting down.
CCAAACAAAGCAGAAATAAAATGCTGATGAATTAGAAATAAAATGTTGCTTTTAATTGTCAGAACGCCGGCCAGCAGTATTAGTATCGAAACGTTACACAAATAATTTAAACTAGATTCCCGCGCGCAATTTCACCCGTGTAACTCCCATTCCCGTGTGAACTTCGTAATTAAATATAGCCTATGTCATCCGGCTATAGTGTAGCGGTTGCAACGGTTAAAGAATTTTTCAAATCGGTTCAGTATTTTCGGAGACTAATCAATACAAACAATCAAATCTTTCCTCTTTATAGTATTATAGCTTGACCGTAACCGCTGTACCGCGCCCTACGTATATTCTTTTCCTAGGGCGCGGTACAGCGGTTGCGGTCAAGCTATAGTATAGATAGATACATGTTTTATTACAAAACAAGTTTCTCTCATAAAGTCGGTTATGATAAATGTTCGCAAAATGAGCTAAAGTGCTATCTAATTCAATATAATCTAGTTTGCACGAATATATCTCACTAACATAGTTTCGAAATCATTTAAATATATAAGCTATAGAAAATATTTTTTTCTGAAGATTACTAATAGAGTTTTGCCGTCTACTAGTATAATGTTAACCCTTCGTGCTAAGCTAAAATGCTTGTGTAACGAGTGGTTTAGCGTTGGTTGTGCAATGGGTGGGGATCGAACCGGCGACCACAAGAACACAAGTCGGACCACCATTTGGCTACGGCCGCAAGTATATAGATAAATAAATCGTACAAACCATAAGAAATCATTTCGTTGTCGTATCGGTCGTAGTATTCGTGACTAAAAATTCGCGGTGTATGTCTAAGTCGACGCAACAATCTAAATATTTGAAAATGTTCACTTGTAAGACAAGAAGCATTTAACTGCTAAGTAAAGGTTGTCAGAACAGCTGAGCTTGAAGGAGCTCAACAATGTTGTGCCCTTCAGCCTCCACTCAACCTGTAATGAACACCGACACCGTCCTCCACCAGCTTTCCGCGCACAGACAAGTGGACAGACACAGAGGAAGTGAAAGGGTTACTCAACTATTCATGTAAATTTAGAATATTGTCATAGGGTTAGTTTACTCGTAGTTGTTATGGTAACTTTAATGGGGAACTAGATCCCGTGCGCGGTTTCACTCGCGTAACTTCCGTTCCCGTGAGAATTTGATATTTTCATAGTATAGTCTTTAGCTTAAGCTTTCCTAGATAAATAGAATGGGCTGGCAGATTTTTTTAAATCGGTGCAACAAACTATTAAGCTTAATATTAGTATTGTTACATTTGAGATTTTGTCCACTCCAGTACAGAGGACAAAGTCTCAACTGTAAACTTCTGTGGGAGAATTAAACATTCAAATAAAACAAGTAAAGTGCACGACTAGATTATAAATATATTAAACTATATAATTTACCACTTAACAAATATTTTTTTAAATTAATTTTTATAAAGTTAATATGTTTTTACAATATATCCCCTAGCCAGCCAGTTTATATTTTAAAGGTAGAACATTATGGGAGTGGGCGGTTGGGATAAAGCCATAACCGTCCAGAGCTTTAGAAAATTACTTATAATTAGTTAAGTTAAGGATTAAATAGAAGTGGGCGCCAGAGACTAAAACAGTCTCGGATCCGGAGTCCAATCAAGTAGAACCACACATAACTTGTGGTCGCACTCCGAGATCCTGAAGTTGATGATTAATTCAAACCAAACTTGGATCAAATTCCATCCAAGTTTCCATTAAGGTTAATGTATAAAAAGAAAAAATTAAATAAAAGTAAAGAAAGAAAAAACCGTCAACGCCTGCTGTCAAGCGAGGCGGAATCAGCCAGCCGTGCTGCGGTAGACTGTCGCAGGTGGTTCAGGCCCGATGCCTCGAGGAGACGGGCCTCGCGTCCGAGCCTCAGGTTTATCCTAAGTCCCGGCGGCGAGGTGAATCTCCCGAGGTACCTGTCCTGGAATTGACAGTATGCAGGCTTAAGACTTAAGAAGACACGTGGAACTATTACCCTACCGTCTCTTATTCGACACTACCATCCACATGGTTTGAGTAACATAAATTCTATTAGGTTCTTCTAAACAAAAAATCGTTTGAATCTATAGAAAATACTAAAGTTTACAACGAGACACGGTCATCGAAGTTGGTACGAAGGATTAAATAAAACAAAACTTACGGTTGTGACCGGGCCTGAAGGCGTGAGTCCCTCGCGGCGGCAAATCCACGCCGGCACAATAAAGCACGGGTAAAAACTGTAACGAATTATCGATTGATCACAATATATTCCCTAAACACAATTAGGTGGAACCACAGACACTTCTCAGGTCACTCCAACTAAAATCTCACCTTGGATTCTTCAGGACATCAGTCTGGATGTTAGCGGTCTGACGATCGAGTAATGACAAGCCAGAATTCCAACCCGGGCGACAATACCGGAAGAAGGTTCACCCGGTGAGACCAATTTCTATAATCTGCCCTTAATCGGGGAAATCGATGAAAGTTAGGCTCCAATTTAAATTATTCACCCTCATTGAATTTATTAATATAGCCAAAACAACAATGCAAATAAACGTCAAATGTGACATTGACATTTCTCGTTCACAAACTAACCAAATAATAACAAGGTGACTGAATGCAGAGTAAAGTACAATCAAAACGAATCCAGAATCTTTACCAAAATAATTTTAAACAAATATTATAACAACCCCTAATTTCCAAAATACTTGCACACAACTTTCTTAATACGAAACTTTATAATTTAAGATACTCCAACCCAATGTCGGGGAAAAATATTCAGGACTAATTAATGGATAATCAAGACTATACTCCTCGCAACCCCAATCCAAAGACTAAATGTAAAGACAAATTAAAACGAAACTTCTAGAAAGAAATTGCAATAACTCCATAATAAAAAAATAGTTGCATTTCCGGTTTTAGTAGATTTCAAAATTAATTAGATTTTTATATTTAAATATGAATGTTGACTAATCTAAAAAGGTTAATCCTATTAATTATGTATTTACGAATCACCATCAAAAATCGATGAAGCAATATAATTGACAAATGTATACATGCCCTTTGACAGCAACCTGCGATTAGTAGGTATCTGTCAAGGTGACGTTTGGCAGAAAAAGTTAGGTTAGACAATAACACAAAAAAGTTTTGTTTACTAAAGTTGGAAACTAGTTAAAAAGTGTTTTAAAGATGTTTTATCGCTCGAAGGAATTTGTCAAAAGGTTCTGTTACGAGTGTCGATGGAAACTACAAGTTCAAACTACGTGGACAACTCAAAGTTTATCTACAAAGTTCCAAATATCTAATCTACTTGGAAAAACATTAATTACAACCAGGGTTTTAAACTATTACCACTGTGATTCTAAGTGAGGTTCACTACCACAAGTAAGGATGAAAATTACATTGTAACAGTACCTCCCCAACCACCAGAGATTTGACCGCCTAGGGCAAATCTCGACGCTGGCCCTCCAGCGTTTAAACCACACTCAAACAACCACAAACTTACAAGTTGGAGTTGGAGGCCTGTTACTCAATTTTATAAAAATAAAAGAAAACCCAAGACCCATATCGCTGAAACGAAAATCTGAAGAGAAAATGTAAACTTGTGTAAGAAAATATTAAAATATTATACATAAATAAAAAAACCATAAACATAGAAATAATAGTAATAAACATATATACTAAACATACATGGTCACACTTCAAGTATAGAGTAACAAACCGCTCTATTGAAAGATATTGTAGAAGGCTTTGGTTGTCGGGTCTACAAGTCCGCCCGTGTTTTAAGGCTTATTATTTTTTTTTAGTTAACCAAGTGGACGCTATAATATAATAAACATAGTAAGGTTATAATATACATAAACCTTTTTTTAAATATAATTGAAGAATTATATAGTTAACAGTTTAACACAGTGTTCACCAAACCGCACTGAGCCCAGTGTTTAAGGCTTCTTTATACCAGTCACTAATCCGCTGGGGTGATAAGGCTTATTTTTTAATCATAACTGTAACTAAAATAATACAACAATGTCCCCATGGAGCAAGTCTACACTATTTTAAAACATAGAGAAGACGAACCCCAATAGGTATAAAGTAATAAATACATGAACATTATAATAAACTAAACTACACTTATTAATTGGTGGACTAGTCAGTTAACAGTTTACTACAGTGTCACCAACCGCACTGACGCCCAGTGTTAAGGCTTTTCTTACCAGTCACTAATCCGCTGGGGTGATAAGGCTTATTTTTAAAAAATAAATGTAACTGAAATAGTCCAACAATACTCCCCCTAAAGTAAGTCTTATCTATTTACAAACATAGAAGACGAACCCAATTAACTATAAACAAGTACAAAAAAAATAATTACCATACACAAGTTTCCATCTCAAAATAAAAAATTGGTTTAAATAAATCTGTTGTGCAAAAAAAATATAATTAAAATCTTGGCTAACTGCCCCAAAAAAAAAAATCCAGCAAAAACAAAACTAATTCCATCAAAGCAGCCTACACGCCCGCCCAAAGGGCCACCAGTCTCAGGACTTTAATAACGCTGCCTAATCAGCGGTCCGGAGATAAAAAACATACCATTAAAAAAAATTGCCAATAAGCATACAAAATTCCAACAAGCTGCCTACACGCCCGCCATACGGCCACCAGCCTCGGGACTCAAACCAATGCTGCCTTACCAGCAGTCCAGAGATTAAAAAACATACCAAAAAAAAAAAATTGCCAATAAGCATACAAAATTCCAACAAGCTGCCTACACGCCCGCCATACGGCCACCAGCCTCGGGACTCAAACCAATGCTGCCTTACCAGCAGTCCAGAGATTAAAAAATAATAACCCCCATACAAGAGGTCCATCCTTCCAACAAAAAAAAAGGATTTAAAAATTAGGAGTTGTGCTAAACATTTACACAGTTTAAGATCCTGTGTAACACAATAACTCCCTTCAACTTCAGTAACCCAAGAGCATATACAGCTCCCTGAGGTCACTGCAACCGCTAACAACCTTAAAAAAATTTAAAAAAAAAAAAAATTGTTAGAAAAAAAAACAGTAAAAAGATAACTGTTACTACTATAACTAAAATAATTAACTCACCTCGCACGAAGATTTAAAATCTTTAACGTGCCAAGAACCAAGATTTTTACCGGAACTACAGCCTTCTAACTCATAAACTAAGGGTGAAAGTTTTTTCCTAACTATACATTTTTCATATTTTGGAGCTAATTTGGCCATGAAAAATTTGGAAGCGTCACTTTGTGGATATGTCTTTTTCCACACAGTGTCGCCCACTTCAAACTCCATATGCCTCCTACTATTATTATAATATCGAGCACTACGATTATGTGATTTAACAAGCGCGTTACTAACTTTGCTGAAGATATCATTAAGTACCCCTAAGTTATTTGCATATGACCCGCGAGAAGCGCAAGATAGAGTAAGCTGTCCCAAGGTATCCTCACCGTAGACATCTCCGCTATCTACCGCCTCTCGACCATGCACTAGGAAGAATGGAGTAAAACGAGTCACTTCATTAGTTGAGGTGTTCATTGCAAACTGAATTTTTGAGATATTAACATCCCATGAACGATGGTCGTTTTCTACAAGAATTGATACTGCGGTCATAATAGTGCGGTTATAGCGTTCCACGGTGTTCACGCTTGGGCAATAACGCGGTGTAAAGTGTACTTGAGGTATTTTGTACCTCTCCAGAAGAGATTTTATCTCATTGCCCGTGAATTGCGTCCCATTGTCCGCTATAACCGTGCGGGGTATACCGTGCACTAAGAAAACGCCGTCTTCAAGTTTTTGTGCTATAATTTTACCAACAGCTCTACGCAATGGAAAAAGTAAACAATACTTAGAAAAACAGCACACTACCACCAGAAGATAAGTGAAACCTGCTCTAGAGCGTGGCAACGGACCTACCAGATCAATACTTATGGTCTCAAACGGTTTGGTGCATTCTTTCGCATTACCCAAGAGTCCAGGAGTGGGTAACTGCGAATGTTTATATGCGGCACACGTATCACATTTATTAATGTAGTTCGTCACATCTCTATACATATTTGGCCAGTAGTAACGGAGCGCCAGTCGTTTGTAAGTTTTAAATATTCCGAAATGCGGAGACAATGCCCCACGTTGGGCGCCACTGTTACATTTGAGATTTTGTCCACTCCAGTACAGAGGACAAAGTCTCAACTGTAAACTTCTGTGGGAGAATTAAACATTCAAATAAAACAAGTAAAGTGCACGACTAGATTATAAATATATTAAACTATATAATTTACCACTTAACAAATATTTTTTTAAATTAATTTTTATAAAGTTAATATGTTTTTACAATATATCCCCTAGCCAGCCAGTTTATATTTTAAAGGTAGAACATTATGGGAGTGGGCGGTTGGGATAAAGCCATAACCGTCCAGAGCTTTAGAAAATTACTTATAATTAGTTAAGTTAAGGATTAAATAGAAGTGGGCGCCAGAGACTAAAACAGTCTCGGATCCGGAGTCCAATCAAGTAGAACCACACATAACTTGTGGTCGCACTCCGAGATCCTGAAGTTGATGATTAATTCAAACCAAACTTGGATCAAATTCCATCCAAGTTTCCATTAAGGTTAATGTATAAAAAGAAAAAATTAAATAAAAGTAAAGAAAGAAAAAACCGTCAACGCCTGCTGTCAAGCGAGGCGGAATCAGCCAGCCGTGCTGCGGTAGACTGTCGCAGGTGGTTCAGGCCCGATGCCTCGAGGAGACGGGCCTCGCGTCCGAGCCTCAGGTTTATCCTAAGTCCCGGCGGCGAGGTGAATCTCCCGAGGTACCTGTCCTGGAATTGACAGTATGCAGGCTTAAGACTTAAGAAGACACGTGGAACTATTACCCTACCGTCTCTTATTCGACACTACCATCCACATGGTTTGAGTAACATAAATTCTATTAGGTTCTTCTAAACAAAAAATCGTTTGAATCTATAGAAAATACTAAAGTTTACAACGAGACACGGTCATCGAAGTTGGTACGAAGGATTAAATAAAACAAAACTTACGGTTGTGACCGGGCCTGAAGGCGTGAGTCCCTCGCGGCGGCAAATCCACGCCGGCACAATAAAGCACGGGTAAAAACTGTAACGAATTATCGATTGATCACAATATATTCCCTAAACACAATTAGGTGGAACCACAGACACTTCTCAGGTCACTCCAACTAAAATCTCACCTTGGATTCTTCAGGACATCAGTCTGGATGTTAGCGGTCTGACGATCGAGTAATGACAAGCCAGAATTCCAACCCGGGCGACAATACCGGAAGAAGGTTCACCCGGTGAGACCAATTTCTATAATCTGCCCTTAATCGGGGAAATCGATGAAAGTTAGGCTCCAATTTAAATTATTCACCCTCATTGAATTTATTAATATAGCCAAAACAACAATGCAAATAAACGTCAAATGTGACATTGACATTTCTCGTTCACAAACTAACCAAATAATAACAAGGTGACTGAATGCAGAGTAAAGTACAATCAAAACGAATCCAGAATCTTTACCAAAATAATTTTAAACAAATATTATAACAACCCCTAATTTCCAAAATACTTGCACACAACTTTCTTAATACGAAACTTTATAATTTAAGATACTCCAACCCAATGTCGGGGAAAAATATTCAGGACTAATTAATGGATAATCAAGACTATACTCCTCGCAACCCCAATCCAAAGACTAAATGTAAAGACAAATTAAAACGAAACTTCTAGAAAGAAATTGCAATAACTCCATAATAAAAAAATAGTTGCATTTCCGGTTTTAGTAGATTTCAAAATTAATTAGATTTTTATATTTAAATATGAATGTTGACTAATCTAAAAAGGTTAATCCTATTAATTATGTATTTACGAATCACCATCAAAAATCGATGAAGCAATATAATTGACAAATGTATACATGCCCTTTGACAGCAACCTGCGATTAGTAGGTATCTGTCAAGGTGACGTTTGGCAGAAAAAGTTAGGTTAGACAATAACACAAAAAAGTTTTGTTTACTAAAGTTGGAAACTAGTTAAAAAGTGTTTTAAAGATGTTTTATCGCTCGAAGGAATTTGTCAAAAGGTTCTGTTACGAGTGTCGATGGAAACTACAAGTTCAAACTACGTGGACAACTCAAAGTTTATCTACAAAGTTCCAAATATCTAATCTACTTGGAAAAACATTAATTACAACCAGGGTTTTAAACTATTACCACTGTGATTCTAAGTGAGGTTCACTACCACAAGTAAGGATGAAAATTACATTGTAACAGTATCAGAATAAGATTTTTCAAAAATATTATTTTTAAGGACATTATTTAAAAATTACGACTTAACATACATCTGCAGACGGATATACGAGTGTTTTTATTTATAAGAATTGTCAGATCTTGGTGTGTACGAAAGAATATTGAGGAAAAATCGACTGGCAGTGTTAACATTTTTCAAGGCAAAATACCCCTCCTACTATCTCTGTTTTCGAAATATTCATTCAAGCATGTTTGTTTTATTTTAAGTTGATTTTTCGATAAACTATAAAACATAAATGGATATCGCATTAATTCCTCTGAATATTTGATGGTCTGCGCCATAGTCATAACTGAGCACTTTGATCTTACGAGGCGCAGGTCGTTTCATTTAGCGATCCCCCCGGGACGATATTTTAACGCTCCCGCGACGTATTAATCCTTGTTAAGTCCGATAAATTATTCAGCTTAGCTTCGAAGCCAGGTTGAGCAACAACGCAACAACGGCAACTCGGCGGCGTGTCTTCGGGGGATACACGCCGAGCCAAGTTTTTAGCCTTTTGTTCATTTAATTTTCCGACTTTATTGTTGATTTGCATTTTGTTGCAATTTAATTCGGTGAACAAGGAATATTACTTTGTTAGAAATTTGAAAGTGTCGAGAGTGGTGTAGGCGTGTCGCGAGACTTTAATGCCGAAGTTTTGCTTGGTTCCGCGTCGCTCTTTTCGTGAGAACAAAGCGCCGAGTGGCGACGACTCGGGAACGCTTCGTAATCTACTCGCTACTTTGAAACAAGAGCTTTGTACCGGCGCAAGCGGTACGTGCACTTCATTATTTCAAAATACGATCGTGACTGGTTAGTTTAATTACTAATTATAATCAGATTAGTGACGGCGGTTATTATATGTAGTACGTATTTATTATTATGATGCACTATAATAGTAATTAAACTACTTAAAATAGTAGTTCCGAAAATTATATCAAAATACTCATAAGCGGTCGGCACGTGATAGTAGTAGAGTATGACGGATCTAATATACTAGATTTTGAAATATGATGTCACGCAATTTAGGAGACATTCCATCCCACCCCTTGTCATACCATGTCACAGTTCGTCAACCGACGTTATTTATGAATGGCCTCTAGCTAGGATCTTAGTTATGACAAAAAAATCGTTTTCTCGGCGTTCATATCGGAATCCAAGAATCATACAACGTTCCTTTATAATAATATATGTGACTAGCTGACCCGACAGATGTTGTCGTGTCTTATGTCGAGAAACTTATCAGAATTCTAGCAAATATACAAGAAACAGATAGCTGTAAACCCTACTTTCAAAAACTTGAAATACTAACCCTACCTTGCATCTACATTTTAGAATTAAGTAAATTTGTCCGAAAGCACCCAGAATTGTATAGTAAAAGAGAAGATCTACAAAGTAATTATTCCCTTAGAGAACGACATAAAAACAAACTTAATTTACCAACCTCCCGACTAAAACTACACTCATCAAGTCCTTTAGTCATGTCAATAAAAATATATAATAAATTACCCGCTTCCATAAGAAAAGAAGAAAAATATAATACATTTGCACAAACATTAAAGGTACATCTACTTAATAAATCGTACTATAAAGTATCCGAATATCTTGATGAAAAATAAACATTAGCCATTCATTACTCATTACAGACACACCTACACTTATACCTCACCATCAAAACACACAACACATAGACACAAAAATATAATGTATCATGTATATTTTATATATAATATAAAAAATATCATATGTATGGATGTAAGTCTATGGTAACAAATTATTTATTATAATACAAATAAATTATATCTACTGCGTAATTCAGAAAAATTACGTAGTAGATAATCAAAATTACTGTAGTAAGCTTCCTCTCTCCTAAATTGCTGTGCCCAACAGGGTCCATGATTGTATCATAACTTACTAATACCTAACACCTTTCATAAAATTGTGGAAATGCAATAAATGAATATGAATATGAATGATGAAATACTGCTAAACTTATTGTAATATCAAAACATATCTTTTTTTAAAGGATTCCTCTGAGTTTCTTGCCAGTTCTTGGTCAAACTGGTGGTGGGGCAAAAAATACATAAAGGACGCAACAGAAGAACATTATTTAAAAAATATTTTTAAATGTGTCGATGTGAATAAATATACAGGGTGTCCCAAAAGATTACGTAGCTGGGAAGGGGGGTGATAGGGATGGTCACAAGGGTCACCGGAAAAATATAAAAAATTCCCTCTGGGTGTTTAAAAAAATAAATGGCATTTTTTAAAAGACTAAAAATTTTACACCTTGTGCTAACTGTGCCTACAAATATGGCTGTATTTAAAAAAAATGCTGTTATGTAATCTTCAATAACAACAAGGTCATCAACATCAACATCAAAAATAACAAGGTGTAAAATTTTTAGTTTTTAAAAAAGTGCCATTTTTTTTTTAAATACCCAGAGCGGATTTTTTTTTATTTTTCTAGTGACCATTGTGTCTACCCCAGTCACCCCCTTTCCCAGCTACTTAGCCTTTTGGGACACCCTGTATATTGACTTTAACTTAACTAAAACTTTATATCAAATTGTACTTTTAATATTAGTCGTGATAAATCTGAACTAACCGTGATGTGACTATGAGCAGCACGCATTCTGACAATGTGATGTCGAACGCCATAAAGTTATAAGAAAAGAGTTCGTGATTAAATAATTTGCGTATCTTTTACTTAACTTATTAGTATTCCTCACACGATATTTATCTTAGCAAATACATAAATATCATGCGCAAGAAGGCCCGAGCGCCAATCAGTTGGCTCCGTAAATGTCCGCACCGAATATGGTGACTACAACAAATGATCGTTGGTTTTTCATTAAAATCACCATCTTAGGTAATCAATGAGTTTTTGCGACCTGTCAGTTGTCTTGTCAGTTAATAAATTTTACTCATATGTTTGAGATGTAGACCTATTATAGTCTATACTTTACTTATAATATTATAAAGGGGAAAAAAATGATTGTTTGTATTGAATAGCACAGAAGCTACTCGACCGATTTGAAAAATTCTTTCACCGTTGAGAAGCTACACTATCCCTGGATGACACAGGCTATATTTAATTATGAAGTTGCCACGGTGAAGGGAGCAACGCGGATGAAACCGCGCGCGGAAATATTTATGAGCTCAGGCTTATTCATGATTTTATAGAGAAATGTGTCATGTTAGCTAGGATAGGATCGTTTCGAGACTGACCGAGGACCACGTTGCTTACCTTCTCTGACTTGTGATCACGTGCCATCACATTTAGTATAAATAAATAATACTTTTAGCTCTAGTGACTCCTAGAGCCTAGCTATACGTTACACTAGCTAGCACAGCTAGTTACACGTTGTTATTAGTGACTTAAGTTATACTTTTGTTAGTTTCGGTGTTAAACATTGTGATTATGACAAGTACAAGTGTTTGTTAATACCCAAGTGCTGAATAACTGCATTATCTCTATTTATACTAATAATTATAAAAAGGAAAGATTTGTGTTTGTGTATGCATGTTTGTAACGGATAAACTCAAAAACTTGGACGGATATCAATAATTCTTTCACCATTAGAATGCTACATTATCCCTGAGTAACATTGGCTATATTTAATTATGAAGTTCCCACGGGAACGGGAGGTACGGTTAGCTAGTTTAGTAGCAAGCTTAAACAATTGTACCTACTGCATTGCTGTATTTGATGTGTCTGTATTGAGTCACTGTTAATATTCACACCAAGCGTTTGCGATATAATCTCACGACACGAGTGCCAAGAGTCGCTCGTCGGTTTTATTTCACAAAATCCACATGATTTCAGATGAAAATCTCATTTCCCATGCCCCGTTCAATGTTGGGTGTACACCATTAGCGTGATTGCAGAGTCTATGGCGTGACACGACACGTCACGCGGTTCATCTCGTCACGCGGTTATGTTCGGTGTAATGGTTTGGTTAATGTGTCTGCTGTATCATTGAGTTTCTGTGATTCATTTATCCTGTATTACCTAGATGCACCCTAGTAATACAAACACCCATTGAAGTTAAAGACACTATTGGTCATTAAACTACTTAGTTAAAATAGACTCCTTGGTGAAGATAACAATATATTTCATTCAAAAACAAAAAAGAGACATCTGGTTATTATCATCATCAGTCTGTATACCGTCACCACGCTTGGCAGTTGGGTTGGTAACCACAGTATTATGTTGTGAGCAAAACGCTACTGCCCGTACCCTGATATTCAATTGATGATGTAACAATCGGGACTAACAGCTTAACCTGATTTTCGAAGCACGGAGGGCCAACCAACCGGACCCGGAAAAAAATCCTCACACGACCTCTTAAGTACAGAACCTACATTATTTCAACTGTTTTAGAGTCAATTTTTATTGCAAACTATCTTTTTGCGCGTGTTTTATCCGCCAAGCTTCCGTTCCTGTGGTAACTTCATAGTTAAATCAGTATATAGTCTATGTCATCCGGGGATAGCGTAGCTTTCCAACAGTGAACCTTTTTTTTAAATCGTTCACTGTTGGGAAGCTCTTTCAAACAAACAATCAAATTTTTGCTCTTATTAGTACTATAATATTAGAATAGCGGAATAGATGTTGGAATTTAAATAACAATAACAAGTAGGTATGCAAGCAAAGCCATATTGCATTCTTTGCTATATAAACTACACAAGTATATTAAATATTAAAAACGACTCCATAATATAATATTTATAATTGTACAGAATTAAATAAGCGACGACAGTTAGCAACGAGCCGCGGTCACATTGTCACATAGAACGTGACGCAAATAATGTAAATGACACTAAATAATGCTATTAATTTCCGACGGCTAAAATGTAGCAGGTAGATTAATTGTTAATAGGTTTGCCATTAGCAGCAGGTTACAATTGACCGTGGCGTGTACTAAAGCTTATTTCATTAAATTTGTCAACAGTTTTAAAGGAAATGAATTAAATTTATATATACACTTTCACTTGTCAGATTTAAAATGTGACGATATTTGTCGAATTAGTTACATAAACTAGTTTTAGGAGTATACATTTATTTTATTCATTGTAAAATGTTTCGATTAAGTAAAATAAATCCTTTTTATATCCAACAATTAGTTATTAATCAACATTTATAATTTGGCAATTCCGACTTTTACTTTATGCGAGTCCATCTCTGGTTTCTTTATTCTTAAAGGAGATATAGTGTTTGCAGCAATACCAAATTCAATTGCGGGATGGATTATATGCCATTACACATTAATTAAAAAAAGTTTATTATGTAGTTTGTTTTTTCTAATAACCTAAGTGCAGCTACACCTAGTTTTAGCCGGCTACAACTAGGTGCAGCCGACCACATGCGGTTAAACTTAGATCAACCTCAATAAGTCCCTTTTCAAGTCCATCGGTTTAGGTTTTTTTTTTAACCACCCCAATACCTTATTGTGCCGTGCATAGGTATTGTTTAATTTAATAAAAACTTAGTTGTAACCGAAGATAAGTGGGATACATCTAAGTTTAACCGCATGTGGTCGGCTGCACGTAGTTGTAGCCGGCTAAAACTAGGTGTAGCCGCACTTCGGCTCAAAGTCAAAGTCAAGTCAAATTACATTTATTCCGTAAAAATGGTTACTTTTATTTGGAATCGGCTATTAGCCGTAACATATACATAAGTATATATGAATACGTGAAACAAAAACTTTGTACCCCTTTTTACGAAAATAGCGCCGACGCGGCGACGTAGAAGTATGAACGCACACTTAAAGTTTATATATTATGTATACAGAAGGTGTGCAGAATGTAGATAATAATATATATATATATATATATATATATATTTAATTATGATCTAATTTCGACCACTCTGGAACAGGGTAGCAGTCTATCGTAAGATATAAAAAAACTGTAATTTAGTTTCAATTACTAATTGTAGGTGCTTAGATAAAATTATCGTGAACGTATCTGTATAGTAGCATGTCACGCTGCCTACGTACTGTGGTATACCATTAGCGTGATTGCAGGATTGAATAAACACCGTGTCGCGTCAGAACACTAAATTGTTCTCATTTATTTGAATTAAAAGTATTACATATGTAGTGAATGGCAAGAGAGAAAATATGTGAGTTTTGTTTGTGGTACTGTGAAGTATTTATAATACTTAGACAATAATAACATATATAAAGAAGAGTTTGTTAGCTTGTTTGATCGCGCTAATCTCAGGAAATGGTCCGATTTGAAATATTCTTTCAGTGTTAGTAGTCCATTTATCGTGGAAGGCTAGGATTTGGTTGAGCTTAGCGTGTTCAAGCAAACAAACCAACTAATCAGCTTTACATATTAAGTATAGATCATCATCTTTCACCATATAAACTTCCGCCGTACCAAATGTTATCTATAGGAGTAAGAAATTGTCGTAAAAACGGGAGCCATCACGTATTAATATGTCAATGACTGACTGCACCGATGGCTCAGTGGTTACGATAGTTGCTTCTGAGACCTGGTGTTCTGGGTTCGATTCCCACGCGGGACAATTATTTTTGTTAACCTAAGATAATTTTTCTGAGTCTGGTTGTACCTACTTTCTGTCCGTGAATTGAATTGAGTGTTTGTAAAGTCCCCCGCGTAATAAACACAGTGGAGTTGTCTTAAAAAAAATGTGTTGACGTGTTAAACAATATAATAGCAACCACAAGCGTAGACTAATATATTTTTTCCAGGTTTCTTTAATAAAATCTTAGCCATTATCCAATAAACTAAACAAAGCTTACAGTCAGCAGAAAAGCGCAACAATACTAGTTAAAACCATCCTAGTAATACAGCTAATGGAGAGTAGTCGGTAACACAATTACCGTCTGATGAATATCTTAGCATACCGGCGGTACTTGCGCTAATACACTTATAGAATTATGCGGAACTTGAGAACATCTGCGCGGTCTAGCGATACTGTTACTGGCAACGAACAACGCCGACAACTTACCGCTTTCAATGGACCAACTAATTTAATTGCTGTTTTAAATTAAAAATTTATTTAAATATTAATATTTTTTAAATGTAGGTATGTAATGAAGCCTATCGCTCATCATTATTAATTAAAAACTTTTTTGATTACCATGGATTTTTGTTTTTATTTGATTTAAATTATTACAAACTTCATTGTCATATGAATAGATTTTTCAATTTATTCAATTATTTAACCGAATCTTGTTTTTGTTACAGGTAATTAAGCATTTTCATCTGTATGTCGTCACCGTGCATGTAGGTAACAAACATGCTTTGATTTTTTTCTTTTTACCACAAAACTGTGTCTAAGTATATATGTTTTTTTATTCTGTCAAGGTTTAAAAAATATTTTACATATTACAATTTTTAAGACTCTCCAAACTGTAGTGTTGGAAGGCGAGAGGCGCTCGTTCTTAAACCAACTTATTTATCTAAAATACATAATAATATATTATATTCTAAAACTTATATATACTTACTAACAAATACAGTGTTAATATATAATATATATATTTAAGAGGAAGAGTGTTTGCTTCTGATAGCTTAAAAGTCAAATAAGTTAAGGCATCTATGCAAATCAATGAAATCAAGGTGTTTATTTGTATATACTAAAAAGAAGAACGTATTTTTTTATAAACTGTGTCACTGTGTGTCTGAATGTACCGGCTGCAACTATTTTGATGGGACTTTCACGGGCAGATAGCTATTTTTATAAGGAATGTTTATACTCCAAAACGATAGTACCATTTTAGACGAGATTCACTGTTTGATCTATATCTGTACTAATATTATAAAGAGGAAACGTTTGTATTTTTATAGTTTTGTATGTTTGTTTCGAATAAACTCAAAAACTACTGAACGGATTTCGATAATTGTTTCAGCATTAGAATGCCACATTATCCCTGGGTAATAAAGGCTATAAAAGTCCACCCGTGCGAAGCCGGGCCGCTAGTAACTCATAAAATCGGTATTTAACTCGAATCTTTCCTTATTTGAAGCAGATAGTGCTACTTAAAATATCACACTACAACTCACAGTAGCAGTAAATAATAGTAGCCTATAATCACAAATAAGTAGGAAAACATTCAGGAGACTAACACTGCCTTGTACGTAACAACGCATTATTCCAAAATAATTCCCGTCTCAACGCGTTTGTATTCTCTGCTGGCTTCGCGAAGAAAACTAATTAACAAAACTTCTTTAGGAAGAGTTTATTAAGCCTGAGCCTGGGACCTGAACAAAGAGCCACCTCACACTGATACGCCTATTTAGGTATATCAGTAGTGTTACAAAATAGTAGGGCGAATTAAATTGATAAATATATCGATATTCAAGGCATGAAAAATGGTTGAAAATCTATTTATAGCATCTTAAGTAAAACTCTGCTCTGTATTAAATTGAACTTTTATTTTATTTTTGATGTGATAGCTCCGAACTAACCGTGATGTATACACTAAGAGCAGCACGCTTTCCGTCAATGTTATGTCAAACGTCACAAGATTACATTAGAAATTTAATAGTGTGGTGAAGTATTCCTAATTTTCTAATTTCTTAGCGCAATTTTCATAATTACCTTCGCCTGACATTAACACACACACAACAAAAAAAAAAGTATTCGCGTAATCGGTCTACACGTTCACGCGTGATGCCCTGACCAAGGGAAATAAGGATTCATTTTGATTTATAATGATATTGTTTTATATTTTCTGACTTGTTATTTTTGACTTAAATATTCATTATAGTATAGTCATTATAATAATACAAAATAAACCATATACGCATTTTCTACTAAGCTTTTATGGGTAAATTCTCACGTGTTTAAGCGTATAAGTACTATCAGAAATGTTTTTAATTAGTGCCTGATAATTTCTTATGCCTCGTGATATTCATTCGATAATTCCTCAAAAAACATCTATGTTTTTTTTAACTGGTTTTAAGAATATTTTTTTTTACTTACCAATTTTACTTCTAAAGTGTATACAAGTAATTTAGTTAGACGTGATGTTTATGAAGCTCCACACTATTTCCTCTTAGAATCAGGGCTTAAACTGAGCCGTTAGTTGTTAAGTCAGCCGAATAAAGCCGTTTATGGACGAACGTAACTGAATCCGCGTCTTACGAGCAAAACACTAAATACCCTTAAACTAACCCATTATAAATTCAATTACGACGTAAGACGAACACAATTTGCGGGTTGGGCTAGTGTAGCTATCTTGTGGAACGAGACAGTTTTGTCCCGGACAAATATACTTCGCTACTTGCCTTTTCCTTAAAAAATACTTTATTAGTTCCCAAGAATGACTATTTGTATTTTGTTGTCTATTCAGTATTATATCGCAGCAATCTAGTCAAATAAGCCATTCGATGGGACGGCTAGCCGATATTGAATGAAATGGCTAAAGGACAACTAGCCAAATCGTTGTAGATAAACAACATTTTGGGTGCACAAAACAGGTTTTGGGTGGTTAAAAATAAACTTAAACCAATGGAGTTCAACAGGATTTATTAATTGAAGTATTAGAGTCTTTTAGGTGGATGATCTAAAAAAATAACTGATTAAAGAAGTAACTCTTAATGTTAAAACACAATACATATTATAATGGTTCACACTTACTCCCGTACGCAAGAACTACGGTTGAGATTATCAGTTTACTTGGGAATGTCAGGTGGGATTTTGATTTTGTTTTTTTTATATAAAATAGGTATTATTCACGTAAATCTATTACAGGTTGTAAATAGTCAAATCTTTTTTTTTTTTAAAGTCAACTCCCGCTCTACGGATATAAATCCCTTTGTCGCGGGGGACTTTACAAACATTCATTTCACGGACACAAAGAACACCCAGACTCAGAAAAACTATTTGTGGTTCACACAAATAATTGTCCCGGGTGGGAATCGAACCCAGAACACCAGGTCTCAGAGGCAACTATCGTAACCACTGAGCCACCGGTGCAGTCATATATATACCTACACATATTCTCATAGCAATAGATACCATGACAGTGACACAATACTTTATCAAGTGAATAGTTAAAGCCATGTATTGTACTACTATGCCACTGTGAAACTCCAAGCTCAGCGGCGGGTGTGGAAGGGTGTAACTAAACATATTGCGGACACTCGGGTACGCTCGGGGCTAAGTCAGGGTAATCCGAGCCGGTACTTTATTGTCACAATATCGCCACTGACGCTTTGAACTTCGGCTACGACACGTGTCTCTCTAATTAATTGTCCACTGAAGTTGCGTAAACTTCCGATACAACACTTCAGTGATTAAATTGTAACTTAATGCATTTAATTGACTCTTGACTTGGTAAATATTTTGGCTTGTCGTTATACTTAGCACATAATTGTCCGTAACCGTTTTAGAATAGACCAACACCTCCATATATTTGCAAGGAAGCCGTAAGAGGCGACTGAGGGACATACCTACAGCTGATGAATGGGCAGCAGTATCTATTAGCTCAAAATGTCTTACCATTTTATTGCGATCAGCAATCCGCCTGCTAAGCATGGCGATTTAATATCTCTCAATGATCTTGGCTTACCAAAGTTAGTACAGAGGAGGCTCATGTTCAGCAGTGGACGTGAACGGGCTGTTAACTGACGTAAATATACTTTAATAATATAATCAGCTTCTATAATTATTTTATTGCATAGTTACTAAGCATACTATCGGAGAATGACTTTTGCCACGGTTACCAAGCTTGGCAGACGTATTCATAAATGCATAATGGAGTTTACTAATG
This sequence comes from Nycteola revayana, assembly GCA_947037095.2. Taxonomy (NCBI): domain Eukaryota; kingdom Metazoa; phylum Arthropoda; class Insecta; order Lepidoptera; family Nolidae; genus Nycteola; species Nycteola revayana. The sequence continues at coordinate 13,757,451 of OX344859.2, read as the reverse complement.
TTGATAATAACATGTAAACAATATTATACGAACGACTTAACGTTTACATTATAAGGCTCATTATATTATGTTATAATCTTTTAACCAAGCAGATCTGGCGAGAGAAAAAACACGTGGTTAATAAACCTTGGAAAAGCTGGCGTAAGGAAAGTAAAGGCATATGTATATTCACACAAAATTTTGATGGACATATCTGCTCTTATGTGAGAGATAATATTCTTATGTTTATGTTTATTATGGTATAGTATTAGGAAAATCGCGTTAGTCATAACTGGAGAGTCCGAATGAATCACAATAGGCATCACTCAGTTCTCGGAAACTTCGCCAATTCAAAGCAAGTGAGTGTGAGGGCTTAGGTTGAATATTATATATTTGATGTTTTAATAAATCAAAAAAATTCGTCTAGTAAATATTATATTTCCAAATCATATTAGGACTGATATGTAATCTATAATTAACCAAAATATAGAAATAGCAACTTAAGGCAAATCTTCATAAATTAAACTTATTATTACGGAAAAGAGCTATAAATAAAATGTAAGTCAGTGCTCTGACTGGAAAATATAGTGTAAATAGAATGTATATATCATTGTTTCGACTGAGTTATGCTGGCCCCACATTGGTCAAGCGCGTTCCTCAAGGGTTTGTCACATACGGACGTCGCGACGCGACGGTGGCGGGTGACGGACGATCGTGAATCGCGCACTACCAATGTGGGATTTTAACGTCTTAAAAGTAAATATAGATTTAAAATTAGTGGATAATTTTTTTTGGCGGGCTTGTAGATCGCCACATGTCTTTGCTACTTCACCGATAAAAGGCAGGTTGAGCTCCAGCCTTATTAAATGATTTATAAACTACAAATTAAGCAATTAAGGCACCATTACGTGCCTAAACTGTTAGAATACTTACACTAACTTATAGTAGAGTTTGTCTGAGGTCCGTAGTGTCTGCACAACTATCTCGCTAAGATTTAGGCGTCGGCTTGTCTTTGTTGGCAACCGATAAAGGCATGAACGCAACATCGCGCCTGTCACTTGTGTTATTACAGAGTTTCCGACAGTCTGCTCTCAGCCTTGTTGGGTTGAGTCGATATGTTTTGTAAACTAACGGCTTATTGGACATAAAAGGTTGTTTGCAGATTAAGGAGAATTGTGTTTATGGCGCGTTTGAATAGAACTTTACTTCAGGTAGCTGTTGTTGGAGGATACTAATAATGTAATGACCGTATGAGATTCTTGTTTTTTTTTCTGATAATAATCGGTTTAGTTATTTTTTTTTTGTGGCGTTCATGAGAATTTTTTTTAAAATCTTGTACTTGCTATGTAACTCTTCTTTAATTATTACGTCATATACTCACGATCTTCTTGATACACTTGTATTTGCCGATGGATGGATGGATTATGCACGATTGTCTACTACTCCGTGCTAGTTTTGAAGTATATACCTAGTAAGTGGCTTAATAATTATAATATTGTTTCTATGTTAATTAATGTTAATAGTGATGTAACCGGTTTAATTAACTACAAGTAAATTATATAAATAACTATGTTGGGGTTTAGAGCGAGGGGATCAATTAACAGTTTTTTTGGAGTATAAACATTATTTGATAATAAGTAGAGCATCATACGTATTACTGGCAAAACTACATTACGGTGTCTAGATATTTACAGATTTAAACGTTTTTTTTTAATGCAAAAGCATTAATAAAGTACCTATTTATTTAATAAAAAAATAAAATAAATGAGCAAAATATATATTACTTTAAAAAAATGGCTTCCTAATTTTATTTTTCAACTAGTTTTCCGCGCGCGGTTTACCTGCGTATGTCCCGTTCATAATTATTATTATGTTACTTCAGGATAGTTTTCTAATGGTGAAAGAATATTTTAAATCGGTCTCTACAAGTCTATGCGAGAAGCGTTATCAACCCGTTTATAACTTTGCCGTAAAGTAATAGAACAATAGTGAATGTATGGAGACACAGTATTTTCCATTCCATTCGGCGCTAGTTCCCGACCGGGGTATCCCGACAGTGGGCCATGTCTACTGTCTACTAGTGTCTATAGCGGTTTCAAAGCGGCGCGACTCCACCGCGCTGTGAAATGTGTTTGTTAAACATCGTCCCGAGTGTCCTAGCTTATATTCCTTATTTTCTACACAATAGCTCTACCGGTTTTGATAGCGTATCTTATTGATCTATGGGAATTACTTAATAGGAGTGAGCCAACCAGTATATTATTTCTGGGTTTTAGCTTTCCAGTTGGTGAAATAACTTATACCTTAAACAAACTTACTATGGATGTCGTATTAGGCGAACAATTACAATGTAATAAAGAAAATTATGTAAAAACAAATAAATAATTGAAAAAGGGTTCAAACTTCTAATGAGTTTTTTGGCAGTGTTTCTCAGTAGTCGCCACGACACACACTGCACGTTAAGATAAAAAAATTTACGATTCCAAATAAATGTAACCATTTTTAATGATTAAATGATATTACAATTTTTCAATTTTAACTAAGGGACAAACAGATGATGGATGGATAGTAGCATCTAACAGCTCAAGGTTACTTAGCATGTTACTGCGATCACCAATCCTCTTGCCAAGTGGTGAATATAACAATATTCCTCAACAACCCTGAATTACCAAGAACATTCGGTAGTAGACACAGTTCGTAATTGGTAACAATAAACCATCTGTAAACACATTGTAAAATTCAATATAGTATTGAGTCCCGAATTGAATAAAGTATTTATAAAAAACGTCGATTTTGTAAGGTTTCCATACAAACTTGTTAAGTAAAGCTTATTTCCTTAAGATATTCAGCTGTGGAAATAAATGGGCTTTTAAGGTTAAAGATATGAAAGTACCACACTTTTCTGTATTATATTTAATAGTAAGTACAAGTTCAGCAGTATAGATATAACCTAAGTTCTGAAGTAGCCAACGTAAACTTTCATTTGATAATGCACTTCCGAGAAGTTAACGTGTTACTTCACTCGAGTATCCGCACGGAAGAATCTTTTCTTTTTATAATACTACTGATATCATAAATGTGAAAGTTGGTAAGAGAATGTAGATGTTTTTAGGGATCCGTACCCAAAGGGTAAAAACGGGACCCTATTACTAAGAGTTCACTGTCTGTCTGTCACCAGGCTGTATCTCAAGAACCGCGATAGCTAGAAAGTTGATTTTTTCACAGATGATATATTTCTATTGCCGGTATAACAACAAATACTAAAAATAAAATAAAATAAATATTGAAGGGGGGCTCCCATACAACATTTTTTGTTTCGCCCTTTTTTGCTCGATACCTATCAATATCGGCAACAGGTAGACGCTTGAAAATGGTACGGAACCCTTTCTACGTGCGTTCGACTCGCACTTGAATAGTTTGTTCTACTATCATGGTAAAAATATTTTATTAAAAGTGGTTAATTTTTTTTAACCGTTGATAATAATAATCAGGATGAATTGACATCAGTATTACAATAGAAAATGTATGACATACTATAGGTATGATTTTTACCTTAAGAAAACGGGTATCATATGGTGCATGGTAAAATGAACTCTTGTTCCTATAAGATAAACTGAATGTTTAATGCAATTGAAAATATATACGTAGATCATTAGTACTATAAAAATAAATCATTTCGGTGAGTATTAGCAAAAACAAAAAATCACTACCATACACAAACTGTCATTTTTGTTAAAAATATAAAATATGTTACCTATTGTATAATATGGCTCACATTTAATTTATGCTTCCCGCGTGCGGTTTCATTTCATGTAACGTTCCTGTAGCCTTCCTCGATAAATGAGCTATCTAACACTGAAACAATTTCCAAAGCGGTCCAGTAGTTCCAGACATTAGCGCGTTCAAATCAAATAAACAATTGTTGTCAAATTGTCCAGATTTTTCTAATCGTAAAGTATAGATGAATCAGTATGTTTAATGTGAATCTACTAATATGCATAACTGCTTGTGTAGAACTTAGCCTTTCATTGCGGATTTTCATCATATTATAACCTATTATAAATTTACTTAAATACTTCCTGTCCACTCTTTGTAGCTCTGAACTATTGAATACCGATGTCAAAGTTACACTATACCAGTTCTCATCTAATAATAACTCTATTAATTAATGAAGTCCGAGTCACCTCGTCGACCGCCGCCGAGCTAGTATCACTCGGATTACTTGCAGGTGGGTGACGGGTGACCGCAGTCTAACCGTCGCGTCTTTGACAGTATGGTGATGTGCCACTGTTCAGATTGTTGATTTGTATGGTATGAGGTAAGTAACATATGTAATAATATGTAGTTAAACGAGCTTCCGATTAGTATAATCGTACGTAGTAATAGTAGTAGTAAAACTAAAAATAACAAATTAACCCTTTAACTAAAACATATTTATGAAATTAAAACTTTTCTGTATTAAATTAATTTAATAGACAGTTCTTTTCTTAAAAAAAAAAATACTAGCAAATTTTTTTTTGTACTACTAACTAGTATTCTTGTTAACCCCTCGTGCTAAGCTAAAATGCCTGTGTTACGAACGTGTTCACGTTGGTAGTGCAATAGGTAGGGATCGAACCGGCAACCACAAGATCGCAAATCCGACGCCCCTAGCCATTTGGCTCCGGCCGCTTAAAGTAGTTGCATTGCAGATATTGTTTTAGTTACAGACTTTAGAAAAGATGGCACCCTAATGCAGTTAAATAGTATACCAATTTGAATAAGTGGTCACGGCACTATTCGCCCCCTATAGATTGACTATCTAAACAAAATCCTATGAAAATGTTTATCATTTGATACCACGACTATACAAGAACTCGTAACTATATTTAACTTTTATAGTCATAGAACTCGACACTGAGTATTAGATAATTTAAGTTGAATACATAGCAATATCTGTGTCACTTTTATTAATTAATCCGTTATTAAAGCTGACATAAAGATATCGGTAAATAAACCAATCAAATTAATTAACTTAATACTTTAATTTCAGTTTTATCAACATCAATCGATACCATAACTTCCTGTTAGGATTAAATTGATATTTATCTGACATCTATCTATTCACATCAAAGAGTATTGAAATATAAGGAGAAAACATTCAGGATATGAGCGGGAAATTTGTTTACTTCTAACTTCATTATTTATACTCCACAAGTTGTTTTATATCAGTTACCACATTTTTGTGTTTGTGATTTCTCAATTAACTGTTATACATTACCTGTAGTTGTTTTGCAGAACATTGACGTTAAGTTAAAGGTCTACATTTAGCTATTTTGTGTTTTTACCATTACTATCATACCACCACATTCCACCAAACTGCTGCCAATGTTTAGAAGCAATAAACTGTGTTGTGGATACTCCTTTATAAATTATTTTAAACTAAGAAATTTGCTTTTTTAAAGACCCAGAAGTACCTTGGTTCCAAGCTATAAATTCAAAACGACGTAACATTCTCGTAAACACGTTGTTTAAAATAATTGGATCCTATTATACTAGGATTAACAATACATTTTTTATTTGATACTAATATTCAATTATTTTTTTAAACGCCAATGTTCAGCCAGTTTATACATCACTAATTGAGTACGCCGTTTAGTAAAATCACGTAGGTCCACTTCACCGCCTTCACCACTTCACCACCTTCATCTTCATCCACTTATACTTCTTAACCAAACGAGATGATTTGTGTCAAGTGTTGTATACAGGAACACATGGCGAGCTTATAATCCGCACTAGTGCGCTCTGCTCGACGCGACGGTCGCGTTGCTCAGACGTTGTGGAACCGCTATTGTGCGCAGACGTGACGGTTGTAGAGGCTACTTAAATATGTCCTTTATAGACGTGAATAGCAGACTACCGAAATGTGATTTGTGATTTTTTATAGGTTGTATGATTTGTTGCCAATTTTACTGTCGCCTGAGATACAGCAGCCTGAGATAATAGCTCAGTTCAGGAGACAGAGCTTCCATATAGCACGCACTAATTACTTGCTTGAAATAAAGAGTTATTATTCTTATACAATTTATTTTATATGAACAGAGATTCTTATGGTACATTAATACATACATACATAAGCTCACGCCTGTTTCCCAGCGGGGTAGACAGAGACAATGGACCTCCACTTGCTACGATCCCTACACACATATTTTGCTTCATTCACTCTCATAACATTCTTCATACAAGCACGTCGGTTTAGGGTGGATCTTATTTGACCTTTAGCGAGGATGTCTCCGATTTGGTCAGAGAACGTTCGTCGAGGTCTTCCCTTTCCGACTGTGCTACTCTCACTTGTATGCCATGTATACCTGTTTTGTCAATCTTTCTTCATCCATTCTTTCCATGTGACCAAACCACATTACTTCCGGACTTGTAGAGATAGGATTAAATAACCCTTGCCATATCGTTTGTTATCATCCAAAAAAGCCTTGTTCTTTCTATGTATATACCCTTTCCGTTACACCTTGTATAAAATATGTAGTATAATTATGTTGTATATATCATACTATTAAAGTGTTATCTAAATGTTGATATGAAAATCTCCCATTTTTTGTGTAATAAATAAATAATAAAAATAAGCGACACATATTTTGTACACGACAAATAGGTATGTTCTTTTTTTCTTTTCTCGTCATCGATTAACAACCTCTCAATTATTCATAGTACAACTGGCCGAAGGAACTTTGACTGAACCGGTGGCTCGTGGTTACAGTAGTTGCTTCTGAGACCAGGTGTTCTGGGTTCGATTCCCACCCGGGACAATTATTTGTGTGAACCACAAATAGTTGTTCTGAGTCTGGGTGTACATTGTGTCCGTGAAATGAATGTTTGTAAAATGCCCCGCGACACAGGGATTTATTACCCTAGTGAGGGAGTCGTCTAGAAAAAAAAAACTTCTTAATTAAATATAGCTTATAAATTAATAAGCTAACACTGAAATATTTTTTGCAAATCAGCAAACAATCTCTTCAGATATATAGATTATTCTCTGTCCTGTCTAAGTCTAACTTTAATATATTGATTGTGCTTTCTCCAACACCCATTATAATAAAGAACTAGCTTTATCATCTATATATTTAGCACATATATTATAATATATGACACAATGCGAGTTCTGACAACGGTGGGGATCAGCCGACCCGGCCGCAGCGACCACGCAGCGCTGACGCATCACAAACGCTGCGATTGTGCTCATTGTAGCCACTTGAATGCCGCGCTACTATTGTGCTAAACGTGCGTAATCCTACCGCCTGTTTGGATGACATTTTATTAAATAGCAGTTTTGTTAGACAGATGAAACATGGATTAGGTTTTTATAGAAAAAAACAGCTATTCAATTCAAAGAAGCTAAACTTTAATAATAGTTTTTTGTTCGTGGTATTTTCGTTCATGGCAATTCATGGTTATTATTCAGTAAATAATAATATACCTACTAACTGGTTTAGACAACCTGGTTTGACCAAGTCTATATGTAGTTACGATCGCGTCAAGTAATTTTTATTGTTATATACAAATTTAGATTATTTTAGTGACTAAAAGAGTTCAGTGTCTTGAATAATTTTAATTGAAAAGTAAATTGGCTGAACAGCAATTTTTATTTCAGCTAATTTCGGCTAGGTATAATAAAAGACAAGTTTAAGGGTATAAATTATGCAAGCCGTAATGACCTGAAGTAAAAATAGCAGTTGAGCCACTTTACTTTTAAATTAACATTATTCAAGCCACTGACATTTAGTAATCCCAAAACCGAATCACAATAACATGACATTCCCGTGAAGTGGCGTCTCTTACTCAAAGCTGAGAGCTTAGTATAAAGTTGTCAGTAACCGGTTGTCAATTAGGCGAGTGACTTCATTGTCCTGAGGACAGCCGCGGTCACTGCGGATGCGGCCCCGCGATGTAGTCGAAGAGGTAGTTGGACTGGAGGGTACATTAACAATGTCTACTTTGTACTATTCAGCAGATCTCCTTCAATCCTGTCATAGTGTTAGATACTGGAGCTAGTAACATTTATTTACGTCGAATAAATATCATACAACTAGCAATATCATTATGATTAGCGACCCGCTCAGGTTTCGCACAGTTAGTAAAGCATGTTCTACACAAATTATGTACTTAAAATTTCTTCATGAATCTGAAATAGTTCGTGAAAACAGCATGAAAATTTGTTCAGTTATTTTTCAGCTCAGAACAGAAATACGTTCGTGGCGGGGACTTTGTTTAATAATACGTAGTAATTCTAAAAAAGACTTTTTATTTTTTTATTATGCAACATGCACAACAACCTATCACATAAATTTGTAGTATTATTATACTAATAAATGTAAAGAATATCACGTCATCTCCCATATACCATAGCATTAATAACATAGCCTACCATTATCTTGAAAAAATACAGTAGCAGAGATGCGACCTCCATAGCGCCATGATCCAAGTCTATTGAGTTCGTTGTGGAGTGCAGTAATTTGATAGAACAATGTTCCGGCCGGACCAAGTTGTCCAGCATTTATACTCGTATCTTTAAACAAAACCTCATAGTTAAGTTACTTCCAAGTTTTGTATCTTGTTATTTGATAGAAAAGTCATTTTTATATTTTTGATTGAATCTTATCAAATGCCTATGTGTAGAAATAATAATATTAAAGACACAATTATTATTAGTAATAATTATTAGTTTTGTTTACATAAACAAAAGATAAAACAGTTCAATCTCCTTGTACTCTCAGAATTAGTGTTCACATTTTGTTAGATTACGTCCAAAGCCCACGGGATTGTTCTTAATTATAAGATAATGACATCCCCACCACAACATATACCTTCATCGCAGCTATAATACTATTAGACTGCTCGTTGGTTATGGTAACCAACGAGCAGTCTAATAGTATTGTTTCTGAGATCTGCTGTTCTGGGTTCGTACCCGGGACAACTTAATGTGTGCTACAAATAGTTCTGGATCTCAGTGAGATTTGTGTCCGTTATGTCTAAGGAGACACGGGGGTTCATTCTTATAGTTATCCTACTTAATTATTTTTTTCGAATTCAAAACGCACTTAACGTGGGCTAAATATATACCACAGTTCATTCTATCCAATAGCGAATGAAACGTATGATTTCGTTGTAGCATAGTATTGAATGATCGCTTCATTCACTACAGAGGTACGTGAACTACGTGTCCGATTTCCTCGTTATAGTTCCGTATACGAGGTGCCGGTGGACTAAAGGTTTAAATTACACCGGTCAACTGTATGCCAAAATGATCGAGTAGATTGTATAAATATTAAACAACTCTATATTATGTCCAGCAATTCCCAGTGCGGCCAAAGTTATTTGCTTTTGGTTGGGAAATATTGTTCTGGAGTAACGAAAAACATATGGTGAGAAAAATCGATTAGGTTATGCAAATAGAAAGGTTATGTGTCGTGCGAAGCATGTTCTCTATTTCTAATTATTCGATATAATCCATCCATGTAATCTAATATAGACAGAACGAGCTACAAGCTATAGGACACAATATAGTTGAATAATAAGGTAAAGATCAAGATATTATTAGAAATAATAACTAAAATACCTATTTAATATGCTTATTTATAAATGTTAACTTTAGACATAGATTAATACCCAATTTTTGTTTTGACTATTTGCAAGTGCCTGTAATGGCTTACGTAATTAAAAATGATTTTTATTTTATTCTAAGAGTTTGTATGCCCACCCATGGTTGGAAAACTCCCGTACCATGTTTTTTTTTTAATTTGATAGAATTACTTCGAGGACCGTTTTTCTGTTACGCCATTTTATTAATGAATTAATTAATTTAGTGCGACTCTACCTCGTAGATACACAGAGCTGTCAATAGACACATAACTTGACTTACTCACGGGAATCAGTTTATGTACCTGTAAGAAGTAATTGATATAACCTGACCGCAGCTATTTAACACAAATGTATATAAGGAAGTGGTACCTAGTTATCTAAAATAAATGACATTATGCATTAATGTTATGTAATAAATCTGTCACAATATTTTGAGTTCAAATATATTTATTTTAGTACGCCTTGATCTATGTACCTAAGATAATGATAAAGTTATTAGGCCCACCTATGTACAGAAAAGAAAATGTACTGAAATTTATATCAATACTAATAAGCTGAAGAGTTTGTTTGTTTTGCTTCATCATCATCATCATTTCAGCCGTTTGACGTCCACTGCTGGACATAGGCCTCCATCATAGATTGTTTTGCTTGAGACGCACGTATCTCAGGAACGACTGGTTCGATATAAAAAATTTTAGCGCTCATTTATGAAGGAATATTTAGGCTTTTTTTAATGGCTATATTTTATTGTTAAGTTCCTACGGGAACGGGAGTTACCCAGATGAAACTGCGCTCGGTAGCTAGTCAATCAATAAATAAATCAGCAGTAAAACCTCCAATTGTACTTTATAAGCATCATTTATCCAATTCATTCTACTGTATCAAGTCACTAAAATTAATAACTAAAACTGGATTGAATTCTTATACCATCTGTATACCTAAGTGTGCGTTTTTTGTTCTCCTCCGTCCGCGCAATTTTTGTAAAAAGGGTACAACATTTTGGCTTCACGTATTAATATATTTTACAGATTTTTAAGATTAGATATTTTGCCATTCCTAACTGGATTAGTTTGCATTTACGTAAAGTACGAGTACCGACTGATTTTAAACTAGTTTTCCTCTTAACCCTTTATAACAAGCTTTTTACTATGTCTTTATTTTTTTATCCTGGGCTTTAAAACCCTTCTACTAAATATATTATGTATGTCTGTGTAGCGACAATCTCATTCCAAGGCTTCATTACTCAATACCGCACTAAGCATCCAAATCCTCTCTTTTATTGTACAACAATTAAATCCCTCTCCTTTTACCGTATAGTTGTATCTCGTTCTAACGCAGATCCGTAATGAATGGGTATTAGTGTATGTTATTATTGACCGTCTCTTAGTCAGTGGGGCTCTTTATTAAGGCAAATAATACACTGTTTTGTAGCAATTAAATTACTAAGAGAATTTTCACGAAAATAGGAAAATATTTACCATAGTTTTTTTAACAAATTAATAATCTTATAAGATATTCTAATCCTAGTCTAGTCCTAACGCGTAAATATAGTGGCTTCTATGCAATACATGCAATCCAGGGCCAATAAAATCCGTTACTCTGTATGTTTGCTACTCTTTCTGGCCTAAACCACTGAACCGCTTTCGGTGAAACGTATAAAAATAAACTAAAACATGGGAAATTACTACGGAATACGGACTGAGTAAATAACTCATTCGGGCAATGTCGCGGATAAAAGCTATTATAAGAAAGCAATTCTGTTCATCATATATGTTTTCAATTGTACAGCGAACGACATTTATGAATTATACATTTTTAATGCATAACTTCGACGCCAACAGCTCGCGTTCCGATGTTATGAGCCAATTAATCGATTTCATGTTTAGTTTTTGCCAAAGCTGTCGTCATATCAATCGACGGTGAAAGTTTGTTGAAGTAACTAAGTAGATTTTTACTTCATTTATATAAAATCATGATGCCTTTCCCATGAGATGTAAGCACATGAGTGTTCTGTTATTCTGGTACTGACAATTTATCGACTGAAATTTTATTAATAAAACACTTTGTCCTTAATGACCTCAAATTTGAATCTTTACCTACGAAATCATGCAAAAACTGCTTTAACGAATTGGATGAAAATTGGCACACGTATTAAACCTGCATTCACTTAAAGGTTTAAACGTAGGCAGTGATGTTATCAATTAAAGTGATTAAATCGCGGGAAATTTAAAAGTAACTTCAACGCTATGGAGCTGATTTTTTCTCTCTGTTTTTTTTCCCGCGATAGCATAATAAAGCTACTATATCAATGCAATAATCTGCTAAATCTAATAGCTTAATTCTGCAGTGTGCGTCTTCCCGTACTGCTATTAATGTACCGCGCCTGCTACTTATCGCAGTCATATAATACTGCTTTATTCTTCCCCTTAATGTTATTAAGATTGATGATAACTCCCACTAGCTTCTGTTTGTTCTATAATTAGATGTTATTTCGTGTGTGGATTTAGTTTGTGTCATTGTTCCTTTAATATTAAATATATCGTCGAATATTGAAGAAGGTTAAATGTTAATCAAGGCTAAGAGGTAACTTACTTTATCAGTCCGTTTTTGTCCACTACTGAAAATAAGCCTCCTCTTTAACAGACCTTGGCAAGCTAGGACCGTTGTCGGATATAGCCAACCATCCGATGCCCTCGTAGACCCGAAGGTCCGTGAACTGTAAAGTAGGGAACCCCCTTAAATACTAAAAGTCATAATACCTCAATCTCATCGCCAGCGACCGTCCTGAGCCGAGGTCCAAGTCCCACAGGGGACAGACAGTTTTTAAACCATTTATTAAGGCTAGAGCTCTGCTCGTGCATAGCAAAAGCCTCGTGTCTAACTATGTGTGTCCGTCCGAAAAAAAATGGATACAGCCGTAGTCACCTCGCTTGGCAGGCGGATTGGTTATCGCACTAAGATGGCGAGTATATAGATACAAATACTACTATAATATGTATTATGGATTTATGTAATGATTTGGAACATCTTTTTTTTAAAGGACAACTCCCGCTCTATTTAAGTATATCCCTGTGCCACGGAGACCTTACAAGCACATAATAATTTACGAGCACCATTACCCTTGATTTTAATTTTAATTGTTAACGTTTTGGGAGTGAACTTTATTATAATTATCATCACTTTTATCTATTGATCGAATATAAAAAAGTGATTATTTAATAAGCGATAATCATATTGCCTAGCCCAAAAACGATTCGACACGGCCAAAGCGTAAGCGATAAGTAACCGATCGCTTCACAGTAATACCGTGTTGGCCTCTTGCCACTTGGACCAGACAAGCATTACCACGGGACTAACAACTAACCAAGAATTAAAGTTGAGATTTCACTGTATTGTGTAGTACTTGTAGGTACCTACTCTAATACTGCACACATTTCTTCTATGAGATTACGTCTAGTCGAATAAATCTAGTTATTACATTACGAAGATTACTGCTGATAATTAAATAAGTTCGGCAAGTAATAACTTTGCAGTAATCCCTCATCGTCTAGACCTGAGCTAAGATTATACTCAGACTTTAACGCAGTTCTGCTAAAAATATTATCGCATTCAATAGTTATTATTAGAGCGAAATATAGGTATTTCTTATAGACTTCGCCTACGTAGTAACTATTAATTAATCTGTGACCACGGTGACATTTTTAGCGTTGCTATCGCGAGCTTTGTTAACGCGTCATAGCATCGCTACTATCGCGCATTAATATCTTTACACGTGCGATTGCTTGGCACAAAAAATTGCCGTGGGTTTGTCTTTAAGTGGTTTCGTTGAAAACTTTACGATCTTTTATCTTTCTTCCGGGTCACAGGATTCGTTGGTGCATGCACGGTTGCCAAGTCAGGGTTACCTAGCTAATGCATAATTAAACCTGAAATGTATGTTAACAAATTATTAGTTACAAAACGCTTTATCTGGGTATCTACTAAAAAAATCTCTTTAATATAGATTAGATTGAAATAATGTAATCACAAAATGCATAATAAAAAACCCGCAGTCAGCTTTTTTAAAATAGAATCAACAACTTTTACAAATTTTTTCCAACGAATAGTGAAAGTGGTTTTCCATTAATTTACTTACAGGATATTCTGTATAAATATAATGTAATATGATATGACATTATCGGCGCGTCTTGTACCAGTGATTTATACCAGGTTTATACCAGTACCTAGTATTTACGAGTCCGCTCTATAAATCAGCTGATTAATTCCGTTTAATATAGCAGTTACATCGAGCAGAAGTATTCTAACTAATATATTGACTGGACTATAAATAAATTACATTAATTCTACGCTTCATAATTCGTTACGATATAGAGCTTATCATTTTGATGTTTTGAGTATTTATTTGTTGTTACTTACTCTTAGTACTAATATATGAAAATAACATTATTTTGTGACAACTGATTAATAATTTCGTGTTTTATAATATTTTGGATGAAACTTAATGGCATTTAGGATTTTTTTGTTCATGACATGCACGCTTTAATTTGATATGGAATTACGGAAACCTACAAGTTTTAATACAAACTTCCTAATTGAATTGTATGTAATTCTTACATTTTATTTGTTTCAGGTAATGCTAATACTTATAAGATTGGGAGGAAATAAGGAGTCAACGATAGAATCAGGGTGACCGACTCTGCATAAAACAGTTAGTTATATCTACTTAGTTATTTAATCCCGCTATTAGTAAATATTTTGAAATCGATGTCGAATATCATCATCATCATTAATTGTACTATAATTTTGTATTAGACCTATGACTTAAAAGGGGTAGCCGGTGTTGACTGGATGCCGAAGGCCGACTCAGACGTTAGGGCCAAATTAGTGCAGGCATATGTCCAGCTGTGCACTGAGAAAAAATTGATGGATTGGAATGGATTCTATAAGAAGGAGTAACTACGTAATTGAGCAAGCAGATGCTACCTCTGAGTAGTTACAAACCTACCTATATATATATTCCTGTTCTTTTTATTATTTTATGCGTAGTCCCATTTCTATCGATACCGCTCGCCGTTGGCAACAGAGGCCAATTGACTGTTTATTTTTTATCGAAACAGACTTGTAATTACAGCTGTTGAAAGCTGTCATTATCAGTCGCGAGGTGTATTGTAGGCGGTTTACAGAACAGCCTTACTGGGGGCATTTCTACTGCCACTTTAATTAAGGTGAAGAAGATGGTGGTTATGCGTGTTCGAATATTTAATAGGTGCTTGGCTTTGAACTTGTGTGTAAGTGTATAATGTATTTTTGTTGAACTGAATTTCGTGTCATAAAAATAATGTACAGATTTTTGTAAAAAAGACGGTCTGACAACAATAAAGGCATACAATGATTCTGCACTAGATATGCAAAACAAAGATATTTTTATCAAAACCATAATTAGTATCCTAA
Organism: Nycteola revayana; assembly: GCA_947037095.2. Classification (NCBI taxonomy): domain Eukaryota; kingdom Metazoa; phylum Arthropoda; class Insecta; order Lepidoptera; family Nolidae; genus Nycteola; species Nycteola revayana. Next base: position 13,742,391 of record OX344859.2, on the reverse strand, counting down.
TCATTTATTGTTGTCATAGTACATCACGATATAATATGTTCTCAGCCCCTAGTGCCTACTACTAGCATAGCAGCATAGCGACCCCCAACATAACTCAAAGAGCATACATAAACAGTTGTCAATCTCTTCTGCCATCTTCAGTGTTGGTGGACTGTCGTCAATTTCAAACTGAAATTGACTAAGACCACCTACAACTGCGTACTTAGTTTAGCAATGTAATGGACAACATCCGTTGAGACTGGACATCGTGATTGAGAGTCTCGAAGACATTAAGACATCTCTACAAATATTGTAATATGTAAATACGCCACCTGTTGCGCTCATCTGACCAGTAAAAATACAATAATTGAAAGTAAAAAGTACAATACAAGTGCCTTTCGCTCATAATTTACTGAACATCTGTTGGGCCGCGAGGCCAGCAGGCCACATTTATTAATTGTCGATATCTATCAGTTCGATATAAACGTATAATAATAACGTCGTCGCTATGAAGATATTCTGTTGCGACACGCCTTCGATACGACTGAGTCCTGAGCGCGAGCGGGCTGACGAATTATTACTACATAACTTCAATTCGAAAATGATTACTTTAGTATGCATACATACATTTAGATCAAATTTATATGTGATTCATGTTATATACTGAAACTCAGTCATGAATACATAAAGGCACTTATAGAAACTAGCACGTGTATAAAAGATAATAGCTTCTGTGGTTTGTCATTGTTTAAGGTACAAAAATATTATAACTCTCACCCAACTCAGGATTAGAATAACTTTTTTTTTTAATTATGTCATTCGGTGATTTTTCCTCAGGAATTGCTGCATTAAAATGAATAAAAGTAAGCTATAAAATAATCTTCTTTCTTTTCAAACAATCGTCATCAATCTTGTCAATATAAATCGCTAAAGCCGTACAATTTGGGAAACAAAAAAAACAATTTAACATGAAATGAATAAAAACTATGTTTTCATTTCTACTGACAAAACAAATTATTGGCGTATTTTGTATTTTCCGTCCGTTAAATGAAATCTCATTATTGAAAGCAAATTAAATGCATGTTAATTTCATCCGATAAATCGGTCCCCACTCCCATTTTAATTACGTCGAACAACATCGATACGTATAAATAATTGCTTATGTAAATAATTTTATTACTATGGCAAAGTAATTTAAAAGCCATTCGTTTTAATTATATTTAAAAATAAATATTGCTGGAATGGGAGAATTTATGGCGCAATGTGTAAAACAGGTGAAATAAAAAGTTTTCGAAAAATAATATAAAGGTGAATCTCCAGTTCTACTCTACCAGTAAAATCAAACTAAGGGAACGAGTTGTTTCGGTAATTAGGTTTAGGTGCATTGGCTCAATTTTAATACTACACTTTGTGTCACTGAGTGTCTGTGTACAATTCAGAACAACTCTAGTCTAAAGTAAAGTATAAGTAGGTAAGTGAATATAAGTATTATAATGTAGTATATGAGTATATTTCATTCATAATCAATTAATCAGCATCATCATCATCAGCCTATATAACGTCCAGCATGGTTTTTTTCCCGCTAGGGGTTATGCGAAAATAAAGCTAATAAAGCTTGGCAGGGTGGTTGGCGACCGCAGTGTTATGTTGTTAATTTGCTGCCCGATATCTGATAAACTTTGTTATTATTATAGATTAGGTATAACAATCAGGACCAACGGCTTAACTTGCTTTCCGAGACAAAGAGCGTAGTCAATCAGACCCGAAAATAAATCTTAGATGTTTATACAAAGATTTATTGTCCGACGTGAAGATCACAAAATAGCGTTGTTCCACGGAGGTCTCGTATATTTCATACGTATAGTTAATAATATTATAATACGATCATATAATTTCGACTATCGCTTGTAACTTGTGGCGGGAAATATTTTCTTGTGAGCAGAGTTTCTCTTGCATCGCATTTCTTTGCGAACGATTAATATTGTATGAAACATCTAATGTAAGCGAAATGGCCGGATTATGGAAATGTACCAGAGACGATAATAGCGACAGTTCAATGTAATGGACAAAATGTAGTAGACTATGATACAGATAGTTCTGGAGACACGTTAAGTGTGGTCTACGGAGACATAACCCTGTCTTCTTATGTATCAATGTTACTAATACAATAAATGAGATAAGTGATAATCATATACACATTTTAGCGTAATAATAACTTCCCGCTTCCAATTTTATAGGAACATCATCATTAAATAATAGCCTATATCATTCCACTTACATGGGATAAGAAATTTTCAAATCAGACCAGCAGTTTCTGAGTTTAGCACATATTATAAGGTTGAAAAGTTTGTTTACTTGACAAACAAACTTTTTAGCCTTATAATATTAGTGTAGATGTACTCGACTTAACGAGTAAAAATTTGTGTGTTACTAAAATGGAGATCCCTATTTCGGTCTTACTGACATAGTCAGGCTAGAAATTGACATCAACTCAGGTCGACAACGTGTGAGTATCCTAGGTGTTGCAACGAACGGGCATAGGCTTCGGCAACCACTTACCATCAGATAGGTCGTATTATTGTTTGCTGCCTGAGCCATAAAAAAAAACTCGTGATAAAATCACGGTAAAAAGTCCGAAAAGTATCTAATTTCAATGGAACATTACGATATTCTTCCCCCATAGAGCGAGGGTCGCTACCGGTATCCTCTAATTCCTAATGATTCATAATAAATAAACAGACTGCACCCAACACCGGCTCGGGTATCATCCAGGAGTAATGCGCGCAAACAAGCAAATGGGCAATAATGGCGGGCGGCTACAGCACACTGTAACATGATCGGTGACCGCACACGCGCCTGTCATGGATATTACATCCTTCTATTGCTTTCAAAGGTTGTGCCGCTAGATTATTCAGCATTGCTGCTTTATACTCGTTTGGCACATACCTCTACTAATATATAAATCTGGAGAGTTGGTTTGTTTGCTTGAACGCGCTTATCTCAGGAACTAATAGACCGATTTGATAAATAATTTCATTGTTAGATAGCCCATTTATGAGAAAGGCTATATTTCATTATAAAGTTTTCATGGGAATGAGAGGTACGCTGGTGCTAGTTGCTGAATAAAATATAATGACATTGTTGATTAATAACCAATCGGACACCGCGGGGCCACCCCAACCAGTCGTCGAAATTTATCAATTTCTTTATAACGCGTCTTCCACCGTATCAGAATGGTTAAGGCATTTGGGCTATAGGTACCTAAGATGCAGGTTCTAATCCTGCTGGCGGTCTTAATTTATTAATCTCAATTTTGAAATGTGATATAGGAATGTATTTTTTTAACATTGAGTCTATGTACAAATAGCATAAAATGTGTGATTTTTATATTTCACTTTGTTTTTCCAAATAACTTTTCCAAAATATACATCTGACATTCAGTCAAACTTGAATAAGATATAAAGTTCTTGAACAACGATTTAGCATACAAATCACTTTTAATTGTTAGTTATTCAAAGTCTCAACCAACTGTAGACTTTCTAATGTTCTTTATTAAATTACATTACTCAAACTAATGAGCTACGAATGTTCAAGTACCTTACTTAACCGAGTAAATTATATCTTTAGAACATTTCACAGTTAAATAAAAGCACTGAAAAATATCAGAAATATTTCGCAACAGCGACGTATAAAAAAGCAAAATTATTTGAATTTCTCAGTATAATTTATTGAAATACGGAAAATTATCAAGTCATAAAATGACGTTGAATATATTAAAGTTAATTGGTATCGCTTAAAGCTAATTTATGGAAATTCATGGACAAAATGTTTCAATCAGCCGAAAATACTTCCGCAGACCAACGTTCATTTATATATCTTCTAAAGGAATATTAATTATAGCTTTGGAAAAGAATAATTAGAAAATGAATATACGAAACTGGAATACGCTAAATAACTTTCAAAAGTTCAGGCAGGGAAAGGCTATTTACGACAAGATACATCTTTTTTACTCTATCAGCCAGTTTATGTCCACTGTTCAACGTGGAGTCCTGTTAATATACCTTGGAAAACTGAGGTCGTTGAGGGATATTGGCATAATCATTACTCTAGCAAGACTATTGGTCATCCCAGTAAGAACATTAATTACCAATAGGATGGTAAATTCTAATCCGAAAACCACACGGATAAATGTTAAATATCGTTAATTAATTTTGTTATCTGTTCTATTTATTTATTTTTACTTTCTGTCTCATTTACTGAGAATTGCAATAAACTTACAAGCAGCAACATTAGTATCGAAACACACTCAGTACAAATCCTGATTCTTTAGAAAACCAATCGTAACTAGAAACCAATTAAAGTGATTGGGATACTTCGATAGACGTCTCATTTCCCCCGCTATTGGGATGGCCATAATATGTCCCGTTTTTTGTGGGTTTTCCCAATTTTCCCTAAGTCCCATTTTTTATATTTGAATTTAAAAGTCCTGTCTCGTTATTTGCTGTATACATGTTATTAGAAAAAGGGAGATTGAGAAGGGAAGTTCAATCAAGAAATTATGTACATAAATTTATTTATTCTGAAAAAAAATGCGTTTTCGGTTTTGTGAGACAGCTGTCTGATAAAAATGCTTTGAGGGTTGTAGTTAATCGGTATATTACTACTACTTATTATACCCATAATTAAAGTAATATTATTATTTTCCATTTATTATCTCTTTCACACAATAATGATTTAGTTAACAATAATGTCATAATAATGACACATGATATTATCTAGATAATTCTGAAGCTGAGACACGTTTATTAATACATATGACAGTTAGGATCGTGGTCACCCTACCCACATGCTATCGTCCTACCTCCGGGCAAACCCGTGTCTAAGACTTAGTTCTCCGACGATGCTGTAGGTATGTATAGGAGCAGCGGTTATCTCTTAGACGAGTAATTATTGCTTCGGGCAGTTGCCAATACTGCAGACATATTGGGCACGACGGCACCAATTTATACAGCGATAAATTTCACTTGTCTTAGATTCTGCTGCACTGGTATCTGGTATGCAGGTCTTGTGTTGTCAAGATACATCTGAACAAGAGAGAGTCGTTTAAGATCGTTACTTAGAAATTGAATACAATATGGGACTATACGCTGTCAATGCCTCCCAACTAACATTTTTACCGCTACAGCGCAGCGGGGTGAATTGTGTCGAGGGACCTCCGACTCGGTACTCCCCGACTGCACGGTGCGCTGATCCTACTGCAAAAACGAATATATATTATAGATATTATTAAATACGACAGCGATCGTGTTCATATTTTTAGTGTAAAAAATAATCATTTATGAACAATTTCATAAAAATAAGCCTTTGGTTTCTATATTTGGCATAAAACATTTAAGTTAATGATTATAATATGTTCCGTGTGTTGTACTCAATGGATAACGGAACATAGAATTTAACAATATTTGTAGTTCGCATCGCTCGTTTTCTTTATTTATTACTGTAATAAAATAAATCGATCTTCAGAATTACTTTATATGTAAGTGTTCCGAAATCACCATACAGGTAACAAATATACGGCGCATTATACAATCTTCATGTGTACCTCTGATAGAGGCTGTAGAATTGAAATATCACATAGAAATTCATCGACGCGTATAACTCGGAGTTACGGCCATGTATTATGGAGCCGCGGTCCGAACCCATTCATTCGTACCCACAGTGTACTTACAGTACGTATTCACCATAAATTGCACTCAATAATATTTTAATAACATGGTGCTTTCCCGTGGTATGCCTTGAACATAGAATTTTTAGATTAGATAGATAGAAAACCGTGGACAAAAATTTCAAAAAGTAACAAGTTACATCTAGTTTGCTTTAAGTTCTTTTTTTATTTGTTTAATCTTCTTGTACAATAATGTACAGATGCGGATTATGCGAAAAAGTATTCTCCACCAGTCAACCTAAGGGTTTATCTGGCAGCAAAATTTTTAAAGTCAAGATTTCTTATTATAAAAATGACGCCTCTTTGGTTTTTCTCGTTACAACACAAACTGCGCAACAAATACACACAATTTTTTTTTAAACATAAACACATACGCACACTTCAGTAAAACGCGCAAACGTGCCCAAATTTCGGAAAGAGATGATCATAATTTATTTAAATCTCATATTATATGCGTTAAACATCATCATAAAAATACAAAATTGTCTTTGACTTGACAATAGGTATGTACATACGTTTAAAGAAAACTTACTTAATCGGTCGTTAACTTAATTTATTTTATTGGAAGTTTTTTCCAAGAAATCGGATTGATTCGACTTTAAAAAATCATGATCGTGATCAGTCATATTTTAACGTCGGAAATATCCATGATTCTCAATTAAAAGTGGTTATAGAGAACTCAATTAGAATTAAATTGCATATTTCTGTGAGAGTCACAATACATAAAATGTTTTAGTATAATATCTGTCATAAGATGTGCTTGCTGCATAGCAAAAAAAGGCATGCAAGCAGTTGTAATATAACTTTACTAAAGTATTGAAACAAGCAGTAAATTGAGCTATATTTACAGGTATAATATATCCAAAGTCAATGCCAACAAATAACTATTAATATTTCACGAATACCAAATACTCAAATGCAAATGCATTAATTGATGAAGAACGTGTCGAAGAATGAATACCTCTCTGTGGTCACTCGACAGCTTTATTAACGAAACTAAATTTATGTTCCTCAGTACCTCGGCCGAGGTACGATAGTTAACTTCCTCAACGATTAATTCCACCGCTGATTTACACGTGAAGCCTCATTCTTGACTATCCACGTAACGTTACAACACAAGTCTTTACACGAATCAAGGCAAATTATTACCAGTACAACTGTCCCGTTAATAATATGCCTTTATATTTCCAACTCGATTCAAAAATATGGGGAAATCACCCATAAATATGTTCGAGCGCGACTTGATTAATTAATTAATATGGCTAACCGACGCCGGATTAAATGATATCTGTATAATTTAAATTTCTAATTTTATATTCAAAGCTGTATCGAATTTATGTCTACATCGGCTAATCGTTACGAGCCGAAGTTAGGAAACTGGATTTACTGGAGAAATCAATAAATCGATATTTATTTAGCGACACCGGCTAATTGAACAATTACCTGCCCACTGCGGTTTGATAATAACTTTATCCACCATTATGTACGAGTACTTGTTATTTTAAAATTTACAGCCGTAAAAGTGTAACAGCAAAATTATGTTTAAACGATTGACTATTAGTTCAATAAGTTTCTTTTTCAGTTAAGCTTAGGCAATGTACACCACAATTTTTATCCCAATCAATTTTAGTTAAACTACTCTTTATTGAGCCGATTGCTTAAATTCTGTCTATAATGAGCAGATTCATTAAATTCTACACGTATGTAAACAACGACCGTATCCTCGTGCTGTGGTAAAGACGCGCCGCCCGGGCCAGGCGACGGTATATTTAGTGACTCTTGAAGTGTTGGCAGATTTTAAAGCTTTATTCTGATTAACTGACGCATCAAAGCAGAGTCTATATTCATAGAGACCTAAAAGTTCGAGCGTGTATTCTCTATAATATGGAGTTGGTATCCGATAAAAAAGCATTTTTTAAATCTCAACCCTAAGACCCACACTTAGGGTTGAGAATATAAAAATCTTTTGTTGAAAAGGGGTGGAAAATGTAGAAAACGAAATCAACGCCGACAACAGCTAGTAAAATTCTATTTTTAAAATAATTAAACTTAGTTTAATTAATTCAGTGTTTTGGGTTCGATCCCACGAAGTATGTTTTCCACATCCATCCATTGTGAAGTCGTAGGAAAATGGAGTAAGTGTTGTGAAGGACATTAAAACGGGGATTTATGTAATTAATGGTGGGTCTTCACGACGGAGCTTTGGTCCGGTGGCGGCATCACGTGCGACCGTCTGAGTACGTTAAAGGTCATTCGAAACAATAACGTATACCTATTTGATGTTCAATAGACAAAGTAAGTAATATATTTGATATTAACGACCAAAAAGTATGTACACGCATATCTATAGATATACTCATAGTGATGAGTATAATAGATAAACAGAGAAAGCTACTTTGTTTTATGCTATGTAGTGACATAGCATAAAACAAAGTCGCTTTCTCTGTCCCTATATCCCTATGTATGCTTCAATCTTTAAAACTACGCAACGGATTTTGATGCGGTTTTTTTTAATAGATAGAGTGATTCAAGAGGAAGGTTTATATGTATAATACATCAGCATTGCACCCGTGCGGAGCCGGGGCCGGGGTGGGTTGCTAGTATATATATAAAGCTGAATAGTTTGTTTGTTTGTTTGCTTGCTTGCCAATCTCAGGAACTACTAGTTCAATTTGAAAAATTATTTCAGTGTTAGATAGTCCATTTATCGAGGAAGACTATAAGCTATATTTAGTTATGAAGTTCCCAAGAACTGGAGTTACGTGGGTGAAACCGCCCGCGGGAAACTAGTTAGTTATAAGTTAAATTAGTCTTAAATGTTAGCATATAAAATAAAACCTATATCTACGGTACTGGGTAGCGTTTCCATAAAATCTCGAATAATGTTTTAACTTACATTTATCCGTAGAAAACAAATCGCTGTGTAAATGTTCGTATAATTCACGCATATTTGGGGTCAGAGCCCACTCGTCTCCTAAAATTCGTCCCCCAGCATAAAAGTTGTAGATTCGGCCCCTATATAGGTGCCCATTGGTCTCCTGGTAGGTGACCAATTAATATTTTAATAAAAAATATTTTTTTAAGGTACCCATTCGTCCCCTCTAATATATATACAATATAAGTTAAAGATTCGGCACCTATTCAGGTGCCTATTGGTGCCCTGAGATAAAATTAGCTATATTTTACATAAGAAACGGTTAACATAGTACACTTGTGAACAGTTTATTAACGGAATTAATTTAATAAATCATAACAGATCATTGAAAAAAGAGCTATGATGAATGATAATCCGTCATGATAATAATATAACCTGTCGATAGGCTTACGATGTAAAATTGTCTCACTACGAATGGCTTGTTAAAAAAACGGGTTATAAATAAGAGATAAGGTGGAATGCCGAAGCGGGAGGGGTAATCTTAGCCATAGTATCTGCGCGCGAGCAAATAACAAAGGCGTAGCCCAAAACAATAGACGCTCGATGAAAGGACTTGCACCTGATTGGCTAACACCAGTACTAGACAACTTCGGCGTATTTATTCCAGGAATGTGTTACTACATTAAGTTTACTTATAGTTGCAAATCCAAGCGTACTGATTTTTATACTGTCTCGAGTGAAAGTTTTCATTAGCGTATCCTGTAGGATTACTTATTAAATTTAATTAGTGAGTGAAGTTATCAGTGCATGTACATGAAGGAAAAATACGTAAGTTCTACTATTTACCTATACATCCCTATTTCAAAAGAATTACGTGTATATAATTGGAACGAAGACACAGAAAAAAAAATTCAACTGCTGCTACTTTTTAATAGTTACTATTAAATACTTTATTTTATTTTAAGGTAAAACATAGATTTTTAGTATGCTACTGTGTATGCACTCACATAATTTTCTATTTTGTATGATAAAATATTACTTTTTCTACTTTTTCAGTGAAAAATACGGTGATTTTAGCCAATTTTTATGTAGGTACTTCTAGTTACAATTTATTAGATTTAAGTTATTACGATTTTGCATGTAGTTGGTTAATATACAAAAAAAATATATGTTGATTTATCTAGTCTTCAATAATAACTGTGATTTTAGTTTTTTTTTTGTACTGTTATAATTTTTTAGATTTAAGTTATTATGATTTTGCATGTATGTAGTTGGTAAATATACAAAAAATAAGAAGTGATTATTTACTGTTGATATGTGTTCTATTTTTTTTGCATATTTTATATTTAATGTTGATTTATATGATGGTCAATCAAGGCTGATTTTTGTAAAAGAGTTGTATTTTGTTAGTTTCTAGGACATTGTGATTTTGTATGTGTTAATCTTATTTGAAATAAACATGATATCTACCGAATTACTATATTTTTTATTTTAGCCTTTTCACCGCGACTGTACCAGGACTACCAAGCTGCAGTATACACATATACATGTACTTATATTAGAAGAATGAATAAAAATAAATATTCATCAGGAGACGAATTGGCCACTCAAAAGTTCCAAGGGACGAGTGGGCACAGGGTGCGAATCTTAGGAGACGAGTGGGCTCTGACCCCATATTTGTTGTTTTTACACGCTGCCCGAATAATATCTAAGGAGGCAAAGTATTTAATTAATTTACGAATTTCATTCCTACGTCCGAACATAACCTCCTTCGGTAAGCCCGTTTGCACTAGCCCTATGCCTGAGACAACCTTACTACACGCATAATTGTTTAATCGGCTGCCATCACATACGTTAAGGTTCGCTCACATATATACCAACTAATACCACACATTCGTGTGTTCACCCAAACCTAATTCTAATATATGTACACCATACTAATATTACAAAATAAAGTGAATGTATGTTTGGTTGTTACGCTATCACGCCAAAACTACTTAACCGATCATCATGACCCTTTGTACACATATTTTTGGAGGTATTAGAAATTACCAATTTCAATAAAAATCATTTTGATATATAACTGAAGTTAAGTTGTAGGGTATAAAAAAATTACCGACAGGAGCAAGACATGAAATACAATTTTATGCCTCAGATAAGTATACCCACGCGCGAGTGTAGGTAGTGTGTGCTCGCGTGTGCGTGAGTCGTCTGCACAAACAATCTGCTGGAAGTGGTCGGTGTGTGTTTAACTCAAGTTTGCTACATTATGTATTATGTGCACAGCTAATTGAATTGTCCGACTAATGTTTGACTCCGCACTGAAGATGTTTAACATCGGGGAACTTGTTAATCCCAGGTCGTAGGGAAATTGTAGCAAAGGGTTTTATTTTAAAAGTAATGCTTGGTTATCATTTGGTAAATCTAATTGTCATTTATTGCCTTATAAATATGTTTATTTTCTTAACTTCCTGTAGGTATACCTATAATACACATCTTATCTCTTCGCGTGATCTCAGCAAGGTGGAAAAGTGGCGAAAAGTTGCATAACACACCATACCCCGCGACGCTACTCGTAGGTACATAAGCATTATTTGTTTTTTTGTTTAAAACGACTAGTTCTGCTCTTGGGAAATAAATCCGTGTGTCGAAGGGAACTTTACAAACATATAATCACGGACATAAAGCATCCAGACTCAGAACAAGTGTTTGTGGTTCAGGGGACTCGTGGGAATCGAACTCAGAACACGAGGTGTCAGAAGCCACCGGTGCAGTGCATCAAAATAAGCTTACTGTTTAAGGTAAACGTATGCTCTAACAAATGCCGCTAGCACCGAGTCACTATCTACTGCAATAATACCTAGTAATACCTACTACCGTATCGTAGGTACTGCTATAAAAGTAGCGCATCATATTATATATTCGATTCATTTTATAAATTCCCACACGTATATTATAGGTACATATCTACGTTTCAAACGTATGTCATCATTTATTTGTCGATATAAACAGATATGTGTCCACTGAAACAATAGTCCCATGCCACAAATGTTGGTAAACCTTAATTAATAAATTATTTATTTTAGTAATATACTTTAATATGACCGCAATTTATGTTTGTATTTTACCACAAAATCCCAGGAATTACCACGATTTTAAATTATTTGTTGTTTTATCTGTGCCGGCGCATAATAGACTACTCCATGTACTGGCATGGGTAAGAGACACAAAGCTGATGGATGAGCAGCAGCATCTACTGGCTTAAGGATACTCACCATCTTACTATGATGACCAAGCGTGGTCATTATGACAATATCTCTCAAAGTCAAGTTCTGTTAAGTCGAGGCACATCATGTTCAACAGTCGAATTTAACGCCTGAAAAAAAATCTATGAATTCACTAAACAGTCGCATGAATTCTAAAAACACCAAAAAATACTTAAAATGAAATTAAATAAGTTTTTAAGCAATATTTGTTTAAAAAACTTTACGGCTTTTGTTAGCTTTATACTACTTATCATAACCAATATTAGCAGTCCGCCACAGAATACGTTGTGCTCACAGTACAGCAAACGAAAGCCACAGAGCTAATATTTGCATTCAGTAGCATTAGTCGGAACCACACCGAGTAGCGCCAACTGCCAAATTCTGATATTAGTTTTGGACTTGAATCAACATCTGCTTTGTGCTGCATACTAATGTCTATGTTAGAACATTATATTACCAATTACAATTTTTTTTTATGAGTTTATTATATTATATTAAAGAGTAGTTTATTTTTAAATTCCATTATAATTTGTTTTTGATATGCTTTTTTAGGGTACCGTAGCCAAATGGCAAAAAACGGAACCCTTATAGATTCGTCATGTCTGTCTGTCTGTCTGTCTGTCTGTCCGTCCGTATGTCACAGCCACTTTTTTCCGAAACTATATGAACTATAATGGTGAAACTTGGTTAGTAGATGTATTTTGTGAACCGCATTAAGATTTTCACACAAAAATAGAAAAAAAACAATAAATTTTGGGGTGCCCCATACATAGAACTGAAACTCAAAAAAATTTTTTTCATCCAACCCATTCGTGGGGTATCTATGAATAGGTCTTCAAAAATGATGTTGAGGTTTTTAATGTCATTTTTTTCTAAACTAAATAGTTTGCGCGAGAGACACTTCCAAAGTGGTAAAATGTGTGTCCCCCCCCCCTGTATCTTCTAAAATAAGAGAATGATAAATCCAAAAAAATATATGAAGTACATAACCATGCAAACATCCACTGAAAATTGGGTTGAACGAGATCAAGTAAGTAGTTTTTTTTTAATACGTCATAAACCGTAAACCGCAATTTACCTTTCATTCAATCAACTATTATTAACATCGATCAGAGTTACAACGAGCTACAAGAACGTTTATACTATGTTACTTGTTGTATTCTTGATATCAAAAATAGGTAGGCACTTGCAACTAGTAGGTACGGAACCCTTCGTGCGAGAGTCCGACTCGCACTTGGCCGGTTTTTATTATTATTATCCTCACTTTTTGTCAATATTATGTTTCGATCAAAAGTGGAAATATGTGAGATAAATGTATTTTATTCTGTACTTACCTAAGTGCTGAATAAAATGTATTTATTGCACTTATTTCTATTTTATTATTATTATCTAATTACATTGTAGTTATTAAAAGGTGATTCTGACAAGTATAAGTGTATGTAAACCTATATACATAGACGAGTACTTGTCAGAATTACAATGTTATTAGATAAATAATAAAAACTATAATTAACTGATACCTCTTACTCTATGAAATATCCGACTTGGTAACTAACAGTAGGTAGTAGGCAATAGCAAATCATACAAATCTACAGACTATATAGTCCATCCGTCTGTCCTGTGACATTTATTTATGTTATGTAATTATTATAAGGAATTAAAAAACGCATGCAAGTGGTCACAGATCTGAGGACATCCTTTTGGGGTTTAGTAACTTGACCCAGGGTAACACTAAAGCAAATATATGTGCCTAGAATTAACCTTCTATTTAGAGAAGTGTTATACTCTTGCGAAAAGTAGTGTATAGCTTTCGACCAATGGACATCCCGACTGCGGAAGAACGTCCACCTTGTGAAATGGGCTTAATGTCCTGCCCCTAAATAAAGAGCAAATACGAACATTCACTGCCTGCCAGTACCTTAGATTTACAATATGTTTCGAAAACCTACTTTGATTTGCTCATGTGGCTCTTTGAGGTATCGTCTAACTTACAACCGATACTTACCAACGGTATCTCTCACTCATCTCATATCATCATGTTATTATACGAATCACACTAATAACTGTACAGCGTATAGTACTCTGCACATACACTAATCATATAATATTAAAGCTTTTAGCATCGGCACTTGACATACAGCGTATAAATATCTTTGCGGACCCCACTTGTTCAAAATTGACCCGTGGTGGTGTTTAGATCCATTGATGTGAACAGTACAGAATGAAAGAAGTCATCTAGTATGAGCGAGATAGTGCATAGGTAATTATACTGGCTGTTTTATCTAAGTGCCCAGCTGTGTACGGGTGAGTGAATGCTAAACGCGAAAGGCTAGCGTATTCATTATGAATTATTGCTTTATCTTCCGTAACCGCAGCTGAGCTGAGACGCCTACGTCATAATTGCCGGCTACAGAGGTAACCCTAATAACAGAAATGTAGCTATCATGGTTGTAGTCACTTTCAACACAACTCGGCTCGCGAAAATGATTAGGTACACTATACAGTAGGGTAATCATTTTAACTCGAATAAAATAATTACAAAACAATCGTATTCGTATGATAATTAAACCCAATGGCTAGGACGTCGGACTTGTGATCTTGAGGTCGCCGGTTCGAACCCCACCCATTGCACTACCGACGTGAACCCACTCGTAACACAAGCATTTTACCTTACCACGAGGGGTTAACAAGAATACTAGTAGACTGCAAAACTCTGCTAGTAATATATTTAAAAAAGAAAAAAAAAATGTTCTATCTCATATTAGTTCTACCAGGCCTGTCTCACTCCCCGTTTAGGTATCGAAAAAGTGTAGGGCCGCGCCGCCCGTACTTACGGTACGGGCGGCGCGGCCCCCGCCAAGAGGTTGAACCAGTAGGCACTTGCTAACGACTGGTGACGAACGCACGAGTTTTGTTAAAAATGGAGGAACATAAAAATACTGTGCTGTGTTTAATTGATTGAACACGGATTGCGATGCAAATTTAAATTTATTTTAAGCTTTCTAAGGACCCCGAATGGTTAGATCTCATTGTATCGCAACAAAAGTGCCTATTTCATTAATTAATATTGCGAAATTCTGTAATTGTGCTATTGTTTATTCTGTGCTTTTACGTCTTCAAACGTGGCACTATTCACAGCGCTTCTTGAATTAAAACCAACCGATAAATGGATACACTGTATAATATAATTTCAGGCTAAATAGGTACATTTAAAGTTAATTCCAACGTCGTACTCGCGCTCAGAACGCACAGAACCCATAATGTCATTCGGTTGTAATAACCCGAATATACCTGAAGATGATATCAGAATCTACTACGCTACTTAATAACGCTATGATAATGTCAATTTTAATCCATAAATTAAAAATGTTCCCCGCGTTATCATACACTATCTCATATTCCGCCCACACGTTATATCTAATAATATGATGTATCTAATAGTGCCCTTACCCAAGTACCCTAGGCTCAATTCTGCTAATTTGAGAAAAAATACGTACATCGACTGTGCACTGTGATTCCCTTACGAGTGAGACTAATATGATATTCTGCTACAAAATTCAAAAATACATCCATAACGCCGCGCCTTAAAATAATTGTAACTTGAAGAGGAACGTTTAGAATCAGCTAAACCAAGAAATAATAAAATACTAATAGTAATTTATTACTTAACTTAAATATTAATACTTGATAGAATGGTGCACCATTGGTAGACCGCGCCTTATTTATTATTTACCGGAATACCGTCCACCGACGGTCCATTATAATCATCATCATCATCATCATCTGCCTGTTGCCGTCCACTGCTGAACATAGTCCTCCCTCAACGATGTCCATAATAATAATAATAATAATTAAATATTGCGATTCCTTTGAAGCGTTTTTAAATTAACAGAATTGGGGTCCTGAATGATTTATCTCTTGCCTCCTTATTTCCAAAAGCGTATTAGTTATATTTAACCACTAATGATTTTAATTGCTTGGCTACTAGATATAATTTGACAAGTAAATTGATTTATTACAAAATAACATAGTTACTGCTGAAATATTACGTGGTCGCTAGCTGAGCCATAAATTCAATTAATGTGGAATATTTATTTATCCTATATGTAAATGATGGACAAATTTATAAGGTATAATTACTTACTGCCACTTGTTTATGAATGAGACTTGGGTATTTATCTAATGTTTGTATAAGGCCATTCACACACTCCCCCGCAGTAAGCTACTGGCGTTCCAATACAAAACACTAAGTCGAATTGCATATTATATGCATTAACAACGCCCAGGTTTCTTAAAATGATTTAGTCTCCTTGACCATTTATAATGCAATCTAAAAACACTGCATTACGTTTAAATTCAGATTAAATCTATATCTATACAAATATAGATGAAGAAGAAAGACTTGATTGTTGATTTGTTTGTCATTGGCAAGGCTCCGAAACTACTTGACCGATTTGAAATATTCTTTTACCGTTGGGAAGCTACACTACTTAATTATGAAGTAGCCACAGGAACAGGAGCTACGCGGGTGAAACCGCGAGCGGGAAGCTAGTAGTTAAATCGTCAAATATCTCACAAGGGTTTATCAAAAGTTACAGTGTTTTGGATTGGCAGGGTAGTAACGCACTAGACGTACTGACTGCGCGTGAATGGCTTTTCAGCGGCACAACACGCATTCCCGCACTACGCGATGAGGCGCAGTGTGTGACTCGCCGACTTTAACTAAAGTACTTAGCCCTATTATTAATTATAATATACGGCGCATACATTATGTACAATTAAAGGAAAATTACGGATAACCACATCGCAATATGGATGAGCACGAAATAATTCCGCTTAATCGGGAACCGGATAAATAAATGATGTCATTTTCTATAAAAGTAAAGAGAAAAAAAACCATCGCAGTTTGTGATGTTACCTTTTTTAGCCCGTTCAAATTCACTGCTGTACAGGGGCTTCCTCTTAACAATCATTACCAAGCCAGAGCTGTAAAGGGATGTTACCATAATCGGATCGGATTGGTGATCGCAGTAAGATGAGAAGTAACCTAGAACTGATAGATGCTGCTGCCCTCTGCTCTGTGCCTCTAGCGACACCCATGGGACGGTATATTCTAAGCAGGAAACCACACAGCAAAGAGTTAACAAATCATATCTGTAAAATATAGAAATCATTGCAATATGTTAACCTTAAGTGCGACTGTGAGCGGTTTTGTTTATGAACCGCATGGTAATTATAAGGTAGCGCCGATATTTCACGCCAAACGCGTGATACTCGCGAGTTATGTGACCGCTATCGCTTGTGGTGATGTATTCCAAGTCACAAACTGATAGCGGAATGAGGTATTCAACATTCAATGTTACTCCTTGTATAACTATAAGTTTTATTACTTTATCTATATTAATATATAAAGCTGAAGAGTTTATTTGCTTGAACGCGCTCATCTCAGGAGCTACTGATCCGATTTGATATCGATATTTATTTATGAAGTTCCCACGGAAACGGGAGTTATTGCGCCCTGAAGCTAGTTCTAAAATAAAAGTCTACTATATTTTTATAGAAAGGAGACATCTTTTTGACGTGGTGAGAAATTCGCCTGATATAGATAGTAATAGATACTCTTACTAAACGTGGAATATGGGCTGCAAGCTTCACTTGTACCTTGTACGTAGTAGTATTACGGGTGTCATGTACAGTCCGCAAGTTATCCGTGTGTTAACCTATCTTAACAATTATTCCTAGTTCCTAAATATAGTAACTGAATGAGACGGATAAAAGAAATATTGCACGAGATATTTCACAGTGTAAGTGACGCAATTGTTAGTGATCCCACGCGCTGTTCATTAGTTCACAAAATTATGTCAGTCACCCATTCAGTCACCTCTGTAATTACGGCCATAAACAGTGACGAATGGCGCGCCGGAGATATTGTGCCAACTAACTTGAATAGCTAACGTTTCATTTAGACATCAATCACGGTAATAGCAGCCCTGCCTAGTTATCAAATGTTTTTTTTTTTTATTAAAATTGTTTTTACTTTTAAATTTATTTGAATAGTTGACGAAAAAGTTTACCAATTACTACATTTCAAAATTCAGATTAATAATTGTATAGTAATATGGTAGATGCCATCTATCGGTAATGATAAACATTACTTCGACAAATACATATATCCAAAGTTGCATTGGGAATTAAATATTTAAATGATGACACCGCCCGTATTTACATTTTAAAACTGTTGAATTCTTTACAGAAAAGTTTAACAGTTTCTGATATTTTTCCTAAAAAGTCATAACTGTCTCAATCTCTAACGTCATCTCTAACGTTGTCGTTAGTTTTCTGTTTAAACAAACACTATTACCAGAACCCTAATCTCTTGTGACTCGGGCCACAGATTTCCGTCCAACTAAGCTATGATCGTCGCATTTGATATGTATACGCAACTGATTCAGATTACAGGGAATACGTAAATAGCTGATGTATATGTTCATTGTGTGTATGTATGGCTACATATTTCAAGGCTATGTATTAATGACAGTGGCCACAAAACAATAGTTATGTTAATATATTAACATTAAAATGATGTCAACTATATATATTATATATAAGACTTTATTTTTAAATAAAACACTTCGATTAATTGACAGTGACAAATTTATTCTGACTACGTATGTACGTATATGTATTTATATTATTATTGTTACAGTAATATTTCTCATAGCATTAGCGATGCCCTGAGCCGTGGTCGCTTATACGTAAAAATATTGTTTAAAGACGTGCCTCTTTCTATAGAGCTAAATTATGTTTATAAGATTTTGATTATAGAGGTAATTATTGTTGTAACTATACATATGACGTGACGCTGGACTGACAGACAAGTCATTAGCTAATCCGCAAAAGACTTTAGTTGCGATATTTTTGTATTTAATTATATTAATCATATTTAATGGTGTATAACTGACAAGTGCAAGTGTATGTAAATACCTAAGTGCTGAATAAATATCGTTTAATTCGTTTATCTACATCACTAGTGGTTTAGTAACATCACTAGTGGTCGCCCATTGCAGTGGTCTAAATTCGGCCATGAAAAAATAGCATTGTGCACAATGCTAATATTTTCTCTATATTAGCATTTATATAGAGAAAATATTAGCATTGTGCACAATGCCAATATTTGCATTGTAATAATTGTAATAACTTTAAACTTTAAGGTTTAAAGTTAACGCCTATTAACTTTAAACCTTAAAGTTAATAGGCGTTAACACTTAAAGTAAACGCCTATTAACTTTAAGTGTTCCAATTTGAATACTCCTCTGTGCGCACAATTATCGTAGAACGGGGTACAAAGTTTTTGTTTCATGCATTAATATATAGATTACTTCTTAATGTTAATTGAGTATAGCTTTCGTTGTTTAATAATACTAAACCTTCTAATATAAATGCGAAAGAAATTCTTATGGAAGTTACACTTTCATGCCTTAACCACTGAACCGATCATGATGAAATTTAGAGAGAAAACGAAAAATATGCCTGTCCAAAGACGTAGTCGCAGACATAAGCTCTAAGAATATAAAATTAAAAGAGTTACCAAAGTCCCAATTCAATAATGATAAAAAATTTAAATATCTAAATTCATATTGTGTCTTTGCCTGAATCACCACGCCAGGCTATCAGAAATATCTAACTTATGATTCTAAGAGACGCGGTCGTCGCGTCGGTTCCGGTCGTCAATTTAATATAATATTGAACGAATGCTGAGTTTTACGTCCCACATATGCGACTTCACTCAAAAACCAATTTTTATTAAATTACTTGAAAGATCTTATAAAAATAACAGCTTAATAAGAAAAGACATATTTATATTGCTTAGATAAAATGAAGAATTTACGTAAGTATTTCTGCTTGATCTAATTTTAATATAAACTAGAAACGAAAATGTAAAGCCTATGTAGCAGTAAATTGTCCCCGCGCTATAAATATTTAATATAATGTCTGTTTCACAAGAATACTAAAATATTTTGTTTAGTAGTTCTCATGGCATAATATGAAATAGTAAAATGTTAAATACATTGTTATTGCTAAGCAGCCATACTTGTATAGTTCTTCCGTCCGATTTCGGCCATGACGGCCAATCTTTAAGGAGATTAGCCACGTGCGCAGGACAAAATATAGTGCCCAAACACAGGTGTACTCTCTATTCCTTTACTCTTCAAACTCGATGGGATTGTTCTACCGACACGACTAGTGAGGGATCTTTTTTTATTTTTGTTTTCGGACGGACATATTTGGTTAGCCATGAGGCTTTTGCTAATTAACCGAGCATAAAGGCGAGCAGAGCTCCAGCCTTAATAAATGGTTTAAAAACTACATACTAAGCAATCTGCGCAAGAGGGCACTTCCTGTGGGGCTTGGACCTCGGCTCAGGGTGGTCGCTGGCGATGACATTGAGGGATTATGGCTTTTAAGGGGCTTAGTGCAACTGTCGCTCTACTTTACAGTTCGCGGGCATCATCTCGTACTTCGGGTCTACGAGGGCATCGGATGGTTCTTTACAAACTAAGGGTCGGGAGGAGGTGAGGGATCAGGCGTAGGACTGACTGCTTAACATGCTCTCCTAGGCACGGGATGAAAGATGAAACACCACCAATTTCTGACAACGGTCGGGTATTAGGCTATTTCTAAATAGAAAATAACTAGTAACATAATTTTGCCCCACACGGGAATCGAACTCGAGACCACACTTACCCTCGAATATGTTACCTATATTGATAAGGTGTCCATAAAACATATAAAACTACCGCAGCTCCCTTATATTTCTAATTAAGTTAAGATAAAACGATCACATTTATCTTATCGTCGGTCCAAATGGTTGAAAGCAATTTGCAGTCAGTTTATCGCACTAAATGTTCCTAACTACTGCATTTATAACTTTAATTGCGCAAAATTTAGGTAAAACTGACAATATGAAATAGCAAACAGTTCTCTAAGGTTTGTTCTTGGTGAGGATAGCTTGGTGATCTGTGTGAGGAGATAGCTGATGTCTTTATGATCAATGATAGATAGATGATGGGAAAACTTTTGTTTTAAAACCTAAAAATAAAAAATCCTGAAACCAAATCATGAGTGTTTTTGCTTTTGTTCTTGGCTAGCTTCCCGCGCGCGGTTTCAACCGCCTAGCTCCACATCCCGTAGGAACTTCTTGATTAAATATAGCTTATGTTAGCCAGGGAAAATGTGATGACGTCCTGGCCGATTTCGACCACGGCGACCATTTGGACTGGACAGGCAAATTTAGCTTGAGGGGTTTTGATGTTCTACCCTTTGGTGTGCTCTCTGGTGGCTTGCGTACCCACTCTTATTGGTGAAGGTACGAGCACATTTTGGGCATGTCAGTACCCCACAGAAGTAATTGTAATGGATGGCCGCTGGTGGCCGGGCCTTTAGCTCATCGCGTTTCCTGTCGAGCTCTTCACGACGTTCGGTTTCAAACGAGCGAACCTTTTGCTGGAGGAGACTTCGCCACTCGGGCCGCTGTGCTGCTTTGACCTCCCATTGAGAGGGCTCTATCTTGCATCTTGTCATGTGTCTTTTCAGAACATCCTTGTATCTTAAGTACTGGCCACCGCTTTTACGCTTACCATACTGGAGTTCCGAAAAGAAGATGCGCTTTGCCACCCTACTCTTTGCTATGCGAGACACGTGCCCACACCATCGCAGCTGTCGCCCCATCAGGTACGGCTCAATGCCTCCGACATTAGCGCGCCTCAAGACATTTGTGTTTCTGACGCGGTCTGACCATCGGATGTTCATGATGTCTCGGAGACACTTGAGATGAAACCTGTCGAGCGTTCGAATGTGCTTACGATAAAGAACCCATGTCTCGGAAGAGTATAAGAGACTTGGCAGCACAACAGCCATATAAACGCTTATTTTCGTAGAGAGTTTGAGGTCATGCGATTGAAATACCTTGGGCCGCAGCCTGCCAAAAGCAGCAGCTGCAGCACCTATTCTGCTATTTATCTCAGCATCTAGGTCGCACTTTGAAGTTATTGTGCTTCCAAGGTATTTAAACTTATCTACTACTTTTAGAACGTCGCTACCAATGCTTAAACTGGGAGCCGAGTTCTTATTTGCATCCATGTTAGATGTCACTTCTGTCTATTTGACATTGATTTTGAGACCAAATCTAGTGCAAGCGGCGTCAAGACTCGAAATAAGATTTTGCAGGCCCTCTGCAGAGTCCGCAACAAAGCACAGATCATCCGCATACATGATTTCAGTCATTGTAGCATAGGAAACCTTAGTACGGGATTTAAACCTTGCGATATTAAAAAGGCCACCGTCCATGCGGAAACGGATGCGTATGCCTTCGGATAAATCTTTCAAGGCCTCTTGAACTACGACAGCAAAGTATAATGCAAATAGCGTTGGCGCTAAAACACAACCTTGTTTGACCCCACAAGTAACGGGGAAAAACTCGGACTGCTCACCGTTGACGGACACGCAGCACTTCATGTCGTCATGAAGAAGCCGAAGTAGTCTTATAAACTTATCCGGGCACCCAAGTTTAGCCAAAACAACCCAGAGTGCCTCACGAGGGACGCTGTCAAATGCCTTTTCAAGGTCAACAAAGCACAGAAACATTGGCTGACCTTGCTCTCGGCTCTTCTCTAGTAGCTGACGGACTGAAAAGATGGCTTCACAGGTCCCGCGGTCTGGTCGGAAGCCAAACTGAGTCTCTGGCAAAATCGATTCCGATAAAGGCAGTAAGCGGTTCAAAAGTATTCTCGCAAATACTTTCCCGGGAGTCGATAGGAGAGATATGCCCCTGTAAGAATTACAGTCGGAGCGGTCCCCCTTGTTTTTATACAGTGAGCATATACTAGACATTTTAAAACACTCTGGAACTTGTTCGTCTTTCCACATTCGAACAAATAGTTTCCACAGTGTGTCATGTAAATGCTCTCCCCCGTATTTCAGTAATTCGCCACAGATATTGTCAACACCCACTGCCCTTTTGTTTTGTTGTTGCTTAATGGCTAAGATGGTCTCTTCAAGTGTCGGAGGGTCAACAAGCTCTGTTCGTGGCGAAGATTCCGGAAAAGCATGTATGAAATGCAGATCAGCTGACCGATCTACGTTGAGCAGGTGATCGAAATGTTGCACCCAACGGTTCATAACATCGCTTTTGGAGGACAATGGAACGCCTTCAAAAGATTTTAGTGGCACAGAGCTGTAATTTGCTGGACGTATGAGTTTCCGGACTTCATCATAGAAGGCCCCCAGCTGGTTACTATCGGATAGCCATTGTAAATGGCGAGACTTCTCTTGCCACCACTTATCTTTAGCTTATCTGGTAGCTTTCCTAATCTCAGCTGTACTGCTCTTTAAGCGCTCAGATATTCCACCCTGACAATTTATATTGCCTTGTTCTTTGAGGAGCCCTCGGTGTTTCCTAAAAGCATCACTGAGTGCCCCGTCGTTCTCATCAAACCAGTCCTCATGTTTTTGAGTTTTTTTGCCTAGAACTTCATTACTAACATTGATGAGATGAGTCGACAGTGTCCGCCAGGACGCTTCAAGGTCACCGTTCTCAGTGTCAAGTGACGCCAAAGTATTATTAAGAGCTTGTGTGTATGCTTCTCTCATAGGGACATATTGGAGATCACTGATATTAGTATGTAGATGTTTTTCAAGGTGTCTCCTACGAGGATGACGTAGGCATATCTTAAGCTTGGTTAGTACAAGCCGATGGTCAGTCCAGCAGTTTGCATCTCGCATGACACGTGTAACAAGCACTTGCGAAATATCTCGGCGCCGAACAACGGCGTAATCGATAAGGTGCCAATGCTTCGATCGTGGATGCATCCAGGTGGCCTTGTGCCAGGGAAAATGTATCATTCTAATGGCGCAATAACTATCGAAATCCGTCTAGTAGTTTTAGAGTTTATTCATAACAAACATATATAAATAAGAAATATTTTTCTTTATAATATTAGTATAGAAAGTAGGTATAATCATCATCATTAGCGCTTATAACGTCCACTGCTGAACAAGGGCCTCTTCCCGAGGGAGGGTTTTGCCATAGTCACCACGCCTGGCAGGCGAGTTGTTGACCGCAGTATTATGTTGTAACACCCAAGGAGACGCTGCTGCCTGTTCCCTTGTATACGATTGTTATAGATGTTGTTATAACAATCGGGACCAAATACCATTAGCTTATCGTCCTTGCCAAGGAACGGAGGGTAGTCCGTCAGCCAACCCAACCCGGAAAGAAATCTAAGAATTTTCACAAAGATTTCTTGTGCAGCGTGGGGATAGAACCCACAACATCCGTGACTTAATGCGAGTCAAATACCGCTACGCCACAGATGTTGTACCTCTACCCACTAGACCTTAATCCACTTTACTTCGCCAATATATGCGGTCGGCAAATTGCTCATAACCGAGTACATTTCATTAGCTGTCATTACTCGAATCAATAGGCAATTACATTTGCCGCCCGCGTCGTGGCGCGCTCCGGTCACCGCCGGTCAAAGATTTATGCTATTTTTACGAGCCACGAACATCGACGAGCATTATAGAGTGGACATGAGCAGACATACCTGTGGACTAACGGTGTGCAAAAACTGGGGATTGTTTTGAACTCTTCGTACATGAAATCATTATCATCAGGTCCTCACCTGAAATGCTGAACATAAGCTTCCGTAGATGAGAGTTTTCTGTTTGAATATACACTCGTAGACCCGAAGTCCGAGACGCTCGCGAATTGTAACGTAGAGCGATATTTGCATAAAATTTCTCGAAAAATCTAGTCAGCATTTCGCAATACCCCGCCAGCAACTGCCCTGAGCCGAGGCTCATGTCCCACAGTTACTAAGTAGTTTTTAAACCATTTATTCAGGCTGGAGCTCTGCTCGCCTTTATGCCCGTGAAGTAGCAAAGCCTCCTGGCTAACTACACAATGTCCGTCCGAAAAACAAAACTGATATAGTCACCACACTGCTTAATGGATTAGTATTTGTGTTGTATGTCCTTCAAGTAACCTGATGTGGAAAAAAAATCATAGTCGAAGGGAATCAAAACTACAACCTCTGTGGCTTAAAGCCACACTTAGTCACTATGAAATAGAAGTTTGTAATAAAATCACGTAGACCAATTGATGTTATTAAGTGCCAAAATCTATATTTATTTAGTTAGGTTTACTATCGCGCTGGGTTGGTCTTGTCTGTGGCATGCTCTGTGTCCCCCGACGGTTCCGGGCCGGTCGCAGCCGTCCCATAAAGCTTTATTGACATTAAATCTTGATTCGGAATGATGGCGGCTCGTGAACCGTATTTGCATGTTGATGTGAGTCTGCCAAATATTTTTTGGGCTACTGAAAAATAATGGTTTTAAATAAAAACGGCTTTGTATCTTTTTCGGCTTGAAAATTGTGGAGTTTTGTGCGGGATATTATTTTTATTAACTTAATTTGCATGCGTGAGCCGCGAGTTTTGCGGAAAATATACTTAAGTGACAGATTTTTATTAATTGAATATTTTTGTATAAATACATTCATATTATAAGTACGATATACTACAAATAAGCTTTTTAATTTACATAATTAATATTAAAGACAGGTTTTATTTGGGACTTATCCATACACAATACTCATAAAGTCTATATCCACATGTTTATTTTAACTCATCAATAAACTGCTTTACCTCCTTAGTCTGTTTTACTTTTCTACCCAATTAATATAAATTACAGTCACTAATTTCTACTAAGTACATCCATATTCCAAACGTATTTAACAATCCGACTTAAATTCACTTGTACATCGAAGCAGAGCAAAAAGAATCGCGTTCGATATAATTTACCGCAAACGCAGAGATCCACAGATTCTCTTACTCGTTCTCAAATAAAATAAATTCGCTTGCGGTTACATTTTCCGCATCGAGAGCGCTGCAACCGACCCGTGCACTGGGTTTAAATGGTGCCGGTGCTATCCCGGGACCGGGACTGACGGACGTAATGAGATAACTTTGATGGCATTCAGACATAAATACCTAACTTATACTTAACATATTATATTCATTTAATAAAACTTAAAAGTTTTGTGACATCGAGCCATTCAACATACTATTCTGAAATACCGTTTTAGTTTGTGTCTTGTGAGTGGTTAGTTAATGTGAATTACATGAAAATGTACTAAATGTACATTAACTGAGAGACACAATATGTGAACTCATCTCTTTTTCTTTATGTATTGACCTTATCTTAATTATTATTAGATACTAGGTATGTATAGTATATCCTTTAATTAGTTTTTAAAGGTATAAACTATTATGTATATCTATACAAATAAATAAATGTGAAGTGTCTGTTTGTAATGAAAAAATAACAGGTTTTTTGGGAAAGTACTATATTGTTTGTCTTAGTGTTTGTTTGTACAGCTTAATCTCAGTAACGGCCGATTTTGACGGGATTTCCACTGGAAGATGGCAAATTTTATAACGTATAGTAAGTAGGCTTTATTTTGTCAGTTTGTTTGTTTGTCCGTAGATTCCACTCAATCTTCTATTCTAAACAGTAGTAATTATTAGATTGCTTATAAAATCCTTATTTTACGCAGATTACGTCGCAGGCGGCAGTTACTTATCAAATAAACATTTCGAATAGAACTTATAACGCTATTAATTATTGGAGTGTCGGGACTGGCATTAATATTTCATCAGTCCAGTCTTGGGACATCCCGGACACTCGTCCCAGCCGCAGTGATCCGATCAATATTACTTATACCTACTTCAACTTTTATTAAATTCTCTATAGATTTTTAATTTATTAAGACCGTTAAGCAGAGTTTATACGAAGCCAGTCATGCTGGCGCCAGTCCTGCGACAAGCCAGTGTTGGCCTGGCCCCTGTTGTTTAGACGAGGCCATTTCATTCGCGGATTTTTCTTCGGGTGTGCACACGTTTGAAGTAAAAAATAATGATTTCGCGGCAAAGTCTATTGAAAAAAAAATGTTTAAGGAACATCTCTGCACTATTAAAAGAAGAGTTGATTGATATGTTAGAAAAAAAGAAAGCGAAACGACTTTGGATAAGAAAATGGTTAAGCGATAGACCTATAACTGGTGCTTCTGCCTTGTTGCTGAAACAACTAAGATTAGAAGATCCTTCTGAGTACAGGTTGGCGTTGCGGGTTACTGCTGAAAACTTTGATGAGTTACTTTCACTTATACAGAGCTCGATTCAGCGCCAAGACACCCTGATGAGAGATGCATTACCAGCAAAAATAAAATTAGAAGTAACGTTATCGTTCTTAGCAACTGGAATGAGTTATCGAAGCCTGAGTCATTTTTACCGTGTTTCCAAACCATCTATATCAAAATTCATACCAGAAGTTTGTCGAGCAATCTATGAAGCATTAAAACAGTTTATTAAGGTAAGAGTTTATTTATTTACTTAAAATTGAAATAATAAGGCACACATTTTTAAAAATACAACTAACATGTGATATTAAGCCTTATCGAAGGCTTGTTGAATGACATCACTGTTGTCTACGCTTTCGCCGTAACTTTCATAATTGTATGTAGTTTCTGGGGATACAATATTAGTAGTATACTGGGAACACGAAGAAGAACATGTCGATGGACTGGGCTCTGGAGGAGGACAGATTGTAGTTGTTGGCAGAGAGTATTGGGGTACTGTGAAGCTTGGAAGAACTTGTGTAGAATTCCAATTATTTTGCAATTGCATTTGACAAGAATACGCATTCTTGGCTCGTATATCTGTAAGCCTGCATTGTGTCAATATACTCTGTATCTTTTCCTTAGCAATGACTGCCTGTTCCTCTGTCAATTGTTTCAATTGTGCCGAGACGCTTTTTCCAAATAGATCTAGTTCTGTTTCTTCAACGCATGTTCTGTCGTTAATTTCTCTTAAGTCACTTATCATGTTAGATATTTGTGTTAACTTGCTCCGCTTAGGTTTTGTGGGTGGGGTAAATTGTGGTATCTCTTCTGCCGACTCATTTTCTCCATTTTCAGAGCGTGGAACCAACGATGGTCCTGATTCATTGCTATTCGATGATCCTGGTTCATTGCTATTTGGTGTATCCATGTTATTCTGTAATTAAACAAAATAAATTACTGTAATTGTAATGTTATAGTATGTTTGTGTCTAAAATTGTATTAAATAGGAGAGATTTTAATTACTATCCTTTTTTTACAGGTGCCAAATGCAGAAGAATGGAAAAACATCGAAAGGGGGTTTAAAACACGATGGAATTTTCCCTTATGTTATGGTTCTATAGACGGAAAACATGTGTCAATTAAAGCTCCTCCTAAAAGTGGAAGTTTATACTTTAATTATAAAAAAACAAGCAGCGTCGTATTGTTAGCTATTGCCGACCACGACTACTGTTTTTCGTACATAGATGTCGGCGCATGTGGTAGCGCATCTGATGGAGGAGTTTTTAAGAATTGTTCGATTTACCGAGACCTGGAAAATAACTTATTACCTGACAGTGGAGTCATTGTAGGAGATGCGGCATTTCCACTAAAGACTTATTTAATGAAGCCGTATCCAGGTGTAAACCTCAGTACAGAAGAAAAAGTTTTTAACTACAGATTATCTCGGGCAAGACGGATAATCGAAAATGTATTTGGAATCTTAGTTAGTAGATTCCGGGTATTAGAAAAGCCAATACTGACTAACTTGGAAACAGTAGATGCAATCGTTTGTGCTTGTTGCGCCCTTCATAATTGGCTACGAAAAAAAACAAGGTCTTACATCACCGTTACTTGTGTTGATAGGGAAGATGAACAGGGAAATTTTCTGCCCGGTTCATGGAGGAGTCAAATACATGCCCTACAGAGTATTGGCAATCAAGGTAGCAATCATTCAGCAGACACAGCAAGGGAGAAAAGGGACATTTTGAAAAATATGTTAAATAATGAAGGAAGAGTTCCTTGGCAATTAAATAGCATACATTAACAATCGACCTAGAAAATAAACATTGAAACGAAATTACATTTAAATGTACATACAAACATACATACACTGATCAAATACATAACCTTCTTTTGTTATGACATGTACCTGACGAGTAGTTGTGTATCTGACAAAACGCGTATCTGTAAATGGCTTTATAAGTTGCTTAAATGTAAATTTCGTTTAAAATAAATAATAATGTGATTTTACTTACTATGGTTTTTCTCCTTATAGTAATCGGCTTTACAAACGAATCATATTCATCAAACCATTTTGCCTTTGGCTTATAAACGCTCCCCCCAGCCCCAGACCTCGTAGATTTTTCGATTTTGTCGAGTTCCAAGTAGTAAGTATTTCGAATACTTTTGATTTTTGATTTAACTTCATTGATAGTAAGTCCATCTATATTCATTCCTAGACGAAGTTGTCCTAGTGCTGCAGTGCGCATTTCTTTATTTTTGTATGCATCACAACGTTTATCCCACAAGCATTCGTGCTCTCTATAAAGTTGTACGAATTTTAAAGTATCCTCTTCATTGAATTTTCTCGACATTTTGTCGCAGAGTTCCGAACAAAAAACTAAAACATACACACCGTATAGACGTTCGCCAGTGACTGCGAGAAGCGTCTACACGTGTCGCTGGCGCTGGCGCGGGGGTCGAGGGGTATGCGGGCGGAGGTCACTGGCTAGAAAAATAGGCCGGCGCTCTATTCACGCCAGCGTTGACTGCCAGCGCTGGCTTGGCTTGAAAAACTGTTTACACAAGGCAAATGCCACGCCAGCGCTGGCTGCCAGTCTTATTGGCAGCCAGCGTTGGCTTCGTATAAACTAGGCATTAGGGTGTTTGGGTGTCTGCTGTAGATTACGATTGAATTGATGGTGTGGCGTATTACCATTGTCTTTCGGGTCACGTATTAACAACCGAAGAGAAGTTCCGACTAAATTAATCGACTCGGTTTAGAGTTATTTAACATAATAATTGGCGCAGTCGGTAGGTTTGGTGTTGGAAATGGAAGGACATATTTTAGCGGAGGCTTTGTTCAATAGGCCTATTTGTAATGAAGCATTAAAAGGCTTTCATTATCAGGAATGTAAATATTTCGTAGGAAATTTTAGAAAGGCTTTTCGAAACTAATTTATTTTCCCTATTTCGGGTTTAGTACTATGCAAATACAGAAATTTTATTATTATATTTTAATACAATTAATGTTTCCAATGTAGTAAATATGTCGATAGTAGATAATACTAAAAACCTTTTCAGCAAGAATTTAGTTTTGTTTAATAAAATGAACAATTTTATTTAGATGATGATTAGGCAATAACCTAAATTTGTTAAGGCGCTGTACTTAGTCAAAATAGGCTTCACAAAACAGTTTTTTAGCCAAATGTTTACATTTTAGAGCAGCTTAAAAAAATATATGTTAATCTTGATCATATTTATGGGGGGACCATTGTGTTCAAAACACGTTTTCGGTAAATTTTCTCGATAAAAAAAAACCATAAAATAACCATTTAAATTGAAATTGTAGCAATTGTAACTGTATTATTTATAAACAAATCTTGATAATATTAATAACAGTGATGTAATATATAGTAATAAAGGGAACTGTTGTTTTTATTTATGGAATAAGATATTTTCAAGGATTAATGTATTCAATAACTCAAACGAGTCGAACGAAACGTTGCGCCATCGTGGCGTCTCTTCGCTTCTCTTTCATTTCTACGCGGAGCAACAGTGACAAAACTAATACGTAAAAGTCGTCTATTCACCGCGCCTTAAGTAGTAAAAAGTGTAAGGTTTAGCTGTCTTAAATGAAAAATTACCATGTCCACACTTACTAAAGTTTTGGTTGATTTGGTGTAACTCTGCAGTTTAGGCCGAGCTCATCATGTGATTTAACACAACTGGATCATTTTTGTGGGGTTATATTAAAGACAGTCTATACAGAGCCAATCAAATGAATAGCAGCCTTAAAATGCAAAATTCGTGTAGCGATTAACAAATTAGAGCCACCGTTTAAAATTTACCATAATTTAAAAACTTAGCCATAAATTGAATACCTCTCAAACATCTGGCACTAACTGATTCAGCAAAATGTGTTTGAAAAGTCCATCGCAGTGTGAATAGGAGATTACCGGCCACGGTGAATGCTCCACTGATTAAGATAGCTCCGTGTCGGCGCCGTGTCGCGTCGCGTCGTGTCGCGTCCGTGTCGTGAGCAGTAGTTAGCGTGGATTAGCTCGCGTGCTCGTTGCACCGGAATGTCGGCATGTGATGTGAAAGGATTGTGGTAGTCAAATATGCATGCATGTCTTGAGGTCTTGAGGTCTGCACAACGTGTGCCGTCTTGCTTGTTTATACTATGATATAATTGTATGGAATATTTGATGAGAACCGCTCGATGGATTTTGCTGAGCTTGTACATAATATCTATGCAAAAAGAATCATGAACTTTTTTAGTTTTAGCTATTACTAACTCTTTTTATAAGGGCCGCTCCCCAATATTTTTAAAGTAGGTATGTACCTACCAAACAACAAAAGGAAAAACGATGAAATGGCGTTATAACGCATAATATTTCTATTGAATTTATTTCATATTATTCAGTATAAAAACTTTTTGCATCGCGCACTGCTCTGCGTCTGTGCGCGCGTTGTGTCAAGATATTCTTGTGAGTCAAATTTTCTCGTTGATAAAATATTATGATTATCTCACTGTACTGTATCCATTGACAGACTTAAGTCAAAGTCAGGGCGGTCGCTAGCGGGGGGATTGAGTGTTTATGACCTTTAGTTTTTTTGGGGAGTTTTGTGCAATTGTCGCTCTACCTTACGGTTGGCGGGCCTCTCGATCTTTGGGTTCTACCAGGGCAATGGAAGTTGTATGTTCTTCCGTCTGACGTAATCACCTCAGCCCACGTGATCAGCCGATAGCTAGGTACTTACTACTCGATACCGCTTGTCGATGCCACTTCAGATAAACCATAGACAAACGAGATGTACTGAGAGATAACGCGACTAATTTATTGTTTCCTCAACTCTACTGCAAACGATTTGTTCCGATATTCATTCACAAACGTTCTGTATATATCTGATCATAACACCGGGTTTATAGCTACGGAGATTTATTAAGAGATTCCTCTGAGAAGCTTTTATAATCTCTTTGTTCAGTAATAAAATCGATAATAAATAGGTATTTGACATAACAAATTAAATTCGACGATCTGTTATAAAAAAATACTATTGATTAGATCCTTGAACGACCTAGGTACTACGTACCCACTTGTAATGTTAAGGTGATCCGACGGGACTAATAAAGTCGACTTAAAAGTAACTACTTTATTCTGCACTAATTAAATTCAATCCATCGCGCGTCGGTTCAAAAGTGAAAGGTCACGTGCCATGACCCGAACCAAACGCGGTAACTTCAAAACGCCACGAATAAATTCGCGGTGCGATAAAAATATCAGCGTGACGTCACCGGCGCGTGGAATGATAAATGACGCCAAACTTTTACTACTTTCCCCGAAGCTCACCACAATATATTATAATTCGAGCGAACTGCAGCGATAAATCGCGCCGCGCCGCGTGCATCTCCGCTCTCATTCATAACCAGAGTCGGGCGACATCATTTTTGAGTTATTTTCAACATCGGTTTTGTTCAACACTGCCAGTTAAATTGAGATATACGACACGCGTATGCGTACGAGAATGTTTAGATCACTACTAATAAGGAACACGCTTTTATATTACTTACGACTAGAAATATCGTGAAGCAACGAGTCTGAGATAACAGTGAATGAGTCACAATCACATGCAAATTATCCGAGCACAAATAAATAAAGGCAATCTTGTAGCAATATAATTATGGTTGTTTCATTGAGCTGTCTGCTCTTTATCTGAAATGTCAATTAAAATCATTGGAATTACATAGATTAGCTTGACATTTAGATGCCGACTAAGTTATTCGCCGCAAGTAGTAAGGACACATTGCAACAAATCAAGTGATACGCGTAAAGCCGTTAATTGTGAAGTTAGTGGTTAGTTCCAGAACGTCGCCATGTTTAGAAAACGCGGCGTACCAACGGCCTATCATAACTCATGCATGTTCCGAGTTCGCGACACACCGCACCGCTCCGCTCCGTCCCGCATCGCTGTGCTGAGCTCCGCTCCAATATTGATGTTAATTCACTTACGTGATTTGAGAACTAACGCCTTAGATTGAGATGTTTTACACACGTTATTCCGAGCACGCTTGCATATATTGATCTATGGGGGACGTGATAAATAGTTTCAACTGTAAATTCACCCGCTACGTGTTTAACGAATTTCTTCACACCAATCATGAGCACAATTTATCTACATAATATATCCATTCCATTTACTACTTCATGAGAAAGCTTCCTTTTAATTAAGAACATAAAGATAATAAAGGCAGCTCACAACGAAAATTATTGGCATCCATCAGCTTAATCATATCTTATAGTGTAGATACTTACAACTCTAGCAAAGTGATGTTGCTGTTCTACGTCACCGTTCTACGTCACTGTTATATGTCACCGGAAAATAATAAGAATCATAAGTTAATCTTTCTAGTTAGTTGATAAACTACCGAAGTTTTGGGTGGGTCAAAAATAAGTTTTTTTTTCGATGCAACCGTAGCATCGTCTTGTTCGGTAAGCTAAGTCAAGTGTCATAATAAATAAGTTAATAATATAATAATTATGCGCATTTACTGAAACTGGAAAATAAATTTAACAATATGAGTGGCACGAAAGTTGATTAACTTACGATTCGTATTATTTTCCGGTGACATAATTATATATCAAGAACTAGTAGTATCTATACCTAAGCATTATGACGAATGTGAAAATAAGATGTTGACGAGATAAATGGGAAACAGGATATTTAACTCCAAAAATGGTCGTTCCAATTGCTCCATTCATATTAAATGTATTGTTTTTAATAAGCTAATAATCAAGAGAATTTGTATTAAAATTTGAAAATACGATACAATAAATAAATTGATTACACAAGTGCACAAGCGACACGTCTGACGTCTGGTCGCACACATCGCGTGTGTTCGCGTCGCGGTGAATCACGTCAAACGGGAGCGATCACGTGCAATCATCCGATTTGAATTGTTTCGCGTCGCGCGGTGTCGCGCGGCGTCGCATTGTGTCGCGCGAGGGAGACTCCCGCCGGAGATTTTTACCAGCGTCTTCCTTCCGTGACACTTTTATTTATGTTGAAGTTGTTGAAGATCCAATAGGGATTTCACTTCAAACGTGTTTCTGAATCAATATTCTTAGAGGGCGATGCAGCGGTGCTTCGCATTGACACACACGTTTTATTGTGTACTGTTCAGAGGTTTTGGAAATAAACAAAATGTGCGTTTTCATTACGAGAAACTATGATCTAAAAGTAATTCAACATTAATGTTTAATGGTTGTAATTACATATAATTATTCAACAATATTTTGTGGAATCGTTTTATTTAATTATAAAACAGCTGTTCAAACTAATTGATACAATTACCAAATTACAATATATTCTGTACAGTAAACAATTTATTATTTAAAATGGCATACGTTTTACAGTGAATATGAACTGGATTTTAGATATAATATCACGTAGCAAGTGTTCCGTGAGATTGCTCTGTCGCTTCTCAAAGCAGTATTATATTACAGGTAACGCAATAAATAATATAATAATTAAACCTTTGCTTCGGTATCAGCTCACAATGGGACGAGACGAGCTGACACAAGTCACAGGCGGCAGGTTAATCTGAAACTAATGTAATTACGAATAATTATTCCATATATGGAATGTGTAGCAGACTGGATATTTAATGAAATTGGTACGCTGCTCTAACCGATTTTGCAAAATAAATTGTTGTCATTTCAGTGGACTACAGATCTATACTTTCTATTTTTAAATTTATTATTTTAGACAAATCGTAATATTATGACCAATTTTAACGATATTCCTTTATTTGATCCGACCATCCGACTTATTTGATCAGACCAGATTATTGTCAGTTACCTTAGGGTGCCACCATATTGGAAAAAAAATGAAAATTATAGTTCATAAAATATTATAGATTTTGTTGTTGTTTAAAAGAGTAAAAATTCAACGAAATGAAATGAAATTCATGAAATGTTTGTTTTAGCTTATTCAACAACACATCCTCTCTTCTCTCGCGTAACACCGATCCCCGCGTCATAATCAAGTGGAAACCACGTCTTTTGTCCGTCGACGCTTATTATCAAGTGGCGCTTTTCACACCAATTAAGTGCAGGGCTCGCGGTGGTTGGGAGTGGAGGGGTGGGGGGAACGGAGAACACGGTACTATAGGCCGAGTGTAGCTTTTTGTCTTATTGTGTTTAAAGGCGTTAAGATATTCAAATCGTAATTTAACTTTGATGTTTAAAAGGGAAATGTTAAGCTATCAAGTAGGCGGTATTGTAGTCATTTTGGGCTTTATTCTATTTAAAATTTTTGAAGCTATTATTGTTTATTTGCATTATTCTAGCCAAGCTGGTACTAATTTTACTTATATCCATGACTTATGACACGTATCTGTATACATCGTAAAGTAACCATCAACACCAATTATGAGTAGGTATTCATATTTTAACCCTTAAAATCGCTCTCATAATAAAATTACTCATTTGGGGTTGCAACAACTTATACGGGAGTTAACGAAATATCAGTAATATCGGAAGATTTTCTCTGAATATGGTGGAAGAAAACTCATAAATGAGTTAAGCTCGCCATTGTACAACATATTTTATTGTTGAACTTTCATAACTTGTTTTCATGTGTACAATTAAGAATAAATAATAATTTCAATGTTCATTCATGCACCGGAGATTTTGGTTCAAAAGTTATCTAGCTATCACATTTTAGTATCGAAATCCTACCTTCCCGCTCGCTATAACTTTATCTGTAAGTGGCGCGGAAGAGCATGCTCCGTGCGGATGTGGCTTACGTTCCCCTCGCTCATATATCACACGCTCACTGAAACGAGAACAAAAACAGCTGATACAATAATTTCATCATCGAATCATTCTGATAATCCCGTGACACAACTAGATGCAAAATCCAGTTCTAAAGGACAAGGAAATATCAAATTCATTATGTTTGTCAACTTAAGTCATATTTACTATTAGCTTCGTAACACCCGCTAGCGTAACACCCGTTCCCGTGAGAAATTAACAATTAAATATAACCTTACCCGATAAATGGGCTAACGAACACTGAAAAAAAAACCAAATCGGACCAGCAGTTACTGAGATTTGCGCGTTCAAGCAAAGCAACAAACTTTTCGGCTTTATATATTAGTATAGATATAGATGTAGTTACTGTATGAATGAGCGTCTGCCTCAAAGACTGTCCTCAATAATTAATTCGTCAACAAAATGTAATTATTCGGATCGTTCATTATCAAATTCAATGTCCACCCCTAAGTGTATAATATTAAGACAACACACTCGGCTCATAGTTTAGATACAATTTCACGAGCCGCTGATTTCCACCATCAAAGATATAATTTATTTTGACACAAATAAGCCGAGATAGTCTCATAAAATTGAATTAATTACTTGCTTCAAAACAAGTACCTAAACTATTTAATTAAAAGGTCCGTAGTACTTCAGCTTCATTATGCTATTTCTAATGTAATTTACAGCGTTAATTTAAATTTATATAAGGAAAATTCGGTAATTAATTTAATTAATCCCGCTTATAATATTTTCTTGGATATTCTTGACCAAAAGCTGGAGCACTTTTTAACATTTTGTAATTTCCTACGAGAATTTTAAGTTACAAAATCTGACTTAGCTAACAGATATGTCTTCATCTATTTAGCGTTATTAATATTTTTTAAGCGATATGATTATTGTAAAAGTTAAACATAAATGGGTTCTTTCAGCATGACATTCATTTTGTATAAAACATTTTGTTGATACAAATCATTTGGTTCTTGTATTATTTTGTATCCGGAACAATGAAATGTTTTTGAAAAAAATATAATACAATTTAATTTGTATCTAACAATGTTATTTTTTATAAAACAAAGCCTTCAAACGAGTACCTAATCTCACATGTCATGAAGGACTTAACAATATTAATGGACCCAATGTCTATTCAAAGCTGATAATGAATGAAAATAAAACAATTAGTCTTGCAATACAAGCAAGAAGTACCGACACAATGTATTCACTGTACTAAGCTGAACTTTTTTGAGTAAATCTTCACTAATATATAAAAATAAAAAGTTTTGTTTGTTTGCTTGAAGGAAAACTTAGAAACTACTGGTCCGAGTTGTAAAAATTGTTTCAGTGTTATTTAGCATATTTATCGCGGAAGGCTACAGGCTACTTAATTATGAAGTTCCCACGGGAAAGGGAACCGCGCGGGTGAAGCCGCGCCCGGGAAGCTAGTATTTAATAAATGTATATAATATTTCGTATAATGCCATTACGTTCAATCGATCAATGCGCAATGTGGTCATCAGGCAATTCATTATTACCTGATGACCACATTGCGCATTGCACATTGAGCATCTAATTCCACTTCTGTATAGTATTCTCTGTGTAAGAAATAAGAATTTTCCGCACTTTATCGAGGCGGGCAGACAGCGTGGATCAAGCTGGCTTCACTTTACAGCACCCCTCTCCCGTACCCCGCTTCGCTCCGCTCCGCACAGCTCTGCAACGCGCTAGGCTTGGCCGTAACCGCATCTCTTGCGGAATGTATTGGTTGGATAACAAACTTAGCTTCGAAAGTTTTATGAGTTCAATTAATAGGTTGCAAAGATTAATTAAGATATTTAGTCACGAACGTGTAAGAATACCTAATATCATGAATCATCATCATCAGCCCGTATAACGTTAACTGTTGAATGGGCCTCCTCCGAGGGAGGGTATTTGCCATAGTCACCACGCTTGGCAGGCGGGTTCTGACCGCAGTATTATGTTGTACCTACCACACAAGGAAACGCTGCAGCCAGTTCGTTAATTTACGATTATTATAGATGATATTATAACAATCGGTACCAAAGGCTTAACGTGCTTTCCGATCATGAATCATAAATCAATGAAAAACAAATACGTATACTCCAAGTCCCGCAAAATTAAAAAAAAAACAAATTTCTAGTTTTTTATTTCAAAGTTACATAAAATGCAATAGATACTAGAAAAGAATCATCGAACAACATGCTGCTCCGGACAGATCCACCATGATCTTATTAGTAAAGGACCACCTAGTGATTTTATATTGTGGACTCCATTAAAAACTTAGCACATTTTAGACCATACAGTAAATTTATTTCCACAGCACATTTCAGCGACCATTAAACTTTACGACATGAACTTTTCAGCCGCGACAATAAAATCATTGGCGTTATTTATGCGCGCGCCATCAGCCCGGCGCGGCGCGCGGGGCCCCTACACTATGTGGATGGACATACGTATTTTGCCACGAGGCTTTTGCTTCTTTACCGTGCATAAAGGCGAGCAGAGTTCCGGCCTTACTAAATGGTTCAAAATCTACAAACTAAGCAACCTGCGAAAGAGGGCGCCCCCTGTGGGTATTGGACCTCGGCTCAGGGCGGCTTCGCGGCTCATGAGATTGAGGCATTATAACTTTTAGTTTTTAGGAGTGTTTTGTGTAACTGTTGCTCTATTTTACAATTCGCGGGCCTCTCGGACTTCGGGTCTACGAGGGCTCTTTGCAAACTTAGGGTCGGGAATGCGAGGGGGGAGGCTTCGCGTTCGTGGGCGCACTCTTCTCCCGCGTGTCGGATAGAGTGGTTTCTGTGTAATGTTGCCAGTTGCAGACGGGGCTCATTCTTCACTGTGATGTCGACTTGTAATGGTCGATAAATAGGTACTTCCCGTGGTTCTGCTTAAATTAGACTGATTTGCCTAAGCCTGTATAACTGCGCTCCGCTATTTACCCGTTGTCAATTGCATTTCACTCTATTTCGCAGGTCACGTCTCTTTAGTACCTAAAACCATCTTAATTGGTTCAGTAGTCGAAACATAACATATAAACAGACATTCATACATACCAAGACTCAGAGACAATGGTCAATATTTTGATATGTAGGTATAACATTATAGTAAAAGGCGACTAAGGGACATGGCTGATGGATGGGCAGCAGCATCTATTAGCTCAAGGTTTACATCTTACTGCGATCACCAATCCGTCTGCCAAGCGTGGTGATTATGGCAATATCCCTCAACGATCCTGGCTTGCAAAGGTCTGTTAAGAGGAGGCCCATGTTCAGCAGTGGACGTAAACGGGCTGTTGATGATGATGATGAACATTATAAACTTGCAAACAGAGACTATTTATTAGAAATATAAGAAATGCCAATACATTAAGCCGATCAAAAGAAAAAAAAACACACGTCATCTACATATTATAGTAATTTTATTTAAACCCGCGTGGGGTGAAGGGTGCGCTTATATGCAATGAGCATTTATCTCCGCGATGACAGTATGAAAGACCGTCTGCCAGGACAAAACGGCTTCTCGAAATTACTACGCGCTGAATAAGATATAAGATAATCAAGGTTTCCCCTCGGCTTCTTTACAATATACCCAGCACGATGCTTACATATTTTATTAAATTCGTTTTTGCACGTCAGCTCTAAATAATAACCGAATGTATTACATAGAATAGATCGAATTTTTTGACAAATATATTGATAATGAAGTTAACGCATTAAAGAATCTACATACAAATCACTTAGCTTTGCCGGTGTCGAAATGAACATTTCTATGCGATTGGCATATTTTATATGTACCTACCTATGTCAGTTCCGGAATGCATGTTAAATGTTAACCATAGTTTTTATTTCTATGTCCAGCAATAGAACTATTAAAAGCACATTTCGCTTCAAACCTCCGGAATTGTACATTTTTAATATCACCGCCGGAATATGACCTCTCCACGTTTAATTGCTCCTAGAAGCCCGTACATTAAGAAGCGCTGTCTGCTATTTTCATCATTTTGCGAAAACGAGCTCTTCTACTTAGTAATTAGAGTTAAAATTCGACGGCTTCACTTCACAGAGGATGCACATTTTAATCTAGACTTTGCGGTACTTTTTGCCGGGCGCAATTAGGGCCTCGCGACAAAGCGCCCAAAGAGATTTCAAAGGATTAAATGTTTCTATTACATGCACTTTTGTCAGACCTGAAATAATATCTGAGGATAAGGAAAAATACTGAAGGTTATATTCTAAGAAAAATATACTTTAAAGTTACTGTTACTTGATGACGACTATATACCAGAGTAGAACGAATATGATCTTTGAAAAAATCGAATGGACTTAGTTTTGGCTCATGAATCCAATGCACTTCAAGAGGGAATTGTTGAAATATCGTTTGATACACAGATAGAATATATTATAGCAGAATCAACTATGACGATTTAAGGTTGAAAATAGTTTCTCAAAGTCAATAGAGACGTATAACATACGTGTAATACGATTCATCTATGTATATAAAAAATGAGTCCCTCTTTCCATTGGTCACGGAATCACGCGTAAACAGGTGGACCGATTTCGCAAATAATTTTTTAGTTGTGTTTGTTATTTTCAGGAGAAGGTTCTTATGAAAGAAAAATATAAGTCCGAAAAGAAATAAAGTTTAAGAATACTAACAACCATATTAAATTTTCTAATGTAATGTAACGTGTGTTTTGAAAAATATTAACTTTTTTAATATTCGCAATTGCCGCAAATATCGTCAAAGAAGATTTAAACAAAATAAAACAGATGCTTCAGTCAGAGTTATCAAAACCAATTCGAATTCAATATTCATAGTTAAGACAAAACAACGTTTGTTACTCATAAAAATTTCACAGTTCCTTATAATTAAGTGCATTCACAAACAAAATGTACTCTGACAAAGCACACATCCAGGTGCAGAATTAAATACAGTCGTCAAGTGTGAGTCGACTCCGCCGCGAGCGAGTAATGAGCGGGTAGCTGCACTTGTTGCCGCCCACACCTACTCCTACTTGTGTAAATGTGCCAATAACAGGTGCCGATACTTCTACCATTCTTACCGACGATATTACAAGGAAGGTTGTTACGTTTACAGAGTTGCAATACCAATACAAACCGTGTCTTATAAGAATATAAAATTAAAGCTATATTAATAACTTAAAAGATATCTTCAATGCAAATCGAAAACGTAAATATTTTATTATCATTGAACTGGACACAATAAAAATACTGGCCGATGGTTATCGACTAGTTTAATGGACGAGTATTTACTAGAAGTGTCATTTTATTACTGTGTATTTTTATTGCAAACCTGACTATCAACTCAATTACGTATACTTAAGTTGAATTTGATTATCAACAGTTGATTACTCCAGGACTAGGAAATTAAACAATCAACCACCAGTGTAGCGGGCAACTGTACGGGTACAGTATCACAACATAGGATTTCAAACAAGAAGTATGGCAACGGAGTAGGGATAAGGGTATGGCTAAGGCTATGATAAACCTAGGGAATAATTGTTTGACGTGGAAATCAAACTCGCAATACTAGAGTACGACGAACTACATATCATAACTCATAAGTTCAGTTAAACCACAACTTGTTACTAAACTATTGTTTTCTCTCTTGTTCCAGGTATGTTTAAATGTTCGGGCTCATATCTGTGATACTTCCGAAAGTAATTAAGTATTATTATTTCAATCCCATTTGAGAGTGTAGTCGGAGGCTTAGCCGGTGCAACACAAACAACGTCATGTATAATATCACTATAGACTGTGTCGTACTTATACGACGACTTCATTTAAAATGATTTCCACTTTGAAGCTACGAAGCGGCCGTAGCCCAATGGCTAGGGCGTCGGACTTCTGATCTTGTGGTCGCCGGTTCGATTCCTACCCATTGCACTACCGACGTGAACCAACTTGTTA
The DNA here is from genome assembly GCA_947037095.2 of Nycteola revayana. Taxonomy (NCBI): domain Eukaryota; kingdom Metazoa; phylum Arthropoda; class Insecta; order Lepidoptera; family Nolidae; genus Nycteola; species Nycteola revayana. Next base: position 13,700,610 of record OX344859.2, on the reverse strand, counting down.
CACAAGCATTTTAGCTTAGAACAAGGGGTTAACAAGAATACTAGTAGACTGAAAACGTTCTGCTAGTAATCTCTTTAAAAAAAAATGTTTGAGACTACATAACAGTCAACCAAATGATAAAAATCAAGTCATCGATGATCGTGCAACAATGGCATAGCGTATTTCTTAGGTACAGCAGTTACATCAATTATTCTTTAACCTGATACCGCGGGAATCACAATAATATGAGTAATAAGACTTTCAAACTATACGTCTCAATCATGTCCCGAACGTAGTGTGTACACAAAAAAGTGAACTGAATTACCATCAGTGTGGGGCGAACCTCGCGCCCCCGCGGTCGATCGGTCAGCGTCGTGTTGACTCAGGACCGGTGAAATATTGACACGACTTGATTAATAACAAATAGCTCGGTATTTTTTACTTCGCCCCAAAGAAAATAAATGTGCAAACCTGCAATTCATTTAAGAAATCCTCTCCGTTGTGTGGAGGCGAGCATCGGCGTCGAATGGCAGCAATTTATTTACGATTTTAATAAAATGGCACACACGATGCGCGTCGCAGTCGGCGAGTGATCCATCACGATGTAATGCAACGCAACGCGACGCGACGCGAGTATTTGATCGCACAATATGTTACATAGCGCAGTGTGATATTCAAACACAAAACGACGACGCCACCTAAAAGCTTGTGGCATCCATTTAGTGCGCGCTATGAATATTTTAGCCGAGTTTGTTTGTTTTTAAAATTTGGTACAATTGATTTAGAAAATACATTTTTGGTTATATGAAACTAAACAAAATCAAACAGAGTAAATTATTAAAACATTCAGGCATTACGCATATATTGACTATTTTATTTTAATTACATATTTATTAAAAAACAAATTTGGAGCAATGTAGTCATCGGAATTTAAACCTTACTTTTATGCTAATTGGGTATTGCGATTTCGTAAGAAAAAATCATAAAAAAAGAGTAAAAAAATATATTTTGTACGTGCAAAAGTATAATTTCTAATATTAGTTTTTATAGTTCTTAGATACCTACTTAATAGTGTCTTACCAACTAAATCCTGCTCAGTTTTAGTACAAAACAAGATGTATAGTGTAATTTTAAATAGTGTTTCATGGACAGGGTCGTGCCCACGTGGGCCCGCAGATAATCAGCACCGCTCAGTGCGGCCATCAATAAGCGTCCCCCGTCCGCGGGGACGGAGGGTGTTCTGATTTGTAATTTGAACGCGCGACGCGTCGCGAGGGACCCCACGAGTGCACTGCGATTCAAGTGCTGGGTTCGAGGATCCGCAGTGATAGTGAGCTGATATCGACGTGATTCATAAGATGTATTCCCAAGATTTTGCATTGCTGCTTTGAGACAATAAGTCGTAGCGTGATGTTTTAATGCTTATATGTAGATGCAAGCTATAAACTGTTTGTGAATGTCGTTACCTTGAAAGGCAAAGTGCAACGTGATAAACTTTCACTTCACCCACATTCAAAACCCTCCTACAATTACTTACTCATCAATTTTAAATTAATACTTGTAATAGTCTTTGTTTGTACAAGAATAAATTTTGTCCGATGAACTTAAACTTTGAAATCCTTGTTGTTTTTTTTTAATACTTCACAAATTGCAGTAACTTTCTAAAATGTTATGTGTATGTATTTTGTAGTAATTTAATTTTGTTGGTATTGACATTAATATGTCTAAAATAAGTGACATTATAAATTATTTATCTTTTTATGGATATCGATAACAATTCCGAAAGGATCCATGTATCATCCCTTCGAAGCGCTCGTTTGGAGTGCAGATCACCGCGCTTCCCCTGTGTGCGCACGCCCTTAAAGGATATACTTTTATTGGCAGTACAGTGGACGTGATAAAATTTATTATACTGCATTTATCTTGTACCGTTTAATTTTTTTCAAACCCAGTAATTTATATTCGTAGAGCTTCGCCCGATAGCCGCATAGTTTTTGTTTCAAATAACCGCACTTTTATTTGAAATTTGTGGGTGACGATATACTTGTAGCAGCACATGCGATTTGTGCTTAATGTTGCGTTCTTTGTGTTGTTCTCATTTATCACTGTGTGTAGTAATATTTTATACTTATTGTTGATTGTGTTTTTGCTATATTACACTGGATATTAGTAGGATATTTTCAATTCCCTGTTATATTATTTAATGATGCGATTTTGCACTGTTACCCATAGTTGATGTCATAAATTGTCTCATATATACTAAGGAAATCCGTGAGTCATTGTATTGTATTACCTAGTACATAAACCAATTCTCTACGGAGCCAACGGTGGCCAATCTCTAAGGAGATCAGCTATCTGCACACGACATATTATACCTAGTGCAAGAATGTGTGCGCCAACATAGGTAGGTACACACTTTCTACTCCTATTACTCTCAAAATCCCAAGGAATGGTTGACAGATCGGGCACAGGACCGATTGCTTGACGTGCTCTCCGAGGCAAACGTGAAACACCGTCAACTTTATGATTTAGTTTAGTACTAACCAGATATTTAGAAATTTTCTAGAGTTTAGTAGAACATTTCTACTTCAGAGATAACAAGTTCGGGACCTCGGTAGTTACGGTCAAAACGGTAGAACATAAAGGTATCCAATATTGCATTGACTAAGCTTATGAATATTATTTAAGAAGCCCTCCGTCTACCTCCAAACAACAATAAAGCAAAACAGAATAATCATAATTGTTCCGGAACCAGTAACTTGTATTGTTGGTAAGTAAACACCGTTGTTTATCGAAAGAACACAAACATGTTTGTTTGTTTGTGAACTTTGCATCTTATTGTATTGGAGTTATTTGGAACGCTTAGATCAAACGACTACTACGTTTGGTATTCCATTGTACTGGTTTCTTATTGTTGAGTGAAGACTTACTGTGTTTGATTTGAGGTGACTCGGTATTTTAGGAAAGTTTCGGATTTGTGATTAATTTGTAAATTCACAAAATACGTAGTACCTATACTAAGGTAGGTTAAAAGTTCATTTTACACGTACAAAGTGCACAATTTACATTAATCCTGACTTTGCAAAATTAATGGCAATACCTATTTAAGATCGAAGTGTAGTGATTAAGTTAGTGAAAAGATTTCTGTGGAAAAATAAATGATTGCGGTTTTTTTTATAGATAGAGTGATTCAAGAGTAAAGTTTATATTTACAAAACATCAGTATTGCATTCTTGTGGAGTCGGAGCGAGTCGCTAAAACTTGTAAAACGGACGCCAATTCATCTAAGTACGATCAATCTACAGAAGAGGAAAGATTTGTATGGAAGTATGTTTGTAACGAATTGGCTCAAAAAGTAATGGACCGATTTAAAAAATTCTTTCACCATTTGAATGCTACATTATCACTGATTAATATAGGCTATATTTAATAATGAAGTTCCCACGGGAACGGGAGTTACGCGGGTGAAACCGCGCGGGGGAAGCTAGTGTTATATAAATAACATTTAATTCATGAGTGTACGAGCGTCAGCAACATGGGTAATATATTGTTTAATCACAAAGTTGATCTACCGCTAATGACTGTTAGTAATTCTAAGATCATTACAGAGCAATTACTGGGGTCCCCGGGGAAATATCTCACTATTACTTGTTTCGGTACCCCCATGTGTAGTAGTGAGGAGTCATTCAACATTACTTATATATAAAGCTGAAGACTTTGTTTGTTTGCTAGAATGCGCTAATCTCGAAAACTACTGGTCCGGTTTGGTTCTGGTCGGTTCGATCCCCACGTGGGACAAGAAATCTTTGTGTAAATTGTAAGGTTTCTATCCATGTCTGCTTGGTTGAGGAACTACCCTCCGTGCCTCTGAAAGCAAGTTATGCCGTTGTTGGTCCCAATTAATAAAACATAATTTATGTTTCCCAAGGAACAGGTAGTTCGTCGTCAGTTAGTCGTTATGTGTTACAATATAATATTCTGCCGTGATATATCTATAATGCCGTTAACTACCACTACGGGCTTGGAGGATAACGGCATTATAGATATATCACGGCAGTATTGCGGTCATCATTCTGTCTGCCAACCGTGGTGACTATGGCAAAACCCTCCCTCGGAGGGCTTATACGGGCTGCATGGCGGTGATGGTAATTATTTATTTTGTCTCACTTAATAATATATATAAGAATAAGATCTTTATCTAAATTTAATTTGGTCGCAACGTAACTATGTTGACTTGTTAATTTAAATGAATAAAACATATTTATATCAGGAAAGTATCTTACTTAATTTAATCCAATTTAAGCCTATCTCGATGTCGTCGATATAAGTCTATAAGTTGTTTGTTCGATTCTCGCGCCGCACCAAAACTGTTTGTGTGACATCAAGTTTTCCTTCCGGATCTGATTGGCATTGACTACTCTCTGCATCTCTTAAAACAAACTTACATATTCAGTAATTCTTATTCTTATTTCTTACAACATTAGGTAGGTACTGATTAAGAGATGTACAAAATATGATTTTAGAAAATTCAAATGCCAGTTTATGGCACAAGCTCAACAATTATATTTTAAAAGACCATTAGTACTTCTCCAAATTTATATTTTTCATAACTCCTAAGGTATGGAGTTATGAAAAATATAAATTTATCATAACTCCATACCTTAGGATTATTATGATGAATTTATATTTTTCATAACTCCTAAGGTATGGAGTTTAGAAAAATATAAATTTTGAGAAGTACTAATGGTCTTCTAAAATATAATTGTTGAGCTTATTTCAATACACACACGATATATTAACGATTATATATAACGATAGCGCTGCACCGTGTACCCCCTAAGTGTAGGTACTTCGAGTAACTTTCGCCAACAAAACCTATACACTTGCACCTTCCCGTTACCGGACAAGTTTAATTAAGACACAGCTGCTTATAAGAACACTTCTAACGGTCAGTACTATCGCACAGTGTATCGTAATTTCAGTGTAAATGCTAACTACACTGACTTATTGTACCGACTAGTACACAGAGCACGCGGTAATTGGCTGCAGATACACTTGTACTCAACAAAATAGTGTCGTTTTAGTATCGATACCGAGGTGTTGCTAAGTTTAATTAACCTGCTTCTACTTATTATAGGGTAGACTATTTATTTTATAGACGATTCATTCATGAGCGTCAAATTTTTAAAATTAAAAAATATCGCTGTAGTATTTTGTAGTATTTCTTCGCCGCCGAAGCCGCCGCTTTCTCTAAAATCCACGCCGTCTGCTCCCATTCAGCCTTATGAATCATATTTTCTTTAATACATTCAAAACATTAGCCTCAACACTGCAGGATATAAGTACATAGTTTTGTCTCGTATCGATTTAATTAAGCAAAGCAAGCTTAATGAATAGCACGGCCTCTTACAACAAACTAATAAAAAAATATATAATCGATACTAAATAAAGCTGAAGAAGTTTGTTTGGTTGCTTGAATGCGCTAATCTCTGGAACTATACCAATTTGAAAAAATCTTTCAATGTTAGATAGTTAGCATTTATCAAGGAAGGTTATCTTACGGAAATAGCAGTTACGCAAGTGAAACCGCACGTGGAAGTTAGTATATTCATAAACCTTACTAAGAGCTGCGTGGATTTAGCCCATATAATATATAATATGATACCTAGATCACACAATTTACTCTCAAACGCTACTCTTACAGTACATAGTCCTACATAATAAACTAAGATGTAACATTAACAGAATCCTTAACTTTAGATCTAAGAGCAGGCAACAGGACGCACCTGCACCGACACTCGCTTGACACTGAACTGCGATTGAGAGATAAACACACGACCACGATGTTTCTTCTATTAACTACGAAATACGATATTTTAGTTTCATAGTAAATGTTACTAGTTAGTAGACATAATGAAGTGTAAATATTAGTGTTGTAGTGAGCCTGAGGCCGATCGCACTAATTAGCATATTATTATGATTCCACAGAGTTGAAGCGCAGGGAACAATAACAAATAGCATTGTTATTAGTTGCGTAGTCGGTACGTAATAGCTTTAAATTATAAATCTTACTAGCTTTTCGCACCCGGTTTCACCCGCTTACCTACCGTTCCCGTGAGAATTTCGTAAAAAAATATAGCCTATATAGTCTTCCTCGATAAATGGGCAATAAATGATGAAATTATTTTTCAAATCGGACCAAAAGTTCTGAAATTAGCGCATTCAAGCAAACAGACAACGTCTTCAGCTTTATATATTAGTATAGATAACTTATAGTTCACTGTTCAGGCGTTCCAGCCGTAAAGAGTTTTAGAGTTCGTGATTCGATTTTGAACTACTGTGAAACCAATCCGTAAAATACTTGTATTTTTATATTGTTTGCAAACCGCATGCAATTTTTCAATAAGTTGTTCAATAAATACAAACGCAACAAAAAAAACATTTAAATTGGTCAACTCGTTTACGAGTTATTCGAATACATTTTTGTGTAAAATAAGATTGTGAAGCTAAATTTACTTGACTGAATCTCCGTTACTCGTTTAGTACATTTACTTTTTATATTATTATTAACTTAAGTGGAATTCGGTTTTATTATATTTTTATGTTTATACCTATCAAACCACTGTTATTGTTGATATTCAAATTTTATAATGCCCCGTCGGCTCCTATACTGACATTAGTGAATGACCGCAGGAAGGAGCCTTCGGCCTTATAAAGTACTTCCTGATTAACGTAACGAACAACAAATTAATGAGCACTTTCCGTAAGGCCGGTAATGCGATTGACGTCCACCACTTGTTCCCGGGATGTTTACCGCTCTGTTGTCCTGACCGTGGTTCAATGAGGTTAACTGTGTCAAATGTAAAATTATTATAATACTTAAACTGCATAGTTATTCGTATTGTATTGCTGCTTCGTTAAAATTGTTCGTAACTTCATATTTTATACCTAAAAAGGTAAGCTAGAGTTCTAACTGCCTGTTTATCTGATGTTAACTTCTATGCCAGAATACGAAAACGAAGAACTAAAATCCATACATAATATAATACACTAGCTTCCCGCGTAACTCTTGTTCCCGTGGGTACTATACATAATTAAATATAGCCTATGTCATTCAGGGATAGAGTTTCCCAACAGTTCCCAACGATGAAATATTTTTTCAACTCGGTCTAGTAGGAAAATAAATCTTTCGTCTTGATTATATTACTAGCTTCCCGCGCGCGGTTTCACAAGCGTAGCTCCCGTGCCCATGAGAACTTTGTAATAAAATATAGCCTATAACCTTCCTCGATAAATGGACTATCCAACACTGAAAGATTTTTTGAAATCGGACCAGTAATTCCTGAGATAAGCGCGTTTAAACAAACAAACAAACTCTGCAGCTTTATAATATTAGTATAGATGTAAGATAAAAATACAAAGAGTATATCTAAGTAATTATTGCTGCTACGCAGCTACGTAATAACGTCGATTTTTTTCGTAGCGCGTAGCAAATTAATCGCACTATAATAGTCGCACAGTAGTTTAAGTACCTACAAAAAGGCTTCAATACTTAATCATTATTCTATGATATTTTTTTCTACAACACTTACATCTGAAACGGGGTGTTCTCATAATATATTACGAGTACTTACCTAGTATTACACATCATATTATAACGTCACATCTACGCGAATTCGCGGAAACATTTTAATATTCAAAGACGTGATTTACGACTCGTCGCGTTGCGTTGCGTCACATATTACGACGTGTTGAGGTCGCACCGCATCTCATCTGTTTTTATTGTCATTATATCATAAGTCTCGTCTCAGGCCTGGTCGAGGTCTCAGGATCGATTCAGGCACTTAGAAATTGACTGTGGTGATTATGTCCAGCAGCGCACAGTGATAAAATTATTGATATTTAATTGTATTTAATCCTATTTTCATAAAAAAACAATAACCCTAGAGCAGAAAACTCTCTTTCTATAAATTATAAGAAATTTCAGAACCAAGTTTGAATTACTTTGATCTCTCTCTTGCGGTTATAGAAACTTACAGATTTTACATATTATTATGTTGTCTCAATCTCATAATACCATACAGTTCAATTAAAGTGTCTATTCGCTTTTTATTGAAAATTCTCTTACGGAACAACCGTTATATCACAATTATTCGTAAATTAAATATAACACAACAATATGTTTAGCTGCGGTTTGGTCTATGTTTTCTATACCGACCATCAATCTCAATTTTGTGGAATGATACACATAAAATAAAAATCCACTTAAAACAGTTGTTACCAAAAAACCTATTCATAGTAAAGTAAACCATTATGTATCTCCGTCCCGAGTGTGATGCACTTAATGAATATCACCCGGTATCAGTGAGTCGGATCACCTGCCTAATACATATTTGATGATCACATTAACAACTCGCGACACGCAACAGATGAACGGCTATCACAACTTATAACACTTTCATGAAACTCTATTCTTATGATTAGTGCACCGTGTCTCACATGTTAAGTGTTTCGTCGGTGTATGAACACTAATGACGGCGTCATCATCATTACGACCCACGCGTCGGAATACGTTTGATACAACACTTTAATAGATGTGGTTTATTTTCTTGTTGTGTTCCCGACCAATACTGTTTAATGTTCCAGCATAGTGACAGATTGTAGTAATAATTTAAAAAACTTGTGATATGGAAAGAAACACAGTACTGTTTATAGCTACATATTTCTTACAAACATTATAGTTGATATAAACTAATATTAACAATAACAGTATAATTTAAAACCATTGTTATCTGCAGGTTTAATCTGCACCAGCTGTTGTTATGATTACCTACCAGGTAGCAGTCTCAGTAGATAACTGTTTGTTTGTCGCTATTGCGCCAGCATGTAACAATACGAATCGTACGTTACTCAATACAATTTGTCTCGTTAACTCGCTTCCACGTCGCCCTTACGAAACGAACGCTGGCACATTTGAGTACACGTTTAGACAGTAGTAAGGGACACACACTCGAGGTGTAAACAAAGCTAACTAGAGGACAGAACGAGCTGATTAACGCCGAGCGCCGACCGCCCGATCATATCCGTCTAATGAATTCACTACGCGCTGCTAACTCGCGCTATTTCAATTACTGGCGCACCTCACACCACCTACCCGCAGCGGAACACGTCCAACGCCACCTTTGAAAGGTAATTGCAGAGAGCTACGTGCACTCGCCAGGTAATGGATACTAAACAAGTATAGAGACACGGCGCTCGGCGATAGTGTGGGATAGGTGTCTGCATTCTCAATTAGACAATTCTAGGTTCAGGGGTCTCGCCTGAGTCTCCGTAGGTGGAGGATATCCATATTGTTGCTGAATAGGTCGGGGCCTATAATTGGTGTATTGTCATGTAGAACCCATCCGGAGGCGTATCGTCTCAGTCGCACGCACGTCTTACCGAAACATAATCACGTTAATCCGAGGTTCCGTAAACTTGGAGCCGGGAAATTACACTTCATCTAACACATTTATTGAGCGATACCTATATTTACAGAGCGACGTAATAATATATGTGTGACATACAAAAATATATGTGTAGGAGATACTGATCAATTTTTTTTTTTTTTGGATTGACCTACGTTATAGAAGAAGTACCAAAAGCCTCGAATACGGCTTTTGGTACTTCACCGGGCATAAAGGCGAGCAGAGCTCCTTACTTAATAAATGGTGTAAAAAAATGATCACTGAGACTCATTTGATTTGATTCACATAAAAAAAAGCAATTCCTTTTATATTTAATACGTATCTAATTTAATTCGATGATATTTCTGAAGAAACTGACGCTGTTTATCGTAGCCTAAAGAACGTCGTTAGTGTGAGAAAATCCAATAAAAACAAAAGGAGCTATCTGATTGGCTGCAGTCTTAAGATCCGGGTTAATGAGATGTTAAAGCGCCGTATAATGCTGTTACAGACTCTCAGCGGGTCGGTAATTTGCCGGTAACAAGTTCCGGCGCAATACTCTCCTACTTCCACTTGTCTATACTCCTCGAATTAGCTTTGAACTGTTCATAATCTGATGAGATTTACTACCTAAACGAATGTACTAAGTAAACGAATACCGGTGGCGATTGATGTGGAAAAAATTCCACTGATATTAGATTTTAAATCTTTACCATCACCTCATAATAATGTAGATGTTACATGTTTAACTTTATAAACATGAAAAGCGGTCGTCTTAAAATGCTTTATGCATTAAGTGAGAAATTAAAAATTTTACGAAACAGCCGCAATTACAATCAACTTGATAAATTTTTAGAATGAATTCATTGATTTTTTTAGGTTATTATAATAAACAACGGTTTGCGAAATTAAACATTATTCATCCACAAAAGATCAGTATTTACTATAAAATAATATGTATAAGAAAAATATTTTAACTATATTTGCTTCCACCGTGAAATTTCAAGCAGCTCTAGTCAGTGTCACACTCGACGGGTGTCAACTTATCCTAAAATGATGTAATATAACGTGAAATGTTTACTGAGAGTGGATCATTATGACGCGAGAGTTCGGAAAATGTCGCGACACCTGATGCGATTGTCTGGAGTGGCAGCCCTGCGTCGGGCACCTAATGCAGGGCTGCCAACGCTACGATAAAATATATTTGACCTGAAATTCTACAATGTTTATAATATTAACATTTAGTTATGCTCAAGTTTAATAAAATAAAATAAATATCATTTTTATTTACGTAAACCAATTACAGGCACTTGTAAATCGTCAAACACTATTTGAAAATTAATTATTATTTATCTTAAATTTCATTTGTTGTTTATTTATAAACCTATTCAAATTACTTATTTATAATTAAATTCTATTCTATTCTACTTAAAGTTAGGTAGTTAGTCTCTGTTTTAACTGTTTAACATTATGCCTAACTTTTGATACGGGCATGTTTAGTTTTAATGTATTTAAAAAGTTTTATTTTTAAGAATTAAAGACAGTCCTGTAAATGGACTTTTATTTAAGAATATTACGAAACAACATCCAAACTAATTTACAAATAAATATACCAACTATAAAACCGACTTTATCATTAGAATGTTAATATAATAGGATCTGGGAGTAGAAAGGCTGTATTCTATGTAAAGGTTTTTTTTTTTTTTTTTTATTGTTTTCTTGATTGCGTTTGACCCTAGTCTTGCCTGATGGTAAGCACAGACAGGGTCCTAGATGGAACACGCAATTCAAGTAGACACCCTTTCGGGCTCTGGCTCTCACATACTCACTACGAAACACAGTAAAACTGTTTGGCGCAGGCCTTACATGTGAGGGTGGTTGCTATCCAGGCGGATAATTAAATCCTACCATCAAGCGTGCTGGGTTTTGTCGACTTTTACGCCACGCGTTTTTTCCCAACGTGCGGGGAGGAAGTATTTTATTCTTAGCCGTCCTCCCACGGACAAAAGGATCCCTTTATAACAGGAGCTATAGCGGGTGAAGCCACACGGGAATACAAGTCATCTTAAAAATAATTGTAACAACCCTAGAGTAACGTATTTAACACGACGCAGAACGACGCGGCGCGGTGCGACGCGGCGCGACGCGACACTAACCTCGTTAGCACGACTCGCTCCGTACTTCTCTCCAGATGACATTTAATTCGGCGTATACCCACCTATACCCTATACCCCCCTGTATACCGACACAGGTCAGCTTTCGCTTTTCGCTACGTTTCAAGGTGAAATTAAATATCAAAATGAAAAATATTTTTTTCCGTTTTAAGCGCGCGTCTCTTCGCTTTTTAACGTTTTGGCGGAAATATTATTTGATGTTTAAATGGAATAATATAATGGAATAATTTATATACAGATGTATGGTTAATTAACATTGTTATGGAAAGTATAATATCCGTAATCACATGGATGGGAACCTCACATTCTTCTGGTATCCTATGTTAAACTTAGGTATTAATTGGTATCTATATTCAACCCGGCCTACGCTTTTATATGACTATACTGTCTTATGTCTGTGCAAATGTTGCTTCATAAAATTTATATATCGATGCCTGATTGTTCAAGAAATAACAGAAAAAAAAACCCAACTTATTAACTTTTTTTTTTCTCTTTCCTGATATAACAAAACAATATTTTATGTAGTAACCCTGGCCTGTGCTCAGACCCATAACCAAATCAATCATTCTTACAGTTTGCTATTAAACCAGACATCAATATACAAGAACAATTAGTTATTAGTCCGTCACCCGGAGCTGTCCGCCTACGTATGTACTTCCACACTACAATTATAAATACGATGATACGAAACCGACGTATCCATTCTTAAGTAGCCAACTGCGAGACAACTGTAGCAAATTATCTTCTAAATTGAACCGTATATCGTAGTAATAGAATACCATACTAAAATGATGTCAGTAGTAGATTAGTCATTTAAGTACTAGTATAGTTGAATAATTCCATCATACTGCCCCGTGTGGCTCACCACAGAAACCAATACATACGTAGAATACAGAATACAGTGGATCATCATTCGATGTAGATATACTATTTGAAGTGTATTTTAAATATATTTACGTTTCTTTTCAGGTACGTTCAGTTTTGCTGCGAAAAAAAGTCGATTACTAGTTATATCTATGTAAGTCACTTAGTTATAACAAGTTGGTTACAAAAACAGGGTCTTCGGCAGAATTTGTGATGCGGCTACAGACAGGTTCAATATTTACAGTTAAATAACAAATCGTCCGTATAATTGTTGTCCCTAGTGTTTTTTTCACTATAAATAAATTCTGTATATACATGTTAGCCGAAGTGCGGCTACACCTAGTTTTAGCCGGCTACAACTAGGTGCAGTCGGCCACATGCGTTTATAAGTCCCTGTTCGACTCCATTGGTTTAGGTTTAGGTTATTTTTTTTTTTTAACCACCCCAACACCTTTTTGTCCCTTATTGTTTGATTTAGAGTTAACTTAGAGGAACTTATAGGAACTTATTAAGGTTGACCTAAGTTTAACCGCAAGTTGTCGGCTGCACCTAGTTGTAGCCGGCTAAAACTAGGTGTAGCCGCACTTCGGCTATTAGCCGTAACATATATATAAATGTGAGACAACTGATAGCCACTGAGGGCGAGATTGCTACTTTGACCAAGCAGGCAACAAGGCTGCGAACGATACCTCACACATATGATGTTAATATGATACACTTACATTTTGATAGGTGCTTGCACTTGGTTATTAAAAACTAGCTACACGCGCGCGGTTTCACCCGCGTAACTACCGTTCTCGTGGTAACTTCATAATTAAATATAGCCTATGTTCACCGGAGATAGTGTAGCTTCCCAACAGTTTCAAATCGGTCAAGTAGTTTCGGAGCCTATTCAATGCAAACAAAAAAACAATCAAATCTTTCCACTTTATAATATTAGTGTAGATAAAGTTGGTTTGTGCGTAAAATTGACAATTCTCACATTTTACTTACTTTATCAGCCTGTTTGCGTCCACTGTTGAACGTGGGCCTCTTCTTAACGGACCGTGCCAAGCCAGGGTCAGGGATATTGCCATAATCACCACGCTTGGTAAGCGGGCTGGTGAGCGCAGTAAGATTAAAAGGTACCTTTAGCTGATCAATGCTGCTGCTCATCCATCGGTATGAATGTCCCTTTATTGCTCCATTACGATAACCATATCACGACGTGGGGTGGGGAGTGGGGTATTCTAAACCGGACATCACGCGGATAATTTTAATTCTTACATAATTTAGTTCAATTTAAGACAGGTGTAATACTATTATGATAGTTCAGTACTGTGGTTGGGTAAGCGTCAATATAACAAGTACAGTGCGGTTAATCTCGCTGTTTACGAGAGAGGGCGGTGTTATAACTAACGTAGATTACTTTATAGCAGGAGGTATAACTTTATGATGTGGTTCACAGCTTTTTATGGAGATAAATCTTAGACATTATAACAGTGCTGCGGTGACGGGTGCAGCCTAGATTGTTTCATATACGAGAATATTGGATGTAGTGTGACATTCATATCTATACTAGCTATATATTATTATCATTATCGATCCGTTTAACGTCCATTGCTCCTGCATTACCGGCCTCTCTCGAAAGAGGTATAGCTATAGTTTGGCTATGTATGCCTTTTATATTTCCCCTATTTCTATATATACACGGGAGATGAAGCAGTCGCCCTGGCCGAAGTCGGTGGGATCATCATCATCATTTCTATGTCAACCATAATGCCCCATTCAATTCGCGTATTTAACATTAACATAAAATACTTATACTCGGCATTCAGTCGCGGAGAATTCATTTTAAAGATAAAAAATAATTTTAATAATGATACTTTATTTAATTCTCTCGGTCTTATTACGCTATTCCTTGACCAAGTTGTATGTCCTATTGTTATTTTAAGATATTATATATATAATTCCACGGCTAGTATCATTTCCCTGCCCTGTTCTCATTATTTGGGGTCGTCGCAATATGTCATGCTCTTCCATTTTTCACTATCACACGTCTCTTCCATACTCACGCCTTTCTTACATATGTCTTTCCTTCTTTTTTTGACACTTAATATTAAATTTATGGAATATGTATATGGATGGTCTTTAAATTGTGTTTTAAATATTTTAACATAATTATAATGTTGAAAAATATACGAATGTCAGACAAATCGATTAAGTATTATCCACTATATCGCATTGTTAAAACCTATTGAAACAAAACAAATGGTCTTGAATATGGAGCAGATATTCATCGTGCACCTTGTTCTCAAAAGCTTTTCTGCAAAACCTACTATATTGATAGTACAACCTATAGATACCGCTAAATGTCATAGTCACCACGCTTGCCAGGCGGGTTGGTGACCGCAGTATTATGTTGTACCACACAAGGAAACTCTGCTGCCCGTTCCTTGATATACTATAGATGATATAATAACAATCGGGACCAACGGCTTAACGTGCTTTCCGAGGCACGGAGGGTAGACCCTCAAACAACCAGACACAAAGAATTTACACAAAGATTTCTTGTCCGCCGTGGGAATCGAGCCCACGACCTCCGAGATTTAAAGCGAGCCAAATACCGCTACGCTACGGAGGCTGTCATTATAGCACGCAGATATTTTTGAAAATATCTATTTGTAAAACTACTTCAGAAATAACAACATTTTAAATATTGCAAAAACAAAAACCGAATTTTGTTACCCAATAACATTAATTTAAAATAAAAAAGCAATATAAATAAAATGACAGACAAATGATAACAATCATGTATGTGCAGTTCAATAATTATACAATTTACAACGTTGGGACAGTGTTGTGCGTAATGTCAAATTAATTGTGATTACAAAAGCAAGTGCAATGAAATGCGCAGTTCAATGTATGAGGAATAAATTCCCGCTCCGAGCAATTAATAGTGTTTACATTAGCAATAAATATCGCCGTTCCGGGAATAGTTACGTTTAAATCGATGTTATGTATTTACTGATTAACTGGGAAGACAAATATGTTTATTTATTTTTGTAAACTTGAATCAAAAAGCTAACGAAAATAAGTTTATTACAGTAATGTTTTAAACGATACAGATAAAATAAATCGTATTTATGTACTGATGATCTACAACCGTAGGAATATACAATAGGCATGAGGACTAAAAAAATCTATTTAGTCCGTCAGTTAGATTACCAAAAAATATTGGACACGTATTTTTTTTTCGTTCCTCAAACAAAAAATGACGAAGATACAGCGCGTTGAAATTTTGTGTGACGTCACTATTAGGTACAATTTTACCTAATAGTGACGTCACAAGCCCCACTCTCCTGAACTTTATAGTTTGTTTTTGCTCTGAATCTTTGTAATTTTTTATTGATTTGATAAATAAAAAATACGTGTCCAATATTTTTTAGTAATCTAACTGACGGACTAAATAGATTTTTTTAGTCCTCATGCCCATTGCCGAACTATAGATGAAAAGATTTAAAATTCTTACTTGTTTTACTTAGTCTTACTAACTTAAAAAAAGCAATTGTTATGTTTTATAAAAGATACATTAAAATCTGTTTGACATTTCGGAGGTTTTTTTTTTTTTTTTTTTTTCTACATATAGGCTTACGTTTGACCATAATCTCGCTTGATGGAAGGCGAAGATAAGGCCTAAGATGATACAAGCTTGCCTAGAAAGTGTCTGTTCACTTTAGCCTTAAAGATGTCCAGATTATAGCGTTCCGGAAAAACTGACGCCGGCAGAGAATTCCACTCCTTCCTTCCTTCTACTTCCTTCTACTTCGTGCGTATTGAAGGAATGTCTACAACAAAAGGGTGAAACCGCTCGCCGCGCCTAGTCGTCCGGTGATGGAAGGGTGAAGGGGGTATCAGGTTATGTAGAACCTCCGCACACTCCCCGAAATGCAACCGATAAAAAACTGATAGGCAGGCCACTCGTCTACGGTGTTCGAGGCTCTGAAGACTTGCCTCCACCAGTGAGTTATTGCCTATGACTCTCTTCGCTCGGCGCTCCAATGAGTCCAGAGCATCCAGCTGATATCCAGCAGACCCATCCCAAAGATGAGAACAGTATTCCATTGAGGAGCGAACTTGAGCTCTGTAAAGACTTAAGAGCTGCTCCGATGTGAAGTACCGCCTCACCTTGGAGAGAATGCCAAGTTTTTTGGCTGCAGTGTTTGCAATGGACTCGATGTAGTGACCGAAGTTTAGATTAGAAGAGAGGTCAAGCCCTAGGAGCTCAAGATGGTCGCTGATCGGAACGGAGACATTCCGGAAAGTCGGAGTCAGTTGGAATGGACTCCGTTTCGCCGAAAAAAGACACGCCTGTGTTTTTGAGGGGTTAAACCCAACCAGGTTTGCATTACCCCATAAGGAGACAGCCTCCAAGATCGAGTTCACCCCTCAATCATCGACTCCCTGAACGACTGGACCATTGACCCAGACTTCGCATCAGACAAGTATCTCACCGAGACTGTGCTGTCGTCTGCATACCCAAAGATACCGGGAGTAACTAGCAGGTCGTTTATGTGCAGCAAAAAAAGAGTCGCGGAGAGAACAGATCCCTGAGGGACACCGGCATTAATACCAAGAAGATCGGACGAGGCGCCATCAATGACAACTCGAATCGACCTCCCCTCAAGAAATCCTGAATCCAGGTACAAAGTACGGGAGCAATACCGTAAACCGGAAGCTTACCAATGAGACTTGCGTGCCAAACCCTGTCAAAAGCCTTAGAGATATCAAGAGACACGGCAAGAGCCTCACCGTGTCTCTCAATGGCTTCGCTCCAGAAGTGAGTAGCATATACAAGAAGATCCCCAGTAGACCGGCCTCGACGGAATCCGAATTGACGGTCACTGAGGAGGTCGTTGTCTTCCAGGTATGCCAGGAGACGGTTGTTTAAAACACGCTCCATAACCTTACAGAGTATGGACCTTACAGAGGTTATTTGTTTTGTATAAAAGCAATTACAAACAAAAGATAACGTCTATTTAACTTGATTCCCTCACGCGGTTCCACCCGCGTAGCTCCCGTTCCCATGGAAACTTCACTTTTAAACCCAACGGTGAAATATTTTTTCAAATCGGTCATGTAGTTTCGGAGCCTATTTCATAAAACAAACAAACTAACAACAAAAAATTTCCTCTTTTTAATATTAGTATAGATGTAATATTTTAAAAAATAAAGTTATCAACTCCATAACATAAAACATGCACTCCATAATAAAAAGGACGTCACGACACGTGACACACCGACACACAGCGAAACACATCTCATATGAAACTGAACCAATTTAAAGTTAAAATAACAAGACGCTCGTTACCTCGATTCTCGTCCAATTACACTTTATGAGATATTAGCCACAGACGAACAGACAGATTTACAGCTCATATAAACTGCTACATTTGTGCAACTAAGTTTAGAACTTGACGCCTAACTTCGATGACCGAACCAAGCTACAATTAATTCTGAATTTAATAGCTACGGTGATAAGATATATTGTTGGCATTGTAGTTAAAGTTGTGGCTCTTAGTACGTTATGGTTTATGATTTCACATACACTAAGTATTTAAAAATATATTGTGGTACTATAATGCACTGTGTATGACTGCACCACCGGGGACACAGTGGTGACGGTAGTTGCTACTGAGACCTGGTGCTCTGGGTTCGATTCCCACCCAGGACAATGATTTGAGTTAACCACAGGTAGTTGTTCCGAGTCTATGAACTAAGTGTTTGTAAAGTCCCCCGCGACATAAGGATCAATTAACCAAATGCGGGAGTTGTCTTTAAAATGATGTAGCAATCTTGCATTTTTTTATTAACAATACCTCTTTATTAAGGTATGTTAGTTTAAAGAAATAATTTTAATAAAAATATTTGACCATCAAAAGTAAAATGAATGATACTATTTGTTTTAAATTGTGTTATTTTTTAAGCAGAGAGGTCTTAACTACTTGGTGTGCTGTATACGTTTATGAGTTTCCTGGTAATCACTTGTCATAGATAGTGCTATATAAAAGCGTATAATAAATGAAACATCTTCACGTAGTTATTGACATGCAATTACATAATTAAATTAAAACAAAATGTTATTTTTACAAACCTAATTTACTCTTCGTTAATAGATAGTGGGATTACTATACTATTAACTAGTTGCTAGTTATGACGTCAGACTCCGTGAACGCACGTACACTAATATATGTCTAGAACTTTTTTAGGTTGTCCAGTATTTTCGTATAAGTTTGTCTAGCGCACTAGACCGGCGGCGGCGGGCGCGGCGCTAATTAAGTAATCGCGTAGCGCCGTAGAATTGAAGTAAGCACGTAGCGGCGTAGCGCGTAGCACCAGCTACGAGTGGGCATCGGTATTCATGACACGGCCGCTGACTTTGATATCTGCCGACTGCGGATATTGCCGCCCGTCGCCGACGAGTGCCGCCCGCTGCAAGCCAAAGCGATCGCAGTTAATACCGAGAAACTATTGGGGATAGGCGACGGTGTCTCGATAAAGTAATTTAAGAATTATACCTCAAAATAAATATTGAATTCAAGTGATATTAATTTCATCATCCTTAAATACTTAAGATTTAACATTTTAAAGTTTAATTCATATTCGTTGTGAATACCCGTAGATATGTATAATGTGCAACCGTACAAACGTAATATTTTGTACGTCAGATTCCGGTTGTAGAAAACTGCCAATTTTATATAAAAGACTATTTTAGGAATTTTCATAAATTATTTATAGGTAGTTAACTTAAGTAAAAAGTAAGTTAATCCATATAATATTAGAAAAGGTCAATATTTCAAATCATTGACAACATAATTGTATCAGTTGTATGTACGATATTGCCGTTAGCTTGTCGCTTCCGAATAATATAAAAAAGGAAATATGTATGAAAACATGTTCATTATTCATTGACGCCATCCACGCGTGTATCAATGAAATATTGATTCCATTCAATATGAAAAGTAGGTCGTCACGGAACATATTATATTTCTTGAACGAAATTGAGTTATACGTCTGTTCATAACATTCGAATAAATTATATTGTCGATCTGCTGATGAGCTCATCATTCATCCTAATAATGATATTCGTATAAGTCGGATGTATATTACTCAATCAAACTAATACTGTTCAACTGATTTAAATTTAATTAGGCATAGACATCTTTTGAAATATAGATATTAAATAAAAGTTTCACTTATACAAAATAACACTATTTTATGGGTAAAACCACGGAGCACGACGAGTTCATAAGCCTATAATTTTTAGACGGTATCTGAAGCATGTCGTACGATAATCAAAGTCATATTTCGTGTCCCCTCCGACTGAAGTATTGCGGAACATTTAGACTTTCATGAAATTACACCAACGAAATAACGTGACATTAGCATTTCATGGATCAGTCCGGTGGCTCTAAAACTTTTTTCCCGACACTTAACAGTGTTATGAAATCTACCATTATGTTGAACCTGAGTGAGTGAATATCTAGTTTTACACCAACTATAGGTACGACAGTAAGCTCGCACTTAATATTATAATATTATGTAGTTCATATAGCTGAAAAAAACGAAATACAAAATCCTCTACTAGAAAAGATTACACAATACGATAATTTTTCAATCGTTGAATAAAACAATAAGAGTACAAAATTTTAAATTTTGACAGATTTTGTACGAAGATTCTGTCAAAATACAAATATATTCCTTCGATATTTTTAATCTACAGATTGAGAAGTATGCCATAAATATGGTGTTGTATAATAAAAATATGTGTTTTATATGAGATATTAGTTATGTACCAACTCTACCACAATTCATCTATTAATAATGATAGAGCTCTCCATTAGCATACTAACATTGCGCTAGAAACTTTGTACTCACACAACCTTTGTATTATAACTACAGAAAATTAAGTAAGTATAAAAAATACTTTTTTTATTCATAATAAATAAATTTGAAACTATAGGGACGCACTCAAATATTAGCACAATATTTTACCTACATCAGCCCAGCTGCTTACACAAAACCAACACAAAACAAAAAAAAGTTTATTAATGTACCTGGACACTTAAGTGGAGACTTATAAATTGACTTCACCAGCAGGACTCAAATCCGCATCTTAGGCATTACCATTAGGTAATGCCTAAGATGCGGATTTGAGTCAACCATTCGGTCATCAAGCATCAACCATTCGGTTTGGAATTCGGCAGATCCCAACCGGTCTTCGAAATGTATCAATCTCTTTATCATGTGTCTAAGGCAAGTTAGGTATTTAAGTATAAAACAAAAAACCTCTGCATAATAAGTGTGATAAAACTTTGAGGTTTTTGTTTGGGAACGACAAAGGAGGGTATTCTTTAGTATCGTCTGGTCGGTATCAGATCGCTCGCGCTCGTAAAGCGTGGTGACGTGTCACTAGCGGCCCTCCCCGGACTTTGCGCCACTGCGATGTCAAACAGACCAACACAAAATATACATATAAATATAAATACAAAATTTATTTGCCTTATTCCGAACTCGCATCTTGGGTATTGACTAAAAATGAGTTTTTTTTATTGTATTTAGCATGTAGATGGATGTTGGTCTTTTGATCAACGGAAGATTTTTTATTGAATCTTTATAAGAAAAGAATACAGCATAAAATCTTAATATAGTCTAAAACAAAAAATATATATATTTAAACACTTTTTTTTAACGTTTTTCTCTTTTCCCATCTACTATTTATAGTCATGATTAAAGATGGGTCCAATAAATTAAGAAAAGAAAAACGCTATAAAATACGTCTTCCGCACGACGCGGCGACGTCCACACGCGGGGGCCCAGTAGTTCTCTTCGTAGGGCATTTCAAAGGTATAGCGATAATTACGAATACATAGAAAATCCGCAAAACCGATTCAGCATTCATCTGAGTATGTATTCTTGTTAAATATATATTTTTATAGTACTTTTAGACACTACTCTCGCATGGGCATTAAATTTGAAATTATTTTGTAAAAAAAATTAAAAACAAATCGTGTCTAATATTTTATATAAAATATTTAAACCAATAAATAATTTAAACCAAAACTTGAAGTTATTGAGATACATATATATATCTTATCTCAATAACTTCAAGTTTTGGTTTAAAAAGGAAAGCTCCCTCCAATCCGAGTCGCCTTACTGTGAGAAAAAGAACCTTCGGTTACTTCCTCTCGGGTCAGTAGTAAATAAGGCCTCTCATTGAAGCCCTCCCCATGCCGGTCACGCGCCGGATCAGCGCTGCAACGGGAAATACAGGAAACATCTTTACTTATGTACCGTCATAGTAAGTGGATAAAGTAAATATACTTCTGCTCAAATGACGGGTAGCTGTTTAATATTAAGATTAATTATACTCTTGATGGGCAGCTGAGTGTCCAGATCCTGTAAGAAAATGTATATAAGTATACTTTTAGAGGATCTAGATACGCAGCTTAGCAATCTACATCCCGAAAATGTTCGTGTTTATTCATTGGGACACATTGAAATCTTTTAAATAATGTTCCGATAGTAACGTCCTATTTGATTCGTTCTATGTCATTTATATCATAAAATTTCCGAGTTGTTAAAAGGGACGAAGGTTGTCCTTTACGACTTATTTTTTAAGAAATAATATTGTTAGTGTTTTTTAAAAAACTACTGTTCTTGTCGTGTTGGATGTTCTAAGATTTTCTTACATCGCACATATACATTTTGGCCTTTCATTTTAATTTATACAGATGTGTGTTTTACTTACAATAGGTATATTTTAAAATGCGCATTGAAATAGATATTACGGTATTAATTTGTTTAGTACCAACTATTCCCATCTCACATACAAATAATTGTCCGAGTCAATATTACATTCCCAACAATGTAACTAACGTTTTCAATATTAAGTGCAGCACGCGCATGTCATCGCGTTTGAGTCATAGACATTATCATTACCGCTCGTCCCCAACGACGAATAATTCATTCGCCACCTTCGGGAAACGTTACATTCAAACGACAAGTAGCAACTATGACTTTACAAAACATTTATTTATTTATTTCAATTATTGACCACAAATACTAATAATAATAACTTAGACCTTAGTTATCAAGACTATTAATTCAATAACAAGATCCTATTATCACATTTAACCAGTTAATTGAACCGAACTTGATATGCAATTGCCTCTAAATGGATATTTGATTGGAAAATCAGATTTGGTTTGAACATAATAGGTGCCTACGTGTTTCTTCATCATCATGACCATATAACATCTACTGCTGAACTGAATATAAATATAGCATAGTCTCTACGCTTGACAGGCAGGTTGGTAGCCGCAATTGTGTTGTTACACACAGGAAATCGCTCTTGTCCGTTCCCTGGTATGCGAATGTTATACATGATGTTACATTAATCGAAATCAATGGCTTACCGTGTATTTCGAGACATAAAGGATAGTTCCTTAACCAATTAGATTCCGAAATAAATGTTACACAAAGAATTCATGTATAGCGTAGAGATCGAAGGCAAGTCTTTTACCGCTGCGACACGGAGGTTGACATTATATTACGTGTTTGTGTTCAGAAAATGTCACAAAACCGTTCATCAGGCTGTTGGCTCAATTTAGCCAAACAATGAATAGCGGCGAAGGTAAATAAGTAACAACGCGACATAATGGGCCGATATCACGGCGTTGCGTGTAAATAGCTTGGACATGTTATATGTTGTCGCCGCTAACTGCGAACAGACTGGCCGATAGCTCGTCTTGTTAACAAATATCATGAGTCAGTACCACAGTCAGTACTCAGAACAGACAGACCTATCAAACTATATTAGAACTAGAATTAGTCGTCTGCGCATAATGTATTGTGTGCACTGTAATGTGCCCTTCATCATCATCATCAGCCCGTATTACGTCCACTGCTGAACATGGGCCTCCTCCCGAGGGAGGGTATTGCCATAGTCACCACGCTTGGCAGGCGGGTTGGTGACCGCAGTATTATGTTGTAGGAACACAAGGAAACGCTGCTGCCCGTTCCTTGATATACGATTATTATAGATGATGTTATAACAATCGGGACCAACGGCTTAACGTGCTTTCCGAGGCACGGCGGGTAGTCCCTCAACTAACCAGACCCGAAAAGAAATCTTAGAATTTACACAAAGATTTCTTGTCCGGTATGGGAATCGAACCCACGACCTCCGAGATTTAAAGCGAGCCAATTACCGCTACGCTACGGAGGTTGTCCCGGAGGTTATTTGAATGTGCCCTTATTTTATCTCTATTTTTTTTTGTATTGCTCTTGTTACATAAGCTTCCCTGGTTTTAAAAGGCATAAGTGCAGTTAATATCCCAATAATATCCACCACAATTATATTTCTGACAAAAAAATTAATATAATATAATAGGTAAATAAGCGTACTACCCACCCGCTGAACGATTACCTTTTTTATAATTATTTTACGTGGATTAAAGAACAAACAGCGCTACCTATGAGCACCTTATTCAACTTGCATTTATTCCATTTCATTATCGTCTTTCTATACAGTACATAAACAGCTATACCGAGTAGAAGCAGCAATGTACAACGATTACAGTTCCTGATTTCCAAATTCATGAGCGCAACTGTGGCGGCGAGGAAATGTTCAATCGACGATATTGCACGCCAGGCTTCCGATGCGCGCCCGCTTTTCAATGCCGACGCTACATACATAACTAAACGAGCGATGTATAGCGAAATCTTGTTTGTACTCTATACATAACATTCACATTTTAAATTGGAAGCTTTTAATGCTGCTTGAAACCTATTGGAGTTCTGTTTGTATCGCCGTATCTTTTATAACCGTTTTCAAATATTCTTCTATATTTATTCGACATTATTGTGTAGTGTTCCGAGTAAGGCACGTATACAGGTTTTGAGATGACGTAAGCAAACAAAATTAAACCCAAATTCAAAGGGATTCCTTAGGTTGAAAGCGCGACGCGTGAATAGGTCATTAGTCATAATAATTTGTCCTGATTACAAATTTTAATACGAAGGTTTTGCCTCCGCGTGGTGCCTTTGGTGAGCTAGTATTATCTTGTAGCTAGAACAAATAGAGGCACAAGTCTTGCTTATAAATGAACTTGAACTTACTATAAGTTATTGCTCCGTCGCTCCATAAAGTTGGTTCAGAATTTCCATAGAAATCACTTTATTAGTTCGCTGCTCGAGACTAGACGGAGATAGTAACATTAACTGTTCGGTTTATTGTTCATACAGTGGCTGGCTACTGGCCGTGGTTAATAAAAGACTGTCCTGAAACACGACCGATGTTACATATCTCATGTGTACGTGAAGATCTCGCAGACATTTTGCTACCACTATGTATAACAGAATCTGTAGCTACTTTGATATAAGGATTAAATTATATGTTTTATTATTTAGGTTGAAGTAGGTAAACATTGTAAACATTGTTCGAATTTTACTGAAACTAGTAATTGAGTTGATTATTAACAACCATTTAAAAAAATCACTGTGACGCAGCCATCTAGTTAAATCAGCCATTCAATGGGAGGGCTAGCCCGTTAATTGGACATTCAATGAAATGGCTAAAGGACTCTAGCCAAATCGTTGAGTTAGCCAATCTCCTCTGAGTTTGGCTAGCTTACTATAAGCCAACTAGTTAAACGTTAAGTGATATTAGTTTAATCAATGATTGGCGTTTGATTTACGGGCTGGCCGTCCCATTAAGTGGCTGATTTGACTAGATTGCTGCGGTATATATAAGTATAAAGCCACATAATCTTATTTTATGGTTCAACTTAAAATTTTAATATATTAGTATTTACGGACTCATTTATCTTCCAAAAAAGTTAACACACAGTAACATAAAAGTATCTACTAAAAGTCAATGAGTTAAATTGTGAACGTACTGCATTGTTTCTGAAACGATTTTAATTAATGGTTTTTACGTCGACATGACTTTTTCGGATTTATTATGTTAAAAATAACGAGCGCTGATGTCGTTTAATGTTACATTTTATCGTAGAATTTCGAGGAAGTAACTCAATTAAGTTGTGAAGCCGATTACCGCGTTTGTAACAGTTTTAATTAAATAGGTTTTTCAACAATAACGCAATCTGTAGTTTTACAAAACTCAAATAAATCATGGCAGTATTTATATATGTTAACTCACCAATCGCATTGCGCTGAATATCGTTGAATTTACTTACTGTGAACTTTTTATGAGTCAAACTTTTTGTTCCGCGAGTCATCCTTATTCAGCGCAAAAGTATTTTCGTTACAAATAATTTGGGTCGACAATCTCGACAACAAGACTAATGGATCTCATTCGAAGCGATTATATATCACCGCGCTCCGCTCACAGTACATCGGCACTACTTTTACTTATTGTTTCAAATGTTTTGTTTTTAAACTCTGACAAATACCAAATGCTTTATGGAGAGCTTACATGAAAACATTAGCGGATCAAGGCATTTGGCAAAGATCATAATTAATCTACATTAAGAGTTACACATCTCAAAACATATTTTCATTTATTTGCCTGATTTAACAACAAATCTTCACGACATTTCTTTGCTTGTTCAAGGTCTTTTAGAATTCGTATTCTACTTTCTATTTCAAAAGAAATAGGTGCGCTCGGAGCTGTTAACCTAGACATAGATAGGACCTAGTTTGTGCTGCACCTTGACCTATTTTCCTAGAACAGTGTTCATTCAATAAAACAGCTGACCCAAATAGGACCACCGATTTATCGATATGACCAACCCTGACAGTAAATTTTGGGTGATTGTTTTAATTCAGTTCGACATTTTATATAGTTAGGTACTAAATATAATTGAAAATTTATTTTGTGGTATTTATAGAGTGAGATTAAATCCCGGCAGACAGTCTAGTTTCTAATGAAGTAAATAAACCTATAGATCATTCAAAGTCCCCAACTCGCATTAGCGATCCGTAAATAATGCAGGTGCGCAGATCATTGTCACGGAACACCCACCCATGTGGCACAAGAATTAGAGGATATAATTGTGTGCATATATTATTATAGTTGTTTCATGATTGTACACTCAAACCGAGATAGGTGGGTTGGTACTGCCAAAGGATCAGGAATTCAAATTGAAACAGAGAATAAAGATTGTCATTTTAAATTTTTTGTAAAGTTTTGTAATTTAAAGAAAAATTTAAATGACACTTCACTTACTGAACGAATAAAAGAAATAATAAAATAGGATTGAGAACGTCATATCTATAGGTACTCTGTGATTTTTTTGTCATTGTTGATACCTACCCAACGAAATTATGTATTTATGGTCGAACAATCGATCTTTTCTTTCCTTTTTATCTATCTATATACATTTTTGGATAGCATTAAAATAATCTTATTTTCTTGTATTACAAGGTTCACTTGGCAATTTTATTTGCATCTGTGGCAACTTTTTTTTATAAAACTTATGGTTATTTTAAAATAGTAATGTTACGTTTTGATAATAATACCGATGGCAAATAGTCTTCCTCATTAAAAAATGACGGTGTACTTATTTACTGTACTTATAATATCTGATTTTTTTAACTACCTTTGACTATTAGACCCTGATCTGTTGGGATGTTGTATTCCCTTCAATATGTCCCGTTTTAAAAACGTCGAACTATATTCTTGCAAAAATATGCGTTGGAGGTTTATTCGGCTCGAAGTGTATCAAAGCGTATGACAGTGACCGTCGCTGGCGCGGCGCCAAGTCGCCGCACACAATGGCGCGGGTATTTTTGTGTATTGTGTTATTTCGCTAATACACACACAATGCTGTCTCACTCGGGAATTAAACTGCGATACTTTACGATACCGAACAGACAATGCACTTTTGTTAATGCTATTGAGTTACAACTACTTGTTGTCTAATAACAAGTCTATGAAACCACTATATTATGGATTCCCATCAGCTCGTCTGGAAACGCGATTTTAGTATTCAATTAAATTTGGTCGATATGCATGTATATTTAGATACGTTCCTAACTGAAACCACCAAACGCCTACAGCTACAGCTATGCTACTTCATATTATACCTAACTATGTTGGTGTGCCGTGTGCCAGGCAGGGGTCATAATCAGTACCACATTTTATTATAAAGTTAAAAATCTAATAAAAAGTATTGAGTATTGAGCTAAGCTAGATCTAGATAGGTCTATATGTTCCACGTACCAGTCAGCATCACACCGAATCGAAGATCTGAAGCACCGCAGTTAAATGTAATAATATAATTGCTACTATCATAATATAATCATCACATCTGAGTCTTCTCGAAACAGTTAACTGAAGCAGACGTGTTCACATGTCAGCGACAAAACAAAACATGTTTTATTATATCTCCACTGGTCCGTCCTCCGGGTTTACACCGCGTTGATTTATGTACGAATAAGACTAAATGATCGTCTGTCTGCTCGAATAAAATACAATACGAATGGCAGTATTCACAGAACCAGTAATAATAACGTTTTGAGCTTAACAAGTAACGAGTACTCTGAGTATAATCCTACGACAAATCTACGCTCGATTAGTACTCTTTAGACTCGGTAGATTTATCGCTGTAAGTTATGGCTCAAACTTGTTCCGATCATTTATTTATACGCTAAATCTTATTATATCAACATTATTCGAAGCCGGTTAGAGCAACAGGTTCCAAAGTCTCATACAATTTATTAATTATATCCGAACTATTGTAATTAATAAAATAATTCTGCTGTTTCATTATATTATTATTTAGATAGATAAAGTCCAAATGTTTGTATAGCAAATATCATTCATCGATTGGCTCAACATATTGAAACAAATAATTACTCACACATGATACGTACATACTTCTAGTCTAATGGAAAATGTGTCTCGGTCTCGATAAACCTAGTTATCTAACCTGTCCTGTGTATCATGTAATTGGGTATTTTCGCCAAACTGTAGTTCAATCGTAACACTCGATCGAATAATAATATCTAAATATATTAAACAGGAAATAAAAAACTGTACGATTATATGTGACAATGGATAAATATGGGGATATCAGAAGTCACTAAAGCAGACGCAGCTGCAGTGCGCCACCGCAATGCGTGCTCCGCGCACTGCACAGACGCGGACCAAGCGAGACTGACTCCGAGCGTCCTGCGAGCCGGTACTGCCGTGAGGACTCACGGATCCTCACATAACTAACTTATACATTTTAATTGCAGGTAACCTTTGAAGTACAACTAAACCTATTTAAGAATTGTGCTTTATCCTTGTCTAAATTGTCCGATTACAAATATAAACAAGATCAAAGTATATAATAATAGCATCTTAGTGCTTCTTAACTCGATTTTAGTGTGAAGGTGATGGATGCAAATCGGATCTTACTTTTTATCCAAAAGAGATTTTATGTTAAATAATTTTATTAATGGGTAATTTTCAAATCCCTATTAAAATTAACATGGGAAATTTTATTGTTTTCATGGGTTTCACAAAGATCTTATATTAAAGTAAACCAAACTTGAACCCGTTAGGGCACTGCATTTTATAGAATATACTATTATACTAATAACACACTATATCGTATATAATTAAAGTTTAAAATTAATGTAAATATATTATAAATTGTATGTATAAAACATGTGAAAGAGCTCGTGACTTGCTCTTTAACTAAGGGCTATGAAAATGAATTCCGTAGTGGCGCTCGGCGGAACCACAATAATTAATAGTGTTGCTCTAATGCCGGCGCTGACCGCCGAGTGACCGAGCCCGGCTTTGTCCCGACATTCATTTACGACGCTTAAGTAAATACACTGCCGCCAACTTCATTAATAAAATTTAGCTACATCCAACACGAACAGATGAACACGTTTCATATTTACAGATTTTGTCTCACAGATCTTGCTAAGAACATTTTCAAATAATTGTCATTATGACAGCTAGCAAATTTTCTTATACACAATTTTAGAAAGACGAATCCCGACCTTTAGGTAATTAATCTTTATCACTAAAGACTTCACATTCACTGGCAGAAAGAACACGTTTAAGTGTACTATTCGTTCATGTAATAGTTCCATACCTGGGGATTGTACGAAGTAAAACTGTCATACAATAGAAATGAGTACTTTCCAAGTCTCGAGGACTTCATATCAAAGAGAAAGATTCATTAGCGTAAGTATCTGCGGCTGTCATTCTGTCACCAACTTTTTTTACTTAGATAAACTTTGACATCCGGACAAGCGGATGTCCGGTGACACGACTAAATCACTGCCTCGTCTGCTCAGGGAAATTAAAAATGCAGACGTTTCGCCACGCTTAGCGTTCACGCAATGATGACGAAACAAAAATTAAGAAAAGTTCGGAGAGGCGGGAGAATAAGGGTGACAGCGTAAGCGTGAATAAGTGAAGCGTTAAATTGTCCATTTAAATGGTACGAACGCTGTAGATTCGGACGGTTTTTGCGTAATGGCCGAAGATACGGGCCGCATTTATATTCCGGTGCGGTCCGCGCGCCGCGCGCCGGAGCCACGTCATGTAATGCAGCGCTTGATGGATGCGGCAATTTGAGCTGCCATTCTAAATCACCAACCATTGTAATCGACGCAGCGATCGTATGATCAATTGAAGATACTTTAAGTAAACTTAACTAAACAAACATTCATTATAATACTAAAAAAAAGTAACCTGAAAATAATAAACCTTGGCTATTTAGTAATTTAGATTATTTATTTATATTTTTATGTAACTTATGGTAAATAAAAATAATGGATTAACAAAACGTATGTACGCGCATAACTTGAGAACGAAATCAGGTTTTTATCGTGTTGATAATACTGAAGACAGCGTTTGTATGAAAGAAAATTTAGGAAAGATCACGGGAAACGCCGGGCACATACATCTAGTTTAAAATAAGAACAAGGCCAAATAGATTGAATAATGATTTCGATATATTATTTCATTTATTCTTATAACTATTTTATTATTTATCAACGATCTTCCCGTCATCTTCTGTTAGTTTGTCGGGAACGTCGTCACTACACAATAGTGAACTGTATTTAAATCAAATCATTGCAGCGACCGCGTTTATGGGACTTCATAAAGAACCGTCTGCAATCTGCATTCATTTTGTTTGGAAACAACACACACCGGAGAGTGGGAAAATACGATAAAATCCGAGGATAATAGACAGCCTCCTGATACAGCAGTGTTAATCTATTTTCAATTTAGCAGTTGTGTAGCATTGCTGTTATGCACTGGAATGTGTCCGCTTTGACGAAATGATGAAAGTAGACCACAGTATATCGTAATTGAGGATACTTTTTTATACACACGCTGCAGCTTTAGCTGGTTTTAGTACCTATAACTTTATACTATTTCCCTAAAAATTGTCACTGCTTTGTAACATTTTACTACAGTTTCAAATTCGGGCGAGTTTCGTGGAATCATCTCTTGTTATTATATAATTTACATATCTCCGGCTTAGTCTCTAGTTTGCGAAGCGAGTCATGTTTCCACAATTTAACGCAAAGCCTCACGTTTTCACGACGTAAGCTGTCGTTATCTGGTAGCCACTGCCGCTATTTTTTAGTTCGCGCCGCGTCGCGGGATCGTTCGCGCGGCAAACCGAGGGCACCCTCCGAAGATTTGCATAAATTTACATTATAATCCTTGTTGTATGGCGGCACTCGGAGCATTTGACTCGGATATTATTTAGATGACATCGGGGGAGGCGCTGCATTACAGCGCGTGGGTCAAATAGTTTTATTGACTTTTACTTGGAGCTCATTCGTTTGTTTATGATGCATGTGCTCCGCGGCCTGTGTTCTCCGCTCGCCGCCGGTTCGCGAAGGTGTAAGCGCTAATGCGAATTACAGCAAATGATTTACGACTTGATATTTATAACGACGCCGACAATTTTAGCGCTGCATTTGAATGAATAAATGTTTATTTAATTATTGTTGTTGCGAACCAGTCGCGCAATAATAACATTGTGTTTCTATGTGAATGAGAATCGATTAAAATGGTTTGGTTTACATGTTACACCTGTTAATTTGATTGGTGAACAAATATTTGATTTTGAATATCCTACTATAATCAACTTTGTTAATAATTCGTATTTGTTTACTTTGAATGACATAACAAATGGTGTTTTAGTCTCCTACACACCATCGTTGTGGGTGTTTTAGTTAAGAGTAAATTAATCTTTACTTATTGCACCAAAGCTACAATAGTTTCGTGAATCACATACATTAAATCCTATTCATGTGTTAGGACACATCTGAAGCTATTATGTCTCTGCGCAATTCCTCAAAATATAACAAAAGGTATAATTGATGTAAATGTACTATGTAGTGCATAGTGGAGACCCTGTAGGGCAGTATTTATTTATATATGAAGTGCCTGAGTGTACGAGTGCCAGTGAATGGTGCGGAGGAACCGCACGTCCGCACCGGATGTCCTGCGCTCAATATTCGTACCATCGCGTCGCTGTCCTCTGCTCTACTGTAACTATACTGTGCCGATGAATGTTTACCACACAATTTATTCCTATCATATCAATAGATGCTAAATTATAGTTGTATTTGTATTAAATAATCTATACTAATTTATAAAGCGGAAGAGTTTGTTTGCTTGAACGGGGTTATCACAGGAACTACTAATCCGATTTGAAAAATGACATAGCCCATTTTTCGAGGAACGCTTTAAGCTTAAATTTCACTTTGAAGTTCCTACGGAAACGGGATTCACGCGGGTGAAACCGCGCGTAGAAGCAATATAAAATATTAATATGCAATCATTGTACAAATACTGATCTATTCACTTGTTGTGATGTGATGTTACACTGTTTCAGGGTACATCCCCCTGTATGTGCTTTTTATTGAGAAATACTTTGACAACCTACTGATGCAGGGGTCCGTCCAACCATCTGCACAAACATTCACATTTCAATAGGTATTAGCAGGATCAGTGGTAGGTAGACCATTCTTGTATAATGTGATCCGTCACTTGCCTAATGTGCACCTCATAATACTCTACTACATCGAGGATCGCGCCGTATGCATAATGGACATCAGGAGGGTTCATCTGACAACTGATTAGGTATATTAGTGCGGTTCATCCAATCCATCACTCTGCCGACAGTCCCGCCGCCGCCGTGACACCGCAAGCACGCGCTAGTACACGCCAGACGCGGCAT
Organism: Nycteola revayana; assembly: GCA_947037095.2. Lineage (NCBI taxonomy): Eukaryota > Metazoa > Arthropoda > Insecta > Lepidoptera > Nolidae > Nycteola > Nycteola revayana. Next base: position 13,667,928 of record OX344859.2, on the reverse strand, counting down.
CAGGGCTTTTGGAGAGAGATGGAAAGTGACTTGCCTATCGACATGTCACTGTTTATGTTATGAAAGTTGTTGACGGATAATTATTTAATGTTTTAAAAGCTATACGAGCAATTGTGGACATTCAGGACAATGTCTTATGCAGGGACTACTTTAAACAATTAAAAATAACTAACGTTACCGTGCGAACACGTGTACCAGGTACCATTTTTACCCACTTGAACTTAAACCTATTTGAGAGGAAAGGCGAGAGCACCCGTGCACTCCGTAGTTATAAACATAGTTGGCGGCTAGTCACACCACCGCACAGGCTGACCAAATTGATTGTTAATCTTAATTCTATTTAAAAATGTTAGAAAATTCGTCAAATAAATTATAAATGAAATTGAATATCATAGAAATTAAAAATAATATAAAATGTAATTAAAATAAATTATTATTGTACCTAATTTGTACCTAATTTATACTTTGTTGTATTTATTAGTATACTAGCGGCCCGCCCCGGCTTCGCACGGGTGGACTTTTATACCCTACCCCTGCCCTACCCCTGCCCTACCCTACCCCTACCCTAACCCTACCCTACTCCTACCCTACCCCTACCCTACCCCTACCCTACCCCTACCCTACCCCTACCCTACCCCTACCCTACCCCTACCCTACCCCTACCCTACCCTACCCCTACCCTACCCCTACCCTACACTACCCCTACCCTACCCTACCCTACCCTACCCTACCCTACCCTACCCCACCCTACCCTACCCTACCCTACCCCTACCCAAAAGTATCCTATGTCCTTCTCCCAGTTCTTAGCTACCTCCCTACCAATTTTCAGCCAAATCGGTTCAGCCGTTCTTGAGTTATAAATAGTGTAAATAACACAACTTTCTTTTGTTTTTAAAATGTATTCTGCTATTCGGGACGAAAACAAATCCAACAAATCAAAAACCATGGCAATCGGTCCAGCCGTTCTCGAGTTATAACTGTTGTAACAAACACGACTTTCTTTTATATATATAGATTTATTATTGTACCTATTGTATTGTAAGTTTTCGACTTCGATTTATAACGACACGAATTTCATTCGCAGTACAATAATAACGCAAATTATTAACTTTTTTTTGTGGTATTCCTGTTATTTGCCTTCCTATACATATCTACAACCTGAAAGAATCCAACCTATAGATTAAGTAATAAGTTCTTTCATCGGTACTATTAAGTTCGACGCTGCATCTTAGTTTACAAATAGCCATCTAGTTTCTTGTAGTATCACCACTACAAACAGTGCACAAGGTCAGGGGTGTGTGCGCGGAGGGTGGAGGGGGGCGCCAGTGGCGTAATGTTGACAAATTGAGCGTCGCGCTTAATTCCTTCCGCTTGCCTCTGACTGATTAGCTGCCCACTCGCACTATGTACCTGCACTGTTCACTGTACATGAGTGCCTACATGTCTACGTACCGACGGATCTTACTGCTGCAGGAATATGTTTGATTAATAATTAGTGGCCGGGATGAGTACACAGTACGTAGTAGGGTACCTACTACAACCTGAACAAATGAAACTGAGATGGTCTAGCTGTAAATGTTTATTTAGCAGCGGATTTTAAAAAATAAATTATTGCTATTGGAAGTTTCTAGCGTGACCTGATTTCTTGGGATCAGAACTATACTAACAAAACTTTTTAAATAAATCCAAGTGACATTATATTGGTCTGACTTTACTCGGTACTTGAATTACATTTACTATATTGTACAACCTAAGTATATATTACAATAACATTTGTAGTCTTTATCAGCCTTCATTTCTGTCTTTCAGTTTTAAAAGCGCCTTGTTGCAACGGACACAATTCACAAATTACTTCGAATTCCAAATTCAATTAAGCTTGAGAACAATATATTACAACTGTTTTGACATCGCGCTGCGAGACGTGGCAGCTTTCAGAATTGATCACCGTAAATGGCAAAGCCTGGAAACGTCTATGGTTACAAGTTCTGAGACAACGCCTCGGACCAAGTCATTTTACTAAAACACAGAAATGAAAGTGACGGGACAGCAAACGGGCACAGTTTGCTGTCCCGTCTGTCTTTATTTAGGATGAAGTTCTGCTCGCCTTTATGCCCGGTGAAGTAACCTTCTGGCTAACTACATCATGTCCGTCAGTGAAAAAAAAGAAACTGCGCACCCGCATCAACACTAGCGACTAATGCAATACTATAGGGATTTACTTTTTGTAAATCCCTATAGTATTGCATTAGTCGTAAATTGCGCTACTGTATCATGAAGACAAGGAGCGCGGAAATTGAGTAATATTACCTTCTCTATTACGATCAAGATTTATAGAAAATTAAATCACAAATCATTGCAACACAGGTACACGCCTAATATTAATTTATATCTTTCACCGCTACGAAATGTCTCACAACATTCGATATAGAAGTTGTCTATAGTATAATAGACGGTGTCCGTTGACACATTCAGGTCAGTTCCATGTCTCGGGTGCTCTTAGCTGCGCACTGCTGATGAATGATCGCTGCAGGTAAAAATGAGCCGTTATGCGGACGCTAAGATGGCAGCAATCATCTCGACAACATGGCGCCTGTACGCCTACGACACCTACATTTAATCTTTCAAGTTCATTAATTATTAATATCGTGAAATAGAAGTAATTAAAAAAAATGAATGATTTATATATACTCGTATATAAGATTTTCACATCTGGAACTATGTATCCTACCAGTTTATTTAGCCATTTTTTTAGACGACCATAAGTCATACATTAAATTTTGTCTTTATTCTAATATTACTTTAGGTACTTCTAGGTGCATAGGTAAATGCTCTATATATTTTCCGCCATCTACTTTGGGAAGATACAATTTACTATTATGTATTTTGTGACCCTACTTACAAATAAAACATACATATTAATATTAAATTGATATTATCACTCGATCAAACCACAACGACTAATATTTAGTTTTAGTATTTTGTTGCAGACCGTATCTTATTGATAAATTATTTATCCATTAAACATTCAACGTATTTTAATTTAGTTGTAAGATCAAACTTTACTAGCCATGTGACGGCACTTTATCGTGGTGGCCAACAGCAAGTTTATTAAGTAGAAGTTTGTTTTACGTATCGCTAAATCCTACTTATGTAAATAATATAACAAACCGTAAAGTTTGCTAAGAATGTATGTATGGATGTTTGTTAATCTTTCACGCAAAAACTACGTCATGGATTTCGATGAAAGTTTGCATGCCGACAGTTTAAAGCTGGAATAACATATAGGCTACAAAATATCATGCTCCGACCCACTGGAGCAGAGTAACGCGGGTAAAACCGCGGGACGCCGCTACTCACATTATATTTTATGAAGATAGTGTAATTTTTACACCACTTTTTTGATGTAACAGTTTTTCCGACGTTCGGGAATAACTTCTTTTGAAGACCCCCTTCACACGTCCAGGCCAGTGCTTAAGTAAAATAAAACTGAAAGTGAGTAGCGCTGGAGAGTACCTATCTAACGACCGCGTCGCGTGTCGTGTCTTAGTGTGGCGTGGTGTAGCGTGCGTGACGTCATTAGCGCGCGCTAACTGCCGCTCTTGCTATGATAGCTCTATTTAAACTAAGTGCCTGTTTTGTCATACACCGCGGCTTGATTGCGATCTATTGTGGAGTTTATTGAAACTTATGATAATATTTGTAGGGGAAAGCCATTTGAAGCACGGAAACAAAAATTATACCACTTGGAAAAATTTTACTAGCGACCCTCCAGGCTGCGGGTGCAATGCTGATGTATTGTACATCATAATAAATCTTGCATTTGAATGACTGGATCTATTTAAAACAAACATCAAAATCCGTTTCGCACTTAATAAAAATGAAGACTTTGTTTTATACCTACAGTTACTGTAGTGATACAAAAAAACGATTAAACCTGCTTGGTTTGCCAGAATATAAATTGTTACATTTTAGAATTGCACAAAGATTAATTCAATTGTTATGATAAATGCATTAAGGCGCGGGCCCACCGCGGCGCATGCTGTGCAGGGGCACGCGGCGCATTTTTCCTGTGTATATTATTTTGTTTGACAACGTGGTTCTACGTTTCCACTGGAGTACACGAAGACCTACACGGCTATGTATAGCGTGGCACGGCGCACGGAGAGGCCACGCACGTGCCACTGCAACCCACGGACACGGGCTTCACTTAGATAAGTGAACTGTACATAGTCGTGGGTCATATTCTTGTACTCCAGTGGAAACGTAGACCCACGTCGACAGCGTTGAGCTATGTAACCGCCTATTCGAGCAAGCCACGCATGTATCAATGACGTCAATTCATGCGTAGCCTCTCCGTGTGTTGCAGTGGATACAAACCCATACATTTTCTTACAAAGCGAAGCTTAATACACGTGCGTAGCCTCTTCGTGCACCGCGGTGGGTCCGCGCCTTTATTCAGGTGTCGTATACAACGCTGCTACATTGCTGAAGTTCGGTTCCGAGCAGGCCCATCCCTTCGCTGGTATAACTCGTTTATTAACAAACAGAGCATTAAACAATTATCGTACATTAAGCTGTACCAATAACTCAATGTGACAAATCGCAGTAAACCAACAGCGCTGTTTAATTGTGGCGATGGCTAATTGTGGCGTAGTAGTCACAACTTTAACTTTACTTGGCGTTTTATTTGATGAAAGAAAGTGCCGTTACGACTTTCATTGCTTTAGTCAATTATTCGCTTGCATACATGTCAAATCGTTGGTTGATACTTTAAATATTGGATTATGATGATCATAATAATTCCACTATTAAAATAAAATATGTTTGCAGTATTAACCTATCATATCATCTAAGCCATTTAAATCAATTAAAAAGTCCTCTCAATTTATAGGTTTTGGGGAAGAGACGGATTACAAGGACAAATAAACAGACAAAAAAAAATATTATACCCTTTGAAATACCAGTGAAAGTCCCGTCACCTTTGGTCCAGTCGTTACTGAGATAACATACGGAAAGACCAGATTGTTCTTTTTTAATTGTGTTTTTGTTGTTATTTCCCTATATAAATTCATATGCCTTTGTAAAACCCTGTTACTCTGCCATTACAAACAGACACTTCTATTTTGTATCTGTGTAGGTATAGATATAGATTACTATCAGTATCTCACACAGCTATGACAGAGTAATGAGATATACAGAGGAATGAGATAAACAGAGCAAAATAAAATTCCTGATCGGCTTAAAAGGCAGTTAGGAATATATTATGTTTCTTACAAAATTGTTAGTATTTCGTAATGCTGGTGTATACTTCGACGTACTGACTACTGTCTGTGACTGTTTTTGATGTTCAACTGTCTAAAATAAATTTCTTGATTTATAACGTTGGTTGTTTTAAGCATATTACTTGTTTATCATTAACTAGCGGCCCGCCCCGGCTTCGCACGGGTGGACTGTTATACCCTACACTATCCTATTTTTGTATTTAGATTTTTGTACGTAAGCTAGGCACGCGAAGTAGTTGCTCTTGTGTTATCTATATCCGTGGTATCTCATATCTCGAACCCATGATTATCTCTTACACATCTCAACATCAAGATGTTCTCCCGATTGTCAGAAGTCGGTCCCCGCGCAGTGTCAGTGCGAGGTTACAATGCGACAGTCAAGTCTATATCTCAGCAGGTGCTCGCAGACTCCTGACGCGTCCGAATGTGTCGCCAACAAAACGAACGCACATCATCAATCAGCCGGAGACGTGCTTTATTCCTGTACGGGGGAACACAGCTGGATGTGTCTGAACAGTCTGAGTGTACTGTGTCTTACAGGCAATCACGTGCTATACGAACCTATAACATTTAGTTTTCATATATTTCTGTTATCAATGAAAGTTCTGAAAGCCTCTTATTCTTTTCATCATATAGCATACGCACTCAATATTGATAATTTTATCAACTTTAGACCATTGCAAAGGTCAGGGATTTTCTTATTAGTAAATTAATAAGGAAAGTTTTCTGCCTTTGATTTAACAGCAGTAAGACTTTACCTAATTATTATGAAACCATAACAAAATAACATCGTATTAAAATCAAACAATCGTAAGGAGACAAGTATCTTCGAATGTTGACAGTAGCGCTGTTGTCGGTACGAATACATTCCACATTCATTGACAGCGGTCGCGTTCAGGCTGGTCTAGTACTATACCTTGTTTACTTTGCCAGCGGTGCCGTATAGTTTAAACGCTACACACAGTTCTAGATGACATGTGAGCGTCCGCTGGTAATACTACTTACTATTCTCATTAACTGTTACATTACGTTTCCATTTGGTAAAAAGTTTAAGTTACTCAAGTGGGTAACTGCCTCCTAAAAACAATACTAGATAACATAACACACTTAATCTGCTACTGTTATTACCTAGTTTAAACCAACATTGATTTCACAATTCAAGATCAGACATGAAGATTTCAATAGTATACTGTCACGAAGCAATTTAAAACATTTGTCTCCAAAAATGTGCAATTGCATACGTAAATGAACTCAACCATTAATACGCACGTCATATGTAATGTTTATGAGTAAATATAGATACTAACCAACATTTAAAGTCAAATCAATGTATTGTTTTAAAGTAATGGTACGATGTGATTCGTTGTTACTTTGATTTAAGCGAGGTGAATGTTTTCTTCATCCATTTTATATTGAGCCAACCACAACGCTGTATTTTATTTTAATAATAATGTTCGTATTAATTATTTGAACTACACATATTTCATGGCGTATGTTTCTAAGAAACCGTACGACTTTCCGATCAAATATTCAAACAGATAGTGTTACCAGTAGTTAGTTAGCAACTCGATAAGCCACTTGCTACCGTTGAGGGTTTCGTGGTTCCTGAACTTGTAAGTTATAGCGCTATTGTTTATGTTGAGAACACTGCGCTGGATGTGATAACTTACTGCTTTTATTGACTTACTCGGAACTGTAAGCTAGAGTAACGTTGGTGCTGATTCGTGTTATAATTTCCATAAACACAATATATCAGTAATAGTATGAAGTGTGGTTATTATAGTTAAAAAGGAATAAGAACTAGGTATACGTTGTCATTTATTTTATTTGGCTTAAAAATCGTTATACAGGGTGTCCCAAAAGATTACGTAGCTGGGAAGGGGGGTGATAGGGATGGTCACAAGGGTCACCAGAAAAATATAAAAAATTCCCTCTGGGTGTTTAAAAAAATAAATGGCATTTTTTAAAAGACTAAAAATTTTACACCTTATGCTAACTGTACCTACAAATATGGCTGTATTTAAAAAAAATGCTGTTATGTAATCTTCAATAACAACAAGGTCATCAACATCAACATCAAAAATAACAAGGTGTAAAATTTTAAGTTTTTAAAAAAATGCCGTTTTTTTTTAAATACCCAGAGCGGTTTTTTTTTTTTCTAATGACCATTTTGTCCACCCCTGTCACCCCCTTTCCCAGCTACTTAACCTTTTGGGACACCCTGTATAGGTATAACATTTATGATAAAGTAATAATGTTTTTTTTTCTTCTAAGACGATACACACGGACAAGTAATGACCTTGGTTAAGTCCAGTTTGATGACATTACTATGTATTCATTTACACTACAAATGTTACTAGCTGTGTAAACGTATTGTAAATGTTCGTCGTAATAAATATCCAGCGCCCGTTGAACCGCGGCACGTCTTCAGTAAGGTTACGCAGTTACAGTTAAGTTACCGAGATCCGATGTAGGGTTCAAACCACAGAATACACGTTAGTTAATACACTACCGCCAGTTGAGTTATTGCTACAAGCTCGAGATTGGTTCATTTATGCATTTCGTTATAATATATCAATAATAATTATTCTTAAAATTAAATAGTAACGCGGGGGTCTACCTATCTTAAATTACTGTATTTGTAAATTTTTGATTTTGGAGGTGGACATAGAAAACATTGTAGGCCGCGGAAATAACCGGTGGGCGTTGTCAGTAAATATATTAAATTGCACAATGGCATTAATGTAGCAAACTATTGGTAGGTATCCAACACGAGAGTGCGTAACAAGTGTACCCCGAGCACCCCGGGCCGCCGCGTCGCGGTAGCCTGCAGCGTGTACGAGTGTGTGCAGTTCCACACAGTTCTACGTTATTTATCAACTACGGGAACGGTTCATCAAAGTGGTTATCCGTCCAGTGCTCACCTCGATTAATATAAACGACACATATTTGAATCAAAACCGTAACAAACTGTATAAAGTACAACCTCCAGTCCGTCGCTCTGACGTACGTCGAGCTGATATAATGTCGCCCTACTGATGGCCGATTTAAAGGATTGTCATGGACTGTATACGGAGTCACAGTTTTGTGTTCCGTACTAATAATAATACTGTTTTTTTATTAGCTTGTGTAATGCCTCTAATGCCTAGAACATTTGACCATGGTGACTCCCAAACAGTAGGAAAAGCGGCCGATGGCTAAGGGCGTCGGACTTGTGATCTTGTGGTCGCCAGTTCGATCCCCACACATTGCACTACTGACGTGAACCCACTCGTAACACAAACAATTTAGCTTAGTACCTAGTGGACTGCTAAAGCTCTACTAGTAATCATTAAAAAAAAAACTTTTGATACGTATCTTACAATTTTTTAATTACATTGCCGTAAAATCCTCAAACGGCTTAATTTGCTTAGTTGTTCCAAATACAGAAATCTAATAAATTATTGTCATTAAAATCAAATAAATCTAATGATTAGTAACAAATGATAACACGAAAGTATGTATTCTTACAAGAGCGCTTTATAATAAGAATTTAAGAATGTTATAAATGACATCCCAAAATATAAACGGAAGTACAATTTGGTAACAGTACCTACTCTAGTACACTGTCCTACGCCTCCCGCTTCATCTCACGGTAATATTAAATGTAAGCTGACGTGGGCGGGGCCGGACCACACTTGACGAATTAATGTAAGCCAGTAATAACACAGGCCGGTAATTTATACCGGTAATGAATTATAATACATCATAGCAGACTATAAACATGCCCCCGCCCGACACTAGCCTAATAGCGGGTTCCTTCTACGTAATGTTGTTGCGGCTATCTGCCCGCGGGCGCGTTGCACGTTACGCACTTAACTTTTAATGTTTTAATTTCATGCCCAATAGTATTGATAGACCACCTAGTGGCAGATCATTTTCAGACTATATTGACCTACGATATTGTATGCAGAGGAAATAATTTTGTGACCGTTAAATATCAATTCTAAACAACACAATTGTTTTGCGATATTATGTTAAGCTACATTAATTGTTATCCTATTGTGTCCAAGGTTTGATCCCCTCGCAGGACAAGTAGATATCTATTTGTTTAATCTCAATGCATTGCTCTAAGCCTAGCTAAACCTAAACCTAGCTAAAATCTTAACAAAGCGGATATAAAACTATTACAGTAACCGAAACAGTCATAAGTAACGTCGCCTGCTTGTTATGTTTTTATTAATAACATAAAAGCTCGTCCATATTATATAAATAATATTATGTTATTGGTTAAAATAGAGAAAGAAGATAGTTGCTGTATTAAAACATTCCACTCAATAGCAATTATTTCAAAATATTTTAATAACTACATCACGAGAGAGGTCTTGATTATTGAAAATATTGTTATTTATTATGTTCATTAGAATGTTTAACTAAATTGTATAATTTCACGCGATGGCTCAGTAAATCAACGGAGAGCAAACGTACGAGGCTGTATATCTCTTCTCATCGTTCTTATGACTCTATTAGCTAATACCCGTATCGAGTCGCGTTTTAATTAATATCTCGATTAGGTAAAGACATCGAGGAATATTATAAGGGCATGGATACGATACCTGTGAACAAGTTCGCGTTACATCGTTATTTATGTAGGTAGTATGAAGTTGAATATGACCCAAATAATGGTGAAGCCTTACCATTTCTTATGAAGGTTACAGGCAAAGAACAGGGAATGTAACATTTTTCATTTTTGCTATTGGAAGCAACACTTTATCTAATCAAACATAAGTTGAACATTGGGTATCCGTTGAAACAGTAAACAAACGGCGCCAATTAAACCTTTTTTTTATGGCAGCAAGTTGTTTTTAATTGTTTTTGTCTCAAAATCTATGTATTACCTGTTTATTGCCTGTACTTACGATAATAGGACCTTAATGTTACATTTAAAAAATCCCACAGGCACATCTCTTTGATTTTTCTCATTAGAATCAGATGTGATTATAGAGACGTAATGTCAACAAGACAATGAAGAAAAATCTTGTGGCGATAGTTGATAGCGGATAGAAGATAGCGAACAGTAGTTGTCTGCGCAATAATCAACTTGAAATCATCATCCGCGTCAAGTATTATTGTTGGTAATTTCTGTTATTATAAGCTCATCTATGTGTGAGCATAGCTTTAGAGAGATTACAACATAATCGCGGAGGAGCGCGCCGCGGGGCGCCGACTGCGTCGCGTGTCGCACGTTCGCTGTGAACCGATACCTATAGTTTAAATTAATATCTAAACATTTCTATCGATGTTATGTCGTCCGATGTCAATTAAACAGAAATAAAGCGCGTAATTATCGTAATATTCCAAGTTGCAGCGCGTAGGAGGCATTATCTATTAAGAGGCGATCACACGCGCATACAAATTGACGCATTAAAGATGCACCAGCCCACGATTACAATCTTAATAGCTTTCTCAAATGAAGCTATATTGGAAATGTATCTGAACATAACATTACATAGTTCTACGCTTGTATGGACTGATCATTGGTTGGGAACGGTAATCTGTGTAAATTAAACATCAGTTTTATTTTTTCGATTTGTAAATAACTTTGTGAATGTTGATGCAATGTTTGTAGATTTATAGTCACGTGCGTAGGTAGAATATCTGCACTACGTAGTTAATGCTGACACTGACATAAAGTTTAAAGTGCTTTTAACAGATCAAATAGCTTTGGGGCAACCGATAAAGTAGGTGTAGCTATGTGTGGAAAACTAATTTAATTTGGAGTATAAAAGTGGATGGAGTCAGACATATCGGTGATAGCGGCGGCGCGCGGTTGCGGACAACTAATTGAAAAAGTTTGTGTCGTCGGGGCACGTGTTGCGGCGTGTGGACCTGCCTTCATTGACCGAGGAGTCACTAAGTTTGTGCCGACATGCCGCCGCGGGTATTGTTTACAAGGGACCCTATGCCTACTAATAGCAACTTATTAAAATAATTAACTGAAAATTAGTGAATGTACGTGAACACTTTTAACAGTAACGAGTTTGGCGTACACTGTTGCAGCCGATTGTTGTATTAAAAGAACCTTGGTATTTTAGTAGAATTTTAAAATATATTTCACAGACGTAATTGACCAGTTGACCATTAATACAATAAGTTAAAACATGGGTGTTTCACAACAAAAGCTTTGTTTCACCTGTACACATTTGACTTTTATTGAAACCATTTGATCCCGAAGCCAAACGAGTCGCATAAAATTGCGCGTAATATCGTCGCCATTGAATAAATCGCGTCGCAATTTTGGAGTCGCGCCCTATTTTATTGTAAACTGTGCGCGACTTAATTGGATCGCATTGGATCGCGGTTCGCTCGCGGCGCTTCAATAAAGATAACTCCGCGCACTATTGCACGGACGTTTTCACTAGAGATGCAGATAAATTCCTATGACATTGAGATTATTGAATTCCTTAAATATGTATAACGACTTTTTTTCTTTTTTTTTTTTGTTAAATTTAATAAATGTACTAAAACTTGAAAGTTCGACAGACCTCATCTAACCACAGTTAGAATCGCTTGATACAAGTTTCCAGACTTCGTTAGATACAGAGTAGAGATTTGAACTTGTCAGTAAGAGCTCCCGTTAGTTTTGTAAACTGATTCTAGTTCCACGTATGAGGCCACAAGTGTTGTCGTAGACATAACTTAATAGGTACTCTTACATTTTAGAAACAAAAAAGTACGTTTACTATTTAAAAACTACTTGAGACAGTGCTCGCGATGTCCTCTATTCAACTATTCTTATATTAATATGAAAGTATATGTACACGTTATATACTAAATAATAATTTGGCTTTATATGTTTGTGTTTAGCCATGTGGTTCCCGGCTTAGACTAGACGACCCCATATCTTCCCATGAGTATGGTAAGAGACCTACATTTGATGGCTGGGCAGCAGCATCTATCAGCTCAATTATACTTACCATATAACTGCGAACACCTATCCGCCTGGCAAGCGTTGTGATTGTGGTAATATCCCTTAACGACCCTAGCTTGTTAGGTATGTTCAACGGACCCTATCTTGTACAGAAGAATATGTTCAACAGTGAACGTAAACGGACTGATAATGAGTTTTTTTTATTTATTTTCGTCGACAGAGTCAACAGCTCGGCCTGTACATCGACCACGTCCGTCACTTCACTACAACGCCGCTACCGTTCGTCGACAAATTAAATCTCTGCATATTTCATGGCATTCAATTATCACGCTCAAATCGGAATTGGCTTAATGAATCAACGGTTTGATTTTACACAGTTAATCAGGTGTAGATGTCGAATGTTGTCAAAAGTTAATTAATATTGTTTTCATGTTCGTTTCCAGTAGGAAATAAAAGTTGCATGGGACGAATCGAATCAGACAAGAACATGATCAAACGTAAATATGTTTGATCGTAATTTATGCCGACAAGAGAAATTTATTTTCGAATTCAAATTTATCTGGTGGTTCTAAAATTGACAAAGAATTTAGTTACGTTTTTTATGAGACTTTAAAACTGCGATATTTTCATAGTCTTCTGTAGAGTTGTTAACCTTTTGTCATTGGCGCGGGCGAGCGTAACATTCAGTAATGTGACAGTGATGTCCAATGAGCCTCAGTACTAACGAGATTGATCTATTGATCGGCGCGCCCGTGATCGTGTAATCGATCGACCAGCGTGAGCTATGGCTCAGATGTACACCTACTTAGCTCTTTGTAGGTGACTACGAAGTGATTTAGAATCTATTATAAGTTGCAGACTAACGTTAGGAATTGGTTTATGGTTCACGTTGGATGTTATTGCATTTTCAGATCGACCTATGTCTTCTATTTAGGTGGATGCTCTGGACTCATTGGAGCGCCGAGCGAAGAGAGTCATAGGCAATAACTCACTTGTGGAGGCAAATCTTCAGAGCCTCGAACACCGTAGACGAGTAGCCTGCCTATCGGTTTTTTATCGGTTACATTTCGGGGAGTGTGCGGAGGTTCTACATAACCTGATACCCCCTTCACCCTTCCATCACCGGACGACCAGGCGTGGCGAGCGGTTTCACCCTTATGTTGTAGATATTCCTTCAATACGCACGAAGCGATTTGCTTCTTCTTTCATAATGCGGACGGCTAAGGAGTGGAATTCTCGGCCGGGGTCAGTTTTTCCGGAACGCTATAATCTGGACATCTTTAAAGCTAAAGTGAACAGACACTTTCTGGGCACGCGTGTATCATCTTGGGCCTTATCTTCGCCTTCCATCAAGCGAGATTATGGTCAAACGTAAGACTATATTCAATAAAAAAAAATGAAAAAAAATGTATCCAAAGAAATCAGAGTTACATATTAATTTATATTACAAATAATGTCCTAACAATTTACTTATTGCATTTTTTTTTTGTTTCAGGTAATATCAGTATAGCGGAACTTATGATTGAACTGTGTGTCATAACTTGAAATAAACAGGCAAGTCTTACATTTAAAAAATATTACACTTTGACACAAAACTAACGACATTAAACGTTAACACTTAAACGAATTGAAAAAAAATATCCACTTAGAAAAAATGTAAGTAGCAATGGCTCTGACTCAAAACTACCGAAATTCAACGTTAACACTCAAACGAATTGAAAAAAAAAAATAACACTACAGTTAAGTAAAATTCGAAGCACTTATTTCACAACTAGATGACTAATACGAATTTCGCTAATGAAACTTTTGAAACGAACTTTTTCTAAAATATATATTATATAACGTATAGTTCCGCCATGTTATTGTTAGTTGTACAAGACAAGTGACCGCTGCCTGTGGCCAGTGTGGTGCGTGTATGTAATCGCGAGGGGACGGAGATGTACTCGTAGATAAATTAAATTCCAGAGACAAGTATTTACTCATTACGAGCCCATGCGCTGCCCACTGTGCTGATGTGCTCCTCACATACCGGGGGGCAGCTGGAGATGTGACACTCAACAATAGCTCTGCTAATTTATACAAGACTTTTATCTCTCTCCAGCAATAGCAACAAACATAAACATACATTATATGGAAAAGTGACATTTATTATAATCTAGCGACCCGCCGACGTCGCACGCGTGTGTGTAATGCTGATGTTTTATACATAAAATAAACCAATCGAATCGATCTATTAAATCAATCAATCTATTAAAAAAACCGCATCAAAATCTGTTGCGTAGTTCTAAAGATCTAAGCATACATAGGTACAGACAGACAGCGGAAGCGACTTTGTTTTATATTATGTAGTCATTCTGATACTAGCGCCCAACAACCCCTAAATATTATCACAATTTTCATGTTTATCAGACTTTACTACATGTGTAAAAAAATAACCTCATACTGCCATTGATTCTATTATTTTTATCTGGGGGCACGGCAGTGCCCCCCCAAGTCGAGTAAGAAAAAAAAAAAAAAAAAAAAAATGGTGCACGGCCGTACCTATCTTTTCTCGAAGCAACTCAGCCGATTTTCGACCCTCTATAACTTTGTTGTGAATGAAGATAGGAGCCTGAAATTTCAGAACCTAAGCAGGCTTTGTAAAACTACAACATATTTCAAATTTCATTCAATTTGAACCAGTACTTTAAGAATTATAACTACTCAAAGTTCGGTAATTTCGGTAATTTTGTCACTCGCTCACACGTGATTGACCGATCATCAAAATGTTTAGGCACTTCTAGCAGAAGTAGAAGCATCAAATTTTGAGTACTAGTAGAGTTTAGTGTAAAACTCATGGGAAAATTCCAACATTTTGCAATTTCGGTCCAGTTGTTAAGTTTCATCAACTGCATTAATAACTTTGTTATTTCTTATAAATGTATAGGATTACAAAGTTACATTTGCAGTCAGTGAATCAGTGTAAATGAATATGTATGATTTAATGGAAGAATAGGTGTAGATAGGGACCTAGATGCGATTATGTTGAAAGATGGTGGCTAAGTGGTTACGTTAGTTGCTCCAGAGACCTGGTTTTCTGCGTTCGATTCCCACCCGGGACAATTATTCGTCTGAAATTAAAACAGTTGTATTGAGTCAGGGGGTGCTTTGTTTTCGTTAAACTATCGAGCGGTGCGACCTTCGCGACACAGGGATTAATTTAACAAATAAAAAAAAAATCGAAGGAAAAAAAAAAAAACTCAATGGAATGTAAAAGCAACTGTGCTATGAACGATAGTATACTAACAGGCCGCGGCCCCTTGAGAAGTAGGGACCCCGTGTACTCTGGCATCCCTGAAACTGGTTATTTGGACCCAGGAGAGCCCGCAACACCATTTGAGTCGCGGACGCTGCCATAGGGTATCCCAGATAGGCAACAGTTCCTGGGCCCCTAACCAATTGTGGTCAGAGGAGTAACCTGGGGTTTAAGTGTTTTTCTCTCAAGGTATGATTTGCATTCCACTGCTATGGAGAAGGCGAGTCCCACATACCCCACCGCTCGTGCGGGAACGCCGCAGAGTCGGAGGAGATGCGTAAAATTCTTGCATTCCTCCCGGACAAACACTACGGCTTCCACGCTTCCCGTTCGTCACAGAAAGACGGTCACTTTCTTTCAAGTAATTAACAAGTCTTACTGCGATATCGCAGGTATACACACACCACGTTTTATTTATCTGACACAAACTGTATTTGCATATTTATTTTATCAAATATTTTTTACACAGTTTGATGTTAACTAGGTAGCTTTAAATTTACTTATGTACATATTAGCTTGTGGCCGCGACTTTGTCTCTGTGGAAAAGTTACTTTGACCCGCGACATAGATAAAAATTTCCCTAGTGCGGGAGCTGTCTCAAAAAAAGCCAAAATCGGACATGTGCCAAAGTTCCATTAAAAGCAGTTTAGTAATTTCTTTATTTAAAAACCTTTGACAGTGAGGCCGTGAGTGCCATACATAAGTTCATGTTAATCCTCTGTTAAGCTTGATGTTGTAGTTTTCGATTAGGTACATTGACAATATTTATAATGAATGAGAGATAACAATTTTACATAAGGATTAATTTTAAATGACGTTTGACGAGTGCGACGAATATCAATAAACCATAAAAAAGTACACGACGCAGCTGCTCTTGTTACGTATGGTGAGTGTTGCCATGCCAGCTAGGTACGTAGGTATTCATACATTCGTAAGTTAAGTTATTTTGTAAATAAAGGCACCGAGTTACGAGTCTGGACGGTTGACATTTAATTTAAGTCTACTTTGGAACGATTAAAGCGCAGGAATCCTCCATTTGTGCATAAAATAGACTCAAACCGGCCAAGTGCGAGTTGGACTCGCGCACTAAGGTTTCCGTACCATTTTCAAGTGCCTACCTATTGCCGTTATAGATATCGAGCAAAAAAGGCCGCAAAAAAGTTTGTTGTATTGGAGCCCCCCTTAATTATTACATTTATGTTTAGTTTGTTAATATAGCAACAGAAATGCATAATTTGTGAAAATGTCAACTGTTTAGCTATCGCGGTTCTTGAGATACAGCCTAAATCCGTTGTAGGTATTCAAAAAAATTATGTAAATTGTAAAGCAAAGGAAAAAGGTACAACTATCTACAAAAAGAAATGAGATGCCATCAAAAACATACTTGTAAAAAAACCCAAGTCTCGTAACGCAGTTCTTTTGCCGTTAAAAGTTGTGAGATCTATGTAATACCAAGTCGGTTAATTTATTCAGTCCCTACTTAAGGGACCTTCTGTCTTAAGCTATTACGTAATTATCTCACCTTACAGAATCTTATTTTGACCTTATCAAAGTTCAAAACTTTTATGTTATGAATATTAGATTGACTTGGCCATCGCAATAAACACTTGTGAGACACATTCTAATAGTATCCGATGGCCAAGTTAATTTATTATTTAAAACTTAAAAGTTTTGAACTTTGATAAGGTCAAAATAAGATTCTGTAAGGTGAGATAATTACGTAATAGCTTAAGACAGAAGGTCCCTTAAGTAGGGACTGAATAAATTAACCGACTTGGTATTACATAGATCTCACAACTTTTAACGGCAAAAGAACTGCGTTACGAGACTTGGGTTTTTTTACAAGTATGTTTTTGATGGCATTTAATTTGCTCGAGATCAGAGCAATCTTACTGCGTGTAATGTTAGGCAATTTTAGACAATTTACAAAAATACGTTTTTCTTTAGTTTCTGCTATATTATGCGCATTCTCTCAAGCTTATAGAGGTCATTTGGTCCAGAGCGTGTAATACTGTTACTGTGTGTAGCCACGTACAGAAAAAAGCTACAATCCTCATGGTATGTGTACGTGTGTGCGAGTGACAGATTAGTAACATTTGTCGCTCCCGCCGCCCGCTGAGAAAATATAAGTGAATGGCGCGCAGTGGGCGACCAGTCACCGCCGAAGATGGAGAACCTTTTATTTCACTACTTTCAGTTTAACCATTCTCAGTTCTTACTGCGACCACACCAGAGTCACACCGTGTCACCCGTCAACAAATCACAACCCATTGTCACCCGCCATAACGTCGCGGTGGATATTGTTGCCGACCGTCGTCTGGGACATACAATTAATTCCGATTCGGAATTCCATTCATAGTTACAACTCCTTGATTGGAATATTGCAGTTAATGTGGGTCAGTAACAATATTGTTATATCGAGGTAGGGAGTGACGATAACATCTGTTTGATTGAGTTACAACGGTAATAATAATTGTGACTGTGATACGAAGCGTGTAGATAGGTGTTGTGATCTGTTGTTCTTGTTATGTTTAGTTATATTACTGTATCGTTTTAGAAAACGCTTTAAATTGCATTAACGTTTAAACTATTATTAATGAGAGTGTACACTGCATCATCAATCTAGGGTTCGGGCGCGGGCCTGTCACTGTTGACGGTAGACATCGACCGCTCCCAAAGACCACTGATCAAAGAACACATGACTAAAATCACGTTTATTTGCAAACTACAGTTTGTCAACATCTGTTCTATTTACTATTTATATCATTAAAACGATTTGTCTCGACTGACTGAGAGATCAACGCAGTCTATACCCCTGATCGTAGAGACCTGAAGTTTGTATAGGGCGAAGTTATATTATAAAAAAGACCGATTATAAATACTCAGTACTAAGGACGCTATTTCATCCAGGAAACAAAGACGATATTTTGATGAGGAACGGGAAGTCCGCGTTATGCATATTGAAAATGCTTGTAAATGTTATGGAGTACAGTATTTTTTCCAATATGTATTATATTGGAAAAATTGAAATTCTTAGCAATACTATTTTAGTTTTTGTAAAGAATAAAGATATATTCACAGATTAATTGTCGTAACTACGGAAGCATCTTAAAAACATTTAGGTATATTTGACTAGCTACGTAGTTTTTATTTATTTATCCTAAATAACAAGGTACATTACGTAGGTACACAATAACATATACAAGGTTGAATATTAAATCAGCTACAAAAACAAAAGCCGCGAACAAAAACTGTACCACGAATTTATCTCGGTACTCGGTAGTTCGCAAACACGACGCACTATCTGCACCGGCGCGCGGCGCTTACATCGGACACTGTGACCACTGTAGCCACAGACAGTATTACTGTACAGATACCAAACTGCTTGCGAACGTGAGAATAATATAAGTAAAGAATAGTCTAGAAATTTGATACATTTATGATGGTTGGTTTTTGTTTTCAGTTCACTTTTCTTATTGATAGAAAAGTAAAGTTATATGGACTAAATATATCTTGGATGTAAATTATCTATACCTATATTCCAAAATTTGAGATTAATAAAATTCGACCACCGGCAGGATTCGAACCTGCATCTTTGGGTAAAGAAAAATTTTTGGAATATAGTATAAGGTAATCTTTTCCATAAAGAGTTAAAAACATTTAAAAAATGTGAAAAACGGGCGGTGTCATCGTTTAATATTTAATACCAAATGTAACTTTGGCGATATTTATCGAAGTAATGCGAATCATTACCGATAGATGGCACTAACGTCCTCCTTAGAGACGTGTTACAAAGAGATCAATAAATTTCGATGACCGGCTGTGGTTCCACCGTAGCCTAATTGGTTAAGGCATTGGGGGCTTTACCCAAAGATGCAGGTTCGAATCCTGCCGGTGGTCGAATTTTATTAATCTCAAATTTTGGAATATAGTATAAGGTAATCTTTTCCATAAAGAGTTAAAAACATTTAAAAAATATCTATACCTACTTCTATACTAATATTAGGTATAAAGAGGTAAAGTTGTAGATGGTAATCTCTGGATCTACTGAATCGATTTTGCAAATTATTTTACCAATAGAAATCCACTTTATTTGTGAGTGTCACAGTTGCCATAGTTACAGTTGCCATAGTTACTGTTGCCATAGTTGGGAAACCGCGCCGGACAGTTAGTGCCTAATAATTTTATTGATAGTGATTCAAAAGATCATAGTTAATGAGCTTATGTATTACAACGGAACCATGTTATAATAATTTTGTGAATATGACTAACTCCAGTGTTACAGCAAAAGGAGAATGGGCGCTTTTGTATGGGCTCCGTCCCCACATTGTATCAAATTGAGCGATACGTTATTTTAAAGTTAATTAGAATGGCTTTATTTTAATGTATGACACGAACCACCGAACTCGTGCAGGAGAAGAACTACGAATGATTACATTTTTCTTCAAAAAAATATCATTTTCGCCTAGTTTACCATCCTTCATACATTTTTTTCAGCGTTAATGTACGGCGAATGTACCTACTGTCATTACAATACAAATCATTCAAGTGAAGAAAAAAGAAGTGAAACAAATACAATACAATAGTCAGAACCATAAAGTCTTTATCCCTCTCGCTTCCGTATTATTGCTATCTCGCTCAGTGCTCGCCATTGTGTGCAGGTGGTTAACGGCTATAGTCCTTATAAGATAATTCGTGGTTCCTTCCCTGCACGAGTTTTGTTGTTGGTGTCATACAATAAAATAAAGCTGTTATTATGATCTTTAAAATGACGTATATCACATCTTGTTACACCACTGGGGGCGAACCGCCCATTCTCCTTTAGTTAATTTATTTTGTTATAAGTTAATTAGATGACTAGACTAGATATGGCAATATAAGCATAGTTAATAATAATTAGTTGCAAGTGACGTTACTGGTATTGAACTGAGAGCTCTGTGGCGCGGTGGCACCGCTAATTAACCTGCGATTATCTGCACTCACGGTTACTCCGCACTATTACTGGGTTTTTTCTTTTTTTGTGCTTCGTTGTGGTGTGCGCTTTAATGTTCATGTTATGGGGGTAAATTACTTGTCCTTCGACTATTATGTCTTTTAGTCAATGGTGACATTCCATCATGATTCATTTTTGCACGGAATATGATTCTTTTATAAATGGTATGTATATAATAGAGCATTTAATACTATATTTCGAATATGTGAGACTATTTTGCTACATAAATAATACTATGTCTTATACCTTCCGCGTAGATTTCGATTTCTTACTCCCTAAAAACTCTACCACTCTTTTTCAAACTCTTTGGGGAGGATTTTTTGAGAAATAATCCTTTATTACTGGATGGCTACATCATATAATCTTGGTATACAACCTCCAAGATTCAGGTCTTTACGATCAGCGTTTTAGGCTGTTAAGGCAGCCAGTCAATTAGGACAAAGCATTAGACTAACATAGATATCCACAACATTTAGATTATCTTCTGATGTTTAATGAAACAAGAACAGTAGTTTACTTCTGATCCCTGCCTACTTCTATTCTATTACTCAATCAAAGATTATATCTCATCAATTATGAATAACTGTTGTCGTTTCACAAAACATTTATTGAAATATTTCATCTTCTCGTATTTATATTAAAGTCATTTTATTTTGTAATCTCGCTAAAACTCGAAAATAGCTGAATAGATTGTGCGAAGTGTCAGTACCTATAGTGTATCTTTGCACCGTGGTGTGCAGAAAAGAGACACCTTTATACAGTCATCACAATAAGTATTTTTGATGGATAATGTCAGGCGATTTTTATAGATTTTAAGATCTATTGGTAACCACCTGGTTGATACGAAGCGTATCATCACTACATATATAGTATAAAACAAATTCGCTTTCCTGTCTGTCCGTCCCTATGTTTGCTTAGATCTTTAAAACTACGCAACGGATTTTGATGCGGCTTTTTTTAATAGTTATAATGATTCTAGAGGAAGGTTTATATGTATAATACATCAGCATTGCACCCATGCGAAGCCGGGGTGGGTCGCTAGTCGAGTATAAAATACTTTTTATATATTTCAATTAATTTCTTTAGTATCTCTTCGTGTAGATAGTATTTACCGCGGCAGTACCGTACCGGGGATCTTAATAAAATAACCTCTAATTAGCTGCTAAGTAACGAGCCACCTGTAGCGGTGAAATGATTCATTTTATATAAGACTCGCGTGCAAGCCAATAGGAACGCAAATAAAAACTAATTACATTCGGAATCGCTCATATCAATAAAACACTATTCAAATCTTTGGTATATCATTATTTATGCTATTTTGGTAGGAAAACTACATATATCTTCATATTTTGTAAACTCAAATACCCGAACAATGGAATTACTTTAACGACTTTATAAAATCAAGTCTTTTGCATAACCAATAAGACACACAAACATGCCCTCAGAACTCTCGATTGACTTTTCTATTAAATTAATACATTAATAGGTGCATTCGACATACCCTTAAACTTAACTATTCTTTTGGCACAGTATGATATTCTAACTTTGTATTGTTGCTGTAGTTATGTCAAGTGACAAGTACGTAGGCTAGTGCCAGCCCTTACGGCACAGCACACGGTGGTGGAGTGTCCGGCGTGGGCCAACGAGCGGGAGGAGCTCGTTGGCGTGGTGGGAGACGACCTCTCGCTGCCGACCATCATTTCGAAGATGGTCCAAAGCGAGAGGTCGTGGGAGGCGGTTGCCTCCTTCTGTAGACAAGTAATGTCACAGAAGGAGGCTGCGGAGCGGGAGAGGGAAGTAGATCCCTCCGCCCACCCGCTTTGCAGACGGCGTGTTGGCCGTCGGCGGCGGACTGAAACCCGCCGCCTACCACCATAGGCTCGGCCTCGGGGAGTGGGGGACATGGGCCCCGCTCCCTTCGAGGCTGACCCATGAGGAGTAGGGACGCCTCTACACTCCGGGCGTCCCTATAATTGGGCAAATACCCGGCCCCCACCAACGGCGGATCGAAGGAGTGTCCGGGAGGTTTTAGTGGTTGGTAGGGTCCTCTCCTCGTGGTATGAGTTTAGCATACCACGCTATGGAGAGGGCGAGTCCCACATATCCCACCGCCAGCGCGCGAATACGCTGCAGCGGCGGTGGGAATGCGTAAATGCATTTCCCCCCGGACAACAAAAAAAAAAAAAGGCTAGTGCCAGCCCTAAAACTTGATGAAACGAAAGCAGAAAGGAAAGTTAAAATTATCCGCTCGTAATTTAATTTAGATTATGTCGCATGTAAACAAGATTACAGGCAGTTTGTGAGGTCGGCAATTAATTATAATTTCTGTGTAAATGACTTAGTATTAAGTGAAAGTAGTTGAGTAGATGTAGGTCGTCTATTTCCAGATCTTAATTGATGGAAGAATGTTGCACAGATTATTCTCTTACACTGTAAGCAATTACGATGATATTAAGTTTTAAAGGACATTCACTATATATAATTATTTGTTCATCAGCGCCTTGTCACGTCGACAATAAATTTACACCAAAGATTCCCCTCTCCTCCCCTCTTTCTTAGTAAACCATAGTGGGTGGTCTGCATTCAATGGTTCTTCGGTAGGTATTATCAGCAGGTCGTCAGTTCGCCAGGTGGGGAGTAGGCAGACCTGTACTGTCTTTGTCTATTCTAATTAAGACACGGAAACCTTTTTTTTATCTATAATGAATATCATCAAATAATTTTACTTGATATTGGTGTCTCGATTACCTCTCAGCTCTCAAGTAACAACCTCAATGTCTGTCAAAAACTGATTGTGTGTTATGCTTTTATTTTGTTTATTGTTTCAATTTGATTTATGTGTTTCTAGTCCTACATTAACAACTTAGCATATTTTCTTTTTTAATTAAATGTATTTAAAGCCTTTTAAACACAATTAATTAAATATCTGATAACTGTCGATAAAAGATAATACAACTAAATAAACCATTATGGCTGTAATGCTAAATCCGTGTCATCTTTCATATTAAATTAAGAAGGTTAATATTAATTATATTTTAGTTAACTACGTTACTTGAAGCAATATTTTATTTGTATTTAATACATAAATAATTAAATTATAACAACGTTATTTCACCTAAACAGACTCACTATCCCTATATTTGTGTATCGTGACAAATGTAGCGGAATACAATCAATTCAATTATGATGTAGCTCGTACATATCATATAAGTATGTATTGTAGATAAGTTGACTGTGATGGAGTCACAAGGTGTGAGCGTCAACGAGGAGTAGTGGAGGAGCGCGGCCAGCACGCAGGCGAGTTATGAGGCATTTGTTACCATTAGCGTCGCGCTAACTGCCAACGAAATGACCCCCCCCCCCCCCACTCGCCACCCTCCGGGTTACATTGTCCAGTGTGTCCTGGCCACACGTGATACTCTTCATTGAATAATTATTTGTTGTAAAAAACAGACTCAATATTAAATAGACTGATAAACTGCTAAAGTTGTGTTAATTTTATTACATAGGTATATAGGTACTTTACGATTGTAAGTTACTGACTGAGCTGATATTTTTGATTTCCCACACAATGTTATCAATCAAAGAACCAATGTATATAATTTATTGTAATTTCAAAAGATTTGGTGGACCGTACCCCTGTTTATGTAATCCGTTGTCTATAAATAATTATCTGCCTCTCATTAAAATGTATCTTCAATCACAATCTATAATAGGCGATATATATGTACATCAATAGTTCATTAATATCAACCGTATGAAGTCCACTGCTGGACAAAGGCCCATCGCATAGATTTCTAGTAGAGATGGGCCGACTATAGTATTTGCCGACTAACCGACTAGCCGACTAATCGGTTTTCAAAATGCCGATTAGTCGGCCGACTAATCGGCAATGCCGATCATTCTAATACCTACTTGTCGGAGGTGTTCGGGATTTTTCGTCATCACTCGGCTTAGTCATCGCGCGGCCGCTTAGCTTAATTACTGACTGATTAATACGTTCCTATGTTGTAAAGATTGTTACTTTAGATAACTACTCTAAGTAATGTTTAGAAATTATAAAACAAGTAAAAATTATTTGTTTTATTCCATTTGTTATGCGCCGATCATAATCGTCATATTTTGCCGAATAGTCACCGACTAGTCGCCGACTACAAACGATGCCGAATAGTCGGCTTTCCCGACTAGTCGGCCGCTAGTCGGCCCATCTCTAATTTCTAGTTACTACGGATGGAAGTACATCAATAGTTACCTCGATTAAGATAATAAGTTATCTTAATCGATACGATTGATATTATGTATAAGTAAAGCGTTACGATAGAGGTAGCTATTGATATATGTATAAGTCGCAACTAGTCGTACCATATTATACGTGTGCTCAAGGGATAAGGACCGCTGTGCACTGAGTCAACTGCAATCAATCGTCACACTCACCACATACGCCCTAATTCTCTACCAACTATCCTCGTAGTTTTTGTGCATATATCGCAAAGTTCGCAAACGACCCACGATAGCAATTAATTCGTGTCTCACTCCTGACTCCCACTGTCTACACTCGTTTATCTCGCGCCGTATTTATACGAACCTGGAAGACAAGTGTGCGAGAATTCTTCTCAGTTCTGTTTGTATAACTTTATTATTAAATTTATCCTACAGATCTCTGGATACGCTGAGTCGCTACTGAGAACTGCACCGCCAAATCCTCATAATCTGTCACAGGGCGTTTACAACTCAGTCATAAGTATCAAACATAGTTTAACGCACTGTAGTTGGAGCCCAAGAACACAACAATAGCCCATAAGTGTATAATTATACATGTTTATTGTACAACATTTGCATATAAAAACACGGCGACAAAGCGCACTGGATTCCGCCGAGCTTAAATAAGATCAGAGAACTATTAAAGTCGCATTGCGCTTATTTACGGCCGTTGTCAGTGAGGTCGCGACTCGCGACTTTGCCGCGATTAGTCGCCCGTCGCCGCCACTTGTCGCAAGCCTTTAAGCTTCAGACATTTTTACTTTTTGTTCAGAGCCGCACGTTTTTCTTTCGTAACGATTATGTTGTTATAATAAAATGTTGAAACGGCGACACCTGTTTTAATGTGCTGGTTACTAACATTTTATAGGGTTTCAAAATATTCTTTCCTTTGTACATTCTTAAAATATAATTAATTAATTTGTTCAACAAGTTGACTTCCTGTTCATCTGAGTTGCGTGAACTACAATCAAATACATATTATTAAAAGTAACGAAGATGCTATAAGTATCCTTTGTAGGTAAGTAAGTATTAAATACACTCTAATTTTCAAGGTAAAAACTATTACATTTTTAGTAGAAAAAATAGCAACCTAGACTGGCCTGCGAAGTTTATCTACATAATCACAAGATCACAAATCTTGTGCTAAGAAATATTGGCACAGTGTTTAATATCGCCAGCGGATTATAGCTCCATATCTCAGTTTTATTGCGAGCTCGCCCCCCGCGCCGCTCGCCCCGCTTACTCCTGATCCGATGACTCGAGGTTTTTCTACAAATATTAATTTTGTCGCGCACCTCCACCGCGGGAGTGACGTCGCGACGCTAAGTAATTGCGTGTCGAGTGTTCGCGATCTCATTACACGCTGCGAGTGACAACGCGACACGTTCAGTCGACGCACAGCTTCACAAAGATTATCAAATAGGTACCAAGGAGCTGCACAATTTATGGTAGGGAGGCTTATTTTGTTGCACAGTTAGTTTTATATAATCTCAAACAAACACAAGTCACATTGAAAGTGAACAATACTAAGAAAACAAAACTGAATAGAATCTGAAAAAGGGTACCGGTATTGCATGTTCACTTTATCTATTTTGCGGCGTTAACTGCTTTTAAGACTTGAACTGAACATGTTTTTAAGTTTAAAAAATAAATTAAAGAAAAAATAATTTGAGGATTATTAATGAAACATTCACGGATATATGTGAGCGATGTGTAATATCATAACCATAACAGGTGTAGCTTCGCTAAATATGCATCGTAAGGAAGTGGCTGCGCCGCGTCCACCGCCCCGCTATCTAATTCACGTTGACTTTAGTGCGGATACCGCGACACGACGCGACGCGAGTTACCGTCCGGGTGACAAATTATCCACCCAATTAGTCGCGGAAGCAATTGATGCGACTCACTCTCCGTATATGTCAGTTGCACACAAAATTTTGGTCGACGCACCCACTTATTTGTACCGAAAAGCTTTTATTACTAAGTCATGAATTATAAACCAATAGTCTAAAATGTTATGTACACGGTAGTATCTGTCTGATTTATATATAGTGAGTAATTCAGTTTTTATGATTTTTAGTAAACCTAATTTAAATATAGTTGTTCCATAAAATTAGGTACCTACCTACAATTTGAACCAGGACATCAAGATCTCATAAAAAAACTGGGAGTTGCATCCATGTTCTCTCAATTATCTTAAGTGACATCACAAAACTTATAATGTGTATAAAAAGCCGCACGTGTGTCACACTGACAGATATAAATAACAGGCGCGATACAGCGCGTGTCTATTTGTCTTCAGCGACACAGCGCGGGCGCGCGAGGTGCGAGCAATGAGGGTTAGGAGTGATTCCAAACGGACATTCATATTTGATCGCTACTCACACGTGTGGGCTGAATTAATCGCTCTGTTTGTTAAATATGTGACCGTAGGGCGGATCGGGGTTGATATATTCGAAGGAAGTAGTAGTAGTAGAGCTACTTATTTTTTTATAAATAATGAAGATGATTGATGTCGATTTATATTTGATAAAATTTTCATGTTTAGATTTAATTTTATGTTATGTAAAAGTAGTTTTATATAAACAAGTAAATAAATTATTGTTTTCAAAAGAAAGAGCATTACTAATAATTACCTTAAATATTATTTATTGCTTAACATGTTCTGATAGTGCGGACCAAGATTCAACTGTCGGTTTGTTATAATATTGTAATATCAGATAGCACCCTAGTGAATACAAAATTAGAATAAATAGCGTTTTGCCACCCGCACGCCGAGGAAAAGTACTTAACACAAATTATGAGAGCAATACGCAGTCGCGCTAACAAAGAAACATTGCGCGAAACCGCGCGAGCGCCGCTCGAGCTCTGTGCAATCATCGAGATCGTCTTAATTATGTTACTAGCAGATACGCACCAATATTTCACGTTACATATGTTTCATTAATATATAGGTTTGTCTAAATGAGAAAGAGCATTTTGTGTTGTGATTACCCTCCAAATATAATCACGTTACGATATTACTATGACTTAAATAAAAATGTATTCACTACTCAGCGTGTACTATGCATGCAACAAATATTTTAAATATGTCGATATATTAGGATACTTAATGTAACTTCAATAATACAGTAACAATAACTTAGGAAATGCGTTTCAATTAATAACCCTTTAGTAATGAAGACATTTCTATCGGTCTAGTCACATCGTCACGTGATTATAGCCTCTTCATTAATGTAGTAAGGTAATAGACTGCATTCTTGGAAAGAATATAAAAGAAATGATTGTCTCAGAAAACAGAGCACAGCGAGCCCGAACATAAAGCTATTAAGATTAATCTCGCACTCTTGAACATGCTACTCATCAGGAGACTGTATGTGTCCGCGCCGTGTAATAATGTGCAGGAGGTGTCCCGGAGCCGCACGCACTGCGAAGTGCCTTTAACGGCATCCAATATTTTTTGCTTCGCGTCCTCAAGCGACTGCTGGCTCTGAGCCAACCGCCACATACCGCGACCATTCATGTCATAATCATTTAAAACTGACCCTTAATCAAATCGCTTTAAGTCCACATTTAATTTGTCGCACCTTTTTGTTAATATAACGATGCGACATTAATTACTGCATGGCTAGTTGGGCTGATGTCGATGATTTGTGGCGTGTTATAATAAAATCTGCTGAGAATAAGTTATTGCTAAAGAAATATTTCGCAATCCATTCTGAAGTGTGGAATGAAAGAACTTATCTATCTGTTTAAGAGTATAATTATTGTTTCAAACAATATCGTTTTATTATTGAAGTAAAATGGCTACAAATAATAGGTTTATTACTATAATGCTAAAATTTATAATTAATGTAGAATGTGGAACTGTAAGGAGCTTTTAATCCTCAATCACTCAATCTCTTAGACGTCACCAAAACACATTTTTGAATGATTTATTTTTTTATATACATTTGCAATTTCAATTTCCGCTTCCGGTCAGTGACGTGATCGAAACCTTAGAAGGTAGACACATAGCTCATCTCTAAACAGGTTACTTAGAATCTGGGACGTCTGTGGGACGTATTGTCGGTGTTAGTGGTTTTTTTTAATAAGTTAGCCTTATTCACTTTGTTCTTACTATTGATCAAACAGATTAATGGTTAGACCAAATAATAGTTATCAAAGTGAATTTCAAACGGAATTCTACTTCGCATATACCTACCTACCTTTCTTTTTGAATAAAAACCGTTCAGTAGTGATTTTGGAAATGTTGTTGGTGGCAGAGTATGTGCAATACTTCTCAATGAAGTGTCTGTTAAAAGAAAATTAAAGTAGAAAAAATCGCTTTCTATATTCTTTTTATATTTTGTGACTGACTTTGAAGAAATTACCCATCCCACTTAAAATTTGCTTGTTAGCTAGAACTGTTACTTACTATTATTTCGTTTCGTTTATTTTAGTAGTTATACATTATTCAATACACTCCTTTTTTCTCTTTTTGGTCATATCTTATAATTGCTTTTACATTTTAATAGAAACCAGTTGGTAATCAGCATATTATGCGATTTAAATGTGTGTAACGATAATATTGTCAGAGCGCGTACGAAAAGGTCCCACTTAACGTACAACTTAATTAATCATAAAGGTTAAAACAACGAGAGAAATTAGGATAATAGAGAGATACTTAAGTACATTTTAATGAGGATGAAAAGTGGCCAAGTACGTCTCGCTCGTCTGTGTCGCGCTACTGAGACGTGTACTTCTACATATACATTATTTAAATTACACTGAGAGGCTATTGTTTACATTTACGGATGTTCGGTATAATTAATAGAATCTCATTACATGGATCAAACCACACCACTGTATATATCAATGACTTTATAAAGAATCTGTAAACGATACTTTAATAATTTTTATGCTAAATCCTTTCGAGTATGTAGTTGTAATACATTGTCAAAAGTAATCGCTTTTGTTACACTCAATTCTCCTTAACATGATCCGCGACATTGAACTGACAGACAACACAAGATTACGACCAAGGATAGTGCGCGCACCTCATAACGTGACGGAGTTACGAGAAGTACAGTTTGACATCAGCATCCGACGGTGGTGGAAGGACGCCTGATTAAGTTTGAGCCTGCGTCACTTTTGCTATTGCCCTCCAGTTTTATTTCCAGTTTCATTTAATCGGTTACGTTGTAAGAATATTTAGAAATACAAAAAATAATTTAAAGTTGCATACCTTGGATTATTTCACTTCAGGCACAACACTGAGACAATTTTGAATAGAATAGGGTAACTTAGCCGGTTTTCGGCCACTTAAGCGAACTTATGACTTTGCGACGATTTTTATACATGACATTAAAGTCGCAGGCTAGTTTCTTAAATATTTTTGAACTCGAAATATAATGTAGTTTTGATATTTGTAAACCTTTTACTCGTCAACGTCACATTAAAATTACTAAAAATAAAAATGTCTGAAAATTGCAATTTCGCCTGTTTTCGGCCACTTGTTTCAGTTTCCGGCCATCATTTTGCTAGTTTTCGGCCACTAATCTGCTATTGGAAAAATGATCTCTATTTGCTATCTAGTAGGTGCAATAATGGAATAAAGCAAAAAATACGTATGAATCAACGATTTTTAGTAAAAATATTATTATTTTGATTTTTTGGTCTTATTGTTTTTTTGGTTTCGGTTCACATTTTTTTATTTGTTCTCTTTCAACTTTTCTCTTACTTTTTCATCTATCTTATTTTTCTTTTTCCTTGAAGTCGTGAAAATCTCTCCAAGCTTCTGCAGATATGGCACTAGGAAATTTATTAATATTTCTCTGTGTAGTTAGGATTCCAGTTGGACTAATGGGAAATCTTAAATGATTTTTATATGGATCATTTTGCTCAATAATAATTTTCGGCCACCTGCTTTTTGACTGGCCGAAAAATAAGATTTTTTTAACTGATTTTCGACCATTCCTTCAAACACTTCCGAAAAACAAATTTAAATTAATTAGTTTGCGGCCGTTGATCAACTTGCTTAATTTTCTAACTAGTTAATAAGATAAATTTTGGGGAAGTCCCTTTATGTCTGTATTGTCGTATCGTTAGCTTTTACTGGCCGAGAATCAGTTAGTAAATTATTCATTTTCGGACACATCGATTAGCTTAGGCCGAAAGTTAAATATTAAAATTCTTATTTTCGGCCGTCAAATATTCAATAACTAAAAAGTGTTATTACCACATAATTAGCTCAAAACATGCGGCCGAAATCTGACTACACAAATGAGAAGCGGTTCTTCTTTGTGTACAAACTATGTCTTTTTAAAGAATTCTTAATTTAATAATCAAAAGAATTAGTTAAATGTAAACGTTCTTCTTCTAGTTTTCGGCCGGCCGGCAGAGATATAAATAGTCCCCCAAATCATTATCTAGTTTCCCGGCCATCAAATTTAAATGTAAATTACATAATCTTTCTTCCATTTTAATCAAAATAACACTAACTAAACTTATCTCCCGTGCACAGAACAACAATTATATTTAAAAAATCGATAAACAACTTTGTAACTTACCTTGCAAAAATTCTACAAAATTCTAAATTTGTAGGGTTTATACCAATACATTAAGTAGGCTTTGTTTTTTTAAATGAGTAGTGTAAAGAGTCCTTATTATTTTAATATAACAACGTACTGGCCGAAAACCAGAGGTGGGCGGCAAACCGGCTAATCTACCTACCTAAGCTTGTTCGAGCTTATCATCATCATCCCGTGTAAAGTCCACTGCTGAGCATGATGTTTTGCCATAGTCACCACGCTTGTATTATACGCGTGTTATACAGGGTGTCCCAAAAGATTACGTAGCTGGGAAGGGGGGTGATAGGGATGGTCACAAGGGTCACCAGAAAAATATAAAAAATTCCCTCTGGGTGTTTAAAAAAATAAATGGCATTTTTTAAAAGACTTAAAATTTTACACCTTGTGCTAACTGTACCTACAAATATGGCTGTATTTAAAAAAAATGCTGTTTTGTAATCTTCAATAACAACAAGGTCATCAACATCAACATCAAAAATAACAAGGTGTAAAATTTTAAGTTTTTAAAAAAATGCCATTTTTTTTTAAATACCCAGAGCGGATTTTTTTTTTATTTTTCTAGTGACCATTGTGTCCACCCCTGTCACCCCCTTTCCCAGCTACTTAACCTTTTGGGACACCCTGTATATAGGAAAACGCTGCCACCCGTTCTCTGGTATACTCTTATTAATGAAAATGTTTTAACAATCGATACCAACGGCTTAAAGTGCATTCTGACGCCCCTAAGCCAACCAGACCCGGAAAAATCTTAGATGTTAAACAAAGATTTCTTTTCTATGGGGGCGTGGATATCGAAGCCACCATCTCCGAGACTGAAACGAGACTTAAACCGCTTCACCACGGGGTGTTATGTTCAGCTTGTTTCTGGTCAATGCTTCGTTATGCAATGTCAGAATGGACGTTGTGGAGAGCACAGTGCACGGGATCGTTAGAGCAGCGCGGGGAGCGACGTACTCTCTCACTCGCGCGTATTATTTTATGCAAACGACGCAGCGCCAACTTTACAATTTGTCCAAACAGATTGTTTTCGGAACAAAATTCAATTCAAATTGATCGTTGGCGTCTCGCGCGCCGCACATAATGAAAGGGGCTTAATACGGTATCGGTAAACATTAGCATAAAGTATTCGCAAAAATTGCGTTCCGGGGTTGTGGCAGGCGGCGTGGAATCTTAATATCTACCTCCCCCCCCCCACTTATACCCCTCAGCCGCCATCGAGGGAGCACTTGCGGTCGCGATTATGTGCAATTTTGTCAACGGGTTTTGAATGTCTCGACGTGACATTTATCAAGGGCGTGACGGTGCTTTTAACGTAAATGTGAGACGGAGTGACGTAAGGTTTGGGAACGATTCCGAAACATTTCGTACATTAGCCCAACAGCGTCGCGTCGGAAGATATATTATGATGTCCTATACTCGATTGTTAACAATCATCGAGAACTCAACATTCGAATGCGATTGATCAAAATTAAATCGTCTTAACAGAATAAGTGTGAAACTTTGTTGCATTCCCGTGGCGACACCAGTCGAAACTTACGATAGTTTTAGATAAACGTGATCTTCACCTACAAAACAAATTAACATCATAATACCGAAGGATCGCCGAAGTGTGTCGGTTTGCGTCGCGTCGGCACAATAATCGCACAGTCGCATGTAACAAAGCGCTCGGCCGCACTCACGACAGTTTAGTTTCGCTACAAACAGACGAATTAGCATACATTTACATTTTCTTAAACTGAAGACATGCTCCACGTGGATAATTGCACGCACCCTTACATCCCAACCAGCAGTCTGTGGAGAAACAAATGAGCGAGGGGACTAGTGACACGGAACC
This sequence comes from Nycteola revayana, assembly GCA_947037095.2. Classification (NCBI taxonomy): domain Eukaryota; kingdom Metazoa; phylum Arthropoda; class Insecta; order Lepidoptera; family Nolidae; genus Nycteola; species Nycteola revayana. The sequence goes on along the minus strand of OX344859.2, from coordinate 13,634,782 downwards.
CACAGGAACTAAATTAATACAAACAAACTAAGCTTTGCTTCTTGAATGCATAATAATAAAAGTCACAGTGCGAGTACCCGAAATCAGCAAACAGCATGCTGCCACGAACTAGGTAATAGAAATGTAAGACTACTTACTGATACGAGTATATGCAATATACTGGGCTAATAAACACTGTCTCCTTGTCAGAAAAGCATAAAAATAAATTACATTGATAAGTAAGTATTTATGCATTTTGTCTTTAAATACGAGTACACATGCTTACTAGCTGCGCTGCTCGTCCTCGTAAAATAAGAAAAATGTTGTTTCGCCAAAGTAGAATAAATAATCCGCTTTGTACCGGTGATTTCTCGTCCTAATTGGTACTAACGTTTTGGAGATCAGGCGGAATATGCGGACAAACAGACAGACATTTTTTTAGTCGTGTATTTTTTCTTAGTAGGTATCCTAAATTCATTTTGTAAAAACCTGTTAGTTTACCATACCACAAATAGACTCTTCAATTTTATTAATATTTTATTATTATTGTATAGATCGATGATATACTGATGATGTTTTGAACTCAGAAATCTTTGGAATGTTTATAAACTGTATATCAATACAGTTAAAAGAAATATTTTTAAATTCCAGAGTTAATTTCTTGACGAAGGCTAATGCTACGATCCATGGGAGTAGAGCGTAATAAAATTATATGTTTTTATTATTAACCCGAAGGAATATTTCAGTGTTATGATGCACGTAAGTGGGTTAACGAAGATAAATAGCGAAATACAAAGGAGCGCGTACCTCGCTATTGTGCGTGAAATATTGTTGCGATGTTTTTAAGAAATACTACATTATAATAACATAACTGAAATCAAAGATTAAGAATTATAGATGAGAGTATGTAGGAAAATACATATAATAATGCAACTACTTCTTATCTATAAAGGTCAGACAGCACCAACATGTCCATTTCGTTACTTGCACCGCGTTCTAGCGCCCGAACAAGACATAGCAGTGCAATTGCTAACATTCTGATAACAAATAAAATGTTCAGCACGGTTCTGTAATAATGATAAGCGTGACATTTGACTAGTCGTTACACAGCTGTAGCGCTGCACCACATTCCTGATGGTGAGACATAACACGGGCACAGACGAAACCGTTAGCATTAGCGATCAAGTGTTGTAGTAACTTAGTGTAGAGAGTGCGGGTTCATTCCTGCACGAAAAAGTAGCAGATTTCGATTCACAGGTGTTAATTTCAATACTGTTTGTAATAACAATAAGTGTTAATGACAATAACACGTGGGGAATACGGGAATAACAATTTAAGTTGCAAAAAATTTTCAGATCGACTCACAAAGAACGATAACGTTTTGGACAACTTGCTCAAATCTCAAAAATGTATAACTAGTTATTAAAACCCGAATTTGGAGATAAACTCATATGTACAGTGTATGCTGGAGCGATGTCGTTGTAATGAGTTATCGCAACACGGAACAACATCGTTAGAGCTCGGGACGCGACGCGACGTGGCGATAATCATATTAGCGAGTATCGCGCCTCAATCACGTACACGCGCTCATTTGACGGGTAATGACGGGTTACTCATCTAGTGATCAATTTTTTATTGTTGTTTATGTATCAGGGAAACTGAACTAATTAACTCGGTAACTACTTTTATATCGTTTTTGTCACCCACCTTCACATGATCTCGTCAACAATCTTTCACATCTTTATAAAAAAGAAGGGCAGATTTAGCTTTCCTATTTCATGTCTCACTTACTTTGATTGGCAGGTTTATTTTAAGTTATGTACCAATACAATTAAGTACAAATAAACCAGGAGAGCTAAGTAGCTCTATACGTGCATGCACATATATAACAGCTATTCATGAGATATGCATCGCTATAATAACCGCGTTACTTATCCCGTGTAATTTAATCGTAATGCATTTCTCCGAAATGTTTTATTTTAAACTCATTGTTATGTGAATGGCAGACAATAAATATAAGAGTTGAGAGCAACACGGGAACACAATCAAGGAAATGAAAAAACTCGCAGGATTTATGAGGCGGTGAAAAGTTTGAGCGACTCCAGCGACATCACGCCGAGGGGAACACACGAGCTGTCTGTCTCAGGGGCGGCGAGCTACTTTATATAGGATTTTATTTAGTTTAATGGAGTTATGGAGTCTTTATGGAGCCTCAGCCTCGAAGGAAATGAAGGAAGAGAATAAGTTTGTGATATTTTTAATTTTAAATGAAATAAATAAATAATGTTTAGATTCGGTTCCAATTCGCGTATCGCCATAAAATGAGACATATCAGAATCAGCCTTCTACGTGACGAATAAAGAAACTTGTCCTATGCTTCAGTTCGTGGCACCATTTTAAAATTACCCTCAGGCAAAGTCAGTGGGCTGTGCTATTCGAATTAAAACTTTGTGTCTCTAACAGTACATTCTGTTTTTGTCTGTAGACGGCGGCAAGTGAGGGCGTGAGCTGTTAGCACTGCAAACAAAACGTTAGCCCTCGCTAATAGACAACGCGGTAACTGCTAAACTTGTGCTGCAGGGGACTGCCACTCTCTCAAATTGAGAACATGCAGACTTCATTCGTTTACCTACTTAATTAATTTTACTTGTTTTCTTAAGCGTGAATATCAGTTTATTTGGATCAGCATTTTAGGATGCTTTATCGTTTAACCTAGAAGCTCACATGAAAGATGAACTTTACTCAGTACAATTACGTAGGAAACCATAACAAACCATTGGATAATAGAGACTGATAATAATTTAGACACTAAATTTATACAACTGATGTAAACGTTTTGTGCACGGCAACAGACTTTAATCGTCTTGAACTAAAGAATGAGTGACACATGACATTAATTTATATTATTTCGATTTTCCATTACATTTTCGTTTAAAAGACTCCTTTTGTCTCCTGTTATTTAGTCGTTAGCAACTAACAACTTAACTTTGTATAACGGAATGATAATTATAAATCGCAGCGTGTGATTCGGTAATGAGTGAATCTTTGTAACTCTGCGGAGTCACGTGCTGGGGTTGGCACTTAATGAACAAGTTGTCAAACGGGCGAGCGCGCCGCGCATACTAACCTTCCGCTGCTGCGGGACGCCTGTCAATCTCCACTATATTCTACCTTCTAGTAAACCCACAGTTTATTTATGTTAGAACTTAGAAACTACTTAACGGACAACTTTTCTTAAGATTCCAAGCACAATGTTAAGAATTAGCATTGTTGAAACTATCGAAAAGAATGCCGCTGTACCGTAAATGTTATAATAAAATAACCAGATAATGATTGAGTTTTACGAGGTTTGGATAGGGGTTTAGGTAGATTCTTATGTAAGAATTCGTTACAGGTTAGCTAACGCACAAGTTTTGTAAAACATGTATAACCGGTAGCAGACTACAGAACACAACGGTACAAACCGTATACCTACCGAAGCAGAGCACAGTCCAATCATAACCAAAGTTCAGAATGGCACGGTTCCGCAGTTAGAGCAGCACTTGTCTGTTGTAGTGCTCCAGCTGTACCGAACGTGAAACAACAGCGACAGTCTCATATCCTGCGGCTACTAGGAAACCATAACTCCTCCGGATATAGAACTCGCGTTAACACTTTATTGAAACTGAACGCCCCGCTCTTTGTAGTGGCCACTATTTATGATCATAAAAACGCTCGTTCGTTATGCTAGTTGAATTATGTCGTGTCGGTGTGTTTAATATGTGGATTATTTATTGACCTGCGAGTGCTACTGGTTTGCTTTAAAATGATTATGTCCGTTTCTGGACTGCACTGGACTCTTTTAATTGTCCAATTTTAATAGTAAATAATCGCTGTGGCCAAATACTGTTCAAGTTTGATTTAGATTACTGAATAGCCTTTCGACTCGAGAAGAAGAATAGTAAATAAATACTAGTATCTCAACTGTCAGGAATTTGGGCCCGTTTGCGTGTTTCTTACTTATATCAACATGTAGGTAAATAAACAGGCAAGTAGTTTGTGTAGTAACGATTGAGTACGTCACTTTTCCGCGTTTCGTGTTCCGCCAGATTTGAGATTCAGCCGTTATTAAAAAAGCTGCGTAAACTTTTTGTTTTACTAAGTTTCCTGTTTCAGCTACAATTATGTTATTTTCCTCTAACTTATTATTTGTATTAGTTTTGTAAGAAACTTTGGTTAGTGATATTGTTTTGTGCGGACGGGCACTGATCTCTAAGATACAGTTACACACCTAGTTTAGAGTTCAGAGTTTCAATGTTTGTACCTATCATTAACCTCTTAGCCTATTATATACTTCCTACTACCTCTATATTTAGGTTTTTTAATATAAGCTGTTGGTTTTCTTTTTGAACACATTTTTTTAGCAGCCCTAAGTAGATGAAAAACACACAAATAAAATAAGAATTCAAAGTAAACTGTGAGTAAAACAAAAAAAGTTACAACTTACTACTTGTAGCAATTAGCTAAGCCAGCTCACAGTAACCGCCATGCCAGTCTCCTCCTGACAGCTACTGTCGCCCGCACATCTGGTCACACGTGTGCTAATGAATGCGCCGTTTGACGTGTAGAATAATCCAGTCGCGTCACTTGTTGCTCACTAACTGTGTCTACGCGACCACTACCAACCTTGGCACAGCATAAAATCAACCAACATTCGTTCATACTTCGAACAAGAGTACCTACATCGTTTTTTCGCTTATAGAGTTGTCTGATTCAAGAAAATACTTACGCCTTGGTTTCTCTCGGCATTCATAAACTAAGCGATTTATTTTCCATTAATTAGAATAAGTGCCACATATACCAAGCACAGAATGTTGTCTGGAAACTAAATCCGGTGCAGTCAGACGGTCGCGTCGTCAGCATAATTGGCGTATTTCAATAATATCAATTACACAGTCTCCTTGTAACCACAAGTTGGAATAAAACATTACATTGGACAAGTCAATTAACTGGTGAGTGTATCGCCGCTAGTATTCACTAACAAGGTAACACCACGCCGCCGGTGATGCGAGCGTTTCTACACATGTGTCGAACCAGCGCACACTCTACCAACATTACTAACATTTTTATGCTTATTTTTACCGAGCTAATTTAAATAGCTTACCTTATGGACCTTATGGTGTAGTTAATTGGGTTTTACGTTGTGACGTTCAGAATAATTCTAATAAATGTAATGTCTATGATTCAGAGTTCAAACGGAGTCGCTGATATAAACTAACGATGATTTACGTTTACTTACTACTAGCTACACGCGCGGTTTCACCCGCGTAACACCCGTTCCCGTAACAACTTCATACTAAGCTAAATATAGCCTTCCTTGATAAATGGTCTTTATATTAGTACAGCTTGGCAAAAAAGTCTAGAACCGGAACTAATTTTTTGTCTGTTGGCAACATTCCCAAAATAATGTCATTTCATAATAAACAAAATTAAAATCAATAAGTAGAATTACTTATTGATTTGAAAAAATAATACATAAATAAAATAGGAATAAATATATGTCTAAAACAAAACCAGGTAAGTATCAAGATTAGGTTTATATGCTATTCGGTTGCAACGGGTTGCCACACAAACAACACAGTGGCGCCCCCATTATTTTCTACTCTTTTTTGCCAAGCTGTATCTATAGCTAAACGTTGATTTCTTCATAGTTTATATTATCATTCGTATATACTTAATGTTTTCTTTCCGCTATTTCATTATTTTACAAACTAATTGGGTAACGTTTATGCCAAAAAGAATTAGAACTAACCTAAGTAGTTGGCCACAATCTAGTAAGTCTATGTGATGTGTTCACGCCAAATAAAAGAAAGGAATTTGCGGGCAGTATAATACAAGTAAGTACACTAATTTTAACATTACCAGCTAGCTTACTAATACCATAAAATATGTATGTGATAGAAGTTAGTAGCACTCGCATGCAGATGATATCGAAGTCGGAGAGAGAAGTTTGCTCCTCCGCAGACAAAGCGTCTCCGAGTGCGTCTGAATGAAGCGCTCGTGAGGCGGCGGCGTATCATCTCCACATGCTAATGTATGTGCCGCGGCCGGAGGGACGCGCCACCGGTGAATATAAAGTTGTCGGTATATTATTATATTGTTTCAACAATTGATCCGTCATTGGTAACAAATAACTCATACGTGAAAGCTATCGTAACTGTAGTTTGTTTCGTATAAATAAATCAGATCGATACAAATTGTACGCGCTATTAATACCTTGCAATCTAAAAGTTGTACGCTCAAAGATTGCTTCTAATAAAGCTGGGAAGTGATAACGTGATTCAAAAGCATTACAACAGAAAGTCAAGTGCATACACTAAAATTTGAAGTTGCAAATAAACTAGATACTTCAATTATGTTCAGAACGTAAAATAATCGCGAAGTGTTAATTAACAAGCTAGCAGCTAGCTGGTTGAGCTAGCAGCACCAAGTCATACAATATACATTTTTTAAATAGTTACTATTTCATATGAAACAACATAAGTACTGATACCATATCTCCTGATTTGTCCTGAGATTTCAGGATTTTTGGACTCTTCTCAAGATTGCCGTCGGATTTTGCAAATCTCACAAAATCTAAGGATTTAAAAAAAACAATAAAATGCAGCTTACATTTTAAAGATCTCTTTAATATAAAGTTAAACGAACTAAAAATAATCTTCTTTCGGTAATAATTGCATAACAATCAACACTTATTTATTCAAGTAGGTACCTACTTAATCAGTTTTAAAATGAAAAATCTCAGGACTTTTTAAAGGGAAATCAGGCCTTTTCCCCGGACTTCTGACTTTTAGTACAGACCAAAGAACTGCCTATTGTTTTTTTTTTTTCTTAATATAGGCTTACGTTTGACCATAATCTCGCTTGATGGAAGGCTTATATATATACACGCTTGCCTAGAAAGTGTCTGTTCACTTTAGTTTTAAAGATGTCAAAATATTAACGTGTAAAACGAAAAAAGTGACGTTCTGAAAACATGTAAGAGTAATATTTCCATTCATCGATATGTCGAGAGACGGGAGCGTGGCGCGGGCGGCACTGGCGGACGGCTGCATACTGCGTGCTATTGACAGGTGGATTCGATTCCCGCCACCATTGTGCGGCTCGCGGAAAATATCGCAAACTTGTAGCTTTGCACACGCCTCGCAATCCAGTTTCACGGCAAATAACACGTCGATCAAATAGAGTATAAAAGTATGTAGTTTGTGCGGTATATTATGTTCGTGTTTATTTATGAGTAACGTTCCCGCGTGCGGTTGATTTCTGAAGGGTGCTTAATGGTGTTGGTTATTTACATGCGCCGGCTCCGTGCGATTGTTGACGTTGTACTGTTACTGCTCAAGCACCTCACGATGGTGTAGTTCTGACTACTTCTGACTCTTACCACACGTTACTCTTATATAATAATAGACGTACCACAGGCTACAAACAAAACAAACTTTATAGGTATAAGTAATTTTAAATTCTGAGTCGAGCTAAATTCTCGGGTGCCTACCTGCTGACTCAGATAAATATGTATGTTGTATCGTAAATAGAACAAGCCTTATAATGCTTTGCAAATGTGTTATTCAAAGTACAATTAACAGCAAACTATTCGGAGGAGTGCAATAAACCCACATACCAGTCAATTGGACAATAAACAGAAGCGATAGCGATTGGTCCGATTTGTGGCGTCAATAAAACGCGGCGTTTATCGCCACACTCCCTGTGAGCCGTGACTTCAGCCAGGATTGGGAGGAAATTTTATGTTAGAAGTATAACATTGTGATATGCACTGTTAGTTAGTTAAACAAAATAATTTCAGTTGATGCTTCAAGTTTTTAAACATCAAACGATTCTATGTTCCAGCATGTCTGCAGACTGCCGGGATGGCTGTCGCGGCTCGTGGCATGCCTTTGTAGGAATTCTTTGTGGCCTTGTAAGCACTCGGATGTGCACAACGCAGATAACGACTCAAAGAAAATCTTAATGTGATTTGCATCTGGCAGTTTGTCGAGAATGTGGTACGACAGACATTCATACATGTATGTTCTGAAGCCAAACGTGCAACTGTGTAGTAAAAGCAACATCCAACACACATTTGGTTTGCTCCATTAGAAGGTGAATGACTCGGCAACGCAAGCGTACGAGATAATTCATATTTTTTCGTTTGCCGTAAGCCGGAAGTTTTTACTTACAAGGTAAACCAATATTTTTTTTCCGTCAGTAGTATGAAGAGTAGAGACGACACCGTACAGTAGACAACTACGTCTAGTTAAAGTTTTCGAGATTAATATGCACAGCCGTTAAACATTCATGTTTAAATAATTTTTAACTTTCTAAAGTTCCAACTTATAATTATCCCATTTGTCTGTTATAATACAGACCCTGAATTATCTAAAATAAGATTATATTTGAGCTTGCAGTTGCGATGGATGTTTCCGTCAGATGGAGATGAAACACGACGCTCCATAATATTGTATTAACAGAAAAACTTCATTAATTGAATAGAAACTGAACTGTTTTACTTTTTGAACTGAATTATCTAAAACAACCCCTTGATTGTTTTAGATAATTTCATAACGGAACCCTCCTCATGAGGCTGTAATTGAATTTTAGCATCTGAAACAGTAAAATAGATTTACTGAACTTTAAATTCAACTACAAGGCACAGCTTATCTGCAGGTTTTGTGTCGTATTTACTGTCTCTGTCTAAGCAGTTCATATCGAGAGGGAGGAGAGAGTGCTTTTGTATGGGGAAGTTCCCCGTGCACATAAATGGTGCGCGGCGAGATTAACTCGGTAAAGTACGACTGCGCTTAACTTCTCTGCGGAGCTGTATTAGAAGCCAATTCAAGGGAATAATTAAGATTTAGTCTTTAGACTGCGCAGTTAATGAGAATATAGAGTAGAGGTTTATCGGCTTTATTCCACTCGATGAATGTCCACTGTAACGGCACTCACTGAGCTTACAGCTAGTTCCCGCACGGCTCCATTAGCTCGCTGCGGTTTAAATACGATCGTTAATCAAAGTGTTAAAGAAAACAGGAATAAAGTTTAGTTGTAGTGTTATCAAAATAAAATTGAGATAATAAAAGGCTTCGCTAACATTGATACTCTAGAGCAATAACACATTCGACCCCAGATCTAATCTCCGCGACAAGTAGGACATAAGGAAGTAAGTTCAGCTACTGTGAGGATATTATATCCAAGCGCATTAATATTTTACTCCCATAACCGTTATACTTTGAAACTCCAAATCCCAATATAATGGTATACCCTCAGAAGTTGGCACGTGATGGAGGCGCAGATAATGCGGCATTAAGCGGCACGCATCATCTCGAGCACTGGACCACGGGTACTGTCGCCATGTCTCACTACTTGTTGCGAGACATTTGGGCTACTAATACGAAATCTTCGTATTTGTGAAGTATCAAAAAAGATTTGTAGATTATTCTCATGTTTTCTGTACAGGCAAAATGCGAATTCTTCATGCTGAAATCATATTTTTCAAACACTGTGTCAATAAAAATAGCCTTAAGATCTTTTTCTCTGTTTACCTGGTAACCCTAGTTGTGCATAAGTTGTGGCGCGTGACTGGAATAGGAACCGGAGCACGAGCCCGTACGCAGCGTTATGAAGAGAGTTTTTAAATAAACTGCTTGTTTCAATAATAATATTGTCTAAAGCGTCCTGTGAGCAATGTTGATTCCAAACTTGGCTGATTACCCTTATAACGCGCGATTCTTCCCAGCGAGCTGATTCAAGACTTGACTCTTGCGATAAGTAAATCTTCTGCGCAGACGACTCTATAGGTACTATACAGCATACTTTGACAGTTGTTGAAAGCGTTTTAGCTACTTTTCTCTGGCGCGCACACAACGCTAATAACGAATGATATTTGACTTTGTTAAGGTTAGACTTCTCTTCATATCAAATAATAAAAGTCAAACATCGTGACTTTGATCATTATTCTGCCTTCCTTGTTCGGTCCTAATTTACTTATTTTGACTATCCGTGACGTTCGTCTTCGACTCTTCAAATCTTGTTGATTCGCTGGTAACCCGTTTCCACATTAGGGAGCATAAATTGCGGCCTCCCCTTCGAATGACCGCAGGTTGATAGCCTCAACATAATTCAATTGGTTTCGATTGGTGGCCTTTGACATCCACGTTTTTCCCACTTTATGCAAATTGTAGACGTGGTTTTTGTTATCAAAGACACGATTTAGAGACCGTTTTAAATATTTAATGTTGTAAGAACCTAGTTGTTTACTTGCTAAATGATAAATTGAAGCACAATCATGTCTAAATACAATAAATATAAATAATAAAGATTGTCTGCGATAATTCCGTACTAATAGCTCAATAAGCGCTTTGTTTCCGAACAATAGCACGAGTAGGAACTCAACTATCTACAAATTTCCTTCTCTCAATTATCGATGAAAACTTGAGATAGTTCACCATAAAATCTTATGTAACTCTGAGGCGCTGGCGCTCTCTGATTCAAATAGGTATGTCTACTGACTTCTTAGTCAACTACTCGGTGCATTTTTAAGTAGGTATTGTGCTGTTTAGACGCGTTACACTACAAGTCTTCAGCGTCTTGTATTGGAAGTGATATCATACATATAAAATGCATTAACATATTATGGAAATGAGAAGTGAATAAGAAAACAATATTGAATGCATTGCATGTGTAAATCCGCGGGTGTCAGGGCGGGGGTATGTAACCTCGCTCCTTGCGCCTTTACGTGTTCGCTACACCGCTGAACCGGCCAATGTCGTCACAACACCACTACAGCATGATAGCTGTATACTCTGTTTTATTGACATTTCCTGCATCATAAAACAACTTTCAAATAATCAACTTGGGATGAAACGTCGAGCTTTTTAAATTGTTTGGTGACGAATTGACCGAGGATGAAATCGCTTGCAGAAGAAATGTGACCTTTTCAAACATTGTCGTTTCGAATAATTAATACTGATGTATTAGTCGTTCAGACTTATCAGCCTACTATATGGTGTAAGATTCTACGCAATTCTATACAAATTCTCGAAGTCTTATTGTCAGCGACGGCTCCACGTGTTCTCGCCTCCGCGTCGTCGAGTCAACGGCGATATTTCGCGCGTTATTTATTAATTTCCCCGCAGAGGTCGCGCGAGTTATGGCGACGGAATACACAATTTATTGTGCTATGATGAATGTTTTCATCAGTCGACGCAACGCGCCTGTCTATGGATCGTGGATTACGTGATAACTCATCGGTTCTACGACGAGCATAGGGCTTGTATTTATATAGGAAACATTAGATTTTTTCATAAAAGTAAAATAAATTATGTCAAGTAAACTCTGAATCTGATCTCTCCATTTAATTGCATTCTACTATAAAGCCTTGTCATGGTTTTGTTGTATGTATTGCTCAACAATATGGTAAGTACCTATAACATGTAACACAACAACAAGTGGCTTAAACAATAATAATATAATATATGAAAACGCTGTTCCAACGCGGTTCCCCCCGCATTGTCACTGGAGTAACTCACCGTTCTTGTGTCAGGGACACTCAGGGATCACATTTCTATGAGGCCGAGTGTACCTACCACTTCTAAGTTATTGATATAAATATTAATTTATGTAGATACCAATAGTATTTTATGATTATTGGTAATGTTATGTCTTCCGATTGGTTTACAATAACGTTAATGACACTATGTAGAAATACAATAAATATATAAGTCGAGATAAATTCACTAAAGAGAATGTCCTTCCCACAAAAATGTCTATAATCTACATAGCTAAGTAATGGTTATCGACAAAAAAATAAATTGAACTAAAGAAAGCTATTAGATAATCTGTATCACATTAATAGCATCATCGAAAGCCCATTGCTGTCGGTGCGAAGGTAAACAAAGCCGGCCGTTATCGTACACTATCGACGAGCGATCTCCGCGCCGCGCTGCTCGCTCGCCACTCACATTTGCATTTTATCGCGACAACTCTTTTGATAGTGCTATCGAAAGAATCTCGTATTTTGTCTGTCGCGTGGCCGCCCGCAGTGTTTCTACGACATTTACATATTTATTTCGTGCGTCATAAACGTTTATTTGACCTGAGAAAACACAAGCGTCATGTTATTGCAGCCGTCCCAAATGAAGAAATAAGTAGGGCTGTCTATATTCATGGAGGTTTATTCTGTAGTGAAGGAATTTAAACTCTCGGAGTAAATTACGCTTAAAACACGAATGAAACAGCGGGGAGATCGTTTTAAGTATTTTAAACTAGGTACATGAAACAGATATTGTTTCTGCTTTGTAATGCGATTTTTTACGTATACAATATTTATTTTGTAAGTTATCAACTGGTGATTGAACTGGTGGTTGCTACAGTTACAATCGTATTAGTCAGTGACTTAGTATCAATCGCTTCTGCGACTCAGGTCTTTAATTGAGATGCTCCTCGTTATTAAGGATAATACGGGTTTAAAACTATAAAAAATAAATATAACAAGTAGTCCCAGTCGTGTGACTAGGACCTACCTGATAACAGGTCCATTTGACAATAACAATACACAACGACTTAAAGTTTTAGGTTAATTTAATGTATTCAATCATTATTATAACTATTTATCTTTCTCTTATGTTTTGTTACAGGTAATAACAACTCCATCGTCCGCCCGGTCGTGTTGACAGAATGGGACAAACCGTGGTATTTATACCGAAATATCCAGAATTACAATCAATAAATAACAGAGGAACGAGATGTATCATCGTGGAACAATTTGCTCTCTTAATCTCACTCATGACAAGTTGATAGCGTAACTAGACCGAGCACAAAACAATAAATTATAGATTCAATTTATAATTATAGATTCAATATATAATATTTGTCTAAACTCTTTAAATTACCTACTTGTTTCTATTGAAGGTACTATTTGTCAACATACAACGCCTCGTGCAATCACTCAGTTTAGTTTCAATGCTTTATTTATTTACAAAACATGAAATTATTGTCAGTCCGTATTGAATAATTATTGTTTTCGCGCTCATGAATATTATTCCGGCGTGAGGTGTAAATAGTGTTCTCGTTGTCCACACACGCTGTTGTTTGTTTTATTATCCGCATTACTCGTGTAATGAGCTCCATTTACATTCATTCGCGACCGGCCACTTATTAGCGTTCACGAGAGCGCCGCACTCGGGGTTATTAATGCGACTAGTACCGCTGGAACCGCGGGACGAGTGGCCCACTTTGCCCCGATCCAGGGCCGATCAAAGCGACTCTTGGTTGGTTCTCCCATAGATTTCACTTATTATGAATGCTAGAGCAGCGATGTGAACGTTACTTACTAGTTCTGCTAGTAGGAATCTAGGAACTAGTAGGTTAAGTTCTGCGCTGAATCTTTAAGAAGAAAGAAGTCATACAATACATTACAGGTTCTTATAGATAACAGGATGCGCAGCGCGTGATGTATTGTACATCTATGGTACTCCAGTTTATAAACTATACCCGTGCAAAATTTCAGCGAAATCCGTCCACAAGTTTTTGCGTGCAGGAGTAACAAACACACATCCACACACAAACTTTCGCGTTTATAATAGGTATAAGGAATATGAACTTTGTTTACTCTAATATATTTTTTAATCAACGTGTTTTTAATATTTGTAATAGATATCTTGAAACTGTTCTCGAAGAGCAAGTTTTCAAAATATCATCATGAATTAGGAAAGTTAAAGTTGTTTTATATGGGAAAGTATATTTTCTCCTTCAACTGGCGGTAATAGAGTTGAATCTGTCGGTAGTTAATAGAAGAACATAAATCAGAGTAGGCAGTACACAAGTCGGTCTGTTCTACTTGTCGGACGGTCGTGTGCGTTATGACGGATGGCGGCGCTTCGCTTGACGGATGTGCACATTATCGCGAACAAACTTGAGCCGCGGGGAGGACGAGCGGAGGGACATTGATCACTGACGAACTCATTACATAAGCACCAAATGCTTTCGACTACACGCTTCATTCATTTGCTCCTTTCACTCAATTATCGGTTAGTTTTAAACCAACCAACCATAATTCAGTGAGCCAGTTGTATGGGAGCCCCCCTTAAATATTTATTTTATTTTATTTTTAGTATTTGTTGTTATAGCGGCAATAGAAATATATCATCTGAGAATGCTACTGCGATTCTTGAGATACAGCCTGGTGTCAGACAGACATACAGCGAAGTAATAGGGTCCCGTTTTTACCCTTCGGGTACGGAACCCTAACAATATTGCTTAAAAACAAAATGTTATGTCATTAAAATTAAAAATGTTATAACATTACTTCAATATTTTAGGAGACAAATCATAACTTTTTGTATTTCCAATTGATTAGTATTAAAATATTATACACAGTATAAATTATAAATTACGGGTGTTAATTTCCAATACAGGTGCTTTCATTTGAAAGTCCCAGTGAGCTGTAGCAACAGCAATGACTGTAACAGTATTCACTGCACTAACTACTAACTGAAACATCAAGGTAGATATTATAAAGGGTATTTATAAAAATACCGTCTTCAATCATATTGACTTGTGTCATATTTACATACAATTACACTCAGTAGTAGTAGATTGAATGTTTTCTTCGTAGATATTGATTGGCAATTCCTATTTGATTCTATAATATGAGACGAGCAAGAGCCGAAGGCTAAAGTAAAATTACAATCTGTAATTTGGTATTTCGTGTTGTACCTACCTACTCGTATAATTTAGCCTCAATAAACAGGTCAGTCGTATTTATTATGTATTGTTTCACTGCTTGAGACAATATTGTCCTCAACAACTCGAATATAAAATAGGTCGTTTGAGTAATTCGATGAAATTCCTTCCGCCGCCATTTTGTTGTATCTTCTATGGACCCCCATCTAATTGTCCGGCGATAATAAAAATTCCGCAAACGTCGGCCGAAACAAACCTAATTACCGAATACCGTAGCGATACAAATTGTTTAGAAATTTGTTCTTAAAATCCTATAATTTGTACCTACCTACCTACTTAGTTGTTAGTGGAAGTGTAGCGACAGACGGAATCCGTCAGATGGCGTCACGTATCCTATATCGCGCTATAGAAGTTGTCAAGCCGCTGAAGTCTATATACAAGTTCTAATCAGAAGCAAATGGCCGACGGCCGCCGTGCACATTTGCTGTGGAGGAACACTACCAACCGTTCCTCTACAGCAGGAACGCAAAATGATATTTGATGAAAAGTGAGGCGGTTAATCCGGCCTCAGTCCCGACCACTTCGGCGCACTCATAGAGGACAACTCTGCACGTTTCGACTAACACGCGTCGTAATTCATGTATACTTACGTCTATATTTTCTACACATTTTTTCACCTTAACAATTGATTCTACGAATTACGTGTATCATCAAATTACTTCATACATACCTACTGAAAATGATGCATTCCTTCTCCAACTTTCATACTATTAAGGGACTAGGTATATAAAAACTCGCTTGCTTAAATATGTTAAGTAATGTTATAATGTTAATATATTTAGGTATGTTTATAACAAGAATTATCAATTAGTTGAGAACGGTAAACCACTCCCCACCTCTAGGGGTGTTAACCATAATTATAAAATAAGAATCTCTAATAATAAGGATGTTTCAATTATTTAAACGAATACACATTACTAAAAGAAATAGAACTCTTAAGACACGGAAATCGTGTGATTTAAAGTAGTCTATAACTGTCAATAACTACTATTCGTGTTCTCAGTAACTACTCAAGCACGTTAAGCTGTTTGCTCTCACCGCCCGTGTGGGTATAAGCGTCTCGTCTTATTTAAAAAAGAATAGCGTGTACACCCGTGTCTGAAAAAACAATATAAATCTGCGCTAAAAAATTAAGTAATGTCTGACAGGCGGCCTGAAATCTGGGCCAACACCCCATGCCAAATTTATGTAATTTGGCAAGGGCTAAATTAACAGACTAAATTAACTTAAATTAACTTAAAGACTAAATTAACAGACAGATGAACGGACGGAGCAAAACCCTAAAATGTTCCTTGTTGAGTACAGAACTCTGAAACCACGGTAATATTATCGTATAATATTAGCATAGCTCGCGTTTCGTTCGTTTATATCAAGTTACATTACTGATAGATAATATTACTGTGCTAAAACACTCGATGTGTACTTAACCCACTGTACGGACAAACTAAAACAATTTATTGGTTCAGAGATGAGGCAAAAATGCTCGTTACAGTATGTTTATATGAGGGTAATAAGTTCGGTATTTCATTGATGTAGAGGAACCTTACTAAATTAATATGACATTAAGTTATTTTGTAATCCTATCACAATCGAATCGGGACTGCTGCAGTCCGGTGCGGACCACACGCGACGTGGACTCCGTACAACCAGACAAATGTGACTAAATTGTGATATATGACGGTTCTGGAGCTCGGACAATGGCCAGCACATCTATTTAGTATTTATGATTACAGTTCAATTGTATAGATAAGATCAAAGCCCAGATAAGGGCCTATGCACACTACGTCTTTTTTACGCGCCGTCGACGCGCGTCTGTAGCGATACAGACGCGATACGCACGCGAGTCAGACGCAGCCAGCAGACCTTTGCACACCTGTATACGCGCGTGTGTAGCGATACAGACGCGATGCAAACGCGCGTGTGTATCGATGAATTTCAGTTATGAAGTTTTCTGTGTCGAAAGGCTCCATTTTTTTGTTCCAAAGACGTGCGGTGCACCAAATCGCTCGATTGCTACTAGCGTAGATTCACACTTCACTTTCCCTCGTTGCGGGGGAAACCCCGTCCGTAGGGAAGGCGCGCGCGCTAGACGCGCCGGTGCCGCGCGTTTGTATCGATACAAACGACAACAAACTGCTCTGCAGGATAAAAACGCGCCGGCTACGCGCGTTCCCAAAACGCGCGTCGACGGCGCGTTTAAAAAACGTGGTGTGCATAGGCACTAAGGCGCGCGCCGGTCCCGCCAACACCGACCATTGTTGCGCGAGTTAGATAGGCCCTCGGCGTGTGATACTCGATCCAGATATATTACAACATTATTAAAATACTAGCTTTCCGCGCGCGGTTTCACCCGCGTAACTCCCGTTCCCGTAGAAACTTTATAATAAAATATAGCTTATAGCCTTCCTGGATAAATGGGCTATCTAACATTAAATGAATTTTTCAAATCGGACCAGTAGTTGCTGAGATTAGCGCGTTCCAACAAACTCTTGAGCTTTATCTAATGGCAAATAACTCATTATTAGGTACCAATTACTTGCGTTTTTATACTCGTGATAATTTCTCAACGAAATGTCCGATTGGAATAAAACAAAAAGTATTTAACTTCTACATAAATACCCTTGATAACATAATGCTTAATTTGGATAAGGATTAATATTACGATATACATTTAACGTAGTTTTCTTCAGACGATTTAATATTTTTTTATGAACATAAAAGCGGTTATTGTGACTAAACTATGATAGTGAGATATATGCTCTCGCGGACTTTTTTGTAGATCTTAATAAGACCTACAAACTCGTAGTACATCATTTTGTTCTATTGTCAATAGTTTTTGCAGCGCACGCATAAATAGGTTTTCGCTTTTACACCTTGGGTTACGGAATCGCAATTTTCTTACGGATCCCTAACTTTTTTGAAAATAAAATATAGCCTATAACCTTCCTTCATAAATGGACTATCCAACACTGAAATAATTTTTGAAATCGGACCAATAGTTCCTGAGATTAGCGCGTTCAAACAAACAAACAAACTCTGCAGCTTTATAATATTAGTATAGATTTCTTGCGATGCTAAATGCCAATAAAGTGTTATTAGTGACCTTAATTAAAATGCTCCAATACATTTATAATTTTTTTTCAAACCAGTATTATTTATTTTATGATTAAAATTGTGCCGCTTTTCAGGGTTCCGTACCCGAAGGGTAAAAACGGGACCCTATTACTAAGACGTCGCTGTCTGTCTGTCACCAGGCTGTATCTCAAGAACCGCGATAGCTAAACTGTTGAATTTTTTACAGATGACGTATTTCTATTGCCGCTGTAACAACAAGTACTAAAAATAAAATAAAATATATATTTTAGGGGGGCTAGGCACCCATACAAGAAACTTTTTTTTTGTTCTTTTTTTGCTTGATATCAATAACGGCAACAGGTAGACGCTTGAAAATGGTACGGAACCCTTCGTGCGCGAGTCCGACTCGCACTTGTTTCATTTAATTTTAGTTTAATTCCTACTCCACCACTGGTACCTAGCGGATAACAAACCTCAGACACACTAGTGCTTCTATGTAAAACAATTTAGTACCTCCTACTGACATTTTAAATGAACCTGTAAATAATTAAATTGAATTACATAGTATTAAGTTGGTATTATTTCTCGTGAAATATTATATCATCTGACAATTGTCGGCATAGATATCTGTCGTAGTTGGGTCTGTCACAGTACAACGGCGCAGTGGAGACTGCCGCCAGCTGGCGTGACATCGGACTGCGACAACGAACCACCACTACAATCAAATACTGCCTATATGTATTTATTATATTGTCATGTAGTCTCGTAGCATATTACGTAGTTGCTACGGCGTAGTTATTGTTGTAGCTAACTTGACTTACAGGGAAATCAACTGCCCAAAAAAGATATTATAAGTTAGTACCGCAGGGAAATACGTGGGATAATATGAAATGAAGTAACATTCTCTCGCCTCCTGTAGTGTATGTATGTAGGATTATACTTTTAATGGTTGACAAGCGATGTGTGCGTTGAATATTAAGTAATATTAACTTATACAACCTCCGCAGTGTAGCGGTATTTGGCTAGCTTTAAATCTCGGAGGTCGTTGGTTCGATCCCTACGCCAGAAAGAAAATCTTTGTGTAAATTCTAAAATTTCTTTCCGGGTCTGGTTGGTTGCGGGACTACCCTCCGTGCCTCGGAAAGCACGCTAAGCCGTTGGTCCCGATTGTTAGTAACATCATCTGATATAGGTAATCGAATATCACGTAACGGGCAGCAGCGTTTCCTTGTGAGGTACAACATTATACTACGGTCACCAATACTACACCGCCGCTTTACTTCTATAAATAAATAAATAAAAATAAAAATCATTTTTATTTACGTAAACCTATTACAGGCACTTGCAAATAGTCAAAACAATAATTTAGTATTAAGTATTATTTAGATAATATCATATTTTATAATATTATTATTATTAATTATCATATTTTATAAATTTTCAAATTAAACAAGTATTTAAGTTATTATTTTAATAATATTTTAGTCTTAACGTCTTAGTTTATTATTTAACTATATTGTGTCAAATAGCTTGTTCTGTCTATAGTAGGTTAGAACAATTGTCATTATTTAGGTGGACCATGAGTATATAACGACGGACGCGCTTTAATGCTACCACCGGATCCAATACGCCCCAACTGAGAAGATCCGGCGAAACAAACTCAGTGGGTTATTCTACTGCCGGTTTTAACACGACCCACATGAGACGGTCCGGCGAAACATACTCAAATGGGCAGAACGTAGGTTTTGGTCCAGTTACTTTAACTATTTATTGGCATACACATTTTTTGCCCAAACGGTTGTCTTTGAAATATTTGTTTATTGTGTTTTTATACTAGGTAATAGAAAAATAAAAGAATTTGAGACAGAACTAGCGGTCTATGAATATAATATATTATTATGTAAGTAGGTCAATTACAGATAGTTCACAGAACATCACACTATTATGCGTACTACTATTTTATTTGGGTACAGGGTCTCTAGGAAGTGTTACGCAAGTAGGTTTATGAAGCCAAACGTCTTTATCCTCAATATAGTCCTTAATGCTATAATAGCCTTTAGATATGAGGACCCGTTTAATATATACTTTAAAAGTTGGATCAGGCAAATCAGTTACATGACTAGGGAGTTTGTTATAAAACCTAATGCAATTTCCCATAAATGATTTATTGGTTCTACTAACTCTAAAACCGGGTATGGCAATTTTATGTTTATTTCTCGTGTTAACATTATGAATATCACTTTTTTTGCTATATTGATCAATATTTTTTTTAACAAAAATGATATTTTGGTATATGTATTCAGAGGGAACGGTAAGAATATTAATCTCTTTAAACCTGGTACGCAAGGAGTCGCGACTACCTAAACCGTAAATAGCCCTAACTGCTCTTTTTTGTAATATAAAAATACTATTGACATCAGCGGCTGACCCCCAAAGCAGTATTCCATAGGACATAATGCTATGAAAGTACGCGAAATACACTAGTCTAGCAGTTGCTTCGTCTGACAATTGCCTAATTTTCCAGACAGCATAAGATGCGGAGCTAAGTCTACCGGTTAATTTTTCAATATGAGGGCCCCATTGCAGTTTTGAATCTAATGTTATACCTAGAAAAACTGTTGATTGAACTAGGTCTAACGGTTCTCCATTTAATGAAGCAATTGGTTTAGCGTTAGTTACATTTGGGAGCACAAATCTGACGCATTTAGTTTTACCCGCGTTTAATAAAAGATTATTTGAAGAGAACCAATGTGAAAGTATACTAAGTGTTTTATTCTGTTCAATAAGGTTAGTATCTTTTCTACTGACTTTAAATATTAATGAGGTATCGTCAGCAAAAAGAACTATATCTGACAGTTTATTTAAAATGTATGGCAAATCATTTATGTAGACTAAGAACAGAAAAGGACCCAGAATAGATCCTTGGGGCACGCCCATTTTTATCAAATGCTCTTTCGAAGCAACGCCGTCTACGTATACTATTTGTTTCCTATCAGATAAATAGGATACAACAAGATCAAGCGATTTTTCAGTCATTCCATAATATTTTAACTTCAGAACGAGCGTCTCATGATTTACACAGTCGAAAGCCTTGGAAAGGTCACAGAAGACTCCAAGAGCATCCTGCGACCCCTCCCAAGCCTCCAGTATGGATTTGATCAGAGTGCATCCTGCGTCCTGAGTAGACCGGCCTTTAGTGAATCCAAATTGCTTGTCGTGCAATATCCCATTTAGATTAAAATGTGTCAACATTTGATTGAGCATAATCTTTTCGAATACTTTACTTAATGTTGGTAATATCGAGATAGGTCTATAGTTAGTCGCGTTGTTTGAGCAACCTGATTTAAATATCGGCACTATTTTACTAACCTTCATTAAGTCAGGAAATACTCCATCGGTCAGAGATTTATTAAAGATGGCTGCTAGAGTAGGAGCGATATTTTGTATTACTGTGTCAATAGCTTTAACAGAAAGTCCCCACAAGTCTTCTGTACCTTTCATTTTAATTGTTCGGAATGCCTTTACTATATCAACATCATTTACAGACTGGAAGCCTTCAAAATTCTTTTAATTACTTTTAAGCCGGAATTCAGTTACAAATGTTGTCTCAAAACAGATAACACACGACGACAATAATCGATGATTAGTATTACTTTTGAAGGTTTCAATGGTTTCCATTCAATTCTTGTTTCGCGGATTAGTTGTGGTGGGTCCAATTTCCGTAACAAACGGGGCGCCCCCTCGGGCTCCGCTGAGAGACATTAACATGACAATGAGTCCCAGAGGCGTCGGGCGCACCTGCCACGAACCTATTCTGAGACGATCCCCTTAAGCCACACGTCACGAGTGTCGCGATGTCGATACAACGATACAACTGCAATATTCATTGGCTGTTGCTAAACTATAATATAAGTATTTAATTAAATGCCAAAAGTGCGTTTAATAGTAATTTCATAGCAGAAACCTTGCGAGGGTTCACGGGAATGTTTTTGTTACTACGGAGAATACCGGAGCTATAAGAAGTCACTTTGATTATGCTCGCTTGATATAGAAGTGCTCAATTTATATGTTTAGAGCAATGATGACAACCATTCCATTCAACTGATAGGACATTAGACAATATCGTTAATAATCCACGCATGTTCCACGATAGTTAACAAGCGTTGATATGTGAGAGCTTGTTCTCATGGTAATGCGGTCGACTGATGCAAGCATGTCATTGTTTGGGAATGATACCCATTGTCGGCGACACCTCATGAACCGTCACGCTCTATGGTAACAGGTTTGCGTTCATCTGCCACTCCTCCTCCTATCGTTTCAACAATCCATACAACTTATACAGGGTTATTTGTAAAACACCAACAACCTCTTAAGAGGTTACTTAGTAGTACTAGTACCTAGTAAAAGTTGTTTATAATGATGAGCACAATGGCTTCTTAAGAGGTTGTTGGTGTTTTACAAATAACCCTGTATACTAAGGATCAGTATATACCCTGTAACGAAATCTTTGTGAACGTCGAACTGCGTCCCTCGGGCCGCATGGTGCTCTTGACAGATATTTGTGCGACTCGCGGGATAGCGGTTTCTGTAATGCGTGCAGCACGCGGTAAACCATCACATTTTGGCGGCCCGCTGTGATATCCTGCATTAATTTATCCTTGAGCAGATAAATGTAGCGACCTCTGATCTATACCATCATAACCATCAACCGATGCTCTTTATAAACACAAACTTTAACTTTTATTGTGAAACTTAGTATAGCAGAGGTATAAAGGCATACTGTAGTTATTTAGGTAATTAGGTTTATTGTTCGGTTGTTTCTTTTGAATGTAAGATAAAGTGAAACTTATAATCATGCCTATTGTAATCTATAAATATTTGATAATATAATAACGGTATACTTTGGCATTACAAATACTCAAGTCCGCCAACGCCTGTACAAATTCTCGCTTCAACCATATAAATACATCATAAGTATTTCAAATTAGCAGGCGTTCGTTTCATTTAGCAATAACTTACAAAATATTGTATTATAACTACGGTCAAACGGTTTAATAATAATTTGGCTGTAATACGCTCATTATTTCTCTTTGCTTGCTTGATCTCATCATGTATTGGTTATAATGGCTACTGGTTAAAACAACGTCATGTATGTTTAAGTTTTGACTTTTGGGCTGAGATTACTTAGTTTCATTTACGTGTCTAAAACCACAACACAGTGAGTATACGCTGGACATCTCCTTTGGCGCAGTCCTAACCCGACATTGGCACTATTGTAGTAGAACTTTGATGAAATCTTCTATTTTCTTCTTGACTTATCTTGATGATAATGTACAACACAGTAGATACAAAGTGTTTATGACAATTTAGGAAAGAAAATATAAAACTTAGGTGTTTATTTTTCAAACAAACATGTCTTATGCAGTTTTGATCCATAAGTAGAACTTTCTATTATGACAATACTTCCACGTGTCATTTTAAAATGAGCTTATATTCTGTAGCTATCTGATATTATCCGAAGCACTGTATCTCCACTGGCCCTCCACTGGTCTATCGGTGACGTGACACTGGACACTCGATTTAATTAGCGTGTTGTCCTCTCGGTGCCTCTCCACGGCTGACGCGTGACAGTCGCCGGCCACCTAACACACGACACACATCCCTACTGAAACAAAACGACTCGAATGATGATTCGATTGAATTTTGAACTATTACCTGTAATCTACTTCGTATCTATAAGTCTTTTAAGGATAAAGTGAACAGACACTTTCTAGGCAAGCGTGTATCATCTTAGGCCTTATCTTCACCTTCCATCAAGCGAGATTATGGTCAAACGCAAGCTTCTTACATTCAATCGCCCAAGATTTGTACACGAGAATCCCACGGGCAAATATGTTCTATAGAATGTGTAAATGAACACCATACAGCAGGTCTACATAATAGCGAAATGCAGTATATTTTTTCAGTGGTATTTTCCAATGTAGTACTTAGCTACAGTCTACTGAGTTATGAGCTAAAACAAGAAAGCTTGGTGAAAGCTGAAAGGTCGAATGATAAAATATGCTAAACATAATAATATTATGCAAAGCGTCGGTCGGAGCCGCGCCGTGCTTGCTCTGAACGCAGACTGAATGGAAACACTCTCGCTTTTCATATCGCACTCGGCGCTCACACCACTACTTTTACATTTGCCACAGTTCAATCTGAAGTTTTAAACTGACTCCAAGTTCTAATCATGTTATATCATGTTATATTGAGTTTAAATGGTTTCGGTGACTAAAGTAATTAGAAAATAGTGAGCATATTAGACAAACATTATTGAATTACTAAGGTGATGTATGCCGTGTGGTTTTCGGATGCCGTGTGGTTTCCGGCTTAGAATAGACCACCCCATGTCCTCCCATGGGTGTCGTAAAAGGCGACTAAGGTACATATGGCTGATGTAGGGGCAGCAGCATCTATCAGCTCAAGGTTTTAATCTTACTGCGATCACCAATCCGTCTACCAAGCGTGGTGATTATGGCAATTTCCATCAACGATCCTGGCTTGCTAAGGTCTGTGAAGAGGAGGCCCATGTTCAGCCGTTGACGTGAACGGGCTGATGATGATGATGATGATGAAGGTGATAATTAGGTACAGGTACTTAGGTACTAGGTACTTATCTTTAAACGGATTAAAAATTGAAACACAACATACATATATAAAATAATAATATATTAGGGTGCAATTTTGATGTATTACCTATATCTACATTATATATAAACCTTCTTTCTTCTTTTTTCCGATAGACATCATTGGTTATGGCCACGAGGCTTTTGGTTCTTCACTGGGCATAAAGGCGAGCAGAGCTCCAGCCTTAATAATAGTTTAAAAACGACAGCATAAGCAACGTGCGCCTTAGGGCGCCCCCCGTGGGGCTTAAACCTCGGCTCATCTGGCGATGAGATTGACGGATTATGACTTTTAGTATTTTAGAGGAGTTTTGTGCAACTGTTGTAAACCTTCCTTGTGAATCAATCTATCTATGAAGAAAACTCGCATTAAAATATGTAGCGTAGATTTAAAGATCTAAGCATACATAGGGACAGACCATTAATATTAACATATACATATAAATCCAACGATCTCAACTGCCGTGTGTTCGCAAAATAGATTTTAATTTTTTCCTTCACCTAGCATTTATATTAACGACTACCAACACTGTAAGTACAGGGTAATTATACAAAATATGTTTAAAGAGAACCATTCCCATAAGTAAACATAACAAGGGATACTCCCCGTCTTAATTACAAGCCGTACCTCCAGTAATACCTCGGAATTAAAAACAAACCACTTTAATTGCATACCTCCACCACGACCCTAAGTCAATTAATTTTAAAATAAAAATTTAACTTATTTTTACAGTTTTTTTAAAAGCGAGTTTGTTAATAAAACTACATTTTCTCGTAAATTATATGTAAAAATTAGAATAAAGAGTATCATACAACATTTTCTGCCTTGTATTTTGAAGACCAGCGAAGTGCGGGACACATAGACTAAGAGGGCTACTGTTGCAGTCATACGTACTTACTAGTGCAAGGTAGAATCCCCAACAGTTGAATAAATTACAATAATCGCACGGCTCCCATAACCGAGAGATATATGCAAACAGTAATCACGGACCTAATCAAATACATCTAACTTTAGTTTTCATGGAATAAAACTCCAATCCTGAAACCTAGCGCATTGTGTTGGTCTATTAATAGCTGAAGAAAGTAAAAATGTAGTGTACCAAGTGAGAAAGGTTTGAGTGAGAGCGCTCGAGCGAGAGACAGCCGCGAGACGTCCTCAGCCTCCGGCGCTTCAGTTGACTCGAGTAGACACCACACTTCAGCACCGCGTCTCTTTTGTCACGCCGCTCACGTGTACACCGCGTACCACTACCTCCATTAACGCTCACAGTGCTTCCCTTTGATAAACTGAGGCATTTCCTTCAAACAGCTTGCATTGTTCAAACGACTTTGTTTAATATACGTACGGTCGTCCTCGGCCCGCGTGCGGTCTCCTAACTCAATTAATTCGTCCGCTGACACATTTATAGAACCTTCATGAACCACAAAAACCTAAATTATCTCTAATCCTGTAGGCCGGACAATTATAAAAAAACATTTAAAACGTTTATCTTAATTGTGCTAGATTATGCGGCAGTATTTAAATACATGATATTATTTAGTCGAGTTTCAGCAGCGAATCACCGTTGTAAAAAGACGGCACCTTAGAGCAATCGGATATGCGCGAGATATATCGGCGCGCGACGACGGGGACGCCGGAACTGGCGACAAACAACAATTTAGCAACAATAACAACCTAACTTCGGCCATTAGCATGTTTTATTTCTTACTTTCGTGGTTAGTTGCGCTAAGTTCACCGCGGGCTCGGAAGGGTTGTCGTGGGCCAATATTTATAGGGCAACATAACTTTATAATATGCCTCTGGTCAACCTTAACTTGTGAAACTATGTTACCTACTGAACCCCCGAATGACAGTGCGTGCGAACAACCCGCCCCGCTCTCTGCACAACAATACATTCATTACGTGACACTTTACGTCGCCCCAAAAAATAAGATTACATTCTCAAGTTTGACGCGAGATGACGCTTAAACAAGGCTAACTCAATTTGCGCACAATTCATGACCGGAGCTGAGCCATATTTTTTAGGTCGGAGATTAACTCGATTATATGAAAGCAGAGGGTGGTAATGGTACTATGATGTGGTGCTGATTTGTATTCCGGCGCACCTGGCTGTTTACGCCACCTTTTTTCCTCAGTACGAGTTTAAACTGTAATCATATTGGGTTTTATGAAAGAGTGCGCCGTTTACATTTAAGATATATTTTATAGTTACACATACTAGTTCGCTTATATAAGTAATCTAGTCAGTGAAACATAAGGCACTATAGTTGTCTCTCGGCGGCGTCAGGCGAGTGAGCCCAGCGCGTGTCCGCTGCATTAAGAATGTGCCCAATGATATTTAATTAAACCTTCGATTCGACCTTCGTCTCCATCTATTCCATCGAAATGTAACACTCCCCCTCCCTGCCACTCCCCGCCTCCCTCCACTCGCGCAATTAAATTTTATTGGAGGCAATCGAAAGTTAAGCTCGCGTCGAAGAAAAGCTATCTCATCGATAAACTGGCCGCTATACAGCGAGGAGTTTTACTGCAGGTCATTACGGCAAACGTCACGATACCGAAACGTACGGCGGATATACTTTTCAGATATATAGAAATTCTAAATTTAATTAATTAAAAACTTAGACCTACCCGTTGTAGAAACCTATTTTGTGGGATTGGAATTATGCCAGATGTGATTATGTGTAACTGCAAAACTTATATAAATTTAAGTATGTATACTGATAGCCCACACACGAACAAACAACTCACTTCCCATAGCTTAGCTCACGTAGCTCAGTTGCAAGGGGAGCCTGATCATTGCCCGATATTATTTGGGAAAATGGGGTAGAATTTAAAATTGTCGTAGTAAGTTGCTATGTTGTATGTCAGCTGCGAGTTCAAGTCCTCCGACAAGACACACGCGCGCAGTGAGCGGTGTGTGCGGACGGAGCGCGGTGATTGTGTCTGTTTGTCAATGTAATTGAACAGGGGGCGGAGAGGGGGACTAGATCAAAGGGCCGCCGCGGGCCTTCTCTTTACAATGTTTTAATTTATTTTAAAAGACGAAGCCTCGGGCCGCCGTCCCAACGACGACACAAACAATTTGGTTAAATAAAATAATATTTTAATTGTGCTTACTCTCGCCTCCCTACCACGTTTTAAATTGTTAAAATATTTAAATGATTGTTACCCACCATCTACCACCATCCCATACACACTATAGAACTCGAAGCTTTTTTAGCTGTGACAACGAGTGATGTCGCTTACATATCGATTCTATAAGTGTTGTTATTTAAAACGCATCCTGCGCGGTTTTACTCGTAATGACTACGTATATTTTCCGTCAAATTCGCATCAGCCAACTTGGGTGGTGTTTTGTTATTGGTTACACATACGTTTGATATTACAAACAGACATTTCAATGTGTAATAGATGAAGCCAGCAGGCGAGTCAACTGCTGGGTGATGATGATTGATTGATGTTGAGATGTCCTCATCTTTAGTGTTTACTTACTACTCAGGGCTCCGCTGGACCCCGCACACGGCGCTCCGTCAGGTTGGGTGACCGAGCTGTCGGCTTGACTTGCGCTATTTCCAAACTTATTAGAACTAATTAGAGTAGGCGCTCTCGAACTCAACTAACTTGAATTTAATCACTCCTAAAAAACGTAGCCTCGACAGTCTAACATTCGAAACTTTGTGTTCAATGACTTGCACTTCGTTTCAGTGACATTACTTGGATAACAATTGTACCTACATCCATACCTATTGTAGACGAATTCTTTGCTTTGGTAATTTTAGCTTCAAATCTATACTAACCAATGGCTAGGGCGTCGGACTTGTGATCTTGAGGTCGCCGGTTCGAACCCCACCCATTGCACTACCGACGTGAACCCACTCATAACACAAGCATTTTAACTAAGCACGAGGGGTTAACAAGAATACTTGTAGACTGCAAAACTCTGCTAGTAATCTTTATAAAAAAAAATGAAAATAAAATAAAAAGAAACAATATATAAACCTGAAGAGTTTGATTGTTTGTTTATTTGCTTGAACGCGCTAATCTCAGGAACTACTGGAGTGATTTGAAAAATCCCCACGGAAACGGGAATAACGCACTCCGATCTTATGCACTCCTCTTGCCTACTGTTAAAAAGCTTCAAAACCAAACTAACAACATAACAAACCAATGCACTCGATACGTTTTAATCTGATACATTTAACTTTGCAGGTCCGCCTGGTCCGCCTGGGAAACGCGGCAAAAAGGGCAAGAAAGGAGACCCCGGCGAGCCAGGACCACCGGTCAGTATCTACCACCTCTGGTCTTATCATCCACGTCACATAACATTCCCTTTTTTGCTTTCATTGTGTTTATATCGTTTTGAGAAACAATCAATTAATCGCGTATCGACCTAATAATATTAAAAGGGCTTCATACAAATAGTGATGTAAGAAGATGCAATTCACCGTCGCTCACTAGTCAGTCTTGTTTAATAGTGCATGTTCACATTAGGTCGCGAATGTGGGCAGCTCACTTTACTGACCCTAAACACGAGCCCTTCTTCTCTCTGTATAATGTGTTATATCAGAAAGGATGTATTTCATATTGGTTACATAAAAACATAATTATAAAATTCAGTTTTTAATATTTCTTTACTTGAAGAGTTGATACGCGATTAATTTAGCCACCTTTTTATTATTTATTTATGTTTAATTCGTTTGGTCCGCAGGGGTTAACGGGTGCGCCGGGGAAGAACGGATTCCCGGTATATATTTTTGTTATTTTGTTTTACTCCTTTATATTTTCTATTTCTTTTTATTTCCTCACTGTAAATATTCTTATTTTCTGGTTAATTTCCGTGCGTTGTCTTCCTGCACTGAGACTATGTCGCAGTGGGGTAGGGTCCCGCACTCAGCGCCTCGCTGTCACGTTTCAGGGTAGCAAGGGCGAGAAGGGCGAGCGAGGCTTCATGGTAAGAGTCAAGTGTAGTAGCTGACGCCCCCTCGCCTCGCACTAACCCTAGTACCGAGCTCCTAGCGCAAGTAGTGGTAGTGCCGGTGTGGAATCCTATGTAACATGGTGCCCTTAACAATGCTATGTGTTTCTGTGTGGTTTTACGTTGCATCCACTTAACTATTTTTAAAGTTGTGACAATAGTTTAATTAATGTATTCCTTAGAGCAATCATAATAAAGTTATCACAGTCAGAATCATCGCCAAAACGGATCTGTAGTAAGCGTTTTGAACTTCGACGTCCCTTGAGATTGACACAAAATACAGACATGTAAAAAAAACTTATCAAGTTGGCAATATTATTTGTCAAGAGACAGCAACTACTTCAATCGACGCAATACCTATAGTTTGTCGAAGTATAAACCGACGTCCTTAGAGACGGTGATATTAGTATTGTGGTACAGGTTGTATGCTCGTGACAGTGTTTATATCGTTAGCTCAGACATGTATGCGGCCCGTCGGACACAGTAGGCACACTCCTATAACATACGAGCTTCCCGCGCGCGGTTTCACCCGCGTAACTCCCGTTCCCATTATATGTTATTCATGAATAACGTAGCTTTCTAATGGCGAAAGATTTTTTGATAGTTCCGGAGCCTATTCAATACAAACGAACTATCAAATCTTAACTTTTATAATATTAGAGAAGACATATAATTATTATATCAGTGTATGGTGCGGCAAATTGAATGAGTAACCAACCGAATAATATTTTCAAAAACGACATGACGATCTATTTTAAAAATAGTCTTTAACAAGAAGTTAATAATAATCTGAACTCAGACACAAAAGTATGATCAAAACACGCATAATATTAAATAGTTGTAAATAATACTTCATTGACCATGTGGTTTCCGGCTTAGAATAGACCACCCCATGTCCTCCCATGAGTGTCGTAAAAGGCGACTAACGGACATATGGCTGATGGACGAGCAGCAGCATCTATTATTCTATCACCAATCCGTCTGCCAAGCGTAGTGATTATGGCAATATCCCTCTACGATCCTGGCTTGCCAAGGTCTGTTAAGAGGAGGCCCATGTTCAGCAGTGGACGTTAACGGGCTGTTGATGAATACTTCATTTAATTGATCTTTTATTTTTATACAGCTATTAAAGATAACGGTATTTTATAGTCGACGAGATGGTTTAATTAATGTCGAGTGTTGCGCTCGCAGCGCCACAGATGGCGCTCGCAGACCTGACTAGACTGCGCTATTTTATATTTTTGAACTCGAACAGTTTAAAGTAAATTATCATTAGTGCCTAAACCTAAGATGTGGTACGAGTCCTGCCGGTGGTCTAAATTAGTATCGGTAAACATTTCCGTAACGTATTCAAAATGTTTAAAACGTAACATTTTGCTTCTTAATTAAGGTACAATGAGACAAGAGCCTCTATGCCTAAATAATTACAATAATATTTAAACCTTATTGAACAAGTACATACAACGTCCATATTTGTTGATAATAAGAACATTGAGAGAGAGTTCATGCACCGGCGCAGAAGCGCGATATAATCACTATTATTTTTGCGCACTGTACGAGGAGTCTTTTTTGGGGTCCGAAACCACAGTATGTATTTTTGTCGGCCTGTACAAGTACACGTGTACTTTTTAGTCAAGAACAGAAATGCGCGGAAATAACAAGTTGCAATTTATATCAATACAATAGTTGTGTAGTTGGTGCGTGACTAGTTATTTCGTATGGTAGGTAATGTTTTTGGAATTACTAAATGACATTTTCGATTGTATGTAAAAGAGAAAGAGATATCAGTGAGCGTCACTTCAATTTACCCCCAACGAACCCGTGGGTCGATAACTAACTAATAAATCGTTTAATAAATAGCTTGCTTAAAATAAATAATTTGTTTTTTTTTTTAACAAAACAATCAACCAACAAAATTAAATGAACCTTGAAATATAATTTAGTTTTTAGTCTTACCCAAACTTCTGCTCGAATCAAACCGGTCTTGTGTCGATGCAGTGGCGGCTTTAGGGGGGGGCGAACAGGGCAACCGCCCGGGGCCTCGCTCTTGCAGGGGCCTCGCGCAACAACCCAAGTAATTTTTTTTTCACTATATTTTTATTTATTATATATATTCATTATAAATATATAAAAAGTGACGATCAAGAAACCTCTCCAAAACATTTATTGCCTTAAAGTGACTCTTATCCTGATCCAGCTATAAACATTCCTTCTAAAAAAATTCGGAGGTAAGACCTAATTTTTCGCTTCAATGACTGCACTATTCCACATCATTCCACCGCCATCAAGTAGCTAAAACAGCGAGAATGATGATGAATTAACTACATAATTGTCTCTTATTTCACCAGTACCGTAAAATAAGGACTTATACCGTGGAAGGCGAAAATAAGGCTTAAGATGATACACGCTTGCCTAGACAGTATCTGTTCAATGACTTCTGAAATAGAAAATCGGAATCTTCAAAATGACCCCGGTTTGTGGTCTATAACAATTTTTGATGTAGTTTTTTTTTTCTGACGGACCTATATAGTTAGCCCTGAGGCTTTTGCTACTTCACCGGGCATAAAGGCGAGCAGAGCTCCAGCCTAGATAAATGGTTTAAACACTACAAACTAAGCAGCCTGCGCAAGAGGGCGTCCCCTGTGGGACTTGGACCTCGGCTAAGGGCGGTCGCTGACGGGGAGATTGAGGGATTATGGCTTTTAGTTTAGGGGAGTTTTGTGCAACTGTCGCTCTACTTTATAGTTCGCGGGCCTCTCGAACTTCGGGTCTACGAGGGCATCGGAAGGTTCTTAGCAAACTAAGGGTCGGGAGGGCGATGGGGGCCGCGTCGCGTTCGCGGGCGCACTCTTCTCCGGCGGGTCGGATAGAGTGGTCTCCGTGTAGTGGTGCTAGTTTCTTGCACAGAGACTGCACTGTTAGTTGGTAAGTTGTGATTTCGTCAATCGCGTATGAAAGGATTTGGTATTCAAATACTATAATTAATCACGTATTTCTGAATAGTTGTTAGTTATAATTCAATTTAATTAGTATGTACCTAGGTATCAAATCAACTACTACGCTGATTTATTATTTACTGGATTCTTGTCATAAAAATAATTACGTAGGTTCATAGGAAGCAAAGCGTTCTGTCTGATGGACAGACAAGGGGTTCGCGCTGAGAGATATCCTATTTTTTGCGTAATTATCTGAGAGAAATCGAAATAAATGGAAACGAGATCGCTGATTACCCTCCTCGCCTATCGCTTACTGCACTTTTAGGCTATGTCGCAGTCGGTTAAAAGTTAGTTGGTGATTCTAACCTCAAAAGTATTGTTGACGTTATTATAAAAAATCGTGGCTATTTAGATATGATTTTCAAACGGAATGGTGTTTACAACATAAAAACAAACCCAATCTAACTATAGTTTGCTTTGGGACATGAAAAATAATAGTCAAGTCCAGGTCCTATAGAAATTTGGCCATGATTCTTTTATTTATTGCCTTATTTATTAACCTTAGCATTTCTCGTTAAGCATGACAAATACCTAAGTCAAACAACCAGACGTTCTTTCGCGTCACACACTTTTCACGAAGGACAAAGGGCCTCGCAAAGACCTGCCGCCCGGAGCCTCGCAATGGGTAAGGCCGCCGCTGTGTCGATGCCTCATAATGTTTGCCTACTAGGACCTTCATTTATGTTTGCATTAATTGAGATGCATTCGGATGCGTGTTATAACATAAAAAAAATATGAAGACTGATAAGTTGTGGGTTTAGAAGATCAAAAATCTGCATATCAAGAATATAATTTTAAAGTTGATATAAAACCTTTATTGTAAGAGGCAAGACCAAAACCCAGCACACTATTTGGTAGGATCTCGAAACATAGTAAATTAGCTTAGAGCGGATTTTACATTTGGGTGTGTGAGACCGGGTTTGTCTATAGTAATACGTATATGAAGCTAAAGAGTTTGTTTGCTTGAACGCAATTCTCAGGAACTATGGTCCGATTTGATTTTCGAACGGGAGCTACGCGGGTACATCTGCGCGAGAAAGCTAGTTATTATATACTAGCGACCCGCCCCGGCTTCGCACGGGTACAATACTGATAATTATACTACATAATGTCTTTAAACCTCTAACAAACGGGCGAAATTTGGTCAAAACAAACAGAAACAAATTAATATAGGTACCTACTAAAACTCAGTGAAATAAGTAGGTGGGTATACTTTTATCGTATGAAATACCTATACTCTTCAGGACTAACAATACAACAAACACTAAATAAATAGGTATTCAAGTATCTATCCATCATAGTTACAACGAACACAAAACAAAAAATTTGCCCTATAATTCTTAAGGATCGAGCGCGCATAATCGCATTCGACCTACCTCCGTAGCGTAGCGGTAATTGGCTCGCTTTAAATCTCGGAGGTCATGGGTTTGATCCCCACACCGGACATGTAAATTCTAAGATTTCTTTCCGGGTCTGGTTGGTTGAGGGACTACCCTCCGTGCCTCGGAAAGCACGTTAAGCCGTTGGTCCCGATTGTTATGACGTCATCTATAATAATCGTATATCAAGGAAGGGGCAGCAGCGTTTCCTTGTGTGTTACAACATAATTCTGCGGTCACCAACCCGCCTGCCAAACGTGGTGACTATGGCAATACCCTCCCTCGGGAGGAGGCCCATGTTCAGCAGTGGACGATATACGTGCTGATGATGATGATGACCTACTAAAACTCAGTGAAATAAGTAGGTGGGTATACTTTTATCGTATGAAATACCTATACTCTTCAGGACTAACAATACAACAAACACTAAATAAATAGGTATTTAAGTATCTATCCATCATAGTTACAACGAATACAAAACAAAAAAATTGCCCTATAATTCTTAAGGATTGAGCGCGCATAATCGCGTTCGGCCTACCTAAAACACGCGCTGTTATTTTGCGATAACTTAGTTATTCATTAAAAGTATATAGTGTAGGGGTAAAATAATCTGCATGAAATGCTTAAGAATATTAACACATTTAAAATGATAAGGATAAATACTGAATCCGTCTGATTAGCTTTACAATTACCGCATTAGAAATTATCATTTTTCTAAGATATAATGGATATAGCAAGTTAACCTTGAAAGATAGACATATGCTATCAAAGACTTTTTTGTAGATCTAAAAGAGAAGAATATTTGCCACCATACATTGTTTTGTTATATCTCATAGGGTTTAGGCAGCGTTTTCGTTGAAAGCTCCCAAATGGCTTAATTTTTTCCGACACCTCTGACAAATATCAATATATATTAGTCAAATGTACACATAAACTAAACAAATCATATACGTAAACCTTCCGGAAGAATCGTTCTATCGATTGGTAACATCCGCATGAAAATCGATGTAGTAGTTTTTGAGTTTATCGCGAACAGACAGACAGACGCGGCAGGGGACTTTGTTTATAATATGTAGTGATGTAGTGATAGCGGTCGCCCGCGGCTCCGTGCGGATGTCGGTTACCGCTGCAAAAAGCCTACCCAGGAAAGACACGGTCAGCAAAATGATTCCCAGGTCAATTCACAGACACCGACATAAACATCGACAACGCAGTCATTATCCGCAGGCTGCACAGATTGTCTTTCTGTGGATGTTAAAGTTGTTAATGATGAAAATATAATTAATGATGTAATTAATAGGCATTTTAGGGATTAGTCATTTTATGCATTTTCAAAACTCCGAAAAGAACTGTTGTTTAGCTCTGAGAAGAACTGTTGATTAGCTCTGAGAAGAACTTTTGCGTAGGTGTAGTTTTAAGAACGAAATCTAAAAAAAATCGCACGAAAATTATTAGACTTCGCAACGGGCCGTGCAGCAGAAATCGTAATATTTTAATTTCGCCATAACTTCAAAACCAAACGTCCAATTTTAATCATTCAAAGACCAAATATTATCTACATAAACTGCACTTAGTGATGAAATAATTTATTTTGATAAGGATTAATAGCATGAGTAAATAAAACGCGTTTAAATGTAGTCCAAAAAAAAATCAAGATTTCTAAATAAAAAAATGGTCGTTGTGCCTCACTCGACATAGATAGGTATAGTGTGTCGCGGACTTTTTTGCAGATATTTATAAGATCTATAATTAATTATAACATTTTATGGTTCTATCTTTTATAGTTTAGGCAGCGTACGCAAAATAAGTAACTTTTCTGGTTGATTTTTTACACCTTGTGTCAGAAAAACCCAAATATCTTATTTTTTTCCAAAATAAAATTTAGCCTATGTTACTCGTGGATAATGTAGCTTTCGAATGGTGAAAGAATTTTTTAAATCGGCCCAGTACTTTTTGAGCCTATTCATTACAAACATACAAACATACAAAAATAGGTACAAATCTTTCCTCTTTATAATATTAGTATAGATACATACAAATATACAGTTTGTTATCTATCGCGGTCATAAGGAAGTTTTTACATATTTAATATCGGTACTGTATGCTTTTTATCCGCGGCCAATCACTTCTGGAAATACCCAGCGCCTCATGCACAAGTTTATGTTTACGTAATTTGTCTATCATATACCTACTTCATTACAACGAGTCATTTATAATATTAATATCATAACAATTGATGTATCTGTATGTTAGAGGTCATGGGAAATACTGATATACCTACTGATATACTGACACACGTATGACCACAGACGTGTCGTATTATGATGAGGATGACGGGAAATCCATATTTATATTGCACAATCATAACTATCATTATCCTACCAGATTCATCTCTAAGTATTAAGAAAAATATAGTATAGGTAGATGGTAAAAATGATCTATATCGGCATGATTTCCTAAGTTGACATTTTAGTAGAACAATATGTTTCAACAATACAGCCACGTGTCTTGTTGGCAGGATTAACGAGTAATATCATACAACAAGCTTCCCGTTGGCGATTTCAGTCGCTTTACTCCCGTTCCCGTGGTAACTTCATAATAAAATATAGCCTGTTGCCTTTCTCGATAAATGGGCTATGAAACACTGAAATAATTTTGCAAATCGGTCCAATAGTTCCTGAGATTAGCGCGTTCTATCAAACATACAAATAAACACACACAAAAACTGTATACATTTTTTTTTTTTTTTTATTATTTTCTTGATTGCGTTTGACCCTAGTTTTGGGTCCTAGATGGAACACGCAATTCAAGTGACACCCTTTCGGGCTCTGGCTCTCACATACTCACTACGAAACACAGTAAAACTGTTTGGCGCAGGCCTTACATGTGAGGGTGGTTGCTAGCCAGGCGGATAATTAAATCCTACCATCAAGCGTGCTGGGTTTTGTCGACTTTTACGCCACGCGTTTTTTCCCAACGTGCGGGGAGGAAGTATTTTATTCTAAGCCGTCCTCCCACGGACAAAATTAGTGTAGAACATACTATATAACAGTAAAGTACGGCACGGTAGAACTGTAAACCTCTTGTATTCCCTTTTCTGTGTTCTATGAGTGTATACTCCTGTCCTGTGCTTACTAGTCTGTAATGAACTGCCCTATCTCTTCGTACTAATATTTTACTTATTTTTCATTCGTTTAACTAATATTTTGAAATGGTTTAGCAATATATTGACCATCCCGTGAGAAGTGAGTGCCCTAAGTTGTATTTATTAACATAAAACATAATGCCTTAAAGCTCGTAGTATTATTTTATAATGATGATCCATTTTACAATATTTTTTAAGTCTTCTAAATAAACCTTAAATGATTCTAAAAGTAAACGCGGGCGCTCACACACACCATTTAGATACTACGTACCTAATAATTTGGTTGATCGTTCCAGGGCCCGATCGGTCTGGATGGACCCAAAGGAGACCCGGTGAGTTCTATAATTATAGTTAGCATTTAATTTTATAACTTTGTATTGGGTATTGTGACGATTTTATAGTTAGCCCTCGTGGCCATCTACATAAATGTCTTACTACTTTTGCTACTTCACCGGACGTAAATGGGAGTATGGCTTTAGCCTTATTTGATGGTTATTGATTTTTAGTTTTTTAGGGGAAATATGCATTTTTTGCTCTACGTCTAGTGGGCCTCTCGGACTTTGGATCTATGAGAGCATCGCAAAAAGGTCTTTGCAAACTAAGGGCCAGTAAGGGTCGGAAGAAGCGTTGCCAGGCGTCCGGATATGGATTCCGGCGTCTGGACAATCATTACAATTTGTGTAAACTGTACGAATGTGTTTCGTAACCGTCAATTATTGCTCTTTAATTAATTTGACAAACACGGGACTTGTTTTTTTAAATTAAAGAAATTATAATAGTTGGTATAGATAGAGGTAATATCAATTTTAATATGAAAAATATTAAAACATTTCGTTGAACTTTATTTCAAACTTGTCATGTTCTAGGGCCGGCCTGGGGACAAAGGACAAAAGGGCGAGCACGGCAGCCCTGGCTTCGACGTCTTTTCGGCTGTCAAGGTACAGGCATACTTTCAGACATATTTGTTTTATAAGTAAGTTCTTTATGCAACGAACAATATAGACAAAGATAATTAGATTTAAAGAAAGAACACACATTTATTATCTAACTTTACTAGCGATTAGTCACAGTGCAGCTGAGAAGGCTCTTTGTGCCGATATTGTGTGAACGACTGATGCTCAACACATTCTATTACACACCACTTACACCAGCACTTGATGTTCTCTCATTTGGACTTCATTCCCACTTGAAGAAAGCAAAGAATAAAGGCTCTTACAAAAAAAAGTGGATGGTTATTTATCGTTGAAGGTAAAGACGGTTTACGGTAAGGTGTGTCAAGTGGTACGGAACAGCGACGTGACAGTGCGCTTGTGATTGCAGGGTGTCAAACGATCGGTCGACAGTTTTAAGATGAGTCCGTACACCAGCGCAGAGATCATAGCCGTCAAGGTACCCGCGACTTCTGTAGCGAATGTTTGCCGTAGACGCGAGTCGCGCGCTTTGTTGGGCTTTGTGTCGTAGTTACCTTGTTTGTATCTGTTGTCGTATTATTTTTATTTTGCTTTATATTCCTCTTGTGATAGATGAGAAACTTCAGGTAAATTGATAAAGTCATTAATATATATTTGTTTACTGAAATAATTATTAAAAATATATCATCAAGTGCTATTAGAGCCAGAAAACATAGTACTATCTATCACTATAGGCATATAACGTAAATAGGCGAGCACACCTGCGAGTTGGCCAAGTACAACTCACAAGAAACGCAAAGTGAGATGCACTCATATAGTCGATGAGGACTGGTGTCGCCCGAGGCAGGGTGTCTCTCTTGTAATGCCTCTGTTAGGGCGCGGTAGGACGGCCGGCTCGGGGTGTGTTTCGCTCACGGAGTGTGATGCCGTAGGGGCTGCAGGCGTCCGGGCACAACATCTCCGCGCAGACCATCATACAGCTCAAGGTGAGACTCGGTACCTTCTGTGTCCTACTAACAAGTGCAAATGAATACAATCTTATTAATACTAAATGGCCTATCCCAAGCAGTCTGGATGGCGGCGCCCTGATCTGTTCTCTATCCTGCTTGCCGCTGACTTATATACTTTAGTATTGCGAGGGAACGATAAAATTGAATCCCGAAACAAACTGATTAATATTTCTAATATCGTAGGTAAACACTAGGTAAGTTATTAAAAACCGTTCCAAATATTCCCAAAAGTTGGGGGAAACATGTTATAGACGAATGTTACTTATCGCTATGTCACCTCAGTGCCATTTAACATGAATAAACAAAACTTTGGGCTGATGACGGAGATAGTAAGTGAAAGATATAAAATAAATCAATTTATTTCTACTTAAGTTGAGTGTTTCCGCAAACAGCTTCTTACTAAGCGCAGTACCTACTTGGTTTTAAACCGAGTGCAGCTTTTTGATGCATGATCTGTTTTTTCCGCATGATTATTTTTATTTTTATCGATAATTTTTCCTCAAATCTTTCTACTAATCTGAATATTCTTCTTTATTCAACTTGAACTCGTTAACTTATTCACTTTAACATACGTGTCTACCTAATACCTATTCAGTAGATCGTAAAGATCACAGGTATGAACTCTACGACAGAAATTAATTGAATATAAAAATTAATAAAATGTCACTTATGCAAATGCAAAGAGTTCCTAAATCCTAAATGTTACGCTGGAATAATATTGTAATCGAGAAATACTTATTATTAATATAAGATCATCTCCAGTGTATTATTATAGATAAATAAATAGAAATTCAACTTTGTGAGTGACTGGTGGACTGATAGATATTCTTTGTATTTTGTTATCTATTATCTTAGCTCCGTATGCCTATATTAAAGTGTAATTCTGCGTGTGAAGGGTGAGCCCGGTGAGCCAGGCCCACCAGGTGCTCCAGGGCCCCAGGGTGGAGAAGGGCTGCCGGGACACGAGGGGCGGGCTGGCGCGCCAGGCCCCACCGGACCCCCCGGCCCAGCAGGACCTGTCGGACCACCCGGTCTGGCAGGACCACCAGGCCTGCTTGGACCTGCCGGACCTAGGGTTAGTATATTAACCTTTGTACTATTTATTTGTTTTGACTGCACTTCACCTAGTTGTAGGCAGAGTCTACAACCTCTTATGTGTCTCACGATGTTTGTGTGATGCTAGACAAATAGTAACAGGAATTTGATATCAAATGAAACGAAATCATATCAAAGGAAACAATTTACATATAATTCAGCCTGAATTCAGGTTTATTATATAACTTTAAGACGCCACGGAGGTTCCGTGGCATAGCGGTATAAGTGTCGGAGGTCGTGGGTTCGATCCCCACGCCAGCCAAGATTTTTTTGTAACTTAAGATTTCTTTCCGGGACTGTATGGTAGCGAGACTACCCTCCGTGCCTCGGAAGCTCTGGTTCCGATAGTTAAAACATCCTCTTTAACAATTGTATACCAGTGAATAGGCAGCTGCTAGGAAGCAGCTTTTTCTCTCTGTGTTACGACAATATTGCGGTCACCAACCACATGCCAAGCATTGTGACTATGGCAGAACCCTCCCTTGGGTGGAATACCATATTCAATAGTGGACGTTGTATGGGCTGATGATAATTAGTAAATTTTTCTACAGTAGCGTCCTTTTTTTTAAATAAATATTTAATAAAAAGGACGCTGTTATTGTAACATGTTATTTGCGAAATTCCAGGGAGATAAGGGCGACAAAGGCGAGCGGGGCTACACGACGACACTGAAGGGCGATGCCTTCCCGACCGGCATCATCGAGGGCCCACCCGGGCCCCCCGGTCCGCCCGGTATGTTCCCATACACAGTCACTGCGCATGCTGGGTGTGGTAGTGCGACTCAGGCGCAGCGGCACACTAACAACACTGTCACACGACTAAATACTAACTTTATATTGCATCATCCCTTAATGCGTCCAAATATCTCGTAAAAAAATTGCGGTATTTTGGGCACTCAGGGATGTTAAACGGCCTCAAATGTG
This sequence comes from Nycteola revayana, assembly GCA_947037095.2. NCBI lineage: Eukaryota > Metazoa > Arthropoda > Insecta > Lepidoptera > Nolidae > Nycteola > Nycteola revayana. Next base: position 13,593,841 of record OX344859.2, on the reverse strand, counting down.
CTGTAACTAGTAACATAGTCAACGTTCACGTCAAACTGAACGTCGCGTCGAGCGAGCACCACTGACGTCGGCGACCACCGCTGCGCCTGCCTTATGTTAACCCGCAGGAAATTGTACTAATTTCACTTTGACGCTCAACGCACAGTAGATTGAACAATAATATTATTAACTAGATATTTTATTTTTGTTCATTTAGAACGTCAATAACCACAACACGCTTCTCTCGTTAACGTAAAGATTTCCAGTCATGGAATAAAGAATCTCGGTCTCCGGAAGCGCAACGCGTGTGAGCCATTGACGTTTTAAACGATATAACAATAGAGTTGGTTTCGTTTGGTAATGTGTTCGGAGCTTGGTAAATAGTTAGATGAGACGCGCGGGGAGAGCTATCCTCTCGCAGGGTAGGTCTCCCGGTGACGGGTGGTGTGTGTGAAGGCGCGGCGGGCGCGCGCGGCGAGCGCGGCGACAGCGGCGCGGCGGGCCCGCCCGGCTCGCCCGGCGACAAGGGCGCGCGCGGCAAACGCGGCAAGCGGGTAACCTCCCGCACCATTCCACGCACGACGCACGACCCGCATGCCGCATGACGCTCGCTTGTAGTCTTACCGACATATTTGAAGAATAGTTAGATAAAGCACTGATGAATTGCAAACGTATCGACGCGACATTTGATGCGTCGTCCTTTCCGTGTCGTGTTCGAAGATCTGCATTGTCTCCTCCACTAATGAGTGGAGCTATTCTTCAAGTATATAGAGTGCACTAATAGTGTTAGTTCCACCTGCCTAGAATCATTCACGCGATTTTGTTGTTGTGGTACAAGTGATAACTAACGAACTTTGCGAGTGGTCTACTTGCTACGGAGCGACTGCGCGTACAAGTGTACGGTAAGTTTTTAGTTTTGTTTCTCTGATACTTCAATATTTCGTCATCTACTTTCCAATCTAGCTATTAACTTCTATATTTCCTATAGAAAGTTCTTCCACTCAACTGTAAAAGACGAGACATATGTATGCTTTTTAGTAAAGCGCTGTCTAAACTCTGGTCCTTGCCTCCGTTTCCACGCTGTAGTGTCGGTAGTGAAAGGCCTATAATAACGTGTGTTGTGTTGCATCAGGACGCGGCGGAGAGCCGGGCCCCCGTGGGCCCCCCGGCCTGGATGGATCGCCGGGCACTCCTGGTGTTCAAGGCCCTCCTGGAAAACCGGTTCGTATACTAACCTATTTTTTAATTTATTTACAAATACAGCATGTAACGATAAAGGAGTCCAATCCGAATAAGGCATAGTCACGTAGTCCTGGACTGGATAAATACAATAAATCTTAAAAAAATATTTAAAAATTTGTATAAACAGAATATAAAGATGAAAGCATAAAATCGTTATTTTTTTGCGATTTTGCAATTATTATTTCCTAATTATATTGCACGACTCATAATGCGAAGCATAAGATAGTGCTCTTCTACCGAAAAAAATCGTTTTGCCTCGGTTCCGCGACTATTTAATTAATTTCTCGATTGGTAATCCACGTAATCTCCTCAATCTACGCACCATTTTATAGATAAATTAATGGAGAATAATTCTGTCACTAGTAAAAATTGATTTAAGATAACCGGAGAAAAATATTGAAATAGAAAAAAAAACCCGTTAATCAACACTTTTTTTCGTTTGAAACACGATAGCTGGCGTAAAAATTAATTAATCTTTTTTTTTTCTTTTATAAGCTTTAGATCTGCTATACGCAGATTGGTATTGAAAATGGTTATCTTATTTAGCGAGTCGTTGAATTGTTATCAACGAAAAACGAGTGCTTATATACCTATATATATTTTTCTTATTTTAACAAGTTATAAGGAATATATATTAATTAATATTTTCTTCTTTTCGTCGAACGAATGAGCATTATGAGTCGTGCACTTTTGGATTTTCCAAATTTATCTATAATTTTAAAATCGATTAATTTTTAAGTTACCACACTATACACTTATCTGTTTATTGTTTTAGTTTAATATATTTTCTTACTGTCACTGTCGAATGAATAGGTTTGCCAGAATATTCAATTTGTATGTTAACTATATACGCAACAAACGGTATGGTGGTTTATAGGGCGAGATGGGACCTAAGGGCGCGAAGGGCGAGTATGGAGATATGGGGTCTCCCGGCATGCTGGGCGCGCCGGGGCTGCCGGGACCCCCGGGGTATCCTGGACTCAAGGGAGAAAAAGGCGACAAGGGAGACTCGGTGAGCTGCTATCTATACTTTTTCATTACTAGTATTTTATTACAGTAGATCTTGCGACAAGAAAAATCACTCCACGCTACTTCATAAAAATAGAATGAGAGGATGGTTCTCTTAATTTATTACTAACTGATTCCAGGCGAAAGTCATGAATAATTATAAAAGCTGGCTGTATTAACATATAGGCTACAAAACATCACGCTCAGACCCACTGGAGCAGACTACCGGGTAAATCGAAAGGCAGCTATTTCTATAAAAGGTTGTCTCAGAATCCAAATGATGCGATAGAGTTATTGGTGCTCAGTGAAGAGCGCATACCCATAGTTCCGTGGAGAAGAACTACTAGACACTTACTAACACTTGTGTTTGTTCTATGTGCGGCGCCTCACCAGAAATACAGAAAGCTGAGGAGAAGACAGGTAACTATCAACTCTCACATATTTTTATATATTTGTATCTTTAACTCGCATACCCACTCGCGGCATCACTCGTAAGCGACGCCATTAATGCGTCGTTCCATTATAAAGGGTCTAGTGCCATAAGAAAGCTATTAAAATGTAAAATACCTTAAAATGGGGGTTCAGGACAAGGTTTATTGTGATTATTTTTTTATTTGTACCTACTGATGATAGAAAAATAATCAGGTTCCTTCAAAAACCTTAAATTATATTATTTACTAATCTATGCGTGTTTATTTTTAGAAATATTTTCAATAAACCAGTATGGACTTTTGTTAGAGATCGTAATTAATTAATTCATTGTTATATGACATTTACTTTAAAACAAAATAACAGTTTGTTTGCATAGGGCGGTAGCTGTAAATTTAAAAAAAATCATATTATTCATATATAATCGTATACTTTTAATATACTTATATATCTTGTTTCTCGTCACATCTAATAAAAGTACACCTGGTTTAAAATACATTTATACGAGCGATATTATTTGTTTGTATAATAAGTTTAATTAAAACTGATGATGATGATTTTAAAGAGTCCAATTATAGGCTGACGATAGTTGTAAGGTAATTGTATTGTGAACTGTTAATCTTTATGCCCACTGTTGAACTTGCAGGGAGACGCCACCGGGTACGAGCTGTATGGACATGAAATCGTAAGTATTTATACTCTTTATTTCACTTGTACTTCTCATATTTATCGCAATTTGTCTCGTGGTACCGTGAGCGTTGGGCTCAAGTGGCTTGGGCGAGTGTAATCGTACTTTTACTAGCCGATTGTTAAACTTATATCGAGGAAGCAATCGTCAATACATTAATATTGCATTACACACATGCTGTCAATTGAGTGCGTTTTAAGTAAACATCAAGGATATTCATTGTGATTTTAAAGACTGTTGAAATTTTAAAATCATTAAGTTTTAATGAATAAGATCAATGTCCGATCGATATATTACTCAGCAACATGTGACGTATAAAGGGACGCGTCGCCGACGAGTATATCACTTTACGATTTCGTCTCATTCTATTTCCGGAGGTAAGAGTGAACAAATGCTGTTTCTTTGTTTTATCCGGTGAAGTAGCAAAAGCCTCGTGGCTAACTACATAATACGTCCGTCAGAAAAAAAACGGCGGTTTCTTTGCACTCGACTTCCACCAGAATATTGAACGGTGCTGCCTTCATGGATCCTGGATCATCGCTACCTCAAACCACAGTACTATTTATACTTGGGTAGGTTGTGCGCCCAGATGTGCTGCGAACCTGAACGCCGACAGACTACGAGAGTGTGAATGCAGACCGTAAATAAAACACGTACCTAATGTAACGCACAAAATATTGAAGTGACATAATGTGTCCCCAGATGATGGGTCCCCCGGGCGCGCCGGGCCCCGCGGGTCCCCCGGGCGTGGCGGGCCCCCCCGGCATCAAGGGCGACAAGGGCGATCCGGGCACGCGCGGAAAAGCGGTATGTATTTATAAAGCATTACATATTATTACTTAATGATCCATAACGTGCGCAGTCATAGCGACGCCCGCGGGAAGTAGTTGTAAAATATGCAGTAAGCCAGGCTTTTGCTATTCACCGGACATAAAGGCGAGCAGAGCTCCAGCCTAAATAAATAGTTCAACCACTACAAACAAAACCAACCTCAACAAGAGGCTGCCCCCTGTAGGACTTGGACCTCGGCTCACGGCGGTCGCTGGCGTGGGGATTAGGGAATTGTGACGTCGGGTCTACGAGGGCATCCGAGAGAACCATGAAGTATATTGCAAAAACACTTCGACGGACAGTTGCACAAAATTCCCTTAGAAATTCACACTTTTGAATGGCATGTAACTTTAAAAGAATGTAGTAGACAAACGGCTTCGCGGACTTTTTTATGTAGATATAGATGTCTTCTATAAGACACAAAGATTTATTGTTATTTCTATTCACACGGATATTCTTTCAACGGGCAACGTCTCAGAATGCAGGCAGCATTGCCCCATTTAATGAAAAATAAAATAAAGAGCCGCTGCCAGGTTTAAAATTAAATTGGCCCTTTAGCCCACTGACCCGATGTATGAATTTGCCATTTTACAAATTAATGCAAAATGTATAAAATATGAATTTTTCATAAAAGTGATTTTTATAGAGTTAACTTGTAGAGGTCTCAAAAGTGTTGTAACTGATCATTTGGCACACTTATAATTTCCAGGGTGACAGGGGAGAGAAGGGTGACGCGGGACCGATGGGTCTGCCTGTGAGTATTACTATTTTGTTACGAATAGTTCCGCTACAGACTATTCTCTCATTTTGTCGAAACAACAATTAGAGAGTTAATTAACGAAGACTATACTATTCTTGCCATCAATATTGGTACAAAGATTTTTTTTCTATTGTACGTAACATTTATTTATTATTATATTAATATAAAATCATAAAAATATATAAAAGTTATTTGAGTGTCTCCATTGGCTGCAAAACAGTCCTTTAAACGTTGCCGTGTTGACGGCAGTTATTAATAGAAGCACGCACTCTTTCCATGGTAAAATTCTTCACTGCCAATCGTTTGGATTGTTTTAGCGACTCCAAATTATCATGGCATTTAGAGTAAGCCATACTCTCTAAAACTGACCATAAATCATAATCCAGTGGATTAAGGGCTTCCGCACACGGGCCACCGGCCACAACCACAAAACGCCGCCACCGGCATATTTTCTGTAGTTTTCATACATTTTATATGGACTCGCCGCACACGGTTGATGCCGGTGGCCGCCGCACGCTACACTGCTGGCTTCTTGTAAACTACAGGAAATATGCCGGTGGCGGCGTTTTGTGGTTGTGGCCTGTGGCTCGTGTGCGGCGACACTAAGATCGGGACTGGATGACGGCCAGTCTTCAGATCTGATAAAGTCCGGAACGTTCATTTCTAACCAAGATTCAGTGGATCGACCTTCATGACCCGGCGCTGAGTCTTGTTGAAAGGGCCATTCTTGGTTATAGAACGTGGTGTTGCCAAGAGGCTTAACTACTCTCTCAAGAATGGTATGTTGATAGACTTGTGCCGATGTTTTGATACCTTTTAAAAAAAAAATACTCACCCGTAATATTTTTTTTCTGTGACCGCTTAAAGCGGTTTCGATTTTATCACCGTATTATTTTTTAAATTATCATTTTAATAATGATCAGTGATCTCAGCGTCTATTATTAGTAAGGGAGCCGACGAGGCTAAATGGGGATTTACTCGAGCGTCGTAGAGACCTATTGGGATGCAAAGCTTAGATGATAAGAAGAAAAAAATGTTATATGATATATACCTTTACATCGGTGGGGGAAGCGGCTATAGATTTTTAAATATGTATATATATATATTTTTAACATCCTCGAGCGCGTCAGATATTGATAGCATCAATGACCTACGTATTTTTAATAATGTACGTATGTTAATCTGATCGTTTGCATGATGCGGGTGGTTGTATTTAAGGGTTGAAAATGAAAAAAAAAATTTTAATCGAGCGCGTCAGATTTTCTACGGGAGTGTTAAGTACACCAAAAAAAAGCTCTCATTCACTAATCTGACGATTTCGATGGGACGCAAAGTCGCGGCCATTTTCATAATGTGCAAAAAAAATTCGCCATTTTGAAATACTCAAGCGTGTCAGATTAAGATATATATGGTTCATCTTTATGTTCTAAACGTACTGTCTCATAATCTGACGATTAACTAGAGGGATTCGCCTGATCTGACAAAAAAAAATTAGAAAACGGTTCACCTTAAAGGCCATCCCTGCAACTTCCCGCTAATTCCATTCCTGGGCGCTTAAAATTGTACTTATGACATTTTTGAGCTCAAAATATAATTTATATGATATTTTGAGCTCGCTGAGTTCAAAGAAATAATATTTCTATGCATTTGAGCTCTCCCAGCTCGAAAGTCTGATAGAAGTTTCATAGAACACTATTTTTGGAATTTTCAAACCGCAATAACTTTTGAATGGATCAAGCAATTTTCACGCGGTTGGCGGCATTCGACGCAGTTTTATCATCCTCATAAGTAATTTTGCAATTTTAATTGATCGAACCACAAATTTCGGAGTAATCCCGAAAAAACACTTTTTCGGGTTTCTTTCGTTCACGATATCTTTCGAACGAATCAACCGCTTTTGACCAGCTTAGTGGCGATCGACGTGGTTTTTCAAGCCGGTTAAAAGTTATTCCAAAAAAAACACTTTCAAAAAAAATGTTTTTCTTATTTTTTTTGAGATTTTTCACCATTTCTCAAAATCTATCGGTCCGAATCGGTTCAAATTCACAGGAAATCTAATTTTGAGGGAAATATTTAGAACGCCGTTTAGTAGATTCCGATCGGTTTAGTCGTTCAAAAGTTATAAGCGAGTAATATTAAATATAGCATAATTATAATTTATAGCACTGTTCGTGATATAAATCATTTAATGATGATTCCATCGACAATTCGAGGTTATCATATGATCCTTGAGACTTTCGGATAACCGGCTTGCTCCGACGATATTCCAAAATATTTACACATTTTTTTAATGTTTCTACCGTAAATTAAATTGTTTTTTGTAAGGTACTTTCACCACAAAATACACATTTCAAATTAATGTCACTCATATTAAATATTTATAAACTTTAATTCACACAAATAATATTAAAATAGCAAAAAAAACATCAGTATCAGTGGTACCACTGGGTCGTGGTCCTAACCCCTTAAGGGTGCCCCCAGGTGTGTGCCACTTAATTGTATGTTTTTTTTTCCAATTTTTTCTATATTGATCCATTAAAGTCTAAAATAATTAATATGTACTTAAACTTATTATGAGTAGAGAAATTAATGACCAGCTGACGGACGGACTACTTTGTCTGTAATATCCTACAATTTGCTACCGGTTAATTAAGTATCTAGTTTAATTAATATAATAAGAATAATTGTGTAACATTGTGATTCTGACAAGTACAAGTGTATATAAATACCTAAGTGCTGAATAAATTCATTATTTTACATTATTTTAAAAGCCAAAACGTTGGAAACACGTTGTAAACAGTATGCCACGAACGAGTCTTTATGATCAGCTGTGATGGAGTCATGGCAACAGAAACCAGAGTGGGGACGGAGTGAGAGAGTAATAGATAGAGAAAGAGTCAGAGAGGAATAGAAACGCGGAGAAGGAAATGTAGGCATAACGCAGCTGCACGCATTTAACTTTATCGACGAATTTTTGTTATTTCGGCTTGCGGAAATCGTCAGATTATATATTTTTCATTATTCTTGAATTATTTCCTTTAAAATAAAAAAAAATTTAGCTACGCTCGAGAATGTCGAGATGACGTTTTTTTTTTACAACTTTGTTGCCCTCCCCTTTTTTTACGTCACTCTCAAATTGTCAGATTAGTGGAATATACACTTTTTAGGATGTAATTAACTCACCCTACCTTAATCTGACGCGCTCGAGAATTTCTGATGGTCAATTTTTTTTTACTAATCTGATCCTGTATCCTTCACGGGCGGCCTTATATATGGGCCTCATGTTTTGTGGAGGTACTTAACCGGGTACAAGGTATCCCCCTGTATATTAATCTGCCGCGCTTTAGTAAATCCCGAAATCCCCGCATGGGCTCCCCTCCTATATAGACTGCAAGTCATCTTTTAAAATACGCGAATGGTTCTAGATGCTATCTTTGTCTCCCGAGATAAAATCTTTTGCTTTCGGACAGGACTTCTTCCAATTCCTTCCCTTACTGCTTTGATCGCCTTATTTGCACGAACACTACGTGGACGGCCAGATCTTTTTCCGTCACAAACAGAGGAGGTTTCATAGCCCGGTACACAAACATTTGACTAATACCAAGCGCATAAGAAGTTTTAAAAATTGTATTGGTTCCATACCTACTTTGTGTATTGCAATCACAGCGATTCGGTTCTCTTTATCACCCCATTCCATTTTAATATCACAAATTATTTGACAATGCAATGTCGCGAAAATAAGAAAACGCAATGAACAATCATATAAAAATGACAGATTACAAATTCAAATGTAATATTTTGTTTATTTTTAATTGTAACATTATTGATGGCCAGACTAAGTATAAGAAAAATAATATTTATAATTATATGAATCATCACCCATACAGATTACATATCATAATCATGTAGATGTTCAATCACAGTGTTACTCGAGATAAAGACCCCTGACTGAATGGAGTTTTTTCTATGAACACCCGCTTTGACTCTGAGAAGCTTCATGAATTATATACAATAGAAGAACGCGAAGTGCGAGTGAACTGAGGGACCACACTGTGATTTCGCGAAATGAAAATCCTAGGATTTAGTAGTAGGCTTAAAACAATTGTAGAATGAATCTAGCAATTTGTAAGCAAATATATTAAAAAACTACGACCCATAAAGTGTGGTCCCTCAGTTCTCACAGACGATCAGTCAGATCTCGGAAAGTATCTTAAAAAATAAGGTTTTATGAATAAACCAGAAACCGAAAAACAGACATTTAGTAGAGAATTCGTTAAGATATTTACTAAATAACAGACCACAAAGCATTAAAAATAAAAAAAATGTAACAACTGAACTGTGGTCCCTCAGTCCACATAACAAAGAAGTATATATTACTGAATAAAATAATTAATAAAACCGTTCTTTTTCTACATAAAGTTTAGCTATCTCTAGTTGTCGCTTAGACATGTTGATTGTTATTGTGATTATTATTTATCAAATAAATATGTGCATTTCAGGGTCCAGTGGGGCTGCCTGGCGAGCCGGGCCGGACGGGCGACTCAGGGCCCAGGGTGAGTTTAACATTTGCTCAACAGACTGCATTCTGACACACTCAACACATTACACTAAAATTCGCAAAAACCTTTCGTTTTACAATATCCTAACGTATAATCGTGATTGAAAATTCTAAATTTCCTAGCTATGTGAATAAATGCGTTTTTGCAGTAAATCGATTAAAACTACTTACCGAAAAGAAAAGAGTGCCACTTGGCTTTAATTCAGTCATAGTATCGATGAATATAGAGATATTCTCATAGGAGTTTTTGCTAAGAATAAGCATGTATGTCAACCGTCATTATATATAAAAAAGCCAGATTGCCCAAAAAAAAATACAAAGGAGATTTTAAATTTCCAACGACGATATACAGTATTGAAATGTTACACTAAACAAGTCAGGCTAGTACAATTATTTCACTTTCTGGCGCTGTGTACCTACGTGTCAGAAGTAATGGTAGAAGCAATGTAGAAGAGTATATCTTAGCTATTTATTATACTTTTAATACTACGATTTAAAAGCAGTACTATTGTACTGCTACTAGATTAATATTAGATCACATGTAGTATTGATCAAGTAAGTGATTCAATAAATGTATTTTATAACTTCGACATCTTGTATTAATTATTCTAGCCGAATCGTTCATCTCAAGTGATTTTTACATTTAATTTCAATAACTTTTGCATAATATTATTTTAAATCGGGTAGTGCACAGCGCCTCGGTAGGAACCCAGTAGTCGTCGCATACTAACTGAGCACAATGCATGTGGTACGTGGTAGCGTGTGTACTAACCCGGTGTGGGTGTGAGCAGGACAACCGCTGGCCGCCCGACTTCGCCTTCACGTAGTGCCCGCCGCGCGCCGCGCCGCGCCCCGCACCGCCCTTGTAAAGTGTATCATACTGTACGTACCGATAGTTACCTACACCCATTTGTATAAAAATAATAAATCGATCCCTTGCGTTCGATTTAATTGATACCTAGTATCTTTTCTTTGGTTGGGAATGCGACGAGGCCCATAGGACGAGGACGGCGATGATCGATCGCGAGAGAAGCTGCCCTCGAATATTCATTTATAAAATACGAGTCGATGTCGCCGACTCGTAGGACCTGGAAAGCGATGGCTTCGAATCGATTGTCCTTCTTTTATGGGTTTCGCTCTATGAGTGATTCGTATTGTGTCACTAGTGGGCACCATCATTTTGTTGATTATTAATATAAGGATTTAAAACGAGTCGTTTTCGCAGACGTCGGCCGTCAGCCGAGTCGATCACCTTCCGTCGGTTCAGATCCCTGTAAATAGTAGACCGGTCGGCGACGTGATGTGTTACACACGAGCGATACGGGTATTGACGCTCGGGGGCGCATGTCCCCGAGCTTTTGTTACTTCGTGTTTTATATTTGATGTTATTTACGTATATACCTACCGATAGCGGCGCTCACGTCAACTATTTTGATTACACATACATTGGCATGTTATGATAATAATGTGTGCACGACCGAGCGAAGCGCCGAGTCCGATTTGGATTTCGGTGCATTTGCAGTAAAATGTAACGATCCATTTCTTTTCAAATATCAGATTACCTATCTTGGAATATTAAAAAAATGCGCCATTGCGAAACATATTATAGAGCTAAGCAGTAGGCTCGAGCGCACGCCGCTCTGTTCTGTACAATATGCGCGATGTACATAATGGTAGTTGACGCCGCTTCATGTGATAAGATCGGTGCCCGCAAAAGTCCTCTGTAAGTCGACTTCGACGTCACGTCGGGGTCGTCCAGTATCGCGAGCTACTGCACCTTGTACAAATATTCGTATCGACCACTATCATATCTTCCTATATTTAATGTACCTTAATGTATTCGTCTACGAAAACTCGTCCTAATTCTTAGAATAGGCCTAACTATGCTCTACTGTAATTACGTTACTACTTATGTGAATATAAAATTGTCTGTCTTATCGTACGAATGTATATCATAATGTTACTATAGTAATATTGTTAAGGTCGGCACACACGAGTGACGTTCGCTCCGCGCGCTGCGTCGTGACGTCACTGGTGTGCGCCGCGCGCCGCACGCGCTCGTTCGTCCTCGCCGAGCGACATACTCGCTCGACTCAGACCGACTGCACTCGCTGAGAGTCTGAGAGTCGGGTAGCCTCGGCCACATAAATAGAACTCATAATACCTTGAAAATCAAAACATTTATTTTTAAACTCTAATTTCAACTGCACCTTACTGCACTAAGTATATCTTATAATATTAATGAGGTCACAAACTGATAATATTATCTTAGCTTAAATCAAGTCTCAAAAGCAGTCTTCAATATTTGTTAAAATATTTTTTGGAGGGTATAGAATCACTGATGACCAAATCGTTCTTTAACCTTGCTTACGTCACAATAGTAGTAAGCCAGCGATGAATCAATATCCACACACGCTTCGTAGGCCCAGTCTTTGTATGTATGACACCGGATCCAATCTTCCTTGAACGTTTCTCTACAAATTATGCATTATGTATCTCTGTCTATATGTCTGTCTCTTTCTAGCTGAGTCGAATTTGAATATTCTTCTTTGTTTTCATTTTGTTAGTTGCATCATTTTTTTTATTTGTTATAGTTTTAGTTTTTTTGGTGGCAGCCATCTCTCTACCAACGCATTTTTGAAGGGCGAAGATAAATATTATTAAAATATCTCACCATTCATCCAACCACTTTCGTGTGTAATAGCAATGCTATCTGGTGGAGCTCCAATTTCATTTTCTTGTTTCATTTTATTTTCGTCCCAATTTCCGCTAGACGTAATCCTTCCTGTGAATTTTGGCATCATCTGCAAAAGACACAAGATTTTATACTTGTCGCAACATTGTAATAACAAAAAATAATAACATAGAGATGGATAGACAAACAGACATGGTGAAACTACCATGGTTCTTAATTTCGCTATGCAATCCAAGAAACAAAACATTTCGTCATAAAAGAAATGTCCGGGGCTACCCGACAAAAAAGAGTCTGATTGTACCGCCTCGATCCTATGTTTTTATTTATATCGGCAATATCTTTAAAAACAATGTCAAGTATTTACCAAATTTGTTAACTATTATGACTACCTTACAGAATTAGTAAATGTTATGGTGAAGTACTTACATTGTATAAACAATAACCGCACTCAAACAGTAAAAGACGCACACAAAAGTATAGATACTGTTAAACAAACAAGTCACGTGATGTCCGTACATCAGTCGCAGCCAGTTTGATATGATTATGCCGCTAAATGGTGCTGCGGTCGTGTTGATGTGACACTTGTGCGATCTTTCCTGTAATTAACATTGGCCGAGCGTACCCGCCAGCCGGGGCCACCCGACTCTCCCTTATGTTTTTTTTATTGATGCACATACTTGTGCAATCTTGAGTAATCGAAATGTCAAAATATGTAAAACGGTTGTAATATAACGATTACGTAATAGTTAAGTATAAAAGTGCAGCACTTCGGTCGCTCGGCGAGACGCGCGCGAGCGCGGGGGCGTGTGCCCGCTCCCGGTGTTACCGTCCCGAGGGTCGCCCTCCATTTTACCACTATGTATGTATTATTGTACCCGCCACACGTCGCAACATCGCGCACCACTCTCGACCGCACCCCCACCTGTATGGTAGTGGTGCTAAAGAAGTCTCGCTAACCTCGAGCTATAGACGTCTCGCTAAACTAATCTAAAAAAAACTGTTACATCACATTTGAATTCCGAAATTAAAGATTTTGAAGTCATTGATAGATTTCGATGACTTCAAAATCTAAACAACAATATGTTGACAGTTCCTATAGTACCTATATATATTTTTATAGAAAACGACACCATTCGATCTGTTATTTTTATAACTCGCTTCGAGGCGATCGCGTCGCTCAAACCACTGCCTACTCACAATCAAAGTTGCGTATCGTTGTAACAAAACAACAATTCCAACTGTATAAGATACTAATAATACTACATAATAGTTGTACTTAATAATTTTAGTAATGAGTCACAAAGTGAACCGACGCCGCGACGATTACATAGACTGAAATGTTAAGAGGTGTGCGTTTTGTTGCGGTGTGACGATGTTAATGTTGACTCGTGCGTACTCAACTATTCCATTTGTGTAAGTTTTGATTCGCTTTAAACTTATTCTTACTATCATATTGTTAAGCTAGTCAATAATCATACGGACCTGTCTGTGGGTGTACTACACGTACATGTGGTGCTCGAGCCGCGAGCTGCTTCTACTCCACGAACGTACGACCACTTGCATGCGACGTTCAACGGCTATTCTATGGAGTATCGTTCAGACTTTGTCGCTTGCGGCTCGAGGTAAAGGATTGTGAAAAAACGTACAAATCAAATGCTACTTACCTAAATGTTTGTATTAAAAGTGCATTATTTTTTCATTGTCCTCGTTCCGATCCGATCATTCCGATTAGCTGTTTGTCTAACCGATCTGTTAAGCTTCAGTTGGAAGTGAGTGTACCTAGTGTATATGTCGTAGGGTAAGCGTCGCTGTACATATAGCGTAGCCGCTCGGCGCTACTCTGGTCTACTATAAATACACAAACGTTTCTCGTCTCTGTATCGTCGTGTATCTGTAAGTGTAACTTTAAGAATTTAGTTTTTTTATGAAAGTCGAAAGTTGTCATTTGTACCATATAATATCACGAGAGCATAAACTATTGTTGTTTAAAAATTATTTTGAAGGAAAATAAACATTTGCATGCTGTGCATATCCGTGTTTCTCTTCTTGACCGACCTCTCCTCTTGCATAACGACCTCTATCTTTTGCGTCTGCCATCTGATCAGTCGTCCTACATGAGCGACTTAAATGATGATTGATTGCGTGAGCGATGTGATTCGTGTCACGTGACAGAATAACTAACGAGATCGTGAATGAGGCACGATCTACACAAACGTTTGTTTCAAGTTTCGTCGCTCACGTAGGAGAAGCCCGAGAGCAGCGCCCGCACGAGCCCGGCCGCGCTGCTGCATGCGAGACACCTACTGTCTCAGATATCAATGTATCTACTACTGCCGGTACCTGTATATTACCCCCAAAAATAATATGCTTTTTTGCTCATTCTTTTTCATGCATCCGGCATCGTACATTTTATAACTTCCGAGTACATTTAAATGGATGATCCATTGAGACATCGAAGTAAAATGCAAGCGCATGCTTATTGAACCGCCAAGGGCGATGTCTAGTTCCCAGAAGAATTGCCACATTCAGGGTCAATTACACTTTCATCATACGCCTAAATTGGAGAAAATTCTTTGTAAATTGTTCTTAGCTGAAATTATCATAAATGTTCTCAAGATAACCAACTAATAATGTAACTCAACTCACATGAAAGTGGCAACCTGCGGCGAAGTGCGCCGACGCTGTCTCACGTATTCTTATTCCGCAGGGCCCCCCCGGACTCGACGGCATGAAGGTTAGTGTACGCACATCCGATTCTCTACGCCATTCCACAACTGTTCCATTGCCTTATCGATTGCGTTAATGTTCTTGTGCCCATCAGTTTACTAATCGTGCAATCGCTGTGTTTTAATTCTATCACTAATCATTACGACCGATTTCTTTTGTAAATAACTTAATAACGAGCGCTTTTAAATAAATTAAATTCTATAAAAATGGCCAATGGCGCTGATGTTCGCTTTCGGTGAGTCGCGCGGGCGAACAAGTGGTGTCTGCGTGGGGTGGTAGTAACTGGTTGGTGTTGGCAGGGAGCGCAGGGCGAGCCGGGTTCCAAGGGCGAGCGAGGTGATCCCGGACTTCCAGTATGTTGTACTTTATTACTTATTTTCATTGTTACCCACCACGTACCGTATGGCTACTAATGCTGATAACATACGTTTCAGGGAACAGACGGGATACCCGGACAAGAGGTCAGTTGCAACACTTACTTGATGTATTCATTGTTTACGCGGCGCCTTTACAAGTAGTAATACAAATGATTGTTTCCATTAGGGTCCCAAGGGCGACAAGGGCTACAAAGGAGAACCCGTAAGTGACCGTCGGCTTGCATGTGACCGGCTCGATTTTAACATTTTCACATCTAAACGCATGCTCCAGCTAACATAACGATCGGTGCAGGTGATATCGTTCTTATTATTAAGTCAGTACTGTCACAATACGTATAATTTAAAGTGAAAGAACACAACCACAACAACAAAACATAGAGAATGCGCATGATCGCACCTCGCGAGCTCGCCCCGCGCGACCTCGCCCCGCGCGGGGCGGGCGGCGCGCCGGCGACGGGCGTGTCACAGTGTGCGTGCACTTCGCAGGGTCCCGTCGGAAAGCGCGGCCGGAAGGGCGACAAGGGAGACAAGGGCGAGCAGGGCGTGCCCGGCCTCGACGCGCCCTGTCCGCTGGGGCCCGACGGCCTGCCGCTGCCCGGCTGCGGCTGGAGACCCACCAAGGTACGGTGACGGGGCGCCCGTCAGTGCTCGACTAACACGGCACGGGTGAGGTGACTAACGCGCGCTTGGCCCAGGAGTCGGCGCCGGTGCTGGCGGGCGCGGCGGAGGGCGCGCCGCCCGACGAGTCGGAGGAGGAGGCGGACGCGGACGCGCCCGACGACTACGAGGGCCGCGACGACGAGCTCGACGCGCCGCGCGACTACGACGACTACACCGACAACGCGCACCACTCGCCGCACCGCGACTGAACGCGCACGCCCGCCCGACCCCCGACCCCCGACCCCTCCGACCACTCCGCACTTTCCTCCTAATTATGTCCGTCAGACCGCCTCGTCAATCACCGACTGATCGATACTGTGATGAATTTAAATCATACGCACTTTAAATATCATGCACCGGTGTGATCTTATGATTACTTATTAATGAAAATACGTCAAGTGCCCGTAATTACAATTACAAATTAACATACATCAATATTATATAGCGTTGACATCTGTCCGGATTTAATCTTATTTTAAAGGACACCCGGGAAGAGCTAAAACGACATCTGGCTTGAAAGTTTCCAAAACTTACCAAACAAAAACCAATGTTCAATTGTAGCGATCACACATGATAACCCTCACATCATCCCTCCTCGGTCCCGACCGCTTCCGGCATTTATGTATGACTAACGCCTGGTGATGGTTTTAATATTTTATGTGAGTACTACTAAATTTCTAACATAGAATATAGGTCTACTGCATGTTATTGTGCGTTTATTTTATCTTTCGGCAATGACTATGAACAAAATAAAATTATGCTTATTTGAATAGTGTTTACCTATAATTGCTTTTAGACGTATCCGTGTTGCACAACCAATAATAGCATAATAGCCAACATATAAAGAACATATTATGAACCTAAAATTATTTGAAAAAAAATATTTCGCAAATATCCAGTGGGATGAGTCATTTTTAGGGTTCAAGTAGTTAGGAAGTTCTGAATCTCTGCCGAAAAAGCAACGGTACTGATTTGATTAAGAATATATAATACCTACTTCCTATTCAAATTTACAAACTTCTTAATTTTTACGAACTACGTAGGTACTTTTTTGAACATTTTAACTTAGATTTTCTCTTGAGTGGCGCAGTTTGAATTTATCCTTTGATGTGATTAAGTGTTATGTAGGTTCTCATTATGGTACATTATCGACGTTGAATCTATATTATATAAAAGCGAAAGGTCATTCACTCACGCACTTATCACGAAATCACAAAAACTACAAGTGCTAGGGAGTCACAAATGTTGCATAGGGGATCCTTTTAGAACATATTATGTGCTCACTAAGACGGGATGGTCCAATCTACTTCAAATTTTGCATTAACATTCTTTAAGAGAATATAAGGGAAACGTGATTCGTATTTTATTTAAATTCATCCCCTAACGGGATTAAAAAGGGATTTTGGGATTGATTTGCTTCTAAGTTGATATACATACTCTATAGTGCTTTTGAATAAAATGTAAGTAATAATTAAATTTTATTTTGACACAAGTTTGAAAACTCTAACTTTAAAACATGTTCAATAAAAATGATTTGAAAGTAAAAATGTCTAAAATATAGTTGTTTTGGATCGGAAAAAACTATCGATAAAATTAAATTAAATAGCGTAGTTTTATTTGTGATTTTAATTAATCTACAGTTTTACATCTATAAATATAATACCTACCTGACGTAGCGCTATATGTCTCGCTTTAAGCTTCGGCAGTCGTTAATCTATAGACTTCCTCGATAAATGGGCTATACCTACCACTGAAAGAAACCTTTTGAAATCGGACCAGTAGTTCTTGAGATTAGCGCGTTCAAGCAAACGAACAAACTCTTCAGCTATATATAGTATAGCTAACATGTTTTTTACTACCTATACAGAAGCAAAAAAAATAATTTAATTATTTTTTATCTGTCTGTGTGCCCATCGTTTGGTGCGTCACATGCTTTTTGAAATCATATCACACCGAAACTACTGAACTGATCTAAATAAAACTTGGTATTATGATTATAGTTGTTTGATCTTACTAATATACTATCCCGGATTTTTTCCTAGTTTTCGTAGAAGAGAGAATTTAGCCGCGGACATAGAAATCTACGCGGATGAAGTCGCGGGCAACAGCTAGTGCCTTATATTTATTGTATTATGATGTTGTTTTATGATTTGTCAGGAGGCGGTTCTGCAGTGGGTACGGCGTCGCCTAGACGTCGACAACGATCTGCCGCCGCTGTGACAACTGACCGATACTGAGATCGCGCCGCCACTGGGCTGCACCGACTCCATCCATACAGCTTTCAAGCTACTATAGAAGCCATGGCATCGTTGTCAGCCACTCCCCCAGTGTGAACGATGATCAGTGATGGAGCTCTTCTACCAACATATTTAATATAGCACACAATCATTTAGTAGACTGTCTGTGCCACAAACATGAACTTACATAATAAACCCACTACAAGAAACTGTTTAATTTTATGATTTTCAATATTTTGTATGATACTTTTCAGTTCACTATTGATTACTTGAATCTATTGTAGACTTAAAGTTACTTATATAACTTATTGAATTCTGATATTTAGCTTCGCAAATGTTGCAGGGATTAATATTTTTAAATGACTTCACTTCACTAAATAGTAAAGTGAGAATGGATTATGGATGAAACGACAGTGGTGACGATGTTTGGCACCGCACTACAAGTTATAGACAAACATTTGCTTTCAATATTAATATAATGTTCATGCCATGTCATCTGACGACATACCATCCAGCGATCGTCGTCCCACTGTTGTGCAACGCGCCGAATGTGGCGCTCGAGTAGTAGTGTACATATTAGATGCTAGGACTAACGTAAGCTAAGTGTAAGCTCTCGATGTAATTATTTGTACGTAGGGATCGACTAACTTTAGGTTAACTCTATTTATTTGTTTGGCAACGTGTTGCTGTGCCAGTCCAATCACATAGATTATTTACGTGTAGTACAAATATATTGCGGTATGATAGACATGTATATATTATGTACCTTGTAGTTTTGTTGTGAAAATACTTAAATCTATTTTCTAAAGCGGTACAGTTCCCCTCCAGCCGACGTACAATCTTTTAGAGGTTATCACGACATCGTGTGACGTAACCAAACATCCAAATAACCCAGACAAATATAAGGAAAATGAATGTTATCGATAATGTTTTACCATTAGTTCTAAATGCCATGTATATTAAGTTATAATCATAAATATTGCGTGTAAATATTACTAAATGTTAATATTATTGTAGATAATTATATTATGTGCGGAGCGAAAGTAGATTCGCCATTACGTTAGCTTTAAATGTACTAAGTATCAACTTGTATTCCTTTTCAACAATACTCAATTATAAAGTAATGAGAGGTATTGTACTATGTACACAGTAGCTCTATGAGTGTAAGATACAACCGAACTCTTTAAAATTCCAAACTCTCCTTTAAACTTGAGAGCTTGCAACCGGTGAAATCCCACACGACGCGAATTATTCTTAATAAATTTAATGATATTACAATAAGAAGCATATGGGAACAAACATACTACTAAGTAAATCCCTTTTATCGGGGAATGCATTACACATTCCACTAAAAGGGATTGCCCACTAAAACCCCCGGTACTCCTTCAACCTCCAACAGTGCATTCGGTACAATTGACCTGCAGGCAACACGTCAACTTATTTTTACGGTAAGTATACTTATAAATGAGACGACGATAGAACGACCCTGAGCCGGCACTGATATTATTAACTAATGAAAAATATTGTCTCAAGTAAATAAAGAATATTTGAATAAATTTGATCACATACATTTATCAATTTACATTATCAATATTTACATTATCCTATTAACATTGGGTTTTATTTTACAGTACTGATTTACCCATAAGATCCAAGATTTGAGGTGTTTTATTTCCGAGGTGATCAAAGTAGACTAATCAATTCCACTTTGTTCACCTGGGTGATATCACCCAGGTGATTTATTTCCGAGGTGATCAAAGTACACTAATCAATTCCACTTTGTTCACCTGGGTGATATCACCCAGGTGATTTATTTCCGAGGTGATCAAAGTACAATAATCAATTCCACTTTGTTCACCTGGGTGATATTACCCAGGTGATTTATTTCCGAGGTGATCAAAGTAGACTAATCAATTCCACTTTGTTCACCTAGGTGATATCACCCAGGTGAACAGTGGAATAATCCTTTTGTATTAGCAAACTACTTGTGTACCATCTAGTAGGTACTATCTATGTAATTACATGCTGTTTTGTGTAATGTTTATTATGGATAACGCACATTGATAACAAGAGTGACTCTATAAACTATAATGTATAATGTGACAAATGCGTTTAAGTGAATATGGTGTCAGTGTTGCTATCGACGTGCTCACTTCACTGTACAGTAAATGTCGACTGAAACGAAAATGAATGTATGTTGATATTGGACTGTTTTGTTAAGTTGTACCTAGATAAGTACTGGAATTTTGATAAATTTGTATGAAATAAATTGTCTCTGTAAAGCACTTTAATTATAAATATAATACCAATAACAACTAAATATATGTTTCATTTAAATGATGTACCTTTAAAACTTGGAGCGTGCTCTGTGGGTCATTGACTTCGACCCGTATACATTCTGTGAGAGTGTCGAGTAGACTGACAGTTCTGAGAGACACTACAAGTGTACACGTCAGATGAGAATTACAGTAGAGTTATCACTTGCAAGTTGCCTTATCCTTATGTTAATTCTGACCACCATACTCGCGCACAGGTACAGTTAACAAGAGAGATAGATTAACATGGTCAGTATAATATAATGTAAATAAACATGTTTGTGTCAATACGAAAGCCGGTATTTTTTTATGGGTGAAGTGTTCGCTGCTTACTGTGTACAAATACACATAATAGTTAACTTTTATCATAACCGTATACATTTTTTTTTTTAATGCGTTTCACAATGTGTAATCTATCTGTTTCGTTGACTGTACCAACAATGTCGTTGATGTTGACAGCGAAGGTAATCTTCCAGTCGAGCAACTGACTGAGCGTAACTCAAAATTAAAAATACTTTTTTGGCTCCATAAAATCAATTTTATACGCCATAATCTCTACACTGGCTTTTCAATGTGGAACTTATACCTAAATAGATTAAATTGTATTAAGATCGTATTGACATTTGAGACTAAGTATACCCAATTGTAATGATTGCTCTTGGTCTCGGATGTAAAGCTGATGGAGAGATTTTCTTTAGATTAATAGGGACCCCAAGGACGGCCCAGCTATTATAGTCCATTACTAAGTGGGAAACACTTGGGTATTAAAACTTTGTCAGGTTTAATGATAGCCATTCCAAAATTACTACAAATTTTAATAATTATTAGATAGGGAAAATACGGGCAGGTACCTAATTATTTATATGATGCTTAGTTAGATCAGAGACTGGTTTCAAACAAAAAGCTACACAAAAAGGCAGTCTGTACCTATGTACGAATGGGTGGAATTGAGGATTTTTGTTAGTCAATCAGGTTAAAATGGGTGAACGGATTTAAATGTAATCCTACAGTTTAAGACCAAGCACGCAACTTTTCTCATACATGCGTTGTACAGAATTCGGTGAGTGAGAAATACCTTCTGCAATAACCATCATCTGATGATGATGGTTATTGCAGAAGGTATTTCTCACTGATGGGGCTGATGCCCGTATAACTTCCACTGCTGAACATGGACCTCCTTCCGAGGGAGGGTATTTGCATGGTCACCGCGCTTGAAAGACGGGTAGGTGACCGCATTATTATTTCGTAACACACTAGCAAACCCTGATGCCCGATCCCTGATAGGTATATGATTATTATAGATGACGTTATTACCAATCGGGACCAACGACTTAACGTACTTTTCCGAGGCACAGAGGGTAGTCACCGAGAGTAGTCCCTTCCTGTCCGAAGTGGGGATCGAACCCATGCTCTTCGAGATTTAAGGCGAGCTAAATACCGTTACACTACGGAGGTTCTCGAGGCAAAAGCCGTATAATATTGTAAATAACTAAATATCCCCGGTAAGTGGCAACATTGCCCCTGCGCAGCGGTCGCCGCTCACTCACTCAGTTACATAAACAAGTTATCCGGCCAGCCAGTACATAAATAAGCCAGCCAGTGTCCGAAAGCATATTACGTAGTGCGGTTGTGTCAGTGAGATTCCTCATTATTTTCGTCGAGTACTGACGCACTTTGTCAACGTCGCGGCTCAAGCTGGGCATCATTGTTAAAGTGGAAAGGCTAATAAATTAGTCTTCGTCCGTGAATCATAAAATTTAGCATTAATTTGAATTTAAACTTGTCAAGCATAACAAAGTCTCACAACGGCACATGTGTGTAGGTAGCTAATTGGTTTTCCCCAATGATTTTCCTCATCGGACTGGCCATACACAGTTATTTACATCAGTGATACGATGAACAGATCGTCGTTAAAGGTTGATTTAAGTTCTAGTGTTCTAGTTCTAGCGGCGACTATTTGTCTAGAAAAGTTTAGTGTGTACAAGATACGGATGTCATAGTTTGTAGTGTTCTCGGATGCGATGTGAAAGCGTGGGACAGTGTCTACAATGGGTGTGCGAGTGGTGTTGGCGCTGACGCTGGCGTGGGCGGTGCGCTGCGCCGAGGACGGGGCGCCGCGGCCGCTCTGTCCGCCCGCGCCGGCGCACTGCCGCCCCGGCGCCGGCGGACAGAACGAGTACATGTACTCCGTCGACAGTGAGTACCGAAAAACCAATACCCTCATTCGGTCACCGCACCACACGTACCACACGACCTGCGGCCGACGTCAACTGGCGGTTATATTTCAATCACCTTGTTTAATTCATTTAGGGGCGTTTAAAAATGATCTTGCTCCAACATACATTAGATCTAAGACCTCCCTGCTGTGCCCTTACAGTTAGGCTATCTTAATAACATCACCAACAACTGAGCTGACAATGTTTCGAGTTTGTACTATTAAAAATGTTAGTAGGTATACCTATAAAACTTGGAAGTAGGTACATACTTATATTTAAATAGACTAATAGACTGGATTGCCTACCTACCTATAGTATCTATGAAACAATCCCATAGATGAGTGTACAACAACTATTATAAACAGAACTGTCAGTTAGTTTAATATATGGGCTGTGGGACTCTGGGCTGTGGTTCTTAACCCTATAAGGGTGTTTTAATGTGTTTTTTAAATTCTGCTTCCATCTATATATAATAGTTTAATAAGAGAAATGCCTCAGGACAAACAGATAATCTAGGTATCTGTGGTGTGTAGATTTGTAAGATTTGCTGTTGCCTACAACTTATAGCTATGTTCACCTAGTTATTTAGGTATTTCATAGAGTAACAGTAATCTATTAAAACCTACCACGAAGAAATAGTTTTTTATTTTATTTTGTTACTTTGTGATTCTGACAGGTACAAATGTACCTAAGTGGGTCAGTGTTTAATCATCCATAGTACCTACTAGAACCAAAAAAATGTAATGAAAACTTTCAAGAATAGTAGGCAACCAACTGGGTACCTACCCAGTTGGTGTCCAGTCAGTTGGAGCACTTCATTTGTGAGGTAATAATGCATACAGCTTCCATTCTGTATCACCTATACATACATTGAGAAGGCGCTGCAGCTAAATGAATGAATGAAATGATAAACATGCATTGGTAGTCACCTAAGACTACCACTGACCCAAACACCTTCACATGTGTTTTATTTTCATTTGCAACACATCAGATTATTTACTGAAAAAAATACTTAGGTTAAGAAGCTAAATTGTGCTTCCTGCAATTTATTGACAAGACAGGTGAAGTGATGACACGGTAGGTATATCTTAGTCATGTGAAGTTGGTGAGTGTTGGTGGTGATCAGTGCCTCCAGTCACCACCAATCATGCCATCAGTTACCAGCATTCAGTGTCACTAAACTACTGCAGAATCCATACTTTAGTATAATATCATAATGTAAAACAATTAGGTACTTATTTGGATAGCAGAAAACTGGACATCAAAAAAGTAACAGATTTAGTTCTATGATTAAAATTTAGTTTTGTTGGTAATTATAACCAATTATGTAAAAATTATGAGCTTAAGCCATTCTTGGCTAGTTATACATACTTACATACATTTTACACAATGCAGTTCCAATGTGTTGTCACTGTGGTGTAGGTATGTACATACCTATGTCAAATGAATTGTTCTGTAGGTGCAATAAACTACTATGATTCCTGTCACTACATGTTCAGTGATACTACACCTAGGGGTGTGCAAGTCCAATTTAATAAACCAGTTTGCCTTTGTACCGAATTTACTTACAAAGTAGGTACCTACCTACTGGTAGTAGCAAGCAATGCAAGTCATAGCAATGCTGTGTCTATTGAGCAAGTTGATATGAAAATATTGTAGGTACAAAAAGCCCCTTTTTACTTTATAATATAATTTGTAGTATGACGTATTTTTTATATTTAAGTTAATATACCTGGTAGGTAAAAACCTATCCGACAGATGAAAAGCCTATAACCATGAGTTAGTGCCACTTTAATCGAAGTATTTACCTACTAGTACCAGTCATGCAATTATACTGGGTAGCACATTTTTGTATAACTCAATGTTAAGATACCTAGATAGTAAGAGAAAGAAAGGAAGAAAGAATGAAAAATATTAATTTATAGTGCATTTATTTTCGAAAAAAGCGAACGAGGTAAATACGAGTACCTACCTAGGTAGGTATATCGAGAATTATTTCAAAACTTAGATACCTACGTCGATTTGCCACGAAACTTGTTTACATCAAAAGTAAAATAGTAAAAAAAAACCTCACCTAACAAGACAAGCTGCACCCAGTCCAAAGCAAAAGTAACTTAAGTAACAGTCGCAGGCGCCACCGCGCGCGGACAATCCGCGTCGTCGCCCCGCTCTGCGCGCGCGACGCGCTTGTTGAACACAGAGATAGCGATATTAACGGACAAAGACGACACTCTGATATAATAGTAATAACCGACTAAAACGCGCCAAAAAACGAATGGTAAAGATGTATCTATCACAAACGAGTGGTAAGAGGTACCTACTCTCTGACACATGTCATGTAAAAAGCGCTCTAAATTCAAAAGTAGAGGGACTTACCTAATTAGAATGTTTGCCTTAGGTTATATTTTTCTCGTTTCAAACTTTAAGGATTTTTATTAAGATGAGTTCTACTGTCAAAAACGCCATAAATATTTCATACTAATCTCAGTAAGTAGTTGTTTGAGTTTAATTATAAAGAAAACTTATTAACATTTCTCTTGAAGTCATGACATTTGCGATCACATGGCAGTCATGAGCCTGGCAGAAATATGTTTTTTTTACAGCCATCTTCCGACCTGTTCTGCAATTTCTGCCAAAGAAATGTGGAAATAGGTACCTACGTCGAATAAGTCGGCAGATTGCCACACAAAAAAAATTGCGATCACTTAGGTACCTTTTATGTTGATATTTTCTTCATGTACCTACCTACCTATTTTATTTGCCAAAATATTAAATTCAAACATTATTGCATTTGCATATTTAGGAACGTAGTTTTTTTACGTAGAATACCTACCTAATACCGCAATTTACTCTCTCCCGTTTGTCCGGCTAATTACGATGCCGCCTCGCGAATGTGGCAAGGATTAATTTGTAATGTGTACGTGTGGCTCTTCTAACTTCTAATAGAGGGATGCTTCTAACCAATATGCGAGAGAACTGCTTCAGATATTTAAAATAAATATGTTCTATATAATTCGCATTGGTATACCTTTTTTATCCGGGGGAAATGCATTTACGCATTCCTACCAGACCCGGAAAGAATTTACACAAAGATTTCCTATCTGGCGTGGGGATCGAACCCAGGACCTCCGGAAAGGAGGAAACATAAAACCACAAAAAATCGGTCCATTCTTATAATAGCGATATGCAGACAGAAATATTAAAACAATACCCCTCGTAAAGTAAAATGCATCCAGGGTTAAAATGTAGTAGAAATGATAACAGATCGAAATGTGATAACAAATGAATTTCAGATGAAAACCTATTGATCGAATACATCGACGGCAAGGACTTCGTGCTGACGTGCGCCGGGAACGTGACGCTGGACAGTCCGTCGCTGCCGCGGTTCCGGTCGGCGCGGCGCCTGTCCGTCCCGCACGTGAAGCTCGTGCGCTGCGCCGCGCCCGCGCGCTCCTACGATGCCGCGCTCGGCGCGCTCGGGCTCGCCGTCGTCGACAAGCTCACGCTCGTGGGCCCGCTGCGCCTCTCCCGCGAGCGCCTGGCCGGCGCCGAGCGCGTCGCCACGCTCGTGCTGGAGGCCGCCAGCCTCGCCGACGACGCGCTGGACGCGCTGCCGCGCCTCGCCGCGCTGCGACTGGTGGGCACGCCGGTGCCGGCGAGCCTACCGCCCGCGCTCGCCCGCCTGCAGCTCGTGCGCGCCGGCGCGCCCTCCGCGCTCGCGCTGCGGCGCGCCGTCGGGCTCGAGTCGCTGGTCGTGCGCGAGGACCGCGCGGTGACGCTGGACGCCAGCGGCGCGCCGGCGCTGCGGGAGCTGGCGCTGGAGTCCAACGCCAGCGCCGTGGACGCGCGCCTGCCGGCCTCGCTGCGCGAGCTGGCGCTGTACGAGTGGGCGCCGGAGAGGCCGGAGCCGTGGGCGGCGTGCGCCGAGCTGCGCCGCCTGCGCGTGTTCGGCGGCGCGGCGCGCGCTCTGCCGCCGCGCTGGGTGGCGCCGTGCCACCGCCTCGAGGAGCTGGAGCTGCACGAGCTGCCACACCTCGCCGCGCTGGCCGACGCCGCTCTGGCCGAGGCGCGGGCGCTGCGCAACCTCACCATCGTGCGCTGCGGCCTCGAGTCGCTCCCCCAAGGGTTCCTCGACGACCTCGAGTCGCTGGAGCGGCTCAATCTCTCCTATAACGAACTGAAAACGCTACCGAAGTGAGTGACATTCGTATCTAAAAGAGCGAATGCATCTCTGATCCCCCGTTTACTGAGATTCTTTATAGTTGCATTTTTATTAATTTTCCATGTAATTAAAAATTATATTAACAATAGAATTTCGTTAGTCGAAAATAATACAAAATGGCTTGCAGCGTTTTCATGCGTCAGTAAAATAACCATTTTGAAATCCTCATCTAGCTCCTAGAGCGAGAGAAGGTATGTGAGCGATCCGTACAAAATAAATATAAACAGTAACGAGGCACCGGGCACGTCTGTTGCAGCACGATGTTCGTGGGTCCGCGGCGGCTGGAGGCGCTGACGCTGAGCCACAACCGACTGCCGGCCGCGGCGCTGTACCAGCTCAGCGGCGAGCGACTCGAGGCGTCGCTGCGGGAGCTGCGCCTCGACGACAACCCGCTGGGCGACTCGTGCCCCGGCGGCGAGCTCGTGGTGCGCGGCGCCTCGCCGCTGCAGCGCCTGGCGCGCCTGCGCCTGCTGTCGCTGCGCCGCACGCGCGCCACGCTGCTGTGCCGCGACTGGCGCCAGCAGCTCGTCGCGCTCGCCGCGCTCGACCTCCGGGACAACGCCTTCACGAGGCTCAAGGTGAGATCCGCCCGCCGTCCGCGCCGACGTCTCTTCGAACCGATCGCGTACTGATCGCGAATTTCTCCGCAGCACGAGG
Source organism: Nycteola revayana (assembly GCA_947037095.2). NCBI lineage: Eukaryota > Metazoa > Arthropoda > Insecta > Lepidoptera > Nolidae > Nycteola > Nycteola revayana. Next base: position 13,566,240 of record OX344859.2, on the reverse strand, counting down.
ACCTCATGTTCTTCGGCGCGGAGCCGCTGGAAGTGCGGCTGGAGGGCAACGAGGTGACGGGTCTGCGCTACTCGCGCTGCGACTACGTCGCCGTGGGCGAAACCGCCGACGGTTCGGGTGGAACGTCTCGCGCCACGTTCCGCCTCGACGGGCGCGCGAAATTCGCGTGCGACTGCGAAGACTACTGGGCGGCGCGGGCGCTGCGCGAGCGGCCCGAACACGTGCGCGTGCTCGGCGCGCGCTGCGCCGGAGGCGAGGAACTGTCGGCCGCGTCGTTGGACAGCTTCCTGTGCGACGTGCCGGTGGAGCGCGCGCGGGCGGCCGGAGCGCCGGACGCGTGCCGCGCGGCCTGGCAGCCCCGCGCGCGCTCGCCGTCCGGTTGCCGGTCCGGCGAGCGGGCGGGCGCGCCGGGCGCCACGTTGGTGCTGGACTGCGACGGCGCGGCGCTGACGTCGCTGCCGCGCCTGGGCCCCGACTACGCGTGGAACGTGAGCGCGAAGCACAACCTCATCTCCCGCCTCGAGCCCGACGACCTGCCCGCCGACCTTCTCGTGAGTCTCCCGCGGATGGACGATTTGTCTCTTTTATTTAACTTGCCATGTTTGTATGCAAGTTTGTTCAACCCATTTTTCAAGCAGATTTCTTCAACAGAGATTAAATTTTAAATGCTTGTTTTTTTTTATCTGTGGGCACGGAAGGCCACCGCCAGTCGGGTTAGAAAAAAAAAATATAGTACGGCCTATCCTTTTTCGAAGCAACTCAGGCCATTCTAGAACTTAATCGTTCTCTTGAACGAGTTGGGCAAGCTGATGGAGAGGGTGATCGCGTCTCGCCTCACCACACATCTTGGTGAGGTTGGTCCCGACCTGTACGCGGACCAATACGGGTTCCGCCAGGGTCGGTCAACCATAGACGCGATCGCGAGGGTGCGGGAACTTTCGCAGGAGGCGACCAGCCGAGGAGAGGTGTTGTTAGCGGTGTCGTTGGACATCCGCAACGCATTCAACACCCTCCCCAGGGCGTGCATTGAGGAGGGCCTCAGGCACCATGGGGTGCCCGGGTACCTCCGGGCACTGGTGGGACACTACCTCCAAAGCAGGGAGGTAGTGTACCCGACGTCCGGCGGCGAGACTGGCCGGAGGGCGGTCTCGCGCGGTGTTCCGCAGGGGTCGGTATTGGGGCCGCTCCTGTGGAACATCGGGTTTGATTGGGCGCTGCGGATGCGCGGTCTCCGGGGGGTCAGCGTGATAGCGTACGCTGACGACACACTGGTGACCGCCCGCGCGCCCGATCATCGGCGTGCGACCATCTTGGCCACAGCAGCCGTGGCACAGATGGTCGCCCGTATACGCCGTTTGGGCCTGCAGGTGGCGCTCGGTAAAACCGAGGCCCTTTGTTTTCATGGGCCTCGGCGAGCGCCACCTGTAGGCGCCCACCTCAGTGGTTGGCGAGTCCATTGCTGTCGGGGACAGTATGCGATATCTAGGCATAGTCCTCGACAGCAGATGGAGCTTCGGGGCCCACTTCCAGCGGCTGGCCCCAAAGCTGGTTGCGGCGGCGGGTGCTCTTGGCCGGCTTTTGCCGAATCTCGGCAGACCCGGGAGCACCTGCCGCAAGCTGTACGCCGGTGTGATCCGCTCCATGGCACTCTACGGCGCCCCCATTTGGGTCGACGCCCTGAAGAGGCGAAACATAGCCCTGCTGCGACGTCCGCAGCGGGTGATGGCCATCAGGGCGTCCCGCGCCTACCGCACGGTCGCGTTTGACGCGGCCTGCCTCCTTGCGGGGTCCCCTCCGTGGGACCTGGAGGCGGAGGTTTTGGCCGCCGCGTACCGGCGGAGGTGTGAGGGGGCGCGTTCTGGCCGCGACCCCTTCCCGGAGGGTGTTGCACGATGGCGGACTGAGATCCGTCGCCAAACCCTCCGGAAATGGCAGGAGCGGCTAGAGGCCGCGCCGCGGAGCGGATTGCGTACGGTGGAGGCGATTCGGCCCCATGTAAAAAAGTGGGCCGGTCGCCGTCACGGCGACGTCACCTACCACGTTGCACAGGTAGTAACAGGCCATGGCTGCTTCGGCCACTACCTGTGCAACGTGGCACAGAGAGAGCCGGACACTCGCTGTCACCACTGTGACTGTGCCGACGATACGGCGCAGCACACGGTGGTGGAGTGTCCGGCGTGGGCCAACGAGCGGGAGGAGCTCGTTGGCGTGGTGGGAGACGACCTCTCGCTGCCGACCATCATTTCGAAGATGGTCCAAAGCGAGAGGTCGTGGGAGGCGGTTGCCTCCTTCTGTAGACAAGTTATGTCACAGAAGGAGGCCGCGGAGCGGGAGAGGGAAGTAGATCCCTCTGCCCACCCGCTTCGCAGACGGCGTGTTGGCCGTCGGCGGCGGGCCGAAACCCGCCGCCTACCGCCCTAGGCTCGGCCTTGGGGAGTGGGGAACATGGGCCCCGCTCCCTTCGAGGCTGACCCGTGAGGAGTAGGGACGCCTCTACACTCCGGGCGTCCCTATAATTGGCAAATGGGCCACTGCAAGTGTGGCCCTGGAGATCCTGCGGTACCATATTGGCCGCGGGTGCCGTCGGGGGGCCGGATTGCTCATGCGTACCCGGCCCCCGCCAACGGCGGATCGAAGGAGTGTCCGGGAGGTTTTAGTGGCGTAGGGTCCTCTCCTCGTGGTATGAGTTAAGCATACCACGCTATGGAGAGGGCGAGTCCCACATATCCCGCCGCCAGCGCGCGAATACGCTGCAGAGGCGGTGGGAATGCGTCAATGCATTTCCCCCCGGACAACAAAAAAAAAAAAAAAAAAAAAAAAGGCCATTCTAGAACTTTGTTGTGGATAAAGATAGGAGCCTGAATTTTCAGCAACCAAGCAGGCTTTGTACAAATACAGCATATTTCAAATTTCATTTAATTTGAACCAGTACATACTTTAAGAATGTACCAAGCCAAGTTAATCTAATACTCATAACTAGGGACCTAATATCGAGTTATAATGCATATTATCGGTATATTTACAATATTTTTGCCAGTGCAGTGCAGTCATCCTGCGTTCCGATATTTGATAAAAGTGATAATATAGCGAATTAAACCAAATTATGGTCACAAAATAAATATATACATTAAAAATAATAATTGTCACAATTATTATTTTTAGTGTATATACATTTATAAAATTAAAAAAAAAAGTCACGTAAACTGTAATGTGTGGTGACACCTTTGGTCGCCTATTCAAGGATAATTTACTAATTGTATGCTGATTTTGAAATAAAATAAAATTAAAACTAACTTTTTTTTCCTTTTTTAAAGGACTGAATTGATTGATTGAATTAAAAGTTATTATTAAATTTTGCTTATTCTGCCAATTTTCGTGTATATTTGCATGCATATAACAAGCTTTTTATGTTGCATATAAACCGGTCTCTACTCATAACATAAAAGTTTTGAACTTTGATAGGGTCATGATAAGATTCTGTTAGGTGAGATAATTACGTAAAAGCTGAAGACAGAAGGTCTGTTAAGTAGGGACTGCATAAATTAACCGACTTGGTATTACATAGATCCCACAACTTTTTACGGTAAAAGAACTGCGTTACGAGACTTGGGTTTTTTTACAAGTATGTTTTTGATGGCATTATTTTAACATCTCGAGATTATTTTTATTGACGGGTCGATCGCACGTTCTCAGACGCTGGATCTCCGCAACAACTCTGTGTCGTCGCTGGACGCCCGCGCGCTGAGCGCGTTGCGCTTGGGGCGCGTGCTGCTCTCCGGGAACCCGCTGGACTGCGGCTGCTCGGCGGTCGCGTCGCTGGCCGCGCTGCGCGCGCACCGCGCCGCCGTCGCCGACTACGACGCGCTCGCGTGCGCCGACGGCGCGTCGCCCGACGTGGCCCCGGCGTGCGCGCCGCGCGTCTGGCCCTACGCGCTCGGCGTCGCGGGCGCGCTGCTGGCGCTGGCGAGCGCGCTGAGCGCGGCGGCGGCGTGGAACGCGCGCGCGCGCTCGCGCCTCAAGCGCCTGCTGCGCCTGGCGGGCTGGGCGGGCGGCACGCGCGCGCCGGCGCACCGCTGGGACGCGTTCCTGTCGCACTCGCACAGGGACGAGGCGGTGGCGGCGGCGCTGCTGGCGCGGCTGGAGGGCGAGGCTCCGCGCTACCGCGTGTGCCACCACGCGCGCGACTGGGCGCCGGGCGCGCCCATCCCGGCGCAGATCGAGGCGTCGGTGCGCGGCGCGCGCGTGACGCTGGCGCTGGTGTCGGCGCACTTCGAGCGCTCGACGTGGGCGTGCGCCGAGTTCCGCGCGGCGCTGCGCCAGTCGGCGGCGGGAGGCGCGGCGCGGCTGGTGGCGGTGCTGCTGTGCGAGCCGCGCGAGCTCAGCGACGCGGCGCTGCGCCGGTTCCTGGCCGCCACCACGTACGTGGTGTGGGGCGAGCCGCTATTCTGGGACAAGTTGCGGCGCGCGCTAGGCCCGCCGCGGGCCGCACCCGTCGCACCCGCCGCGCCCCTCGCCCCCTCGACCGCCCTCGCAGCGCCTTCGACACGCGCGCCGTTGGCGTCCGACTCGTGTACGGCGTCCGACACGCCCGCGGCGACCGACTCCGGCGTGTCGGACTCGTTCGTGTCGGCGTCGGGACCGTCGACGCCGCTCTTCGAAGGCGGGGAACCGCTAAAGCGGCCGACCGGAGCGCCGCCCGGAGCGAACGAAGTGATCCTCGCGGTGAACGTACAGTGATACCGAGTCATTTTTTTTATACCTAATTGTGCGCCATAATTTGAGCGTGCGAGTGCCAGTCGACTTTAATAAATTTTCACAGATATGCGAGCGTTTCGTGTACGATGTGCGTCCGAAGTTGCGAATTGTACATGATAAAACTAAAAAGGAAACTCATGTCTTTAAATAAGGATTCATTTTGATGAACCAGTTTCAGCCACTGAAATCAAAGTGTTAGTGAGAGTGCAGCAGTCGCGGGTCGCAGCTGTGGCGCGGGAGTGGGGACGCGCGCTCCGTACATTAAGTAGTTATGCTAATTAAGAAACATACTCAAAAATTTATGGAAAAATTACTTTTAATGTTTAATATAATCTAATTTTACTTAAGGTGCCATGACTTATTGAAAGAATCTATACATGTTGTATACTCTAAAAATAAAGTTTTTTTTTACGTTTCATTTGGATATCTCATTTCTATGCTTCTAAATTGTCAAGTACGCCCAGTTATAAACATATCCAACAGAATAAAAATACACCTTCTAAAATAGCAACGTGTGCGGCTGGAGCAAAACTTTTTTGGAATATATGATTTCACATGTTAATGTGAACTAGTGTATGCCAACATTCAAATTTTCAAGGAAAATTATATCTAATCGCCAGCTAGTGTTTAAATGAAAAATTACATAACAGTCAACTTACTAAAGGGTCTTTCAACAAGGACGGGTCGATGTTGAAATTAAATAAAACAAGCTTTATGATTATTGTTTTATTTGAAACGCCCATTTATGCCATTATTTATAAAATATGACATCGTTTAAATGTCCACCGCGGCTTCGAACGGTGGCACGGATCCGAGAGGTCCAATTTTCAATTACTCTACTGCATAGATCCGGCTGAATCTCAGCGATGGCCTGCGTTATGTTGACTTTCAGGGCATCGGTTGATTGCGGATTATTGGCATAGACCTGCGACTTGAGAAAACCCCACAGGAAAAAGTCTAGCGGGGTCAAATCGCACGATCTTGGTGGCCAATTCACGTCACCTCTGCTCTCGCTCGAGGGTAGGGTTATCTCTCGATAACCCTACCCTCGCACGGTGGATCGAAAATCGGCTGTAGAAGACATAGGATCTCGATGTCTTAAATGTTATTTTTTTGCTGGAAATGACTTCTGCTGATCATTACTGTTCTATAAAATGTCATATGAAGTAATTGTGTGCACAAATGGAAGAGTTATAATTTTTATAAGAAAAAAATGTATAGAGCTGACATGAAAAATGAGGATATCTCTGGAATCGCTAGGATGGCCGTTATATCCTTGCACACTGTTATAGTACTATTTATTTGTGAATTTTTGACATACTTAATATCGCGGCATGACTTGCGATTTTTTTTTTTATTAAATCGTCAAAATTAAAAAATTAAAAATGTTTATGATATGTACATTTTAATGCTTAAATATGGCTATACCAAGTGTAACTTACAATATTTTTTATGCTTAGACCAAAACATTCTAAGAAATCACAAAGTCGTATTACCTACAGCTTGGCAAAAAAGAGTAGAAAATAATGGGGGCGCCACTGTGTTGTTTGTGTGGCAACCCGTTGCAACCGAAAAGCATATAAACCTAATCTTGATACTTACCTGGTTTTTTTTTAGACATATATTTATTCCTATTTTATTTATGTATTATTTTTTCAAATCAATAAGTAATTCTACTTGTTGATTTTAATTTTGTTTATTATGAAATGACATTATTTTGGGAATGTTGCCAACAGACAAAATATTAGTTCCGTTTCTAGACTTTTTTGCCAAGCTGTACTGATGGTGGTCTGATGGTGACGAAGTATAAAATAAATACGACTTTTTCGAATTTTGCTGGCCGTGTCTTTCCTGGGTAGGCTTTTTCCATTCTGTTGCGTATATACTTTGAAAGAGTTACTAATTAATATTGGCTATTCTTTTGTAATGAATTTGACAAGAAATTATAAATGTGTGCGTGCGGGACGGGTTTTTGTGTTCACCGATGAATATGATAATGGTGGTGTGCGTTGATTGTACGCACACCACTATCTATGTTTTTGTGCCCAGCAAACCTATCTCTTTGGTAGTGTATATTGATTTTGTTAATTAGGTTAAGTCACCAAATTCAAAAGAAACCTTTATTGTGACATTTTTTTTCCGAGCTCAAGCTGCTTTGTAATTGTTTACATAATTTCGAAACTGTACTGTTTTTACAATTTCCTTGGGTACATGATTCTTTAACTAAAAGTTACTATAATTTTTTGTTAATGAAAATTTGATTTTGACACAATTTAACCTTTACATTTTTATTAGAAAAAGTTAACATGCTTATTTTTTCGACTTAGTGTGGCTACATGAATTTGAATTATAAGGGCGTTTCTATGTTATTGCTCGTGACTGTACAGCCAGTAGACAGCTGACTTTCTAGAATGGGTCCCGACTGCTACACATTTTTGCTACACTAAATGGAAACAAAATGCAGTCGGGTTTTTAGTTTTTTAAATTACCGTTTTCTATTTGTTTGCCTAATGACTACTATGTAACTTGCAGGGTGGGCACTGGTGACCTGTATTACAGGATTTTGTGACCCACTACGGTATATTTATTTTAGTTTCATTCATAAAGAAAATTGCTATTTTTAAACTTTGTGAAAATCAATACGAATCGGATCATAGGCCGTTTTTGCGAATATTCTTTAACTTGTTGTTTTATTTTTTGCAATAAAGTGTACTTCTTCTTATTAGTTAGTAAAGTAGTAAAGGGTTAGTAAAGACATTCTGAAACTGTCGCAAATTCTATATCTGCTGAAAAGTGAAACATTAACATTTTGAAATTGTAGTCTCAATTACAGTCTATAATTCTACCTATTTCATTATTGATCATATTCCATATTTATTTTAATTGTATTTATGTAATGAAGATTTTATCTCCATTCTTTGATAAATACTTTTTTTATACCATAGAGTTAATTGTTTATTTATTTGATTTATAATATTAAAAACATATTTGTCAGATTAGATTTCGATATTAAACAGAAGAGAATATAAAATAGATTAGTTGTAAATAAAATATGTAAATAATAGCTTTAAATGTTGTTTCTTAATTACAGGTAAGTTATTTTTATGTTTATATGTAAATACTTAATTTTTGGTTTGAAAATGTATTTACAATAAAATATACTTAATTACAGAGCAACACATTGAGTTGTTATTTCAAGACAAATAATAATAGAACATATTATATTTATTTAATTTTATTATTCGAATTGTTTGATTTGGCAGTGCAACAAGGTTTTTCTAAATAAGTCGGAATATGTAGTTACTTGGTTTTTTAAAAGTTGTGTAAGATCAGACGTCTTTACAAAAAAAATATTAATATTGAAGCAACCCGCGCCTGCGGACGTCAAAGCTAGAGTCTACAATAATTCAAATGAAAGAAAGAGCGGCCATGATCAGTGGCACGAACTACATGCAATAGATCACCCGACAGGAGCAGGGGCAGGGGCAACGCAGTTTTCGGTCGGTACGGCGAGGATTCTAATCTTGCAGGTCAGCTAGATTAAGATCCCCGCCCCTCCGGTTTCTCTAGCTACCTACGCGGACGGCCTGAAGAAGAAAATCAGAAAGATACAACTAAGTAGGAGGAAAAATGAAAACGAATAAATGTATAAAATATATTTAATAGTAATAGATGTTGGGGTGCGTTCGTTAGGAGCGCAGGTAGTGGCGTGGCGTGTAGAGCCGCGTGAGGTCGCGCTCCGACATGGTGGGCACGCGCGGCTTCAGCTCGGGGATGATGGCACAGCCCAGCACCGACAGCCCGTCATTCGCCCTGCACATAACACTATATTGTTGTTCGGTGTACGCATCAACTACGTACCATCTGAATAACTAGGTATGTACCTCAATAATAACGTTGCAACTAGGTAATTGCTATAGTAAGTGTGTATTATAACACAAATGGACCAACGAGGGGCTACCGAAACCTGTTATCTTTTTAAAGGGTCTACGACACAAAAGTTTGGTTGCCTCTGATGTTAATTAATATAAAGTTGTTTTATCTGGGGGCACGGCACTGCCCCCCAAGTCGAGTGTCTCTTAAAAGTCGTGAAAGTTGAAAAAAAATACAATGAAATTAAATAAAAATAAATAGTTGGAGACTCAAAGTCGAACAGTTGGAACAAAACCGACCTGGCATCTCCGAAGTATTTGTTTGTGAGAGCTCACCATCTTTGCCAAGCTCCCCGCGGAACAAGGCGCAAGCAAGAGTGTAACACAGACAGTGTAAATGTATAGAGCAAAGTGTACGAAGTAGCTTGTCACAGAGGGTGCGTACCTGATGGGAGCGGCTTCGTTTTCTGGCAGCCAGCAGTGCAGGGAGTACCCCCGACGCGTCTGAAACAACCGCCTTCTGGGTGTCAATATGCTTGCAGGGACACCACTCACCTACTAGATGTTGTTCTACATACTTTCATATGTATCTATAGCCTTTGTATCCTTGCACAAAATGCCTTAAGCAAATAGGATCCAATAATAAGATGTGAGGCGTGGCGGTTGTGTTTTCCCAAAACTAAGAACTTGACAACAAAGCGCGACACATGTTATGAAAAATTAAAGAGCAATGCTTCAATCAATATTAAAAAATATTGTTTATTGTTTTAGATGTGAATAATTTTAATTTTTTAACAACACCCTAGACCAGTTTTTCCTAAACATTGTGCTGCCATGGCCCGGTAATTTTCACATTGGGCCTTTGTGGCCCACTAAATACTTTTAAACTGTATTACACCATATTTTTGCGTTGATGTTGCGACCCGATATTTTATTTTGATGGCTCTGGTACCGGGCCAGCGTTACCCGGCAAATGGTAATGGATGGGGGGTGGAGTCTAGATTGGTTCAGAGCATGTACTGGGGCTAGTCGTGATGAATATGGCTTTAGTGGAGGCTCATTCGACCTAGAACATCTGTAAACTCGTTGTACTGCTTTCGCGCCGCATGACCGGCAATACAGAGAGAGCATGGTCCTAGTCTGTCGTTGTCAAAGTCAGTAGTTGAAACCTAGTGTTAAGATGAATGCAATAAGTACAGCAAGCTTGTCCCTAGAGCGTACCTTGACGGAGCTCTTGAGCTTGCTGCGCGAGGCGCGGTACGTCTCCACGCCGGGGAGCTGCTCACTCGACTTCTTCGAACTCTTGGACGCAAGAATGGACGAGTCTACAACGTCACACACATTTATGTATGTCTAGACACAGCTCAACAAAGTAGTTTATGTAATTTCCATCAAGATTATACTTCATATTTGTTCTGGTTGATTGTGTTGCAATGCTCAATGTCATCATCAGTCCGTATAACGTCCACTGCTGAACATGAACCTGCTCCCGAGGAATGACTTTTGCCGTAGTCACCATGCTTGTCAGGCGGGTTGGTAGCCGTAGTATTATGTTGTAACACACATGAAACACTGCTGCCCGTTCTCTGGTATACGATAGTTACCTATAGATGATTTTATAAAAAATTGAACTAACGACTCGACGTGCTTCCGAGGCATGGACGGTCTCCGTCCGTCGATCTTAGATTTTACACAAACAAGACGGTGTTTACTTATGTAAATTTTAGGGGCTTCCATTACATAGTTCACATTTAAAGATGAGGTGCTAACAAAACCTTTGACGTCATTTATGTGATTGCGTCAGTACGTTTTAGGTCTAAATGAAATAAGGTCGTTATACCGAGTGCCTCCTTCTTCATGGTGAGCGTGAGTTTGCTAGAGTCGGTGCGCGTGAGGTGGTGGTGCAGGGGCGCGGGCGGCAGCTCCCCCCGCGGGCGGGCGCGTCCCCCCCGCGCGCCGCACGAGCACGCCGCGCAGTGCCGGCACGTGCAGTCCTGCGCACACACAGCGGTCAGCCGCGGCCCACTAGCGTCAGCAGCGGCTCTACGGGAGGTGCGAGAGGGAAGGCGCCAACCTGGCAGGGCTTATCGGCGTCGCGCTCGTGCGGGAAGCGCAGGCGCATCTCCACGTCGGCGGGCAGCGCCGCGCGGCACGACCCCGCCACCGTCACCGACCACCCGCCTGCCACACACACACACACACCCTCAGCGGCGCCGCGCCGGGCCGACGACGGACACATACGTAACAATGTAAAGCACGATGCGCCATCGTTGGAAACAACTGAGTTTGCCCATTTTTCTAGCATTGGCGTTAGGTATACAGCGTCATATTTCCTATTATCCTTAAACCTTAAAAAGTTCTTAATTGTCACCATATTATAATATTAGAATATAAAAAATTGTACTCGAAGATTTTTTTGTTTACAACTTAAGGCGCGGTGAATAGGCGACTTTTACGTATTAGTTTCGTCACTGTTGCTCCGCGTAAAAATGAAAGAGAAGCGAAGAGTCGCCGCGATGGCGCAACGTTTCGTTCGACTCGTTCGAGTTATTTAATACATTAATCCTTGCAAATATCTTATTCCAATCGATAAATAAAAACAACAGTTCACTTTATTATTATATATTACATCACTGTTATTAATATTATCAAGATTTGTTTATAAATAATACAGTTACAATTGCTACAATTTCAATTTAAATGGTTATTTTATGGTTTTTTTTATCGAGAAAATTTACCGAAAACGTGTTTTGAACACAATGGTCCCCCCATAAATATGATCAAGATTAACATTTAACAACCTATTCCGGATCGCTCAATTCCTTTTGGAATTTCAAGTCAAAGTCAAGTGGTAGTTGAGTAGTATAAATATACCTATTTCATAGACTTAGAATTTTCTCGATATTCTTCTTTTCTGTGCCATACAAAAGATGAACAATCATCAATAAATACATGTGTGTGGAATGATAATAATATATGTAATTTGTTTCGTCTCAACTCCAATATCTATGTGAATTTTAATGAATCACCACTAATCAAGAAGTGTTAAAGCCCTCTGCTGTTTTATCAGTCCAGGGCTGTCAAGGCGATAGTTTAGTTTCGCAACGATTGTAAGCAGATATTTTATGTGCCAGTGTACGACTCAACGCTGAGCAGAACACTGATACTTAACTTGAAAACTATATCCTAGGCAGGATTAAGACTTTGGACTTCATTGCTCTGTGATGCTAGAGTAATTAAGGTAAAGGCGCCTATGTTGGACGCGGACCAGCCATGGACATTTTTTCAGTTTACCTCCGAAATTAAACAAACGCGCAGTATTCTTTTTCAATTGGCAACATTATTCAGTTGGGCCAACATTTTAGCTGTCATACCAACCGTTTTTGACAGCCAACACCCATTTTGACGGCAGCCATAACGATTGTTAGTTACGCGGTGTCATTTGGTGCTGAGAATCGTAATTTATTAGAAGAATCGCGATGCAAGTAAGTACGCTTAGCATCTTATATTGTGTCAGGTATATCGTCGTTGTTGAAATTGATATTATTTAGTGATTTATCAATAGTAGTACATTGCTTTTATAATATAACCTAAAATGTAATTGTGATTCTGACCTTTTAATTACCGGTGTCCATAACTGGATATCATTCAAGCACATACACCCAATCATGGACAGAGTGTCCATAAAGGGAAATTTCTGATTTTTATTACTTTTCATATATTATACGTCTGTGCTTGTATACCTACATGTTTCTCTAGAAACCTGCAATAAATTATTAGTCTATCCAATAATGGACATTCTGTCCATGACTGGGTGTCTGTAATTGGTTCAACGTATTTCTAATACAAAAAAATATATTTTAGAAATGGCACCAAGAAAAGACTACACAAAAGAACAAATGGCTAAGGCTATCGAAGATGTAAGAAAAGGAGAAAAAATATCTGTTGCTGCTACAAGATACGGAGTCCCAAGGATAACATTACATAATAAAATCACTGGGAAAAGTCCTATAGATTGTAATCTAGGTCCAGCTACTGTACTTACCTACGATGAAGAAAGGATACACGTAAAATGGATAATCTTTATGGCTGAAAAACACTTCCCTGTCACCAAAGAACAATTGCTTGATAGTGTCCAAAAAATAATATCTGAGAAAAATTTAGATTCTTGTCCGTTTACAGACAATCGGCCAGGAAAAAAGTGGTACTCTTCGTTTTTAAAAAGGCATCCAGATCTCTCTGAACGCACAGCGCAACATTTAAGTAAAGCGAGAAATGAAGTCACAGAAGATGACATAATCCGTTGGTTTGAAGTAATTAAAGGCTACCTTGAAAATAAAGACTTGCTTGATGTTATAAATGACCCTGAAAGAATTTTTAATTGTGATGAAAGCGCTTATAGATTGTTACTTTTTGCGAGTTCCTGTAACTTGTGTAGGGATAACATTGATATATTGTTCGCAATGGAAAAAACGTGATTTTTGAGACTGATATTACAATATACAATACTAGTTGTGATAGACATTTAAGTTCGTGTCGAATTAAGACTGTTTTATGATTGATTTTAAATAATTGTTCAAAAATGTTTTATTTTGTTTAAATTAGACTTTCGAGTATTGTTTTGATATATTATATAAGACTGATTTGATAATAATGGTACTTATATTGTTTTTTTTTTTAAACATAATTGTCCCGTAGGCTTAAAAGAAGCATTTCGTTAGTAACAATTAATTTTGTCTTTTACCTACTAGATTATTCATATTTCTATAACTAGCTGTTCATTATTAGGGGTCCTAGACTGGATTTCTACTGTCCATTAATGGCTGTTCATAATTAGATAATGTCCATAATTGGGGGTCCTACACTGGATTATTGCCGTCCATTAATGGTGTCTAAATAGGAGTGTTTTTTATTTATAATATTATATTTTACTGAGTACTAAACTGAAATTAAACATTGAATACTGATTGAGCAAAGAGCTTTTCATTTACCTCCAAATCCCAAATAATGTATATTGAAAATTGAAGAAATTATAAAGTAAATTTAAAAAAAAATCGCTTATACTGTCCATGATTGGTGACTTTACCTTATCGCAGCTATTTGTATTGCATTTTGTCGCATATAATTCTTCTCTTAGGAATCATTTGCAGACATCTTTATCCTACTAAAAAAACAGTCGTCAATCACAGTATATTTGAGAAAAAAATGTTACTGTCCGGTCGATACTTAAAGTGGATACCTGGCGCGCTCGCGTCCGTCGGCACTGGAGGAGTGACGGGAGGCGCAGGCGCAGGGGGCGGGGCGGAACGACGCGGGCGGCGTGTGCGCGCCGGAGCCAACCACTTGGGCGCCAGCGAGCACAGCAGGCTGCCCGACTCGCTGCTGTCGCTCGAGCTCCCCGCCCCCGAGCCCCCGCCGCCCTTGAACTCCGGCAGCTTGACGCTTCCCTCGTGAGCGTCGCGAGAGAACGTTCTGGAGTCGCGCCCGTCGCCCTGGGCGGCCGCGTCCGAAGAGCGCGCGGCGTCCGGGGGCGAAGTCGAGTCTGGGAGGCGGCGCGGACGCCGGGGCGTGGGACGGGGAGCCCGCGCGCTCCTATCGGGGACCGTGCCTTTCGCCTTCGAACCTTCGCAGCAATGAAACCACCGGTTACGAATCTAAATGCTTTATTTTAAACGTCGATTTAATCGAACATAACAATTTTTGTGTCTAAATATCAACGATCTACGAGTGACGACGGGTGCGTCTCGTGGGTTCTCGTTCGCCACACGAGTGTCGGCCGAGGTGCAAGAAGCGTCGCGAGAGTGGCGAGTGCGGTGGTGCTACTTCGTCTACCGGCTGTGCGGCGCTACTCGACGGGCACGGAGGAAGCGGTGCGGAGCGGCAGCAATGCGCGCGCGCACGACAACGCTATACCTTCGTCTTGAGAGTCCGCGCGCGCCCAGCGCCGCGTCCCGCCGCCCGCCACACCCCCCGCCCCGTGCCGCAGCGGGCTGGTGGCCGCCGACCTACTGCTCGGGGACGTCATCGTCATTTGGTTCTTGGATCGTAGCGCGCGCTTGGTTTCCGCCTCCGACATGGGGGAGGTGGCCGCGCTTCTCGTGTCTCTGTTTCTGGCGGGGTCGACGGCCTCAGTCGCGAGCCGCTGTTTGAGCGGGTCCGGGTGGGGGCCGGGGGCGTGCGCGGTGCGGGCGACGGGGGGCGCGGCGTCGCACTCGGCGTCGGGCGACTCGCGCAGCTGGTCCACGATGTCCGGCGCGGAGGCGCGGCGCGCGTGGCCGAGCTCCTCCGCGCCCGACTCCAGGCTGAGGCTGCTGCGCTCCTCGGGGATGATGTCGAACACGCGCTTGAAGCGGAGCGAGTTGGAGCGCGAGCGCCGCGCCGGTTCGGGCTCCGGGCGCTCCGGGCGCTCCGGGGGGCTGCGCTGCGGGGAGCCCAGCGCGCGCGCCAGCAGGTCGGCCAGGGACTCACCCGCGTCGGCGTCGCGATCCAACGAGCCGCGCCTCGGGGCGCCCTTGACGCCATGGTCGCCGAGCGACCTTTGGTTTCGTTCAGTTATCGGGATCGGAATTCTAGATTTTTTATTTTTCGAGCTATGGTTTTGGTTCTCGTCGGAAGTGGTGGTCTCCGGCGAGCTCTGCGACCCGTTGACGTACTCCAGGATCTCTAGGATCTCTATGCACTTGTTTCCGTCGTGAATTTCGGACTTCTGGTAGATCCTCTTGGCGGCGCGCTCGTCTCGCGCGAGGGGCGGACGCGTCAGCAGCGACAGCTTGCCGCGCACGTGGCGCCGCTCGCCTCGCTCGCGCTCCGGGCGCGGCGGGGTTCCGCGGACGCCGTCGCTCCTCATGGACCGCCGCGAGCTTCGGTCGTCGATAGACTCCGAGTCCTTCCGGTTTCGCACGGCGAAGTTCTCGTCGGCCGCGTCGTTCTTGGCGGGCCGGCGGCCGAGGCGCAGGCACTTGTACTCGTCCTGCGCCACCTTGGCGATGACGTCATCGAGCAGCGCGTCGAGGATGGCGGCGCAGTCGCGCTCGGCGCGGCGCGCGTGCTGGGCGTGCTGCGCGCGTCGCGCTCGCTCGGCGTCCCGCGCCGACTTGCCGCGGCTGCGGCGCGCGCACTCCATCCTCTGCTCGCGTTTGCGATGCCGTCGGTGAAGTCTCTGCCGGATCTTCTCGGGCATGCGGTCGGCCACGTTGACGTTCTCCTTGGCGCATTCGCACTCGTCGTCCTTTATCTTGATGAAGAAGGCCTCCCCCTTGTCCCGCGGCGGGTCGCGCGTGCTCTCGGGCAGCAGGTCGAGCACGTCGACGGCGGAGCGCATGAGGTCGCGCCGGCCGCGCCGCAGAGAGACGTTGCGCGGGGAGTTGGGGTCGTCGAGGCTGTCCACGAGGCTGGTGCAGCCGGAGCCGCCGAGGTCGGCGTCCTCGGAGGACGACGTGTTGACCTCCATGGAGTCGGTGTGCGGGTAGGCGGAGAAGCGTGGCACGACGGGGTTGTCGTCGGCGTCGGCCAGGTAGTTCGCGGCGCCGACGCCGCCGAGGACGGCTCGGCGCTCGGCCTCCAGCGCCGCCTCGTGACCGTCTAGGAAGGCGTCCACGTTGGACGACTCGACGTGCGCTATCATCTCCGGCAGGAGCGACGGCGGCGCGTCGGGCGGCCGAGAGTGCAGTTCGTCGTGGAACAGCTTCTGTATCTGCTGCAGCACGGCGCGGTTGACTTGGTCCTGCTGCAGCGCGGCGCAAGAGCACCGCGGTTCGTCCGCGTTGTTGTTGAGCTCGACACTGTGCGACTCGTCGCGGATGCTGAGCGGCTCGCTGGGGTTGTTGCAACGGTCGAGCTCCACGCCGACGTTGCACAGTTCTTCGTTGCCGAATATTATCTGATTATTGGAAGTAGGACTCAAATGGACTATCGTGTTCACTCCCGTGTTTTGAAGTTTCACTTTTATCTCTTTTTCGACGATACTCATTTTTCTGTCCGATCCGATCGACGCGTTCATACATTCGAGCTGATCCGAGAGCGAATTGAGACTCTCCACTAAGATGTTCGACACGTACTCGTCTATATTGATGTTCTGAGCGTTTTTGTGACTCAGGTGGAAAGGTCTCGGGGCGAGCTGTCTGCTCGACGAGTCGGGATCGGTGGCGGTGGAGTCGTAGTTTAAAGTCTCGGACACGACGATCTCGAGCACTTCGTAGGACGGCGACTCGATGCGGAGCGGCCGGTCGTACGGCAACATGTTGTCGTCAGGGTTGTCGGCGCAAGCGGCGCGCTCGCTGACGCGACCGTCGATGTGCGCGTCCGCCGAGCCGGCACGAGACGCGGAGGACGAGTGATCGTCGGCATACGCCCCACGACCGAATGCCGGATAAGTTTCCCCGCCCGAGCCGGTCTCCTCCGCCGTCGTCGATTTCAATTCTATCGTGGGCGACTCGGAGGCGCGGCGTTCAGCGTACGGAACGAATTCTTCCCTTCCGCCTCCGTCGTACGGCTTAGAGTGGTCGCCGTCTACGAAGGCGTCCGCGGAGGTGTCGAGGTATGAGTCGCGCTCGTGGCAATACGAGCGGTACGTGGAGTCGGACAGGTCGGCGCGCGCGCGGTCCGACCGCGACTCCTCCGCGCGATCGTAGCTGTTGCGCATGGCGGCGCGCAGCATCTCGTCACTGCCGCGGGAGTCACGCGCGGAGTCGAGGCGTTGGCGTTTGGGGGAAGCCCATCCCTTCGGTGAAGCGCGCGCTCGCAGCTCGGAGCGGGAGGCGTCAAGCGAGCGCGACTCGCAGCAGCAGCAGCCGCGACAGTCGTTGCGCCCCCAAAGGCGCCGCAGCAGCGCCGACTTGCGCATCAGCTCGCGGTCGCGCCGCACTAGGCGGTGCGCCGCCGAGCACGCCGAGGCCGACGCCGACGTGGCGGAGCGGTGGCTGTGGGGCGCGCTGTCTTCGTCCGAGTCCGAGCGCAGCTGCGCCAGCCGGTACCTGCGGGCGATAAGAGTTTTTTTTTTTTTTTTGATTTACTTGCTTAGTTAGCCACGAGGCTTTTGCTACTTCACCGGGCATAAAGGCGAGCAAAGCTCCAGCCTTAATAAATGGTTTAAAAACTACAAACTAAGCAACCTGCGCAAGAGGGCGCCCCCTGTGGGGCTTGGACCTTGGCTCAGTGCGGTCGCTGGCGATGAGATTGAGAGATTATGACGTTTAGTATTTTAGGGGAGTTTTGTGCAACTGTCGCTCTACTTTACAGTTCGCGGGCCTCTCGGACTTCGGCTCTAGGCGATATGAGCGTGAGCGAGGGGCGGAGGGGCGAAGCGCGCACGGAGCTGGAGACGGGACTCACTTCCTCATGATGGTCTCGGGAACGGAGTAGCGGCGGCGCAGCAGGCCGGGCGACGCGCCGGCGCGTGGCGCGGGCTCCGCCATGCCGGGGGGGGAGCGCGGCGCCGCAGGGGGAGACGAAGCCGGGGGAGCCTCCGTCACGCAGTCCACGCAGGTGCCGCTGAGGATTCGACTGGAACATCAAAGTTTTGTCGTCATTTTCAAAATAAGTATACATATTATACCAATCCTAGATAAGTAAGTATACCTATGTGCACTTGATATATCTTTTGCTCAATTACCACTGACAAGTATAATTTATGTTAATATGGGTTATACGGTATATGCATGCCAAATTTCATGCAAATCAGTGCAGTAGTTAAGCACGACGGCATCACTCTTGTGTACGTGAGAGCAACACGCACGTCCCAATTTTCTATGACAGTGCGATCCTTCAATCATGCTGCTATATGTAACTTAAAATAGTGCTATATGCGCGAATACAGCACTCGCGTGAGTAAATTAAAGGTAAATACCACCATTATTATAATATTTTTTAAAGCTCTATGTCACAATAAACAGATAATTACAAGTGCAACTTGCACTCACAACAATACTACTTACTGTACAACTAGGCTCGGATAGTTTCAAGTTTTATAAATAACATTCATATTCATTTATTCATAAAATATAAGATTGCAGTGTACGTCTAATAACCTATCTAACATAAGTAACAATAACATAAACAAATCGGTAAATATTATAATAGAGTAAACAGCCTAATAAACCTAATTACTTTGCATTCTAATAGAAAAAGTCATAGTGTATAATATCCATATTACATTAAATTAACCCGCCTCAGTGTTCTGGCACGTCTTGTTCTGCAGAAATCGAATAAAATGGATAAAAGTGCCTGCTACCCTGAGTAAACCGGGAGGAGCAACCGGCTGGTGATAGTGGGTCGGCCCTCTGCATCATTCGTGTGACGTAGGTACTTAATGAGTGGCCCCTAAATAATTTAACCCTGCTTAATCCCTGCGCCATTTATTTTAGCCGTAATTTTCGAATAGATATGTAATATTACTTATTTTAATTATTTATTACTCAATTAGAAGACGAATCGGCCACACGTTGATTTTGCTTAAGACAAATCTGCTTCACCTAAATAAAATTAATACTCAGTAGCCGAAAGAATTGCGCTTGTTATAGGTCATGCTTACCTGTAAATGATTAGTTATAATAACAAGACTTGGCAGGCTAAACCTAATATCAGTCGCATTTTAGTGAAAGTGATTGAGAATTGTATGACATTTTTTGCTGGCTCGTTTTACAGTGACTTTTACTAATTATACGAAGCGGTATGCACAGACACACCGGCGCACACGGTGTAATGTAAGCATATCTCATGGAGAGAGCTGCTTACTATGCAGTTGTTCGCCATCGCGGCGGCAAACGGAGCGGATCATAGAAAATATGTAAAGCGATCATTAGTCGGTGGTGCGGAGTTTTTGCACCCGTTCCACTTCGCCTAAACCGCTCCTCGCCAACCTCCCACATTTACTAGTCTTAATAAACACCGTCCGACACGGAGCAAGTCTGTGTCTGTGCGTCCGGACTCCGGACAAATCAACAAAAGTCTAGCTACTTGACATTATTCAAATGTTACGAAATTTGGTTTATTATGCTTTGTGAAGCTTCACCAAGCGTTCCGTATAAAGCACATTATATAAATGTGAACGATGACGCCGCGATGTGATATTAGTATCCAATAAGAACTTGAGAATACTTATGTTATGGCGTGGAGTGGTCCAGGAATAGCTCTCGAGCGGGTGACACACAGAGCTCGCCCTCTCGGAGCATTGCGAGACATCGCAGACACAATATGTCTAACTATTACTACCTCTGCGGCTCGACTAAAGTAACCTTGTGTGAAGCTGTGTTTCTCTCTGGAGCAGCCAAGAGGAATATAAACTAGTATAATACATATTGCTGGATGTATGTAATGAATAATAAGATAACATGCTTATTGTGCATCAAACAATGGTTTAAGTAGTTTAAATCGAAAATATTACGACAAACTTATGACATTTATTTAACTTATGACATTAAACAGCAAACCTATATTCTTAATAAATAACAAACCAGCTGAGCCCGCGACCCCATCTACGTGGAATAGACTGAGTAACAATTAATTTATTTTACAAATGTTACACATTGTATAGTCAAAGTCAAAAATTCTTTATTCATATAGACACATTTAAAATATTTTAAATCATGTTCTTATGATGCGTCCCTTTCTTTTACTACCACCAGTTCTGGACGTGGCAACTCTGAGAAGAACTGGCAAGAAACTCAGAGGAATCCTTTTTTTAAATAAATTTTATTTTACAATTATTAATAAAGCAGTATTATTGAAATAAGCAACTCACTTCCAAGCAGTTTTGTCATTAACATAATCAGAAATTTTATAGATAATAAGCCTTTTTACATAATTTATCTTTGACATATCGTTTAAACTTGTTTGTTGAAAGATCTCTTACATTATAAGGAAGTTTGTTATAGAAGCGGATACATTGCCCCATAAAAGAATTGCTAATTTTGTGGAGACGTGTAGCATGTAAAACAAGATTATGCTTAGATCTAGTATTAACATTATGAGGGTCGCTTTTTTTCTTAAAACTATCAATATTCATATGAACATATTAAAGGTTTTAATAGACATATTGTGATGCGACTGTAAGAATATTAGTCTCTTTGAATTTCTCCCGTAGGGAAACTCTCGGACCAAGTTTATATAGGTACCTACTAGGTACTTAAATGAACATTTTGTTATGTCTCCGTAGATATGACATCAAAGCAACTATAATATTTTATCTCTTATCGCATACTTTAAAAAACCGGCCAAGTGCGAGTCTGACTCGCGCACGAAGTGTTCCGTACCAATTTCAAGTGCCAATAAAAAAACGTATGTTTATGAAATTAAATGGTTTTTTTTTTAATTTTTATATTTACGATTTATGACGAATGAAAAAAAACTACTCACTTATGACGAATTAAAAAAAAACTACTCACTCATGACGAATTAAAAAAAAAACTACTCACTAGATCTCGTTCAAACCAATTTTCGGTGGAAGTTTGCATGGTAATGTACATCATATATTTTTTTTAGTTTCATCATTCTCTTATTTTAGAAGTTACAGGGGGGGGACACACATTTTATCACTTTGGAAGTGTCTCTCGCGCAAACTATTCAGTTTAGAAAAAAATGACATTAGGAACGTCAACATCATTTTTAAAGACCTATCCATAAATATCAAACACGAATGGGTTAGATGAAAAAAAAATGAGTTTCCGTTATATGTTTGGGAAACCCTAAAATTTATTGTTTTTTTTTCTATTTTTGTGTGAAAATCTTAATGCGGTTCACAAAATACATCTACTTACAAAGTTTCAACATTATAGTTCTTATAGTTTCGAATAAAAGTGGCTGTGACATACGGACGGACAGACAGACAGACATGACGAATCTATAAGGGTTCCGTTTTTTTTCCATTTGGCTACGGAACCCTAAAAAATTACATAAACCTTTAATATTTCCATACGAACCATCGCTGCTTTCATTTCAATTTCATGCTACTCGCTTAAAAAATGCCGATATAACCTTAATTGCCCCTTTCAATCCCTCACAACCCTCTTTTCGCTATTAAAAGTAGCCTATGACCTTCCTCAGGTTACACGATCTGTGGTAGGTACATTTTATTGAAATCGGTGAAGGAGTTTTGGCGTGAAGGCGCGACAGACAGACAGTTACTTTCACATATAAATTTACCAAATTATTATTATTACCAAAGATTGAAAGCGCTTTGATAGTTGCCTGGACCTGATGCTTCAGTGCTGCCACCTTATGGACACCATTTCAAAAATCGGCCAAGTGCGAGTCGGACTCGCGCACGAAGTGTTCCGTATCTATGAAGACCTATCCACAGATACCCAAAAAAAAAAAAATTGAATTTCAGTTCCAAGTATGGGGAACCCCCAAAATGTATTGTTTTTTTTTCTATTTTTGTGTGAAAATCTTAATGTGGTTCACAGAATACATCTACTTACCAAGTTTCAACATATAGTTTCAGAAAAAAGTGGCTGTGACATACAGACAGACATGACGACTCCATAAGGGTTCCGTTTTTTGCCATTTGGCTACGGAACCCTAAAAAGGTCGGACTTGTTGTTTCTGGTGCAGGACGGTACAGTCCGGTCTAGATATGGGTTGGATTAGTTAAAAATGATACCTAATCCACCTAATCCTAGTATTTTAAAATACCTGTTCCATTTACCTAATCCTAATATTTATTCGATATAGCTGGCCTGTTACCAATATTATGTAGGTATCGTATGTGGATTACGTAGGAAATATTCAGCATGATCGTTCCTGTTAAGTAATCGGGAAGTTGGCATATGAAAAGTTTATAATGTGTTTTCACTCGTACTAATCATAAATTATGGTTGAAATTGAAGTACTTTCGAAATTAAATTTATAACAATTAATATTCTAGGAAGATTTTTATTAATTATTCCATTCATGGTAGAATTGAGAATTAGTCGAATAGGATATTGTAATTCACTTTTATTTTACTAACTTTGATATCGATACTAAATTAGATATATGTCATATTAGTTACGCCTCTAGCAATGTCAGAGTATTAAAAGAAATAAGGAATGTAAATTGTACTCTATGTAACGAATATTTTGTACCATACCTAATCCTCGACGCTTTTGATTAGGTACGGATTTGGATCGAAAAATACCTAATACACTAACCTATTCTAATATTTATGCCTCACGTCTAGTCCGGTCCGCGCTGCTCGCAGCACAAGAGCTTACTGCGGACGAGCCGGTGTTGACTTGCTGATGATAACTACTTGATCGTTGCGCGGTACCTTCATTTACCAATGCAATAGATGTTACAATCATAATCACAATGTAACGACAACTCCTTACACATTTCATAACAACTCTTACGAGAGTCTAGTTCTATACAAATAACAGGTTTTTTAAAGGTTTAGGGTATTTGTTATAAAGAATAAATAAATAAATTATCTGTATGTGTGTCTGTTTGTTTTGGCTAATCTTAGTAAAGACTGTACCGATTTTGTCTTTCACAGGGAATAGCTAATTTTATAAGGTACATAATATTAATACTTTTATTTTATCAGTTTGTTTGTTTGTATTTCGCCGTATTTTCAAAATCTAAAGTTTCAAAACCACGTTTCACTATAAATAGGACTGTATTGTTTTTAAATGACAGTCGCCTAACCGCACAGTCCAGACAGTTGCGCCGGACATTTGGGTAAGAAAGCCCGATACCCTACATTATTGAGGATTTTCTGAAGAAATCTAAAAAGTCAAATAAAAGCCGGGACAAGCCAGGATACCGATTATTTTGGCCGGACACACGCGGGTGCGGTTCACCCGTGTCTTAATAGCACTGTTACTGATCAGTTTGTTTGGGATCTATAATTAGGGTTGCCACCTTTGTTTTTGTTTTAAATTGTACTTTTTTACTAAAAGTTGCAAAATATATAGTACTTTTGGGAAATTCAGGAAAAAAACAGTACACATTTATTTTTAATCATAATTTATTTTTCCATGTGTATTTGTTATTACTCTTTCCTTTGGCCATCGAGGTATTTTTACCTTTAAAATAATTATAAGAATCAGATTGCTAAATTTAAAAAAGGGGTGAAATTTGAATTAGCGAAAAGATATAGTACTTTTTGTACTATATATTTTTTTTATCACATATTACATTTGTCTGAAATATAGTACGATACTATACAATATAGTACGGGTGGCAACCCTATCTATAATACACAATATCGCGAAGGTTATGGTGTTGACGACACTAATGCGATCAAATAGAATCCAATGAGTCCCAATAGTTGTTACTATAAAGTGCATACCAATAAGATTTATCAGTTGTCATAATTGTTATCCAACAACGCGATCGCAATATCCCGTCTATAAAAACTTGTCGTTTAGTTGCAGTTCACAAGCTGTGCTTACCGGTGAGCGGCGCGATGCGGTGCCCCCCTGAGGTACCAGTCACTCCCTCGTGCGAGTTGCTTTCATAGATCACTAGACTCCTGACACACATGTGTGCGGTCGCGGGCAGCGACTCCGGCCGACTGCGGGCTGTGCGTGCCCACTTGACTGTTACATTTATTTCAGCTGAAGTATCTGTACTCTGCATCAACTGCGAGTGCTGCGCGGAATCCATTGCCGCTCGAGAGGCACCTACTGAGGAGCGCACTGCTCTTTGTCGGAAATGGAGCAGCAATGCAACACAAATGGCTGAGATGCAGTCGTCAATGATGCGTGCGCGCGCGCCGCTAGTGCCGCTCGGATGCTCTAACAAAGTTAGCATTACATTCCTAAGACGGACGGTTACCGAACGGGATGATCACTAGTTCGTTCCTATTGCTCGATGAGGCGTCCACTCCGCTACGAACGCTTCAATAAATATAAACCTTTCATTTTAGACTTACCACCAACCCCAATCCATTATGCACATGAGATGGCCCGTATCCCTAGATAACGCCGAGCTGTAAACACTCCTACTGTATTAAATATACAATGAGTTTTTAAGTGATAAAAAAACCCGCCACCTAATTTATAGTGGGAATGAACGAACAGACTATCAGACTGGCACCCAAGTGGTCTTCGACGACTGGCAGTTTTCTTCCGTGAATACGCGAGTAAACCAAACTCGCAACATATGTACATCGTGCGATTAATTCAAGTGTGATTGTAATGACGTGTGACGCACAAAGTGTAACAAGCTGTGTTTATACCGCTGAGGTTTACGAGCAGGCCGCAAGCGCCCTCGCACAGTGCTCAGTCTGTTCCGAAAATAAACGGATTCCTTTCCCTCGCCCTACCAAGTCATTTTACCCATGGACTTTTTGGATATATGCAAATTTGTTTAAAAGCAACGATAGGTTTTAGAACTAATAAAGTGAATTGGCATATGACTAAAGTCCATTCTGTTAACATTTTATTTATTATAATAAAAAAAAATTGTTAAAATGTTAATCCGCACGACATCATTTCCTATTCTATATTTTTGATGGAAATGTAAAAGCTCGTTCATTGCAGCGCCGATCCGGAGCCAACAATCGTTTGAGTGCTAATCTAATTTATTGTTCTGATTTTTACTAAATTTGGGCAAACAATTTCTATTATATTATTAATTTATTGAAACTGTTTACAGGAAGGAAAATGCTGTTACTTAACGGATGATTCACTTGTATTCCAACATCAATCGACACTCCTCCGTAGTAACATTTAGAGAACCAATAATATTAAATGCCATCTGTTATAGGACTTTCTTCTATTTTGACATACGTATCTACTTTTTTTTCGGAATGATATATATGTAGCTTGCCAGCAGGCTTTTGCTACTTCACCGGGCAAAACATACCTACGTGTAAAGAAAAACATGCATAAAGTAAATAAAAGGAACGCTAAAATGTATGTGCGTTCATAGATTTCAGTGTTTCATTTTTTTGGCCCCGTAGTTATGCCCGGTGTTAGTAGCAAAAGCCTCGGGGCTAACTACATATTATGTCCGCCCGAAAAAAAAAAAGAAGTCCGCGTAGTAGTCCCCGCAATTGGAGTAAGAAAAAAAAAAAGTTCAGATGTGTACAGTGAAGAACTGAATACAATGATGGAGAAGCTGGCACATCTCCAACCAGCATTGTTCAATCGCTCGTCTCCGCTGCTCCTGCACGACAACGCGCGACTTCATACTGCCCAGCAGACGGCGGTCTCCAAGTTGCAAGATCTGGGGTTGGAAGCTCTCCGTCATCCGCCCTACTCAATAGACCTTGCGCCTACAGACTACTACTTTTTCCAGAATTTGGATAACTTCTTGGCGGGAAAAAAATTCAATACCCGAGAGGTAGTACAAAATGCCTTTGAAGAATTTGTTGCCTCCCGTCTAACTGATTTCTTTAAGAAGTGCATCAAAAAACTGCCACTGCGTTGGCAAAGATGCATTGATTGCATGAGTGATTACTTCGATAAATACAAATAAAAAATACATGAAAAAAAATCGTTTAAATTTTTTCATACAAAACGGCAATTTCATAGTTAAAGTCCTATTATAACTTTGTATGTAATCTATCTATATTACTATTATAAAGCTGCAGAGTTTGTTTGTTTGAACGCGCTAATCTCCGGAACTAATGGTCCGATTTCAAAAATTCTTTCAGTGTTGGATAGTCCATTTATCGAGGAAGGGGTTACAGACTATATATTATTTTCAAAAAAAATAGGGATCCGTAAGAAAATTGCGATTTTGTAACCCAAGGTGTAAAATCGAAAACCTATTTACATTTGCGCTGCAAAAACTATTGACAATAGAACAAAATGATGTACTACGGGTTTGTAGGTCTTATTAAGATCTACAAAGAAGTCCGCGAGAGCACATATCTAACTATCATAGTTTAGTCACAGTAACCGCTTTTATGTTCATAAAAAATAATTAAATTGTCTGAAAAAAGAAACTACGGTAAATGTGTATCGTAATATTAATCCTTATCCAAATTAAGCATTATATTATCAAGGGTATTTATGTAGAAGTAAAATACTTTTTGTTTTATTCCTATTCATTTCGTTGAGAAATTATGACGAGTATAAAAACGCAAAGAATTGGTACCTAATAATGAGTTATTTGCCTTAAAAGATAAAGCTGAAGAGTTTGTTTGCTTGAACGCGCTAATCTCAGCAACTACTGGTCCGATTTGAAAAATTATTTCAGTGTTAGATAGCCCATTTATCGAGGAAGGCTATAAGCTATATTTTATTATAAAGTTTCTACGGGAACGGGAGTAACGCGAGTGAAACCGCGTGCGGGAAGCTAGTCCCTTATAAATGTAAAGGATTAAAAAGTTACATTTGGAGTCAATGAATCTGTGTTCCTGTATATGTATGATTGAGAAATCCCAAGAAAATAAAATCTTAGGGGAGCTAATTACTTACGTAATAGCTTAAAACAGAAGGTCCTGATCACACAACATTTTATGCTTAAAGAACTGCTTTACGACTAGATTAGACTTGGGTATTTTTATAAGTACTAATGTTTTTGATTGCATATATGTATGTATAACTTGATAACGACTTGACCGATTAGTTTTATATTATATACGTAGATAATTAGGAAGACAAGGTATGTATTAAAAAAAATGGAAAGAATAACAGAAAGTGTCAGATAATATTTGACCAACAACGCTGGGCACATAGCTAGTTTATGATAAAGGAATAAACAGTCGGACACCATATACTAACTTCAATAAGAAGTCATAATATCAGGTTTATGATAAAAAATGTTAGGTAATTAAATTATATCAAAAATTTCCACTTACAACCAAAATATTCTAGCGTGGTGTAGTTACTATGGAGTAGATGTGGTGGTCACAAGTTCATGCCTCGGGCGGGGGGGTGCCCTACATAAATAGTTCCTCGCAGGAAACCCCCGCAGCGACCAGGCTGACGATGATGAAAATAAACTTCTAATAACAAAAACTAATCTACTAACACTATCCCGGCAATGTCGTGAATCCATTGTTGTGGCGTTAGCCCAGCGGTTGTCTTTCATCAGTAGGGCTGTAGCGCGTAGTTGTGATATGAGAGCTCCAACGCGTTCTTGTGAAGATCCCGTGGTGGTTGTGTGGGGTGAGAGCAGCAGGAGAGAGTAGGAGAGCTTACCTGTGGAGCAGCAGCCGCGGCTCGGGCCACGCCTCGCGCACGGTGCGAAGCGCCTCGCGCAGCGCCGGGGACACGTGGCCGCGACACCCTCCGCCTGCAACAACACGATACATTACTGATTTCACGTGCATTTTGTAGGTACGTCCATCGTTTGGGCTTGTTGATCAACTGTTACACAGTGAGCCACGAAGCGGCGACGGCCACATTGACAAGCTATTAGGTACTGTATCTAATCTGGATAGCAAATAAAATATAACGAAGAATCGATCAACAATTTATTTGGGCCATCTATACTGATATATAAAGCTGAAGAATTGGTTTGTTTTCTTGAACGCGCTAATATCATTAAATACAGTGCCGATTTGAAATAATATTTCAGTTCAGTGTTAGATAGGTAGCCATATCATCACGCTAAGACCAATAGCAGTGGGGCACCCATGCAGAATGTTTCAAATCGGGATATTTCGTTCCTGTTGAGAGCTTCCGCTGTGTGAGTTGCGTAAACGGTTAAAGTTTAGCAAAAATCATGTCAATGACCAGAATTGTCAGCATAAATAATGTCTATCTTTTAAGGTTGACTCACTATAGCCTTTTTTATGCAAACCAAATGTGTTCAAAATAATGCATTTAAGCGTGATGTAAAATAAAATAAAATAAATAAAATAAAAATCATTTTTATTTACGTAAACCTATTACAAGCACTTGCAAATAGTCAAAACAATAATTTATTATTAATCTATGTATAATTTTAACATTTTTAAATGAGCATATTAAGCAGGTATTTTAGTTATTGTTTTTAATAATTTTAGTCTTATCTTTATTATTTTACTATATTGTGTCCAATAGCTTGTTCTGTCTATATTAAATTATATTAAGAACAATTGTCATTATTTGTTGTCATTAATTGTCATTGTTTGTACTTTGGAGTCATTGTGATGTACCTAAAACAGCTCCCTAGGTACGAATAACTTAAATATTTTACTGCCCCAACGAAGTACTCCACGCGGGCGTTGGGCACACCGCACACCTTACTCAAGTATGAAGTGGAGTTGCGCAGTAAGTCTGCGACACGCGCTTGAGTGTTTCCTATTATTTTCTAAAGCCAGGTTCCGGTTCGACCTAGATATTAAGTATAGTAAGGACGTTTCGAGTCAGACGAGTTTGTCTAGTTTGAGTACAAAAGGGCTCTCATCCGAGACAGCGGCGCGCCGGCGGACCCTCGCCTAGGTGGGTACCTGCTGTAGGGATCTAACAAAGACACTTGTTGTACACTCTCTGTTCTACAACTACCTTACATCAAGCAGGGGATGAAAGTGGCGTTGGAACGTTTCCTCGAATCCGCGGCTCAACACCATTTGGTTTTTGCAGCATTCCACTTAATGAATTTTGCGCACGCACCGTACGAGTGGCACCCTGGGCCAGTTGTGTGTCCCTTAAATGTATCTATGATTTTTAAATCGAGGTACAAGTACCTTCTACAGGGCGCGACCTATTGCGCAGATTGTTTGGTTTTAATAAAGCTGTAGCACTGACCGCCTTAATGGCCAGTAAAGAAGCCAAAGCGTCTTGGCTGACTACATACCTATGACATTGCCAAAATGTTATACACCAGTGACACAATATACGTGTTTAAAAAATTTAAAAGAGCTATATAACTCGTAGCAAAACTATAATACTAGTGTGTGACCCTTTTAAAAATAACTTAACTGAAATCACATAAAATTCACCCCAACCGTAACTCTCCTGAGTAGTTTTTATATTTGAGTACTAGCCTACTACGTATAAATAATGGTTTACTAATATTTGACCAACAAAATTTTTGACAAATGGTCATTCGACAAACAACGTTTTACCAAGTGTTCTTTTGGCAAACGAGACATTTGACAAAATTATTATCTTACAAAAACGCACTTAGCAAATGATAAATTAGCAAACACTACACTTGTTAAATGTGTTAAATATTAAAATGTCAATGGACCTTTTTTCATTTCACCAAATAATATGTTTCACAATTTTAGCATTTGTCCAACCTAACCCGCTCGTCGCTTCGCTCCTCGCTAACCTAAGCTGTATGGGTATGACCCTTTGCCTTTTTAGTAATAAACGAAACACTTGTCACTTAATACATTTTATCAAACGTTTTTAGACCAATAGTAGATTTATCTGATAACTCAGTTGCTAAATGTTCATTGTGATAAATAAATATTTATAAAATGTAAATTTATGTGTTGGTCATTTGGAAAAGTGAGTAATTTGTAAAATGATTAGTAATAAAATGATCAATCGGCGAAACCATTGTTTTACCAAACGTTGTTAGTCAAGTGTAATTTTGCCAAATGACTTTTGGTCAAACAGCAGGACCCCATAAATAATACCTCCCCATGCTTCTGATGTGGTAACAGAAATTAAAAATAAAAAGTATGTTAGTTAAGTCCGTCTGGTTGATACGAACGCTAATAAAATTCATCTTGGAGACAGTATATCGCATCAGTGACTGCCTAAGAGATCTGGAAGAAAGTTTATATTGAAATGTCACAGACACACTATTGCATTAATATTTATTTTTATTCGAGGGTTCTAAGGAAAACGCAAGAACTCGTGATTGTTAGAAGTATTTAGAGGTGGCCGGTGAGACCTAGATCGAGTACGATGACAGCACGTGTGCGAGGGTGGTGGTGAGACAAGTGGCAAGAAGGGGGGAGGGGAGGGGAGGCGGTCACTCCGCTGACCTGAGTGCTCGCAGGCAGGAGGTGCTCGCGCTGCACTTAATATATTCACAATGGCCGAATGGCGAGTGACTGCCGAGCTGGTGTCTAGACTGTCCGGTAAGCACGGGCGCCGCCCGCGCCGGTAGATATCAGTGGGAGGCATATGACGGCTTCAGTAACAAATATCGTGTCCACAGATGTAAAGGGTCTGGTGCAAAATGTTGTAAAATAATGTAACATGTAGCCACGATAGAAAACTTTAACAAGTGGACGTAAGCAGGGTCCAGAAGGTCCAGAAGGTCCATCTAGTTTATACCACTGGTTATGATAACTTAATGAAGATAAGAAGTGGCTAAACGTAGGACTAAGAAAATATAGCATTGATTTTCTAACTATCGGAACGGTTTGGTCAAAATGTTAATCTAGTAGATTTCATTCCATGCAAGGGTTCAAGTAAATGACTTTCCAAATGGAGATATTCCTATGAATTGTGGCAGCAACGCTAGCCTACCACTAATAATATAATATTGTAGTCACACGATGTAGCCGACGACTGACGTGTAATAACCGACGGCAAAGCCTCGGGACATGGCAGAGGTCGGCCGGCTTGTTCCGGTTCTGGCGTCGCGGTTTACTTTTCACAAGTGGAGGTCGGCTATATCGATCGTGTGTCTAAGTGCTAATACCCTCGCGCCATCGTTACAATATACAAATGAGCGAACGCGTCGTGTACGCGGCAGGTCGTCGGCGCTGGTGCGACGCGCCGCCGGTGACTCAGCGGCGCGCGCCGGCTATTTCGGACGACACTTAGCTTATCTCCCGGCTTCCTACTGCTTGTGACTCCTAAACAGCGCAGCGTTGACTCACTTTAACCACGAGCGTTTATTTCTTAGGACATATTATTATTAACCGTTTAAAGTTCCAAAGTTCATGCAGTTTGAGGGTGAACAAATACCTTTATTATATCTATATTTGGAGCGATTAAAAGTTTAGTCACGGTGTGACATTGAACTTTGAAGGCCGGTCATTTATAGTAGGCAACGCGGCGCCGCTCGTCAGCGGCGCGGATCGATGGCGTTTGTTTATGTACCTACTACATAATAATATAAGATGTAACTTAGTGCGAAATTACAGTAAAAAACAATTCTTACATAGTACAAATATTTTTATTAAATGCTACGATACCAAACTGAAAACGTAGTAGGTAGGTTTTTCCTTTATTAAACCTTTCATTGAAATAATAGGTATCTAGGTAGTAAGTATTATTTCCAAGTCAGGCTAAAATAATAAGACATAACCATAATTAAATGAATCTAATACAGAAGAAAGACCGAAGGAAGTTTGGAGACAAGCGGCGGCATCCATACCATAGATAGACGGCACTGACGGCAGATACCTACCTATTCAGTTTGAATCGTGAAGGAATTTACCTGCACTACTTCTGCGCGTACTTTAATTGGCGCCCTACATTTTGCTATAAGTTAATCGCCCGTCTTTATGTTCGTTTGCAATTCCGTACTCGATATCAGAACATTTAACTTTCATTAATGAATTCAATTCTTTCCTGTATAAAAAAATAAGCTATAGTGAATGATTGAAATACGATACCCCTTCTGTGCACAACTCACTACGAGTATATTGTGGTTTCGGTCCTGCAGCGGTGGTTTAGGTCACGTTTCATCGACGTTGATTGTATCCTTCTGTCCGACGGTAACTGACATGTTATCTTATCTCGCTAATGGCAGAGCTTAACAATCTCCATTAAATATACATTATCTTAGTTCGAATAATAGTGTCGAATGTGCATTTTCATTAACATATAAGTAGGTACTTTATGTTTGAGGTCATCAAAAGCGCGATGTAAAGCAATTTGGTCTTTGAATGTCTTCATATGTATTGACTGTAGCATTCTAAGTAATAAGGTTGTTTGTAGAAAAGATTAAATAAAAAAAATTGTTACACTGAGTAGGTAATCAAAATACGAGTCGTCCGTAATTCGCGGGGGCGTCGCACGTGTTCACAAAAAATATGTACCTAAGTCAATTACGACCTCCTTATGACGAAACGGTAAAAATGTAGGTATCAAGCATGTTATTAACATTCTTAAAACCACAACACGGCGCGGCGCGGCGCGCTAGTCGACCAACTCTAACTAATAGAACTAATATGTACTACCTCCCTACTAAGTTTAAATCAATTCACATTTATATTCTTATATTTAACGGAGCTTGATTTGTGTGTCTCTTTTTACCTACGTTTGTTGTAGCTTTACTGTAGTTCCCTCGATACACAGAAGTAATTAAATATCAAAAACATTTTAGTTCGCTCTAAAACATATGGCAAATGTTGAGCCACAAACAAACAACGCGTTGCCCCGCGCGCCGCGACCGACTAACTACAAACAATAACTAACCGTTTTGCCAGGAACATCTCATTCTCACACATCTATGTATTCGAAGAATAGCGGAATAAATTGTTCCACAGCGCAAGCCTCTGGAGCTTATGAAATTACTTCGTTTTTTAAATTCAATAACAAAGATCAGATGATGATCTACTATGGGATAGATAGAATATCTTAAGCTTTATTTAAATGTTATTTTACTATGAGAACATCGAGGTAATAGGTATAAGAAATGAAAATAATTTCACCGCTATGCGCTACGGTCCCTTATCGTGCCGCAGTGAATTAAACTGCTACTCTTATCACCTTGCACGACCATTTATAATCGTATCGTTAACTCCACGATACTTCCAACAAACAATTTAAATAAATGATTACGATTTAATTCAATAAAATAACTGAAGCCAATTGGATTGATTGGCAAGATCCTGTCATCGGGATTGTGTTGGGGTGAGTCGAGTGAGACTATGTTGTGCGAGCAGATCGCATTAAGTGGGTACAGAGCCCGGCGCATTTCCGCGATCAAAAGATACAAACGAGTTCCAGTTAAGGAAATATGATATCGTGTGTGACGTCAGCGTACTTGACGCCGCACTTACATGTGTCGTCGAGGTGAGAGCTTCTCCACTAGGTACCTCGTATTCACTGTGGACACTCACTAGGTATTTGTTGTCTAGGTTCTAAACCTATCAAATCTACATCTGCGCATAACATGAGGTTTATAAAAAATAACAAGTTTATGTGACTAGGTATATACCGGTTTCTGAATTAATTGGTGTCGTTTTAAAGAGGGTTCCGGCGACTGGGACCGCAATTAAGTAGGACCGCGGTCCTAATCGACGGATCCGTAAGATCCGTAAAAATAAAATAATTTTCTTCCGGTGACTGGGACCACTCATAAATGATAACTGAAATCAAAAAATGTACAGTCAAAGGAATAATTTTTAGATGTAATAATTGAAGAAAAATCCTTTTTGATTTAAAAACATCATTTATTGTTATAAAAAAAACAGCCTTTAACTCTACAGTTGACCCTACAATGAGCAGTTTCGTTCGAAATAGTCATCGTATCGACTCTGATTTTTACTGTCGCGTTGCAAACACTTTTTCTTGCACATCGCCAGAGTTTTGAGCCATCTTTGTTTATTCTTTTAAGAATATATTCATAGCCAGCTCTTCGCAAAAGTTCACGTCCTCTTTGTGTGCATCAATATAAAACGACTGTTCACCACGTGAAATTGAGGAACTAATTTCATTTATTTTGATAATTTTAAAATCTAAAAAAAAATATTAACTATCAGATAATCTTAACAGATGACAATTTTTTTTGTGATATTAAAAAGTATCATCGAAGATGAGAAGCGCTCTAAAGTAAAAATATTTGTAACCACGTCGTTTATTAGCTTGTTTTGTTTATAAATAAGTTAATAAAAAAATGTTTTACATACCTGACGACTATTAGATGAAGTCACAACACCACCACTCACATCACACAATTTGCAACAAACATTCAGCGCAGTATCTTACAATGATCTAATATGACACTGTCTGATGCAAAACTTGACTTTCTTAAACTGATAAGCTTCTTGTCAGTGATTGACCGAGCCAGTCATCGGGCGATGCAAAATTTTCCGTTTATAACAAAAGGGCTACCTTACCTCGAAATCGACATGCAAAACGGATCCGAGTTAGAGAGGGTTTTTTGTTTTTTTTTTTAGATATAGGTTAGCGTTTGACTACACCATGCCTGATGTTAAGCATCGGAATAGCCTAGGATGGAGCACGCTTACCTAAAAGGAACCGGTTTACTCTTGATTTGAAGAGACCCATATCGTACTTATCGGGAAATATAGACCCCGGCAAGGAGTTCCACATCTTCGCAGTACGTACAAAAAACGTGGACTCGAAGCGCTTCGTACGTATTTTGGGAATATCGACCATGTACTGATGGCGCCTCTCCGAGTGTCTTGTTGTCCGATTGAAGAAAGGGGAAGGCAGAACTAAGTTGTGCAGTTCCTCAAGGATACTATTATACAACCATACAATGCTATTCCCTTTGTGTGTGTTTACCTGCATGTGTGAATAATGTAAAAACGGGCTAGCTTAATCTAGTACTAAGCACATAGGATGGAATCATGTCTAGAGTCAATGATATTCATATAAATAATTAAGATTTTTTTTCATTTGACTGTACCGATTTTGGCTTGAATAATAGATGTTTTTAAGTTTTCTATGGGTGGTCCCAGTCGCTGAAAGAAAAATATTAAATTTTTACGGATCCGGCGACTAGGACCGCGGTCCAAGTTAATTGCGGTCCCAGTAGCCGGACACCTCGTTTTAAACATGCATAGAATCTTAAGTTTTCAATCATGTGCTTATGATGCGTCCATTTCTTTTCCTACCACCAGTTCAAGACATGGCAACTCTGAGAAGATCTGGCGGCAAGAAACTCAGAGGAACCCTATTATTGTTCCGTAGTCCCCTTATAGGTCATTTCGCCTGTTCGCGTCCATTTAGCGCAGTTGGCAAGTTTGACGGTGATAGTAAAAATGATCCAGGACTAATTTCTATGAAAAAAATATGTAATCTGTTCATTACATTAGTCTATTTTAAGATTAACTTTCAGTTTTGTTCGAAACATCTTAAGTTTTGATTTTTATAGAAAAACATCAGAATTACGCGTTTTACCCAGTTTGCGTCCACCCGTGGACCATTTAGCGTCCACCAGATTAGAAAAGGAATATAGGGGTTATATTTTTGAGAATTTGTTAAGAAAGATTGTATTTTAACAATTTCTTTAATTAAAAATATAAATATTATAAATTAACATTATTATCATTAAAAAAACACCTTAAAAATATAAAAATAATTCTTCTCCACATAGATTGATCTTATAATTAGGTAAGTAGTAGGTGTTTGATTTTATTTTTCACTACCCAGTTGTGAAACTCGTTGGTGATGTATTCAAATAATATATCACCTTTCATACAACCTGTCTCCGATCTGCCTAAGCAACATTCTTGAGGCATACTATTCACTACAGGTCTTAGTGGTCTAATCTAATGTACACATATCTCCATTCGCATTAAATGTTAATAATACACTGTCCAAATATTCCTCATTCTCTCCTTCAACCACAATCTGTTTGACACTGATTTTGTCCAATATTGTGGTCTTGGGAATAGCACATTCTTTGTATATTTGTCTTATCAAGTAATTCTAATTTAAATCGTCTTCTGTGTAAGTACAAGAACAAAGAAGTAAAAGAGATTTTCCTTATTTTTTATTGTCTCCGAAGAACTCATCTTGAATAGAAAAAAAAACAGAATGAACGTAATGACTAATTTCTAATAAATATAATAATAATATAATGTCTTAATAAAAAATGTACACTCATATAATAATAAGCAATATATTTTTAATTATTTTAACAAGCAACTCATTCGTATTTAACGAAAATAGTGGACGCAATTTGGTTTATCATTATCCCCTGTATTTACAGTTTGCGTCCATTGCGGACGCAAAGTAGAAGTTTTGTAAATTCGAGGTTGTAATTCGCGTCCACCATTTTTTTTAAGCGTTAAATATAAAAAAAAATAAGCAATTAAATATTCTTATTGTTATTATAGAAGTCTAGAAACAGCTATGTATCCTAAAATTCACACAAAACAATAAAAATCTTACCATCAAAAGCGCTGCTGCACACTATTTTTTATGTAAAAATCCCGCGCGTACGCGGCTTTTTGAACAGCCGAGAATTTTTATTTTTATAAACTCTGGTTTGGCGCACAGACCTTTTGTCCATATGTGCGTGCCGCGGGCATTGAAGTATTAGCGGTAATGACTTTTCGTTTGATTACTGCGTTAGTTAACTCATTTTTGAGGATTTTTAAAGGGAGATCCGTAAAATGGATGCGAACAGGCGGACTAACCTAGTGTTTCAAATAATCAGTCATCAGCAGTGTCATTCCAGAGCAAGTTACTCCCAACTACTCCCAAGCCGTCCTGTCATTTACCTACGTCTGATATGTTATAATTAGAGATGGGCCGACTATAGTATTTGCCGTCTAACCGACTAATCGGTTTTCAAAGTGCCGATTAGTCGGCCGACTAATCGGCAATGCCGATCATCCTAATACCTACTTGTCGGAGGTGTTCGGGCTTTTTCGTCATCACTCGGCTTAGTCAACGCGCGGCCACTTAGCTTAATTACTGACTGATTAATACGTTCCTATGTTGTAAAGACTGTAACTTTAGATAACTACACTAAGAAATGTTTAGAAATTATAAAACAAGTACAAATTATTTGTTTTATTTCATTTGTTATACGCCGATTATAATCGGCATATTTTGCCGAATAGTCGCCGACTACCAGGGACCGAATTACCGGTATTTTTTTTATAACGATACCATTTACCGTTACGTTAACGATAAAAAAATAACGATATTAATAACGATACCCATAGGTCAGTTAACGTTATCTAATTACCAGTATTATTACCGGTTAAAATTGCAATTGTTATACCGGTAATTTATACGCCTATCTCTTTCTAACAATGAAGTTGGGGAGACTAGCATATTTTGGTGTTAGTACGAGTTACGACTAGCTAAAACCGGGACCCTATTACTAACACTCCGCGGTCCGTCTGTCTGTCTGTCACCAGGCTGTATCTCATGAACCGTGATAGTACCGTATTTCTATTGCCGCTATAACAACAAATACTAAAAACAGAATAAATTTTTTTTATTATATATTTATTATTATTGTTTATTATATAATATTTTTTAAGTGGGGCTCCCATACAACAAACGTGTTTATTTGCCGTTTTTTGCGATAATAGTACGGAACCCTTCGTGCGCGATTCCGACTCGCATTTGGCCCGTTTTTTTAACTTAGGTTTCTAGCGTCCACTAAGTTGCAATTAGTGGGTGATATAAGATATTGTATGGGGTAAATTAGTCCCAACTACAGAACTTTGCATTGTGCCTGGTCTGACATGAACTTGGCCGATTTTTTATTTAATAATTCCTCTATCCTACTGTAGAAGTAATTTGAAAGATTTTTATTTGTTTACATTTTTATTTATTTATTTGGCTCTCCGACAACCTCCGTAGCGTAGCGGTATTTGGCTCGCTTTAAGTTTCGGAGGTCGTGTGTTCGATCCCCACACCGGACAAGACATCTTTGTGTAAATTCTAAGATTTCTTTCCGGGTCTGGTTGGTTGAGAGACTACCCTCCGTGCCTCGGAAAGCACCTTAAGCCGTTGGTCCCGATTGTTATAACATCATCTATTATAATCGTATATCAAGGAACGGGCAGCAGCGTTTCCTTGTGTGGTACAACATAATACTGCGGTCGCCAATCCGCCTGCCAAGCGTGGTGACTATGGCAAATACCCTCCCCCGAGAGGAGGCCCATGTTCTGCGGTGGATGTTATACGGGCTGATGATGATGATGATATTTGGCTTTTCAACAATGAGTACACTGTTACATTAAAAAACAATTATATTGTAAACTTAAGTCTAAATGTCTCACTACTTACAGAAGAGCACTGCATGCACTATAATATTAGCAAAAAATAATTATTATAAAATTTCAATACAATTAACATATTAAACTAAGTTGGATAAAATTGTCTTTCAAATAAAATTAAAATAAAATATTGAATAGATAATAATAATAATTAAATTAGATTACAATTTGATTAAAAAAAATTACAATATACCTTTACATTAAAAAGGTAATTTATTATTCATCATTTCAGCTGTAGGACGTCCACTGCTGGACATAGGCCTCCCTCATAGATCTTGTTGCGGTTAGAAGCGGCCTGCAGCCACCGTGATTCCGCGGCCTTAACCAGATCATCCGTCCATCTAGTAGGTGGACGTCCTACGCTACGCTTGCCGATCCGCGGTCTCCATTCGAGAACTTTTCGGCCCCAACGGCCATCTGTTCTCCGTGCTATATGGCTTGCCCATTGCCACTTCAACGAACTAATCCGTTGAGCTATGTCGGCAACCCGCATTCTTCTACGTATCTCCTCATTTCTGATTCGATCTCGTAGAGAAACCCCGAGCATAGCCCTCTCCATAGCTCGTTGAGCGACTCTGAGCCTGTTTCAAAAGGCCTATAGTAAAGGACCACGTTTCGGATCCATAGGTCATCACTGGCAACCCGCACTGGTTAAAGACTTTCGTCTTCAGGCACTGAGGTATATTGGAGGAAAAGACGTTGCGAAGTTTCCCGAACGCTGCCCTTCCGAGTTGGATTCGGCGATTGACCTCCTTCTCGAAGTTGGACCTACCTAATTGGACTCTCTGTCTTAGGTATACATATGCGTCAACGACTTCAAGAACCGTATTCTCAACCATTATAGGGGCAGGCACAACATGGACGTTAGACACGATTTTCGTCTTGTCCATGTTCATTTTAAAACCTACCGT
Source organism: Nycteola revayana (assembly GCA_947037095.2). NCBI lineage: Eukaryota > Metazoa > Arthropoda > Insecta > Lepidoptera > Nolidae > Nycteola > Nycteola revayana. The sequence continues at coordinate 13,526,983 of OX344859.2, read as the reverse complement.
TGTGACGTTGGGAGACTCGGTTGAGGTCTTCGAGCATTGTACTGAGTTCTTCCATCGACTTTGCCATGACCACGATATCATCAGCGAATCGAAGGTGAGTGATGTATTGGCCGTTGATGTTGATGCCTAGTCCTTTCCAATTCAGAAGTTGAAGGTGTCTTCTAAAGTGGTCGTAAACAGTTTCGGAGAAATAACGTCTCCCTGTCTTACGCCTCTTTTTAGTGGAATCGCCTTCGTACTCTGTTCTTGTACTCGAACCGACATTGTGGAGTTTCTATACAAACATTTCAACTCTTCGATATACCGATAGTCAATACGGCATCGCTGGAGAGACTCAAGTACGGCCCATGTTTCGACCGAATCAAAGGCTTTCTCGTAGTCCACAAACGCTAAACAAAGCGGCAAGTTATATACTCTTCGGTCTTCTGTATTACCTGCCGCAGCGTATGTATGTGGTCTACGGTACTATAACCTTTTCGGATTCCGGCTTGTTCGGGAGGCTGAAGGTCATCAAGCTTTCGTTCGCGACGATTCGCAATAACCCTGGAGAACAGCTGCTTATAGACATGACTCAAAAGCGAGATGGGCCTGTAGTTCCTTAGTAAGGTGTTATCGCCTCTCTTAAAGAACAACACCACGTCGTTTTTGTTCCATGCTTTAGGCGTGGTGCCTCCGAGCAAGGCGGAATTTAAGAGAAAGACTTTAAGTACCGGTAATCCACACGCTTTCAGGAGCTCTGATGTGTTTTTTGCAAACTAATGGTCAGGAGGATGAAGGACAAGTCGCGATCACGGGCGCATTCTTCTCCTGTGGATCGGATAGAAAGCTTATATCAAAACGAGGCTAGTTACTACAATATAAAATTTATTAACTACCAAACTGTACGGTAACTTTTTAAAAGTCTATAAAATACAAAATTTGCGTTATTTATGAGCTTAAATTAAGTTTATAAAATTTTAACCAATAGTCGCATATTTAATTGTTTAATTATAACCATTGGTTTGCCATGATATTTAATAACAGATAACATCGCAAATACGTACATTATACTATCTAAAAATGTATAAATTTTTTCATATAATTCATATAGTAACAAAACCGACTCAGATACAACACAGCTCGCATCTAACCAACAAAAGCATTCAAAGATTTCAGAAACAATTAAAAATGCTTCATATTAGGCGTTCGCTCCAGTGGGTGTTAGTTTTTTAAAACCATGGAAAAACGATATAGTCCAAATAGGGCAATGATAGAAATAATATCCTACTAATATTATAAATGCGAAAGTTTGTATGTGTGGATGTATGTATGTTTGTTACTCTTTCACGCAAAAACTAGTGAACGCATTTGTCTGACAGTTTGCACGCATACTTAATAATATAAAGAGGAAAGATTTGTACGTAAATATGTTTGTAAAGAATTGGCTCAAAAAGTACAGGACCGATTTAAAAAAATATTTCACCATTTGAATGCTACATTATCAGTTATCACCGATAAATATAGGCTATATTTAATTATGAAGTTCCCACGGGAACGGGAGTTACGCGGTTAAAACCACGTGCGGGAAGCTAATAGTTGACTAACTGGATTAACATATAGGCTATAAAACATCACGCTCCAATCCACTGAAGCAGAGTAACGCGGGTAAAACCGCGGGTCGTAGCTAGTCTATAATAATATTATAAAGAAGAAGATTGATTTTTTTTATAAAAGATTACTAGCAGAGTCTTTGCAAACTACTGTTATATATTACTATATTCTCGTTAACCCCTCGTGCTAAGCTAAAATACCTGTGTTACGAGTGGGTTCGCGTCGGTAGCGCAATGCGTGCGAATCGAACCGGCGACCACATGATCGCAAGTCCGATGCCCAGCAATTGGACTACTTGTCCGATTTCAACAATTCTTTCAATATTAGATAGCCCATTAATAGAGGAAGGCTATATGATGGCACACTGAGGCCAATACGAGCTGAGCACCAATAAAGAATCTTTTAAAATCAGAGTTAGCCCAAAGTAACTATTAAACTGGCTAGGGCGTCGGACTTGTGATCTTGAGGTCGCCGGTTCGAACCACACCCATTGCACTACCGACGTGAACCCACTCTTAACACAAGCATTTTAGCTTAGCACGAGGGGTTAACAAGAATACTAGTAGACTGCAAAATGCTGTTAGTAAGGTCAAAAAAAAAAACTTCGCAGTGTTATTGTATCTATATTTTTTGTATGTCAAACCACCTGCAAACGTACCTATATATTATTCCTGCGAATACATAATTATGATTATGATGAAGTAGCAAAAGCCTTGTGGCGAACAATCCGAAAAAAAAAAAACTCGATGTTTGTTATGATCACTAAAATAAAATGACACGCGTGAGCGCGAGCCGTCTCGTACTCATATTTTTGTTGCCGCTCCGCTTAAGCCCCGCCCAATGCACGGCGCGCGCGCGGCACTCGTTTCGGTTTGGCAACGTCGCACCAGACGTTGCTAGATTTTAGCGAAATAAGCTATTAGTAACGCTATTAAAATACCGGTAAATCCTGCGATACAACGTTATTTTTATCGTTAAATATTTAACGTAACGGAACGAAATGTTTTGGTACTTTTACCGGTATTTTTTTGGTAACGGTAACCGTCCCTGCCGACTACAAACGATGCCGAATAGTCGGCTTTCCCGACTAGTCGGCGGCTAGTCGGCCCATCTCTAGTTATAATAGGTATGCCTTTTTACATAATTTAGCTTTGACAATGGCTTTACATTTATTAACAAATAGTTCTCTAATATTATTTGGGAGTTTGTTATAAAAGCGAATACATTGCCCCATGAGAGCTTATTCTATGGATACGATTTGCAAGTACCTACTGCTTCTTTTTACAGATTAAGAGCAATTTTTTATTACATGAATAAAATACATAATATACCTAGAACTAATAGTAGCTAATTTAAAATAAAACTAACTACTAATAATAGCACTATGAATACTAGTCATGCTTATGTCTAGTATTCATATTTTGTAGGTACCTAGTAGGTAGTTATATTCTTATGTACCTATAACGAATTTTCATATAGGTACATATTGCGAAGCTACAGTAAGAATTTTAATTTCTGTGAACTCCTCCCGTAGGGTAGTCCGCGCCGCGGTCCAAGTTCAACACATAAGGTTTATATTCATGACTATGTTCCCGCGCGCGATTTCACCCGCGTAGCTTCCGTTCCCATAGGAACTTCATAATAAAATATGGCTTTATAGCTACGGGCTCGCCCCTAACAGCCCGTTCACACTAGTCGTAAGTCGCATATGACTAAAAGTCGAATGCTCACTTTATATGGAGCTGTTCACATTGTCGCGTCTCATCCAATGTGAACAGCTCCATGTAAAGTGTATGGTGACCAGAGCATTCGACTTTTAATCATATGCGACTTACGACTAGTGTGAACGGGCTGTAAGACTACCCACTGACCGGGCTATCTAACACTGAAATAATTTTTCAAGCAAACTAACAAACTCTTCTGCTATATTATTATTATTAGTAGTATAGATAAAATATAGTCAACTTAAACACTACCAGTCTACAGAAGGTTTTTTTTTTTTTTTTTTTTTTTTTTTCGGACGGACATATGTAGTTAGCCAGGAGGCTTTTGCTACTTCACCGGGCATAAAGGCGAGCAGAGCTCCAGCCTAGATAAATGGTTTAAACACTACAAACCAAGCAACCTGCGCAAGAGGGCGTCCCCTGTGGGACTTGGACCTCGGCTCAGGGCGGTCGCTGACGGGGAGATTGAGGAATTATGGCTTTTAGTTTATTTAGGGGAGTTTTGTGCAACTGTCGCTCTACTTTACAGTTCGCGGGCCTCTCGGACTTCGAGTCTACGAGGGCATCGGAAGGTTCTTAGCAAACTAAGGGTCGGGAGGGCGAGGGGGGACGCGTCGCGTTCGCGGGCGCACTCTTCTCCGGCGGGTCGGATAGAGTGGTCTCTGTGTAGTGGTGCTAGTTTCTTGCAACTACAGAAGGCATCGTATTATAAGGTAGGTTAGGTACCCCGTAGTCTCTGGCAAACCCCGAAGAAATCATTTCGGAAACAATTTTTTTGATTCTGTATCGCAGTGTCACTGTGCGCCATGTATGTAACTAGGTAGGTCTAGGTAGGTATGTAGGTTTTAAATATTTTAATTTGTGGAGGACATAAAGTAGGTAAGCCTAACAGAACTGTGTACCTAACACTACAATGTTTAGATTGTTTAAATATTCAAAAGCGTTTTCATGATGCAATAGAGATTGACCCATTTTAAGTCAGTTGACTCATATGGTTCGAACCCATAGGTCAGTTTAATCCATATGGGTCAAATCTCATACACCTACTTTATTTTTTGTTTGGTATGAACGGGCGGTGGAGCGAAGTGAGCAGTGCGCGGCAACCGCGATGTAAACACAACTCGCGTGGTTTTTCTACCAGCTCTGGGCAGCAAGCGAAGAAAACAAATCGATACTAACTTTGGGTATAGTAGAGTAGCGAGTGGCGACCTCGACGTCCACCGGCTGAGCTTGCCGTTCGCCGGTAGCTTTGCTGGAAGGTTAATAATAAATGTGGACCGAGAAGGTAGTTTCGGACGGAAGTTTTTGCCGTTTCTTTCCGAGTCGGAATCGAGTTGGTATGGTGACGCTTTGGGCAAAAGAGTCGTGTTCGTCTCCCAAAAGGGATTTCGCAGAAACACGACTCGTTATGTCGCGCGCTCGGACGCCCGCTCAGTTCAGCCCGAAGGGCTCTAACCGTCGCGCGAGGAACGTGCGGCCCGCGTCACTGGCCGACTGGCACTGGCCAGCCAGCAGTGGCCGGCGCCCGCCGCGCGCCCCCTCTCTGCGTTCGCCGCAGCAGAGCTCTCAATGAGATTACTCATACCGTGTACATAACTGCGGCTGCTGCACAAACTTGCCACTTGCACTATTACGGATCTCGTTCCGGAGTCTCCCGACTGGAATCAACATCTGTTTTGCACAATCACTACACAAACCGGGTTACATCTAGGGTTACCATATCTCAGGATTTGTCCTGAGATTTCAGGATTTTTAGACTCATTTCAGGATTGCGGCCGGATTTTACAAATCTCATAAAATCTCAGGATTTTTAGAATTTTCAATAAAATACAGCTTACATTTTATAGATCTCTTTAATAAATAGAATAAATAACTAAAATAATCTTATTTTGGTAATTAAATTTGCATTTGCACAATTAAAATTAATACTTATTTATCCAAGTAGGTACTTAATGAGTTTTAAAAACTGTTTCACTGGAAGGCCTTTTCTCCGGACTTATGTTTTTTTCATCTGGGAACCCTAGTGACATCTGAGCACTCGCCGCACATACAGACTCTATTGTGTAACATTAAACAGATATTATAGCTATGTGGTTTGTTTATTATATTTAAAGTTATAGGTATAGGTTCCTTCTTTGAAAATTAACCTACCTGAGTAACAAGCCTAGGTAAATCCATCATGTATTTTAGACCACACGATGTCAGTCTAAAATATTAATAACATTTTAGGAAATTGTTTTATAAATAAAACTATAGAGCCGAGGGCCTCACACTTTTTAACTCGTAGACCACCTTAAAAACCTTACAGATTTCAGCGAACCCCCTGTTACTTCATTTCTAACATATTACACACTTACAACTTGTGAACTTGATTTATTTTACGCCGTCCCCCATGCCCCCAGGTCAACCTAGACCTCTTTGGGAATGACTGGTGTAAAGCGACATGTAGCACAGTTGCATAAGGCACCGTCCTGAGCAAGAGGTTCCCCTTATGTCCGGTGAAGTAGCAAAAGCGTCCTGGCTAACTACATAAGTCCGTCCAAAAAAAAAAAAAAACAACTCTTGCGCAGGTTGCTTAGTTTGCAATTTTAACACCATTTCCTAAGGCTGGAGCCCCGCTTGCTTTATAGCCTTCCTGTGACGTAGCAAACATCTATTACGAATATTGTTTGATATCGTGTAGTTATGAGCCTTTTCATTTTGCGAGGAAACAGAAAAGTAACAATGATACTCAAAACTGAATATTAATTGAGTTAAAGGTTGTACTAGAGTTTACCAAAGGAAATAATGAACCACCTACTTATTACTTATATTAATATAGTGTCATTTGTTGCATAAATAACTAGCTACGCTCCGCGGTTCTTCCAGCGTCACTCTGCGAGTCTTCGCCATCGGATTTTGTAGTCTATAAAAATATGTTAATCCCGCTTATGAACTATCCGCGTGCAAACTTTCAGCCATATCCTTTCAGTGGTTTTTGCGTGAAAGAGTAACATACATCCATTAAACCACACCTACCCACAAACTTTCGCGTTTATAATATTAGTAAGAATGGTACGGACCCCTTTGTGCGCAACTTCGACTCGCACTTGGCCTAGTTTTCATTTTATTTCGTTTTCCATCCTTACTTATATTATTAACATACCACTTCAAGTCTGACAGATGGGCAGCCACATCCAACAGCTCACGGATACTCATTATGTTACTGCGATCATAAGTAGGTATATAATAAAGCTAGATAGTTATCATCATCTTTAATACCACAGCGTACTATATTTTTGCTATGTAACTGAATATAATAAATTCGCTATAATTTGCAAAATCACATAGTGTAGGTACCTACTATATAATCATCACAGTTAAGTTGGTGTCTCTGTCCACCGGTGGTGGCCAACGGAAATATTTAAAAAGTTGGTGTCACTATCCCCCAGGATGGACGTTTAAAATTCGTGTCACTGTCCACCAGGCGTTGACATGAGGGAGTGGACAAGGGGAATGAACGAACAATTACAGTCTAATTTAGAATCATTTGATGTACCAGGGCCCAGTGCCCTGTATTATTCACGTTAACCCCGAAAGGCGCGACTAAGGCCGTCCCGCGCGGGACATGTCATTTTGATATAAAAATCGTGACGTTCACGTCCCGCCAAAATCGAGACAACGCAACGCCTGGTTTTGAGCGTGGCATTGTCACCGTCGAGATACACTTTTGTTACGTCACCGACACTAAATGTAAAAACAAAAGTAATTACCTACGCAAAATGAAAACTAATATATATCGGCGCAACCACATAAAATAAGCATAGCAACAACACTTCATTAATGATAAACACATAAATACAATTACTCGTCTCATCAAAATAAATAAATTGTGAATCAATGCATGATTTGATAGAAACACAAATATGTTCATAAAATACTAGACTAATAAATAAGTATTCAGGATCAAATTATGATTTGTAAATCGTTGAAATATTTGTAGAAATAATTATCTGTTCACATAGTTTGAAAATTATCAAACTAAATTGTTTACTGTTTGTGAGCCGCTCGTTTAGTATAAATACGGCCGGCGGACCGATTGCAATTCAGTCTCGCTCGAGCTGCCGGACTGTACGGAGCTCCTCAATTTACTGCAATAAAACTTGAAAACCATATTATGGAGTTTTGCTGTTACTATGGATCAACAACCCTCGATAGAGAACCATCCTGATGAATGTGACGTCAGCAATGATGACGTCACACCTTATTAAAAACAACGATGCTCGTCCTTCCTCGTCATCAGAAGTGGGACTCGAAGTGATCCTTGGAACTGCTTCATCACGACCTGTTGCGACTCAACCTTGGCTTCAAGCAATGGAACGCAACAGGGGCAACAGCCGATGATCAATGTACCTATGCCGAATACGTCCATGGGTGGGGTGCCACCTTAATTCTTCATGCACATGATGCAAATGAATCAGCAAATGTTCGAGCGTTTATGCAAGAGTTGTGGGAAGAGGGCGAACACGAAAAGTCGCTCATGATCAAAAAAAAAATGCACCTCTCTAACATCCGAGGTCTGCACTCCGATCTCATACCGGTCCATCACCACCATGAGACCGAAAAACCACATCTGCTGTTCCTCATGGAGACGCAAATCAAATGTCCGGCTGACGCAGCATGCTTGCGCCGCCCGGGGTACACCCTGGAGCACAGTTTTAAGCCACGCGCTGGCGCCTGCGTGTGTGCTCGCGATGACATCTGCTGTCGGTGTCTCCGTAACATTGAGGATTCCAGTTTCTCGCTTGGAGCAGATACTCTATGCTGGTGTCTATCGGTCGCACACCGACAACATGGGGACAACCAGGTTGTTTCACTATCTTTCGGACTCGGCTGAACTGGCTCAGCTCAGGTGCCCATCGGCGCAGCTGGTTGTTCTGGGGGACTTCAATGCCCACCACCAGGAGTGGCTGTGCCCATGCCGGAGCACCGGCCATGCTGGGGGATTGGCGTGTGCATTCGCACTGACGCTTGGTCTCTCCCAACTGGTGACTGGACTGACACGGGTGCCCGACATTGATGGCCATGCGGCCGGTTGCTTGGACCTTCTGCTGACAACTGATCCAGACCCATGTCAAGTCGCGGTTTCCTCGCCGTTGGGTGGCTCCGACCACTGTCTGGTGAAATCTGTGTCTGTCTGCTCGCCACCCGATCCCGATCTCAAGGGGACTAGGCGAGTATGGCGATACAAGTCAGCAGATTGGGATGGGATGCGGTATTTCTTCGCGTCTTACCCTTGGCTGCGCTTATGCTTCTCTTCAGACGACCCAACTTGCTGCGCGGAGGCTGTTTCTGGGGTGATATGCCAGACTATGGAATATTTCGTTCCATTTTCTGATGTCTCACTCCGAGACAAGGCCCGTTCATGGTTCGGCGCTGAGTGTGATAGTACTGAAGCACATAAGCACTCTGCTTGCCGAGCGTGGGCGGATGCTCGAGCCCGCAAAGCGCGAAATGTTCGGGGGCTGAAGAGAGCCTTCAATGGTGCTGCCAAATCTTGCAAACGTGCGCTACGCAGGGCCCGCTTTGACCATATTGGACGCATTGGAGCCACACTAGCATCTTACCCGTCTGGGAGTAAAGCTTTTTGGTTTCTTGCCAAATCGGTCGAAGCCTATTTCTGTCGGTCCTCTTTTCCGCCACTGCAGGAGCCGAACGGTTCATTAGCTCACACCGCCAAGGAGAAAGCAGACTTATTTGCATCTCTATTTACTAAGAATTCACTACTAGATGCTGCTGGTAAAAGTCCACCCAGGTTACCTCATTGGACTTCTACATTCGGCAAAAAGTGGTACTTAAACATTCTTTGCACTCTGGATGTGAATAAGGCTGGTGGTCCTGACGGCATTCCTCTCCAGGGTGGGGCGGTACTTCAAATCTTTCTATCTATCTTCAGATATTAGCTGGATGCTCTGGATGCATTGGGGCGTCGAGCGAAGAGTCATAGGCAATGGCTCACTTGTGGAGGCAAGTCTTCGGAGCCTCGAGTGGCCTGCCTATCGGTTTTTTATCGGTTACATTTCAGGGAGTGTGCGGAGGTTCTACATAACCTGATGCCCCCTTCACCCTTCCATCACCGGACGACTGGGTGCGGCGAGCGGTTTCACCCTTTTGTTGTTGACATTCCTTCGATACGCACGAGGCGATTTGCTTCCTCTTTCGTGGTGCGGACGGCTGAGGAGTGGAGTTCTCCTGCCGGGGTCAGTTTTTCCGGAGCGCTATGTTCTGGAGGTAAGCCTAAATTTAAACTTCGTCGTGCATCACAACCTGGTGATCAGGTAACCGTATCGGCAGAAGATGAGCCACTACCATCACCTGAAATAGAAATAGAGCCCCGTACCAAGCACATCAAGTGACGGGTTGCCTCAGCAAAAACTACGAGATCAAAGTGAAGAAGATTCATTGCCACAATAAACTGTGAGTTGAACATATTTACAAAATATTACCTTGAATTTAACTCTTTTAGAACCTGTGTATAAACACCTTCAACCTAGTTCCATACTCCCAGTAGAGCCTCTGTGTACCACGGCGAACAGGACCGCCCAGAGCACAGCATCATTCCATCCCCTACGAGAACCTCCGAGAACCCTACGAGAACCTTCGAGAACCCTACGAGAACCCTACGAGAACCCTACGAGAACCTCCGAGAACTCTACGAGAACCTCCGAGAACTCTTCGAGAACTTCCAACACCTTACACACCTTATTAGCATTGATATTCCTAGACTAACATAGAAATGCATGTTTTTGCATAACAACAACAAGTTGCTCACAGATACCCAACTCAGAGAAAGTTATTTCTAGTATTGCAGATTTCGCGAAGAACCCTACGAGAACCTCCGAGAACCCTACGAGAACCCTACGAGAACCTCCGAGAACTCTACGAGAACCTCCGAGAACTCGTCGAGAACTTCCAACACCTTATTAGCATTGATATTCCTAGACTTACACAGAAATTACTATCTGTAATAATAAAAATAATACTCCCAAATATTTATTCAGTTCTGTCTTTAAATAAATTATATAATCTGTTTTTTAATGAAAACGTAAATTAAATTCGTATAAAGACAACCGATTGGTAAATTGTGAATACCAACTAAATAATAAAAGTAACTGGACCAAAACTTCTTGGACATGCCTATCTGAGTATGTTTCGCCGGATCGTCTCGATGAGGCCGCGTTGAAACCGGCAGTAGAATAACTCCACTGAGTTTGTTTCGCCGGATCTTCTCAGTTGGGGCGTATTGGATCCGGTGGTAGCACTAAAGCGCGTTCGTTGAGATACTTATGGTCCGTCTAAATAATAACATACTCAAAGGACAGAACTTAGATTTAATCATAGATGCAAAATAATAAAATAAATAAAATTGTACAATTACGCGACGAGAATCAACGAGGCTGGTGCAGAGCGCGCACCGCCTGTCAGAATGGCCGTATCGGCGCAACCACATAAAATAAGCATAGCAACAACACTTCATTAATGATAAACACATAAATACAATTACTCGTCTCATCAAAATAAATAAATTGTGAATCAATGCATGATTTGATAGAAACACAAATATGTTCATAAAATACTAGACTAATAAATAAGTATTCAGGATCAAATTATGATTTGTAAATCGTTGAAATATTTGTAGAAATAATTATCTGTTCACATAGTTTGAAAATTATCAAACTAAATTGTTTACTGTTTGTGAGCCGCTCGTTTAGTATAAATACGGCCGGCGGACCGATTGCAATTCAGAACGGCCTCGATCGCGGTCACCGGTGGGCCCTCCGCGCCCGTCGTTTGCAGCCGTGGCCGCCGCTGAGCCTGTGTCCTCTCCCCGCTCACCGACGCCCCCTCACCGCTCACCAGAGCCCTCCCCCCGCTCGCCGACGCCGCCGAGGCCGCAACCCAAACTGGTTGATGGCCCGCAGCCCACCACTCCCAAGGAGCGAGGCGCACCCATAGTGGTGGATCGCCTCCCAAACTGGGAGAAACACTTCAAGGCCATCAAGGCCTTGTTAGGGAAGAACCCCAATGCCCGCCCCCTCGGGGAGGGCATAAAGTTCAACCCCCAAGATCCAACCGAGTACCGTGTGATACAGAAGTATCTCGCGGACCTGGCCAAGACAGAAAACGTGTCTTGGCATGGATACACGCTGCCGCAGGAGCGCAGCGTCAAGATCGCCATCCGCGGGTTGCCCAGCAACACCACGCCGGAGGCGATCAAAGAGGAACTCTCCGGACGCGGCTACGAGGTGGAAGCCACGAGACGCATCCGCCCCAAGGCAGGCCGCTCGGGCTGCCTGTTCTTTGCTCTCCTCAAGAGGACTCCAGGCGTGGTACCGGCAGTGTACAACATCACTGAGATGTTGTGCATGTCCGGTTTACGCGTGGAGGCCTGGAAGGGGCGCAAGGGACCGGCGCAATGCCACCGGTGCCAGGGCTTCCGCCACTCCTCACACAACTGCCACAGACCAGTGGCATGTGTGAAGTGCGGAGGCTCACACAGAGCACACGAGTGCACACGCCCTCGTGAGCAAGGCGCCACATGCGCCAACTGTGGAGGCGATCACCCCGCTAGCCACACATCGTGCCCCCTCTTCAAAAAGGAGGCACGAAACAGGAGAGCGGGTCCCTCCGCCTCCACCACCGGTGGTAAGGCTGCACCAGCAGTGGTGCAGCGCACCACCATTACGGAAGCAGCGCAAGGGTCACTCATGGCCCCTGCAAACAACCCGACGCCCCGAGGAGCCCCGCTGAAGAAGAAGAAGAAGGGGCCTAAGAAGACCGCCGCGCAACCCAGCGCAGCCCCCAAGCCCGCCTGTACCGAAAAGGTATCTGCACCCCCTAAAAAGGGTGATATCGCTAGTGCCCTTAAGGTACTGGTCGATAACCTGGCTTTGACCACCCCGGGATCGGCTGCTCACAAGGCGATCCTCAACGCGATTGTTGCAGTGTCTAGCCAGAATGTCTAGCACACTCCGGGTAGTTCATTGGAACGCCCAGGGCATCAGGGGGAAGCGTCGTCTTGTCATCCACTTCCTTAGGGAAAGGAATGTGGATGTTCTCCTGGTAAGTGAGACTCACCTCAAGGACGGGGAACCTTTTGGAATTCCTAATTATATTTCTTACAGGAAGGAAGAAGTATCCAGAGAAGGCCGCGCTTATAGAGGGCTGGCGGTGTTCGTGAAACGGAACATCGTGCATCAAGCCATCCCGCACTTCGAGCTCAACGCCATGTACGTGCTGGGTATTTTGGTGAATGTCGCCGGTGAGAGTATGAGGCTGTTTGCGGTATACCGCCCGCCTCAAAACACTCTAGACACTGGCGACATTCGCAAAATCTTCAGCACGAACACCCCGACGGTGGTCGCTGGCGACCTCAACGCTAAGCACCCCGTCTGGAACTGCGATAAGTCGAACGCTGCGGGCGTCGCACTATTGGCAGACTCCGACAACCACGGTTATTATATCGATGGCCCCGACGAACCTACCCATCACCAGACCACACCTGGTGGTGTACACGGTAGCACGGTCATCGATATAGTACTACACCAAGGGTTGAGGACGACCATCGGCCAAGAGGTACTGATGGACCTGCCCTCCGACCACCGCCCAGTCTTGCTGACCATCAGCGAGCCGCCCACCAGAGTCGCCCGCCCCTCGACGCACACAAACGTCAACTGGGGCAAATTCATCGAGATAGTCGACAACACCATCGCTTCGGGTCCCGTGTCGACCCCCGATGATGTTGACAAGGTAGCCCTTGACATTTCCCATTGTTTTAGGTCTGCTTTACAGGAGTCTACGAGCGTCGAGCCGAGGACCCACGACCCCGAGCCGCTCCCGACCCGAATTCGTGTTCTCATAGAATACAAACGTCGGGTAAGGAAGCGGTGGCAGCTGACAAGAGATCCCGAGCTGAAGACAGCCCTCAACAGAGCGGTGGCGAAAGTGAAACTAGCACTGAACGACCACGCCGAGAAGTCCTGGGAGCAACACATTGTGGAGATAAGTGACCACGTCCCTTCAGTCCACAGGTTGTGCCGCCAGCTAACAGGAAAGCGCCCCCCGGTCCGCCCGCTCCTCAACGCCGACGGATTGCTTCGGTACGAGGCCGCGGACCGCGCGGAGATATTCGCAGCATCACTCGAGAAACAGTTCAGCCCGTTTCCGAGCTGCGACCCCGAACACACGGCGAGAGTGGAGCAGCACGTGAGTGCCTACTTAGCCACCCCAGTGACTCCCGAGGATGACCCAGTCGTCTTCTCACCGAAGCAGGTTAGACGTATACTACTATACGTCAACCCGCGGAAAGCGCCGGGTCCGGACCGCATACCGAACAATGCGTTACGACGACTACCGCCCCGGGCGGTAGCCGCCGTCACGCGGCTGTTCAACGGTATCACGCGGACCGGACACTTCCCGACCGCCTGGCGTAACGGCCGGGTCATCATGCTTCCCAAGTCCGGCAAGGACTTACGGAAGCCCGAGAGTTACAGGCCCATCACCCTGCTCAACACTATCTCGAAAGTGTTCGAGCGCCTCTTCCTGCAGCACCTCAACGAGTGTTTCACCCCGAGACCCGAACAGTTCGGGTTCCGCCGTGACCTCTCGACCACCCTGCAGCTGACGCGAGTGTTACACCACGTGACAACCACGCTCAACCGCCGAGAGTACACAGCAGCCGCCTTCCTGGACATGGAGAAGGCCTTCGATAAGGTATGGCATGATGGTCTTATTTATAAGTTCATCACCTCCCCCTCCCCACTACCTGTGAGGTTAGCCCGGGTGCTCGCTTCCTTCCTGAACGGGAGGTCGTTCCATGTTGCGGTCGAAGACTGCACATCGAGCGACCGCCCCATCAGATCGGGAGTACCACAAGGTAGTTGCCTTTCCCCTGCGTGTTACAACGTGTACACCAACGACATCCCGGTGTCGGCTCCGGAGCAGTTGGCACTTTTCGCCGACGACGCCGCGATCTACACCACCTCTCGAGACAAGTCGAGAGCGGCGCGGCTGCTACAGTCCGCACTCGAAGACATACCACCATGGCTCGACAGATGGAGGATGCGGATGAACGTGAGCAAGACGCAGGCTATCCTATTTGGATCGTCGCATCTACCCTCTCCCATCCAGATACAGGGACAAGCAGTACCTTGGCTGACCACAGTCAAGTACCTGGGAGTCACCATCGACCGCCGAGTGAGGATGAACGCTCACGTCCAGGACACGATCTCCAAGACAAGGTGCGCCCGAGGCAAGCTCGGCGCCTTGTTTCGCTCGAAGCTGCCCATACGCACCAAACTAGGTTTGTACAAAACTTATATTAGGTCCAGGCTTACCTACGCAGCTCCAGCATGGATGCCGTTCATATCGAACGGCAACCGTGCACGACTGCAGGCGCAGGAGAACCTGACGTTACGTACCATCGTAGGCGCTCCGTACTACGTACGTAACAAGACCATCTCCGACGGACTGAAGCACGAGGGACTCGACGACTTTGTCCGACGTCTCGCGACAAGTATGTTCGATCGGGCCGACAGAACGAGTCACCCGCTTGCCAAAGGCATAGCGCCACTCCACAGCCGCCCACCGGAAGCCTGGGCCCCCAAGCACGCTCACCATCATCATCGGGAGTACTTCGAGGTCAGTGATCCACCCGGATCAGCTGACACCAACCAGTGAAGACACAGTACGAGGTCAGCGATCCGCCTTGCCGGATCAGCTGACGCAACAACACTGAGTTCGCCACATTAACGGTAAGTTAACACTCCAATGACCTATTTGTCTTTACAGATAGCGTTGCACATCATGGCCATAGGGCTCTGACCCTGAAGCCATTCACCCGCGCCCTTCGGGCGCGTGCGAATAGCACGATCGATTGCAATTCAGTCTCGCTCGAGCTGCCGGACTGTACGGAGCTCCTCAATTTACTGGAATAAAACTTGAAAACCATATTATGGAGTTTTGCTGTTACTATGGATCAACAACCCTCGATAGAGAACCATCCTGATGAATGTGACGTCAGCAATGATGACGTCACACCTTATTAAAAACAACGATGCTCGTCCTTCCTCGTCATATACATACAAAGATAAAAATAATGCTTTGGTCTAGATGAGAAGAATCGCAACAGCAAAGTTTGTGGCGTGTAATTACAAAGGTAGGTACTTATGTCGATTGTGGTAATGGAAGTAAGTACATGTTTTAAGATTAATTGGCCAACTTATTCTATTGTTTATTATTGATGGTTTTAATCAGCGTTACTATTTTTTTTCTAAGCAAAGCGGGATTTTTTATACTTAGTCTGGCCATAAATACGGTTACAATTATAAATAAACAAAATATGTTTTACATTTGAATGTGGAATCTGTCATTTTTATATTTGTGTTTCCTCATTTTCTCGCCATTACATTGTCAAATAATTAGAATGGAGATATTAAAATGGAGTTGAGTGATAAAGAGAACAGAATCGCTGTGATTGGATTACACAAAGAAGGTAGGTATGGAGCCAATTACAATTTTAAAACTCTCCATAGTCCGCTTCGTATTAGTTAAATGTTTGAGTACCGGGCTATTGATAGGTACAATGAAACCTCATCTGTTACAGAAAAAGATCTGGCCGGCTACGTAGTGTTCGTAGAAAAAAAGACAATCAAAGCAGTAAGGGAAAGAATTGGAATAAATCCTGTCCGAAAGCAAAAGATTTTATCTGAGGAGATGACTTTGGACTTTCAGCCTGTAAGAGATAGTTATCAGTTAAGAAATAACCAGTGCGGTTATTTCTTAACTGATAATTAAAAAAAGAATGGCGTGGTAAAATCAGAACAACAACTTAAGCGGTACGCAGAATTAAGGAGGTCTCAAAAAAAAATGTTTACAGATGAGATTTTTTTTACAATCGAGCAATATTAAAAAAAAACAAACGACAGTGTTTATGCTCAAAGCTCTAAAGAAGCTTCCCAATTAGTCAACAGAGTAGGTACAACGTGAGCATTATCCGACTTCGGTGATGGTTTAGTGGGGTGTTAGCTATGAAGGAGTGATTGAGCCATATTTTTCTAAAAAAGGTATCAGAACATCGGCACAAGTGTATCAAGATACCATATTTGAGAGCGTAGTTAAGCCCCTTAACAACGCCATGTTTAATAACCAAGAATGACTCTTTCAGCAAGACTCAGCGCCGGGTCATAAAGCTTGATCCACTTATTCTTGGTGAAAAACGAACGTTCCAGACTTCATAAGAGCTGAAGAATGGCTGGATATATGGTCAGTTTTAGAGAGTTTGACTTGCTCTGAACGCCATAATAATTTGGAGTCGCTAAAACAATCCATACGATTGGTAGTGAAGAATTTTTCCATGGAAAGAGTGCGTGCTTCTACTGACAACTGGCCTGTCCGTTTAAAGGACTTGTATTGCGGCCAATGGAGTCCACTTCGAATAACCTTTATATATTTTTAATGATTTTATATTAATGTATTAAACGAACACACTTTAATAGTAATAAATATTACGCTCAATAGACAGAAAAAAAATCTTTGTAACAATATTAAGTATTAAGCTATTATTAAAAGAAGGCAATACTAAGTATTTGGATTTGAGTAAAATAAGAGGGATTCAATTAACGAAAGAGGGAAATATAAGTAAAAGTATGTAGTTAGGTTTTAAATATCTATGGTTTTATTTAAGTATACCTAAAAGAATGTGTACATGAAATGTTTAGATTACTTTAGATAAGGTAAACATGGCCATAGAATATTTTAAAGAAAATATGTTGTTTAATAATAATTGTCAGATTTAAAATTAATCTGATTAACCCTATAGTGGTCAAGTTATCCCTAAAGCGGGACTGAGCCCGTCCCGCGCGGGACATAATAATATAATTTTATATTGAAGTCTGAAACTGGTCTAATGCATTCATCATAATAGCTGTAAGTATAAAATTATAGTTAATAGTGAAAGGTAGTGTAGACCGGCGGGGCCGAGTCCTGCCCAGCTCCCAACCCGACGGCGACACAAATGAGGTCAAACGAGCATACAAGTGGAATGTGGCGGGCGTGGTGGTGGCACAGGCGGCGGCGACATCTGTGCCGCGAGGGAAGCAAGGATCGTTACCGAAATGGGTGACCCAAATACTGACACCACAGCCTTCAGCGTGCGTGCGCCCAATGTGACGACAATGACAGGCATTGAGCTGTTCGCCTCAGGCAGTACTATCACCGTAACCTAACATATTATGTATCTATGCATTATTACGGTCGACAGAACTCACACTGACCAGTTCATAACGAACACCTGAGCAGCTGCCATCTGTACGAGACTACTGCGCCAGCGTTTATATGCGACGGTAACAGAAAACCATGATAGTAGTCACAAACCTACTCACTGCGGTTGAATGTTAAGTGAACATGAAATAGAAACAACGTTTGTGTTCATCAATATGTTCCAACTATCTGTTCGCGTGCTTGTATATAGTGTACACACATACACTACGGGAAGAGGTCAGCTCGACCGTAACATCATAAAGATACCTTCTGCGTTTTTCTTTTATAAAAACATATCGTACTACTTTTATAAACGCGAAAGTTTGTAAGTATGGATGGCTGGATGGATGTTTGTTACTCTTTCACGCCAAAACTACTAAACGGAACTGAAATTTTGCACCGGGATAGGATATACGCTGTATTAATATATAGGTTACAAAACATCTCGCTCCGACCCACTGGAGCAGAGTAAAGCGGGTAAAACCGCGGGGCGCAGCTAGTATGTAATAAATCAATCTTAAGTACCTATCTATCTGATGGTATTAAGATTTGGATTACACCGGTGCAACTGCGGTGGCTGAATGGTTGTGGTAGTTGCTTCTGAGGTCTGGCGTTTTGGGTTCGATACCCAGTCGGGGCAGTTATTACAGTGAACCATGGATAGTTATATGTTATATATATCCGATGATTAAGTGTTTTAAAGACACCCGCAACACAGGGACTAATTGCCCTTCCTAGTCTCAAAGTTGTATAAAGCTATATAAAGTATAGCAACAGAATACATACAACTATCTGGGTGATGTCCTTCCTGGGCCCCGAGTCTACTAGCGTAATAGCGTGTCGATGAACTGTCAATGACAGTTCAATGGTAAGTTTTTTCCTATTTGGTAGTCTATTAATCCAAATGACGTCATAATGGTGTCAATGGTGTATGACGCCACGATGACATTAGCGTAGTTGAATATAATAACAAATGATACATTTATAAGTTTTAAATTCGCCTTTAGAAACATGACAATCTCCTTAACCATCTCCCCTGCTACTTCTGTTTACGGGCTTTTTCTGTGGTAGCAACACCATTCCAGCGCCGACACTATAGTGAGATTATTAGATTACCGTTTTTGGCATAATAATATCATGATGGCACAACGGTGGCACAATACTTTAAAAAAAAACAGACTCGGCCTCCTGGTTAGAACAGACTACCCCATGTCTTCCCATGGGTGTCGTAAGAGGCGACTGAGGGACATACAGCTGTTATGAGCAGTCGCATCTATCAGATCAAAGATACTCACCATCTTACTTCACCAACCCGCCTGCCGAGCGTGGCGAATACGGCAATATCCCTCTACGACCCTGGCTTGCCAAGGTCTGTGAAGAGGAGGCCCACGTTCAGCGGTGGACGTAAACGAACTGATACAGTACAGTTCAATAGAATATGTAGGTACATAATACGATATCATAGACATTATTATTAGGTATAATTAAATTTAACTAAAAAAACATTCAATTAAAAGCTACACTAACCCCAGATGATATATTAATGCCATCCTGGAATAATATAGAATTTTTCAAATCGGCCTATTAGTTTCGGAGCATATTCAATATAAACAACAATGAAATCTTTCCTCTTTATAATATTAGTATAGCTAAGTACCTATGTCAGTAATACCATATAATAATATCTCTTATTTATAACGAGACGCACTGTTTCCTGTAGCTGTGCAGGTCACGTTTCAAGAAGAAGCCATCGAATCATAATTGTGAAATACATTACATATAGGTACTTATGTAGGTATATTTGCTAAGACATGACATGTGGTCCCATGCGTGAGTCTCCTTGAGACCGAATGCGAATGTCTGTTCCAAGTTTCAAGACTCGAACGTGACCGACGCAACCTCCGCCATCTGGCACAGCGTAGCAATCATATGTTTATATGATTGCTACGCTTATATAATATGATTGTTGTATAAAAATATGATGAACTAAAAATAGATTTTAAACAGCAAAACGAAACAGAGTAAGCCGTGATTGAGGACCCTTCGGTAACTTACCTCCGAGTGCACGACGCATGAGGCTGGCAATGGCGCGGCGCAGGTCGGCTTGGCGCGGTGGCACGCGGCGCGGCTTGCGCACGCCGAGGCGGCCGCGGCGGCGCCGTGCGCTCCGGGCGCTGTCCGCACCCGCGCTCGCTCCCGCGCCCGCGAACGCGCCATCCTCCGCGCAACGCCGCCCGCGCACCACACGCACGCGCCGCACGCCGCCCTCCGGCATCGAGATCGGCGGCAGAGAGAACTTTTCCGGGTTGAGGCACTTTTTTGGCCAGAAATCGTCGGAGCTTTCGAGGTTGGAAGTATCACGCGGGTTTGGTAGACGGAGCGGCGGCAGAATTTTGTTGTACGGTACTAGGCGGCGCGGGTAGTCACCGCTGCGGCACGACGACGTGGAGCCGAACCACGCGTCGTTCGAGAACAGCGAGGAAGAGAGCGAGTCGCGGCGTGGGCCCAGCTCCAGCGTGCAACGCCGCGCCCGAGCCACCGACACCAGCGGGGCGGGGTCGCTGGAGGTGGCGGTGTTGTAGCTGGCGTCGCTGGCGGGGGAGCCCCACACGAAGGGCGCCACTGGCTCCATGTTGACGAAGGCGCGCGCGATGTGCGGGGGCGCCGGCGCCAACGTCGGCGGCTCGGGCGACAGCACGCCGAAAGGGTGTGTGAAGTAGAACAGGCACAGCGGCCGACTCTGCCGAACCAATAAGTGTGAAATAGTTACCGTACGTTATAAATTTGAATATGATTTATCGCGGGATCCTAGTCTGTTTACTTTTACAGGACGTATCGAAACTTTTTTTTTCGAAGTGTGTCATACTCGGTCCGGTTTGCCAGAGTGTTAATGGCACATGTAATACTCCCTAAACTAACTAGAATGTTGTGTAAGTCGTTGATGCCAAGATAGTCACCTGGACGTCGTCAGTGGAGGTGGAGGCGTCGGAACGGCCGCTGTTCATCCTGCTCGACGGTCGGGCACACGGACACACTGACACGCGAGCTGCTCTCGACACACCATCAACATCGCAACGATCATACACGAGCACCGCGAGAGCACGCTCACTCAATAATTGAACACTTGGCACTTATCACTAGTTAACAATGATGATAACAATGAATATTGGAGTATACGTATTGTACTGCTTGGGGCGGGTTACAGCGACGGACGCGACTGCCGCGCGCCGGCTGGCACGGCCTGCGCTTGTCGACACCGCACAGGGGAGCATTACGACCCATTCGCAATAATGATATAACATAGTTGCTACTCTTTTTGTAAGCCGCTATCTCTATACTAATATATAAAGCTGAACAGTTTGTTTGTTTGTTTGCTTGAAAGCGCTAATCTCAGGAACTGGTCCGATTTGAACATTTTTTTCAGTGTTAGATAGCTCATTTATCGAGGAAGGCTTTAGGCTATATTTTTTTATGAAGTGCCCACGGGAACGGGAGCTACAGACCTTCAGACATTCAGAGACCTGAACTAATCCATGAATCAGACGTAAGTCATTTGTGATGTTTGTCTCTTTTATTTCAGCTTTCTCATTGGAAGAAGTAAGTGAACCTGTACAATATAGAAATTCAAACCAAATTCTTTCGACTTCTAAGTTGTACGCAGGCTACAAAAAAAACGTAGGCCGTCTCGGCTCTGTCCGTCCCTGGGCGGGCGGCGGCGGGCGGCGACGTCGCGGGCGGCACGTGCGCTGCACGTACCGCGGACTGTACGTACTGTGTCGGCGAGCCAGCAGTATAACACGTCGTAGTGAATAGACATAGGTACCGAACTTTACAACATAATCCATTCTAATCGTCGGTTTTCACATCACCTACCTATTAACATTGTTTTGTATTGTTATTGAATTATGTCAATATTTAAATAGTTAGTAGGTAGGTAAGTAGGTACCTACTGAGTTTGAAAGTTTAGGTAAGTTGTAGTCTTCGCCGACCCGCAGATGTTCGAATGAGATAAAAACGATGACGTTTTAAAAGTAGTTTGACAGCCGTAAATTCGATAAATAGCCATGAGCAATGAAATACCTACCTAATTAAATACTTACTTCATTCTCCTCTCGCCAGACACGTACTTAGGAGGTGTTCAACTAGCGCCTAGACGTCCCGATTTTTATATCAAAATGAATATCCCGCACGTGGCGAAAGGTAAGTAAATCAAACACATTTTCAACCAAACAGTTATTTAAAAGTAAGTTAAACATTTTCATTAAAATATGATTAAAATACATTTTCTTAGTCTTATTTTGATATCTTACGCCATTATGTAAACATAACTTAAAATTCAAATAAAGTATACTGTATGTATTATAAACTTCTTATCTAAGTAGGTATAAGATTTTTTACTAAGGCTCATATTTTAAGTGAAAAAGTCCCTCTTTTTAACACGCTTTTATTAGCTTGGGTTGTATGTAACGGAATCTTTGAACTTAATTTTCACCAGTTTCCAGAAGTCTGATTAATTTGAAACTTTGCATACGTATCAAGGACAATGCAATAATTTGATAACAGTTTCCCTTTATCCTTAAAAAATAAAAAATAGTTTAAAAAAACTAAAAAAACACGCTTTTTTAGCTCACCTAACTAAAAAATAGAAAATAATTTTCACCTCAAAATAAAATTATAATAAAGTTTAAGTTATTAACAAAATAATTCAATTCAGAGTGGAAAGCGTGGGGTGCTTGATAAAGTAAATGTCACAATCATTCTATTGACAACTATCTATGAGAGGAGAGTTATGAAAAGTGGTAAAATGCACCCCACGCTTTTTACTCTGAATTGAATTATTCCGTTAATAACTTAAACTTTATTATAATTTTATTTTGAGGTGAAAATTATTTTCTATTTTTAGTTCGGTTAGCTAAAAAAGCGTGTTTTTTAGTTTTTTTTTAAACTATTTTTTATTAAAAACAAAATTTGGTAACGCTGCGCTGTTCTCAACGCACTTCCTTGTGGCAGACCTACACTGATTATTAGGTACCTACCTGATGTTAGTTTTAAACACTGATATAGTACTAACAGCATATACTTATTCTGAGGTTTTAAACGGAAAATAGTTATTTAATATAAATAGTAAGCAAAGGGAACATTATTTTCATGTATTGTACATCTTAGTAAAATATCTAAGACCATCATCGTCCAGAACTCTGAACTTAAGTTGAACAAAGTGATCATAATTAATAGCTTGGACTTTAGTGGCAGTTATAAGTTGTATCATTAGAGGGCACTACGATGTGCACGTTGAGAAGCCTCTGGCGGTTGAGCGCTGAACTAGCGATATATGTTGATCGCTAGCAAGTGTCTCGTGTGCAAGTGTCACTTGGTACCGCCGGGTGGCGCTGAGTTATATAGCATGTATAGTGGCATGTATCGCCATCAAATACAACGACCGGGCGGTCGTTACAATAAAAATCTTACAATAGCATACCATTTTTTTTTGTAATAAAGGCTGGCCTATAAAAAAAACATATTATTGAGTGGGGAAACGAGCTGTGTGACGACGAAGTAATTTCACGTAATCCTTTGTGAGTAGAAATTAATCATCTGTGGATCATAATTTTTAGTAGACGCGGGTCTCAATCGCGGTAAAATTTTAAGGCAAATAATTACCTTTTTAATAATCCGACGTTTCGACATGGGTCACACCAGTCGTGGTCACGGATAGACTGTCATCTGTGGATCCATCATCATAAATAGGTAGGTACCTATTATGTTAGATACGCAAACGCTGGTTAAAAGATTTCCAACGGCGATGTAGGTAGTCCATGGACTGCAGGCATCATTCCCTTTCTCTTTAGTATGCGGCGTGTGACAAGGACGCATAAGAAAAATAGTCAACCACAGAAAAGACGATTGACAAACGGCGGTCGCGGCGCGGCGGGCGAGGCGCCTCAACTTATTTGTTTCAGAATGATGATGTTGATCCAAAGTCTCGGTCCATATTAATAATTAACAGTTTCTATTTCAAAAAGTTGAGTGTTGATCCGCAAAATAAACATAATGAGCACGATTTAAATGGTGTGGCTAAATGTTAAATAAATAAATGTTGTATACTATCTGATACTAGTATAGGTATTTATTTCATTCAATGATTTCATACCAAATGTATTTATATTGAAGTCTCAAAGATTTTTCCTATTTATTATATATTTTATCAAGTAGGAGGTATTCTATCATCGGGATTGGGTAAACAACGTAGGTATGCGAGGAAGGGGAATAACAATAATGAGCAGCAGCTGCGCGTGCGCACGCGTAGATTGATTTCAATTGATTGGAGGCGCGCGCACCGCCTGCCAGTGCGACACACTTGTTTCGCCGACGACGCGTGGGAATTCTTTACTTGTCGTCAGTATGACTTCTAATGTTGAATCTTTAGTGAACGAGTTGATGGATGGGATCGACACAATATATCAGAAGTGTAACCGTCGATACCTTCTATCACGCCTAATCAGGTTAAAAGGAAACCAAGTCCGCTGTTGCAATTCAATTCAGTGCTCAAGTCAGTGTTATTATTAAACAGTTCGATAGTTTCACCAATAAATGTATTACCGTTCCAATAATAAATAACTTAGAATATAGATATAATACATAATTAATAGCCTGGCTATGACATTAAGTTTTTTGTTGAAGCTGCCTGGTTTCGTACTTGTGCGTAACGATCGAGTGGGCAAAGGAGGGGGCGGGGTTGCTATTTACCTTAGAAGCGATTTGCCTTACAATGTTTTAGCCTCTTCAAGTCCAAATTATTCTGCATCAGCTGAATTTCTCTTCCTTGAAGTTAAAGTTAAAGGGGCTAAGACTGCAGTAGGTGTCGTATATTGCCCTCCCAACGCCGATTACTTCACCGACCTGGAGTCGGTTTTGGAATCTATGGGTTCAGACTATGCTCACCACATTATCATGGGCGATTTTAATACCAATCTTCTTGCTCCTAACACACCCCGTACCCGTAAACTCCTTCATATAGTCGAGTCAAGCAGCTTACACGTTTTGCCACTGCAGGCTACTCACCTTAATTCGCTTGGTGATGATACTTGGCTCGACTTAATCCTTACCTCTAACCCCTCCCTAGTCGCCTTCCATGGTCAACATTGTGCCCCTGGATTTTCAAATCACGACCTCATTTTCCTTTCCTATATCCTTAAACCTCCTAAACCTAAACCTAAAGTACTGCACTTGCGTTCTTTTGCGCGGATGGACACTGAGCATCTCTGCAAGGATGCTTCATTGATCGACTGGGGTTCACTACTAGCTGCAAATAATATCGACGACAAATTGTATATTTTTAATAACAAGTTAACTGCATTATATGACGTTCATGCCCCAATCAAATTGATTAAACAGAAGCGCCCCCGGGCATCTTGGATGACTCGTGGTATCCGAATTGCTATGAGACGTAGAGATCGGGCTTTCCGTACATATAAAAAAGATCGGTGTGATGAGAACTGGGTTCTTTTTAAGTTAGCCAGGAATCGGTGTAATCAGATGGTGCGTAATGCGAAACGCCGATACATTCTTGAGAACATTTCTTCTTCAACTCCTGCCGGTATCTGGAAATTCCTGGGAACACTAGGTATCGGTAGGTCGCATCAACCTGAAGCCTCCAGTTTCATTGAATTGGACGATCTTAATCGCCATTTCACTACTACATCCTATATGGATCCTCTAATTCGATGTCAAACTATCAACCTTGTCAATGGTTTAAAGCGCCCTAATATTAACCCTTTTCACTTCACTCCAGTTGAGTTGGATGAGATCAAAACCACAATCCTGTCAATTAAGTCCAATGCGGTCGGTTGTGATTGTATCAGCCGACGCATGTTAATCCCTGTCCTCAACCAGATCCTTCCTGTAGTCACACATATCATCAACTTTTCCATTGACTCTGGTATTTTTCCCTCCCTGTGGCGTAAAGCTTATGTTTACCCACTTCCTAAGACATCTAATCCTTCGCTTCCTAACCACTACCGGCCCATATCCATTCTTCCTTTCCTCTCCAAAGTAGCTGAGGCGGTTGTGCACAAACAACTTTCTCGGTATATCCTGTCTCAAAATCTCATCAGCCCACTCCAATCCGGTTTCCGCCCTGGTCACAGTACCACAACTGCTCTCCTTAAAGTGACTGGCGATATTAGGAAGGGTATGGAGGATTCGAATCTGACAGTTCTTGTCCTGATCGATTTTTCTAACGCCTTTAATACAGTCAGTCACGACATCCTTCTTTCCATCCTTTCCTACCTTATGGTCTCTGACAAAGCTCTGGAGTGGTTTTCCTCATATCTTCGGTACCGCCAGCAGTCTGTTCGCGTTGGTGAATCTTCATCTGACTGGTGTAATCTAGACGCTGGGGTACCTCAAGGCGGTATTCTCTCTCCTCTTCTCTTTTCAGTGTTTATAAACCTCGTCACTAATAACCTTCAATGTGCGCATCATCTTTACGCCGATGACCTTCAACTTTACGCTCACGGGAATGTTGATAGTTTGCCTGCTGTGGTCGGCAACATAAATCGGGATCTTGAAGCGCTAAATGACTGGTCTAGGAGGTTTGGCTTAATGGTTAATCCTCTTAAGTGCCAGGCCATAGTTATAGGTAGTTCGCGAATGCTGTCGAGAGTAGACTTTACTTCACTACCTCCAATTTCTCTGAACAAAACAGAAATCCCCCTTAGTCCTAACGTAAAAGATCTCGGTTTGTTTGTCGACTCTAGTTTGAGTTGGCAAAAACATGTCAGCACTATCAGCAACCGGGTAACAGGTATATTACGATCTCTTTATCGGCTTAAACATTTCTTACCATCCAAAACGAAAGTAATGCTGGTGCAGGCTTTAATATTTCCCTTAATCGACTATGGTGATGTGTGCTATTTTGACCTGAATGCAGATCTTCTCAATAAACTGGACAGACTTCTGAATAACTGCATTCGATTTATTTTCAATCTGCGCAAGTACGATCATGTCTCTTCATATCGTGCCGAACTTAAGTGGCTGTCCATACGACAGCGTAGACACATGAGGGCGCTTACAACTCTCTTTTCTATACTTGATTCCCCTTTCTCTCCCTCTTATCTAACTTCTCAATTTCAGTTTCTCTTCACCAATCACAATAAAACTTTGCGTTCCTCTCACAACCGTCTTCTTCACTGTCCTCATCACCGTTCTGACTTTTTACATTCCTCTTTTTTTGTCCAGTCCATATTACTTTGGAACGCACTTCCTCTCGATATCAGAATGGCTAAGAATCGCTTTACATTTAAGAAAAAAGTTCGTGAACATATCACTAAAAATGTCACTTAGTCCTAACAACTTTTATAAATTATGTATAGCTGTTATATGTATACATTTATTTATTGTATGTAGTTATGTATGTATAGTATGTATATTATATATTAGAATACTTTTTTGTATGTTGTAAACTTCTTATAACTATATATTTACCACAGTGGTATGTATTCTCCATCCAAATTTTACCTTAGTGCACCTACCACACTGTCTCTGCATCACCCTATGGTAGACTGGGAGAAAATGCCTCAGGCATTAAGTCCACCATGTACTATCTTAGTGCTAAAGTTATAAATAAATAAATAAATAAATAATTGCTAGTAAAATCAGAAACGGAGGAAGTTGGTGATGTTTTCTCACGCACGTTAAACTGTCATGTCGGCGCTGCGCGCTGCGGTTCTAATTTCTCTTCGGTTTTGCTGAAGCGCGGTCCTGCTCATAATGCCCCCGTCCCGTGGTTGTCCACTTTAAAGTACCTATACATTAGTATGTTTACTTTAAGTTGTACACACTTTTGTACCCTCAGTTTGTCGTATGTAGATGGCTATGATGGCAAATCCCTCCTGGTCGAAAGTAACAGATGTGATTAGATATGAATGTCTGGGTTTTAAATATACATACAAATAGAGTAATTAAAAACAAATAACATTAACAGAGCCCTGTCTTCCTTTATGAAAATACAACAAGTGGTGACACGCTCGGTGGACACGATCAGTTCGTGTAATTGTCCGCGGGTGCAACGCCCCGTCTGCCGAGATACCGGCGCGCGCCAACAAAGGATTATCGCTATCACACTGCGCTACAGGCCTACATCATTGTCTTCAAGATGAGATGCACAATCAAGTTTTTACAGAATGTCGTAGTATTTCCTCATAATTTGTTATCATTCTTATCTTAATTATTTTCAACAAGTCCTTTTCTCAAAGGAGCTAACATATTCTAGATTATATTATGAATTCTGGGTTTACAATCCAAAACTGTATCAGACCAATAATTAGGAACTCGAAATATTTTAAGATTTGCTGATGAATAAGTAGTTAACTTGCAAGTGATACATGACTGCTGCTACTCAGACTAGAGTTCTAGACTCTAGGCGACACAAGGCTAGGCTGAGTACCTAGCAGTCATATCATAATGTATGACTTAGAAGTTAATCAAATCTGATTTGTACTAGTGAAGACACTTATTGTTATCGTTCTCCTGGTCTCACT
This sequence comes from Nycteola revayana, assembly GCA_947037095.2. Classification (NCBI taxonomy): domain Eukaryota; kingdom Metazoa; phylum Arthropoda; class Insecta; order Lepidoptera; family Nolidae; genus Nycteola; species Nycteola revayana. The sequence goes on along the minus strand of OX344859.2, from coordinate 13,498,830 downwards.
GACTGTCTGTTAACAGTTTTGAAAAAATGTAGGTACTATAAGAATTCCAAAATACTTATAAAATGTGATCTAGGTACTCATTCAACAAATTTATTTTTTTGCAAACCGCTTAAATACTTAATAATATTCAAACATATTTGTCTATCACAAACGCGATTAGCTGACGGCGTCACTGTGTGAATTTTCACGGGAATACAAGTCGTAATTTTATACAAACGCAACATCTGGGATACCTATTAGTGTTATGGGATGTGAGACAAGAAATCTAAGAAATAACCTATCAAGTGTCGACCGACACCCACAGAACCGGGCCTTGACCAGCGAACTAATAACCACAAATGGTAAAGGAACGTACTTGAACGTAGGAGCTAAGTCTAGCTATGTCACAGATTATGTCATGACCGCTGGGATCCTACTGCTCTGCGACCCACGCGCCACGCTCAACTAAATTGTTAACATTTGCGTGACATTAACTGAATACCGATTAGGGAAGAAGATCATATAAAACCAAAGTTAAAGTTATAGTTATAAATCATAAAGTGTAATAGCCCTATAAAGGTTATCATTAGGATTATTTCAACAATTTAGAAAAAACACATACACTAGGTAGCTAAAATGACAATATGCATAAATGCCAAACAAAATATGCTTATAGAAACGTTAGCAATTTAGGTAGGTATCACGAAGGTCTTCGAAATCACGAATTGGATTTAGGTAGGTAGGTACTTAAGTATGATTCGGAATAAAATTCGGAAATACTTAGTATGATTTGTTGAGGAAGTTCATTCACAATCATACTAATCCACCATTCAGTGTAAATGCTAATTATATCGGAGTAAGTGCCGTGATAAAAGATAACGCAGCGTTGCAGGATGCACGCTTCCCGCCAATTTTTGACAGTCGATTGCAGCATTACCGAGCGCAAGCACGCGCGCGCGCGACCGTGTCACACCGCCTCACGAGCGGCATGCGGCAGTGCTGTGACACTTGCAGACATTCGTTAAAAGCAATTAATAATTATAACTGTGCTGTGAATTTATTAAATACCTACATAAGCACCTAACGGAAGTGGCCTTCGGTGACGATCAGTGGTCGATTAGATAAAACTACTCATTTAAAATAAAATAATGCGAATAAAAAGAGCGAGGTAACCGATAGTACCTACTACAGTAGAGAGCAGTGTAAACAGCTGACATTCGGTGACTCATTGTACCAAAACAGCTATTATAAGTTACCCACAATAGTTTCAGTAGGTAAATAATGTAAATATACATAGATAATGGTCTAAATTTTTGGTAGAAAATTTCTGTTCTTGTCTGCAATTTTCTAAAAAAGGAACTGATATACCTTATTAATTCCATAGGTAGGAAGTTAAATTATAATGTATATATATATATATATATTTATATTATAAAGATTTGTAGTTTTGTGTGTAAGATGTTTGTTATGAATAACTCGGAAACTACTGGACGTATTTCGAGCATTCTTTCGCTATTAGAATGCTGCATTATCCCTGAGTAGCATAGGCTAATGCATAGCATCATGTTTAATGATGATGTTTCCACGGGAACGCGAACTACGCGGGTGAACATGCGCGCGGGAAGCTAGTATTCATTTATTGCTAAAGAACCATTTGAGTTAAACGTAAGAAGAAGAAGTAAGTACTGCATTAATACCAAGAAGAGAACAGTGAATTCTGAACGTCCACACAATTACGAGACCAGCTAAAACTTATTTAAAATAAGTATTATAAGCCCAACGTGTCGCTGCATTGATTTGTATGTGTTCATTACTTCTATTTCAAACAGAAGATCATATCTATAATTGCTCTAATATCACGGGATACATATTTATACTATACTGCTTAGTAATTATTCAAGCACTATGGTTACAATCCAGAGACGCCGAATTAAGCTTTCGGGAAAAAAATATGAGTAATAGTATGAACTCGGATCAAAATTAGGTCTGAGAGTACGAAGACGGGCGACGTATTTGTCGAGCTGAATGGCTCAGGAACGTTGATTTCAGATCCAACGAGAACTGCATTGTAGATTGTCGCGTAGGCGACATTCGATCGATAGGAACCGTGCTAACTAATTGAATCTAATTAAACATCGGTAGTGAACGACGATCTCTAGTGTGTGCTGCGTGCGTAGTGTGCACACTGTGCGGTGGCTACTCACTAACGCTACCAGTAAAAGTAGGCGATTGTTATCGCGACTGATTTATAGACAGATAACGGGACTCGCGCTTATATCACAATCGGTTCAGTATAATGACAACGTGACTAATGACTGTACTTAGGCGCAGCGGGCAGAGGTTTATAGGTTTTCGGATAACGCTATTATTGAGGTCGAATATTACTAACTGTAGAATGGCGACAAATTCTAAATAAATGCGACTAAATATATATATATATATAGGTATATATAACGCTAGTAGTGTTGGCGAATTTGCATTGTTAAAGATAATAACACATTGTTCTATGCTACCCACTGTGTGGAGTGAGGGTGTGGCAGATAGTGCAGAAGGTCGGTCCAGTGGTCGGTCCTACGCACCAGACCCACGTGTTAACAGTAGTTAGTGACAGATGCGTGAGCGTGATCCACTTTCTCTGCTTTCTAAGTATTCTGATTTAAAAAACTATCATCTTTCTTTTTAAAAATATAATTTTCTATGAAATCAAACTGAGATTCGTTTTGTCCCAGCGATTTTCTGCCAAATTGAACCGTATTCCAGTCCCTCCGTATATAAAGAACATTCGGTATAAATATCTGTAAGAAGTTGATGCTCTCTGAATCAGCTGCTGCACATGCAGTCTACCGGTTAAAATAAACTGAAGTAAATGTCAGACGAATGTGGACGATGATACACTCGCGCGCACGCACCGCACACTCCACTTCCACTGCGTCGATGTAAACGTTAGCTATACGACATACCGACGCTAAACTTTAGGTTTATTTACCTTTTAAGTTTATGGCCACGCGAGAATTCAATAAGCTTCGCAATTGATTTCTCTAGAAAATATTAAGTAACTGTGAGGTGGCAAGGCAACTTGCCGAGAATTTCATCATCAACATAGTGTATACGTGTAATACATTAATCTGTTTTACGCGACATTTAAAAACTGTATACCAACGCCAGCGTTTTAAACTACTACGTGTTTTAGAAATACGATGCAGACGCTTTTGTATGTAACGAAAGTAATGTGTCTGTCACCAAGTGTAAGGCACAAAAGATCTCATTAGAGACGTCAATAATTGAATTGAATATTCTATTATTCATGACTGAAATAATATGTTTGTAAAAATAACAAATAAATCTTTGAAACTGTAACAACTTAGCTGTTTAAGTAACTGACTGCGCCAGAATTGTTGATTGACCGTTTGTAATAAATTGGAGATACAACTTATTGAGAAACTTTTATTATATAGATCTAATGATACTGATACAATACATTTATACTTCTTTTGTAAGCTGCAGAGTGATAGGAATACTTTTGACCTATCGGATGAATAATAATGTGATAATGATATAAGATACGCGACACGAACACTGACTGTTACCCGCGTTAAGTTCGGTGCGTAGATGCATGTCCCGACACTTCCTGGGGACGTGCCTTGATTACTCAATCTGAAAATTAATGGTCATCTCTTCTGCTTTCAATGGAAAGGAAAATAAGTAGTTGATTCCAAAGTTATGAGACTAAAAATGTTATGAGTCCTCGTTATTTATTCCTAATGTGAACGAAACATTTCCCGAATTTAGACTTTATTCAAAAATATATGAAAGAAAAATTCGAAATAATAGAGAATACACTATCGATTAGGATTCGTTGAATGTTTGTCGTGGACAATAACAAAGTGATAAATAGACAGGTCATCTAACTCCAGTGACATTTCCGAAGGAACTGCCACCGTTCACCCACTGTACATAGATACCGAACATTTGTCTATGAATGATAGTAATTGATCACAAGATATGACCTCTTGATTATCTCAAGTCACTGGCTACATAACTATAACAAACCAGCCGCGTTTCTTCTAATGCTATTATTTTCCTACTGTATCAAAAAGTGCATATTATTAGGGCACTATGGTAATAGGGTTATACCTACTCATGAAAAGCGCAGATTTATAAATTGTTTCTCGACGTTAGTTATATTTTTGGTTGAGCGATTACTTCGAAAATATATGTCTCGGCTTCGAGTTACGAATTAAGTTTAAAATTTCAATAAAAGCGTTTAATCTTGCTTGTTTATCGGTTTTCCTAACTCCCATAAAATGAGCTTAATTACAACATCATTACATTTTGTAGCAAAGCAGCGATTTAACCTAGTTTTAAGAAAGAACTGTGCTCTATTGGTTCATCGTCTGATTAATATTCTGACCTTGCAAGCCACACATTTTGAATTTATTTAGGTATAATTTTTAGTATAAATACATTGAGCATTTAAAATTTCACGGCTATAGTCGATACTTCGATAGGTAGTTATTTAATATAACAACAAATGCGCCGGCCGAGCCGCGCGCCCAGCTGTCTGCATTGTCAGTCTGTCATTCATAAGAACATCTACGACTGACTTAAGATTAAAATAGCTCTACTTATTTTATTAGTTATCTGATACTGTTATTTATTTAAAATTGATATATAAATGTTTATAATAATATGGTTTAAACCAACACCCTATCTACAACCTGTTGCTTGTGGATTGGTTGGTACGGTCTACACAATGGACGAGTGTAGGTATATCTTCTCAATATTCTGCTAGATACTTACCTAACTAGTATGCATGTCTTAAGTAGTAGTATGTGTATAGCTAGGTTATAGCTATCTGCGTGGTGGTTGTCAGTGGGTGTGCAAGTTCAACGTGCATGGAGCGGGTCGGGAACACCGAACAGCCTCAAGGTGAACGAGCCTAAAAATAACTGCGACACCAGCGGGATAAATACACCTTTGTACTAACTATCTATAGCAACCCTCCACTCTAACTGATTGTGTGTAGACTGTATTGCAGTTGTTACTTACCCATAGGATACAAATTGCGCGTTATATCGCTCCTTAGCTAAGTGGTAAAGTATCGGACGTACCTATACTTACTGGGTTTCTATCCATTACATTGATTTTACGGTCTACTATTGTGTAAATTACTGTAGGTATCCACAAATTTAAAAAACTTAGACTCGAATACGCGCTGTCCGTCTGTCTGTCCGTCCTTCTATCCATCTGTCTGTCACCAGACTGTATCTCATCAACCGTGATACATAGTTAGACCGTTATTTATTTACAAATGATGTACTTTAGTCTTTTTTTCTGCTGCCCCTATAACAATAAATACTAAGCTACTAGAAATAAGTACTGCTCACAGAATATAGTACATTTCAAAAATAAATAATTTACTTTAAATTTTACTTTAAATCTCACTACAATGATTTGGTTGCGCGAGTTGTGGGAATCGAACGGCCAATAGGTACTTAAGACCAGACTTATACCGCTAGATGACTGACTGTGGTTGTTACAAACACAAATTATTAGGTTTGTAGCAATCATTATGCTACCTCAATCGTTATAAACAACTGAGTCAGTAGGTACTCTGAAACTGTGTGTCCTTGATTGAAGCAATTTTATTTGTTTTCAATTCGTTGAACCAATTATCGCGTATAAGCTTGCAGTGTAGTGTAGTGTGCACTGTGCAGTGATCAGTGAGAATGTGTTGGTGATGTAGTGTGCGTCCGAGAGATGGCCTCACACTCGCCGCTGTTTACTCAACAGCGCAAAGTCACGTGGGTCGTGGAGATCGGAGATGTTCCCGCCTATGCGCACGCGCCCTATGAAAAACATCTTAACCACACAAAATGTAAGTATGTAACTCATTAGTTCATTACATTACATGTAGGTACCTAGAAATTATTTTTGAACTAAATGTTCAAAGTTAATTTTGATTCATGTCCATATTATGACGGACATGAATCAAAAATACTCAAAAATACAAGAACCATAAATAAATTAAGAATCGTTTTTTGAAAAAACTTTTTATAATTTTGTGACATTTTACACAACAATAATTGAAATATCTCAAAAAGCCCCGTAACGGATATAAATAAAAAAAACCGGCCGAGTGCGAGTCGGACTCTCGCACGAAGGGTTCTGTACTAGTTGCAAGTGCCTTCCTATTTTTGATATCAAGAATACAACAAGGAACATAGTATAAAAGTTCTTGTAGTTCGTTGTAACTTTGATCGATGTTAAAAATAGTTGATTGAATGAAAGGTAAACTGCGGTTTACGGTTTATGACGTATTAAAAAAAACTATTTACTTGATCTCGTTCAAACCAATTTTCGGTGGAAGTTTGCATGGTTATGTACATCATATATTTTTTTTAGTTTTATCATTATATCATTATCTCTTATTTTAGAAGTTACAGGGGGGGGGGGGGGCACACATTTTACCACTTTGGAAGTGTCTCTCGCGAAAACTGAATACAGTTAAGAAAAAAATGACATAAGAAACCTCAATATCATTTTTGAAGACCTATCCATAGATATCCCACACGTACGGGTTCGAAGAAAAAAAATTTTTTGCGTTTCAGTTCTAAGTATGGGGAACCCCAAATTTTTTTGTTTTTTTTCTATTTTTGTGTGAAAATCTTAATGCGGTTCACAATATACATCTACTTGCCAAGTTTCAACATTATAGTTCTTATAGTTGTTTTAATTTATATTTTTTTAAATCGTGTAAGTTTTCTAATTAAACTATAAGAAAGCTAACACGATGTAGAATAAACGAATGTTAGTAATAACTTAAGTAGTCAACTGTCAAGATAAAGTTCAAAATATTTGGTTATTAGTAAAACGTAACGTAAACTTGCTAAAAATCATTTTAGAATAGAGGTACCTAAAGGTCGCTTTAGGAAGCTAATACCTACGATGTTATCTATACTCTGTCTATACTAATATCATAAAGTGGAAAAGTTTGTATTTTTTTAACGTTTGTTTCGAATAAACTCAAAAACTAGGTACTGAATGGATTTCGATAATTCTTTCACCATTTTAATATTACATTATCCCTGAGTAACATAGGCTATAAAAGTCTACCTGTGCAAAGCCGGGGCGGGCCACTAGTAATAAGAAACGTAGTTAAACCCACTGATTTTTTTCAAGCCTACCTACCATAAAATATAATTAAATATTTTTTCTAAAAACTATATTTAATTTACTTAAGGTTCTTATTTTTTCGAGTAGGTTTGATTAATATTACAGATCATAATTAACTTTGATTCATGTAGATCGGATGGCATATTATATGTTTAAAAATTATTTAAGTTTGTTTGCATTGTGTCTGTATATCTATCGCAGCCATCTAGTTAAATCAGCCATTCAATCTAGTTAATAAACACCGACAATCAATGAAATGGCTAAAGGACAACTAACCAGCTAGCAATCGTTAAATATATCTTTCACCGATTTGCATGCACAACAGGTTTTGGGTGGTTAAATAACCAATGGGGTTCAACAAGAAAAAGTTAGTTAGGTCGGTAATGTAAAAAAAAAAAAAAAAAATCACTTGCCTGATTTAACATCAGCCAAACTCAAGTGGCCTGTCTTGCTATAAGCAGACTTTCCAGAAAAGCATGGCACAGCCGTGCAACTTTTGTTTTTTCTTACTCGACTTGGGGGGAGGGGGACGCTGCCATGCCCCCAGATAAGTTCAATCACCGGTTGGGACTAGGCATTCAATTAAATGTCGGCCTTTAATTAACGGGCTAGCCGCCGCGCCGTCCCATTTAATAGCTGATTTGACTAGATGGCTGCGATAGATATACAGACCTAAATGAAAAAAATCAAACGTCCATAAATTATGAAAAAAATCCTACACTAATGAATTGGTAGATGAAAACCTAAACGGATTTACCGGCATTTACATAAAACAAAGTCTGTCAGTATAGTTAATTATCTGCGGTACGTACGACTAACGCCATCTAGTAGCTACAAGTATATCTACTTAGACAAATGGCAATGTAGAAAAAAAATATGAAAAGTTATAGCTAATGTTACATTATTTTAAAGAATCTGGTGATGTATTCCTCAAAGATACTGATTATTTCTGCAGTCCGCTAATTATTATTAATTTTAAAAGCAAAACATGAATGGCGTTCCAATATATTTTTTTACTTGCCACACTTTCTGCGACAGTGTGCGTGAGCCGAGGTGCACACATACGCACTTCAGCCTATGTTTACGTATGTACGCTACTTAGCCGCTCCCCCCGCGTCGCCATCGTCCCCTCACTTGTCATCCTGCTCGACTCGCTGTCATTTTCGTAGTTTCGGAACTCAACTTTGCTGTGCTCGTTCGGAATGATTTCTACGCTTTTTAGCGTTATTTCGGTATTTTGTGTATTCTGTGCGGTATAATTAGGGTTTAGTGGTGACAATTCGAGTGAATAAGTGATTGAATTCGGTCGGCGGTAGTCGCCGAATACTGTCATTCTTGTTTTGAAAAGTTTGTTCAAAGTTTCAAGTCGGGAGTGGCGAGTGTGAGTGCGTGTTGACATGTCTCAGAAAAACTTTTTACCATCACTTAAACTGGATTGAAAAGGGATCATCTCAAAGAATTAAGGGAGAAAATGGAGCCGAGTTACGTAGGTAAGTGAGGAGTATATCAGGGCCGGGGGCGGCGCGTAGCGTCACCACGGCGCGGTGCAGGGGACCTTGATACTCGAGCGACTTGAAGCTGCAGCACCGATGATGCAAGCTCGCAGCTCGCCGGCACCTGCCACTATCTTATCTAATAGCGCTGTGTGTACACTGTACACTGCTGATAGCAACACTATAACTATGCTCACCTCAGATTATCTCTGTATAATTTCGGTAACACAGATTCCAAGTTTTAGGTCTGGATTGTAGAATCATTGCTATGATATCCAATACTCATGTTTGGACACTGCCTGCACAGATACTAAAATGAGTTTAATTATGTCAATATAAACATTAGAACTAGGTTCCTCCTCCATCTGTCTCACTTAACAAAACCATTCAAGTGAATCAATAAGAAGTATGTTTTATAGCACTAACTATCAGATTTATATATGATTCCTGGTGTCACAGTTAATAGATTAAGGGAGGTATGGAGGGTTGCCCAGCCCAGTTTTAAGCTGTCCTAACATCGGAAAGTCATAGTTATTTGACTTTTTTCCTAATCACTATATTTATTCTCCTAAAAAACCTACAAGTTGTTCTGTAGACCCTTAGCACTACAGGTCATTATGTAGACGCTGTGAACCCCTGAGGCATGAGAAGGTACAGTCTGATATAAAATTCTGCTTAGAATAAAAGGGCCTTACTTAATATTTTGTTAGTAGTTATATTACACAGTTTTTATTTGCCTTAAATTTCAGGCATGAATGGTTCACATTTAACAAGCTGATGTACATAAAGACTAAACTTATCCCTATTCGTAATAGATTCTTCAAACTATGTTTTACTAGAACATTTAGGAAAAACAAAACAAATTTTCTAGTCCAGCTCAAACATTTTGCCCAAGTTATTAGTTACCTACATTACATTCAATAGTGCCTTTTATAGTCACAAACATAATACTCACACCAACATAGTAGTAGTTTATAGTCACAGTAAGTCATGTATGAATTAAACAGATAACCAATACTTTTTGGTCTTATTGACAATGTATTCTCTATGGTGTAAATCTATGGTATTATATAAAGCTGAAGAGTTTGTTTGGATGTGCAGGTATAACTGATATAATTTGAAAAATTCTTTCAGTTAGTAGGTTAGTAGCTACTAACTTAATAATAGTTCTGTAATTTTCATAATATAACAGTTTTATCCATATTTAAATAAATACCACATAGTAAACTGTTACTTATGTTTAATATAAAAATAAAGTTTCTATTTTTTAAATTGTCTCATAAAAAAAAAACACTTTGACCAGTGTCACAATTTCAAATTATTTATGTTATTCGAACATCAACCAAAATGGTCATAATATTAAGTTGAGGTCACAAATAAAGAGGCTAGTAGTGTAGTAGTATGTGTGTTGTGGGTGAATGCTGAGTTGGTAGGAAGGTGCATCAGTAATCAGATACCAATGTATAATGCAGCAGTGTCAGTGCATTCCTGTGCTGAGATCTGTCATGCACCAATTGTGCTGAAGAAAGCTACATGTGTCTAGTGGACTCACCTTTCAGCCGCCCGGCTCTTCCTTATGAAACCAGTTTGTCACACATGCCACACTCTGTTTATATAATAATGTGCAAGCTTGCATATGACACACTAAAGTACATCTTATATTGCATCACACAATTTACTGTACATAATACAAATTATCTCAAAATGGGTAACTGAACATTGCAGCATTGTTTATAATCTTAACTCTATTAAATAATTTTTTAATAATTTTTTTTCTAAATAAGGCATTAAAAAATAGCTGGAATGTTACTTTAGCTGCTGATTATGATGATATATATGATGTTAACTTAGTTACTTATTAGGTTTGCAGACAATACATAAACCACAGAAACTGTGAATGTATAAAATATTTTCATATTTTCCAATGAGAAACTATTCTCACTTGAAAGGTAAAACAATGCAGCAACTGACTTAGCTAGTTTGTAGTACATACACAGACACAGATGAGGAAACTGTGGTGACCATTAATGTGTGAAGTATAAGTAGAAAGTAGTGGTTGAGCCAGTGCATCCATATTGAGAGAGGTCTGGGATATGCTGCTATTTAATTATAACACCAACACATTACACATAGTTCTCATTTTAAACTAGATGACTAGGTTTTGCACCTGTTATTTATAACAATGAAGATGTAACATTGACTTCAAACTGACAATGTTTTAACTAAGTGTTCACTTAAGAATATAAATTAGAATCTTAAGTGAACACTTAAGAATAAAAATATGCCAAAAATAAAGTTATAAATTACATCAACTAAATACAATCATAATACTTAATATAAGTAAGATTATAAGTGATTTCCGGTTCATAACCTTATGTTATAAACTTATATTTGAATGGAGTCATGTGAGGGAATGAAACCAATGCAGCAACTGACATTATAAAATTTATAAATACTATAAATTATAATGTAATTTACAAATAAATTATCCAGAGACTATAATAATGTTGTCAATTGGTTTGTTTCTATGGGTGGACGAAAGTAGACCTGATGGATTGATTGTTTTCTCACAGCGTAAATCATAGGGATCACTACTGATAAATCCTCCATGTCCATTGTTAGCTGATTATCTTCTCAAAGGTCACAGAGTTGTTGGTTGTGGCGCGACGTCCCATGAAGTAGGCCGTGACAGTGAGCGCCATTGTCGCATCTCGCTGTTTGCACAGTTTATGTGCAGATCGTCGAGTCGCCGCGCCCGGTTGCGTAACAGTTGATAAATTTGTAATGTCTCAAGTTTGATTCGACAATTACGTTATGGGACTAATTACACTTATTCAGCTCAATTCAGCTTATGTCCATAGAAAACGCCAGTTTTGTATGGGATGCGTACGCGTCTGTTCAGCTGAACGCGTGCGTACGCGTCCCCTAGCCGCTGAATTGAGCTGAATAAGTGTAATTAGTCCCTATGTTTTACATAATGGAGCCAGCGACACGGTACACGCGGTTCCTTAAACGATCTCGCAGGCGCCGGAGTGTCCGTAAAGTGTACTTATATCGCCGTATATAGGCCACCCGTACAGCTCTGTCACTAAACCTTACGTTTATTTAGTTAATCGTTGCTCATTAATGTAGACCAGGGTTTCTCAAACCTTCGGCTCCACGAACCCCTGTTAAAATTTCCAGGTGACAGCGAACCCCTAAGTTATTAAATCCCCCCCCCCCCCACAGAGAAAATAATAAAATGGACTGTTGAAGAAAACGCCTGCCAGTTATCAAGCCACCATTACGTAAATCTTGTCGCGAACCCCCTGCTGTCGAATGGCGAACATCTAGGGATTCGCGTATCCCACTTTGAGAAGCCCTGATGTAGACGAATAGATCAGTCGTCATGTCCACCTGTTGCTTTTGGCGCGAACTAATGAGCAATGAGTCACCTCGACGACGACGCAACGGTTCAATTACGTTTTCGTTGCCCTAGTCACTACCCCAAGCTATGTTTATGACTCTCTTATCTTTGAGCTAAACTATAGACATATTAAAGTAGTTATTACTAGAGATTTCACGTAATTTTGGATAGGTACTTTGGATTCTAAATTTGGATAATCTATCAACAGTGTACGATTATTTTCGATTTCGGGAAACGGGTCGGGGTCTTTAATAAGAAATAATGAATTTGGATAAGGATTAATACGAAGACATGAATAACGTTGCCTTTTAGGCATTGTCTGGTTTTTGTTAATGTTTCTTTAAAAAAAATAGTTATAGTGATATAACGGCTGTTAGACAGATAGTACCGAGTACCGACCGTGAAGATTTTTTATATAGATCGATTGATTGTTGTTTAATATTGTAGAATATTTTTAGGGTTCCGTACCCAAGGGTAAAAAAGGGACCCTATTACTGAGACTTCGCTGTCTGTCTGTCTGTCACCAGGCTGTATCTCAACAACCGCGATAGCTGGACAGTTTAAATATTCACAAATGATGTATTTCTATTGCCACTGTAACAACAAATAAAATAAAATAAATATTTAAGGGGGGCTCCCAAACAACTAACTTTTTTTTTCGCCCTTTTTTACTCGATATCAATACCGGCAATATTTTTTGTTGTATCATTCATAGTTTCTGTTTCTGCAGCGAATGCGATGAAAGTCATTTTATGGAAAAAAAACATACAATACCTACATTATTGAAGTTTTAGTAGCGATCCCAAATTCTTTATAGTAAAATATATAGCACATATCACACTCACAAATGACGTGGCTTTCTATTGGTAAAATAATTTTCAAAATCTGTTATCATCGTCGATCGGTCGAATTTCAAAATTATTAACAACCCTCTACAAAGTCACAAACTTTACCTCTTTATTATATTAGTATTGATTTTATGATGATGACTGAATTGAATTTATTATATTTTTGAAGTAGGTATGACGGCAAATTGTTTTACCCCTCAATGAAGTAATAGCACGATCTAGTTGGTAGTTTGTGGCAAATCAGTATAGGTATACGACATTACACAGGTTTAAAAAAAATGTATGATGATTTGACATCTTCGTATCGTACCTAATATGTCGACGGACTGACACGCATTATGTGCGCCTTCCAGCAGACTTGGCACGGACAAGGAACACTTTATACCTAAGCTATGGCCCGTTCTCTCAAGTTGCTTCGTGGTCAGAAGATGCAGTCGACAAGAAAGCGACATTGATACTGTGACGTGAGCGAGATGACACCACACCGACTGTAAGGCGCTGTTACTGTCGGTGTGACGTGATCTCTCACTCGATCATTTCACTGCATAGGTACTCGCATTTCTTTGCAGTGCGTACCTATTGCGCGAGTACTAAGTTGTCCGGTGCTACTGCCGCTATAAGCAGAGGCGTTGTTAACAATTAACCTCCTAATTACATAATCAATTTCCCATAAATTATCATCATCGAATATTTGGTGACATGCCATTACATAAAGACCTGCGCCAATTTGTTTATTTATCCGCTAACAATAACAAAACAATCAAGTAGAAAAGCCGGTAGTTATGCAAGTTTAGTAGTGTCTTCCTACTAAACTCTTGAGATGCCGCTTACTTGTATAGATGTTAGTAAGTTGTTATCACAACAAAAGCCATATAGGTATCTACAAAAGGAAAGCTATAAAATTGGTGTACTTAATATTCATACAACGCGTGGAATAACGAACCCTCGCTCGTCACCCCGCGTCGCTCGCCAGTATGCGGGCCGCGCATCGCAGGCGACGCGCCACGTAACTGTCGCCTCGTCGCACATAATAATCATCGCCAGGCCTAATCGATCTCCCTAATAGCTGCACTTCCGGACTTACCCACTCTACAGGCTGCTCACACAGATTTATTTATTTTACGACACATTCAATTTCAAAATCTGTTCAGTTATTTTGACAATGAATAAGCAAAACATTAACCCTTAACCCTTTAATCAACCCTTTTTTTCTCATTAAAGGTAAAATGTATTACGCACCCACTCTACTTGCAGTGGCGCGGTCTATAGGTTTCCTCTTTCCATCGCGATGATATACTACTAATACAGAAGAGGGCTCGTCCACTAAAGGCATCGATCGCAGAGACCCCACACTCCCGTTTTGAACGAAATGTTTTACAGCCAAGTACCTCCAAGAACCGATATTAGTAAATTTATTAATTTGCGTCTAATATTAGTTTCAAGGAAATATAATGCAAATGATGTATGTAAACATAAACCAATGTTCATTGCATTAGCAGCAGATGACGTCAGAGTCGAGGAGCGGCGGACTGGTTGTGTTGGGCCAACGACCAGCACACTGACCCATTTGTCTCACACATACCAAAACTGAACTTATAGAAATCTCGCAAAGTATGAATGTGTCATTAGTCGCCGTGTAAGAATGAGTTGTCTTGACACGAAATCGAAAGCAGGAAAATGTTATTGACGTTATATAGTTACTGTGCAATGAAATTATAAGTATACCTACCGTCAATCTGTAGGTAAAACATGCAGAGTGAGAGTTCTTATCACACGATCATCATTTTATAATGTTATGAAAGAGATAAGTTATTACATTATGTAGGAAAGAAAATATGGGATTATGTATTTCAATATATTTACTGTAGATAACTAGATATGTCTCAGATTGGTCCAAGAGTTAGAAGTTGCAGTGATATCGGCCCAAGGTTCATATTGAAAGGTCTTGCTAGAAGGCAAGACCTCAAAACTTGTGAAGTAAAACAAGTTCTATCACAGTAATAAATTACTACTTCACACTACTTTAATCCAGGTACTGTATTATGGGTTTCATAATTTATCTATAGTTAAACCACGAGAGGGACTGAATTAATAATGAGTTGGCCTTTAAAGTTTTGTGCGAAGGTATTGTGTATATTGTACCTAACGCCAGAGCCCTATTAATATGTCCTTACATACAGTGGATACTGACACTTTGTAAAACTTACTAAAATACTAAAAATCATAATCCCTCAATCTCATCGCTAGCGACCGCTCTGAGCCGAGGTCCAAGACCCACAGGGGGCGCCCTCTTGCAGAGGTCGTTTAGTTTGTAGTTTTTAAACCATCTATTAAGGCTGGAGCTCTGCTCGCCTTTGTGACCGGTGAAGTAGCGAAAGCTTCGTGGCAAACTATGAAAGTCCGTCCAAAATAAAATTACACTTTGGCGCGGATGATCGGCACACCGCTGGTGCACCTCTAAGCATTACATGTGTCGCGGCCACGCATCACGACCACATTCAGCATTCAGCCAGATACATTCGTTGAATAGTTGGTGCGCGCCCGAACATGGCGTGTGCGCTCCACTGCACACGCACGTCGGTTTCACTGTGACTCCACACTCCGCGCACAACTATGTGATTAATACTACCCTTCACCCTGAGGTGTAGCAAACATCTCGCGTCTCGATACAGCTGAGACGGGTTCAATTCGCCTCCGACAGTTCCACTTTAGAGACATCTTGATGTGCAATGCCTACTGCGTGCTCCAAAGTAGGTAAAACATTGAACAAGGTATAACTTTGCTTTTTATTTGAAACAGTACAATGTTATATAACTCACGCTCCGCGGTTTTACCTGCGTTACTCTACTCCAGTGGGTCGGAGCGTGATGTTTTATTGCATATGCGTTATTCCAGCTTATACATTTCCCGCATGCAAACTTTCATCAAAATCCATTCTGTAGGTAGTATATTATTATGCGGGATAAGGTAGACATTCATCCATACATGCTTACAAACTTTCGCGTTTATAATAATAGCAGGATCAGTGTTGTGATACAACGATATAAAAAAAAATCGTCTTTTTAAGTTGACTTACAAAATAAGTCATAGGTAGGTATACTTAACGTTTTCTCGGGTGGTTTATTTCCCGTGTAAAAGCCATTGCAGAGTGGCCTATTATTTCGTATAGACGATACCTTGACAGTAACCTCTATTAAAACTTACAAGTAGTATTAGGTTTCTCGTATCCCCGTGCGAGGTCGCAGTCCAAATGGCAACAGTTTTGGATTGTCGCAAAGCGTATGCTGATATAAGATAAAGAATTGGTTTGTATCATCGGGTTTACGATGCTGACGCATTAGTCACAATTACTTAATTACACGAACTGTTATAACAATTGCTAAATATAGTGTCCAGTGAATGACCACTCGGGTTGTTTTACTGCTGGCGTTAGTTACACGCACACTAATTGATACAGTACATTCAACAATTTGTACATCTATTTAATCCTTCACAACTCAAACATGATATAATTTTGTGGAATTCAAATTTAATGAAGACTGCTCCCTGTTTATTGTTTGCTTAGCCATATACTAAATGTAAATGTTGAGGGCCGGAAATTGTTTATAGACTTGCCAACACACCAACAAAATATGGAGTGTCAAACATTTAACAACTTTACTTCATTTAAAAACTTTACTGTGCTAGATAGCTCATCTATCGCTTTATGCTATATTTTACGCGAGCAGAACCACGCGCATTATATAACATCAGCCAGTACCAAATATAGAAAAGGTTCGTGAACCTGTAAAAGTAACATTAACGCCAATGTATCTCAATATCAATACAAATGCTTAGTGTTATATCAATCAAGTAAAGGTCTAGGCATAGTCCTGCACTATTAGGGCAGTCGTCGGAACTTTCTTTTAGTATCGCATGACAAGGCCCGTCCGCCCACGGACACCCACGTGCGCGGGGCCGGCAGGGCTGTGCTTTACTGTGTACTCTTAACCTTTTGCACTTCTCACATTTTTCTGTATACCTTGCATCACTGCACATTACTCGGTGCGAATGGATAATCTATACATATACTTGTAAAGCTGAAGAGTTTATTTGTTAGTTTGATTGTTTGTCGTATGTTTCTAAAGTTCCTCCCACTAGTATGGTGGCTGGAAGCAATTTATAAAAACCGCATGTCTTGTAAACTGAACTGTTATGAATGCGCCGTCATTGTTCGTGTGATGTCACTGTTATGCCGCGGCGGTCACACATGTTACACTGAGCGTCTGAGGAAGGGGACCTGAAAAAATAAACAAAGACGAATGATTTTACCCTTCCCCCTCAACTCGTGCTCTCTAAGACATCTCATAATAAAGCGGGTCATAGTAACAACGCTGATATCATTATCAGTCCTTTCCTTTGCTCAGCCATACTCTTTTCTATTAAGTTCCTAATAATAAAAACGATTTGAACATTATCAAAGTAGCCCGTTATCTTATCTAAGCGTGTAGTAAAAAATATCACGTCAACACGGTCTTTGGGAAAATTAATTTGTCTATCCTGGTTGGATGATAGAACTGGCGATGAAGTCTGAAATACTTAATTAATGCGGTTCTCATCTGCTACCTTTTGCCATACCTATATAATAATTAAATAATAGATAATAATTAATAAAGTCACGCCGGACAGGGAATCTTTGTGTAAATTTTAAGATTTCTTACCGGGTCTGGTTGGTTGAGGGACTACCCTCCGTACCTCGGAAAGCACGTTAAGCCGTTGGTCCCGATTGTTATTTAACATCATCTATAATAATCGCAAATCAAGGATAGCAGCGTGTCTTTGTGGGTTACAACATAATACGTGCAAATGATAAAATGGCAAATGGCAAATGCCAAATGCAAATGGCAAATGATAAATACTGAAACTGGTAAAAATAAAATTAGAGATAGATCAATAACGCTAGATATTAACGATAATCTGGTTTCAGATAAGCATACGGTTGCCAATTTCCTCGCTAATTTTTTTACTGACATTCCTATAGATACTACCAAGTATCTTTCATCATCACCGAAGGATGCTGAAAATCTTCTTAAAACAAATATTAGTTTAAAAATTTCCAAATTCAGTTATCAACAAGTTAATGATATAGACATCATAAAGGCGTTTCGGACAATTAAAATGAAGGGTACTGAAGACTTATGGGGACTCTCAGTAAAAGTTATAGACACAGTTATACAAAATATTGCTCCAATTCTAGCGGCTATCTTCAATAAGTCTTTAACTGATGGAGTTTTTCCTGACCTTATGAAATTAAGTAAAATTGTTCCTATATTTAAATCGGGTAGCTCTAATAACGCGACTAATTATAGACCTATTTCTATACTACCAACTTTGAGCAAAATCTTTGAAAAAATTATGCTCGGCCAAATGTTGACTCATTTTAATACAAATGGGATATTGCACGACAAGCAGTTCGGATTCACAAAGGGTCGTTCAACTCAAGATGCGGGATGCGTTTTGATTAAGTCCATATTGGAGGCTTGGGAGGGATCGCAGGATGCCCTAGGAGTCTTCTGTGACCTCTCCAAGGCATTCGATTGTGTAGATCATGAAACGCTTTTGCTAAAGTTAAAATATTATGGTATTAGTGATAAATCACTTGAACTTGTAGTATCCTATTTATCAGATAGGAAACAGATAGTATCTATAGACGGCGTGAATTCTGAGGGACATGTTGTTAAAATGGGGGTGCCCCAGGGATCAATCTTAGGTCCTTTCCTGTTTCTTGTTTATATAAATGATCTCCCATACCTAATTAATGAACTATCAGACATTGTTCTGTTTGCCGATGATACTTCATTGATTTTTAAAGTTAAAAGAAAAGTTACCGATTCAAGTGACCATAATAGAACACTCGGTTTAATTGCAAACTGGTTTTCCGCAAATAATCTTTTACTAAATGCAGGAAAAACCAAATGTGTTAAATTTGTACTACCTAATGTTATCAATTCTACGCCTGAAGTTTCATTAAATGGAGAAACATTAGATTTAGTCACGTCCACCGTATTTTTAGGAATAACCTTAGATTTTAAACTACAATGGGGCCCTCATATTGAAAAACTCGCTGGTAGATTAAGTTCAGCTTCGTATGCTGTGTGGAAAATTAGACAGTTGTCCGATGAAGCCACGGCTAAGCTAGTGTATTTCGCGTACTTTCATAGCATTATGTCATATGGAATTCTGCTGTGGGGGTCAGCCGCCGATGTAAATACTATATTCGTATTACAAAAACGAGCGGTCAGGGCCATATATGGATTAGGTAGTCGCGACTCCCTACGTAACCTTTTTAAAAATATAAATATACTTACCGTGCCCTCTGAATATATTTACCAAAATATAATTTTTATTAGAAAAAATATTGATAAATATAGTAAAAAAAGTGACATTCATAATATTAACACAAGAAATAAGCACAAACTTGCTGTTCCAGGATTTAGAGTTAGCAAAACTAATAAAACATTTATGGGAAATGGTATTAGGTTCTATAATAAACTCCCTAGTTATATCACGGACTTGCCTGATACTAGATTTAAAACACATGTTAAAACTGTTCTCATATCGAAAGGTTACTATAGTATTCAGGATTATATTGAAGATAAAGACGTTTGGCTATCGGTACCATCTTGCACCTACCTCCCTGAGGACCATACAGCCAAGTACAGTAGTTGTAATTAGAACTGTATCTTATTCTGTGAACTGTCTGTAATTGATTTCATGGTGTACTTTAATTATAAATACCGCTAGTTCTGTCTCAATATCATTCAATCTTATTGAGTAACACTAAAATAAATTATAACAAGACAACCGTTTGGGCAATAAATGTGTATGCCTACTAAAAATAAATGATAATAATTGGACCAAAACCCCGCGTATTTGTCCATTTGAGTATGTTTCGCCGGACCGTCTCATGTGGGCCGTGTTGAAACCGGTAGTAAAGTAACCCACTGAGTTTGTTTCGCCGGATCTTCTCAGTTGGGGCGCATTGGATCCGGTGGTAGCATTAAAGCGCGTCCGTCGTTATATGCTCATGGTCCACTCAAATAATGACAATTGTTTTCACATAATATAG
The DNA here is from genome assembly GCA_947037095.2 of Nycteola revayana. NCBI lineage: Eukaryota > Metazoa > Arthropoda > Insecta > Lepidoptera > Nolidae > Nycteola > Nycteola revayana. The sequence goes on along the minus strand of OX344859.2, from coordinate 13,478,820 downwards.
ACAGAACAAGCATTTTGCGTCGCTAAGAACAATATAAATAAATAAATTATAATAATAACATATAAATATATATGAATATATAAAAATAATTAATTTTATAGATATAAATAAATAACAAATATAATGAATAATTTTTTCTAATTAATGTTTGACTATTTACAAGTGCCTGTAATTGGTTTACGTAAATAAAAATGATTTTTATTTTATTTTATACTACGATCATCAATCCGCCTGCCAAGCGCGGGTACCGAGTAGTATAGTAGTAGTATTTGCCATAGACACCAATGGCAAATACTACTACTATTCTACTCGGGAGGAGGCCCATGTTCAGCAGTGGACGTTATATGGGTTGATAATGATGATGAGATGAATGAATAAAGTTAGTACTAAGACTATAATATTACATATTGCAAACAAGTCTAAAACTTAATCTTTGATTGTAATGTCTGCATGAAAAACGAAAGCCGAATGAAAATAAATCCGTATCTGATTACAAACGAATGATAAGCGGTCATTGAACTGTATTTAGGGAGCGAAGCCGAAGGCATGTGTCGTGGCCCTCGCCGTACTTACCGTAGTACTACCGCACGTAGGCGATTGACAAACATGTCGTGTAGGAGTTGAGCATACCTACTGATTGTTTATTAGTTTGTGCGATGTTCTCGGCTGCACTCGTTCTATATGAATAATTTAAATAAATCTGCAAGCATGGCTTTTCAAGGTAACTAAGCTACGCAGCTATTTACGTATATTTCATACTAGCTTTCCGCGCGCGGTTTCACCCGCGTATTTCCCGTTCCCGTAGAAACTTTATATTAAAATATAGCTAATAACCTTCCTCGGTAAATGGGCTATCTAACATTGAAAGAATTTTTCAAATCGGACCAGTAGTTGCTGGTATTAGCGCGTTCAAGCAAACAAACTCTTCAGCTTTATCTATTATGGCAAATAACTCATTAGGTACCAATTCTTTGCGTTTTTATACTCTTGATAATTTTTCAACGAAATGTCCGATTGGAATAAAACAAAAAGTATTTTACTTCTATATAAATACCCTTGATAACATAATGCTTAATTTGAATAAGGATTAATATTACGATATTATACATTTAACGTAGTTTCTTTCTTCAGATGATTTAATATTTTTTTATGAACATAAAAGCGGTTATTGTGACTAAACTATGATAGTTAGATATATGCTCTCGCGGACTTTTTTGTAGATCTTAATAAGACCTACAAACCCGTAGTACATCATTTTGTTCTAATATCAATAGTTTTTGCAGCGCACGCATAAATAGGTTATATCAATCAAGTTACCCAAGGTTACAAAATCGCAATTTTCTTACGGATCCCTAATTTTTTTGAAAATAAAATATAGCCTATAACCTTCCTCGATAAATGGACTATCCAACACTGAAAGAATTTGTGAAATCGGACCAGTAGTTCCTGAGATTAGCGCGTTAAAACAAACAAACAAACAAACTCTGCAGCTTTATAATATTAGTATAGATAATATATTAATTTATGAGTGTATGACATGACGGCCATTGTGGGGTCAGTTTTAAACACCAAATTGATAGGCGTAGTTTCAATGGTGCAGTTATGATATTTCGCGACTGACAATCGTCTTAGCAACTAGAGAGAGTGTACTCTTCGAATTTATGCGATTAAGTCCAGGTATTTTAGACAAGGTGTTATGAACTCTGTGTGTTGCCGAATTAATGAGGTGTGTAAATAATGCTCGAAACATTCCTGTCTGGTGCTGCTGAGGTTAGTAGTTAGTAGGCACCAGCTATTTAGAAGCATCGGGCAGGGCGCGCGGCGCGCAGCGCCAACCATCGCACGAGTCGAATTAGCATGTAGCAAGGAACGGCCTTCACCACGCACTCACGATATAACATAGGTATAATGAGGTATCTATTACAGTACTGTGCAACGAATCACATATTTATTGACATCGGTGATTGATAGCAATGTTTTCTGTTTGTTATGTCGAGGATACTAATTAAACCGTTAATTGATGGGGCATCACCTTGCGCCCCGGTGCGATAGGCTCAATTCATTGGTAATGTTTCTAAATCGCGCTCAATAATATTACGATTAAAGTTGCGTTTGTAGCATTGTATGTATCCAGTAACATTTGAGATAAGTTGTCTGTGGGCTACTGGCGTGGCCATCCGTTGTCCGTAGACGACAGACAAACTGTTCAGACTCCATAGACATGTGAACGCGCAGCGATGATTTTTTTTTAATGAGAACGTGCTTCTAAAATAATATAATTATTTTTGGTTTGGAAAAATAAATTTGAAATATATTTCTTTACTTACGTAATCATCACTACCTACGTGACTTTCCAAGTGCGGATGATTCGTCACTAAACCATGTAAAAAGGGCGACGTTTCATCCATGGATGAAATCTTTCGCGGATCAGATGTCACCTAAATCCTCTTATTTCCTGCTAAAGGGATCGCATATATTTTGAAAGCACCTTATATATTAAAACTATGTCTGTATTGCCCTTTGGTTAATCTAGTCTACTTGCTTAAAATTATAGCCGTTCCTGGGTTTGTTTGAGAATTTCTGTGTTATCTGTAACTTTCTACATTCTATTGTTAAAGCAGACTTATGCTGCTTACTGTTCGGTACAATATAGGTAATGATAAAATTTACTAAACGATGTAACTTATCAAGATTAGCAAGATTGCGAAATAATTTAAGAATGATGATAAAAAGTGTCCCTGACCTTGACTCCTTTGTCGGTGCGGATGTTTTCGACGTGGCTACTCATTAACTTGACTCGCTGTTCAGTTTTGCATTAACGTGACGTCAACAAGTGAGCAAAGTTGCAATGTTAAACGTCATCACATGACATGTTGACATAGACACTCAACTAGAAATATAAGAGTAAATACGTTCAAGTTACTATTACGAGAGTACTGACATAGCTCCGTAGCGTAGCGGTAATTGGCTCGCTTTAAATCTCGGAGGATGTGGGTTCGATTCCCACACCGGACAAGAAATCTTTGTGTAAAATTCTTAGATTTCTTTCCGGGTCTGGTTGGTTGAGGGACTACCCTCCGTGCCTCGGAAAGCACGTTAAGCCGTTGGTCCCGATTGTTATAACATCATCTATAATAATCGTATATCAAGGAACGGGCAGCAGCGTTACATTGTGTGTTACAACATAATACTGCGGTCACCAACCCGCCTGCCAAGCGTGGTGACTATGGCAATGCCCTCCCTCGGGAGGAGGCCCATGTTCAGCAGTGGACGTTATACGGGCTGATGATGATGACATAGCTACTGAGACACTATTAATAGTGTTAAATTTATAATTGAAATTGAAAACTTCAATTAAATAACGTCGTTGAATTTTTTGTCCTATAAAGGCGAAAAACCCTTTAACGTTTAACCAGTGCTCGTGCGCATAAATAATAACATATTTAGTGCATATCAGGAGAAGACTATGCAATTTCAGCCATCACGTCAATAAATGATCGCAGGGACAGATATCTACAAAAAGGTTGTCTTAAGAAGGTGACCTGAGAGACGTGTAAAGGAGGTCATGTCAGTTTACGTAGGTACAAAACCTGCGTAAACTGACATGACCTCCTTTACACCTCTCTTAGGTCACATGTTTATTTCACTCTTTGTCTTTTTGTAGATATCACTTTTTTACGAAATGGTTGAAATTGCATAGTCTTCTCCTGATATGCACGAACTATATAGACATGGTCATCAGCTAAACGATGAACCGATTGATCCTATACGTTGCAAATCTCCAAATATTGTTGCTGACAGCTGGTATTGCGCAACGGCAAGTTCAATACATTATTTATGCGCACAGACAAAGCGACAATAAATAACGATCGCTGAAGCCTAACGGAGTGCATCCGTAAGTTATATCAGTTCTCAATCCGCTCTCAGGATGAACATACCTTATCTGTGATTCCCGAGAAATTGTGTTAACTACATATGATTTGAAGACGTGACTGTAGATTTTTTTATTATTATTAAGTATACCGATTTGCGTCAAATTTTACTCAGTGGTTACTTCTTTATCCTTCAGTAGTAGTATTTATGAACGCAAAAAGTTTGTTCTGTGCGCTCTGTACCTGCGTGAATCTTCAGCGCCTGGTGTTCGGGCTCCTCATGATCACGCTACTGAAAGCTTGGGAGGTGTTCCTAAAACTCCGCGACGAATGTCAAAGCCGTGCGTTATAGTCTCATTCTCACATAACATTATTAAATGTCATCGAAAATTAATTCTTCCAGTAGCCGTAGATTGTTCACTCAGGCCTTGCATTCTATATACTCATTTAACAGTAAGTGGAACATGTTGACAAGACACCTTGTCATAGTGTTCTTCAGACAAGTCCATGTGGAATCGTCATAATATTATGAGAGAGGCTAAGAGAAACGATAGTCACTTTTAAATATTATTTAATTTTCATTTGAATATAATATAAAATTACTATCTCTTCTTTTTCTCTATCTATATATATAAAAGAAAGTCGTGTTTGTTACAACACTTATAACTCGAGAACGGCTGGACAGATTGCCATGGTTTTTGATTTGTTGGATTTGTTTCCGTCCCGAATAGCAGAATACATTTTAAAAACAAAAGAAAGTCGTGTTAGTTACACTATTTATAACTCAAGAACGGCTGAACCGATTTGGCTGAAAATTGGTAGGGAGGTAGCTAAGAACTGGGAGAAGGACATAGGATACTTTTGGGTAGGGGTAGGGTAGGGTAGGGTAGGGTAGGGGTAGGGTAGGGTAGGGGTAGGGTAGGGTAGGGGTAGGGTAGGGTAGGGTAGGGTAGGGTAGGGGTAGGGTAGGGGTAGGGTAGGGGTAGGGTAGGGGTAGGGTAGGGGTAGGGTAGGGTAGGGGTAGGGTAGGGGTAGGGTAGGGGTAGGGTAGGGGTAGGGTAGGGTAGGGAAGGGGTAGGGTAGGAGTAGGGTAGGGGTAGGGCAGGGGTAGGGCAGGGGTAGGGTATAAAAGTCCACCCGTGCGAAGCCGGGGCGGGCCGCTAGTATACTTATAAAAGAAAGTCGTTTTAGTTACACTATTTATAACTCAAGAACGGCTGAACCGATTTGGCTGAAAATTGGTAGGGAGGTAGCTAAGAACTGGGAGAAGGACATAGGATTTTAGGGTAGGTAGTAGAACGTTTAGGGTAGGTAGTAGAACGTTTAGGGTAGGTAGTAGAAAGAAGTAGTAAGTTTTCTAGATTTCAATATCACCGGGAAAGAGTTTAAGCAATTGGAAATGACCGAAAAAAGCCAGAACCACAACATGAACGGTGTACTAAGTCTTGTATATCGTTACTCTTTTCAAAATAAAATTCTGAACCCACCTATAAATATTTGACAATGGTGACAGATCAACTTTCGTCTAGAAATGTACTTCTTCTGATTTTAAAATACTATCGACTATCTGTCACTTTTTGGTTGCTCAATCAATCTATGACGGAACAAAACTGTAACGTTTGACAGTTATAATAATTTGTATGGGAAAATATATTATCATTTTTACTATTTCCATCTAAATTTTTCCACATTTTCTCACCGTTTAAACCTTCCCTGGACCACGGCAAACATTTCAAAACCAAAATCAGCTAAATTGGCCCAGCCGTTCTCGAGTTTTAGCGAGACTAACGTAACGTAACGAACGTAAGTTCCCACGGGAGTTACGCGGGTGAAACCGCGGGAAGCTAGTATATTATAAATGAAGAATACAAATTTATAAGGTAGAAGATATCTCGGGGTAGCTTGACGAGGGTAATTGTTTTCTTTTTTTTTACTGCACGCAACGTGTTCCTTAAACATTGTCGATTTTAGAATATATACTTTTCAAATTAAAATTAAAATTGTACGGGTACGGTACGGTTAGTTCTCAATCGCGTAGCTCCCGTTCCTGTGGGAGTATCATAATTAAATATAGTCTATGTCATCCGGAGATATGTGTGGTTTTCCAACGGTGGAAGATTTTTAAAATCAGTGTACATTATGTATAAATTATATGATACTAGTTGAGTAACAGCTACTAGATAATTGTTTTGTTGTTTCAGATGAACGCGAAGATGTTCAGAAGAAAACCTTCGCCAAGTGGATCAACTCGCAGCTTGTCAAGGTACGTCCTGCTTTGTACTTGTAGTAGTAGCCAGGTATTGAGCGTATCTTAGGTATCACACGTAGTGTATAAAATATTTAGGCTTGGCTTTTATGTCGAGGTTGACATTGCTCTAGATTTGATTTGGTGTACTCTTAACACAATCCCTCCGATGCCCTCCTAGACCCGAAGTCTGAGAGGCCCGCGAACTGTTATATAAGGTGATAGTTGCACAAAACTTCCCCTCCAAAGTCATTACTAAAAAAAAGATCTCTTAACACACCGGGTTTCGACTAGATTATTAATAAATTATAGTGCAGTTAACTAATACGTAATGTGTTCATTATAACTGAATGATCAGTGAGTGTACCTACCCTTGGTGAACACTGTATGAAACCCATAACATACTCAAATCATATGAGGCCCATTAGAAACAATCTATACGTTCATTAGAGGCAATGGCTTCCAATGTCCTTGTTTCTCTTGTATCACTACAATCAATTTACATGTTTACCGACGCCGGCTGACTCATCCACTTAGCGGGATCTGTATTTTCGAAATGGTCCATGAAGGCGTCATTTTTGGAAATGTTTAGAAATTATAACTTTATTGCCTGTTTAATATAAAAATTGACTTATCTGTGTATCATATCATCAGTATTCCCTTGAAAATTGCGAAGTGATACAAATAGGGGTCATCGAAGCGAAAAGCACACTAACTTGTGCGAATTAACATGACACATGGCCCCGCTCTCGTCTTGCATGACATGCATGTAATTCGGAGTAATTAGTTAGTTGTTATAAGATTCTTTTTACGTTTGCACTTTTTAATTTTCAAATTGCGGTTGATAATTTAACTTTTGCAATATTTAAGTAAATAACCTATATACTTATATTTTGTTATTCTGGTCGTAGACAAAAAATATCAAAATTTATAACGTTTTGCACTCAGTACTAGTAGTATTTGTTGTATATTGAACTTCCGTAGTAAAATGTGAGGTTGTCATCGGTCACTCGTGTAATGATATCGAGCAGCTTCGGCAGCGGTTCACGCAGCCTGCCACTGAGCCGTGTCAGTGACCACGCACTCATCGTGGTTCATCAGTAATTAAGGCCAATTCTCGAGAGCCGCCAGACGCCGCACTCCACTAAAACTATGACTGTTAATGTACATTGACGAGTTACTCGTTACACCACCTAGCTAAATGTTGGTTAATGTTCAAATTTATATCAGAAATATTCTGGTAAATTTATAGGCAATAGCTTATAAACCATATATATATATTCAGCAACCGTTTCTTTTGTTTCATCGGCGGCTATGTCTATAATAAAATAAATAAAATCAAAAATATATTCCTTTTAACAAAAGTAAATTGCAGAAACCGTCTGACCGAATGGCTGTTGACTTTTAATTATGAAAACACCGAAAACATTATTAAAGTCCCCGAATAACAGGAATCCTTACCGGACCACACATGCACACAAACTGTCTGTCACACACACTCACGTAAGAGTTGGGATGGAGGCCTGGTGACCTGAATAGTTTAGGCACCTGTCTCCCACAATAACTAATTATACGTAATTGTAATTGTAAACGCTATATTGTATTATTATTATATGTCAACACGGTTCACTTTTGTTTTTTTTTTGTTTCGGACGGACCTATGTATGTAATTAGCCCTGAGGCTTTTGCTACTTCACCGGGCATAAAGGCGAGCAGAGCTCCAGCCTAGATAAATGGTTTAAACACTACAAACTAAGCAACCTGCGCAAGAGGGCGTCCCCTGCGGGACTTGGACCTCGGCTCAGGGCGGTCGCTGACGGGGAGATTAAGGGATTATGGCTTTTAGTTTCTTTAGGGGAGTTTTGTGCAACTGTCGCTCTACTTTACAGTTCGTGGGCCTCTCGGACTTCGGGTCTACGAGGGCATCGTAAGGTTCTTAGCAAACTAAGAGTCGGGAGGGCGAGGGAGGACGCGTCGCGTTCGCGGGCGCACTCTTCTCCGGCGGGTCGGATAGAGTGAACACGGTTCACTAGTGCGTGAAAGATGTATCACTAACTAATACACATCACCTAGTCTATACTAATATTATAAAGCTGCAGAGTTTGTTTGTTTGAACGCGCTAATCTCAGGAACTACTGGTCCGATTTCAAAAACTATTGACAATATAACAAAATTATGTACTACGGGTTTGTAGGTCTTATTAAGATCTACAAAAAAGTCCGCGAGAGCATATATCTAACTATTATAGTTGAGGAACAACAGACGCTTACAAGTTCAAAAAAAAAAAATAATCATCTGAAGAAAGAAACTACGTTAAATGTATATCGTTATATTAATCCTTATCCAAATTAAGCATTAAGTTATCAAGGGTATTTATGTAGAAGTAAATACTTTTTGTTTTATTCCAATCGGACGTTTCGTTGAGAAATTATCACGAGTATAAAAACGCAAGGAATTGGTACCCAATAATGAGTTATTTGCCATAATAGATAAAGCTGAAGAGTTTGTTTGTTGGAACGCGCTAATCTCAGCAACTACTGGTCCGATTTGAAAAACTCTTTCAATGTTAGATAGCCCATTTATCGAAGAAGGTTATAAGCTATATTTTACTATAAAGTTTCTACGGGAACGGGTGTTATGCGGGTGAAACCGCGCGCGGAAAGCTAGTAATATAATAAACTTTTAAGAGTATACCGTTTCGCATGTATTACTTAGTTATTACCTATGGATATTCCAATATTCATGTATATTTTAACGAGAGAAAATTCATTCACTCACTTACACATCACAAAATCTCAGAACAAGTGCTAGGAGTTTCGAATTTTGCATAGGGTTTACAAAATTCAACCCCTAAGCTGGTGAAAAGGGGAGGCAAAGTTTAGTATTAGTGTCTGTTTATTACGGCTAATCTCAGTAGCTGGCGGGTTCCTCGCAGGACCGATTTTGACGGGCCTTCGCTGGAAATTTTAAATATAGTTTAAAATTTTAAACTTTTTCTTTATCTGACTGTTTGTTTGTAATACCGATTAAGACGGAATTTTAGATGGCTTATACAATCCTTATTTTACGCGGATGAAGTCGCGTGTAGAAGCTTGTTTTTATATAATTTTTATTTTTGCATTTCATTTAAATAATATTGTGATAGCGTGTGTGTGGGTAATTGGCATCACCCAACAGTTTGCAGCGGGTGCGATATCGACCTTGTTTATGTGTAAGAAGTGGTGAATTTAGTAAACCTTGATATGTGCAGAGGCGTGTCACATTACCTTTCTACTGCGTGTCAGGTGTCGCCGACACTCGCGGGTCTCGCGTGCGGCGCGTGCTACTGCTGCGCTGTAATCCATCTCGGAACATGATATGTCGCACATTCTCCGCTCTCCGCTCTTTTACTTTACAGGAGCAATGACGAGATTCGCTGTGACGTTAATGTACTTACAGTCTTTATATGTCAAGACAAATTCCACCAAAAACATTCTGTAAAAAACTATCCGAGTCTCGATGGAGCTGCTTGTTTATCTCTTAAAATCTAGAGGATGGTACGGCAGTGTTTGCTTCGCGCTCGACTTGGCGGGGGCACTGCCGTGTACCTTAACAGGGATGACAATAGATTGAAAATTTGCGCTATCTTATACGGCTTAGCTGCTATGTCTTCTCTTTACATAAATTGGTCTCTTCCCGGTATGCACGTTGAATTTTGCGTTTCCTAAATCTTTGAAAACATCTTAGTCCTCTAGAGTTATAAAAATAATTATCTTATCTTATATATTTTTTTCAACGGTGTCTTAACCAGTAGCTTAGTGGTAACGGTAGTTGCTTCCGAGACCTGGTGTACTGTGTTCGATTCCTATCCGGGACAATTATTTGTGTGCACCACAATTCGTTGTTCTGAGACTGGGTGTGCTTTGTGTCCACAAATTGTGTTTGTGAAGTCGCCCGAAACACAGGGATTGATTATTACAGTGCCGGAGTTGTCATTAAAAAAGAAACATTGCTACATGATTCATGTTCTTTCTCGTATGTTTACAGAATGACAAACCGCTAGTGGAAGACCTTTTTCTCGACTTGAGGGACGGAGAGGTTCTTTTGTCCCTGTTGGAGATCCTCACCGCGCAGCAATACGTAAGTGTACCAACCGTCACGCACAACACCCCGTGCGCTGGTCAACGTGTGAGCATCGTTGTACTGACGGACTTGTTTCAGAAACGCGAACGCGGGCGCATGCGCGTGCACCACATCAACAACGTCAACACAGCGCTGCAGGTGCTGGACACCAACGGAGTGAAGCTCGTCAACATCAGCAGCAATGACATCGTCGATGGGAACCCCAAACTTACACTCGGTACGTTACTCTGACTAACTTTTTCACTCGATCTGTCTGCATCTAACATAGTAACGAGCACTGCTGTATTGTCGCAGGATTGGTGTGGAGCATCATCCTGCACTGGCAGGTGCATTACCACCTCAAGGAGCTGATGTCGGACCTTCAGCAGACTAACTTGGAGAAGACCTTGCTGGCGTGGTGCCGCACGCACACACAAGTAAATTCACACACTCGTTAATATATCACTATGTACCTCCAACAGAGCTCTAACTGACGTTCCAATACATAATAATATATTCGTTTGAGCCAGTAGAATATATGAAATAACCGCTGCTCATAAGTGGAGCAGTAATATAAGCTCATTAATATTGAACGAGAATAATAGAAACAATTAGCTCACCCGCTAATAGCTTCATTGATTGTTGATAAAAGTGATGTGATGCGGTGTAATGTAATGACTTGTTTACTTATTGATTTCTTTTGATTGATGTGTTCTGCATGATCGGTTACAAGTTGCTTGAGAATGCTATCGATGCGAGGTAATACTTTTGTACGCTTCATTTTGAGATAAATAAACACAATTTGTTGGTCCTATCTCATCCTCGTAGCACTCAACATGATACTCAGTAATAAAGGCATGTGACTGTAAGTAACGTATTCGCTTAGAACTACGTGGGGGTGAACGTGAAGAACTTCACGTCGTCGTGGTCGGACGGGCTGGCGTTCAACGCGCTGCTGCACCGCTGGCGCCCTCAGCTGTTCGACTACGCCGAACTGTTAGCGCGAGCGCCGCCCGCCCGCCTCGACCACGCCTTCGCGCTCGCGCACCAGCACCTCAGCATCGACCGACTGCTCGACCCCGAAGGTTATTTCATTCACCTATTACTCGCTTTATAGCTGAAATATTCTTACTGAATTTTAAAACAGTTTTAATACCCAATCGATTCGAACTGATTTATTTGATTTGAATTTATCATATCGTATGTACCTATCAAAGTTGCATGTCCAATGTCGAATCGTCGTAGCCGTTCTCGCGAAGTTGACACTCGATCGTCGGTTGCAGATGTGAACACGCCGAACCCGGACAAGAAGTCGATAATGATGTACGTGATGTGCCTCTTCCAATCCCTGCCGCACTCCAGCGAGGACGTGGCGGACCTGGACAGCGTGCAGTCGGAGCCCACGACGCCCGTGGCGCAGCAGGCGCCCGAGGTGGGTATCCTGCAGTGTGTGTGGGGGGTGGGGGAGATGGGTAGGGTGTGACGAGTAGTGACGCGTGCGCGTGTGCAGGTGTGCGCGAGCCGGCCGCTGTCGGCGCTGTCGGCCCACACGACGGGGTCGGTGGAGCTGGGCGGCTACTACGCCGCGTTCGAGGACGTGCTGGCGTGGCTGCTGGAGGCCGAGGAGCGCCTCGCCGACGCCAAGGAGCCGGAGACCGACGACCTGGCGCAGCTGAAGGAACACTTCCACTCGCACGAGGTAACGGCCGGGAGGCCCGGCGTAGTCATTGAACGTGTTACGATAGCTATACTCGTGTAATGCACGTGTCGTGTGCAGCGCTTCCTGCTGGAGCTGTCGGGCGCGATGGGGCGCGTGGGCAGCGTGCTGGAGCTGGGCGCGCGGCTCGTGCTGGAGGCGGGGCTGGAGCGCGACGAGCGCGACGAGGTGCGGCTGCAGCTGCGCCTGCTCAACCAGCGCTGGGAGGCGCTGCGCCGGAGCGCTCTGGACACGCAGGCCTCTACGCACCAGCGCCTCATGCGCGCGCAGCGCCAGCGCCTGCACGCCTTCCGGTACGTGGCCGTGTCACCAATGTAGCGCGTTATACAATATCTGTCATGAATGTTTTTTTCTAGTTATTTATTGGCTGATTACAAGTGTGGCTAGTCGGTTTTCCGAGTGCCAATTTAGAAAATTTTTACAAATAGTTTTTTTTAATTAAGTATTTTTTTAGTTTCTTGCACCATTCAAATCGAAAAAAAACAGTTCTTAATAATATTTAACGATATTCAAGTCCATATTTATGAGAAGAAATAACCAACCGTCTATGACATTCGTGGGTTAAGTTCCCACGCCAGACAATAAGTCTTCGTGTAAATATTAAGATTCTTTCCGAGTCCACTCGGTTGAGTATCAATCGTACTCGAGGGAACCACTAGCGTTAGTCTCGTGCGCAGGCAGTGGCTGACGGGGACAGAGGACCGCATGTCGCGGCTGGGCGCTGCGTGCGGCGGCGGGCGCGCGGCTCTGGCGGCGCAGCTGGCGGGCGTAAGCGCGCTGCGCGCCGAGCTGCGCCGCCAGCAGCCCGCCGTGGACGCGCTGGCCGACACCGTGGTGGTGGTGGACGACGACGCGCCCGACGACGCGCTGGCCGCCGTGGAGGACGAGCTGGCCGCGCTGGCCGAGCGCTGGGCGCACGCGTGCCACTGGACGCAGGCGCAGCTGCAGCGCCTGCAGCGCCTGGACGCGCGCTGGGCCGCGCTGGCCGAGCGCCACGCCGCCGCGCACGCCGCCGCGCTGGGCGCTGAGCGGGACCTCAAGCGCATGGAGGCGCACCCCGCCGCCGACGTGGGCGCCGTGCTGCAGCGCGTGCGGGACCTGCAGGTGAGCCGAGCGCTCCCGCGCCCGACCGGCGTCCGAGGCGTTCCGAGCGAACCGTGCTCTTTGTCGTAGGCGCTGAAGCGGCAGCTGGACGACGGGCGCAAGGAAGTGAACGAGCAGCTGGAGGAGCTGAGCGAGCTGGAGGCGGAGTGCGGGCCGGAGCCCGCGCAGCACGAGCGCTCCGAGGCGCTGCATGACCGGCTCGACGCGCTGCTGCTCATCCTCCATGTGCAGGCGCAGCGGGTGAGTGGCCCCGCCGTCGGCATCGCGGTCGCGGCTCGGGCACATATATATATATTTATCTCCTATTCTTATGTTTTACAGATAAAAGATTTAGGATTCGACATCGAGTTAGACGAAACCGAGACGAGCACGGCGATCCCCATGGACGCGACCGACGTCACCGAGCGACGCACGGTGACGCACGAGACGAACGTGACGCAGGAGACGACGGTGACGCACGAGAAGACGGCGACGCACAGCGGCTCCAAGAAGCCGCGGCTGTCGGAACAGAGCGGAGACTTCCAGCTCGGGTACAAGACCTTCGAGAACTGGGCGCAGGGGGCGGAGCGGACCCTCGACGACGTAAGCGGCGCTCAAATGATTCATATCGTTTCTCGCTATCGAATGTAAATGCACGTCGGTCAACGACGTGGCCTTCCATGAGGGATCTTCATCACTCATAGTGTGTGTCGCTTGCAGTGCGAGGTGGCGCTGGCGGGCGAGGGCGCGGAGGGCGAGGCGGGCGGGGCGGGCGAGGGGCGCGGGCGCATGCGCGCGGAACTGGCGCGCGTGCGCGGGGAGCTGGACGCGCAGCGCGCAGACTTCGCCAACGTGGAGGAGATACAGCGGCGCCTCGCCAACGAGCACGGCCTGGAAGGTACGTGTCGCCCCTCGGAGTCAAACCTCTTGTGTAACGTTCTATTCACAGATCCCTAAGAATATGCATGTACTTGACATTATTTCATGTGTAGGAATGATTCTTGTAGCGATATGTTTTGATTGAGATTAATAAACAAATGATTTGTTCAATGCAGACTTTCATTTCGTCGCGGTCTAACAGAGGTACTGAATTAAAAATGTATTTTTGTAAAAATATATTATGTCCGCTTCCAGAGGAAGCGGCCCGTCACGCTGAAAGCATATCCCAGCTGAAGTCCCGCTGGGAAAGCATCGGCCGGCGCGCGCTCGCGCTGCACGACACGCTGGACGTGCTGCAGGACCTGGACGACTTCTACCAGACCCTGGGAGCGATCCGGACGGAGATACAGGACGTGCACGCCTGGAAGGAGAAGGTCAGGGTTTTGTACACGCATGTATCCCCGGACACGATCGGGGCATTTCAATGTAACTTTAATGAGTAGATATAACGTAGTTATTGAAGTCGCTCGTCGTGCACGACGTATATTACGGTGAAGCAAAGCAAAGCAAAGCATGTGGTCCATACGTGATGTCAAATTATTTTGCGTACCGATTTCATTCCTGTTCGGTGATAGTTAGACGAGCATCGCGCATTCTAAATGACGTGAACGAGTGTGTGTGTGTGTGCCAGATGTCTGCGGAGAAACCTTCGAACAACCAGCTGATCCACCTGCGCAACAAGCTGCGCGGCGTGAAGCAGCTGGACATGAGGCTCAAGGAGCTGAGCGCGCAGTCCATCGTGCTGCTGACGCGGCCGCTGCCTGATAGTCGCCGCTCGCGGCTGCAGCGCGACGTGGAGCAGCTGCTGCAGCAGCACCGCGCGCTGCTCGCTCTGCTCTCCGGCAGAGAGAGCGAGCTCAAGCGCGCGCTTGGCAAGCGCGCCGAGGACCAGCAGCACGCCGACCAGCAGTTCCGCGCGCTGCAGGACAGCATACAGGTACCTACACCCTCACAGCTGTTTGTTTCCTTCAATCACAGGTACTACTGATCCGATTTGAAAAAAATTTCAGTGTTAGATAGCCTATTTATCGAGGAACGCTATAGGCAAATTTTAATTTATTTCGATTGCCTTATGTTCTCAGGCGATGGAGTCGGAAATAATTTCCGAGCACGCGATGATCTCGACCGCGGAGGCGATGCAATCCAAGTTACAGTCGCTGACACGTTTGCGACGCGAGTGGGAGGCGCTGCAGGAGACGTACGACCAAGTGGTGCAACAACGACGACAGCAATACGACAAGGGCTCCGTCCAGGAGCTCAGCTTCAAGTGCAGCCTCGAGAACCTGGTCACCAAGTTCCACGACACCAAGACCATCCTCGACCAGAAGATCGACAAGCTGCAGAACGGTGAGCGCCCCACGAGTCGCTCCTAAAGAAAGATATGACATCAACGCTAAATACGTTTGAGTTCATATCGACTATCAAGATGACATTATTTGACAATGTTATAACGTCGTCTCCTCAGGGCTGAAGTTGGTGTCCCTGCTGCACGAGGAGAGCGCGAGCGTGAGTCGCTGGCTGGACGAGCTGGACGCGTTCATGAGCGAGCACGAGCACGTGCCACTCGGCGAGATCGAGCAGCTCGACGAACTGCTGTTCGCCAGCAACGTGAGTCCTCACTAGGTTTTTTTTTGAGATTCCAGGGGGTATTCGAAAGTAATTTATTTATTGAAATTAGAACACTACACCGTCCCGAGCGCGGCCGATTTGTGAAGTTCAGCGGTTTTAGGCGCACAATAACTTGATAATATTCGTTTTGCAGAAATTCAACGACGACAAAGAAACGTTCTCGTCGAAACTGGTGACCGTCGACAACACTACGGACGCCATCTCGGAGGACTGCGACGAAGCGTTCGGCAAAACCGTCCGCGCCGACGCGCGCGCGCTGCGACAGAGATACGACGACACGGCGCCGCGTGCGCACGCGCACAACGAGGCGCTGCGCCGCGCGCGCGAGCGCACCGAGGCCGTGTTCCACAAGGTAGGGCTCCGAGTCTGAGTCTCTCGGCCGATCGGAAGACGTTCGTATGATCGAAGCGGACGTCAAGTCGGAAACTCCCTGTCCATTTCATTGTCCGGCCTTTCTACAGGCGCGTCGACGCGAGCGAATGTGCAGGGAGAGACGGCGAGACGTACGGATTCTTCTTTTGCTTCGGAAGCGAACGCCCGAGACACATTCGGCTCCGAAATTGTCCGATGCTGACGATCGCATGTAAAAGCTTTCCCCCCCCTGCTTGCCAACGGTGACGCTCCCTTTCGATTGTGATTCCTGGATGCGGTCGATGACTTATTATATGTCTTTCATTAACGAAGCCGCCGTCGGGTCGCTGTCGCCTTAGTAACATTCACTATCTGAACACGTTCGGTCATATCGCACCCTCGTCCACAATGAAGGGCTAAATCTCAAAGGGGCGCGTGAATCACGCTACTCGATTTCCGGCAGATGACAGAAATCGACGCTTGGCTGACGGAGCTGGAGAAGTCGATGCCGGAAGAGCACGAATGCAACATCTCCGACTCCTCGGAGCTGTACCACATGAAGGGACGCTTCCAGACGCTCAAGGACAAGTGCGACGATAAGACGCCGGAGTTCCGCAACCTCAATGAAGCCGGTGAGTGACGTCACACTAAACGTGCGCGTGCGCACCCACCTCTGTCTCACTGTCCGGGGTACGTATCGAAAACGTAAGTACGCGCGGCGGTCACGCGATTAGAGATTCACGAGCTTGCAGTTATGCACGCACGAGCTTATTTCGTCATT
This sequence comes from Nycteola revayana, assembly GCA_947037095.2. Classification (NCBI taxonomy): domain Eukaryota; kingdom Metazoa; phylum Arthropoda; class Insecta; order Lepidoptera; family Nolidae; genus Nycteola; species Nycteola revayana. The sequence continues at coordinate 13,462,102 of OX344859.2, read as the reverse complement.
TAATTCACCGATCTGATTGTTTATTAAAAATCGAGAATCCATAAAAAGTAAAAAAAACTGTGCACGGTTTAATTGTTCGACTTTTTTTTAAGCTTACTTAGGACTGTGAAAGGTAAGAAGTCCTTTAAAGAAGTTTTTTAAAAAAAAATATTATTAAGTTTTATAAACGCACAGAAATGATGATTGATGACAAGTTAGATAATCCATTTGAGGTAAGTAACGCCATCTAGCTTAGAAGGAGGACCTAACCCAATGTTGTCAGAATACGAAAACAGATGTTGTCTGTTTTCGTATTCTGACAACATAGGGACAAAGAGATAGTAGATGAACATGTGTGTGTGTGTGTGCGCAGGGCACGAGCTGCTGCTGGCGGCGCGCGCGCCGGGCGCGCTGGCGCGGCGCGTGACGCAGCTCAACGCGCGCTGGACGGCCGTCACGCACGGCGTGTACGAGCGGCACAAGTGAGCACGCCTCCTGCACGTGGCACGCTGCGTGCGGGGCGCGTCACTCAGAGCGTGTGTGTGTGCAGGGTGCTGTGCGAGGCCTGGCTGGAGAGCGGCGAGCTGCGCTCGTGGCTGACGCAGGAGGGCGCGTGGCTGGACGGCCTGCAGCGCCGCCTGCGCCGCAGCCCGCACGCGCCCGCCGACGCGGAGGAGATCTCCGACGAGCTCTACGTGAGTGCGCCCGGCCCCTCCACATGATGTGTCCCAGCCCTCCCCCACACTGACGGCGCTCTGTCCGCAGGACCTGGAGAACTACATCCAGAACCACAGCGACGAGCGCCTGGCGCGCATCCAGGACATCGGGCGGCAGCTGATCGATGCGCACATCATGCCGGGCTGGATCCAGGCGGAGATCGACGGCGTCACGTCGCGCTGGAATACGCTCCAAGCCGAGGTTGGTTCGCTCGCGACGCGTGCGCCTTCATATTCAAAACTATCTATATACAGGTGTCAGAGTGAAAATGTCATATCCAAATGAATCAACATTTTCAATGATTTCTAATGACTGGTGGTGATAGGCTAGTTGACACATATGAGATTATTTTACAATGATGTTTATTTCTAAAAGTATGCTAGGTAAATATAGTAATTTCTGTTCATAAAACTGGAATATGTTTGTACTATTTCGATATGAAAATGATTTCTTTTGTTTATGTTTTTAACTTCCAAAAACGGTATCAGCCATTTTGTGACGTCATACATCTAGTTAAAAAACATGAACGCGATACTTTACTATTACACTTTCTGAGTCATGACGTCATCGATCTTGAACACAGATAATGTATATAGATCAACATGACAGACACCGTTTTCATCTCTTAATGTCAAGATAATTTTAAAATAACTATTTTAGTGCTTTCGAGATCTCAAATAAATACCATATTTTTTTCTTGATCTAGTAAAACTGTTCTAAACCAAATAAAAATAATTTCAAAGAAGTGTCAAGTAGCCTATCTTCAATCAAAACTTTTCCATCCAACGACAACTGTAATTTACAGTTTTTTAAGAAAAATAATAATGTTTGTATATTTAACTACAAAAAAAAATTAAAAAAATGTCGTTTGATGACATTCTACATGATGTAAGGTTCGTGATGGTTTAAAAATCATATATAATATACATTTATTGCATTACATGTTTAGTTTCAGTCCCTTCGATTTCATTTATTTAAAAAAGCATTCCTTAACTACGCTCGACGAGATATTGTTTGGAGAGTAATTCAGAACGCGTGTGCGTGCAGGCGGCGGCGCGCAGCGCGCTGCTGGAGCACGAGGCGCGCGAGGCGGCGCAGTGCGAGGTGTCGCTGGACGCGCTGCAGCAGTGGCTGGCGGCGCTGCGCGGGCGCCGGGGGGGCGAGGCGCCCGCCGCCCTGCGCCACGAGCTGCGCGCGCGCCGCCGCGCGCTGGCCGACGTGCAGCGCCAGGTGCCCGCCTACACGCGCGCCGGCAAGCTGGAGGCGGCCGCGCGCCTGCAGGCCCAGCTGCAGCTGCTGCAGACCGAGTTCGCGGAGGTGGAGGAGTGGCTGTCCCCGTCGGGCGAGCCCCCGGGCGCGGAGGACGCGGAGGCGGACGTGGGCGCGCGGCTGGCGGCGGCGCACGCGGCGCTGGGCGCGGTGGCGGCGGAGTGCGCGCCCGCGCTGGCGCCCGCGAGCGGCGAGCCCGACGCCGTGCGCGCGCAGCTGCGGACCTGCCTGGTCAGTGCACACGCCTACCCTACCTTCGTATCCCTGTGATACGATATTTTTATTAACGACTCTTTGAAGTATAAGTAGAACTCGACATTCATTTTTTACCTATGAATCCTTATGATTATGATTTAAAAATGACACCAATACATTATTAAAACACAAAATTTATTTACGATGAACGTGACTATTAAATAAATCTATTTGTTTCCTATTTTAGCTAAGTAACGCTCACTTTTTACCTCTAGAATTGTACTAACCACTGTAGCCTGACCAAACTTGAAGCTCCCTGAAGGACTTCACGAGACAGACTCGACCTCTAGTGTGGAGTCCACCAGTAATATGTTTCTTTCTATCAAAATCATATTAATATTGATGTACAATATAGTCCCCAAAACAGCACGATAGGAAATCATCAATTGTTATGGAAAGAAATCTGGGGGCACGGCAGAGCACACTCAAATCGAGTAAGAAAAAAAAAAGGTGCACAGCCGTACCTATCTTTTCTCGAAGCAACTCAGCCGATTTTCGACTTCGTTGTGGATAAAGATAGGAGCCTGAATTTTCAGAATCTAAGCAGGCTTTGTAAAACTACAGTATATTTCAAATTTCATTCAATTTGAACCAGTACTTAAGGAATTATAAGTAGTCAAAGTTTGCTAACTTTGTCACTCGCTCACTGCCTGACTGACCGATCATCAAAATGTTTAGGCACTTCTAGCATACGTAGAAGCTTCAAATTCTGAGTACTAGTTTAGTGTAAAACTCATGGGAAAATTCCAACATTTTGCAATTTCGGTCCAGTTGTTAAGTTTCATCAACTGCGAGATTGACTTGGCCATCGCAATAAACACTTGTCAGATACATTCTAATTTTATCCGATGGCCTAAGTTAATCTATTATTTAAAACTTTAAAGTTTTGAACTTTGATAAGGTCATTATAAGATTCCCTTAAGTAGGGACTAAATAAATTAAACGACTTGGTATTACATAGATCCCACCACTTTTTACGGTAAAAGAACTGCGTTACGAGACTTGGGTTTTTTACAAGTATGTTTTTGATGGCATAATTTATTCCAGAAGATTTAAGTTTATCTAGATTTTTCTATCGTATATCATACGGAATCGTTTGAGATCTACGATTGATTTTTCTACATGATCCTGAGTGAAACGTGTGAAATATTTGAGAAACTCGAGGAAATGTAGTAATGTCATAATGTTCAGTGATCCAAGGCGTCCCTTCTAAGTTGCGAGATCAATGGTATCGAGTGTCATATCGACTGAGCAGTGTAACGTCGCGAGGGTGTGCGAGATAGTTATTAGAACGAAAGGCGTATTACATATTACATTTTTACATCATTTTAATGTAAAGTAATTAATAATAATTGTCTCTTCAAAACTCGGTGAGTCAGCGTTGTCCTTTTTCATAAACTCTGAAAATTATTAGTGTACGAAGGGAACTGGTTTTGTTTAATGTGCATGTAGTATTTTTATTAGTTTGAACTAGAAGCTTGAAGTCTTCAAGGCGCACTTAAAGCTTACTAATCTTGTGCTCATGTTTTAGCAGTCAAATTTATCTATTGTTTTTCTAATTATTTTAGTCAATTATATAACACGTGTACTACCTACTACTAATATGCTATAAATAATTTAGTTAAAGTACCGATGCGCTCGCTACCGAGCCTAGCGTTACCGATGTGTTGTTGTGTGAGGTTGTGACACGTGTGTGACGTCACACACGTGCGCATTGTCCACTTGTATTGTGTATGTTGTATCATCGCTCATGGACCGGATTGCTATTGTTTTGGATGTTTTTATTACGTTTCGTTCAATGTATATTATATTTTTATTACTTAATATTTTTGTAATTCGTTGTCGTTGTCGGTACTGCACTGGTAGCACAGTGCTGGCAGTCAAAGCTTACGAAACCTGCTATTATTATTGTGATTCGTAAATAGAATAATTATTCAGGAATAGATTTTTTTAAATTAAATTATTTGCTATTTATTTGTGCGGGAATAAACAATTGTGATTTAATCAAATTGGAATTTAAAAATCTGTAGGTCATTTTTGAAATCGAATCTGTTTCTAATCACACCCCTGCCGGTGTAAGTGTAAAATATATGTATATATTATCTATAATGTCTATTATTAAATGAATGAAGTTAAATTGCATTTTGCGGTCGACTCCATACATTATGTTAGAACTGTAACTACATAAGTTGGTCGAGTTGTATAAAAATAACTATCTATGATAACGAGTCCGCTGTAGTTTTAGTTGAAGGAATACTTAGAGGTATAAATCACATTTTTTCATAATTATTTTAGTAATATTTCAAAAGAAATTATAACATTAGAGCGCCCCCGCGTTTTAACCTTTTTTATTAGGTTATCTCGAGACTGAGACTCCATAGATCCAAGACAGTTTTTGGTGCATTTCAAGAGACCTTTTCAACGATAGAACGATAACGACACGATAGGCTAAGTCGATTTTTTTGAATTCGCTTTTCGTTGTATGCTGAAAAAAATATATTTTTCCATCATTTTAAAAACCAAGTTTTGGATCTTCAATACACATCTCCACCGATTTTCGTGGCAATCGGTGCAGTAACGTTACATTTAGCCGAACTTAATCGAAACGTTACTACGTTTCGATTAAGTTCGGCTATTGCCCAACCAAAGAATGGCTCGCCAATTTTGCCCACCTAGAAACCCCATTGACCCGCCTTTATTTATAGTAGGAAATGGCATAGCGTGATTAGTGCGATCTAATCCGCCATACAAGTGATATCCGCCGTGCGTGCGCTCGCCGCTCGCGAGTCCCGCGACGGACGTTGAAAGGATTCTGTGATTCCATTTGTGCTACCACGAGCCACGATGCCGCAGATGTGGCATTTGTTATTATAAGATCATGTTTACCTTCATATCAAGCTCCTTAATTTCCCCAGTGCTGGCACACATAACATGATCACTTACGTTTCATCAGCTATACCAATGTGCCATATGAAAGTTTGCCTAGTACTATCAAATCTATGTATCAAACCCGTACCTCGAGTTCATATACTGTTTTTTTAGGATGCCGTTGTATAATATACTACATATTATGATGGCCAAATGTTAATGTAAATAGCAAAGATAATTTGAAATCGCGTTTGAGTAAAACATAATGTAAAGGCGATCTAAATGTCGGTTCATCTATTTATCGTAGTTCCTATACAAAACAGACAATAGCGTACATTCTGCCCCGATACAACAGTCCGCTACAATGTGCATCGACAAATAGTGTACAACACTGTGGCTTCTGAGCTGGATGTCGTCACTTCCGTTGCGGCGCTGATCACTTCCGCACTGCTCTGTCGGTAACGCTCGTGTCGCCATGAACTGGGACTCTTTCTATTTGCTTCTCATTTTGACCATCGCGCTTTATAAATGGCTCGTAAGTTATTCAGTTTTGTCATTTTAGTTTCTAATTGCAACTAATTCAGGATCATTTCTCGCTTCAAAGACGTTATGACTAAAGAAAAGTTAAGATGTAGGAATCTTTACAAAGAAGATCATACAGACATTCATTTCTAAAACTGAAAAATAGACAACATACTGAATACATTCTGTGACCGGCGGCTATCTGTTGCAGAAATTCTACCGCACTCTGAGCGAGATCAAGTCGGAGGTGGAGTCCATCATCAAGACGGGCCGCAAGATGGTAGAGGAGAAGAGCGTGGTGGAGCCGCAGGAGTTCTCCAAGAAGATCGACATGCTGAAGGAGCTGTACAACAAGCTGGGCGCGCAGATAACCGAGTCCAAGAGCAAGCTGGAGTACGCTCTGCTCACGGCGCGCGAGATCCAGAGCGACCTGCAGGCGCTCGCGGGCTGGTTGGACCGCCTGGGCGCGCACGTGGGCCAGCAGACCCTGGAGCTGGAGATGTCCCGCATGGAGGCCGTCAAGGACAAGCTCAACGCCAACTACGTCGAGTTCGCCAACAACTGCGACCCCGTCTACTTGGAGAAGCTTAAGGAACAGGTTCACTTTTTATTTATTTACATTCGCACTACATAGGTTTTATCGTCGTACCAACGTCGTTTATGTAATAATGTTTTATATATATACGCCCTGTTGATGTATGAACATGGCATCTAGCTGTTTAAATAAAATGTCATATTATACCTACTTCATTTTTACCGGCGGCGGGGCGGGGGCGCCGTGCCGCTGTCAAATTTTTAGTAACATTATCGCGTGCTTTCCCTCGTTCGCGGTAAAACTAGTTCGGTTAGGTGCGATGTATCGCCACTCACGGACTGGGTGGCTGTGGGCAGGTGGAGGCCATCAACGCGCGCTGGGAGCTGCTGAAGAAGCCCGGGGGGCGGCGCGACGAGGGCTCGCAGCTGCAGCGGTTCCTGCTGGAGCTGGAGCGCGAGCTGGACACGCCGCACACGCTGTCGGGCGCCAAGCTGCGCCTGCTGGCGCACGAGCTGCACGACAAGCAGCGCCAGGCGGACAAGGACCAGCAGCTGCAGCAGCTGTGGGGCAGGATCCGAGACAAACTCACGGTGAGTCGCTTGTTGCGTCGCTTCGGGCTCATTGTCACTGTGTCCGCCTTGGTGTGGTCGTCGGCTCATCGGTAGGGCAAACCATTCAACTTTTAATTACATTTTAAATTAGATGTAAATCAGGTTGCGACCGATGACGTCACATTTAAGCGAACAAACAGTAAACTTTAACATTGCGCTGTTGCTTGCTTGTGACGTCACATTAAAAGTTGCATGCGTCGTTTGTCCTGCATTTTTTTTCATAATTTGGCAGTGGAGTATGTTTTACGTTCGTAACAATTTTTTTTACTTGGATTGATTTGCTTTGATGTGTAAACGATACCTAACTTCTGATAAATCCTAAATAGATTTTACTGAATCTATCATAAAAGTAACACATAATGTTACGACGCAATGATTGTACGTTATAATATATCCAAGTATAATTTTAATGGTTTCCAATACGAGTTTAATATTATATCATACTATTACTAATGGTTTATTTTCGCATGTAACAAATCTATTCACCGCTGTCACATAATATTTGGGAGTTTTGTATCCGTACCATTACCGTACGAGGTGTGGTTCACACCCTCGGGTCTGTGGGTCTGTGGGTCTGTGGGCTGTACGTGACACGACGCGCGTCGTCGTCGCTGCCGTATCTATTGTACATTCGCTTTCGTCGACACTGAACATATCCGCACGTAGTCGCTTCGTCGAAGGTAAGTGTCACTCCTCTCCTCGTACTCATTCGCATTGGTGTTCGTTGGCAAGTAAACGTGTGACGTAACAAACTAAACCTACTGACGCGTGTGTCCGCGCTGTACATACGTAGCGGTGTCGGGGCTGGGGTCACTGGACTCGCTGGATCACTTGTCGCTTCTCACTCATCGCCGAGCCTAACCTGTACATACCCAGCGGCGCAGCGACCGTCGGCCCGCGGCGACTAAAGGGGGTTTGTGCTTGCAGGCGCACGGCGCGCCGGACCCCGCCCCGCTCGAGTACGAGAACCTCACCGACACCATCAAGAGACGGCTCGAGAGCCCCGTCGACGCGCCCGAGACCGACAAACCGGAGTTCAAGAAGTCCAAGATACCGCTGGCTCTCAAGAGCCCCGTCCCCATCAAGAGAGAGATCAAAGAGGGCGGCAACAGGAGCCGGGGCTCGTCGCTGGAGAGGGGCGCGTCGCTGGAGAGAGTCCGCTCGCTGGATAGAGTCCGCTCGCCGGAGAGGGCGCGCTCGCTGGAGAGGAACCAGCGGACGTCAGAGAGTCCCCTGTCCGACGTCAGCGGCGCCATGTCGTGCGACTCCATCGAGCCCTCCACGCCCGAGGCCCCCAAGAAGAACAGCAGCACCTTCAACCTGCTCAAGGACAGCGACCTGTTCACGCAGATATCCAAGAACAAGATGGAAGCCGAGGCGCCGCCCGAGCCCGAGCGGCCCGAGCCGGACCCGTGCCACGTGGTCGCCGTCACGGAGCACGAGATCGTCAAGTCGACCGTCTCCCCGGTCGAGGCCGTGGAGGTCTATCCGTTCGAGGCCATCGACGCCGTCGTCGAGTTCATCCCGCGGAGCGTCGAGGCCGTCGAGATCATCGACGACACCGCCGACGACTCCGCCGACGAGGTGAACGACGAGGGGCCCGGCGCCCGCGAGCGACGCCCCACCGTGGACCTGGGCACCGAGCCCAAAACGTTCGTGATCGAGGTCAAGACCCTCGAACAACGCATGAAACCGACGCTCGGCATTTTAAAACGAAAGAACGGCTCCGACGGAGAGCGAACAAAGAACGTGCGCGTCACCATGGACGTGCCCGACCTGATCCCCACCTCGGAGAAGAACGAGGAGGACGAGGACGGCTCCATGAACACTCCCCCGCCCACCCCGCTGGACGCGGACGAGCCCGCCGAGTGCCCGCTGCTGTGCGACCTGTCCGCCCGCCAGCAGGAGGCGCAGAGGAACCTGCGCCGGGACGAGGTCAACGAGTACCTCATCCTGGACGAGGTGCCCAAGGACCAGGCGGCGCTGCCCGAGCCGTCCGCCACGTGCGAGCGGCGGGACCCCCGGGACCGCGTGGACGCCACCGAGTCTCTCAAGAAGTCCGGGATCAGCATCAGCGGCTCCACGCCCGAGAGGATCAGGCGGAAGTCGGGCGGCGCGGTGGAGGACGAAGTCATTTACTCGGAAGTGGAAGACACGCCTCAGGTATATGCTACATTATTACTGTGCTCTCCCGTCTATCCCGACACCTCGTAGGGCCAGTCTCTCAGATGTCACCCCAGTGCCGTCGAGCCGAAGACCAATGATCTAGCGTTACACGGATATGCGGCGTCAAACTGGACGGTACAGTATGTTATCGCAATAGAGGAACATTGTAATCGCTGTTCTATATTTGTATAACTAAAGGACCGCCCTGACCGCTTCGTATGTTGCAGCTTCGAATGTCGTCGTGTAGTGAGCACGAGTTCGAGGACAAGGCGCCGCTGTCCACGTCCACGCCCATCAAGCAGCCCGACGACAAGAACAAGAAACAAGTTCAGGTACTGTCACCCATGTTTACTGAGTGTTTATGTTTTTTCGAAGGAAATGTCTGAACACTTCGCCAGCTAGTGGGTTTGGTTGATAACGTGGGCACGTGTGCAGGTGGTGGGCATGTCGCCCAAGCTGAGTCGCGCGGAGCCCTCGCACATCCCGCTCAGCGCCGAGCGGCGCCGGGAGAAGTACCAGAAGACCGACGAACAGGCCAAGGTTAGTGTGTGCTCTAGTTATATTATACTACTATAATGAAATTTTCTAACATGTCTTAAGCACTTATATCTATATTATAATGTAATTAAAGTTAATAAGGAGAACTAAAAACTCTCACTACCTATCCTGTCAAAGTCTACTGAGTACAGCCCTAAACCAATCAGTACTACAGCCCTAGTAAAAATAACGGACGACATTTGTCTGGCCATAGAGCGAAAGTTATTAACGGTTGTAGTCCTGCTTGACTTCAGTGGCGCCTTCAACTCAGTGGACTTTGACATCTTTCTCAGTATCCTATCCACCTTGAATATATCTCGTTCGGTGATTGCCTGGTTCAACTCATATCTTCGAGGGCGCTCGCAGTCGGTACGCTGCGAAGAAGTATCTTCTGAGTGGTGTGATCTTGCTACGGGTGTCCCTCAGGGTGGCATTCTTGTTCCGCTTCTTTTCTCGTTATTTATTAATGCCATAACAAAAATCATATCTTCTAACTACCATCTCTATGCCGATGACTTGCAGCTTTATCGTCACTTTAAAGCAGAGGACATTAGTCTTGCTATTGACGCCATTAATAATGATACTGGAAACATTAGTGAATGGGCAAAGTCCTTTGGACTTCTAGTAAACCCCACTTAGTCACAAGCTCTCATTGTTGGTGGCAAACATGCGACAGGCCTTTTATCTCTAAGCTCTGTTCCACCAGTAATTTTTAACAATGTGCCTACAGCTTATTCTGCTACCGTAAAAAAATCTTGGGGCATAATTGACAGCTCCCTATCTTGGAACAGCCATATTGCAGAGGTAAGCAGGAGGGTATACGGTTCGTTTCAGTCCCTTAAGCGTCTCCAAAAATTCCTTCCCTTCCATAACAAAGTATCTTTAGCCCAAACTCTTCTCTTACCTCTTCTGGATTATGCTGACGTCTGTTTTCTGGATGCAACCGAGGAACTTCTTGGCAAACTCGAGCGGCTGCAAAACGAGCTTTCTGAGTGGCTTTTTGCTTCCGATCCATCAAATCGCGCAAGTAAATAACCAAACAGATATCAATTCAGTGACAAGTAGCGCACTCGGGTAAAGCGGGGCAATTTAGCGCGAAAATTAAGAACCGCGTTATACGGGGTCGTACTGTACAGTGTAAAGCGGGGTATTACTGTATTTATTAATGCTGCTGTTGCCTGCGACTGGTTCCGCGTGAGTTTGGATTTCTCCCTTTCTTACATATAATGAATAACATCGGAACGCACTCAGTAGTTATAAATGAGTAAACATTTATCCTCTCTCTCAAGGGAACTATGGAAATCCCTGGGATAAAATGCGTGAAAGATCCGACTCCATGATATGCATTATTAAACCGAGTTTAAATGAAATCCATTCAGTAGTCGGCGCGTTTAAAGAATCAGACACATAGACAGACAAAAATTTATTAAATATTTATTGCTTATATTACTTACGTCCATCAGTTTTATTATGCTATAGCATAGCGTAAGTGGTGCCCACCCCTGTTCTTGCACCCATACTTACGTCACCTTTACGTCCATATGTGCTCATTCTACTCCCAAGTCTGCCCTTCCCCCATGTAAACGTTCATGCCTGCTACCCTCTCCCCACCTTCCAATGCCCACACCTGCTGTTCTCGTTCCTTCAACTATGCTTGCTGTCCCCCATTCCTATGTCCATACTGCTCTTCCTATTCCTAAGCCCATGCTTGCCTTCTAATGAAATAATAATGAAATAATGAATTTATTCAGCACTTAGGTATTTACATACACTTGTACTTGTCAGAATCACAATGTTACACAATTATTCTAATTCTATGAATCAAACTAGATACTTAATTAACCGGTAGCAAATTGTAGGATATTACAGACAAAGTAGTAGATCTTCACGATATAATTAATTAATTAAATAAAAAATATAAACTATGCGAACACCTTGTTGTTCCAAAGAGTGAATCAATGTACTTAAAAAAAAAAAAAACAATGTATCTAAGAATTTATTGAAGCATGGTTCCCCCCCTCCCCCCAGCCGGCCGAGTCCGGCGAGGGCGCCAGCCCGTCGACGGCGGAGAGCAGTCTGGCGCGACGCTTCGGCGCGTGCGACGACGAGCTGCTGCAGTTCGAGGCGCAGGCGGGGGCCCTCGCACGACGCATGGACGTCATGCTGCTCACCGTGGGGGGCGTGGCCAGCGAGCGCGACCCCGCCAAGAGACTAGAGGTACGTGTCGATACACTGTTACAGTTCGAGGCGCAGGCGGGGGCCCTCGCACGACGCATGGACGTCATGCTGCTCACCGTGGGGGGCGTGGCCAGCGAGCGCGACCCCGCCAAGAGACTAGAGGTACGTGTCGATACACTGTTACAGTTCGAGGCGCAGGCGGGGGCCCTCGCACGACGCATGGACGTCATGCTGCTCACCGTGGGGGGCGTGGCCAGCGAGCGCGACCCCGCCAAGAGACTAGAGGTACGTGTCGATACACTGTTACAGTTCGAGGCGCAGGCGGGGGCCCTCGCACGACGCATGGACGTCATGCTGCTCACCGTGGGGGGCGTGGCCAGCGAGCGCGACCCCGCCAAGAGACTAGAGGTACGTGTCGATACACTGTTACAGTTCGAGGCGCAGGCGGGGGCCCTCGCACGACGCATGGACGTCATGCTGCTCACCGTGGGGGGCGTGGCCAGCGAGCGCGACCCCGCCAAGAGACTAGAGGTACGTGTCGATACACTGTTACAGTTCGAGGCGCAGGCGGGGGCCCTCGCACGACGCATGGACGTCATGCTGCTCACCGTGGGGGGCGTGGCCAGCGAGCGCGACCCCGCCAAGAGACTAGAGGTACGTGTCGATACTGTAACAGTGTATCGAGGCGAACAACTATGTATTACTAATGGAGGCTTAGCTATGCTCTCTGTATACTACATAGATTTACACGTAAATCTATGTAGTATACAGATAGCCTTTACTCAGTAACAACGTTCCAAAAGTAAGATATTTTCATGTAGGTACTTTAAAATATAGCAAAATTTAAAGTAAAAAAAAAAATAGAATTGACAAATTGTGATGGACACCCCTTTCGTTTTCTTTACATTTAATTAACTATGCTGCCCTCACTACAATACACTACTACTGAAATATTTTAGCAATAATAGGGGGTCAATTAAATGTCGTCGGTTGTTGTTCTACTCTGAATATGACTAAATTGATGTTAGATGATTTGTTCAATGAGATTGAATCCGTCCGTGTAGATCCTGAAGAACCAGCTGGGTCAGTTGGCCCCCGACGCGGCCGCGCTCATTTCCCGGGGCGACAGCCTGGTGTACGCGCGACACAAGGACAACCCCTTACTAGCTGACTACTTGCAGACGCACTTCCAGGTCTGTTTCTGTGTTCTCTACTCGCTTTGACAAATACCTACTATTCGTAGTAGATTTATCACGCTTTTAGTATATCGAGGTATAGCGAGGCGATGACTGTGTGTGTCTGAAATATCAAATGTTGGTCGTAGGACAAACTTCGCAACAAGTGGGCGATGGTGATGTCCGAGATCGAGTTGAAGAGGAACTCGGCACTGCAAGCCGAGGATCACGTCAAGGAGCTCACCGCGCTGGCCGAGCGCCTGGACGCGTGGGACGAGGACCCGGTGAGTCACTCGTGTAGTTTTTCTTAAAGCGACCGCCCAAAGTCGCTGACGGCATCCCTTAGGAGACTTTCTTTTGTGCGGGTCGCAATTTATAGTTTTTTAACCAACGAACTGCGGCCGAAGAGTCTCACGGTGTGTGTGTGTGTGCGCAGGCGCGCGACTTCGGCAGCTACTTTGCGCTGGCGGAGCGCGCGGGCGCGCTGGCGCGGTCGCTGCGCGCGCAGCACGTGGCGCTGCCCGACCGCGCGGCGCGCGCGCTGCACGCGTGGGCGCACGTGGCTGACGCGCACGAGCCCGACCACACCGCGCGCAACAACAGCAAGAACAAGGTGCGCTGCTAGCTCGTTTTGCAAACATGTTTTTGTGGGAAAAACGATACATTCATTATCATTAAGTCGGTTTTATCTGGTTGACGTGTAATTCTAGATTATACCTGTTCCGAAAATCCAATATGATAACGATATATTGTTATGTTTTCTGGATTTTTTTGAATTGATTTTTTGTTAATATATTTTTTATACAATATGCTATTATACCTAAACCAACATCCTCACATCAAAATGAACTATCACGATAAACAAGTGTGAGACGCAACCGTCCGTTCCTCTTGACGTGCGGATATGAATCAGTCGGTGATGTTGTGCGCAACTTTTGACTTGTTCTCTGCGCTGGGCACAGGACAGCAGCGAGTCGCTGGCGGGCGCGCTGGTGACCCGCGCAAACCGCGCGCGCGCAGCCGTGGCGGCGCTGGAGGCCGGCCTGCGCGCGCACCCGCTGGGGGGGAGGGACTACGATGACTTCCCCATGCAGGAGGATGCGCTCGCGGTACGTACACTGCACGTGCACCGCTTACTAACTGCTCGAAGTAAATTCACTTGACGTGCCACCGGGGTACCGTGATTCATTCGTTATCGCATTTTACATTCTAATCCTCAACTGTCTTTTATTAAGCGTTTCTACGCCTCATTCATGTAGATGAAATGACGTTTCTTCGAATTTCAACAACCACCCTAAGTCGAAGTCTTAGTTCCATACGGGGGGCCATATGGTGCGGTTCGCTTAGTTGGTAGTTTATAAACCATTGACTAAGGAGCCTAGTTCACCTTCATGCAAAGCAAAAGTCTTGTGTCCTAAATACTGTATGTGTATCGTGTGAAACGAAGCTGAATGGTCCTCGTTGGTGTGCAGCACATAAAGTCGTCCATAGAGGAGACGCGCGCCGCGGTGGAGGAGGTGGAGCGCGAGCTGGAGCGCCTGGGGCCGCGCGCGCACGAGCAGGCGCAGCGCGTGGTGGACAAGCTGCGCGACGAGTGGGCGCACGCGCGCCAGTCCTACCACGAGCGGCACGAGAGGTACGCCTGACGACAACACTCTTACTGTATTTACTTCATTTTCCATATCAATTTCATTTTGTAGTTACCCGATGCGATAGAATAGTACAACTGAAATGATTGTAAAATAACAAAAAAAAAAACATTTCATTCGTAATATTTTAACCAACATCGCAACAAATACGATACGATAACATTTGATGTGTTACTCTTGGGAACATGTCGACACATCTAGTTAGACTTACAAAGATACAGTCTGACTAGTCTTATCTCTTTCTAGAAATACTAGGAAAATTTAAAGTATTTAACATTATATTATTCAGTTTAAAAAGGAGAGTTTTGAAAATGCTTTTTACCTATATTCCAAGTTTCAATCCTATCAGATGTCTAATTAATAGGCTTGCAACGAATAGTATATTCGGTAGTATACCGAATAACGAATATTCGGCGAGCCCCCTGAACAAATAGCCCAATATTAGGCAAAAGTATTCGGCCGGATTTTAGCGCCAAAACTTGTACAGACATGAGTTCTAATGTACTCACCGCCCGCGCGCCCGCAGCTGCTCTACACGGTATATTGCTAACACACTGAATGTTTATTTCGTGGATATCGTATTACGTTAAGTACAGTTTATCTCTTAGTTTTAATTTGTTTGTAAGTGTAATAGTGTGAATTTAACAAATAAACAATTTAATTACTTACGCACGTATTTTTATAATAATAAATCAATTATGGCCTCTAAAAATAAATCGCCTATATGGTCATACTTCGAGGATGATGTAAATGACCCAAAAAGTGTCGTGACTACTTAAATAATTATAAAAGAAATAAAAAACTTACCCTATAAAATTTTGATTAAGACAACCATTCAAATACATAGAATCCTTAACTTTTTTAATACAGAAGATGATTATGTACTAAATGATTATAAGAGAAATGAAAATATGAATATAAACGTAATGAATCGTTTTTATTTTATTTTACCTATTATTCCTTATTCGGTATTGTGCCGAATAATATGCAGATATTCGGTATTCGGCCGAATATAATAAAAGCAGCCGAATAGGCTATATAAAGAATGAGTCTTGGGTAAAACAAACAAAAGATATGGCAGGTTGTGATTCGGAGCATATTCCTATACAAACAACTTTTATAATAGATTCGACTGGGGATGACTCTGTTGACTACCAGCCAAACATTAGATCCTTAAAAATAACCAATTAAAAAATTATATACTTAAATTATCAAAAGAACGCAGGACTTTACTTAGTAAACTTAAAAATTATCAAATTAAATTAGAGGATAGTAAAAATATATAAATGAAAAGCACACTAAGGACTTACTGACTGAGATAAAAACATTCCTTAGCGATCACATACAGCAAATACAAATCTTTTGAAAGTAAAATGCAAGATTTGGCTAATGTGTGTAGTTGTAACTCTGTAAAGTTAATAAGTAGTTCTATATCCATTAACAACAGTGAAGTACCATTTGAATTATGTACAAACCTAGAGCATATACCTCAAACTAACTCAAACTGTACCTCTCCGGTACATACTGAATGTGATTACACATCCGTTTTGTATACAGATGACATAGGTAAAAGCCTGGAGTCACTGCTAAATAACAAGCTAAGTCTCCCCTCATATAATTGTTGTATTCCGGGATTGCACTTCAAAGATTTAGTAGATAAAATAATTGATACAAAACATAGTGATAAGTCCTGCGTAACATTATTAGTAGGAAATTGTAAAAACCTCACGAAGAAAGACATTACAGACAGTTTTACTAGGATGTTAGATTTGAATTGCAGTAAGACCGTATTGTGTACCTTCTCTTATATAGATAACATACCTGACAGTACTAATAAATATATTCATATGTTGAATAACCACATACAATTTTTGGTCAGTCATTATAGTGACAAATTTATATTTTTTGATATAAATAGCTTTATGATTAGTTGTAAGGTGCCCAGGAATACAATGTATGTGCTGAAAAAGTCATTAAAAGTAATTGCTACTTTATTAGCAACTCATATTAAAACAGTCATACATAGTATGACAAAGCCTTTATTTTAAAAATACTTTAGTAATGTTACTAAAATTTATTTAGATAGTAATTTAAACCATTAAGTGAGACAATGGAGGAGTGTGATAATTTTTTGGTTTTATCTCACCAGAACATTAACCGCTTCTCAGGCAATGGGGCCGTTCAAGTATTACGTAAGCACTATGGGGGGGCGGGGGGGTCTTTGCTTTGCTTATTTTGGATGACATGGGGGATAGGGGAGTCTAGATGATGATTACGTCATCGGTAGTTATTTACTTTTTTACACGAATGGCAACCCTCACATTGTCTTTGCTTGAAAACGAAACGCATTTTCGGGGATTCCCGCAAATAATGCATACGTTTAGGCACTCGCTTTAGAACCGAGTAGGGGAATTACCGCGCGTTATTCACTTGTCTAAATTTCCTCTGTCAGTGTATTTTTTCGTTTGGATACTATAGCGAGTAGACGTATTGTAAGCATAGCAAAGCAAGTTAACATTTGTGTTACCGTTGATTCCATTAGCCAAAGTTTAATGTTTAAATAAGATGTCGTTTCAAATAGACAAATCCAAGTTATACCAAAAACTGTTTGAAAGTTTTAAAAAATCTCATACAAGTACGAAAGTACAAAATGTACAAAAGTTAGTTAATTGAAAAATGTTTACGTAAGCATGGGGGAGGGGGTAAGAGCTTTGCTTACTTTTGCTGACAAGGGGGATGGGGGGGTAAATAATTGTAATAAATCTGCTTACGTAATACTTGAACGGCCCCAATATACTAGATATAGAACTTTTTACAGAAAAGTTCAATAATGATGTTTTATGTTTTACAGAAACCTGGTTGAAGGCACATAAAATGGGTTTTAATGAGAATGGCTATACAGTTGCTAGCTTCTATAATAGGGTATTGGCTGAGGGAGGAGGTGCACTTATTCTTATACGGAACAATATAAAATTTAAGGAACGGAAAGACATCAGTAATTTATCCGTGGAACGAATATGTGAGATAGCTTGTACTGAAATACGGTTTTATTATATTACTAGCGGCCCGCCCCGGCTTCGCACGGGTGGACTTTTATACCCTACCCCTGCCCTACCCTATCCCTACCCTAACCCTACCCTACTCCTACCCTACCCCTACCCTACCCCTACCCTACCCTACCCCTACCCTACCCCTACCCCTACCCTACACCTACCCTACCCTACCCCTACCCTACCCCTACCATACCCCTACCCTACCCCTACGCTACCCCTACCCCTACCCAAAAGTATCCTATGTCCTTCTCCCAGTTCTTAGCTACCTCCCTACCAATTTTCAGCCAAATCGGTTCAGCCGTTCTTGAGTTATAAATAGTGTAACTAACACGACTTTCTTTTGTTTTTAAAATGTATTCTGCTATTCGGGACGGAAACAAATCCAATAAATCAAAAACCATGGCAATCGGTCCAGCCGTTCTCGAGTTATAAGTGTTGTAACAAACACGACTTTCTTTTATATATATAGATATGTGTATATAGACCTCCATCATCAGACTTTCAGCTATTTATTAAAACTATGGAAGATATTTAAAAAAAGTTAGTTAAAGGCAATAAAATAATTATTATTTGCGGTGATTTTAATATAAATATACTATCGGATTCACTAGAGAAAAATAATCTTCTCTGTCTGTTTAGGTCTTTTAATCTTAGTGTTTTATATTCTGAGCCCACTAGGGTCACATCGACAACGGCTACCTGCATTGATAACATAGTCACAAACTTTGAAGTAGTTGATAAATGCCTGGTATCTGGTGTTAGTTCTGACCATAAATGTCAAATAGTTAAATTAAATAATAAAGTTACTTTTGACAAGTCAATTATTCGTTTCAGATCAGTTTCGAAGAAAAATCTAGACCAATTTAGCAATAATTTAACATTAAGATTAAATAATGTTACCTTAGATTCAAGTTGCTGTAATATTATGTATAATACATTATTCCAATGTATACATGAGGAATTTGAGAGGGTTTGCAAAATTAAACATATAGAGATTGACCCAAATAAGTTGAAATTTAGTACTTAGGCATCTAAAGGTATAAAGCGGTGTAGAGATGTTTTGTTTGAACTGCATCAATCTTAGGTCCTTTCCTGTTTCTAGTTTATATAAATTATCTCCCATACCAAATTAATGAACTATCAGACATTGTTCTGTTTGCCGATGACACATCATTGATTTTTATAGTTAAAAGAAAAAATACCTCATCTTATTGAACATAATCGAACACTCGGTTTAATTTCAAACTGGTTTTCCGCAAATAATCTTTTGCTTAATGCAGGAAAAACCAAATGTGTCAAATTCGTTCTACCAAATGTTATCAATTCCATCCCAGTAGTTTCATTGAATGGAGAAACATTAGATTTGGTCACTTCTTCCGTATACATACATAAGGTCCTTTACACCTGATGAAAATTTTCCAAATTATGATAGGAAATATTCAAGTCTTTTTAAAGAAGTATGTATACAGGTTAAGTCAATATATACAGGGTTATTTTTAAAACACCAACAACCTTCCAGGGGGTCAAAGTACTGATGATTATAAACAACTTTTACTATGGTACCAAAAAAAAAAACAGCTGTTCCATACATTTATGTTCACTTACCTCAACAAAATGTATGGAATATCTGATTTTTTTTTCGCGATTTCATGGTTAGTTCCATAGTAAAAGTTGTTTATAATCATCAGTACTTTCACCCCCTGAAAGGTTTTGGTTTTGTTTCTGTTGGTGTTTTAAAACTAACCCTGTATAAGAGACAAAATACAAAAATCGGATAATAAAATAAAGTCTACTTGGTAAATGATAAATACTGAAACTGGTAAGAATAAAATTAAAGATAGATCAATAACGTTAGATATAAACGACAACCTGGTTTCAGACCATTGTAAATCATGATACGGTTGCCAATTTCTTTGCTAAATGTTTTACTGATATTCCGATTGAAACTACCAAGTATCTTTCATCATCCCCGAAAGATGCTGAAGAACTCCTTAAAGCAAATATTAATTTAAATGTACCCAAATTCAGTTACCAACCAGTCAATGATATAGATATCGTAAAGGCGTTTCGGGCTATTCAAATAAAAGGTACTGAAGACTTGTGGGGACTCTCAGTAAAAGTTATTGATACCGTTATACAAAATATTGCTCCAATTCTAGCGGCTATCTTCAATAAGTCTATAACTGATGGTGTTTTTGTTGACCTAATGAAATTAAGCAAAACTGTTCCTATATTTAAGTCAGGTTGCTCTAATAACGCGACTAATTATAGGCCTATTTAAATACTACCAAATTTAAGCAAAATATTTGAAAAAATAATGCTTGGCTAAATGTTGACTCATTTTAATGTGAATGGGATATTGCACGACAAGCAGTTTGGATTCACGAAGGGTCGTTCAACTCAAGACGCGGGAAGTACTTTGATTAAATCTATATTGAAGGCTTGGGAGGGTTCGCAGGATGCTCTGGGAGTCTTTTGTGACCTCTCCAAGGCATTCGATTGTGTAAATCATGAAACGGTTGTGCTAAAGTTGAAATATTATGGTATTTGTCATAATTCACTTGATCTTGTAATATCCTATTTATCAGATAGGAAACACATAGTATCTATAGAACTCGTAAATTCTGAAGGGCATTTTGTTAAAATGGGGGTGCCGCAGGCATCAATCTTAGGTCCTTTCCTGTTTCTAGTTTATATAAATTATCTCCCATACCAAATTAATGAACTATCGGACATTGTTCTGTTTGCCGATGACACATCATTGATTTTTAAAGTTAAAAGAAAAAATACTGATCTAATTGAACATAATCGAACACTCGGTTTAATTGCAAACTGGTTTTCCGCAAATAATCTTTTGCTTAATGCAGAAAAACCAAATGTGTCAAATTCGTTCTACCTAATGTTATCAATTCCATCCCAGTAGTTTCATTGAATGGAGAAACATTAGATTTGGTCACTTCTTCCGTATTTTTAAGAATTACCATAGATTTTAAACTACATTGGGGCCCTCATATTGAGAAACTCGCTGGTAGATTAAGTTCAGCTTCGTATGCTGTTTGGAAAATCAGACAGTTGTACGATTTAGCCACGGCATTATGTCTTATGGAATTCTGCTGTGGGGGTCAGCCGCCGATGTAAATACTATATTCGTATTACAAAAACGAGCGGTCAGGGCCATGTATGGATTAGGTAGTCGCGACTCCCTACGTAACCTTTTTAACAATATTAATATACTTACCGTGCCCTCTGAGTATATATACCAAAATATTCTTTTTATTAGAAAAAATATTGATAAATATAGTAAAAAAAGTGACATTCATAATATTAATACTAGAAATAAACATAAACTTGCTGTTCCAGGATTTAGAGTTAGCAAAACGAATAAATCATTTATGGAAAATTGTATTAGGTTCTATAATAAACTCCCTAATTATATTATAGACTTGCCTGATACAAGATTTAAATCACATGTTAAAACTGTTCTCATGTCAAAAGGTTACAATAGTATATAGTTATCTTTGGATCCGGTGGTAGCATTAAAGCGCGACCGTCGTTATATGCTCATGGTCCACCCAAATATTGACAATTGTTTTGGCATAACATAGACAGAACAAGCATTTTGCGTTTGCGACAATATACATTAATTATAATTATTAATTTTATTATAATTAAGTAATTATAATAGGTTTATAAATAAACAACAAATGTAATTTAAGATAAATAATAATTAATTTTCAAATAATGTTCGACGATTTACAAGTGCCTGTAATTGATTTATGTAAATAAAAATGATTTTTATTTATTTATTAAGGCCTAATACCGAATAGTAACCGAATATTCGTTGCAAGCCTACTACTAATTTATATTTGCCCAAAATAATGTTTAGTTTTTGATGAGCATAATTCTGGTGTTGTGCAGATGGGTATCGTGCCAGTCGGTGTGGGCCAACCTGTACGCGACCCTGGAGTCCTGCGGAGAGTGGCTGGACGGAGCCGAGCGCGCCCTGAGCGCATCCCAGGACCCGGACCTCAGCCCCCGGGACCTGGAGCAGAGCGCGAAGGACTTGGAGAAACAGGTGCTGCTTACAGTTGTAGCGCAATGGGGTCATTATTGGATCAGCACCGAATCTAATCTTTTAAATAGCTCTAGGGAAACCACTTTGAACTCTTTTGTTGAATTACTTTTATCTCAAATTACTAGGCGTTTTGTGAAAAATACGAAATCTGATTTTATTTCAATATTTAGGTTCGTTTATTTGTATTTTGAAATTTGTTATCGCACCTTCTGATTTATCTTCGGTATCGTTCCGTTCGCGATATGGAATAACTCAGTATCGATACGCTAAATTTTCCACGTCGCGATCAGAATGATGATCGTTTTGTACGAAAAGAGTACCTCCGAGTAATAATGGAGTAGCTCCTCGAACAATGCTATGTGTGGTGTGTGGCAGCTGGCGGCGCGCGCGCCCGCGGCGGCGGCGGCGCGGCTGGCGGCGCGCGGCGTGGTGGCGGCGTGCGGCGCGCCGCTGGCGACGCGCGTGCAGGAGCAGATCGAGCTGCTCAACGAGCGCTGGCACGGCGTGGCGGCGCAGGCGCAGGCGCGCGCGAGGGCGGCGCAGGCGCGCGCGCAGCTGGCGCTCGTGCAAGAGCTGCTCGACACCACCAGCGCCAACGTGTCCGACCGCACCTGCCTCGCCGTCCGACTCAGCCTCGTCAAGGTGAGCCTTGTTGTGACTTCCGAACTCAACGTCGTGAACTGATGACGAGTTGCCGTGCCCGACGGGGTCCCTTGATCTAAAATTGTACCTAAACTACCTAAACAACCTTACGGAATGCAATAAATAAAAATTGAATTTAATTGAAAAGTGGTTGTTCTCATCCTCTTGTGCTCTCGAGTAATTTTAAATAATAATCTTTACAATGTTAAATATAAAATCATTGAAACATTCCCTCTACTGCGCCGATTACCTACAAAATCAATATTATACAATTAATATTTATTAGAACAATGATTCCTAGTCTTAAACAAAGATACCGAACGACTTAGTTTCCATTTACGTACAATAAGCCAAATCGTCTCAATCTCAATTTCTCTTTACTAAAAGTATAAATCTCTTAGAACCAATATAAAGTGGATCACATTTTTTAAACAGAAATTTCCATGAATAAACGTTCAATTCCGAATCGCTTCGGTTAAACCTCGATAGAGGATAAATTGCAGATCAAACAGCTTTGTCCTCCGCCGGACCAGGAAGCGAAACGAAACTGCTAATACACAACACAATCCTACACAAACAAACCAACGAGGCGACTTTAACTTAAACTCAACTTCACCACTATAAATTTAAAGTTCAAAATGGACTGCAGTAAATCGAAGATTTCAGGAAAGTTTGCAGGCAACTGCATTGCCGTGCAGTTTATACTTCAAGATATTTTAAATCTTATGTGGCTGGAATTGAATGCACTTTCATGTGTAGGCGTTAGGTCACCGACGCGACGGAGTTGGCAGTATTCCAGTGTAGTGCTTTGTTGTGTTTGGAGAGAAGAACGTAAGCGACATTGTTGTGTCAATTCGAATGAAGTCTTAAAACATTGTAAATACATACCCATTTGCCAATATTGATTTTTTGCGATAGCTTAGTTCTGACGAGGGTAATTTCAGCTACGGCGTGTTTTAGGAATTTCGCAGTGACTGAGCCTACGTCTGATTTATAGCACTACACAAATTATAAAAGCATTTTTGTGAAATATCCCTTTAGAGTAGAGTTGGACGTGAGCGTTGAGAATGTATTCGAAGCGAAACTAGAAGCGACAACTGTTGGAGGTATTACTCTAAGCTCTGTTCTATTTCACGTATTTTCTGTGCTATTTCACGTACATTTATTGCGACGGTTTCGTATTACATTATGAATACTTAATAAGTTTGTATAGTACAATTATATCGACGTCAGCTGTTCTTTCCCCATGGCTCACTGATTGTCCTGACACTAGTCCTGATCTATCTCTGTCGGTTAATGTGTCTGTCGGCAAAAACAGGCGGCTTTCCCCGCAGTGAACGAGTCTATTTAAAATCATAAGAAATGAAAAAATCTGTTGTGCATTTGCAATGTTAAGTCATTGCGTAGTGGCCGCGCAGTTGTATACCCAGATAGGTTGATATTCTCATTCATTAGAGGGGAGACACTCGGCACACATGTAACAAAAATATTAATTACTAGCTTTCCGCGCGCGGTTTCACCCGCGTAACTCCCGTTCCCGTAGAAACTTTATAATAAAATATAGCTTATAGCCTTCCTCGATAAATGGGCTATCTAATACTGAAAGAATTCAAATCGGACCAGTAGTTGCTGAGATTAGCGCGTTCAAGCAAACAAACTCTTCAGCTTTATCTATTATGGCAAATAACTCATTATTAGTTACCAATTCTTTGCGTTTTTATACTCGTGATAATTTCTCAACGAAATGTCCGATTGGAATAAAACAAAAAGTATTTTACTTCTACATAAATACCCTTGATAACATAATGCTTAATTTGGATAAGGATTAATATTACAATACTAGCTGACCCGGCAGACTTCGTACTGCCTCAATTGATAAATAAAAGACCTAAACATTTGTATAAAATAAACTGGCCCGGAGAGACTTCGTTTATGCGGTGTCCTACATCTACCCCTACACTACCCCTACCCTACCCCTACCATACCCCTACCCTACCCCTACCCTACCCCTACCCTACCCCTACCCTACCCCTACCCTACCCCTACCCTACCCCTACCCTACCCCTACCCTACCCCTACCCTACCCCTACCCTACCCCTACCCTACCCCTACCCTACCCCTACCCTACCCCTACCCTACCCCTACCCTACCCCTAACCTACCTTTACCCTACCCCTACCATACCCCTACCCTACCCCTACCCTTACCCTACCCGTCTACCCTAACCCTACCCTACCCCTACCCTACCCCTAATCTACCCCTACACTACCCCTACCCTACCCCTAACCTACCTCTACCCTACCCCTACCCTACCCCTACCCCTACCCTACCTCTACCATACTCCTACCCTACCCCTACCCTACCCCTACCCTACACCAACCCTATCCTACCCCTACCCCAACCTTACCCTAAAAATTTTGCCAAAAAAATTCAAGTTTTTAATTAACAAAATAAAGCTCAAATTGACTCTACGTTTTAGTTAGAATACGTTTATATGGGAAAAGAAAAAGGCTGTTTTTAAGGATTTTCCGGCAATTATTTGAATTTTTCTCGCTGTAAAAACCATCCTTGAACTTCAACGAACATTTAAATATAAGAATTGGCCAAATTGGTCCAGGCGTTGTTGAGTTATGCGCTTACCAACACATTATGCGATTCATTTTTATATTATAGATACATTAAACGTAGTTTCTTTCTTCAGACGATTTAATATTTTTTTACGAACATAAAAGCGGCTATTGTCACTAAACTATCATAGTTAGATATATCGCCTCTTTGCTTCAATAACGTGATAAGTTTTTTAAGTCCACGTTTCAAGATATCACATTATTGAAGCAAAGAGGCGATATGCTCTCGCGGATTTTTTTGTAGATCTTAATAAGACCTGCAAACCCGTACTACATCATTTTGTTCTATTGTCAATAGTTTTTGCAGCGCACGCATAAATAGGTTTTCGATTTTACACCTTGGGTTACAAAATCACAATTTTCTTACGAATCCCTAATTTTTTTGAAAATATAACCTTCCTCTATAAATGGACTATCCAACACTGAAAGAATTTTTGAAATCGGACCAGTAGTTTCTGAGTTCAAACAAACAAACAAACAAACTCTGCAGCTTTATAATATTATTATAGATACTATTATTAAACGCGGTTATAATTGACCACATCAAATTTCAAAATCATGTATTTTTTTTATTAGGCTAGATCAAAATTTAAGGTGGGTTCCTTATTTTTTTATTTTTTCGTAATTCAATGTTTTCATACAAAAAAAAATATTTTAGTTTGACTCATGCTAAATAGACGTTATCGCCGGATGACGTCATTGTTATGTTGTTTAATAAAATTTCTTGGTAAGAATTGAAAAAAAAAAAACTGAGATTAGTTAATGTCAAACGATTAGAGTTGCCTAATTAACGGTGTTTTATTAGTATTAATTTTTAAATGCGCAAAGGATAACTTTTGCCTAAAATTTCTAAACATTAATTTTAGTCCACCGAAACGATGACATCGTCACAAATATTTCAGTTTTAATTTTTGAAACAACAAACAGTCGCAAAAAAAAAAAGGTTGTTTTCCAAATTCGAAAATACAGGAACGGTATTTTTAATGTGTAATTTTGAAATGTTGTCAATTGTGTGGTGTTGTCTTTCTCAATGTAGACACTTTCCTAGTGCATCAGTTTGCAGTTTTAACATGTTACAGACAATCGAATCCTTTAGCATTGCCGTCGTATTAATACTACTTTTAAAGTCTCATGTCTATGTCTACTTTGAAAATAAATTAGTTAAATGTGGTGAAGTACAACGCATAGCTCGTCGCGTCGCGGTGACCGTGTCGCGTGAACTCTGCCGGTAAAAATAAACGCGCGTTATTTTGGCGCCGCGCGGTTATAAATAGAACGTGTTTGACACTGTTTGTGTTTTAAATATATAGCATTATATAATTGTCGTCGCGTCGTTGTTATCACGGGGCGATGACACTAGGGGTGGAGCTGGACTCATTCTGAAATGTGTCATATGTTCATTACATGCCTAGCATAAAATGAACTATTGAGAACATGATATAACTATGATCTGGAAGTCAACACAAAATAAACGCAGGATCTGAAAGTAAACAAAATACATGTAGGATTTTAAGTATACTTAAATATCACCGTCAATTTGCAATATTATTATTTTTTCGTATAAATATGTATGGGCGGTTAGTATTAGTAGATCCGGTAACTGGCTATGATTTTAACTTAACTTAAATTATGATTTTAAAAAAAAACACCATTACAATTCTGAGTACTAATACGTGTTAAATCTTTTCCACGTGTTGCCGGAGGATGCGTGATTAGTAATAAAGTTGGTCTGTGTGTCGGTATCGTCAGTCAACGCCGACACTCGCGCGCACTGCCGGGCACTGCTTGGGCACTCATATTTTAGCACTGATAGATATATCGCCACATTCCAACCGGACATGTTTACACACTCAATTAATTCATCGGCTGTAAAACTTCACCCATTTGAGATGAGCATAAGAATAGAATCGGGAGCAAAATTGAATCGTATTCAATTATTTATTATATAAAATATACAATAAGGTTTAAGGGCCATGGAATAGTTGAAGTACAGTCGAAATTCAGAAAAAGAATCTTGATAATAAAATGACTAAGAAAGCAGTACCATCCGTAACCATATAACCTGTAGATGATATTCATAGGTATAGAAGAGTAGTGCATGCCTGGAGATGAGCATGCACAATGCACCGCCACTGTTTGTAAACAAATTAAATGCATTACTGCGCTGTAAAGCTTTTCATAGCTCATCAAACTTTACGTAAACATATTTGGTACCTAACTAACCCAACCAAGTATTCGTTATGATTTAGCTAGTTATAATATAATGAGATTTATATTATATCCAACTAGATTAAATTTCTAGGATTTCAAAATATCTTTGTTGTGTCCATTTTATCGCCTTTCTATAGAAAACAAGTAGTAGGAGTGATACAAGGAACTCGCATATATCATAAGATTCCCGTAAGTATCGCGCACACGTGTCACTTTATAGCTACAGGCGTCTATTGCCACGAGGAAGACGCACCAACAGATATCTTCTATTTCTGATTCCGAAAATATTCTGTCCCCTGTTGTTACTTCACAGGCGAAACGTCGCAAGCGCCGCAACCGCACTGCAGAGATATAGATCTAGTATTAATATGGGAGGATTTGTATTTGATTATTTTCGGTAAGAGCGGTATCGTAATGAAATATAGCGAGATCGCGCTTAGTTCTCGACCGGGCATTTCCGCGGGCGTGCGTCGCGCCGCAGAATGAGTTCTGCTTCACTCGAACATTGAATATAAGAAGTTTTCCGATCCTTCTGTGCGTTTATAACATTATTTGTTTCGATCAGTTTATATCTATATGTAAAGTGAATTCAAAAGCGAAACTCGAGATGTAAACAGTTGAGTTTATGTATTAGTGGTAGATGCATAGTTATACAGATTGTCTTCGTGTTGTGGAAAAGTTTTTCTATCAGTCATAATTCATATTCACTTAGTGCTTGTGTTGTGGACATACAGGTGACTACTGATTCAGTGATTTGTCAACTAGTGTACGTGTTATGTCACCTATATATGTAACATATTCTATAAGTATAGACGAAGGAACCGGAAGTATCTTAGAACACAAAATATATAGATTATCTACTGTCAGAGGCTACATTACTTGTTTTGTTTGATCGCAACACTTGGCCTCAGTAAAGTCACGCTTTCACGCATATATGTTGTATGTGATGTAGTCTCAATACTTTCGCTTTGATGTCAAGTTCCTTCTAGTAAAATTGTGGCGCTATAAAGCGTAGTGGTGACATTTAAGCTTGTGTGGTAGTGTGTCTCACTGCTGCGGTAACCACGCACAAACAACGCGCTATTAGTTGTTAGCGCGCTGAGACTGCGCTCCGTCTACAGCCTTTTGACGTTATAGTATTATTAGTTTTTTTTATGTACACACACACACAGAAGATATAAATACAAAATTTGTATACAATATTTAATATTTTAAATTTAACATACTTTAGATGACGCTGTATCAGTAACTGAAGTCATGACTAGCAAAAGATCATTCCGTATGTTTCATTTCATTCATCATTTCATTTTTTATGGAAAATGCAATCTATCGTTAAAATTTATTACGTGAAAACGAATAGACAGATATTTGGAAGATTATAACTTGCCTCATACATATATCACCACCGTTCGATCTTCGCTCTGCGCTAATATATAGCCCCCTGTAAAGTGTAACCCCACAGATGAATTGATATAATAATAACATTTAATTACTAATACTTAATTATCGTTTCAATTAATGTAAGTAGATCGCACCAGATTCTCAAACACATCATAACGCTAACATTTGTATATTCTCGCGGGTGGATTTAATGTTAAATGTAGTTTAAACCTTGGTTCTGAGTAAAAGCACAGCACATTACTCAGCCCTTGTGTACACACGTTATGGGAAGCTTTAATCTGCTCGCTGTTCCGGATTAGATCAGACTAAACAACCGACACTTTAATTAACAATATTAGGGAATTTATTTTTAGGTTGTTGGTTAACATTGTTGGTACCGTATTGCTTGGTTTAGGTCATCTGTCAACATTTGAACTAATATTAAAGTTGGACGCTGACCAAGATCCTTCGCGAATCCAATCCAACAAGAAGTGATCAAGCGAACGGAAATGAATTACAACACATTTTATATAATTTCGGGCTAAATTTTAAATAAAATGTGTTACTCAAAGATTTTTATATGTTGTTGTGACACAAGACGACTTTAACTACTACAAAGGTATGATAATAAGACACGTGAAATACGTTTCTGTCTTATTAGTGTTGAGAAATAAAAGTTGATAAGCCGCGTTGTAATTAATTTGGTTTTAATACATGAAATCTGCAAAATTTCCATTATGTGACAGTTAATGAATATTGCGTATCTTTGTGTCGACTGCTTTTAGTATTTATGTATATCTAATACATAACTTTCATAGCGCGACCCAGTGTCATTTAAGATTTTATATAGGACGGCGACTAAATAAATTTTACAGCTTGTGCCCAGGCTGTCTGCAGTGTAGATTTACGGAATTGTACGGCTTTTGTAACCGCCGCCGTGTCGGTGGAGGGAGATGGCGACCGCACAGTGCCGCCAACAGCGACACCGTGCACGACGTGTGCGTCGTGTAGACACGGGCACACAGCTGAGAATGTATCATACTACATGTCATTCTATTATAAGTCAAGTCATTACTATCGTGCGTAAACTTTCTGAAGCAGAGCTAATGTCGTCAGTCATGCAGCCTGTGTGTTGTTGTTCTTCGTCTAATCCATGTGTGTGATATGTGCATTGTGCAGGCCCGTGAGGAGGAGGTTTCCAGCAAGCTGCGCGACATGGAGGTGCTGCGCAAGAGCAACCAGCTGCCGCCCGGCGACGAGTCCGCGCAGCTGCAGCAAGACCTGGAAAAGGTAACCTTCACCAGCAGTTCCAACTTGCAGCAACTAATGTTATTTTATGTAACCCTCTCACTATCAGCACATCTCCAAGGCAGTTACCACACTCGCATCGGATGACTTGATTATTTAATACAGTGTGGTGTTTGTAAATGCTGTTTTGTTGCTGGTATACAACTAACATAGAATTACATAAAAAGACCAGATTAGGATGTAGGCGAAATATAATGACCAGAAATAAAAATTTTAGTTTAACATCTTGAAATCCGTGCCCTGAATGACGAATGGTAAGTAAGGCACCATCAACAGTATGAATGTTGACGTTCGCGACGTTTAACATTTCATTATTTTTTTAATGTTACAACTTGATGTGAAAAAAAATACGTGTGTGTTCTCACAGAGGCACATACACACTCGTCATTAGGCTCCGTACACACCGCGCTGTAGTGAGCGCGCGTGTTGTGCGTTAGTCTCGTGTCGTTTTGTGCTTGCTGTTGACGCTAGAGGGCTCCAGAACTGTTCAGCAGATATTGGCGAGAAGATGAGATTGCATTACCCTTGTATAATATACAAGTGTTTATAGTCTATTGGCCACCCTGTCGATATTATATCTAGTACAATAGTAGAGAGCTCATGGTTTTGATATTGTATGTAATTTCCTCTTGTATTCAATGTTCAGTTATCTCGGCCGTTTGGGAAACTGTTCCACTACACAATAACAAAGACCGGTGTAGATATAGTACACATATCAATGAACACTTGTACCGTGAAGGACGCGCAATTATAATGACATTTCATAGGTTATCTTTGAATTAGATTATTGTTGTGATAGGTTTTATTCAAAGTAAAATACCAACATAAAGACCACGGGCGAGTGGACTAATGCGATTCTGCCAACGATATAATGAAATGTTCTCGGGTTTTCTTATTAAAATCATATCGGGTCTTTGCCATTCTGATTTCAAGCGGAAGATCGTTCCACAGAAGAATGGGTTTAACAAAGAAGGAAGAGTGCATAAAGTTGAACGATTTTATCTAGCAGTTGTATATCATTGTTACAGTATTTATCATCTGTCTTCAATGGTCATACCTAATAGCATTGTACAGCTTTGTGTCGTGCCAACAGTGATGTCCACTGTTATCGGAGCAACTCGCTCTTGGCTGGTCAGTGGCGAGGAATTAACGAGGAGTAGTGTCCCGTGCGCCGAGTTCAGACAACTAGTCATAGATACACCAGAAGGTGTACTATGCGTATATATGAGCGCAGATGCAGCGGTGTTGCTAATGTTAGGTATAGTGGCAGAGTTTGTGGTTTTAAGTGGTCTTATTAGTATGTTTTATTTATGTACATGTTTATTATTATGTCTTATCGTAAATTGATTTTTGTAACGATTTTTGGTCACGCCTCATCGCCGTTATTCATATTATACATTAGAAGATACACATGAATACAGTAAACAAAATGTTTTTTTGACAATAATTTATTGTTTATGACTTGACAAGTTTTGACTTTTTATCAATTATATAATTATTTTTTTATAACAACATGATGCCGTTACATTTAAATTACAGCCGTTACAGTTAACCAAATACTCGGTAGCTAAATCCAGCGTCGCCGGAGCTCTGTGGTCTGGAACGTAACTATTAATCCGCAGGGACACTCGTTCCAGTCCATTTCTCTGTATTACCACTAACGTGCTAGGCTAGGCAGCGCTAACGTTCGTGTACGAATGCCACTGTGGCGCAGGCGCAGGCGCGGCTGGCGGCGCACCGCTCGTTCGTGAGCGGCAAGCTGTCCGCGCTGCACAAGTACGCGGCGCGCCTGGAGCACGCGCGCGCCCGCTTGCCCCGCCTGCCCCCCGCCTCGCCCGCCACCCCCGCCGCGCTGCAGGAGCTCGCGGTCAGTGTGCTTACTTACATGTATTTTTTTTTTTTTTTATAAAACTTGATCAAAAATTAAGACACCCATATTAATTTTAAATAGGTAAAGGAAATATTTCAGTCTGTAATAGTCCGACCATAATCATGACGTCATCGCGCATTTTTCGGTTTTTATTTTTATGTTAAAAAAAAGCTGGCACAAAAAAAATGTTTTGGGATCAGAATTCGAAAATAAAGAAACGGTATTTTTGTTTTAGGGTGTTACAAATGTAAAAATGTTGTCAATTCTTACGCCACGTATGTGTCAGAAAATATACTAAGGATTCAGGAAACTAGAAAACACTATTATTTACATAAACAATAGAATAATAGCGATTTACATTATTTTAAAGGGTTCTATGACGATATTCGTTTAATAGGCTAAAAAGATTGGACCTTCGGTTCCCTGGCAAAGGGCATCAAAATGTCGTAACTGCCAAATTGACATGCAAGGTGTTAAAACTTCACTGACATATAATATTTTTTTGCGTGTTGTTGCACTAGGTCTTCTTTTCGATGTTCGTCTGTCAATTGTACGTTACATATAATAAGCCTAATATTGTGTTCGTTTCGAGAGCGATTGGATTTTGCCTTATTATTTTGTTTAATCGAATACCCACAGAACACCGTGAAAGAACAAGAGAACGAAATCCATGAAGTTCTGGAGAACTTCAACAACATGGAACGGGAGTGTACCGCGGCCAAGCAGACGGTGTCCGCCGACGTGAAAGAGCAGGTGGTGAAGCTCCGCGAGGAGTGGGCCGCAATCAAGGCAGCTTGCGGTGCGACCGCTCGCGACGAGAGCAGCCGCCACACTGACGAGTCGGGGGCCGAGCGCGAGCGCGAGCCCAGCCAGGACAGCCAGCTCAGCCATCTCAGCCAGCACAGCCAGCTCAGCCAGCTCAGCCAGCTCAGCCAGCACAGCCAGCACAGCCAGTCCGCGGACAACGACGCCAGCGGTGAGTGCGGGTGGAGGGGGGTGCTTGTGGGCGTCACGTGACACGGCCGAGGTGGGCTACAGACATAGCGCTCACTCACAGGTCCATTGAACTGGCACAGAGTTACACTCGCGATCAGATAACTACTGCTTCTACTTTTGAGAAGAGTTATTAATGATCGTCAACATTTTATTTCCATAATTTACTATTAACATGTTGCAGACTTACTTTAGTTGACGATGTCTGTATCCTACCGAGAGCTCGTGACGGTAACATTGTGTGGGTGTTTGTAAATAAACGTTTGGGAACTAACAGCTCGTTTCATTTACTAATCGTAACAACTACTCTCAAGTACGGTGGTCGCTTCACCTGTGGTGTACTTCAATTGTCGTACGACAAATTGCTACCATGCGACAGCCGCGTCCTATCGCGTTTAGTTCCAAATCATAACGTTTGCCATATGTCACACAGGCTTTGCGGCTTGTCGCACTATGTTTTGGACTTGACGTACTATATATACGGCTTGTCGCATGGTGCTATCGGTTTGTCGTACGACACTTATAATCATCGGCACGCACGTTTGGTAGTCCAGCTAACAGACAACTAACACGGTTCAAGGACCTAATTAAACTGTAATTAATGTAGATAGTTGAATTAACAGGAAATGCACTAAAATTATTCCTTGCACACACTTTATTGCAGGCGCGCACCGGCTACAGTGTGGTAACAATGGTTTTATTAAAATAATTGGTATCTTAAAATATGAACAGTTTTGTTTAGTAACATACATACTGTGACTTAACATCTGACTTGAATAAATAATTGTTAGATGATTGCCGTTAAATTTCCAAGTATATTGATAGGATCTTTCAAATGTTGTACTTAAAAAGTATCTCATTCCTTTTTTAGTGTTCCGTAGCCAAATGGCAAGAAACGGAACCCTTATAGATTCGTCATGTCTGTCTGTCTGTCTGTCTGTCTTTCTGTCTGTCCGTCCGTATGTCACATCCACTTTTTTCCGAAACTATAAGAACTATAATGTTGAAACTTGGTAAGTAGATGTATTTTGTGAACCGCATTATGATTTTCACACAAAAATAGAAAAAAAAAAACAATAAAATTTGGGGTTATAGAAAATCAATACATAGAACTGAAACTCAAAAAACATTTTTTCATCGAATCCATACGTGTGGGGGTGTCTATGAATAGGTATTCAAAAATGATGTTGAGGTTTCTAATGTAATTTTTTTCTAAACTGAATAGTTTGCGCGAGAGACACTTCCAAAGTGGTAAAATGTGTGTGTCCCCCCCTGTAACTTCAAAAATAAGAGAATGATAAATCTAAAAAAAATATATGATGTACATTACCATGCAAACTTCCACCGAAAATTGGTTTGAACGAGATCTTGTAAGTAGTTTTTTTTAATACGTCATAAATCGAAAACCGCAATTTACCTTTCATTCAATCAACTCGAATATAAAATAACATTTCATTTCATAAACATACGCTTTTTTATTCTTGATATCAAAATAGGTACGCACTTGTAACTGATACGGAACCCTTCGTGCGCGAGTCCGACTCGCACTTGGCCGGTTTTTTTATAAACTTTTAGGACAAAGAAAACGTTTTCTAATTCCTGGATAAAGTCGGTAGATGCCGTCCCATAACAATTGTTTACACATTTCAATCGGTCTGTCTGTCTGTAACTGAATGGCTGCAACCGAGCGGCACACTCAACCATCACGCTATTAGTCGGGGGCAGACAGACAGCTTGCAAATTGAAAGTCGCTCACAAAGGGACGAGCCGGTTAGCGGTGATGAACTGTGGCTTTTCGTTGACATACGCTCGGACTCGCAAGAGGATTCGTTTTAGAAGTCAGTGTAACTAACACAAGCATTGTGATGACAAGGAACTTTGATTACTGTTCAGCGCGGGTTCACTCACGTCACCGATCTACACGGGTGCAACCGCAGGAGAGTGGAGAGGAACGCGTCCCTCATTTTGTAAATATAGCCTATGTTAGTCCCGGATACGGCATTTATCTTATAAAATGAGTTTTCAAAATCACAGTACCGCAGACTATTCAGAACATCCAAACTCACCAACTTTACATCTTTAAATATAAGTAAAGATTTCGTATAATTTGAGACCGACTAATAATACATTACTTGAACGTAAAAAACCAAGCAAATTCGACATTATACGTCATATTCGGCACCATGTTGCCAAGCACCACCACATCGTCTCCGATAATGTTTACGGCATTAACTCCATGTTGGCATAATTTATTGTGTGCTTAATCTGTTAATAGCTAGTTACAATTAGTTGCTAAACTGCACAGTAGTAGTAAAAGTGTTAAAATCTTCATTTAGGCGAAGTTTGAATGTAAAAAGTTTGTATCATTATACATATATTCTCATGAACAATCGGTTGGCAAAAATGTAGCCAAAATCAAATTTTAAAAGTAGCCTCCGGCTGTCAATGTTTCCCCAAATCGGATCCCCTCAGATTGTAGTCGACACACACACACTTATTGGGCATTCATTTGTGTACTATTGCTTGCTATCGTGTGTTGTTTAATATGTACGAGTATTTATGTATGTGCGGAGCTTACCGTGGAGTTAATGAGAATGTGCGTAGGCAGGGCTCTAACTTGTATGCTAAGTTAACAAGTTTGGGGGAGATAAACCAATAAATATCAAAATTGGATTCATTACAAAGTTTTTTGTGTTGGGCGCTTGCGCCTGTCATTAGCATTCCTTCGACGGTTCGGAGTAAATAATAAAGTATCGCTTTAGGTATTGAAATTATTGGAAATATATGAATAATTCTTAAGTTGTGGGAATGCGTGAGTAGGATAGTATTAAATTGTTGTTACATATACTTACAAACAGTTTAATATTTTTTTTATATTAATAGATGTTGAAGTATAAACTGTTCATTGTGTATAATTCTGCCTCGAACAATATACGATGTACCGGGTTATAAAAGTTATTAAGAAATATTGAAACAAACTTCAAAAGTAATTCCCATTAAAGTTGCAGATAGAACTGTTAGTAGTTTTGTCATTTTGCACATTTACTAGAGCTAGACAGACTCGAAATTCTTTTATGGCTCTCAGCATCCCGTCTTGTAACACACAGTAACCTGAGCCGATGTCTTAGGTAGCACTACTCCGACAGAGTGGTTTGCTTCAGACGCAATATCTCAGCACTCGGGACGAGTAGTGCAGCGTGTCGAGCCGCTGCCGGGAACATTTGCTCGCTCTGTGTTAATACGAGTGTCATTTCATTGGAGGGTCGCGATATAGCTTGTCTGCATTTCCCTTCTCATTTGAATTAAATTGAAATAAGAAGTGTTATTTATTTTTTACTGGACTTTTCGAATGTCAAGTGCAACATTTTTTGTTACCGACCCTAAACTCTTATAAATGTAATTTATTGTAAAATATTTATCGTAATTTCTTCGTAAGAATATGTAACACGTGTCGTTAACTCACTTGAACTTAACCTTTCCCCATTTTCCTAATAGTTTTAATTTTCGAGAGTAAATATCTCTAGTGAAAAAGCTAGATTTAATACCATTGTTTTTGAAACTATCACTGTTTTAAAGTTATGTAAACCGCCAAAAAGAAAGTACCTACACATGAACGCTATGCAATGCACGGTAGTGGAAGCAATAAAACGCAGCCGGCGCGAGACATCAGCGTCGGCACAAAGCGACGGCGCGACAAATCACGAGCGACGCCGCGACACGCACATGTGTCGCGTTTCTGCCTCACCCCGGGCATAGCGCTGAGATTCATCAGAGAAATGCTTTCAACGATATTTTCAAATGTTAATTGATATTAGACTGCCTACTAAAGTTTCATAACAAATCAAGATATGGACTTAAATATATCGCAAACAAGAAATATAGCTTATGGACTCTATAGGAGGGGGAATGTAGCGATTGTACTCGCCATATATAAATGTGTCAGTTAGATTTGAACCCGCGTCAACTTCTGCTCCGCGACAAAACGAACCTCGGAAAAGAAAATAAGTAGGTACGACCCAAAGTTAAGTTCCTGTCCGTAATGACAAACACGGCGCGGCACGGCGTCTCCGTGTGTCTGGAGGCGCGTAGGTAGTCGGCGGTGATTACTCGCCGCCCTACATAGCGCTTTGTTCCGCGCTACAATGCAAGCCCACCCATTGTTTGTTATTCCACTTTTTTCGTAGATAAGTAGGACGCCTCTTTCAGTCGACCTAGTTACGCCAAAGGATTCGGTGGCTAAACATTTACTGCACAGTTCTGATTCGCAACGGAAGCGAATTCCAGCTGCGAATGGAAAGCAAACTCGCTAATAATAGGACATCTTCCAGCTTTGTGAAGATGTCTCAGGCGGTGCAAGTTATAAGCTGGAGGTCGACATGTATATGAGATTTGCCCTGACAACATTAGCCCTGGATAGTTCACAAAAAGTTATTCACCTGTGATAAGAACTAAGTCATTAAAATCTTGATTCCATTTTTTGTTTGATGCTTTTATGTTGTCATAAATTCAGATATAACATAACAACACGATAATTGTAAAAGTTGATGATTTCGTGTAAACGTGTAAGGAATTAGTATGTCGCGTCTCCTCACTTCTCACGTCAGCGTCGCGGCGTCGTCGGTCGCGTCGTCTCGAGGGAATTAGCTCACGTTTTAAAATGACAGACGCGCAGTAAACCTAGCTGAACTAGCGAACAGCATTGCGGCTTAGAATTATTAGTCGTAATAATCTTAGAGTTCAAACACACAGTCGTAATATAAACTGCGGAATTTTCGCTGAAGAAATAAAACAGCATAGCATAGATAGGTGAAGTTTCTAGCGATAAACACTCAAAGTTTAGGCCGGTTTAGAAGTCGTAGTTTGGTTGTAGACTTCCCCCTCCCGTGCAACTCCTATCTTCCTCTTGCCTACACCGCAGTTGACATAATCTCCTATTTTCTATCGCCTGGGAGAGCTGGCTTGTCACCCCGACGCTGTACGCTTTCCGTGACACCTGTATACCTATACTAAACAGTGGGTGCTTTTAAACCGTTTATTGTAAACTAGTTCAGTTATGTGTTCCGCGGGGAACACAGCAGCAGCTGCACATATGCTGCGTTTTATTGCTCACCGCGCGTTATTATTTTAAATGTTATGAGTTTTAGAGTTGACCATTAATAGTAGGTGTGCATTGCGGGTGGTAGGAGAACTAACAATAAATATACGAATTTAATAAAATAATTATGATTTTATGTTAAGCAAAACAGAACGTTCAAATTCGTTAGCCTTATCTGCGAACTGGCTAAATGGAATTCCGATTTCTATTTTTCATATCCTAGTATCAATACCAAATAGTAATCTCATATATCGACGAGGACTAAATTAGTGAGAAATGATTTATCTAATAACGTTTGTATTCAAATGTAAAGAAATACAAACAGCGTGTCATTTTCATTCCGCTCAAGCACTCGTGGCTACGCTCTGGGGTCTGGAGTACCCTCTCGCGAGCCTCGTACAAACTGACTGACAGATTCGTTTTGTATTTGCCGTGCAAGGTATGTTTTTGTCAGTTCACAATATTCTTAAAGTAGTAAAATGTTTAAAGCATTTTTAAAATAAGGATACACTATAAATGAGTACCAGAATGACCCCGCTCCATCAATTAGGGAAAACAATTAATACAAACAATTAATCCAAGAGAATTAAGGCTTTTAGCTTTTAGGCTTAAACGCTACATTTAGACTATAAAAGTATCAAGGATTTATGCAAGAATTAGTAATAATATTGAAAACACCTACAATAGAAAACACTAAAGTTATTTATTATATAATTTTAGTGGATTCACCTAATATAATTCGATGATACATCTTGCCTCAACTAATGCTGAAGTGTTCAAAATACAAGATTGTCATATTTCAGAAAACTTTCTTAAGTGAGTATCTATATCGCGTAACGGATTCGGTAAGCGTTTCCCATCGAGAACAGTTTCCACCATACTCTCCGGTCCCCAACGTCCTAACAATTAAATTCATCTCACATTAAATGTCACGCGCGCTCGTGCATTCTCTTAAAAACGTACAACAAACGCTGGCGCGAGGCGCTTTACATTCCGACACCAGAACGACCGCCGCTTACACATTCCTGACGACGACGACACACTTCACACCTATTCTACACATACTTTGTGATAATATGAGTTCTATTGTCTATCACATAAGGTACAACACAACTGCACTGTTTCATTTGTTGGAAAAATATGGGCGATGTTCAACAAAGGAATATGAATTCTAAGACAATCGTTATAAGGTTGATATTACTAGCAAATGTCGTGGCGTGGGTGACAAACGGTGGTGCAGTGCGGCGCTCTGAGGCATATAGTGCATGCTGGTGAGACAAGTATAGTTAATAGGTATAATACGGCTACACGTCCGAGACACGGGGGTCAATGTTTGCTGTAGATCGAGGAAACGCTTCCTTGTCACAAGTTCAAGGTCTGTTTTTTTAAGATATCGTACATGTAAAACGTTCTGTAGCTAGAACCTTTTCTGTTTTTATTCTAAACGTTTGTTATTTTTTTTATTATATGGTGGTTTCTTTCTGATCTAGTTACTTACCCGCGTATGTCCTGCGTTTAATTGCAATTCTTGTGACAACATTTTCATAAATGCTGATGTTACTCCCTCATCATGGATAATGTCTTCTGATTAAAAAAAAATAAGAAATTTTGAAAAAGCCTTAACTAATAAGGAATAATATATAAATATATATTACGTTGGTCGAGCGTATAATAATGTAGGCGTATAAATCGTTTCCCGCGTGTGACAATAATAATTGAGTAGGTAGTAGTACCAAGTGGCGCGACTGTCCGGCGACCGACCGGAAACGGACGTAAAAGCCTTTACCGACTAATGACGATCATAC
Source organism: Nycteola revayana (assembly GCA_947037095.2). NCBI lineage: Eukaryota > Metazoa > Arthropoda > Insecta > Lepidoptera > Nolidae > Nycteola > Nycteola revayana. Next base: position 13,422,583 of record OX344859.2, on the reverse strand, counting down.
TATACCGATCGTATACATATCGGTTCAGCTGACTGTACACGTAAAATGTACAATGAGGTACACAATACATTCTGTTGTTGTCATAAATAATGTATTTTACATGTTTCCAGTTTTCATGAAAACCTGTTTAATTTCCACGCGCGCTTTAGTTACTCTGAGATGATAAATGTGAATTGCTGACAATATGGGAGCAGATTTGTTCGTCACACACACTTTGTTAATGTGTATAATATGTTCCAAAACATTAAAAACGGATTTGTATGTTTATTTATAAAGGTTGAATTCATCAACGTTTTGAAAAATATTTAACCAATTTAAAGTTACTTGATCAGCCTTTTTGTGGAACTGCCACGGGGACTAGGTCCAACAATTAAAAAAAGAAGATTTGTTATTAATAAAATGACTTGACTTCCATTTTGGTCTAGCGGTAATATATTCCACTGTATGTGGCGAGACCTCGGGCCGAGCCCCGTGTAGGGCAAAATATTACGTTACTAGAAATTTTCTATTTAGGGAAATCTAAGTTCCAGGCGCTGGTGCCTCGGAATGCACGTTCAGCCGTCGGTCCTGCGCCTGATCCCTGGTCGTGTCGGTAGAACCGTCCCACCGGATTTTAAAATTAAAGTAAAATATAGTGCACCTGTGCTTGCGCACACACTTGTGCACTATTCGTGTATCCTGCGCAGATGGTAAATCTTCTTGGAGATTGGCCGCCGCGCCGTGGCAGAAATCGGTCGGCAGGTCTATATTAATATAATGAGTTTTTACTTGTCATTTTCATAGAAAAGTAGGTTCTCTCTTATAGACGATGGGTTTGGTGTCATATAGTGAACAACACAACTGTCCCTCCAGCCCCTCGTCTGCGACTGACCTGCGCTGATGGAGCTAATCGCCTCTCATTATAACGACGCACGTTCACCCTCCACGAGCCCACCCCCTGTGTTCACATACTCCTATAAACTGATATGAAACTGATGAGTGGTTTATTATAATTACTTTATTTGGGAAATCGTAAAAAACTAATAATCCATTCATTTAAAATCTATAGAATTTAAATTATGTATATGAATTTCGTATTAATTATTTAATAGTAATATCGTCGAAAACAAGTTATAATATAAAAATGTTAGCTTCACCGATTTAAACGATATTTATACTTCATTAAGGTTTATATATACTCTTGTGGTTGTCAATTATACACAATCATATTAATATAAATGAATTAATAATTAATTCTGGGAACTTTGCCAACTAGAATATATTAGGAATAATAGTATTTTATAAGTTAGTTTTATTTTAAATTAGCTACTTTTAGATGTAGGTATATATGTATTTTATTCATGTATTTTTGTCATTTTAATAAATGTTTAACATTTAATAAATTAATATATTTTAATACAAAATATGGCAACTTAAACCTACTGCGGATTATTGAAGTCCAGTATCACGCCATAGTTAAATAACTATAATTAATTTCTATGTCTATGGTTTATTAAGCTCTAAAGAAAGGATGCACTCAGTGTGATCAGTTCTAAACAATATTTTTACGTATAAGTGGTACCCGCCTGAAGGCACACTTTACGGTCTAGGACCACGGCTCAGGAGGCTAATCACGTAACTATATGACTTGAACGGGTTCTTGTAACGCATTTCCTATGATATTGTTACTGTATTATTGAAACTACATCATTTTAATAAATTGACATATTTCAAACTAGCGACCCGTCCCGGCTTCGCACGGGTGCACATTTCTAGTCAAGAATATAGCCATATGTATTGTAGAATTATCGAAATCCGTCCAGTAGTTTTTGTCTGTTAAAATACAAACTACTAACAACTACTTTATAATATTAGTATACATATTGTTTGCATGCATAGTGAGCGCTGAGTAGCGAAGACGTTTTTATCAAAATCATTGTAATATAGTTACGTGATTACTGTGATTAGCCTCCAGAGCTGATATATTTTATGGACATACACTTTTTTAAGGCAAAGATGAGCGTGTTGAGCGGATAAATGCGCCGAGTCGAATATGTAGCTGGTACATACACGTAACCTGTGGCAGCACGTAATACATGCACTTTTATACTTCCATTATGATATGCTAATATGCAGAATAGCTACGGTTTGAATATTACTGCATATTCATCGGCAAACACGGACAGTAACGACTTTATTTAATACATGAGAGGGGAGCGCCGACGGCTCCTCGGGTGCTGGTTTAAATTATGCTTTTGTGGTGAAAGTAGATTAATTAATCGCACCTTGATTAATGCCTCGTGTTTTAATTAAGTGCGTTTGTTGGTTTAATTATTCTTTTTTTTATTATGATCGTGTTTATGGCTGATAAGTTAACGTTTAAATTGCCTTTTCTTTGGAGTTTGTTGTAATTTGTAACAATCTTATGATTAACGTAGAAATTCCTTGACTGTCTTGGTTAAATAACTTTTTGCTTTTTTAATCTTACTTTAATGAAACATAAAAATGTTTAATTTGTCTTAATGTAGGTAGGTATCTGAAAATGGTTTATATTTTTTTCAGTTTACTTTTTGTTTATCGTTTTTTTTTATTTTTCTTACAGGTAAGTACTTCCCAGACACGCAGTGGGTAAGCTATAAGTTTGATTTAATTAAAAACATATAAATAAGTAAGTGACATTTTGAAAAAGAAATATCATTATTGTTAATATAAACGCACGGCTCAGTTCGACACACTCGTATCAGAGTATCGGAAAGTACTCTGCAGCGGAGGATTCTTTTATATTGCACTATTGGAAGGCGAGTCGCTGGAGAGTTGTTGGAGTACATTCGGCAAAACCTATTTGGCATCGATTTTTGTACATTTTTATATATTCTGGTGAATCGGAAATGCAAAGCGCATATCGTCTATACGTACGGACCGACCATTGAGACGGTAAGCGACGACGTACTCAGACTGCATTAGGAAAACGTTCAAATGGAAAACTATAATCAGAGCGCAACTTACGAGATCCCATCGCATCTACCTACTGTTAAGTAGTATACCTTCAAGTCTAAATGAACACCGCTTCTGTTTATAAGAAACGTTTAACGAATTTTTATAACTTAAATTTGTAAGTTCAAGTATAAACGTTCTGCTCAAATTTATTGCGAGGTCCAAAACATTAATTATTATTTAAGTCACCCGGAATCGCTTGAGCCTAACAGCTTAGAGCCTGTTCCGTGAGTTCCGCTGTTGATCCTGGTTTACGAGAGTTACCACGGCAGCAGGGTGCGCCGGGGAGGGATTATTAATTTACATTTAAAAATAGCAAAAATATCTGGTCACTTTGAGATGGCCTATTTTACAACAAACGCCTTATTTGTAATTGGGCAGAAAAACATATATATCAACTTTGAATAAATATCACTTAAATAGTTATAACATTGAAACAACAACAAACCTTCTCACAATAGATCAACACATAAAGTTGCTTTTCTCAATAATAGTAGTTGTATGTTTGTCTGTCGCGATGTGCTCCGCAGTTGATACGATTTGTTTCCAACTTTTGACGTGTTGGGGTTAGTTTCCTTGTCGCTATGCTTTAATGGCATTTCCTTAGTTTCCCGAAACTCGCATCAGTGTAGAGTATTATATGTCTAGACATGTTGTAAAAGCAGGTATTTTAATATGAAGGAGATTAAATCTTAGCTATTTGCTTTTACAGTTCGTAATACTAAAATGTTTGACGTAGCTCACTAAACGATCGAGGTAGAACATGAACGTGCTTCATTAGTTTTGTAATTTTAATCATAACAACTAGCTAGGTTTGTAACATTTCTGAGACAATTTGTTAAATAAGACTAGTAGTCTAGTGCCGGATAATTTTGTAGTCAGTACCGAAACGTTAAGATGGTGAGTTATAAAGTCGAACTGAAGGGGTGATATCTCAAGAAATGTATAATTAACCCCCCCCCCCCTCACAACTACTCGCCCCCCCCTCGGCGCGGTATCTGTTGCTTTGTTGGCACGAACGTTGTGTGTACACAGACGTTCGACACAGGCTGCCTCGGCTTCATATTGCCGGTAGATATTCTGTTGATATTCGGTAACTATTAATATCACAAACCATTATTTAATCTGAAAGTAAATTCAACTTGATTATTAACTTTGAGGGTAAAGTTTAAATTGTACGTCAGGAAATCAAAGACTTGTAATCATTTGATTTTGAGACATTTGTGAATTCCGAATCCGCATTGCTCCCGGTTTTAATAACAGTAAATTTATTTTAGGAGCTATAATCAAACTAGTTTCATCGCGCGGTTTCACCCGCCTAATTCCCGTTCCCGTAGGAACTTCATAGTTAAATATAGCTTATAGCCTTTCTCTTTAGCTTTATTTTAGTATAGATTGATTTTTATCGTTATACTAATCGAACATCTTAAAAAACACTGACACGCAATATTAAACTGAAATTGTTTAATATTTCGTGTCATTTTATGTTAGCAGCAAGTTATACAGGGTGTCCCAAAAGATTACGTAGCTGGGAAGGGGGGTGATAGGGATGGTCACAAGGGTCACCAGAAAAATATAAAAAATTCCCTCTGGGTGTTTAAAAAAATAAATGGCATTTTTTAAAAGACTAAAAATTTTACACCTTGTGCTAACTGTACCTACAAATATGGCTGTATTTAAAAAAAATGCTGTTATGTAATCTTCAATAACAACAAGGTCATCAACATCAACATCAAAAATAACAAGGTGTAAAATTTTAAGTTTTTAAAAATATGCCTTTTTTTTTTAAATACCCAGAGCGGATTTTTTTTTTATTTTTCTAGTGACCATTGTGTCCACCCCTGTCACCCCCTTTCCCAGCTACTTAACCTTTTGGGACACCCTGTATATACGTCACCGAAAAATAATAAGAATCGTTGGCTGATCAACTTTCTAGTTAGTTGATAAACTAACGAGGTGTTGGGTGGTTAAGAACAACAACCTAAACCAATGGGACTTCAACAGGACTTATTGAAGTTGACGTTTTTTTGTTTTGATACAACAGTAGCATAGTCTCGTTTGGTTAGGTTAGGTCAACTGTCATAATAGTTCAGTATTTAATATAATAATTATGCGCAATATAGTTTGTATATCACCGGAAAATAAATGGTTAAACTTAGCTGCCAGTGTCACATGTGAACATGTAAATGTATTTTTTCGGACGGACATAATAATATGTAGTTAGCCACGAGGCTTTTGCTACTTCCCCGGGCATAACATGTAAATGTACGAGTCTACTTTATCATGTAAATGCTTCTCACGTCTACGACTCGTAGCTCGTAGCAGTCATTCTTCGTAGCGCGTAGCATGCCGTCGTAGCACACCGCTCCGCGATGAGTTGCAAAGCGTATATAAATATTAGGAATAAGTGCTGCTAAATAAATGCCATACTTTTTAGTGAATAAATTTACGAAATAATACACTTTATTTTTTCATCCAAAATAAAATAAAATAAAAAGATTTACACGTGGAAGAGACCTCACCTTGCTGTTAGTTAGTTTGATGTTATTTTATTTTCAGGAAAGAAAAAGCTTTTTGATACATAAATAATAAAACATAGTAACTATGTATACATAAAGTTAAAAGGTACAAAATGAACCCGTGTCCCTCGTCTATAAATCACTGCGCCATTGTCGCATTGCTCTGGTGAAATGTCTCGTCATTGCGCGCAGTGGGGTAGCTTTAATGAAAACTTTGAAAAAAAAAACGGTTTTTCAATTTCCTGTTTTGGGACTTCGTCCTCCAACTTTCAGATAGGTTGTTGAATTAAAGAAAAAATAAATTGTATCGACTCCTGAATATATATTGCAGGCAAATGTTATACATTTTCAGTGAAAGTATACTAAGTACATATTATATTCTATTCTCTTGTGTGTAGACGTAATACGTGTGTATGTATAAATAAATTATGTTTTAACGTTCTATGTAGACTCATTTTTTTTATAAGTACTGTTGACTGACTGCCTTCCCACTTACGGACCCTACTCGTACGGGTCCCTGCGTGCCCGCTTGTCCCCAAAAGTAATAAATCTCACGTGAATCTCTATTCGTCCTAAAGTACCAGACATCGGCTCAGAGGCTTCGTGAACTCTCCCGAAGTAAACACGGTTCATAGGATTTGAAAACATATCTTTCTTTTTTTATCTTTTACCTTTTCTACCGTGTTTTACTTGTATCCGGGTATGTATGGTATGATCGGTAGAACGTATGGAACTGAAATCAGATTATTAGTTTAACATTATATGAATCCGATTATTGCCTTTTTGTAAAAAGAGGTTAAAATGGCTGAAATGATGAATGAATTGACGCTACTTTGTTGTCATCAATTGTAATTATATTGGTTGTATAGTTCTGTATTTAGCAGCGCTATATTTTACTGCCCTTTTTGAATTCCCATTTTTATGAGAAGATCACTATAGTTTTAGCGTGAGTTACAAACTCACAAACAAACAAGTTCCACGTGTAGAATGTTAGTAGTATTTAAATGTTGAACTTTGTAGTGAGAGTTGGTAACTAGGTTAGTTTGTTTGTCACGGAATGCGGGTAGTTTTAACTACGAGTGTATGAGACAGACACACTGTTTGACGTTAGTTTAGTTAAACGACATCCTGCTCTTTTTGTTTGTAGATATCCGAATTAATTTCGCCGTAATGAGATTTAAGGTGAAACATTCGCACTTTAGATATGTAAAGCACAATTAAATTAATATATTTGTGTATGTTAAGGGCATAGTATATGTGTTTAATCATCATTAGATGAAGATTTTGGAAATGGCCAAGTGAATATCTCTTGTCTAAATTTTATACTGTTGGCATCGTATATACTTTTAAGAATGAATTAACATATTAATTCCGTTATTGTATATTCGCAATATACCTAAATAATCTGTTACCTAATAAAACAGACAAGCCAAACAAAATGACATTTTCCTTAAAAATCTCCGATAAATAGCTAAAGTGCGATCGTTGCACCGCACCGTAATTACCTTCATTCTTCATCCTTAAATATAAGTCATTGTCTATTAAATTATATCAGTTGACAAAGTGAATGCGTCCGCGAACCCTCCCTCGACCCCCGCGGACCCCGCAGAACCTACGGGACAAACATGAAACAAACTAATTCGAAATATTACTGTTATCATTTCCGTCAATTAGTCGTCACACAAATTAGTATCCGACACAAAAACAAATGTGATCCCCGAGTCGGTAGTTGTGCAGTGAACGCGTCAATGAAACGCGGTGGCATTCATGCTGATGCCGGGCGGTTTCGCTCTCGTTTGGGCGGCAGTGGCGCTGGGGCGGGCGGCCGGTGCGGACGCCCTCGCGAGTGAGTGTCTGTGTGTTTGTCACCATGTGTCTCGTCTTCACATTGTAAATAAATAGTTCATTCATTTCTCAACTTGCCAGTTGTGACGTCGACCGTGGTGCCGAGTGTGTTGTGTTATATAGTGTCAAACCACTGCTCTTGGAGTATTATTGTGGAGCCGACGTACGTGATAAATTATATTTCATTGATTTTATTATGTGATTTATTGAATTTACGGTGTTAATTGTTAACAGAGTTTAACTTCTATATAGGAAAAGCTCCACTTCAAACTTGTTCGCGCGTTATATCAGCTGTTATTAAATGCCGCAGGATATAAACATCTACAACACGAGGATGCCTTTGTATTATATTTAAGAAGAACGATAAGATATTAGTATGGTTTATGCAAATATTATTACAGGACTTTGACACGAAATATATATTAGATTAGAAACAATCACAAAATAAGTTTATTCAGGCCCTACAGTTTTCGAATGACTTTAAAGTCATTAATGTTAAGACTTTAAAGTGTGTAATGTTGTAAATCTTCTTTCTATTCCATGGTATCAAGGTCATAAAAGTATAGTTAAGTTATTGTAGATTTTGTATAGTTTTAAACTATAACTGACAGATTTATTCTCTGCCCTCTGATTGCAAATCACAATGAAGTGTATTCTATCATTAGAGATAATCCGCTAAACATTAGCCACTCATCACACAAGTGAACACCAATCATTATCTCGGGTCTGTGATTACGGACAACCAATAACCAATACGCAACTTGTTATTTAGAATTTATCGAAACCATTGATTCGCTCGACACATGCGTCTATTAATTATGCTGAAATTAGAATATTAATCGGTCAGTATATGCACAGCGTGTCGCCTCACTTAAGCCAGATATGTCACACATATTGATACCGCGTTACAATATTTTTTTGTAGTTTGTCTACCTCTAGCTTCCGCGCGTGGTTTCACCCGCGTTATTAGTAATTTTTTGTTATCGTAGGAACTTCATAATGAAATATAGCCTATAGCCTTTCTTGATAAATGGTCTATCTAATAAATAAATATTTAAAAAAAATTGAACCAGTATAGACAAGTCAAGGGCAGTAAATACGAATATATCATTTGGATCTGGTCGTAGCAAATAGGTTCAAAATCTTTGCATTATTTACATTTTTTAGGTATTTTTTTCATTATACAGCAATATTGTAAAAGTTGCGATATGATGGCATCGCGTTTCTCCTCCGAGGTCTCTCCCCTCTATTATCTTATTATTTATTGGGAACCGAACCCTTCCCCTGCAGTTTCGATATCTTCGGAATATGAACCCCTGTACTAATCATTCTTTATAGCTCCTGTTTTGAATGGCGCCTCCATCCCATACAGTTCACACGGAGCGCGATCATTGTGTAGTATTGTAATGTACTGTTATTGAGATAATGAACACTACTTCTAATATAGACTTGTTGTGTATTTACTTTTTATTTATTGTGTGAGTCAAAAGACACGTTTTTAATATCAATGTACTGTAGTTGTGTATATAATCATAGTTTCCATAGTAATATGAAATAGATAATTCCTAGTATTCAAAGACTATTCTAACACTATAATCCTATTGTTATTCATACTGTACGCCGCCATCTGAACTGTACTGAAACTCGCCGAAGATTTGTTCACAATGACACTAGAAGATAATTAACGACACATATCAATGTACTGTTAACATACATATAACTTCAGTTTTATTTACACTGATTAATAATAATTATTATCGTTGAAATGAAACAATTTCAACAGAGATTAATAGTGCAAGTAAACAGATTAAATACATTCTCGATTGGTTTGTAGTTCCCTGTATAATGCCTCTCATACTCTCTTCAGGTTGAATACGATTAGATGACATTTCTATATATATTTGGGTCATCAGTCTGTGTCGTAGTGTGCTGGACATCGTTCATTGTGTGTGTAAACGCACGGAACGCACAAACTTGACAATGGTGCGTGCACTAAGTAGAGGTTTACGAGGAGGCTTTGAAGAGGGTTCGCTATTCATTAACGAGCCGCGTGGGCGTGAGAGGAATTTATACGAACTGTCAGCGAAAGTTGGCAACACCAGGTACGTACTGTTGGGGGAGGGAACTACATCTTACTGATCTTAATCTAAAACACAAACCTTGTAACGATATAAAGATTAAATTATCATTGGTATTTTAGAAAGATAAATTGTACTCATCCAAATGGACAGATGGAAACGCAAAAATAATAAGTATTTGAAATTGTGTGAAAAGTTTATATTTGAAATTGCACAAACACAATATAAAACCTTTATTTAAGAAAGATTATACTATACATCTCATTACTTTAGAATTCTAAAAAGAAAACTTTCTTAAAAGAAAACTGCACTGGTTATATTTGAATTTCTTCCTTCAGAAAAGTTGTCAAAACATACAAAAACACCTTCACTGAAGGAATTAAACAAAAGCAGGAGTTGTTAAAGCCGCTTACATCGCGACAACTCGGAGACGGGCTCACGTCGGCCGCGACTCTTCCAGCGGGTTTATTTACTAAAACAATATTTATCTTGCGAAGTTGTCGAGCCGAAAGAAATATATTCAACTTAAGGCTGTAGCGGGATTTATGGTAAACTAACTTTGTGCATCGGCTCTGCTTATACCTAGCCAGAGTTGGTTCGTGTATCTCAATGAATATAAATACAAATTTTCAACAATAGGGTGTGCTGCATCCAACTACATATATATTTTATATATTCAGACTATTTATATTTTCTCAAATACTAGAGTCAAACATTCATAAAATATACTTCTTTACTGTCTGAACGTGTACCCATTTCGGTATTCTCTTAATTTTATTACTAACTGGTTACCCGCGCGCGGATTCACCCGCGTTACCTGCGTTTCCATAGGAATTCATTATAATCAAATGTAGTCTATAGCCTTCCTCGATAAAAGGGCTATCTAACACTTATATAATTAGCAAATCGGACCAGTAGTTCCAGAGATAAGCGCATTCAAGCAAACAAACAAACTCTTCAGCTTTATATAATACCTACAGTATACTTACTACAGTATGTTGTCAATGTCAACATTTGATCTATTTATAGCCACTTAGTACTAAAACAATATCAAGCCAAGCCCTTTTTTAATAGATTCACACCCATATAAAACGAGTGAACCATGCGCAGCTCCTTCAACCGCAGTCACAAGTCTCAGCAAATATCATGCGACTCTAAATATCTGGAGACGTTTCAAACGACTATTTGTCTACACTATTTGCTGGTCCCGACCCAAGTGTCGAGTTAAGTCTACACCCTGTGAGGGCTTCTAACGATCGTCTCGTCGTGACAGTGTAGGAATTCACATTGCAGGTAAATAATGTTATAGTTAGTGCGTGTACTAAAGGGATTAATGCAACGTATAATAAATGAATATTTAACAAGTTGCGATAGATTTTTTGAAGGTAATGATCGGTATTTCAAAACAGAATATTTGATATTCGATATAAATAAATATTAGGTTCGTATATGGCCCTATTACCATATTGTCACTGTCCCCATAGAGTGATAACTTAAACTATAGGTTGATAACTTTAATCTACGCTAATTTTTCACCCGTTTATTATATTATTTATTCCATCAATTTCTGAAATTCATGAATAAGGTGCAAAATTTCTTCTTAAACTATTAATTTATTATTAAACTCTATGCTATACAGCAAAGAGTTTAAATTCCTAGTGTTGTCGTATGTGTGTCAAGTGGTAGATGGAGTGTATCTCGATGGTATGGAGACGAACAACAATAAGGTCAAGGTGACATCACTTCGCGAGGCTAATGTCACTGTATTCTATTTTGAATTTCCCCAAATCATCTCTCAAAATAAGTTATTGTTTACTTGATTTGTTGATGATTTCCACTATAAAATATTTATTACAAAATGGTTGTAACAAAAGTTTAATAAAAACCTATAAAGAGGTCCCTTGGAAGTCACTATGTGCAGATACCTCTCGCTATGTTAATGTGATGGTGATTGGATGTTACAAGGTGTAAGACTGCGGGGTGAAGGTCGCTCGCACCTCACGGGGACCATAACCTGCCGTATTTAATGAATTTCTCCCTCAGTATGTCGTTATTTCATTGTGACGTAAGACTATTTTACATCAAAGTGAATTCTTCAAATACCAGCGCCTCGTTATTTTATTGCTATTTTATGATTGTCGCCTCGGCCGTACAAGCTTCTTACTGTTAAAAGCAAAATAACCTATTCATACACGAACGTCTGGAACTAATCTGAAGCCCCGCTTTAGTGAAGCTAGTTACAGGAGAAGTGATTTTATCTTAATGGCACCTGCTAAAGTGAACTCGGTTTTCATTTTGTACGTTTAATACCGTTTGGTTTCGTTGAAAAAATTTTAACGTATTTATCCGGGTCTCTCGGTGAAGAGGTCCCGCTGCTCGCGCGGGTGTGGGAGACGGTCGCTAGATGTCGCTTCACCGACAAATAAGTAACACTTGTGACTCGAGGATAGAAATAACATTTCATTTTTATGCTCCGTTCGTCGGAGCCTTTAAAGTTTGTAGCTCATTTTGTAGGGTTATGTCGAAATTTATAGTGTCTGCTGAGGGGACGATAGCGAACTAGCGAACCTATAACGTTTTTATGGTTTTTAAATATGAATATCTTCAATATTCCGAACATCATTAAATATTTATTTTATAAAATGTAAATTGATTTGACTTACAAGTACTTGTGAAAAATATTTAGATTCGAAATATGCCGTGATGTTCATTAATCTATAAATATCTGCATTGAGACACTACTTGTTATATACCTGCATAGTGGCTCTTAATAAATGCATTAAAACGGGAAGGATCCCGTTCTGTTTATTTCGCTGTGCAAACCATTCTGAAAATATAGCATATTACACGGTGTGATAACGTAGCATGCTGGGGATAGTATTTCATACGGATGAGTAGTTTGGGACATTGTAGGTACACAACATTTGGGAAATCATCATCAGCCCGTCTAACGCCCATTGATGAACATGGACCTTCTCCCGGGAGAGGGCATTTGCCAGTCACCACGCTTGGCAGGCGGATTGGTTACCGTAGTATTATGTTGTACCACACAAGGAAACGCTACTGCCCGTTCCTTCATATACAATTATTATAAATAATGTTATAACAATCGGGACCAACGGGCACGGAGTGTCGTCCCTCAACCAACCAGACCCGAAAAAAAACTTAGAATATACACATAGAATTCCTGTCCGGCGTGTGAATCGAACCCACGACCTCCGAGATTCAAAGCGAGCCAAATACCGCTGCGGTACGGAGGTTGTCATTTGGGACATTATAAACATTTTTTTTCTAAATACTTATGTATTATGTTATTTAAATACCTTTTTAGTATATAAAATATATTATATTGTATGTGTACGTATGGATAAATATTTTCGTTTCTTCATATTAAATATGAATATTTTTACCTGAGAGATTTATATGATTTTTGCGGAAGTGACGTATAACCGTGCACATAATACGTGGTTCTGGGTTCACATAAATTGGTGTCATCTGTCAATAGCAGCCCTCACTAATTCGATCAGCGCAGTTATCTGCCGCGCGACTGATTTATATGTGGGGAGCGTCCGCGCCCGCACCGCACGGCGACGTGCCTCGTGCTCCGACACGCGGTCCGCAGGGGCCGGGAGTGTGCCGGCTCGCTCTGAAGAAAACGTTATGTCTTGGGATTACAACTAAGTAGATAACGCATAATACAGACGAAAAACCGGCAAAGTGTGTGTCGGAAGTCGCGCGCCGTTGGATTTGACAGTTGCCCGCGTGCGGACGTCAAACGTCCAATTTTTCATACAAGACCTTACGTGAGTGTCCAAAATAATTTCAATATAAAAGAAAAGTATTGGTTTCGATTATTCTTAATAATTCCTATATGATATGGGACTCACCCACGACTCTGCGAAACCAAATGACTTCACTTTTTATTTAGCAAGATTCAATTAACTACTTAAATTAAAGCTCTTTCAGTCGGTTTTATTGACAATTCAGACAAAGCGGCTAATAGCGGGGAACCACTATCTTAACGTATCCTCAAAATTAACTTACATCGTGACAACAGTATGACAACACACCTCACCACAGATTGACATGACTCCTGCTATCTCCTCTTATCTCTAATATATAAAGCTGAAGACTTGCTTTAACGTGCTTTCAGCTTTCAGTGTTAAGTAGCATATTTATCGAGTTCTTACGGTAACGGGAGCTACGCGGCTCAAACCGCGCGCGGGACATAAGTCACATATAAAAACTCTAATGTATTATTGGTCCAAGGTGATTTTACCTAAGCTCGTAAAGCATTACATCACTAAAGCTGTGTCTGCCTATTTTTCTACAAACTCAGCAGGAATACTCCTAAAGAATAGCCGTAAACACTCGAGTGATCAGTTCACTGGCGCTTCACAAGTGCAGTCGCGGCGGGAGCCTAGCGGCTTCTAATTGACATTGTGTAATTCACTGGGCTTTTAAAAAGGTCCGCCATGCTTTTATCTGCGACTATAGGGAAGTTGCGATGCCGGTGCGATGACTGCAGTTAGTATTTTATTCCTCAAACATTTTATATTTTAATTTTGCTTCGGTTTTGCAGGATATTTTGGTACATTGACCTTTTATACACTTAGAAGATTAAAGTGCGGGGAAACTGCTTGTTTAAATGATTCATGGAGAATGAGAATTTATTACACATTTTTATGCACTATAACTAAATATGTTTGAACAAACGTGAATGAGCAGACGTTACGATTTGGTCTGTTATGGCCTTAACTTACTGTATCAGCACATTTGCGTCAAATGCTGAACATGGACCTCCTCTTAACAGACCTTGGCAAGCTTGGGTTGTTTAGGCATATTGTCATAATAACCACGCTTGGCAGGCGGATTGGTGATCGCAGTAAAATGGTAAGTGTGCTTGAGCTTTAATGCTGCTGCCCATCCATCAGCTGTATGTCCGTTAGTGTCGTCTTGTGACACCCATGGGAAGACAATATTCTAACCCGGACACCACACGGCCTTAACTTATTTTATGAAATTATAATTTAACAATTTATCCGTGTACCGGCACATATAATATTACCAAACGTTGATGAAGGAAACGTTACGAAACCACCAAAAGTTATTCCCACATGCAAGCCTCATGCGTCCACAACGAAATGAACCTCCGTTATATTACAACTTTACTTAATTTGTATCCGCAAAATGGTGAAATAATATGAAGTTAGCAACGAGTGAGTGCACAATTACGTGCTGAGCGGAGTTAACATTGACCCTGAAGATGGAGGGGAGGGGAGGGTGTATCGTAAGGGCGCGCTTCTGTTGCTAATATTAGGGTGTGAGCGTAAGAAAAGGGCGCGTTGTAGCTGGTGTGTAAGAAATGAATGGAGATTATTTCGGTTGTAGTATGTACGTAGCTTTAGTTACTCTTGAGAAAATAGACGGAGAATTATTATTGAGATAATAACAAACGTGCAGTAGCACGTTACGCAAGTTTAAAACTTTAGCTTTTCAATCCAAAATATATACTTAAGTTTAATATTATTAAATTAATTTGCATAACCATCTTAAAAACGGCGTAGCCCAATGGCTGTCGTAGGTGCAATTGCACTACCGATGTTGTTCACGTATCACGCAAGCATTTTATTTTCATTCATTTATTTAAAAGGATTTGTGCCGTGTGGATTCCGGCTTAGAATAGACCGCCCCATGTCCTCCCATGGATGTCGTAAAAGGCGACTAAGGGACATATGGCTGATGGATGGGCAGCAGCATCTATTAGCTGAAGGTGTACATCTTACTGCGATCATCAATCTGTCTGCCAAGCGTGGTGGTTATGGTAATATCCCTCAACGATCCAGGCTTGCCAAGGTCTGTTAAGAGGAGGCCCATGTTCAGCAGTGGACGTAAACGGGCTGTTGATGATGATGATGATTTAAAAGGATCCCTAAAATATACTTCATTTAATACTTATTTGAGACGAGAACAAACATAACACAACGTGTTTCACGGAACTTTATTTTTCTTCGAGAACATTTTATTATTTTCGCGTCATTTTTTACTGCGTCGTAAACCAAGTTTGTAGTGAAATCCAGCCATTCGCCACGAGATTTATTTCGTGACAAGCTAATTTGATGCAGCTAAACCGAGACGCGAGAAAAGAATCATCCTTACATAGTATGTTGGTTTGTTTTGGGGATTTAAAACCTTATTAGACTAATAATTAAGTGCTAAATAGAATAGGGTATCACGACGTCGTATAAAGTTTTTCACTCCGACCGATGATCTGCATTGCGGGTGGAGTAGCACCCTCACGAGTGACCCGACGGAACGGAACCCGGGACTTGACGTTCGTTATTGTGAACACGTTGAACTATAGTATTATACACGGTGAAAGAGCTGATTAATTGAATACTGTTTTATAAGTTTAATTGATAGTTTAATTAACATCGTACTTTTATATTATTTACACTTTATTATTGGAACTGGCCACCCGCCCAGCTTCACACGGGTGCAATGCTGTGTATTATACATACACTTCCTCTTGATTCACTCTATCTATTAAAAAAAATCCTCATCCAAATCCGTTGCGTAGTTTTGAAGATCTAAGCATATATAGGGTGACTGGTAATTAGTGACCGATACCTAAACACATCATTGTGCTCATGATAACAAACAACTTTTACTATGGCACCAAACCTGAAATCGCGAAAAAAAATCAGCTGTTCCATACATTCATGTTCACATAACTCGTCAACATGGTAGGGAGCAGCTGATTTTTTTTTCGCGATTTCAGTTTTGGTGCCATAGTAAAAGTTGTTTGTTATCATGAGCACAATGATGTGTTTAGGTATCGGTCACTAATTACCTGTCACCCTATATAGGGTCAGACAGCGGGAAGCGACTTTGTTTTATACTTTGTAGTGTGTATGGAAAATTATATAAATTGCGGTGATTAAAACAGACAACCTCTCTGTTTTAATCACCGCAATTTATATAAATTTCTAGATCTTTAAACTTCTCTAATCTAACAATAAATTATCCTTGTTTATATATGTAAAGCCAGATTTTCCTTCTTTCACACGTTAAAATTCATTGAATTTTAATTTTATGTATAAAATTTAATTAACACTCTTGAGTCCAGATAATCCCAGCATTCTTCGTGACCCGATAATAATTAAAAGAACATACCTGATAGTGTGTAGTTCACCCTAGCTGCATTAGCGATGGGTCTCCGCGGTGGCTATTAATTGAAGGGATTATCAGAGTCATGTAGACGCGGCCCAGGTGGGGCTGCGGTATTACTGATGGCCCCCTCGGGACCTTCGGATTAGCCGAGTATTGTACGACAAGCCTCAAACTTCACTTAATTACTTACTAGGTGTAGTTTATGGAGGTATCTTTACAAAGACTTAACAACTGCTCCAAAATTGATACTGATAGCGAATGTCTAGTAGTCTTGTGTAGTTCGTGAACGATGAACGAATAGGAGCCGTATCTTCGCACTGTACTAGAAGAAACGTTTCCGAACGCTGATTTGTAATCGGTCTAATAGGTCAAATAGCTCTTTTCGTACTTCGTACATTGTAAACCGCGAGATCGTATAAGTGCGAACGAGAACGAAAAATTTAATAGCTCTGACTGATTGTTTTTGACAAGTACGTCATACGAATTCATAGTCCTAAGCCTGTACAAGTATGAAGGAAAATCAAATATGTTAAATTAATACAATAGTAACCATAATTTGGTCACCGTGGTGATTTGGTGGCTGCTCTGTGGTCCGCAAATACGTTCTAAGTACTTAACAATGTTCCTCGAGAACGTATTTGCTCTGTGGTCCGCGCTGTCCTATAAGGAAATGCTGACCGAGCGCAAAGACCGAATAGAGCTGTTAGAACTAATAGAATGAACTAGTTCACTGTCCGAAATGAACTAGTACGGAGCGATCTTGAAAATGACCGAGCAGGCACAAGACTAATGTCTAGTCTCTAGTATGTGGGTTTTCTCATTTGATATAGGTAAAACTTCGGTGACGAAGGCTCGAGCACACCGAATGCGTATGCGTTACTACGGCGTAATCACGCCGTAGACACGCGCGTAGTTACGGCGTAACCCGATGTCACACCGGGTTACGCATACGCTTACGCATCCGAGCCGAGTACGCAACGCACATGGCCTATTGCGTACCCGGCTGCGGCAGCCATATTTTATTCTGTTTTTGAAGGTTGTGTTGTGCACGATGTCTAACATGACGATGAAGAAGCAATATTAATACTATTGTGCCAGAATAATCCTGCGGAATATATATATTTATATGATGCATTTTAGTAGAATTCACTTTTTGGATTGTAGATACATTCATAAATACGCACAATTTCAATAAGTTTTTCTATTCATTATAAAAACAATACAAAACACCACTACGTGCCAGTATATTTGTAAAAAAATACAACTGACTGCAAGTTACGCGCGTAGGGCTACGCACCTTTGCTGCTCGGTGTGACGTCCAATAAGGCGCGCCATTGAATACAACGTCATCATGCAACGTTGCCGCTCTGCTCTGCGTAAGGTACGGCGTAGGTCACGCAGTCAGTTTGTGCCTTGGGAGCTGCATTGCGTAGGGCTACGCATTACGTCTACACGCACGTCTACGTTACGCAAGCGGTGTGTCCTATCTCATACGGTTCCATACATTACAACTCAGTGGTACGTGCACGTCTACGCTTACGTCTACGCATACGCATCCGGTGTGCTCAAGGCATTATGCCTTGCACAGCAAAGGTACGTGCGTGTATACGCACGTACCTTTGCTGTGCGTAGCCCTACGCGCGTAACTTTCAGTCAGTTGTATTTTTTTACAAATATACAGGCACGTAGTGGTGTTTTGTATTGTTTTTATAATGAATACAAAAACTTATTGAAATTGTGCGTATTTATGAATGTATCTACAATCCAAAAAGTAATTTCTACAAAAATGCATCGTATAAATATATATATTCCGCAGGATTATTCTGGCACAATAGTATTAATATTGCTTCTTCCTCGTCATGTCAGACATCGTGCACAACACAACCTTCGAAAACAGAATAAAATATGGCTGCCGCAGCCGGGTACGCAATAGGCCATGTGCGTTGCGTACTCGGCTCGGATGCGTAAGCGTATGCGTAACCCGGTGTGACATCGGGTTACGCCGTAACTACGCGCGTGCCTACGGCGTGATTACGCCGTAGTAACGCATACGCATTCGGCCTTAATTCGGCCTTCGGCTCGAGCCTTAAGTGTTACGGACACTCTTGTTGCACAAAGCCGAACTGTAAATAAAGTATAGTTACAGTTGCACTATGCAATCTATACATATAATAAAACTGTTGAGGTCGAATGTCTGTACATAGAAAAAAAAACGCTAAAAACCGAGTCAGAGGGAGGGAAAATAGAACGCATCCAGATTTTTTTTAAATGTTTGTTTCTCTGCTTGTCTGTTTGTACGGGCTTATCTCCAAAACTGTTGCACCAGTTGAAAATTAATGAGTTTCCGTGGGATAGTTAAAAAACCGAAGGAATAACAAACACCGCGCGGACAAAGTTGCGGGCAACAGCTAGTTACAAATAAAAATGTTGGTTTTCATTCCGCAATCCCTACACCTAGCGACCTCTCGGAGCTGAGACCCAAAATCGGCGATGTATTGTCACGTATTTTATATCATATGTCAGAAACCACGTGGTTATTGTAAGAATATGTATCAGCGAAGCTATCTCATCTCAGAAGGGTTGGAGCTACAATATAAATGAGTATAATATTCTTTCGTGTGAGCTGTCACATTACTCAATCTTATATTCAATGTAATAACTTGAAATGAGTAATACCGTAGCAAGTTACTTAGTTCACATCACACGTACTGCGTGTGAATATAGTAACTTGCTGCAAGGTTAAATTTACATTAATTTGTTGTTTAATTAACTTTAGTTATAATTAATGTCAAAGGAACGAATTTAAAATTATTATCCTTTTAAAATCAAATGTCTGTCTCCATTTCCTGCGGTTGCAATACGGACTGGCGCAGGTTTTTATTAATGTACATGTGAGAGGTGTGATTAAATATTCAGTGAGACAATTTGAACAAATTAAATACCTAATGACTCCCGTGCCCATGGCAATTTCTTTATTAAATAATCTATCTAATACTGAAATAATTTTTCAAATCAGACCATTTGTTCCTGAGGTAAGCGCGTTGAAGTAAACAAACAAACATACTCTACAGCTTTATATATTAGTATAGATAAAGCTTCAGGTAGATGTTTCAGTTCGCTCGAATGAGATACGGTCCAATTGATTTTTCAATTCAAGCGTATGAGATACTTCGATACTTCGGCTGTAACACCCCAAATACAGGTATTGAGTTCTTTCCGAACCATATCCTCAACAATAGAGCTGGCACATCCAATTAAATCCAGAGGAAAAGTGAATAAAACTTCGTTATACTATCCGTGTTCCAATCTAAATTGCGTTCTACCCGCGTAGGAATACGAGTTATATTTGAACGGCAGAGTATGTGCTGTCAGTCACAACGTTTACACATTTCACAATAACAGCGCACGTTCGACAGACGTCATACGTCACTGTCACGCTGACGCGGGCACCAGCGGGATGGGCTGAAGGAAACGTGTCAATAATAACGGCCGTTTTGTTGAATTACTCAAAAATACGCTGTTGTTATTGCTGTAACAGAGTCGAGTCTATTTCTATGGTAACAGAAATCAATTTCAAGTGACTGTTCATTGTTTAGTAAACTGAAAGGTGCCCATTCATAATTGTAAGGATAAATAAGAAGAAGGAAAATAGATCCTTCAATGTCAGTAAATTTTATTGTCATTTTTTCTTATTTCTTAATATACAAGACTGTGGGAAACCATAGAAAAAGACACGTTGTATTTAAAATGTTTGTATAAATAGAGCACTTTCGAGTATTCAGTGGAAATTTGAATAAAAATCTTAATATTCAAATTCAGATTTCCACTGAATACTCGAAAGTGCTCTATTTTCAGACATTCCATATCTTTATACCAGGTAACTTGACGCAACCCGATGTGGAAAGTCACTAATTCATCGACGCAATAAATTGTATGTACATCAAAGTATGTGTAAACTAATACTATTCACATCCCTTACACTGAGACTTAAGCAGTTAATAATGCCGCTAATAATTTTCGGCATCGCTACCTCACACTCACCTTAACAAAAGGCATTTACACAAAGATATCAGCGCCCCCACGCGTGGGCTTAACGCCAAACAATAAACATAAACACCCTCCCTCCGCACCGCGGCCCCCTCAGCCTGCCTGCTGAGGGGCTGGGCCCGAGGGGGCCCTTTAAAGTACACTAGACTAAAGCAACATCGAGTTTTTACAATGGCCACTATTATTGAAGTATATTTCATAGCGAGTGCGAGGGAATGCAGAAAGCTAATTTAGAAGAGGGTCCTGCGAGTACCGACACGAGACATACAAAAATGGTTTAATATTTTTGTAAATTAACACGGTACGAAGTCGAAATAAGTTTCGTTCCAACACAACTCAATTTAAGTAGAAATTAACCATATAAAAGTTATTGGCTTCCAAAAAAACAGCGAACAACGTTACAAGCTTATATTTTTAAAGACACATACTTAAATGCAGCTGGGCACGGCATAAGGTGCCACTGAAATAATATTTCAAATTTATAGAACATTTTATTGACCATAGAGCTGCCTAGCAACGTTGTCGCACAAAGCAAAGCGAATGTTCCACGAACCCGTGCTTCGTCCATCGGCGCCGAACTCCGCACATAATTAATTTTCATTATTTGGAGCAATAGATCAATAACCACAAGCTATCGCCATAGAAACTGTAACTGTGTACACGAGTTAATTGAGTTCCGAATTTAAGACAATTTGATAACCAGTGCCCGACCACAATACCAAGATGTTCTAAACACTACAGATCACCGACACCTTGCTATAGATCTGTATAAATATAAAGATGATTCTTCATCTTGAGAACTCAAGTTTTATTTGTATTTTATTATGTCAAACAATCTCCAGCAATACCAGCTTTTTTCAGATTATCTAGGTACCTACTTATTCTTCATCTATTGTTGAAAAAAATACAATTATTGCACAATCAAATTCCACAATTTATAATAATAGTGATGTAACAAGTCTATCAACTAAACACGATAATATCAACTAATATTTACATTAGGTACATAGTTATTGGTGTTCATGTCTAGTTAACCAGAACGTGTCATAAATGTTAATATTATGTAATGCTAATGAAATTGCGGTGTTATCCAACATAACTGATCAAACAGGTGTCAAGAGGAATATCACGGTTGCAGGTTTGTTTCACGTACACCTGAGGAAACTGAACCTCTTGTAATGACTATTGGATGACCTTCAGTAGTAAGACAACAAGAGCACACAATACTTAGTGTGGCTCTTCAGTATCGAATGTAGGCTACGATTAGCTTTGATAACAAAATACCTACTAGTAAACCAACCATTTCATTTTGTTTATAAAAGTGCCAGTAATGCTCCAAGAAAATATAAATGTACGTTATTACAAACCATATTGCTTGTAAGCAAAAATAAAAAAGCTCAGAATAAAAATTGACTTTGCGCCTTTACCATAACAACGTTAGTAAATGTGTACGAGTGCATTATTTTAACAATATGTTCGAAATACCGGAGGGGAAATAAAATGCAAAGCAATGTTATAGTATAATGGGATTATTATTTTCGGTCTGATGCCCTCAACAGGTAGAACAAGTGAAGCAAGTAAACACACACGCAACACGCGCTGCCCATTAATATGTGGGAAAGGGGTGAAAAACAAAGTAATCAAAATCCTATAAAATCACAAAGGGCGTTAAGCTTTATGCAATTGGAACCCTCGCTATTGATTAACACCTTTGAAAACACAGCACTGTGGAGCCATGGTGTTGTGTGTTGTGATCACGACAGCTCTGCTCGCCCCTACAGTTTAACGGGTGTTAAACAACAAGGAAAACATAATAATGAGAGATACTATTAATAATTGGGTGTATGGACGGAATAATTATATTAGTGAATTAGCTACCATTGAAGTTCCTAGCCCTTAAGGGTTGTGACGCATGCATTCAAGTGGATCCTAGTTAAATATTCTTAAATTTTAATTTAATTATCATGTGATATTGTGTAAATATTTAATTAAATAATGTCATAGGAACATCTGGCATATATATCCGAAAATTATACATTGTTATCAGCTACTTCAGTGATCCTTTTGTTAGATTTAGTTAATTAAATTGTGATAATAACAAGAACAAATGTATATAAACACCCGACGGCTGAATAAATTATATTATGATAAGTAATTAAACGTGGGTGCTTATGCTTAGATGTTACTAGAGACCCGCAACGGCTTCGCACAGGTGCAGAGCTGATGTATTATTCATATAAACCTTCCTCTTGAATCACTCTACCTATGAAAAAAAACGCATGAAAATCCGTTGCATAGTTTTTAAAAATTAAGCATTCATAGGGTCAGACAGACATCGGGAAGCGACTTTGTTTTATACTATGTAGGAATTTGCTTAGAAATGTCTACTGCCGCAATCATGTTAATATTAGAAATGTGTGTTTCATGTTAATATTAGAAATGTGTGTTGGTTTTTTGAGCAAAAATATGTAAAGCAGAGGATTGAGAGCAACAAAGTTTAAACAGCGTAGTAGATTTACGAATGAATTAAACAGACGAAATGAATGAGATCATTTGCATGTAACGTATATATACCAAAATCGTTTACCTAATCAAACGTTCTGCCTGACCCTGCTGTAGGAGTTACATGATTAGTTATGTGTAATTAGCGCGGGTTGATATTAAACCTCACGTAATGAAGCTACCATGGGATGATATTAAACGCTTTGACAAACATATTTGACTGCGTCAAACAAGAGGGTTGGGATCACAAGGATGTAGAGAGAAGTGATGCGGTCTTACCGCTAAATATTTATCTTAGCAATGACTTGAAGAGTTGTGAAAGTTAGTTTGCTTGACGTTTTTGAAGCGGCCGTAGCCCAATGGCTAGGGCGTCGGACTTGTGATCTTGTGGTCGCCGGTTCGGTCCTCACCCATTGCGATGTGAACCCACTCGTAACACAAGCATTTTAACAAGACTAATAGCAAACTGCAAAACTCTGCTAGTAATCAAAAACAATAATAAAATACAAAAAAGAGAGACAAAATCCGATAAACCCATGTTGTAATGGTCAACCCTTTTTATTGAAAATGAATTCAAAGATACTCTTAATACTTGTGGTACAATGGTACGTTCATGTTATGCAGGCATTTTTTCGTTTATCTTATTTTGTTTGTCGCTATTGGTACGTCTGCACTCCAAATGCAAGAGGCATTTGCAGACTTAGGACAATTTAAAAGACAATTCAACTATATTTTATATTTTTTTATGTATATTTTATACGTCAAATATTTTGTGAAATAAACTATTATATACCAGTCTCTGTTACCTAACATTTTTATGTACATTTCCCCGTAACACTTTCCAGAATAACTCCTTTACTATGTCCGTAAGTCTATTTCGGTAAGTCATAAGACCTCACACACTGGCGGTCGTAAATCGAGTGATTACAAGTTTATTACCGCTGGAGCTCATAAGTGGTGGCCCAGTCGTCAGTGGGTCCGCGGCCTTATCGGTCGGACAGGTGGCGCGAACATTTGATTTATATCTTTGTTAACACAACCTACTATATGAAATTGATTTTCGGCAAACTTTGTATTTGGATGGTCGGATAAACTACTAGGTATATGAATTTATTTAATATTCGATTATTTTTTTAAACATTTGTGAAAACTAAGCTGTTTACTTTTGAATTTTCGAAATTAATTTACTTTAGTGGAATTCGTTTTAGTTTTATATATAAGAAATGATTCCCAATATTCAAGTTTCCGAGCGATTGTTGTAAAGACCCCACGTCCTCGCATGTCCGGTGCTCAACCCTCCCCTGCTCAGCGCGAGGTGGACGCCCGATTTAATTTAAACTTTTTTATACGAAAAATATTTCCATAAATTTGCTTTGAGTTTACGTGTGCAGGGATGCTTGATGACATCGTTTCTTGTAGAATATAATGAAAAAATCATGATTTATTGATTTTAATTATAAAATATTAGTGCAGATAATGTTTATGTTGAGGCTCGCGTTTAAGTTATTAAAAATAAGTTCAGTCCAAGATATATTATATATATATATGTATATATAAAGTTAATCAAATCGTAGTAGTTTATAGACAATTTAGTTAAATCTGTACTAATATATAATATAAAGCAGAAAAGTTTGTTTATTTACTTGAACGCTCTAATCTCAGGAACTAATGGTTTGATTTGAAAAATTATTTCAGTGTTAGATAGCCCATTTATTACGAATGGCTATATGCAATATTCAATTACGAAGTTACTACGGGAACGGGAGTTATGCGGGTGAAGTCGCGCGCGGAAGTTAGTTATACATTAAAAGTAGAGTAAAATAATGTTATTAGTGCAAATTAAGGAATAATAGGTACAACTTTTCTGACACAACTGTTAATCCATAAATATTTAATTATGCGCTTAAAATAATATAATCTTTAAAAATCCCATCCCAATTCAAAGTTAGTGTGGCTACAACCATACCCAAAAGGCAATAATCTAAAAAGTATCAAACTACAATCTCATCCATTAAGCGACATTACGACGCACTTTCACAAACCAGGTCAACAAGATAATGTCACCTCCGACGTCCTGCCTCTAGGGCTCGCGCTAATGTTACCTGCCACACTGTCGCCGGGGACCTCGGCCCGGGGACCGGAGGGACATTAAGACCTTACCTGGGACACCCGTGATGTATAGAGGAGGGCTTCGGGTGGACTCCACATGATTTATTGCCAAGCGTACGTGAGCCGCGGTGATATGTTATAACAGTTATAACTGTAGTACTGCAGTGGATGTAACATTTTGCGCTATTTGTTTCAGTTGGTTTAAAATAATTGTTTTTATAGCTGGGAAGTTATTATTGTAGGCGAAGTGTCGCAAAAGCTTCAAGTAATATATCTACGTACTGTGTTAGTCTTTTAATGCTAATAATATCCGACTAATATTATAAACGCGAAAGTTTGTACGTTTGTTAATCTTTCACGAACTACTGGCTGATACTTTGCACGAGGATTGTTTATAGGCTGGGTTACCACATAGGCTTCAAAACATCACGCTCCGACCCACTATTACATACATACAGACGACAAACTATATCTAGTTTATTGATAAATGTAATTACATTAATGTTTAACTTATTCCTTTTATCATTATTATATGCTAAAGCAGGGGTCTCCAAACTACGGCCCGCGGGCCAAATCCGGCCCGCCAGTGTCATCAAACTGGCCCGCGACAGCCAATGTTTTATTGTTGTTACTATTGCTAGAAATACGACTATAGATAAGGGCAGAAAAAAATAATCTGTTTTGGCCCATGAAGCATACTGAAAATATATTTATGGCCCTAAGGCTTCAAAGTTTGGAGATCCCTAATGTATAATCAAACTTGTTGTTGGTACTGTGTTTACAATAGTGCTCTGTGTTGTACTATTTATTATTTATTTTGTATAAACGTACATTGTCTGTCTGCGCTTACTCGTATGTAATTTATATAATTCTGCATACAACTAGTTAATTTATTGCGATTCCCACGGTATAGTTGGCTGACAGTCGCAGAGCCCCAGGGCTCCGTCATCGGTCATTCATTCGTGAAGCCGCCAAGACTGATGAGGCCCGCCGCCCGCAAATCCGGTGGCGTCATGATCCGGGATTATACGCCGCCTCCGTCGGATTATATCGGATTTCGTTTTTGCGTAGTGCCGCGCCGGGGAAGGAAAATGTTGTGCTTGTTAATTGCGGCGTTTGTTCTGGATCCCTCGGCTTAGTGGAGTCTGGCGGTGTTACACATAGATTTTTCTAAAGTGTGCTCGTTTTACTGAACATGCCTTGTGAATGTAACTTTAATAACTTTTATACTAAACATATTATACTAACTATTGTCACTTACAATATAAGTGCTTTTTGTTCGTTGATTGATTGTAAGTATAGCACATGACAACCTCCGCAGCGTAGCGGTATTTGGCTCGTTTTAAATTTCGGAGGTCGTGGGTTCGATCCCCACGCTGGACAGGAAATCTTTGTTTAAATTCTAAAGATTTTAGATTATTTAGATAGACTACCCTCCGTGCTTTGGAAAGCCGTTGGTCCCGATTGTTACAACATCATCTATAATAATTGTACATCAAGGAACGGGCGTTTCCTTGTGAGGTACAACGTAATACTGCGGTCACCTACCCGCCTGCCAAGCGTGGTGACTATGGCAAAACTTCTCAATACTCCCTCGGGAAGAGGCCCATGTTTAGCAGTGGACGTTATACGGGCTGATGATGATGATAGAACCCGGCGAATCACGGAGTAATTGTCATAGTGCGGGAATTGTCTTGCAAAAGATATGATTGTAATTGTGAACATTACCAGTCAGTACATTTTATTTATCCATAACCATTTTGGTAAATGAAATGGATAAAAGCAATGTGTAGACATAGTAGATCATATCATAAAAGACCATGAGACGTATTCTCTCCGCCATTTGCCGAACAACATCACGCAGTAGAGGTCTCTGGAGCAGTGAGATTATCGCCACTTAACCAGTGTTGTTCTCATAAAGCACTCGGCGATATTTACGAGCTAAACACCACTATATTGTATACTCTGCTTTGTGACGAGTAACAAAACTAACTGGGCATAGCCATTAGATCCATAGTTAGAACGGATGTTAGCTGACTATGTAAATTACATTATCTAAATAAAAATATATACAAACATTTCTTTAAATAGGTTAGTAGGTACCTATTTAATTATTATTTTACTTAAGAAAACCCTACAGTATCTAGTGATACTGTAGGGTTTTCTTAAGTAAAATAATTAAAAATGAAATAATGTAGTTAGGGGCAATAATGTAATTGTAATAAGCCGCCGTAGCCGAATGGCTAATGCGTCAGGCTTGTAATCTTATGGTCGCTGGTTCGAATCCACCCATTGCACTACCGACGTTAATCCACACGTATTTATCCAGCGCGTGGGGTTAACAATAATACTAGTAGACTGCAAAATCCTGCTAGTAAGCTTTTTATTTAAAATAATAATAATTTAAAACGGTAAAAATATTTTTATAAAGTTAAATTTATAACAAAATATTTCTGCTAATTTTAAAAGCATAAACATTTTGCACTATAAAATTTCATATCATCAAAACTCGTTGCACTTTCGCTTACCATGTACTACGCTTATTTTTAAGAATGCAATTAATTCTGTTATACAGTTTGTTTGACATTTTGTTTACCCTTCAGTTGTAAATGAGAGTCTAAACCTCTGCTATAAATCTTAGCGAAGACACACGAATGAAATATTGTAATGGCTTTGTAAAACTATACGTTGAAGGAAATCTCGCACCCAAATATAATTAGACGACAGCGGAGCGGGGCGGCGAGGAAATTGTGAGGGGTTTAATGTTTCAGGGTTTATTTCGATGAATTTGTTTTCAACATTCGTATGGTTTTGCACCAAACAGTGTTTGCATCCGACGTGGTAGAACATATGTTTTTTCCTATTGTGTTGCGCGATTTTGACAGCTCCGGTGGGTCGGATTGCCACGTATGTAGCGCCATTACCTTTATATTAACATAATTATTAACTATTTTTGTACTGAATTTCGTCACTGGTGTATCATTACAAGCTTTACTGCTACTGGGACTACCGGGAAATTACGCACAGCGCAGGACACATTTTTATGATTTCAAGTAAACATGTTGAAAACCTTAAAATAGTATACCATACATATGGTCATTATAAAATTCTGTTAGGTAAGATAATTACGTAATAGCTTAAGGCAGAAGGTCCCTTAAGTAGGGACACTAGGGACTAGATAAATTAACCGACTTGGTATTACATACATCCCACAACTTTTTACGGTAAAAGAACTGCGTTACGAGACTTGGGTTTTTTTACAAGTATGTTTTTGATGGCATCTCATTTCTTTTTGTAGATAGTTGTACTTTTTTCCTTTGCTTTACAATTTACATTATTTTTTTGAATACCAACAACAGATTTTACCACTCTGTCACTGTCTTATGAGCTTTTCAATTTTTGTAGGTTGTGTTCCTCTTTTTCTTTACTGGTAGGTACTACTTCTTGAACTTCAGCTACAGTTTTTCTTTCTTCGAAGCCCACTCCATGTCTCTATGGGTTTTTCTCGATAGCTTTGATGTAACAATATTAAGCATGTCTAGACATTAAATGCTTGGGTTCCGTACCCGAAGGGTAAAAACGGGACCCTATTACTAAGACTTAGCTGTCTGTCATCAGGCTGTATCTCAAGAACCGCGACACCTAAACAGTTGAAATTTTCACAAATTATGTATTTATGTTGCTATAATAACAAACTAAACATAAAATAAATATTAAAGGGGGGCTCTCATACAACAAACATTTTTTTGGCCTTTTTTGCTCGATATCTATAATGGCAACAGGTAGGCACTTGAAAATGGTACGGAACCCTTAGTGCGCGAGTCCGACTCGCACTTGGCCGGTTTTAGTCTATTGTATTCACAAATGCAGGATTCCTGCGCTTCAATACTTCCAAAGTAGACTTAAAGCCTTTATTTACAAAATAACTTACGCACATATTATTATGACTACCCACGTAACTAGCTGGCATGGCAACACTCACCATACGAAACAAGAACAGCTGCGTCGTGTACTTTTTTTTTGCTTTATTGATATTCGTCGCACTCGTCAAACGTCATTTAGAATTAATCCTTATGTAAAATTGTTATCTCTCATTGGTTATAAATATTGTCAATGTTATGATTTTTTTAAGACAGCTCCCGCACTAGTGAACAAGCTAATATGTACATAAGTAAATTTAAAGCTACCTAGTTAAAATCAAACTGTGTAAAAAATATTATATAAAATGATTATGTAAATACAGTTTGTGTCAGATAAATAAAACGCGGTGTGTGTATACCTGCGATATCGCAGTAAGACTTGTTAGTTGCTTGGAAGAAAGTGACCGACTTTCTGTGACGAACGGGAAGCATGGAAGCCGTGGTGTTTGGCCGGGGGGAATGTAAGAATGTTACGCATCTCCTCCGCCACTGCGGCGTTCCCGCACGGGCGGTGGGGTATGTGGGACTCGCCCTCTCCATAGCAGTGGAATGCTAATCATACCGTGAGAGTAAAACACTAAAACCTCCGATTACTCCTCCGACCACAATTGGTGAGGGGCCCAGGTACTGATGTCTATCTGGGATACCCTCTGGCAACGTCCGCGACTCAATTGGTGTTGCGGGCTCTCCTGGGCCCAAATAACCGGTCTCAGGGACGCCCAGCGTACACGGGGTCCCTACTCCTCAAGGGACCGCCGCCTCCTGGTGAGACATGGCTCAAGCGGGCAAGCCACCTCCATCGGACGCTGTTATGATTGTTAGTATCCTATCGTTCATAGCACAACTTATGTAGGTACTATCTTGCTTCTTTTTTTTTTGTTAAATTAATCCCCGTGTCACGAAGGTCACACCGCTCGATAGATTAACGAAAACAAAGCACCCCCTGACTCACTACAACTGTTTAAATTTCAGACGAATAATGGTCCCGGGTGGGAATTGAACGCAGAAAATCGGGTCTCTGAAGCAACTAACGTAACCAATCAGCCACCACCTTTCAACATAATCACATCTAGGTCGCTATCTATATATTTTCCTCCATTAAATCATACATATTCATGTACACTGATTCACTGTCTGCAAATGTAACTTTGTAATCCTATACATTTATAATAAAATAACAAAGTTATTAATGCAGTTAATGAAACTTAACAACTGGTCCGAAATTGCAAAATGTTGGAATTTTCCCATGAGTTTTACACTAAACTTTAGTAGTACTCAAGATTTGTATGCTAGAAGTGCCTAAACATTTGATGATCGGTCAGTCAGGCAGTGAGCGAGTGACAAAATTAGCAAACTTTGACTAGTTATAATTCTTAAAGTACTTTTTCAAATTGAATGAAATATTTTTTTTTCCTACTCGACTTGGGGTTGCACTGCCGTGCCCCCTGATATTATTTTCGTAGAAATCTACTACGAATATTTCCTGCGATTTTCTTCGAATTATAGTTTACTCTTCTTACTATTCACATACTACATACTAATGATAACCATATATGTTCGTAGATATACATTGTTTTCTTTGTATATTTCTTACAACATGGTTAACGATACTCTAAGATATATAATATGGTGAAACTTAATTAAACCAAAATGCTATCAAAGAATCTTAAGTTAATAACACACACGTGCCTTAAAGCACTATTTTACCTACCCCTTTTTATTTCTATATAATTATTATATATACTAGCTAGCTCACTTTATAACGTCAGAAAAAGTTTGTCGGTCACATCAAATAGTCGGTAGCTCCCCAGAAACGCGTTGAGTCGTTTCAATAAGCAGGATGTTGGATGTGAATGATATCGAGGGCTAAGTCAGTCTCCGTTTAATATCGGCCCTTATTGCGGGCTTAGCCGTACTTAGCGCTGAGGGCTAGGGCTGCCACGGGTCACATTACTACAAATTGCATTTTGGCAAATCGAGAAAATTATTTCAATACACCTGTTAGTTGGAATAACGTTGAAATGTAGAGTGCTGTGGAGTCTCAGCTTGCTATGTGGTTTTGGGTTAGAATAGAATACCTCATGTCATCCCATCGGTGCCAAACGCGACTAAGACATTTCACACAGTCTCACAGTGTCCGGCGTAGAACAAGCCAAGTGGACAAAAATATTTTTTCATGGTTTTGGAACTATATCTATAAATTAAGTATTTATATACCTATATTAATATTATAAAACTAAAAACTCTGTTTGTTTATTCGTTTGAACGCACTAATCTCAGGAAGTACTTTGCCGATTTAAAAAAATATTTCAATGTTAGATAGGCTATTTATGGTGGAAAGCTATAGGCTATATATCATCACGCTGCTACCCACGAGAGTGGAGCAGTAACCAAAGATGCGGGGGACAGCTAGTAGTACCATAATATTTTATTTAAAGAAAATGCATAGAGATGGTGTATAAATATATTATTTAATGATGACACGATTACAATACAGAAAAAAAAATAAGAATAAAATTATCTCAATCGCTGCAAATATCAACGCTAATTCTATATAAATATACAACCTTAGACTAACATATTAAATACAAAAAAATTAAATGTAAATATGTATACAAATGTAAATATACAACCTTAGACTAACATATTAAATACAAAAAATCTAAATCTAAATATACAAATATAAATATACAACCTTAGACTAACATTAAAAAAATACAAAAAATCGAAATCTAACACTAGACCAATCTATTTACAATAAAACTAATTCTCAATATCAGAATCATCAGATTCAGAATCCGATGAATCCAATTGAAAATAGTCTTCCTGAGTTTGTGGAGGTCTTGGTTGCAACTGGAGTCGAGGCTCTATAGTGGGAGCTACGATGAGCTTTAAGACCTCCGCGCACAATTTATTACTCTTTTTTTTCGGTATTTCCCGAAGGCTATTGATCAGAGGATCAGACGTTAAAATCAACAAATTGAGCAAGTCTCTATTCGTGGCGAGACGAGAGCACTTTCTGGTGTTGTGCTCTCTAAACCTCCAGCAATCTGTGTTTCTTGATTCTTGGGCTTCCTCTGAAAGTTGCCCTATTGGAACTATTGCCGTCTTAATCACTTCTGTATAGTGAATAAGCAATTTATGCACAGTAGCAGGCATGTAGTACCACGAGTAAAGGCTTAAATAAAGACTTTTGGTCTCGTCACAAAGCTTTTTAAATTCAACAAGATTTATCTCGAAGCCACAAGATAATCTCCTTAACAATACATCAAAGTGTTTGATGATTGTAACATCCAATCCTGTGATCTGAGCACTCAGTTCGGGATTCCCGAAAAAACGTCGAGCTGTGTTTCCATCATTTGTGGAACCAAATCCTGGCTTTGGCTTGTCCACAATTAGTCCCATTTCATGCTTGAATCGTTGTTTGATTTCGTCTGATCTTTGTTTTACACTTGCTTTTTCCTCTGAAGACCTAGCTTGCCATTTCTTAATGTCTAACTTATAACTAATGTGTAATAAGCACTCAAACGAACGAATCCAAGCATGTAATGTTGACAAACCAAAGCCAAAATTATCCTGATTGCTATCAAAATGCTGTCCTTCATCATTCTGGGAGTAGCCCACAAATATAGCATTTCTGCGATGAATGTGTTTCAGTCAAAGCGTTGCACACTTTTCCATCAGTCATAGTAAGAAGAAGCTTGTGTTTAATAGAAATTTTAGA
The DNA here is from genome assembly GCA_947037095.2 of Nycteola revayana. Classification (NCBI taxonomy): domain Eukaryota; kingdom Metazoa; phylum Arthropoda; class Insecta; order Lepidoptera; family Nolidae; genus Nycteola; species Nycteola revayana. The sequence continues at coordinate 13,389,693 of OX344859.2, read as the reverse complement.
ACCACCAAGAACACAAGATGTAGCCTCAAAGTTGTGTATTTGTTCCAAAACCTTATTTGTCTCGATTTTCGTCAATTCCGGGGTTTCTTTGGCAAAAATAAATTTAATTGGACGACAATACATTGTCGATGATGGACGAGGATTTTGCCAGATAATGTTGTTACCCTCGTCAATTAATATTAAAGGAACGAACGAATAAACAAAAAGGAACTCATCAGTGTCTTCGCTGTTCTCAAATCTCTGTTTGTAATCACTATGACCCGAACTTCCGTCACATCCCCATTTACTTATAAGAGTAAACGATGTATTGAGAAGCACACTTGTGATAACTTCTCTCTGAGCTTCGACCAAAAGCTGTGCTGTTTTATTCAAAATGGCTTGTAGCTCAATATCTGCTCGAGATTGTGTAACATCAATGTGCTAAATGATAACACAGTTTTTTTGATTTTACAATGCAATCATATGATGGAAAAACGTGATGCCCAACTTTCATAGTCTACTTCCTAGTTTGTTTATATGAGTGGGTTGTTGATTTTGAATCAATATAATACGCTAATGCCTCGTCACTACTTAGCGGTTTATCAGTTTGCACAGCACTTGGTTGTTGAAGGCATGTACTGGCAGAAGATGGATTTTTGCCAATGTCCTTTATTACTCTGGCAACGTTTTTATATCCAGTGGACCGTGCAGCTACCTCTGCAGCAGTCATTAATTCTCCAACACTCCGCGATTCAACTAGATCAGCAACTTTACGTTTCTTAGTTTTAAAAGACGAATCCTCGAAAACTTTTTTAGGTCTTCCGGGTCGACAAAAATCGGCAGATGAAGTAGAAGGTTGTGGTTGAGTCGATCGTAAGCAGAATTCTATATTTTCGCCTTTCAGCCACAACTTATTCTTATTCAGGAAACGCTCTTTTGATTTTGCTGAAGACACCCACTTGGTTGCAATTTTCGAAGAAATGCTGGCTAATTTCATCTTAATTTCCCTTTGACATTCTTCAGTGATATCAGAGAAATCACACTTAGACAAAATAAATTGAAATAGGCGATCATTTCTTTCGTCTTTTTCGTGCTTAAGCCACTCTTCGAAAAACTCTATTTTACTAATAGAGTAAGTCATTTCTACAAAAAAAGAAAAAAAAAATGTTGTACTCAAGTGTGCTACATAAAATAGGTCACATAATAGTCTATAGGCATGTAGTTAAAACATATCAAAAATTCAGAGTGGATACAAGAGGATACATGGCTTTTCTAAGCCTGATAAGTTCGAAAACAAAGAAAAACATGGTAATTTTTTAAGTATTCAGAGATAGTCTACTTTATGAATGTTTATAACACATTAAAAGATTCTAATAAGAAAATAATATTTAACATACCTTCAGAAGTAAAATCCATCACTAAAACTTTTCACAAAATTAGAACTACCACCATGAAATGTTAGTGTAAGTGTCGCTAAAATGCAACTGACCTATTTATTTAACTGCACTTACCTAATTACCTTACTTTGATAAACGATGACTCACCCATATGGAATGTTAGACGTAAAAAATTCTTGGAATCAGAGGTTTAGGGGTGTTGTTTACAGGTAGAAAGTACACATTTCTGGGAATTTGATAATGACTTTTGTCCACCTGGCTTGTTCTACGCCGGATACTGTGAGTCTGTCCGTCTGTCGTGCGATAAATGACAAATGTACATTTTATAGTAAGATACCTTAAAGGTGACAGGTCTAAAATTAACTTCCGAGAATCCGGCCAAAGTCTAAGCGACATCCACCTGAGGGCACCCTTAAGGGGTTAGGACCAATACTCAGGATGCCATTGGAGTTAGAGTAGATTTACGAACAGTGGTGATGATCGCTGGCACGAGATCACAGTTCGGGGAATAATAATAATAAGAAAAAAAACTCCGAGATTTTTTTTTCGTCTTTGATGCATAAACTTAGCGTGCCTGCGTAAATTACGAACCGAGTCGATTTCAATTTTTATTTAGTTATGGTTAATTGATATCCCATGTTCAATTCGTTTAAACTTATTTATACGTTTATACGTATCCGCATCGCTATTATCGAAGCAAAAACTCTGCTGGATCAAAAATAGTAACGTTCCGGGCTTCGACAGCCCTACGAGCTAAGAAGATAGGGCGCGTTTGTTACAAGAGAGGTTTAATTTGCACACTTTATTATGTGGCGATATATGAATTTTAATTAAATGTGCTACGGAGGATGTTCATTTTGTTACTATTATATTATATTTAACCAGGTGAAGTAAAGAGCTTCAAAGGACAACTCATTTTGTCCAATTTAAATGCTGCATGCAAAATACAGGACAAAACACTCACGTAGAGGACATTATTATGTTTTGTATGTCAGAAGTTTTGCCACCAAATGTTAGACGCGCCTGATAGTTCGCCTGATAGTTCGTCTGATAGTTCGCCTGATAGGTACCAGCAATACAGGTGACCCTTCAAATTTTTTGTTCCAGTTCGTCTTCCAATTTATCAGTAATGTTATTTGCACTTTAAGAAGCTTTGCTTTTCTTTTTAATTTTCTTATAAGGCATTTTTGAGGCAACATTTCGAGTTTTTTTAATTTGATTTCTAAACTTGTAAAACAAAGGCTATTTATGAATTCGAAAACAATTTAACTTTGGTTGTACGTTCTCATTCCGTCCACAAATAAATAATAAATACTTCCAGACAACGGCAGTTGAATACTGAACTTTACAATTTATGTTATTACTTTTCAACTTTTATATACTCTGCAATTTATTTTGCGTTTTTTACTTCATAATGTTTGTAATTGTTGTAGAAATTAAAATACTCATGTATTACAAACGAGAATATATTTTTCATTTATAACCAATCATTTTCAAGACAGGTATTACACATTTTCTACATTGATCCTATTTTGAAAATGTTACATGGCAGTTGTACTTCTATGAGATCAGATATATATATTGCATATATACTTAGTTTAGATGTCATTCAAACTAAGTTAGTCAAAAATATTAAAAAGAGAAAAAAAAAATTGTTTATTTTCATTAAATCGGTTCAAAAACTACTGGACCGATTTCAAAAATAAAATGAAGACACCTTATAATGTGTGTCGTTCTCAGTCTCTGCACCACGCGATTTCTTAGTTTAGAATTACTTCATACCACCTTCCCGCGCGCGGTTTCATCCGCGTAACTCCCGTTCCCGTGGGAACTTCATAATGAAATATAGCCTATGTCACTCAGGGTGAATGTAGCTTTTCAATGGTGAAAGAATTTTTGAAATCGGCACTGTAGTTTTTGATTTTATTCATTACAAACATACAGACAAAAATACAAATCCTTCTTCTTTATAATATTAGACGAACCAAAAAAACAATGAAAACATTTTTTTTTTATAGAATAGTCTATGATATAACGGCAACACGAAAGGTTCACATCAAACAGATAAAAACAACTTTATTCAGCCAACAAAAGCTTAACAAAACAGAACAGAGTATAGAAAACTTGGTATTTACGTGACCTTTTGGTGTTAGCGGCTCTTGTGTGACGTCACCGATGGAAGTTTCAGAGGTTGCCCTAATTCACCAGGCAGGGGGTACCACGGTGTTATTTATATGTATTATATATACACACAAAATAAAGGTTAGAATGGGTGTGTCACTCATAGAATAAAACAGAAGGTTAAAAGGGTTGTGAGGCCGACATTTTTGGTACTGAAATGAAATATTTTTTTTCTATTGGAGATTTGGGGACAGACTGCACTACAAATAAGCAGATAACACTACAAACTTCTCTCTTCTTCACTGACCTTCGACATCTGGAGCGGCCGTTCTGTTCGTTGTATCAGTTGTATGGACAAGACGGTCCTATTTAAAACCTTTATATTGTGTGACAGTCTGGTTTATTTTATGCTATGTGTGTGAGTATGTGATTTCTCCTTTTCAACCTCTTTGGGGCTCCTATCGGATACCTACTTCATAAAGAAATAACACCTTCCAAGTTCAAGGTCTTTACTATCGACGGTTTTAAGCTGTCAGTTAGTCTGGACAAAGCGTTTTATTAATTGAGTTAAATATCGCAATATTATATACCTAATACGTTTATGTATATTTTTTATGCTCAGGACTAGAAATCATAGTAAATTATCAATATTCTTGTAATATGCTGTCTGTATCGGGAATACAATAGAGTAGAATAACCGACACAAGCGGAAGAACGCCCTACGTAAGGGTCGGTAGTGTTCGTAGCTCTGAGGCTCAATTTGTTGAACGTTTTAATAACTATTAAGTCAGACCATTAGCGCCGCGGGTCACGTGATCGCGCCATTTTGGCTCTTTATTATTATACTAAATATATTTTGCGGACCTCGCAACATGAAGTTAATTGGAAGTACTTACCTTTAGAATTTTGACCTTTTTAAATATTTCGTTTTAGCTTTTCGCATATTGAGGCAATTAACTGCGTACCTAAGTAAATCTTGAAACCATTTTTTCCTTCGGTCTAGGATAACATATAATAATACATTCAGTTGTTATGAAAATATTTATTTATTATTAATATCTTGCTATATTGGCATTGCATGATTAGTTTTAAGAAACAAATCTCAATTCCACCACAATAATCTAAATATGAATGACAAAACAAAATAAATTTGATTCTAGACTTCGAAAAGTTTTTATCCAAGTTAGCACTTGTAGATGTAACCTAATTTACATGTTTACGACAAAAACAAACACAAGACTTTATTTCAATAAATCATAAAAACCAAAGCGGCTTTATAAAAGCAAAAAATAACACAACATTATATCATTTTCTGACAATTACTCGAAAAATCTCTGTAACGGTGTTATACCCAAGTAAACAGTCACTATACGTTGTTAACTGATATAACTTTTATAATTTACGCAATAAGGTTGAAACTCATTTGCGAGGTAGTTAGTGTCGCGAAAGTAAAACGTGCTATCAGTGTTAGACGAAATGAGTCTTAAATGGAGGTCATAAAGTTATAAATCGCTCGGTGACAGGAAATGTAGTGAATGCAATTTGGGCGCGGTAATGGTTCCCGGCAGACGCCATTAAGGTTGGTGACGTCACAGGCAACACGCTATAGGCAAATAGAGTAGGCTTACATGACAAAAAAATATTTATTGTATATATTACAATTTTCGCATCCCCATTTCACACCTTCAGAAGTAACTATAGTTAAAAAATCTTGAATGTTCTTCTCTGGTTTTCGAAAAATGCCTTCTTCTTATGTGTAGTCCAGAGTTTTTTACAGACTTATAAAAATATTTTTTGTACTCGAGTTGGTTTTCTGAAGCTCCGCTGCGTAGTGGTCTGCCGTGTGACTCACACGCCTCTAGTGCGGCAATGATTTAGCTTACAATCTCACACATTTACATTTTTGTCAACTTAACATATTGTAATAGGAAACGAAATAAAGTCAGGAAGAAATGTAACGTTCTGTTACGATCTGATCTACTGATATTAGCATTGTGTAGAGGTGTTCTATGTACGATGGTTTATGAGGTACATTACTTAATTATAGACAAGGATATTACAATATAATACTTAAACAGTTAGCATTGTTATGATATCAATTGGAAGATTGATTTACTTGAATAGGTTTGTTACCGGCAGGTCGCAAACGGGTTGAATTACCTAAATTCAATGTACAAAGATATCTAGAAAGCTATAGTGATTGGTACATTTACAGTAGACACGGGTGTCACGCGCGGAGAATACGACTGGGGTCTCTCACTCACGGCAAAACTTCGGTAAGAATTGTATCGCAATGCATACCACTGTCTATAGGAGTAGTAAAACACTTTGGCTTTATTAAAAACTAGCGGCCCGCCCCGGCTTCGCACGGGTGGACTTTTATACCCTACCCCTGCCCTACCCTACCCCTGCCCTAGCCTACCCCTACCCTAACCCTACCCTACTCCTACCCTACCCCTACCCTACCCTACCCCTACCCTACCCCTACCCCTACCCTACCCCTACCCTACACCTACCCTACCCTACCCCTACCCTACCCTACCCCTACCCTACCCCTACCATACCCCTACCCTACCCCTACCCTACCCCTACCCTACCCCTACCCTACCCTACCCTACCCTACCCTACCCTACTACCCAAAAGTATCCTATGTCCTTCGCCCAGTTCTTAGCTACCTCCCTACCAATTTTCAGCCAAATCGGTTCAGCCGTTCTTGAGTTAAAAATAGAGTAACTAACACGACTTTCTTTTGTTTTTAAAATGTATTCTGCTATTCGGGACGGAAACAAATCCAACAAATCAAAAACCATGGCAATCGGTCCAGCCGTTCTCGAGTTATAAGTGTTGTAACAAACACGACTTTCTTTTATATATATAGACTAACTTCCCGCGCTCAGTTTCTCTCGCGTAACCCCTATTGCCGTGGAAACTTCATAATTAAATATAGTCTACTAGCTTCCCGCGCGCGGTTTCACCCGCGTAGCTCCCGTTCCCGTGGGAAATTCATAATAAAATATAGCCTATGTTCTTTCTCAGGCTCTAGACTATATCTGTACCAAATTTAATTTAAATCGCTTCAGTAGTTAAGGCGTGATTGCATAACAGACAGACCGACAGAGTTACTTTCACATTTATAATATTAGTAAGGATAGCTTTCCTCGATAAAAGGGCTATTTAACACTGAATGAACTTTTCAAATCGGTCCAGTAGTTTCTGAGCTTAATGCGTTGAAGCAAACAAACTAACAATCAAACGAATTCTTCAGCTTTTTATATTACTAACTAATAAAATAGAGCTGAAGAGTTGAATGTATTAAAAAACTATCTACTAATATAAAAAAAAAACAAATTCATATAAAATGTTTCCTATCTATCACTAATGACACAGTTTATAAGTAATAGTAAACATAAGTAAAAGGAAAAATGTTATCGTAATAATATGTTTTTAACGTGCAAAGTAAACCCGCGCCTCCAACCGCCGCCGGCCACAACAATAAGCTCTGATAGCATCGCAGAGCCAATAGTCAAATTAGAGCGTTTCCTGCGGAACACATGTCACAATAAAACGCTCAGTACCCCTAATAGTGGGGGGAGGGACAGGTGGGGGGAGGGTAAGGGAGGGGGGGATGCTTTGATTCATATTAAAATGACATCGGTTTTTGGGGTGCCTTTTGTAAAGGAGTATTGTCAGCGGCACCAATACAATACAGTTTTCATGTTATGATTTAGTTTTCTTCGCATCACTGTATTGACCAATACCAACATTATTAGTTAAAAAAAAGGTAGTACATATATTCAATTAGGTCTTCCTTTATCTTACATAGAGTATGTTCAGCTTTAACTAAGAGGATGTGATAAATTCGTAGAATCTGTGTATTTATTTTCCCCGCTGACTGTATTTGTGTCAGGTGGTGGCTACGTGAGCTTGTGGAAGCAGATAGAGAATATTATTATACTGAGTAGTTTTTCATGACAAACCTCAGACATATTCTATTAGTACACTCGTGATACTCATGGCTAAACAAATATAACGCCTAGTAGAAACTACAACTACTACCTATTATTCAACATCACGCATCAAAAATATACTCTTATTTACGAAACTGTTAAGAAGAAAATGTAGTAGATCCAAAGGATATGTTTTTTGTTTAGTTTTTTACGAGTATTAATACGTATTAGCATTATCTATTAGGTACATATTGCGTTTAGAATTAACAAATCTTCCTTCCTTATCTTAGTTTTGAAACATTTGTACACATCCTTTATAGCTGACACGTGTCTCAGTCGTGATACAACTTTAAGGCAAATCATTACATTTACTTGTCGAACTGACAAATATATACTATACGTGTCACATATTAGATCTTCCACGTGTCATGTTCTTGTAATCAGTCGACAAGTAAAGCTTTTGTTTCCATTTTACGACTAAACGGATTCCAACTAGACAACTCTTCGTTATATCGACAAGTAGCTCTGAAACGATTAGCGAGTTATCTGAAGTTAATCGACAAACGCGACAGTCGCACACGCTCCACACAATCAGTTGTCGGTAGCGCTCAAACAATAAAACGCCAGATTTACGACCCTCTGCCTTTCCCGGCGTCTTCATACAGAATAAACTCATTCAATTTAAAACTACAACGGCAAAGAAACAAGATTGCATTTCACCCGACGCTCTCACTCCCAAGGTCCGTCTAAAGTATGTACGTGAGCAGGAGTTTAAACAGCGTCCAATTCCCAAGTTTGCCTGTATCTGGAATAACATAAATTATTGTGAAATACATTCCGAATTTATGAGTTTATTTCTTAAAATGTGTGTCTGAGAAGTTCACTCGGACACTAATGTGGCCGGAATGATAAAACTTTTGCGCTAATTTGTTTTTGGACGGCGGGCGGTGTTGCTTGTTGTCGAGAATGTATAAGGAAAAGTTAAATTAAGTGCCAATAAATCTCGTCCCCTAAGATACATCATTTTGTACAACTTGTTATAGTTTTTACAAGGTGTAAGATAAAAAATATATTATTCACGACTATGCTATTGCTCCAGTGTATCGTAGCGTGTTTTTTTTCGTTCATATATAATTCTAGGTTTTAAACTGTGCACATTTTTATCCAAATCCGTTTGATAGTTTGTCGTTTAAGAGCAACAAGTATCGTAACATATGACAGAATATAATATGCAGAGGTACTTACTACGTGAGTTGATACGTTGTCGATGAACTGTACGAGCACACCACAAGTTCCGTTTAAAATAGAAAGGAACTTTATGACTTTGCTGTGTATTATAAGGTCGGCAAACAAAGATACAGTCTGCCTACGTCGCTCCAACTTCTCAGTGGTTACCGTACCATATGAATGCTGTTAGTACAAGGGATATCATAGGTTGATTTAGTTTATAAAAAGCACATAGTATCAATCAGATTAGTTCGAATTTTATCGAGTTGTATTCTAGCAGAAAATCAGTCAGTTAAGCAAACGAGACAGCTGATTCCAACCGCTGCTGCTAGAAGCCACCACGTTGCGTGGAGCCGCTGGCGCTCCGGTTATACCAATTAAAGTCAATCCTGAGTCATAGCCCACTAGCAACAGTCTGGGAAGCAATGTTTGATGTCATAGTGACGGAAAACTAGTTTAAAGGTACAGGTGTTGGTGTTCTTTCACGCAAAGTCTGCATATACTTGCCGTGGTTGTGACTTTCCCTTTGACTTTTTGGCTGATTTTAGTCGATGGAGTTGCAAGTCTTCACTGGGCATAAAGCCGAGCAGAGCTTCAGCCTTACTAATCAATTGTTCTGATTGATGTTGTTGCTATATATAGTATATATAGTGGTCTAAGAGCTGTCTGTCTCATTGCGGATCCTAAATACCTCCTAACTGCATAGCTCTGGTGAGTGGCAATCTTAAGTAGAAAATCTCAATATTAATCGATAAAGTTATTTGGCTGTGGTATTCTGTAAGGTGCTGGTTGTAGACTCCGAGCATATTAGTGTGATTTATATTAATTATCTCGTTTGGCTTTCGTTTGCAAATAAAAATGTGTCTAACAAAAGTAAAGGCAGGTAAAAGAGAAGCCAACACTCCACTAAGCTGTGGTAGCGAGCCTACCGTGCTAAGCTCGGATAGACACGTTCAATTAACGTGCACCTCTGTACCCATAGTCGGTAGAACGTTATCTCACGGGTAACGGAAGGCACCAGAACGGAGCCGACGATCACATTTGATAGTAACTTGTTTTGTTCAACACTGCAATTAGGTGGCGCGTTTGGATTAGAATTGAAATAAGATATTGTGAATAGAAATATTTAAGATGTTCGTTCATTTTGATTTACTTATATATGTATATGCGTGTTTTAATTAAAATCCAACTTTTTGCAACGATGTTTCTTTACAATAAAATAATTCCAAGTGTGTCTTTTGAACGTCATTTTTATTTTATTGATATACTGGTTATGGAATGGTAGGTATGTTGAAAGATCATTTATATGGTGATCTATTAACAAATATCCTTTGTGCCTTAATGATCGAAACGTACCATAATGCAGCATATTGGAAAAACTATGAATTTTCCGTTGTAAAATGAATGGCTTTGAGTTCGTATAGAGTTTTTTGTTTGCAGAAAAGACAGAAATATGTCACTTCTAGGATATTGTACGACTTAGTCACTTTGTATATATCAGTGTGTAGTGTAGGCGAGTATTTAAACAATAGAAATCCCACCGATAGTCAGACAAGTCCAATTAAGGCCAGACTGCGAGCTAATGGCCGAAGCCCGGCGTCGCCCGGGGCGCCGAGGACGCCGGGGGCGCCGGGGGACTGTCTCGGATTAGTGTTACACTAAATTAAATCATTTAAACCAACAAAAACGTGATGATTGGAAGGAGAGTGGCATTTTATATTGAAGGTAACGCTGAAAGGGATGAACATAAATAGTTTAATGAATTCGCTTGTAAAATAGACAGAGAATTGCAGAGAGATTAAATGGGGATTGTTAGCGGGTTGTATTGATTGTTGAATTATTTAACAGCTTTGAGTGTTCATGTTTCCTTTGAAACTTCAATATATGGGTAACTGTGCACTGCAATGTTATACTTAGCGTGATACACACTCATACGTAGGTATATATAATAATAATAATATCAAATAATAATAAATAAATTATAAAGAGGAACGAATTGTATTTTTGAATTTTTGTTTGTTGGTTACGAATAAACTCAAAAACTATTGAACGGATTTTGGAAATAATTCTTACACCATTAGATTGGATATATAATGATTCCTACGGGAACGGGAAGCTAGTTTTTTATATATTAGTCGAACATTCGTATCTCTCTAAACTCGAACCTGTTTACAAAATTAATAATAAAATTTCCTAGTACCTAATTATTTATTAGTTGTAACCTATAATAACCGAAACAAATTACTTACCTACTGTTCTTAATTCCGAAAAGTGATTTATTAATTTTCATGCAAGAGTTTTAAGTAGCTTAAGCAAGGGTCTCCCCGCCCGGCGCCCTCGGCCGGTGTACCTCCGACGTGCCTCACAGTGCCCGTAGACGTTAACGCTAAATTAATTGCTTAGACTTATTTACTTTGTACTAAGTCGTTGATACAAAATCGTTGATATTTAAAAGATACATTTTATCTGACTGAATTAATAACTGAATGGGGCGATGGGCACAGGTCGAACCGCAATATGTGCGCACTTACTATAAGTGAAGGAAAAGTCAATTATTATCAAATTAATCAATGGCCTCAAAAATATATTGCGACCATCCACGGATCCCCCCGGCATGGCAATGTAACGTCTTGACAAACATCCAACCACGAACTAGCCTAAAACTGCAATAACTGTCACTAAGATAGACCCTTATCCTCAACCTTCAGCTGTATAATGACCGTGTTTTGGATCCTTTTAGTGAAGGTACCTTTAATATTATTATTATTATATAAAGTGTTAGTGCGAACTAACTCGTTATACATAGTTAAGTTACGCGAGTGAAACCGCACGCGGGAAGTAGTTAGCTTCTCACTCTCGTAGCTCCCATTTCTGTGGGGACTTAAAAATTAAATTTAGACTATAGCCTACCTCGAAACATGGGCTATCTAATACAGAAATATTTATTAAATCGGACCAGTAGTTTCTGAGATTATCGCATCCAAACAAACAAAGTTTTTTATTGACAGAATACATGACAATTGTGAGCTACATCCACTACCCAATGAGCTGCTCGGTTGACAGTAAAATAACATGACTGATTAATGTTGTGTTCCTGTACGTGAGTATGGTCGTTAGAGATCAATTCTGTCGGTATCCTTGTGTTAATTGTAATAAGGTTCATTATCTATTGTAGATGTTTTTTTTTACATAAAAGACGTGTGTATCAATGCGAGTGTTTTGAGCGACTGAGGCGCCACGCGACGATGGAACAAAGTATCATTAAGATATGGCTAATTATTTTTGAGGCGAATAACAATTTATTAGGTGACTAAATACAGGGTTACAAAAAAAAAAAACTTGGTAGCGATTAAATATTTTTAGCATAATTATATAATATGACCTACCAAAGGCTATAGTCTATTAAAACTAAATAATGGCTATAAGACAGCAAATATATTAAACAGGGCCAATGAAATAATAGGTGAGGTATTAAATTAATGACTCGGCGGCTAATATTAACAGTGGGATATCAAACATTGTATTTTTTGCAACTATGAGTTAGGTTAGGCAGTTAATTTTATAAACAAACTCGTTGTATATTTTATGAAAACCTTTTTTCTACTTTTGATCCGCCGTCAAGTTGTTACCTAACAATAAATTCAGTTGTGACACGAAAAAATCACTACCAATTTAAATTTAAACAAAGTTTACAACTCAAAATAAAGCTGATACTTTGTACTTAAAATGCTACTTCACTATAGCTGACAACTAATTAGTTTTGCTACCAATTTTAATTATTTTTAAAACCCCAAAATCAGATTAGTTTGTCGCCGCGTTAAATACATGCCTTAAGATATTAAGTTAGAAACTATTTACAACACCTTGAGTTATATCTCCGTATTTCGAGTATTCAAAGGGTACGGTACCACCTGGTATTTAGCGAAACATATGGCCATATGATTTTTTGTTGTTGTTATATCAAATAAAAATTAAGATTAGGTCTAACTACAAAAATACCTAAACTATTTGCTCACCATCCGACACCGTTTAGTGTGAGAGGTTTAGTAATTAGTCTGCTGTCTCTTGGCGGGCTTACAGCGGCCTTAATGACTGCATAGTGAAGAGCTGGACGTGCTGTTGTCTGTGCGATGGACAGATAGCTGAGAGGGAAACAGTTCATGTAGATATGAATTTGTTGTATACTGACCAGCTGAACATTGTACAATTATTATAATACTTACTGCGCCTCGCAGTATTACCCGCGTTACTCTGCTCCAGTGGGTCGGAGCGTGATGTTAGCTTGTATGTTAATCCAGCGTACAAGCTATCCCGGTGCAAAATTTCAGCCAAAATTCCGTTCAGCAGTTTTTGCGTAAAAGAGTAACAAAAATCCATCCATCCATACTTACAAACTTTAGCATTTATAATATTAGTACCTAGTATTTATTTGAAAACCAACCTTGTGGTGGTTTTTTAATTGGTATTACTTACTATGTCATAATGTCTCAATCCCCTCGCCCGCGACCGCTCTGTGCCCGGTCCCATTCGGGCGTAGATGGCATAGTTTGTAGGTTATAAACCACTAGCTGTGCGACTTCATCCGCGTGGATTAGTTAGTGACATTGACAATCTTCATCCCCCTCCTCCCCTACTACCTTTTTTTCGCTATAAAAAGTGCCCTTGTCCTTTCTCAGGTTACACTATCTGTATACCAAATTTAATTTTAATCGGTTCTGTAGTTTTGACGTTAAAGGCCGACAGACAGTTATTAATGCGAAAGTAACTCTATTTTCGCATTTATAATAATAGTAAGGATTTAATAAGGGTGGAGTAGCAACATGTTCGTTGACTACATATATATCTATCTGTAAAAAAGGTATTATTTAAATAAAATAACTTAATTCACTTCTTAGTTCTTCACATACCTATACTTGTGTTTTATGTGTTACTAGTTATTTGTAGATTATTTGTTATTTCTTTCTTCTTCAGATATTTGTTTAGTCTTGGCGTGGTATGCATCCTTGCATTTAGGGCTTAACTGGTGGGGGATTATTTCTTGTAAATAAATAATAAAATGTTTAAATTTAATTTAATCTTTGTGTAAATACTAAGATTTGTTTCCGGGTCTGGTTGGTTGAGGGACTACCTCGTGCCTCGGAAAGCACGTTAAGCCGTTGGTCCTGATTGTTATAAAATCATCTGTAATAATCGTATATCAAGGAACGGGCAGCAGCGTTTCCTTTTAAATAAATAAATAAAATAAAATAATTGTTGTGTACACTTGTGTGGTACAACATAATACTGCGGTCGCCAATCCGCCTGCCAAGCGTGGTGACTATGGCAAATACCCTCCCCGGGAGGAGGCTCAAGTTCAGTAGTGGACGTTATACGGGCTGATGATGATAATGATGATTAATTTGAGTGAAACTTGCTGATAGACTGATTTTTACGTGAATACGTATTTTACGTATCGAGATTCAGTATTTTTTCTCCAAAACGAATCATCGAATGGTATACAGTGGCTAGACGGTTTATAATCCGATACTAACTGTATAAAACTATTCATCTAACTTTTCTCCTCAACTCCAAGATTGGCTTTTAAACTATGTTGTGAAAGTAAGTAGCTCGAGAGTAGCTCCGTTCACAAGTGAGCTCTCAGACTAGCGGCTCGTGTCAGACGAGACGAGGGCCAGGTGATTTTGCTAGTTTTATAGAATTTTAAATATTGGTTTACCCAATTTAAAAATAAAGCATTTGCCATGAAATATATGATACATAGGCCTGTCATATCTAAAAATATGAAAGTAAAATTTTAAAATATTTTATTACTAGTACGTCCTTGGCAAAAAGCCCATAAGTGGGTACGGTAATTGCAATCACGAGAAAGAAATAAAATCCAGAATTCAAATGTTTGAATGTTATTTTTTTTTTTTAATCATGTTATGGCAATAAATTATGGAAAGATGTTAAAAGATTTGTAAGTATATCTATTTATCGGGCTAATATAATTATACCACAGTAAAACTCATATTGTGTTACATTAATAAGACTCACATAATTCTATTAATATTTCTATTACGACAATACCATACAAGTTCAATGACATCGGATGATTAGAATCTGAAGATCAAAGCAAGTCTTTCAAGTTCATGGCACAAGTCTTCGTGATTAATCCATTTTAATTCAAGTTTCCCCCGGCTCTAGTGTTCGCTCCTTTACCCTCAAATAAAAAAGTAAAGCCCCCTTAACTTCCCCGGGGCACACGGTGAGTAGTCCTCCAGAAGGTAAGATATTCAACCTCCGGGAAATCTTTACATACACTTGCACACTTACGTCACGATTTGAGCGAAATAGCTTTGTCATAGTTTAACCCTGAATAGCACAGCAATTTGGTGTGTATAAAACATATTTTGTATAAGTTTACTAAATTATAAGATTGAGTGAAAAATTAAAATATTTAAAATATTCTTATTAATATTTCTCAACAGATAATGTGATACCTACCTTCTACCAATCCCGTTCCTAGTAAATTCTTACAAGATAATGCCTTTTGCATAAAATTCGCCGATGTACTATAAAGATACAAAATTTAAAAAAAAATTGTTTTTTTTTAAGTAGTTCATAGCGTCATTCTTTAGGCCTATTGCTCTTGCGACGTTGAAACACATTGAGTACAGTCGCGTCGACACGCGCCATCACTTATGTATACGGTTGCGACTGTACCTTGTTAATAAATGAGCTTTTTTATGATACGGGGTTCCTTTGTTGAAGAATTTTGTCAGAAATAATTTGAAGAAGTCGCGTGTAGGGGAGCGCAGTGACGGAGTGGCGGCCGGTGATTTGTTATGTAGGGGAATGTGTACGTGTTGTTAATTATGTTATAGTTTAAACATGTTTATCGAAGTGGTTAGACAGAAATATAGTATTGTGTATTAGGTTTCAAAATTAAAAGTTTGTCATTTACTTAAATTGGAAAAAGCAAACCAATGATAAAGTACTACTTAAAATATTTATGAAATTTACTTCTTTCAATTTTATATTGCGTCACGGATTAAGTTTAAGTTAAAGTAAAACATAATAACAAAAAGGTTGCTCGTTAACTATAATAGTCACCAAAATGTGTAAAAACAATCCAGCTTTACAGCAAAGAGCTTAAATTT
The DNA here is from genome assembly GCA_947037095.2 of Nycteola revayana. NCBI lineage: Eukaryota > Metazoa > Arthropoda > Insecta > Lepidoptera > Nolidae > Nycteola > Nycteola revayana. The sequence continues at coordinate 13,373,880 of OX344859.2, read as the reverse complement.
TTCTATTTTACTTTTTTCGGTTAAACTTGGGTAGGGATTGTTAAGTCGAAAACACGACACTATTCTGAAGTAATGTAGGTAATAGACGTGCCGACATTTGAAGACGCTCTACACAATATTGTGAACTGCACTCCGGTCAACAATACAAACAGGAGGAAAACATCTGGAGCGGAGACGAAATCGTTTCCTATGATTCAACTGGTTTTTAAAAGTTTAGCAAATAGTACCACTGTTTGCTAAACTTTTAAAAACCATTTGAATTAAAACGAACGTATTTATCTAAACCCATTTTAATATGAGCAGTAATTTAATTCACTATTAAAGTGTATAACAACACAGATACAATTTCTGTGTGTGTATTTGATTATTTAATTTGTACAATTAACATACATGATAGTAAATGATTAACGAAGCATTAATCAAACATCAATTTAAATTACATTACATGCATACATTAATTCATATTATCAATGTTGAATGTACTTGATATAATTATTAGTTTGACTGCACAAAGAGAACATAATTATAATGATGTGACACTGCAGTGTTGTGCGTCCAGTTCACAACTAACAATGTTATTACTTACCTCTGGGCACAGTTTCGTGCACGCGTTACATATACACACTATATAATTATAGTATGTTCTAAAAACAAGTTGAAATTATTAACACACAAGTCTCGGAGGTCGTGGGTTCGATACCCACGCTGGACAAGAAATTCTAAAATTTCTTTCTTGGTCTGGTCGGTTGAATGACTACCCTCCATGAATCGGAACGTTCGTTAAACCGTTGCGTTGGTTTCGATTGTTATAACATCATCTATAACAAGCGTATATGTTATGTACCAATGCACGGGTAGCAGCGTTTCCTTGTGTGTTACAACATAATAAGGCACTAACCCGGTTGCCAAGTATGGTGACAATGGCAAAAACCTTCCCTGGAGGCAGGGTTTTGGGAGGCCCAAGTTCAGCAGTGGACGTTATACGTGGTGATGTTGATGTATGTCAAACAATATATCGTTGTGTCAAATTTGTGTATGAGTATTTATTCGAGATACAATTTTCGCAACAAAATATAAAATTGCAGCTAGTGTTTTTTTTATTCAAATTTTAAATGTTAATTTTAAATTTGCAATGTAGTGTAAGTACACTCTTATCTCTCTATTGATAAATCACTAAACTAAAATATTTATTCTTATCATATAATCTCCTTGTTCGAGCAATGCCGTCCAAATTCAGAACACGCGTGGTCGTAAAACGAAAAGGCTGTTATTATAATAATATATTTATACCAAGTATTATTTATATTCCCGCTCCAGCTCGCGCCAGTTCACCTTGTATGGGTTAGCTCGAAGGTCGCTGAAGGGCAGTCCTTAAATTAAATAACACATTTATTTTTGTATGGGCGGTGTTTTTCCTCTTAGCTCCGAGTTATTTTTAAGATCATTTAATTTTCTACGGATAAAGATTAATGTAGATAAAAAGCAACATTAATAGGTCTTAATTAATTCTGCATTACATATGTTGCTTTGATGTTTATGTAAAAATAATATTTGTATCACATTTAATATATTAGCTCGGAGAATGCGTAGAATGTTGATATATATAAATATTACCTATAAAATATTTAAAATGTACTGTCGATGATAGAACACAGTACTTCTGTCATTGCCTTAGTTGTGTAACTACTATCAGTTGTTAGTATAAAGATGTAAAATATATATTTTTTAAACCAAAACGGCCACTTGCCATCTCACTTAATGGGCGAAAACTAACGCAACTAGTTTATGATTAATTTCGTTACCCAAAATATCCAGTAAACTTTCATATTTCCAAAGTTATGTGTGGTGGTTGAACTAAACAAAGGGCCGATATTCGCAGTCCAGTGTACCGCGAGAGCGAATGAACCGTGTCGCGATACGTGTGTGAGCACAGCGCCGCGCCGCCTGCGCCCGGTTTACTTCAATATTTCACATTTTAGCTAGAAGCGGCCTCGTAGTTGCTAACGTTAATTTTGACAGTGAATTTGGTAGGTTTTCATATACTCACATCTTTTATACCCTAATTATGTTTGACTGTAACTACCGAGTAGCCAAATTCCAATCGGATTGGGCAAAAACTTTAAGCTTTAAGCAATGGGATAGGATTAAGAGAGTAAAAGAAATAGAGTGCACATGTGTTAAACTTTTCGTTTATGGTGATTTGCAGATGGCTAACCTCATTAGAAATTGCCGAAATTTATCGAGAAAAATGTATCCTAAATGCACACTACCAAAGTGCCCTTAGAACACAATTTAAATTAAGGGGACTTTAGTAATACAAAGTTATTATATTTTGAGACCAATGTTGTCTTATTAGTATCTCATTCCGAACAGGAGACGACACGGGAGAAGAAAAATTGAAAAAAATAAATATAAATTGTTCAAATCATTATCGATAACTGTTTTCTCTCGACGTCTACGTGACGCGAATTTTATACAGATTTGCATTTTGACTATCTATCAAGATCACACGTTTAACGTACTTCGTCACTAATATCCGTAGAGACCAAACTGTATACAATATCTGTCAAACTATCTTCACAACACAATTACCATGTGTCACAAATAAAGCTGTACGTTTGCTTTAGACATTGACTAAGTTTGTGGTTGACTTGCCGCATAGACGGCTCCTTAGGCTCATGAGGACTCGCTGGGTATCCATATGTGTTATAGACGTTACTGTACTTTTATGTGTACTGTATGTAATTTTCATTTCAATTATCATTTCACTGTATAAAAAAGACAAAACGAGTCTAGAAACGTATAACTGACTTTTTACAACCTACACTTGACTTAGTTCACTTACCACTATTCTCTATGTTCGCATTATCATTTAGTATGGCATAAAGCATCGCATCTGAACATTATAGTGCAAGGAGATTTGATAAATAAACGATGACAGAAGAATAAATGCGAGAGTAAGGTTAGTGGAATAGAACTCATGAAAAACTCAACCTGAAATTCCCTTAAACCGTGCTAACTGTTAGATAATGCAAACAAATGATGTAAACTCAATAAATTTGGTCGTTTCGTCCTTAAGCCGTGTCGTTCCTCCGGGACATGAGGCGAGTGTCAATGAGACAATAATACTCACACGTTGACTTATCTCTCTCATTCTTATAAATTAGTTTGTCGAAGTTTGCGGTTCCTTGGAGAGGTTTACTGAAACCAACAATGAGATTTTCTTTTATTTTGTTACAATGTGGTACCTTCATATAGTTATATTATTTAAAGATTTTTGTATAAGCCTATTGTGCTTTATGAAAGTTATTCAAACATTGTTTGAATAACTGATGAAATAATAAAATTTTGACTTAAGGTCTGTCCATAATAATACGTTATTTTCGGGTTTAAATGGTCCATTTATTTTTTATAGAAATCATAATAGGTACTGGGATGATCAACAGAAACATGTAACTGTTTTCCCACCGTCTAACATTAATATTTTGAAAATGATCCAGGCTGATATGAACAATTGCATTAGCATTCAAACGGTTCGTGAACATGAATGTTTACGGGATGTGTTCAGTGCTCGGCGGCGGAATATTAAGGAGACAGCGTGTTTACCGAGTGCTAAGCTCCGATTATGTAGTGCTTAGCTCCGACGGGGCTTAAATGTTCGGCTTCTAATTATCTATGCTAATGAGTAGGCTTTGTACTACAAGTTTTCTGGCAGATAGACCATGCACAGAATTAACGAATATCTGGGTAGGCTTTGATATAATTTGAAATAGTATTGGTTCCTTTGGTAAAGATGTTATGTAATGTGTCCACAATTAAATTGATGGTCAGTTTTGTCGTAGTCCAAGTTAATATTTTGATGTGCGGAATATAAAATAACAAGCTTTTAACCGCAGCTTCGCTCGCACTGAAACGAATGTCCCTATGTTACTGCTAATACCTCCAAGAATATGCGTACAAAGTTTAATGATGATTGATTTATTAGTTTTTGAATGAAAGAGTAACAAACAAACTGACATTGACATTTTTATAATATTAATAGGGATTCATGTGTTTGTTTCTACATGAGGTCGATGTTTGTAATTTCATTCACGGGGAATATTAGGAACTACTTATCGACATTGACCATCGAAATGGAAGTATCTATCGTTGCAACACCTTGGATTAAACTGTTTTGTTATAAAAACTAATAAATCTTTAGACACACAACAAGGGTGAAACACATTCATGTTATAGTTTTTCTAGATAATCAATCATTTCCCTATCTTACATTCCACACCACTAGTTTAAATAGGGGTGAAACCTTTTCATGTAAAATATATATGATCTAGAGTAGGACACGTTTGTTGCTTGTTAGTGCTATGTAGGTAAGCGTTTGATCCGTTTACTGAGTGAGTGAGTGAGTGAACTGTAATGAACCAGACAAAGGTTTCTTGACGTCGCGTGCCTAAGACTGATGGACTGGGCAGGACAGCTTAATGTGTCTAAATTAACTGTAATTTGTGTAATAATATTATAAATAAAATATTAGTATCCAGCATCCGCGTACAGTGAGTTTGCTTTAGCTGTACATGATGGAGGCACTAAATAACATCGAAGGTAGTTCTATCGTTTTAAATATTAAACGATAAAATAACGTTTTTCAACAAACTTTTATTAATTGTTAATAAAAAGAAAAAGAAAAAAACAATAAGCCTAGTGAGGTAAATTTATATATACCCTTTAACTACTGGTAACTAACTTTCTTCGCCTACGTCACAATAAACCCATGTCGTACCAGAGTCGTACATACCTAATTTTATATTTTTATTAAACTCTAAAACTTAACAACGTGTATGTAATCCTTGCGTTTTCATCGCAGCCCTCTTGTTGAAAACAGTTTGTTTAACATTATATACCACTACGAACTACACAAAACTAGTAAAACTCTAACAGTTCAGCAAAAACTGTAGGTTCGTAGTGGATCACTGTTGTTTGTACTGGGAGTAATCGGAACCGGCTTGTACTTGGTTCCAAGGCAAAAAGAGGGCCTCCTTGTAAACCTTCTTCTTACAGTATACATGTATGTATCTGACGGGAGGGGGCCTATACCCGGGTGAATTAAATATCATAATATCTACTTTTAGCAAGAAATGAGGCAATGTTTTAAATGTTTTATTGTTACTTTATTTCAGAAAGAAAGGAACAAATATTTTCTATTGCTCTTTTAATGTGTATTAACATTTTTATTATGAGAAAACCTTATAAAACATAACCATACAAAATTGCTTCGTGATTATCGGTAGAAAATAAAGGAAGTTTAATGAATATTACAACATAGTGTTACAAATCCTTACTAATCCTTACTAATATTATAAATGTGAAAGTAACTCTGTCTGTCTGTCTGTCTGTCTGTTACGCAATATCGCCTTAACTATTGAAGCGATTTAAATGAAATTTGGTACAAATATAGTCTAGAGCCTGAGAAAGAACATCCTTACTAATATTATAAATGTGAAAGTAACTCTGTCTGTCTGTCTGTCTGTTACGCAATCACGCCTTAACTACTGAAGCGATTTAAATGACATTTGGTACAGATATAGTCTAGAGCCTGAGAAAGAACATAGGCTATATTTTATTATGAATTTCCCACGGGAACGGGAGTTACGCGGGTGAAACCGCGCGCGGGAAGCTAGTTTATTATAACATCGTCGCTTAGAATTTAATGACAATTATGAAAAATAATAATCTCCAACCGATGTACCTATACATGAAACAGAAGTGATCGTACCGAAGTTTTAACACGTACTCGCATATAAGACACGTCCAATCGATTTAGCTGTACACAGGAAACGTGTAGAGTAGGCATAGTGCAGGCGCCGGCAGTCGGTCCCGGGTTCGTTTCCTGTCTCCGACACGCCTCGGTTTGACTGGTTTTGTTTACTTTCATGTTTCGCTGTCATTTCGTTCGTTTTTGGTGAGTTTAGCCGACGCGGCGTTGCTTTAAAGGTGCCTGCCGCTGTACGGTCGAAACAATTTTGAAATTGTATAGAATTTTAAAGCCAGTGTTTATTTATTTTTCATTATATTGGGTAGATTGGTCTTATATAAACAGTATGCAGATTCGTTACTCGGGCACAAAGGGTGTTCTCATCACTGAGGCTATTAACTAAAAACGCAGTATGTTAGTTTGTTAATAACATAATCTATTGTTTGTTACAGATTGGAGTTCCCGCCTGTCGGGGCGACGCCGCTCCTCGCAGCAGTCGCCCGCAGCCATCCTCGCGCACTTCGACACCACCGTGTTGCAGGTAGGTCTTTTAAGATCATCATCATCAGCACTAGCATAACCGATATCTTAAGGATCACTAGACATTGGCCTCCCAAGTGAGGCTTTTGCAATTGGTTCTGATATTTGGCATGCGGCATATATAAACCCTGCGACTCTTTCTCTAGTATGCCTACGCTTGTCACACACTATGGTATGACAACGTCGTGTACGTGTTGTCAAAAATATTGCCTTCATTTTCATTAAAATAACTACTCAATTCATATAGCTAACGTCCTATCGCATTTTGGATTCTGAACACTGATTCTGATCAGAGCCGAGACTGCCGCAATCGAAGTTCTGCGGCAGCAAGTAGCAGATAAACTTGCAAACATTCGGATAACAAAGTAGCTTCTACTGCGACTAACTGCAGTAGTTGATATTCAAAGCCGTTCCTTAATTCAGTTCGCGCTACAAATAATAAGCAATTTCGTATTGATACATCGATTTTTTTTGTCATTGTGTGGGCAACGTTTTAACTAGCTTCCCGCGCGTGTATTTATTAATCTGTGGTTTCACCCGCGTAACATTTGTTCCCGTGGGAACTTCATAATTAAATAAAAATATCCTATAGCGTTTCTCGATAAATAGGCTATAGCACTGAATAATAATGTTTAAAATAGGACCAGTACTTCCTGAGATTAGCTCTTCAGCTTTATATATTAGTATTATTTTAAGATATGCGAAGTCACCTTTAAAAATAGTCAGCTGAAACGAGCAGACGTCTTTAGGTACCATATTTTAATTATGGTTTGGCAATCCGTAAAAGAGGGCTGACCCGCAGCATTGTTAAAATAATAATTTAAACAAATTCAGAATATTTAAAAAATGTCTTTTGCTGAATATAAAATATTCTAAAATGCTCTCAAAATATTCCATCGTTATTCAAATATCCTCTACAAATCTACATAAAATGGTATTCACCACTCAGAAATTGCTGACGCGACTAAAGCAAAGGCAACCTCGGGGATTTAATTAGAGCTGGATGACTTAATCGCAATGACAACTATCCATTACCGCTTTAGTGTGGTGTTTAGACTGAACTGCAATGGAAACTCTGCGATGTATTTCGGAAATCGATTAGTCATGTCCTTAATATTGTTGTAACAGTAGCAGGACCTTGGTTTAAGGAGATAAATTGATTAGGAATTAGAGAATTTTGTAACTGCTTGGTGTTAAGCAATATGTTATTTGTTTAGAGACACGATTCAGCTTTAAATATTGTCTTATAGTTAAAATTATGTAATTGTCTTGATATAATTGTTAAATTATCTATATTCTTTAGATTCCCAGGAAATATAATGTGTAAACGCCACCACCGATGTGACTCAATCAAATAACTATTAAGACGGTTCATTAGTGTAGGTGTGCACAAACAACTAACCAACTGCGGGCAAGGATTAACATTCGTTTTGTCATTAATAATCCGATTAGTTAACAATATAAATAACTAAAATATATCCCTGTTAACAATTAATCCAAATGACGACTCAATTGCATTCTACGAATTCCATTGCGGCTCCACAATCATTTATCAAGTGATTTCCCCCACAAAATCAGCAATGCTCATCAAAATTTTCCGTCAATGGAGCGTTCAGATTGTATTGAGTCTACGTGGTACAGTTTATCTCTTCCACACAATTTAGCGGAGGGTGAACTGGGGACTTTTGGAAACTCTTTTTATTACGCCGTAGTCCATGTTGGAAAGTCGCGAACAAAAAAATGAAACTTAACCGTTTGTACAAAGTATACAGGGTGTCCCAAAAGGTTAAGTAGCTGGGAAAGGGGGTGAAAGGGGTCGACACAATGGTCACTAGAAAAATAAAAAAAAAATCCGCTCTGGGTATTTAAAAAAAAAATGGCATTTTTTTAAAAACTTAAAATTTTACACCTTGTTATTTTTGATGTTGATGTTGATGACCTTGTTGTTATTGAAGATTACATAACAGCATTTTTTTTTAATACAGCCATATTTGTAGGTACAGTTAGCACAAGGTGTAAAATTTTTAGTCTTTTAAAAAATGCCATTTATTTTTTTAAACACCCAGAGGGAATTTTTTATATTTTTCTGGTGACCCTTGTGACCATCCCTATCACCCCCCTTCCCAGCTACGTAATCTTTTGGGACACCCTGTATAGGCGCCCCTAATACTAGACTTCCTATAATTCTTTTGCAGACGATTTTTTTACAATTATGTTTAAGGTGTGTATTTCAAAATGTTTTAATGTTAGATTTAAGGGAAATAGATTCCTGCATTAATTGGACGCTGGGTGGAAATAACATGATATATTTGATTCAGTAGTTATTGAACTTATCCATTACAGACAAACATGTATAAATTAAACATTGTAATTTAACACTAGCTTTCCGCGCGTGGTTTCACCCGCGTAACTCCTCGTTCCCAGGAACTTCTTTGATAAATAAGCTAGTGTATACACTAAAAGAACTTTACAAACGGACTGTGTGTGTTCCTGAAACATATGAATCTTCAGCTTTAGGTATATTTTAGTATTTGCTTCTTGTTTTCTAGTTCTGTAGGTATCTCACATTAAGATAATGTTTAAATATTCTTTATATATAATCTCCTTTTACAACGGTAAATTCTGACCGAACTGTTTAGATTTCAATAGATAGCAATGTCTACCGAACAGGAAATGGACACGTCCTACCATAGCTTGCACAGTACACTGCTACTAATTTACAAAATCCAAAGTTAATTGCTGATTACTTATTAACACAAAAGCAGCTTGAAAGAGGTGAGATAATTAGTGCATGAATAATTTTCAATGTATAATCTACAATAAAAACAACATTAGAAAATCGTATTCAATAATAACAGTAATTATTTATGTATTTAGAAGTTAAACATCCTACTTAAGTAAGTTTGTAAGTATGGATGGATCGATATTTTTTACGCTTTGACGCCAAAACTACTACACGGAATTGGTTGAAATTTTGCACCGGGTTAGATTATACGCTGGATGAACATATAGGGTACAAAACATCACGCACAGACTCACTGGTAAAACCGAGGGGCGCAGCTAGTCACATATAAAACAATATCTACAGTTTTTTCAATAACACGTAATTTTTAGTGAACACTGGTACGTAAGGTTTACTTGTGTACGTGTCTGTTTTGCATGAGACATATTATTATTATAACAAACTAGCTGACCCGGCAGACTTCGTACTGCCTCAATCGATACATAAAAGACCTAAACATTTGTATAAAATAAACTGGGCCGTAGAGACTTCGCTTATGCGGTACTCCTACCCCTACACTACCCCTACCCTACACTACCCCTACCCTACACTACCCCTACCCTACACTACCCCTACCCTACACTACCTCTACCCTACACTACCCCTACCCTACACTACCCCTACCCTACACTACCCCTACCCTAAAAAATCTTGGCAAAAAAATTCAAGTTTTTAATTAACAAAATAAAGCTCAAATTGACTCTACATTTTAGTTAGAAAACGTTTGTATGGGAAAAAGAAAAAGGCTGTTTTAAGGGGTTTTCAGGCAATTATTCGAATTTTTCTCGCCGTAAAAACCATCCTTGAACTTCCACGAACATTAAAAAAAAAGAATTAGCGAAATCGGTTCAGCTGTTCTCGAGATTTGCGCTTAGCAACACATTCAGCGATTCATTTTTATATTATAGACTAGCTGGCCCGGCAAACTTCGTACCGCCTCAAAATCTACGCGGCGTCCTACATCTAGATAAATAAATGATAGTAAGTCAAACTAAAATTCAATGTCTTGCTTAGAAGTAAATGGGGAAAAAGTCAAACAAAAACAGCCTACGTTGCTTCATACCACTTAGAGATAAAGTCACGCAGTGTAACCAGTCATGTTACACTTAATTTTTTGAAGTGTAAAATTTGAAGTTAATGTTTTACGGTCGGATGGAGATAGTCACAGGGGGAGACTGAAAGTTAGCGCACTCGCCGAATTTGTTCGTTTGTAGGGGAGCCACGGTAGGGTTTGTGCTGAAATACAGTTGCGATTGAAAGGTTCCCCGGTGAATTGATGTGTGAAGATATAGTCGTAGTCGTAGCTTTGTGGCTCAAAAACAAAGTTAACGTTACGCTTTAAATTTACGTTTTTACCAATATGTAACTGGTTTTTAACAAACATACTTTCCAACTGTGTTTTTGTAGGTTGTTGATTACATTTTTAACTCTAATCCAGTAAGTACGTAGTAAATTGTAATACATAGTTCAATAGAGAACATTCTTTAATGATAAAACGTTTGCGTTCAAATAATTAATCGTAAATTGTATCAGATATTAGGATTTCATGACAAATATGTTATTGTGTCGTTCCATTCGATATCAGTAGGTATCTCCAGTTGTCGTCGTAATGTTTCCTTAAAGCGTATTATTTATTATTGCTTAATGATCGCTAGCAATCGCTCCCGCTGGCAATTGATGGGGAGGCCTATGTTCAGCAGTGGACGAAAACGGGCTGACATGATGAAGAAATTATGAAGTTTTTTTTACTTTTGAAAGTACGATATTTAAAATATATGTCTCTTGTGATTATATATGCTTTAGTTTTAATGTACGAATTCTGTGTTATATATACTCGAATGTCTCTAACTACAACAATACTGTATTTTCCTGTAACAGTGTGCAATAAATCCCAAACGGAAGCTGTTAATTTCATTCGTATCGTGTGCCTTTTCCTCTCACCTGAAAAAATTCCAACGAACAAAATTACGGGCAGGAATCCATTACGTCGGTAGTAGGGGGGCGGGGGAATAGTTCTGCTAATAGTATTCAATGGACACTTAATCACTGGCGGAAGAAATTAATTCGTTTTTGTACCTTACAAAAGTACCGGTAGAGGAGATTGTAGATAAGTTAGTTTATTTTTAGTTGAGTTGCTTTTAGTTTTTAGAGAATGGAATTTAAAACCTGTGATAAGTTTGCTATGAAAGATTGGTATCTGATGATTTATTTTTGTGAAAAGGCTATTTAGCAACTAGCAAAATGAAACTAAAAAAAGTTGATTGTACTTATTATCTTCTATACTAATATTATAAAAAAAAATATAAAGATTTGATTGTTTGTTTGTTTGTATTGAATAGGCTCCGAAACTTGTGGACCGATTTGAAAAATTATTTCACCGTTAGAAAGTTACACTATACCCGGATGACATATGCTATATTTAATTATGAAGTTCCCACGGGAACGGGAGTTACGCGGGTGATATATCATATATATGAAATTAGGATACTAAATTAATAAAAATACACATATCTACAGTAACATAAAAGATTAAGAGACTTTATTTTCTGGATTTTTTTATAAAATTCATTTCTACTACTGAAAGTTATAGTTCTGGTTGATATAATCTGCATCTCATTACATGTAAATTAATATTCTTACCCCGTGTGTGTAGAACGCTATCACCTTTCATAACTTCGTCCTTGATTTTTATGTGCCTGTAAATACCCGTTAAGTTTTAGTTGGTAGGCGGTCAGCTTATAGCATCACCTTCCTTCAGGTCACTCGATAAATTGCCTTTGCCTGAAATAGATAATAGGTCCTTACGTATAGTCAGAAATTTACTGAGCTTTTGACTGTTATATCTTCTTTAATTAAATAGTGTAAACGAAGCGAAATATACTTATTATATTATATTTTCTACACTGTTTTATAGGATTGCCGATTTCCGATAAAAAAATATATGTAAAGTACAAAATCGAATTAGTTTTTTTAGTCACCCTACCTAATGAACTAAGTATAAAACTGTTGAGTAAAGATTCTTTGCTAAACTAATTAATGTGCAAACACCTTAAGACTCAGTAAAAGAAGCAAAGTAGAACTCAGTGATTGTAAAGACAAACAAAGTGGGAGGTAATGTCTTGCAAACTTTAAGTTTTAAGTGTTATTCCGTCCTAGTGCTCTGAGTGTGATAGCGTTGCAAAAAATATTTCATATCATAGTTTAGCTAAGTTCCCCACTGAACTGAATTTCATCAAAATCTTCAACAATGCGGTTGACATTCCCGGGAGTCCAGGGACCGGTGGGAGTTGAGGGGGGGGGGTTGAACTAAATCGCGGCTCGTACCATTTCGCCAAGCACCGCTTACTATGTTATATTTCTTGAACCAAATGTTTGGAAACATCGAGGAAGAAATCCGGTGTCATTTGCTTAAAAAGTATTAAATAATAACAATATCAAATGAGTCCTGTCTTTAAGACTATGAAAATTAATTTATCAGCTCTTAACCTATATAGATCACTAAAATATTTATAAAGCCACCGGCTCTTAATCTAAGCAATTAAGTGAACAACAGATAAATAATGTTTTTGACACCAATTGTAAAATTTTGTAGCATTAAAGTAATTATAAAAAAAAAATGTTGTGATCTAATGCTGTCCAAATGATATCTTCCTAAACAAATGCTGTACATGCATATATAATTATTTAAGTTGACCTGCTCGATATCTGCTCAATATAAATTCTGTAGATCAAATCAATTTACAATTATTTGACGTGGTCCGTGCAAAATTCCACCTCGCGTGTTTCCAAAAAGGTCGCAATACGAGCCACTAAATCAGTATTGGGTGTTGGCATTACCACAGATGACCTCAAGCCCTTCAGGCATTTCTATTTCCACAAAAAATGGAAAATTCCTTTGCATTCAGGACCCGCACTGATTCCAATAAGATTCCTTCGTAGTAAAAAAGTGGTCCTTCGAACCGGCGGCGCATAGTATAAGAAATGTATAGAAATACCACGTGTGCAGTAGTTTAATCTGTTAATAGTACATTTAAAATATTTTAATAATTTAAAATAAATTAAGTACTTTATTGCAATGAAAATACACTCGTTCGCATACATTTATTGATGATAGCGTAATTAATTGCTCTTGAGGACGTTATCAATTAATAACCTCCACATAAAATAACTTATAACATTAATTATGTCCTTTGCTCAAAATGTTAAAACCCGGTTTCCCAAACTTTAATCAAAGTAATCAATGAAATTCAGTTTCTAAAACATGATTTTGATTTGAAAATGTTAAGCATAGATTAACTAACACTATAATAAAATCAAGTTTTCTAATCATGCTTACGGAAACTTATTTAAGACATTTGGTAGCTGATGAATTACCTTTAAAGTTGATCCTCCTTTCAACAAATTAGCCTAAAAATATAGGTACTAAAACTTGCTAGTGTCTTTGTCAAAACAAAACGGAACAATACAATTATTAATAAAATGTTAAGATTATTGTATTTATTGAGTCTGTGGTGCGTTGTGACGTCACAGCATTGGGATACGATCCCATTGTCACAAGGGTTCGAAGGTATTGGTTTTTATTGAAGGATTATGCAAAAATGGCTTTTGTCCTTCATACAGTATGTGGACGACATGTTGGGAAAATATCGTGTTCTCTGTTGTGAATGATCGCGGCTCGTGTTTGGTTTTGAGTATGTTAAACAAACTGTTGCTTGACATTTTTCAATAGTTAGGTTTTAGTTACGGTATAGGAAAGTGTTTAGGTTATAACAAGCTGTTTTTTTATGTTAGTTAAACTATGGTGTTCCTGACTGCACCGGTGGCCGGTTACGACATTGGCTTCTGAGACCTGGTGTTCTGGGTTCGATTCCCACCTGGGACAATTATTTGTGTAAACCACGAATAGTTGTTTGGAGTTTGGGTGTGTTTTGTGTCCGTCAATTATGTGTTTGTATAGTCCTCTGCCATACACGGATTTAGTACCTTGAAGCAGGGATAAAACATGTATGAACAATGCTGCAACGGTGTCCTTACGTGACTTAGAACTTGTACTCAGCTCCTGTAGCTACAACAAGTGCCATGCTTCATAGGGTATCATTAAAAACAAAAATAAAAGGTACCAATTTTCTACTAATTATATTTATAAACTTTGGGTACGTTTTCAATATTCGATTAGCAGTTTCAGAGTAAACCGCATCAAAACAAACTAACCCTTCCCTTTTATTATATTAGTATGGATGGATACAACAAATAATCAATGAACCCTCCTCAGTAGGTATTGACACAAGTACATACATTAATTTATTCAGTAGTACCATCGTATTTGTTCGCTCCTAACAAAACATTCAGATATATTCCTGATATATCCTACATATTGGAAACGATACATTTTTGTGTGTTTTCTATTGATATTGTTTACCGATGTTGTGAGGTTATTGACAGTAACTTCGGGTTAGTTTAATCTTAATACCAATATTTGTTTTTTCATCATTCGTATTGATATATCATTCGGCATGTTTTTGCTTTGTTGCTCTACATTATTTAGTAGGTATAAATATCCATAGTAGATTTATAAATGTTTTATTTATGACTAACGACCCGTCCCTCTGCACGATTGCAATGCTGATGTATTATACATATAAACCATCTTTTTGAATCACTCTATCTATTGAAAAAACCGCATCAAAATTCGCTGCGTATTTTTGAACATCTAAGCATACATAGGATTTAAGCATACTTGAAGCGGCCGAAGCCCAATTTCTAGGGCATCGGACTTGTGATCTTGAGGTCGCCGGTTCGAACCCCACCCATTGCACTACCGACGTGAACCTACTCGTATCATAAGTATTTTAGCTTAGCACGGAGGGTTAACAAGAATACTAGTAGGCTGCAACATTCTCATAGTAATATTTTTATTAAAAAAATATACTTACTATAAAACGGTGAAAATATTTTTATACAAGTAAATTTATATCAAAATATTTTTGCTAATTTTAAAAGCATAAACATTTAGCACTATAAAATTTCATATCATCAAAACTCGTTGCACTTTCGCTTACCATGTACTACGTTGTTCCTAATTTCATATATACATATATATTTTTTATAACGATTTGATTTTAGTTCAAACATTTTCTTTGTATGGTTTTAATATAGCATAAAACAATTTCTAGTGTAAAGTAAAAAGCGCCGGTGAATAGACACCCGGAACTAAAGGCAGATTAGTTTCGCTGCAGGCTGATGGCGATTTTCAATTATCTGGACACGATACAATATCCTTATGCCGACGCGATATTAATGTTCACATCAATCGCTGGCACATAAAGCAGCATGTTGTACATAACCACATACATTTGGTATATGAGTAACTATGTTATCATTTATGTTGATGTCATTGTATGGTGTTATTTAGACAATACATATATACAATCAATCCTATTCCCATTAGGGCCTATGCACACCACGTCTTTTTTACGCGCCGTCGACGCGCGTTTTAGAAACGCGCGTCGACGGCGCGCTTTTATCCTACTGAGCAGTTTGTTGTCGTTTGTATCGATACACACGCGCGTTAGCAATTTGGTGGCTTTTGCATCGCGTCTGTATTGATACACACGCGCGTTTGTTTCGATTCATAAGCATGCAGGTGTGCAAAGGTCTGCTGGCTGCGTCTGAGTCGCGTGCGTATCGCGTCTGTATCGCTACAGACGCGCTGCAACGGCGCGTTTAAAAAACTTGGTGTGCATAGCCCTTAAAGTAATTGATTCGGTCACATAGTTCCGGCCAAATCTCATTGGCCTTGCGATATAAGCCTCGCTTATAATAGTCGTCGTGGATTCGTCCGACACTATACAAAAGATGTTCGTGTTATATCAAAGATTATTCATGGGTCGGATTGGTTGAAGAACTACCCTCAAGCATGTTAAGCAGTTGTTCCCTGATGTCATCTATGAAAAAGGCGACAACTATGCCTTTCTAAGGAGGCCTATATACCTACAGATTAAAATTGATAAAATATTCGTGATGAAACTTAACACATGCATCTGTATATTAATAATAAGTTTCCTTTGTTCAGATTCGCGACTGGGTGTCGGTGGAGGTGGATATGCTGCGGACGCAGGCCGTCGCCGTCGGCGACGTCGACGAAATACTGCAACAACTTGACAAACAGAAGGTAAGTCTTTAATAATATTATTTCCCTCGACTCGTCGAAGTCATTGACCTCTCTAAAATATATTATTGTTTATTTTCGGATATATGTCAGAGCAAGTCACAAGGCCTTCACTTTTTGCTACTTGGTTCCAAAACACAAACATATTAAGTTCTCTGTCGCAGTCCAAAAAGTAGAGAAAGGCGATTTTGGGATCATGCTTTACAAAACAAATTGCAATTTTTAAAAGTCGTTTTAGACACCATCGATAATTTAAAATTGTTTCACGTTTAAAAGCACGTGGAAACAATATTACACGAATTTCTCATAAATAATAGACTTTCAATTATTCTATAGCTAATAAGTGAAAGTATTTACTGTTTCATTTATTAGAAATATTAAAACCATTTTCACAACAACGCCATTCTGTTTAATTTTATCTGAAGTATGTCTGGTACAAAAGGCAAGCTACAAGTACACAGAAATTCCTCCAATATGGCCGCCCAAATATGCAATAAAGTAAACAAACGACTTACGCTCAGTAATTTAAAACATAACATAGATCATTCCGTGCATTAAAATTATTACCTTTTAAACAAAACAAAGCATAACCGACGTTATTACCCTAGAAATAAGGATAATTTTCCATTGTTGCCATTTCAAACAAATAAGTTATTCATATCAAATTGAACGTTGTTAATGGTACGTTAAAGACTATACTTGAATGTAGTTGTAATGTCAAATATTTTAACCAAATTTAATTGAATTTGTGGATTTTTTGATAAAAATTTGATAAATTGTAAGCATGTTTGAAATATATTTAAAAACATTTAAGTTTCCTAGACATAAGCCGTTAGGTTAATAATAGTAGTTACTTTTTATGTAGCAGTAACCAGATTTAAGTAATGGTGGCGCAAGGGTCCGGGTATTTACGATCTCCATTTCGTTCCCGGGTCGGATCATGTCACATAGTTAGACATATAAGAGTACAGTTCTGTTACTATACTACTACTGTCATAGTCACCACGATTGCCAGGCAACTTGGTGACCGCAGCAACATTTTCTTACAAACGAGACCACTGGAGTTGGCTTTGCCTAAACCTAAATGCGAGCGAGTCACCAACGAGTGACAATTCTGACTTTTGCGATTGATCTCTCATTAGCTGCTCCGTATTCAATATCATATTTGTTATGTAATGCTACTGCCAGAAGTAACTCCGACCTCCGTGACTTCGATACTTAAACTATGTTATATCTATGTAACTTCTTTTATATCAGCTCGTTTTACATCCACTACTGAACATAGGAACCTGCGCTTTAACTGACCTCGGCAAGCCAGGGTCGTTGAGGAATAGTACCGTGATCATCACGCTTGGCGGATTGGCGATCGCAGTAAGATGGGAGTATCTCTTGGTCGCCACTTACTACATCCATAGGAAGATTTAGGGTAGTTTATTCTTAGCCACTTAAAGAAATGTAATAATAAACAAGTGCTTAACTTGTACTTAACATCATGTGTAGAACACGATTGAAATTAGTATATTTTGGTTCAAATTTAACGAGCACACGTTTCCCTTCACCCCCTGTTCGGTGTTCCTGAACAACATCCAACAACTAAATGAAAGGAGCGAGAAACTTTGGAATATTATCTATCAAACTTATTTACTTGTAGATTAGTTTCATTGGGTTAACATACAGAACTCTAACACCCACATCTGCAAGATTTTATTAAAAATCTTTTATAACGTACAAGTTTCCGTTCCTGCAGAAACTTTGTAATTTCATATTGCCTATAGATTTCCTCGACAAATGGAGTCATTATTAATCAGTTAATTAGTCAATCTCGCCAGCGCCCGCCCTGAGCCGAGGTCCAAGCCCCAAAGGGGGCGCCCTCTTGCGCTGGTTGCTTAGTATGTAGATTTTAAACCATTTATGGAGGAGCTGGAGCTCATCTCGCTTTTATGGCCGGTGAAGTAGCAAAAGCCACGTGGCTACCTACGTAGGTATAAAAAACTCGATAAATGGGCTATATAACACAGTTTTTTTTTTAATCGTACTAATAGTTCCCGAGATTATCTTGCTCAAGAAAACAACAACAACGAAGATGTGCCCTTCTACCGCTACTAGTACCTAGTCCTGTCACAGATGTACATAGCCGTGGTCCCGACGCGTCCGTGCGTCGTCAACGCGTTAGTGTCACTTGGTATTCCACCGAGGTCTGCGACACGCGTCTCCTCCGATGTGTTGGGACGTCAATATTACTTACTATGATAATGTCAATTTGTTTTTGACAAAATAAGAGTGTCCCGTAGAATGAAGAGTAGTTAAGACAAAATAAAAGCGGTGTCATAGCGAGACGTTAGTATTTTGCTTAAAAAATATGTTGCACAAATTTAAATATGAGACCTGGTGTTCTGGGTTCGATTCGCATCCGGGACAATCATTTGTGTGAACCACAGATATGTTCCAAGTCTGGGAGTACTTTGTGTCCTTGAGTAGAATGTTTTTAAAATCCCCCGCTACACAGGGATTAATTTCCCTAGTTATTGTCTTTTTAAATAAATAAAGAAAAACTGAAATTCCTTAGCCATATAAAGTCGTATACGGTCCATTACTGGACTCAGGCCTCCCTAGAGTTTTTGCCAATGTCACCAAAGTTGAGAACCGTAAAATCATTTTATAATACCCAGGTAGACATTGCTGTTCGTTACTTGGTATACGTTTGCCATCATAACTATAACTTCCATACATCAAAATGCCGAAGATGTCGCCGCCATATAAAAATATTTTCATATTCTTCACACGCCGCCATGATTGATATCTGCAAGACGCCTCCGCTGAACAAAAGCCTCATTTCAACAGAAGCCACAATTTTCCTCACATTTTTCTATTTCGTTCGTAATCAAAAGGCAGTTAGATGTTACAAATATCACTTATATAAAGAAACTCTCGCATTTTTGCGCGAAATTCGCTTCATCCCGCTATTTGTTTGCAAATTGTTTTTTTATCCGATGTTAAAGTAATACCGTGAAATGGAGAGGAATTAGGAAAATCGTTGTTTTTGTTACTTGATATATTAACCTCTTATCTATGCCCTAATTAACCCCGTGATGTTTCGTTTTTTATTTTAATGATGTTATTTAAAATAATAAAATACTTTCTCCTGACTGGCGCATCAACACACAGCCTTAACCGCTGATTATAGAGATCTGAAACTTGAAGAGGGGGATGCCTATGTAATATAGGGAATATTACATGTCATAGGCATCCGATAGTAAAATATAAAAAAACCGCATTTAAGAGGATAATTATAAATAGGTACTAACGTTTATCTACGCGGACAAAGTCGCGGGAAACATGAATTAAACGACCCCAGTTGCCATCGTTGTAACCTTATCTTTTTTACGAATTTGTGGTGACATAGTATACTTATACATACTTATAAATATGTATATAATCATCTCGCGGTAGTGAAGTTTCATCTCTGTTATCTCTCTGATTATATCTCACTATTTGTTGGAGCCAGCGCTCCCGACAAATATTCTCGAGTTATTTCCTTTGCCTTTGTTCCACAAATTCCTTAGATCTTATTGAAACAGATATTTATGTGGGTAGTTTGTGTAAAGTGTCAGACTTACCCCAACACTGGTCGTGTTGGGGTAAGTCTGACATTGTATGTAGCTTATATATATTGCGAGGCTGTTTTTCGGCTTTAGATACTTATGTCGGATAGAGAATGGTCTCTGTGGGTATAGAGGTATTACAGCAAGGGGTGGGTTCGTAAGGTGGGCCTTTGAATGGGCGAGGCCCATCGGCCGCTTGGCTCACACCACGCCTTACGCTGCCACTGCAAGAGACTGTTTGTTTTGTAAATGGGTAAATAGATCTTAATTCGACCCTTTATGCCTAAGTTAAGTATGTTTTGTTATCTGTAAAGCTTTGTTAATATAATAATGAGAATTAGTTTTTTTGATAAACCAACATATTAAGCTAAGCCTGGCTAAAACGTGCGTATCAAATACACACATTTTAGCCAGGCTTAGCTTCTTAATCTGAGAGTAACATAACCTACCATTTATAAAGATATTATTACCATGAGTATTTGAGTTAAGTTGAAATCGCACGGGATGCGTCATAAAGTATAACCTTAATACCTTCTATATTGAGAAATAATAAAGTACCCCTTTTTATATGTAATATAAAACCGTGGCAACGCAACGTGTCATAAAACATGTAACGACCGCCGTTAGTTTAATGAGCGCAGCATGTGTTATGACGTCATGACACGACTCGTACTTGACCCTGACATAGACCCTGTTAGGCCTCGCTATGCAGATTACAACGTACACTTACACCGCAATGCTTGTTTAAAGGCAGCAGAAGTCAGTTGTATAGTTATATTATTGATGTATGTTAAGGTAGCGTAGTGGCACTATGTAGAACGTTGGTACTAGAGGTCTCAGGTTCAGGGAAAAGTATTTATGTCCAAGTATGAATTTGTATTTGTTATTAGGAAATAGATAACCTCTTTAATCTGGCATTGGATCGTACATCAACTCTCGGCCATAGGTTCGACTCCCGTGCGGTTCAAATTCCATTTTTTCAAATCGAGTCTTCAAAAGCACGCGGTTCGCCTCTGTTATATCACCTTTGACAATTGTACACTTATCAGTACACGATTTGATCTGTGTGGTCATCATCCCGACTGGAAAACGTGGACACAGGCTGATGGTGATGTAAAACTTTTACAGAAATATGCTTATGAGCCATGTTGCATTAAAATAATACCTTAAAAAAGACTTAACTATTATTTATTTCTGTTATATTTTTCGGATGGAAATGTACTTGATGCATATTTTCCTACTTCTGGTCTGCGATTAAGAGTACTATAATAAAGACCACCACAGACCGGGCACCAGCGCTATTAACAAGACTTGTACAAATTGTTTTAATTTGTACATCCAATTGAATTACCTATAATATATATTTATCTATCTACGTGGCAGTTAATCATCCCCAATATTGGTGGTTTGGAGAGATTGATGGGTAATCTGTTGGGTTCAGATTGTTTCGTCAGAACGTCGGAGGGTCGTGACGGAGCTCCGCGAGGTTGCGTCATTGCTGACATCGTGGACGCTTTGTTACGTTGATTTGTGTTCAGGTCCGTTATTAATGAGACCCTATTTAGCATGCTTGTTTATTGGAAATGTTTGGAATGCAATAGAATATATTGTGTAATAAGGGAAGCCTCATATTAAGTATCGCCAAGGCTTCGATTTTTCTAGGCATTAGTTGATGGATATAGTATTAAGTATTGACATTTCCCCAACATTTCATTCAAGCAGCTCTCAATAAAATTGTAAAGATATTTACATTTGAAATTTAGTAAGTACTTTTTGAATTTATTAATTGCAAACAAAATGCATATTGATCTACTTTGCATTGTTTTAGCAATAGAAAGCCACAGTATTTGTGAGTGTTATAGCATATATTTTAAGTCAAGGTTTCCATTACCTACCCGGAAACCGCGTGCTTGAGTTGAATAAAGATATACCCAAGATGCTTTAGATCGGTTTTGACATAGGACAGTTCCCATGAAGAGCGATGAGGAAGTCAGCCGCAACTTTTTTTTTTGGACGGACATACTTAGTTGGCCTCGAGTCTTTGGCTACTTTACAGGGCATAAAGGCGAGCAGAGCTCCAGCCTTAATAAATGGTTTAAAAACAACAAACTAAGTAACCTGCGCAAGAGCGTGCCCGCTGTGGGGCTTGGACCTCGGCTCAGGGCTGGCGATGAGATTGGATTATGATTTTTAGTATTTTAGGGGAGTTTTGTGCAACTGTCGAGATATGGCTGCGGTTAGCGCGTTCTATGGTATGCATTGCGATGAGTGTTCCGAGGAACTTTTTTTTATTTAACTTCCACTCTCTTCTTATTACAAACACTAGTATTCGCTATCATAGGCTTACGGTGACCACCATACCATTATGAACGAAGACATTTGGAGTCTATTTTTGGCATCTCAAAAAAATTGAATTCTCTCCCAGCACGTGTTGTCTCCCTCGTTCGTCATGGAGGTTTTCAAGCGAGGCTTTAGGGTTAGGGTGGGAAGTGCTGTTCTACGGATGCACTGGCACTGCCACTTAACCTCAATACAGGTTAATAGGGATAATTTACCTGCTCTTAAATAATAATAGTAAAAAATCATATCGTCCCTATTAGTATAGAAAATGTCCTGCGTTATGTTAGATATACAAATTTTATTTGTAGAACATTTAATCTGATTTATTACTTAAATATTATAAACCGTTCTTTACCTAATAATTACTGAGTGATAAATAGCAAATATTTCCTTAAAGAGTTATTAATATACCTATGTTCCACGTGTCTTATGTGGAAAGAAGTGTAGCTTTTATTTATTATGGATAATTTTATTTAAATTTATACCTTGATTTCGAACGATATCTCTTAAGATTTATAACTGGAGCTAGCTATGTATCCCTAATATTCTTGAGTAAAGCTTTTCTGTATAAGTAAAAGCAAAAGTTCATCAGAAACTTACTGTTAGGAGTCTCAAATTTTACATGGGTGTTCCTTATAGACCGTGAGTGCTCATTATTACGGAATTTTTGTATTTTTTTTTTTACTAAAAGGGGTGGTATATATTTCTCCAAGCACACATCAAAGTGTTAACACGAATTAAGACGCGGGGAACAGCTAATAACTATAATGAAGTATATTTTCTCGCCATTAAATTCGGTATGTTCCTGGTAGCAGTAATTGTTAGTTGGTTGCCCAACACAGACTGCCTCATTCATCCCCATTTCGCTGCTTATATTGCTTGAAAGAATCGAACTGCGCATGTGTAAGTAAAAGTGACGCGACAATGTCGATAGATTTTTTTTATCATATTATTTTTGACAGTAGCGTGTATAATCACATTAATGAAGAAATGGATTTGAATAGAAATACACCAATTGTAATAGATAATTAATATTAGTTGCCGTTGTTGTTTTCGAAATTTAGCGATTTCGAGTACCGATTACAAATAGTTTTTGAAATTCATCTAAATATAATATAAAAACTTTTTTTATACATTTACTATATTATAGTAAATGTATATAAAAAAAGTTTTTTAATTTATTAATTTTTATATTATACCCAGCTGTATTGAAGTTCAAGAAAAGTGTGTCATTGTTTGAACAGAAAAAAAAATCTGTTAAGTGTCTCGGGGTACATCTGTGACGATTCCGCTTATTACATGTTATATATATTTTTAAAGATTACCAGAGATTTAGCACACTACTAGTATTGTTGTTAACCTTCTCGTGACACAAGCATTGTAGCTTATACAATGGTCACGAGTGGGTTCACGTGGGTAGTGCAATGGGTGTCGATCTAACCAGCGACCACATGTTCGCAAGTCTAACGCCCTAACCATTCTTTATCTACACAGAATATATTTTTGAAAGTTTATTGATTTCAGAAAATGTACTATGAACACAATTACAAAAAGTTACGGTTAGTTTCTTAATCTTCTTAAATAAACGGTTTTACCCCTTGCATGGACTTTACCTTGACATATACAAATACAAACGTTTCACATGCGGCACAACAATTTATTATATAGTGCTTTATATATTATGACAATTTTGACATCGTAAAACAAATAAATTGGATTGAACGCTTGTCATAAATAAGGCAATACGCTTTTATAACAAACTTTCTGCAAATATGAATAAACGATTTATTTAATATTTACTTTATTTTTATTTACAGAATGTTTAAGTTGATAAGTTTTTAAACAAGCTTTTTTATAATATTACTGGATTTCTAAATGACGAAATTTAGACGAAGTGAGTAGCTCTGAAATAAAACTACTTTCTACTACAACTACTACTACTTCTATTCTTCTAAGAGTTGCTATGACTAGAATTGGTGATAGTAAAAGAAAGACGCTACATTAGAACTTGATTTATAAATATTTAAACATGTATGTTTAGATTTTAGATAGAAGTAATTTATGGTATGCATTGTGCTCTTTGTGTCAATATTATTTAAATTAAATAAAAGGAAGGAGCGGATATTAAATTCTTTTATAAACCCTGGTGCAAAGCTAAACTTTTCGATATAAGGTGTGTCTTAAATACATCTTAAAATTATTATTTCATCGATATCAAGACTATCGACATAACACGTATCGATAAACGTCCCAACCCTATTTCTCCCTCCCCACCTCACCCTATTCTAGACGGGTGACGTAGTGGGTGCGTTGCTAGGCAACCAGCTCAGCCGGCAAGCCGCACGTGCAGGGCACGCGGTGTAGTAATAGATTGTAGCTCAGTCTGGCCGTGACCACGGCGGCGGGCAGTCGGCTTCCATGTAGGAATGTTTTATGCGAAAAGGTAGATTGATGTTATAACAGATTTTTTCTTCATCTATTAGTTTTTTATTTAGGACTTATAAGTATTTGAGGCATATTGTTGTCTAATATGAGCATCGAATTAACACAACTGAGTTATAAATGTTAAAAATACGAGTCAGATTTACCTTCCACTACCTGAGGCTCGTGACTAAGACTGCGTTAAGAAGTAATACCAAATCACCTTAAGAATACCCAAAATATATATCATGGTTAGCTTTGTAGGACCATAGGGGGCATTGATGACTCGAACGAAAGATGAACAAGGTTTAAGGGATGCTGAAGACGATCTGCTCGGTGAGCAATGTGTCTGATCAGGAGCGCCAGAACTTAATCTTTATCTATATGAAACCTGGTCAGGCATTTCTTAGATCTATACTAATAAGTCGAAGAATTTGTTTGCTAGAATACGTTAATCTCAAGAACTACTGATCCGATTTGAAAAATTATTTCAGTGTTCGATAGCCCATTTATTGGAAAAGGCTATATACTATATTTAATTATGAAGTTTCTACGGGAGCGGTTGTTACGCGTGTGAAACCGTGCAAGGAAGCTAGCATATACGTACAGTAACATATTTTCTTTTTTTTAATATACAAGATGTTCGAGTATATATAACGTTAGTCTAATGGCCACACTTTACATATGTAAGTAAAGTGTGGCCATTAGACTGACGTTTCCAGTTGGAATTAATTATCTGAACATATACTCATTAGTGAGCTCTCATCGAGGTCTCCATTACGTTTGCTCAGCCGAAGATTAGCTCGCAATAAACAGCATGACGTCACACATTTCATTGTCATTGTTGCATTCACAAATGAACAAATGAATATGTTAGCGACCATACTGATTAAATAAAATAATCTAGTTGTAATTTCGCACTAAACCCATGGAAGGAAGTCTTGTGGAAATCACACAGATTTTCTTTTATATCATATAGAATTTTTCAAATCGGACCAGTAGTTCCTGAGATGAGCGCGTTCATGCAAGCAAACTCTTCAGCTTTATATATTAGTATAGATGTGTAATAATTCTAAAATTTGTTCAATTACTGTGTTTTATCGAAGGAGAAGAAGATCATGTGTAAGAAAATTATATACGTATTTTAAATTGATGATAAACACGTCTCGTACAGATTTACTCACGTAGTTTGAATATCATCATAAAATATAGCCAATGATAATTCACTATCTTATGAATAAATTACTACTAAGACTGTCGATTATTACGCGATGAATTATGTAAACATAAATCGGATAATATTTAAAAAAGCTCTCTAGGTTCCAAATTGTCACTTACATCTCAGAGTTACTTTATTTAATAAAAATGTCGAGACTTTTGAGCGGGATCTATCTAATTTGTACATCTCATTGTAGAAGTGTGAAAGGCCCATGTTATCACCCGAATAGGACTTTCATTTATATTTTCGGTGGATTCTTTAAGTATAATTTTATGAAGAACGTAATAATACTGTAACTTGTCATACTGTCATAATTTATATTATGCTATAATAAATAAAGTTCATTAAAAATATGCTTTATCGCTTACTAGCTGTGCCGCACGGTTTCACCTGTTGTCGTGGGAACCTCATCATAAAATATAACCTACTAGCGACCCGCCCCGGCTTTGTACGGGTGCAATGCAAATGTATTATACATATAAACATTCCTCTTGAATCATTCTATCTATTAAAAAAATCCTTTGTGTAGTTTTAAAGATCTATGCATGCATAGGGACGGACAGATAGGGAAGCGACTTTGTTTTATACTATGTAGGAATGACATTCAAAATTTAATAATATTAATTAGCTGTCCCGCGCGGTCTCGCTCGCGTAGATTCTATTCCCGTGGAAACCTTGACTTAAAATATACCCTAAGACACTAACAAATAAAGTAACTTTCAATTGGAAGAAGAATTTGCAAAATCGGTTCAGTAGATTCAGAGATTACCCCCTACAAGCTGACAAACATTCTTTATAATATAGATAGTATAGATGTAAATACACATGCGGTAAGCCAAGTCTCAGCTTCTGCGAAAGATATCATGATCATTGACGCACAAACATACATTCATATGACAGTATTCCGAAGTTTCACCGGCGGCACCCTAAAGGCAAAATGATAAGCAGACAGCTAACAAATGAGCGCGGGTTCATATCCAGCCCGGGCCTGGTCACGTACACGATAACAAATAACATGGCGAGGATATTAAAGTTTTTGCCACAAGATGCCTACGTGCCTATATTGTTTTGTTTTTTTTAAGAAGATAAAAGAAAATTCAGTTCGTTGTAGTTGACCAGTAGTAGTTCACTAGTAACGCAGTTCCGTATCTAGCAAAAGCAATACGTTTGCAGAATCCGGTCAGATCTTACAATTTCTCCAGACTAGCTAGATACTTATGCTTTTAGCAGCCAGGTTTTTAAGGAATACTTCTTTTGTGTTTTGTTGTAAGTCGCTCGTTGTCTGCTCATTACAAATTTGATGCAGTTACCTACCTGGTGTTGCTATCGCAAAAAAATTGTAGTCGATTACTGCCACGGCGGTCAATCTCCAAGGACATAAGACGTATTATAGTGCATAAGTTTATGCGCAAACACAGATGCACTCTTAATTCCTATACTCTCTAAATCCCGTGGGACGGTGCTAACGACACGACAGGGTAAAAGTACATGAAATACAGACAAAATGAGAAGGTTACATTTGTATTAGTCTACAAGTCGCCGCTCTATTCAGAATCAACTACCCACCAAGTCACCGCTGTCGAAGTATCTCTTATATATTCAGTCAAATAGTAAGTACTTGTGCGGAAATTTAAAAAAAAACATATCGCACTCATCCCTCCTCGCCAGACCGAGAGACACTTGACCGGGTTTTTATTAAATAATGAAATGTAGGACTCTTAGCGACATTTTAAGGGCGGAATGCTTTAATATTATTTTTGTTACACAGAAAACTCAATTATATAACTAGTTATAAATGCTAAGGTATAGATTTATTGCAGCTTTATTTTCCCTTTCTTCGCGTAAATTGTACAAAAAGCTAAACCTCGGTTCTATTTATAAGCAATATACGAACTTTTACTACCGACAATATTTTCCCTTTACGTTTAATCCGTTTATACGTGTAGCCTAACTACGGCGTAGTAGCGTACTACGAGAATTGCTACGGATTTACAAAGTTCAAACTTTGTACTACGAATTCTATTGACGGTCCTCGTAACGCTTAAAATAGAAAAAGTGTATGTTCGTCTGATATAATACAATGTATTGTAAACACGTAGAAAATAAATTAAAATAACACTGCAAAGTAATGCTCGTATAGACATAAAGCGAGGTCAATATGAACCCCAGCTCTCAAACATCCTTAAAAGTTCTCAACATTATTATGTTGTTAAAATTCAATGCCCAAGTTTGATAAATGTAAATATTTTTGCAAATTATTATTAAGACAGAAACCTTACCACCTCCACTCTTATAAAAATGTTAATATCGCCTACCTGTTTGTCGCGTCCAGTATGTTTAGACCTGTATTTGTCTAATACGATTATCCGGAATCGTCTTCAAATGTTCTGTAGACGGGGGATGGGTAGTTCTTATTAAGTTGGTTAGTGACTCTGCTCGGGGTTGGGGGGGGGGATCAATACAGGGGGACGGGAGGGGGGTGCCGGTCGCCATTCGAGCGCCCGCCGCCGAGAGAGACGGACGTACTTGCGTCTGTTGTTTTAAACTTTAATTGAAAAGGTATGATCGTAAAATGAACGGTCAAATAGCCGTATTGTTTAGCTGATTGCGTATTATTTACGTTTAGCAATTTGAGTAAATGAATTGGAATTTAGAGAAATAGCTTAAGTTACCGAATTTTAAGCGCCTCTCTATGCTATTATACATTGAAAGTTCAATGACCATGTCTGAGAGATTTTATTGTTTAGTGAGGGCTGAGAAAAATACTTTAAATATAATACATGATCATCAGCTGATATTATGTTCACTGCTAAACATGGGCATCCTCCCGAGGGAAGGTATTTGGCATAGTCACCACGCTTAGCAGGCGGGTTGGTGACCGCAGTATAATGTTGTAACAAACAAGGAAACGCTGCTGCCCGTTACCCGATAAACGATTATTATATATATGTTATAACAATCGGGACCAACGGCTTAACGAGCTTTCCGAGGCACGGAAGGAAGTTTCTCAACCAACCAGACCCGGAAAGAAATCTTAGAATTTACACAAGGATTTCTTGTCCAGCGTGGGGATGGAACCCACGACCTCCGAGATTTTAAGCGAGACAAATACCACTACGCTACGAGGTTGTTAGCTATTCTTAACTTAAAGTATTCTTATAAAATACTAATTAATCTAAATCTATGTCACTGGACCACGTTCCTAGTATGCTGACTATCTGTGCGAGGTACATTTTCACATTTTCTTATGCAATGTATGTTAATAAATCACGAAATAAACTAACTTATACTACTCTCCGTGCCTCGGTGAGCACGTTAAGCTGTTGGTCCTGATTGTTAAGATATCATTTATAACAATCGTGTACCAGGTAACGGGCAGCAACGCTTCTTTGTATCTTAACTTAAATTATCAACATAATTACAAATTCCATCGTCTTCATTAACTCGCCTGCCAAGCGTGGTGACTATGACTAAAGCCCCACTCAGGGAAGGTTTATGGTCAGCAGTAGACGTTATACGGGCTGATGATGTGGTAACAAACAAACTTGTAAATATTAACATTATAACCTCATACTTGTTGCATCTGCGCCCAAACCGCATCTTCCTTTTGTCCTTTGCTAATAAACAAAGGGTATTTTTTAATTATTTTCAACACGCTTTATTTTCCTAGAAGAGGCTATTGCTTTATCTCAACTCACGTCATTGATGTGTTTTTAATTAGTTTTCTTACTAAGACTTATCATTGTTTGTGCTGAATGTAAATTAAGCTGTTTCACTTACTGTTGAAATGATAGTTTTAGCGAGATTTACGTATCCCGAAAACGGTGCGACACTAAACTTAGATGAAATAAAATAAAAATTGGCAACATTATAAAGGTTTTTTTTGGTTTGTGATGTTTGAAATAACACATTCTCTGTATCTACACTTAATATTATAAAGCTGCAGAGTTTGTTTGCTTGTTTACACGCTAATCTCAGGAACTACCGGTCCAATTTCAAAAAATCTTTCAGTGCTGGATAGTGCATTTATCGAGGAAGGTTATAGGATATATTTTATTACGAAGTTCCCACGGGTACGGGAGCTACGCGGGTGAAACCGCACGCGGGGAGCTAGTCTCTACAGAAACCGGATATAGTCGCGGGTAACAGCTTATTTCTAAATAAAATAAAACTGGAACATTTAAGTGTACACGTCAAATGTATGTGAAGTTGTTCGAGCGAAAATATTGTGAGCTTGGCTTGTTAAAACTTGTACCAGTGCTGTAACATGTTACTGTTGCCAGTGTCGCTCCTACCTTTGCTATGTTGTATTGTGAAATAGCGATTCACATAGAGTAGAAGATCCGAACCTACATCGGGTTGGACCTGGACGTATTACTGGATTGCCAGGTACAAAAAGGTGTGTAGATGACAGTTACTTTCACTTGATTGGATCATGTATACAACATATGCGCTGTTTTGGGGCACTTGTAACACAAGCATTTTAGCTTAGCACAAGAATAAAAATAGTAAACTGCAAAACACTGCTAGTACTATTTTTATAAAATGAAAAAAAATAAAGTCTGTCCAAGATTTTTTGAGGCAACCTATGTATTTTAATATATCTTCATATATACTTTATTTGTTATAAAAGATGTTTAATTCTATTATCCGCTCGGTGAAGGTCGATGTACGTTCGGATCTTAGACTATATTGTTAAATAGCGATTAACATACGAACATACTCGTAGTCTTTCGCATGATCTATGCAGGGCATACATAATTAAATGGATTTCATATTTACCAAATCTTGCTACGGTGGTACTTACATACCTTCAATACTAACTATTTCTTAATCTCTACTAATGTTAACAAAACCGGCCAAGTGCGAGTCGGATTCGCGCACGAAGGGTTCCGTATTTTCAAGTGCCTATCTGTTGACCTTATTGACATAAAGCAAAAAAGGGCAAAAAAATACTAAAAAAAATAGTTTTAGTAATTATTGTTATAGCGCCAATTGGAATACATTATCTGTGTAAATTTTACCTGTCTAGCTATCGCGGTTCTGGAGATACAGCCTGGTGATAGTCAGACAGATAAAGAGACAGACATACAGACAGCGAAGTCTTAGTAATAGGGTCCCGTTGTTACCCTTCGGGTACGGAACCCTAAACATGCGAAAGTTACTATGTCTGTTAGTTTTTACGCCTAACTACTGAATTCATTTTGATGACATTTGGTACAGAGATAGACTAGGGACCCGTCCATTAATCACTTGATCTTTTTTTAACCCCCCCTCCTCCTTGGTGATACATGGTGAGGTTTAAGACTTATCCCCCACCCCCCACCCAATATCTGGTGTAGTTTTAGTATCAACAAAAAATCTTAAATTTTTTAGAATATTATCTTAAATATCATTTTCCCGTTGCTTAGTTATGAAATGAGAAGTTTGATCACGAGGCCAAAAAAAATGTGTGGCTGGACTTATAATTTCCCAAAAATAAATACACGTGATATCTTACTACACCCCCCCTCCCCCCTTGTGACATTTTGTGATTTTTGTCGAACCCCTCCCCCCTCCTTCAAGCCTCACGTGATTAATGGACGGCCCCTAGTCTAGAATATATTTTTTTGCTAAACAGACCTGCCATGAAAGCCAAAGATACTACTATATACGACAGTTTAATGTAAGGCGTTGTAGATTACGAAGTAGTTATCATCAACTATGCCTTAATGTTCAAGATCATATCGAAATAACATAAACCTATATGGAAATGAGAGAACCATTACCACGAGTTCACTGCATCTCCTCAGAGAATACGAGCAAATGAAAGTTAAATATTCCGGACCATATAATAGTCTGGACCAACTGCGCTAATTAACGAGTCCTTATAAATGCAGCCTTTAATTAAATACTATTTACTGTAACAATACCTTACGTTCGTCTGAAACTTCAAAATAAAAGTGCAAATGTTGCGAGGTGGCAATTAAAGTTGCTGAGTAGCGACAAGTTCCGCCACGCTACAGACTAACTTACACTAAGATTTACCTGTGTGTAAACGTAAGTTGTACTGGAGTTTATAATTTGCTAGTCTTCCCGCGCAGGTTTAGTCACGTAGCTCATGTTCTATATATTATTTATGAAATACCTATAGCCTATGTAGTTTAACCTGACGGTGACGGTGCACCCACGGTGCACCGGACGCTCAAAAGTCATTAAAATTTCTCCTGAGTCGTAGTTCACCACCCGGTAGGCCCATTATGTGAAAATGCGACACATATAAATAGCAATTAAAATGGGCAACCGCGGTCCATCTAAGACCTCATCGTCACTTACCATCAGGAGCGATTGAGGTTAAGCGCAAACCACCATATATAAAAAAAAACTGTTAAAACATTCGCATTGCCTAGCATGGTGGCTATTTGTTAACTATATTTTGCAACTAGCTAACATTTTTTTAAAGTTATTTGTGATGTTGGTTGCTATAGCAACGTGCGACAATTTTTAACGTTACGCGATTAATTAATTTATCGCTATCGCAGTTTGTGTGTCCCGCAGATAGTTGTTCTCAGTCTGCATATGTATTTTTATTCTAAAGTTACGTTTTAAAGCTCTCGTGATTCGGGTTTGATTCCGTATTGCCGGAATTGTCAAAAAAAAGTACTGTACGAGCATCGCCACATTATTTATGAATTGTTTCAGTTTTTACCTAACTAAGCATTACTAAAGTGCCGATGACTCGCGTACATTTGCTGACTAGGCTATCGCACCCGCCACAAATAACCTACATTTCATCTTATATAATAACATGTTTTAACAATAAACAGTAATCATTATACGGACACAAAACAGTGATATTATTTCCTGTCACATCCCGTGTGATTCAAGGCCGCCGGCCGCCGGGCACACCACCTCGCCCGGCAAACCTACAACCACATCTCAGTTTACGGAGTTATTGCTCGTACATTTATGGACCTTCGAGCCGGATCACCGCTACTGGATTCAACAGTCCTGCAAGCCACCCAGGTACGAAGAGTCTCAAAACTTACGATAGCGAATCGGTTTGACTGGGCTTCCACAAGCGGATCGCCCCAGTCAGATTGAGACACAATATCGTACGGAGAGATTCCTTCGGACGCTGCTATCGCTACAGGAAACATCAACAGTTGGTGGTTCGGAAACAAGTAGTACAACAACAGTGAAGTCATCAGGGCTAGTGTTCATCAACATACATACAACAAATATGGACGCTAGACGCTAGACAACAAGATTATGTTTTCCACTATAGCTTGGGGAAGGAACAATTGATTTACACACAAGAGTAATCTATACTTATATTATAAAGAGGAAAGATTAGTATGTTTGTAATGAATAAACTCAAAAACTACTAAACGGATTTCGATAATTCTTTCACCATAAGATTGCTACACTATTTCTGAGTAACACGGACTATATTTATTATGAAGTTCCCACGGGAACTCGAGCTACGCGTGAAACCGCGCGCGGGTAACTAGTAATTAATGTCATAGTATCGTATGATCTTGTGAAAACAGAAATCAGCACTTAAGTGAGACACAGAGGTTTTTTAAAAGCAAACTCGCATATAAATATTTGATTTTCGGAAACCTGCAACACGTTTTCCATATGCCGGTATATTTATCCGACAAAGGTTGTTGCACATAAATCTTTTTTTTTTTTTCTATAGCGAAAATAAATCGGTTTCGGCGAGATTAGATTTAGCGCGAGGCTTCGGAAGGGTTTCAGCGATATCAGGTTAATTGGGTGGCCAGCGGGGCTGAGGGAAACCTACACTTTTTGCGGTTACTATTGGATGTGGGTTTGACATGGATTCTGATTTTAAAATAAGTGCCGACTACCGACCAATATAGACGCGGGTCGATAATTTTTGATACCATAAAAAAAATAGTGATCTTCAGCCCTGATCTAATATAGGGACTTTGATATACATACTTAACTATATTTTAATTGTTGACCCTTGTAATGTTTTATGTTTATGCTAAACCGGTTACTCAGTAATTGCTTCTGAGATTTGGTGTCCTGGATTCGATTCGCACTAAGGACAATCATATGAATGCGTTGTGTCCGTGAATTATTTGTTTGTTACGTCTCCCGCGACTCAAGGATTAATTTCCCTGGTACGGGACTTGTCTTAAAAAAACGAAGGCTATCGAAAAGACATAAAGAACGTAGGCTTAAACTGCGTATGTATTCGTAACCCTATTGCCTCATACTTTAAAATATATCGTTTTCGTTTTATAAATATAAGTTTTCAAATAGTGAAAAAAAAACGGTCCCGTGAATATTCATACAAATGACTAGAATTGAAGAATATGTGAACAACAACGTAACAATAACAACAATCGTACACGTCTGCCTACCCCCCACAGATTACGATACTGTGTGGTAGTGTTTAATGGCGACATGTATCATTATCAACATTAATTAAACATATACGTTAATGTAGCGGTGATCAGTGATTAGTTATTGATATCGTTGCGCTCCGGGCTTATGCTCAAACTGTTCTATCGGCATTTACTAATATGTTATGGGCATACAATATTGGCTACTACTAAAAATTTAACATCATTACAACCATTAAAGGATTTTTTGTTTGAATTAATGTTACCACTTATGTGTATTTTGTACACTGTACGTATGTACATAGCAATCTTAAAAATTAGACAAAAGAAAAGCTTGCGACTACACGATGCAACTGCATAGTGAACCAAAGTTTGGCATGTTCTCACATACATGAGACTCACATACAATTTCATACGACTCCATATTTGGTCGGTCTTGGAAATCTTTATTTATACAAAAATAGGAACTAGTTACAGTGTGGACTAAATAAAATTTTGACACGTCATAAACAGCCTATTACTTGTTACAGAGTTACAAACTCTGTTACAAGTAATAGGTAAAGGAATTTTTATTTGATTTTCGCGCGAACCCGATGGCAGACTCAGTCTCGGGGGAGGCTGTTGAGACGCGTTGCGAACACGTTATACATATTGATAAAGCAACTGGTTGATAGGATGCTTGTTTGTTTATGTACTAACGATTGTAGTATTTGTTGTAAGAGGGACGTCGTTATATACGAGCCTCTCGACCTAGGCTCTCACAAGAGAGAGAGAGTTTCTTATTAAATAACAATTATTATTATTGCTATAAGTAAAGTTTTAGGATTAGAGCCAAGTGATTAAAATGACAACCTCCGTAGCGGAGCGGTATTTGGCTCGCTTTAAGTCACGGACGTCGTGGGTTCGATCCCCACACCGGACAAGAAATCTTTGTGTAAATTCTAAGATTTCTTTCCGGGTCTGGTTGGTTGAGGGACTACCCTCCGTGCCTCGGAAAGCACGTTAAGCCGTTGGTCCCGATTGTTATAACATCATCTATAACAAGCGTATACCAGGGAACGGGCAGCAGCGTTTCCTTGTGTATTATAACATAAAACTGCGGTTACCAATCCGCCTGCCAAGCGTGATGACTATGGCAAAACCCTCCCTCGGGAGGAGGCTCATGTTCAGCAGTGGACGTTGTACGGGCTGATGATGATGATGATGAATAAAATGAAATCAACAAGTGGACTGTAAGTAGTTTAATATTGAACATAGATTAAGAGGGGTAATATCAAAATATACTTCACTTATAGACGGGCGCTTAAGGCCAACACGGCCAGTCTCTAAGGAGATTATGCATCTGAGCAACACATTATAGTGCAGAAGTATGTACGCAAACACAGATGCATACTATATTCGTTTATTCTTAATACCCAAATCTACTGACACGACCAGTGATAGATAAGGCGTAGAGGCCGACTGCTTAACGTGCTCTTCGAATCACAGATGAAACACCATTCACTTCCAGACTTACGATTTTTTTAAATAGGAAATTTTAATACTATTAACTCACTTTATCCGTGGATCGAATCCAAAACCCCGTTAGTTACGGTCGAGAATATAACCGCTAGACCGCTAACCGCTTTAAAATACAACCATATTAAAAAAATGTAATAAAATGCTAATTTTCTCGTTTAGTCTTTTTAAATAGGCATCTCATGTATCTCTCTCTTAATTTAACCATTTTCATTTTGTTAGACATGCATCTTAACTGTATTTAAATTCAGACGCCTCATTATGCTAAATCCTCATTTTCACCATACAAACCCTGTGACCTATTAAACAAGTCTGTAATATAAACATTAATAATAAATTTACGTACGCTGGCAACACTCGGCCGAGCTGCAAGCCTGGTGTTGCCACAGTCAATATTTAAATGTCCCAGTTTTCAGCCATTAAATAATAATTACACGGAAGCGTTGTTAAAATTGTTGTTTTATATACCTGCTTATTGTTCGGGCTAATGTAATGAGACGAGTCGCTTAACGTTGTGTTTCTTATTAATAACACATCAAATGAAATGAGTGACTCAAAACTGCGTTGTCAAAATAATACTTTTGTTTAAAATGGTATTTAATGCTGGTATTGAGGTCTTTTTGCAACAGTCAGTAACTAATTGTATTATATTATATAGAAGTATTATGCATTGTAACTATTTTTTAAAAACGTGGTTTATTTAATTATTTGGTATATTATTATGGTTTTGTTTTGTTCGTTCGGAACATTTGTTATTTAGCATTTGTTTATTATTAAACTGGATTCCCGCGCGCGGTTTCACGTAACTTTCGTTCTAGTATGAACTTCTTAATTTTTTTTTTTTTTGAAAATAGACAACTCCCGCACTAGGGAAATAAATCCCTGTGTCGCGGGGGACTTTACAAACATTCATTTCACGGACACAAGGAACACCCGGACTCTAAACAACTAATTGTGGTTCACACAAATAATTGACCCGGGTGGGAATCGAACCCAGAACACCAGGTCTCAGAAGCAACTTCCGTAACCACTGAGCCACCGGTGCAGTCAATTAAATGTAGCCTATAGCTTGCCTCGATAAACCGGCTATCTAACACTGAAAGATTTTTTCAAATGGGTCCAGTAATTCCTGAGAGTGAGATAAGCGCGTTCAAGCCAATAAAACAAACTCTTCAGCTTTATATATAAGTATAGAAGTATAGATTTTAACTCACCCCACATTGTGCAAACACGTTTCTCGAGCGTGAGTTGAGCGTTTGAGCGCGAGAGCCGAGCTTGCTTCCCGCTGCCTCGCCATCCTGGCCATGTGATGTCAACGTTATTACTGTATTCGACTAGAAAAAATAGTTCGTGAGAGCATTCTCACGGCAACAAGCAATTTTAGATAGGATGTCGATTTTATATATTTTCCTTAGAGATCTTATTTTACCAACATGTTTGTTCGCAGGGCGTCCTCCGGGAGCTGGAGCAGAAGAAGCCTCAGCTGGACGAGCTGCTGCACACGGCCGAGAGCCTCAAGGGCACGGAGAACAGGCAACAGCTGCACGGCAAAGGTAGGATTACTATTAATAGCTTTTTTTTGCAGTCTACTAGTATTCTTGTTAACTCTCCGTGCTAAGATAAAATGTATGTGTTACGAGTGGGCCTACGTCGGTAGGGCAATGGGTGGGCATCAAACCGGCGACCACAAGATCACAAGTCCGACGCCCTAGCCATTGAGCGTCGGCGGCTTCCAATTAATTATAAGCCTTTATTTTCTCTTGTGGTTTCCTCAGTACAGTATAGTTATACTTCGCTCAATGAGTTGCTCAACTAAGAAAATACCTTATAGAATACTCCCTTTGTGGTATTGGGCGTAAATTAGATTACTGGAACTTAGGGTTTTTGCAGTTGGCAACGTTTTAGCGATCCCCTCGTATTGCAAACGTTAATAGACTACGTTTAACCGCTGACCATCAAGTAGATTGCTTACTCAATTACACTTTAATCTCATAACTAGCTTCCGCGCGCGGTTCAAACAGTTCAAGTAGCCTATAACCCTCTATAAATGGGTTATCTAACACTGAAATCATTTTTCAAATCGGTCCAGTAGTTCCTGAGATTAGCGCGTTCAAACAAACCAAGAAACAAATTGTTCAGCTTTATACATATATACTAGCTTCCCGCGCGCGGTTTCACCCGCGTAGCTCCCGTGCCCGTGGGAACTTCGTAATAAAATATAGCCTATAACTTTCCTTGATAAATGTACTATCCAACACTGAAAGATTTTTTGTAATTGGATCAGTAGTTCCTGAGATTAGCGCGTTCAAACAAACAATCTCTGCAGCTTTATAATATTAGTATAGATTATAATATTAGTATAGATATATAGATAAAGATACGAAAGATGTATGGGTAGGTACTATATATCGGTTACGCAGTTGAAATGATAATTGCATTTAGAGACTTGGCTTCTGGCTGCGATACCCATCGGGATTACTATATGTGCAACTCTTGGAAGTAAGTCTGAGTGTGCTTTGTGTCTGTGAATTAAATATTAGTGTGGTCCCCCGCGACCGAGGGATTTATTAACAAAGTGTCTTTTCTTCTTTAATTAAAAAATATGACGCTCTCCTTACCCTTTTAATAGAAATCAAGTTTTATACTTATATGTATTCTGTGTAAAGCTCACATCTCCGTGCACCCACTTCTCTCATTCACGAGCTCTGCGTTAATAAAATAAGTACACCAAGTGTTGCTCTAATATGTCCCCCAATCCACGCCGCCTCTCGAGCGGCGCCGGGCGAAGGGCTTGTATGTACTTTGCATAACTTCATAATCAACGCGTTTTTTACTCTTTGCCTAATTAAGCAGAATTTTCGTGTAATCAAGGAAAAATCGGTAAAACATGAAAATGTCCGAGAGAATAAAATATCATTCGGACTTAGCGGTAGTATTAATTAATGAAACAATTTAACAGTGGGTACATTTTAATTAGGATTTTATTTTACATGGTTCATTAGTGTATTTACTATGGTTCAACCAACATTCTATTGTAAGGGATTTAATGTGGCGCTTATATCTTTAACTAGGTAGGTAGGTTTCAACCACTTAACTCCCGTTCCCGTGGGAACTTCATAATTAAATATAGCGTATGTTACTCCTGGATGACGATGCTTTTTGAGGGTGAAAGAATATTTGAAATTAAATTTGTCCTGTATTTCCGGAGCCTATTCAAAACAAAGAAACCATAAAATCTTGTCTCTTTATACATAGAGTGCGACCAGAAAATTAAAAATTTTCTGAGAATTTATATATTTAATTTAAGTCAGTTTTTGTGATAATAATTATCAAGTTAATGAAAGCACAAAATTATTAACAAAATAATGGTTATTTTTAAAACACCAATAACCTTTTAGAAGCTGGAAGTACTGATGATTGTAAACAACTTTTACTATGGGACCCACCCTGAAATCGCGAAAAAAAATCAACTGTTCCATATATTTATGTTTACTTACCTCGACAAAATGTATGGAATAGCTGATTTTATAAAAAAAATGTTCATAATCATGAGTCTTCAGTACTTCTATTCCCCAAAAGGTTGTTGGTGTTTTAAAAATAACCCTGTATATTATTATTTTTATTTTTGGATAGATAATCAGTATCACACATTCTTTTAAAATATAAAATCATTGATATAATCGTTATTTAATAGTAATGACAGACAATAAACTTTCAATTGAACAATAAATCCATATATTTTGATTTATTGTTCACATTGTGACAACGGCATCGAGAACAGATATTTCCACCGAGAATCAAAAGTATTGAGAGTCTTTGTAATTTGTCCTGGAATATTTATTGTACTGGAAGTTATTGGATTACAACTTTGATTTGTACTTCTACAGAATATAATGCAATTGTCTATTAAAGAAATTGGTAAAGAACACGTAATTTTCTGAAAAATGTTAATATTAGATATATATATGTCCATTACTTTACTCAAAACATTATAACCTGAGAGTAACATTATACCTTAAGCAGAGTTTACCAACCTTTGGTATATGTCCTGTTAGTATACAGTTTGTAGCTAAAAAACGAAATAATAAGGCTTGAGACTTGCTTGCATATTATACCCAGAGATTTAATCCAAAGACTCACTACAAATGTACCTATACGAAAATAATCTATATATATAAAAGAAAGTCGTGTTTGTTACAACACTTATAACTCGAGAACGGCTGGACCGATTGCCATGGTTATTGATTTGTTGGATTTGTTTCCGTCCCGAATAGCAGAATACATTTTAAAAACAAAAGAAAGTCGTGTTAGTTACACTATTTATAACTCAAGAACGGCTGAACCGATTTGGCTGAAAATTGGTAGGGAGGTAGCTAAGAACTGGGAGAAGGACATAGGATACTTTTGGGTAGGGGTAGGGTAGGGTAGGGTAGGGTAGGGTAGGGTAGGGGTAGGGGTAGGGTAGGGGTAGTGTAGGGGTAGGGTAGGGTAGGGGTAGGGTAGGGGTATGGTAGGGGTAGGGTAGGGGTAGGGTAGGGTAGGGTAGGGTAGGGTAGGGTAGGGGTAGGGTAGGGGTAGGGTAGGGGTAGGGTAGGAGTAGGGTAGGGGTAGGGTAGGGCAGGGGTAGGGTAGGGTAGGGGTAGGGTATAAAAGTCCACCCGTGCGAAGCCGGGGCGGGCCGCTAGTGATGTATAAAACTAAATCTGTTTCGTTAAACAAGTCGGAATCAGTTACAACAACGTGAAAGTTATCAGTTTATATATTCTTTATTAACTATTGACACTTCTTGTTATTCTTTGTGTCTCTGATTTATTAAAACTTTCGCAATCAACTAAAGATTTCATTTCTAAATGAGTTTCTTCGAAAGTCAAAATGGAACTTTGGAAATGGACGCTGAATAAAAGATCAAGCCTTAAAAAGCATAAATATAAAGATTTGTTGAATTGCTGGGACAATAAGAATTTAGTAATCATACATCACAGTAACACAAGCAACTACAGTAACTAACTTCACTGTCAAATTGAAAGAATTTTTCGAAACATGCTCTGGAAGAAAAAATGTTTCTTTTATGTTGCTTTCGGAAACCCATTCCACATTGAATCGTTCTGCTCTCACTAAATATCGTAACGACTTCCAATTGAGATAACTTTCACGTTATTTTTTTTTATACTTCAATGACTGCAACGTCATTTCCTAGAATTGTTTTTAAAAATAACCCGTAACCCTTACTTCTTCAATTCGTCGCGGGAGGATATAATAAAAGATTTATGCTTTCTTGTATTGCTGCCTCGTAAAGCCAAGGAAATTTTTATTTAATTATCTACGTCAGTCGATTACCATGGGAAGGCAGCAATGATTACTTATGGGTGACCATTATGATACTGCGGTCTGATTTCGAAATTACGGAAATAGCCGGCTCTTGATGAACCCAGGCACGGTACGCCATATAGAGATGTAACAATACTTGAAATGTCGCCATCCTCTTCGCGTTAAGTTGTTGCAATAATTACACAACTCCTGCAAACTCTGAACTGTAAGTACAGTGACTTAATGGTTGCTACTGCAGAGCCATAACTTTGACGATTCTCTGTAACTAAAAGTATGAAGAAAATATTATATACTATATATATTAGCTGTGCCCCGCGGTTTTACCCGCGTTACTCTGCTCCAGTTGGTCGGAGCGTAATGTTTTGTATCCATACTTAGAAACTTTCGCGTTACTAATACTAGTAGGATTTTGTATATCAATTTCTTGGTAATGGAAAACAACAATATAAGGAATAGTGATAAGAGAACGGTGTGGAGTGAAAGAGAACGTGATTACGAAGATAGAGAAGGGAATGTTGAGATGGTTTGGTCACGTGGAAATAATAGATGAAGAAAGATTGACAAAACAGGTATACTTGGCAAGTGTGAGTGGCACAGTCGGAAGGGACCTCGACATCCTCGCAAAAGTTCAAATAAGATCCACCCTAAACCGACGTGCTTGTATGAAGAATATTATGAGAGTGAATGAAGCGAAAGATGTGTGTAGGGATCGTAGCAAGTAAAGGTCCATTGTCTTTGCCTACCCCACTGGGAAACAGGCGTGAGCTTATGTATGTATGTATGTATAAGCAGTGGCGGCTTTAGGGGGGGGCGAACAGGGCAACCGCCCGGGGCCTCGCTCTTGCAGGGGCCTCGCGCAACAACCCAAGTAATTTTTTTTTCACTATATTTTTATTTATTATTATATTCATTATAAATATATAAAAAGTGACGATCAAGAAACGTCTCCAAAACATTTATAGCCTGAAAGTGACTCTTATCCTGATCCAGCTATAAACATTCCTTCTAAAAAAATTCGAAGGTAAGACCTAATTTTTCGCTTCAATGACTGCACTATTCCACATCATTCCACCGCCATCAAGTAGCTAAAACAGCGAGAATGATGATGAATTAACTACATAATTGTCTCTTATTTCACCAGTACCGTAAAATAAGGACTTATACTGTGGAAGGCGAAAATAAGGCTTAAGATGATACACGCTTGCCTAGAAAGTATCTGTTCAATGACTTCTGAAATAGAAAATCGGAATCTTCAAAATGACCCCGGTTTGTGGTCTATAACAATTTTTGATATAGTTTTTTTTTCTGACGGACCTATGTAGTTAGCCCTGAGGCTTTTGCTCCTTCACCAGGCATAAAGGCGAGCAGAGCTCCAGCCTAGTTTAAACACTACAAACTAAGTAGCCTGCGCAAGAGGGCGTCCCCTGTGGGACTTGGACCTCGGCTAAGGGCAGTCGCTGACGGGGAGATTGAGGGATTATGGCTTTTAGTTTAGGGGAGTTTTGTGCAACTGTCGCTCTACTTTATAGTTCGCGGGCCTCTCAGACTTCGGGTCTACGAGGGCATCGGAAGGTTCTTAGCAAACTAAGGGTCGGGAGGGTTAGCTGTTAGTTGGTAAGTTGTGATTTCGTCAATCGCGTATGAAAGGTTTTGGTATTCAAATACTATAATTAATCACGTTTTTCTGAATAGTTGTTAGTTATAATTCAATTTAATTAGTATGTACCTAGGTATCAAATCAACTACTACGCTGATTTATTATTTACTGGATTCTTGTCATAAAAATAATTACGTAGGTTCATAGGAAGCAAAGCGTTCTGTCTGATGGACAGACAAGGGGTTCGCGCTGAGAGATATCCTATTTTTTGGGTAATTATCTGAGAGAAATCGAAATAAATGGAAACGAGATCGCTGATTACCCTCCTCGCCTATCGCTAACTGCACTTTTAGGCTTTGTCGCGGTCGGGTAAAAGTTAGTTGTTGATTCTAACCTCAAAAGTATTGTTGACGTTATTATAAATAAATCGTGGCTATTTAGATATGATTTTCAAA
Source organism: Nycteola revayana (assembly GCA_947037095.2). Lineage (NCBI taxonomy): Eukaryota > Metazoa > Arthropoda > Insecta > Lepidoptera > Nolidae > Nycteola > Nycteola revayana. The sequence goes on along the minus strand of OX344859.2, from coordinate 13,330,801 downwards.
CGGAATGGTGTTTACAACATAAAAACAAACCAATCTAACTATAGTTTGCTTTGGGACATGAAAAATAATAGTCAAGTCCAGCTCCTATAGAAATTTGGCCATGATTCTTTTATTTATTGTTATCTTATTTATTAACCTTAGCATTTCTCGTTAAGCATGACAAATACCTAAGTCAAACAACCAGACGTTCTTTCGCGTCACACACTTTTCACGAAGGACAAAGGGCCTCGCAAAGACCTGCCGCCCGGAGCCTCGCAATGGGTAAGGCCGCCGCTGTGTATAAGTCATATCTTATGAACTTAAAATTTATTAATATTCATTAAATTATTCCTGTTTTCAACAAGAACTGGAGGTAAGTATGATAGATATAATCACGCGGGAGAGCCAATCACTCATCGGTTTTGACAGTCGACCGGCAGTATTATCAAAAAGGGGTCGAATGTTTTCGTATGGCAAAATAAGCGTCGCGCGGTGCTGGTATCATTCGCTTTGGATAAAAAGTTTATAAGGTGCAATGTTCGTATTATAGGTATTTAACGAACAATATGACGAAATATTGCATTATTTTTATTTTTGTATATTAATTTTAAAATATAAATTGCAATAGTAAACCAATTTCAATACAATGCTAAAAATAAAACATAATAATATTGACAATTTATTCATTTGAAAGATTATTAAAGAAATTTTTGGTCATTGTCTGTTAAATATCTTAAATGTACCTACCGTTTCACATTAAGTAGATGCCCTATTGATGTCTAGGGCATCTACTTGATACATGATGATACTTGACTATGATGATACAAGCACATCTCACAGTGTACACATACATAGTAGAGACATTCTCAACTCTGGAAAGCCCAGAGATAAAACTGTCGACATGTTGTATGAAGGTACGACGCGTAGACGTGTACTTACGAGATTTATTAGGATTACCGTAAGACTCGCTGTTGGCTTAAGTTACTTAATAAATACAACGTGTCGTGTGTTGTATTTATTGAGATGTTAACGTCGAGTGGATTAGGATATCAAAATAATATGCTGAAAATGACAACCTCCGTAGCGTAGCGGTATTTGGCTCGCTTTAAATCTCGGAGGTAGTGGGTTAGATCCCCACGCCGGACAAGAAATCTTTGTGTATTTTCTAAGATTTCTTTCCGGGTCTGGTTGGTTGAGGGACTACCCTCCGTGCCTTGGAAAGCACGTTAAGCTATTGGTCCCGATTGTTATAACATCATCTATAATAAGCGTATATCAAGGAACGGGCAGCAGTGTTTCCTTGTGTGGTACAACATATTACTGCGGTCACCAACCCGTCTGCCAAGCGTGGTGACTATGGCAAATACCCTCCCTCGGGAGGAGGCCCATGTTCAGCAGTGGACGTTATACGGGCTGATGATGATGATGCTGAAAATGCAATGTAACGTGCAATTTTTAATACAAATAGTTTTATTTAAACACTTACGCTCGTTTAAAACAGATTCATGTGTCGCCAAAGATTTACAAACACATAATTGATGAAAAATTTAAAGGTGAATATAGACTAGAGCATTTTATCGAGCATTTCTGTGTAATGTAACGTTCTTACGAATGGTACAATACAGGTAAAAGCTCAGTTTCCAAAGCATGTCTGGTTCGTGAAGGGTGATACACTAGAACATATTATAGAGCGGCTCGTTGTTCTGTTACAAGTAAATGCTCAAGTCTATACTCACCTTAATACAAATTGTCCCAAGTGGGAATCGAACTTAGAACGGTTTAGGTTATAACCAATAAGCCTACAGCGCAGTTATAATAAAATATACTTATATATAGCTTCCAGTAATAGGATAGACCTACAATGCGCGTCATCAGCGCGTTAAAAATACGCCGCGTGCTATTGCTTTTAGGCTTAACATCATGAGTCGATTTTATAGAGCACAGCTTTTATCTGGGGAAGTAACTCTTACTCTTACTACTACAGAATATTACAGCCAAATGACATTTTCTATGAATGTGGTGTTCTTATGTGTGGAATGAGGGAAAAGGCTAGCAGGATGTAGTGCTGTACTTCACTGCCATTAGCTGTGCTTGTCTTTAGACCTCACTGACATTGAACATCAGATAGGGATCATTTGACAAATCAGATATAAAGAAAAAAAGTTTTCTTCAGCACCTTTTTATTGTCATTTCTATCCAGTATATTCCACCACGTCATTTCGGAGGTACAAAACGGCAAGTTTTCGTCATTGCCGTTATTGAATGCGTTGGAATGGAACTCCTTCGTAAACACATTCCTCGCATGTCCTCCGCTCCCCGCGTTGCTCGCACTCTGAGGACGCGGGCTTAGTAGCGAGCGGGGCGATCGTATTATGTCTAAGAAACATAACACGATCACGTAAATGATGTCTAAGACGCTGCCTAAGATCTGTTAGGCCTTAGGCAGCGTCTTCGACATCTTTTACGTGACATTCATTTATTTGTTTACTAATTAGAACCTCCGTAGCATAGCGGTATTAAATCTCGGAGGTCGTAGGTTCGATCCCTAAGCCGAACAGGAAATCTTTGTGTAAATTCTAAGATTTCCTTCCGGGTCTGGTTGGTTGTGGGATCCTCCGTGCTTCAGACGTTAAGCCGTTGGTCCGAATATCGTGTCGCAAGGATTTTAAATATGTCAATTTATTAAGTTAATGTAGCTGTACAATAATACTGTAACATAGACGTGACGTCACTATAACCCTACCGTAATTAAGAAATTTTTATCGAAGTCATAGCCATATCGGTACATGATTAGCCTCCTGTTCAGGTTGAGGTTATAAAATACTTATGACTTACTTATGATTAGAAACCCGCTCCGCTGCAAATAACAGTAACCTCAACACGTAATATATACAATTCACTTCACATTTCCATGTAAATCTTGGAGGAGACTGCTCAACGTATTATTGATGGTTGGAACTCTCGTCTCGGGCGCCTTGTTTCGAGAAAAATATATTTTTAACAATTTCACTGAAACATTGACAGATGGGTAGAATGTTCAACATGGAAAATAGGATACAAAATATCCACATATCGTGTAAAAAATATCCACACAGTTGAAATGAAATGAAAATGAAAATGAAATGAAAACGTTTATTGATAATGTAGACGAATCGATCGTACTTATTATAAGTCAAATACAATGATAAAAATATACAAAGACAAAAAAAAAAAAAAACTTGACTAATTAATTAGTACTTATACATTTCAACAGTAATGTTATTAAATAGAATTTAAATCTACCAATGTGACATGTGAAAGTCGCGTATTATAAATATAATTAGAATCAACCAGCGCGGGCTGGGATTAGGTCAGAAGCATAGAACGCGTCGCGAGCCTCGCCTTGCAAGGACGACCGGACCCTATCCTAGCTTCCTACGAGTCTTTCTCTATCTACCTACGTTGTGACACCCGGAGAAGAAAGACTATAAGAAACTCCGAGATCATTCTTTTTGTCATCTTTTAAAGTCTTTGATTAATCATTTGTACATATTTTAAAGACATTTTTAGTATCTAGGTTAGTGATCCCCATACATCGATAAGTAGGTACTCGCAGCACGAAATTGCTACGGAAACAATGAAAGTTTCAAGTAAGTATCGAGTATAGGGAGCACTCCTCCAGATTTACATATTTTTTTTTTTTACTTTTGGTACATACCTGCAGTCTGATCAGTTGTCTTACATATAGATTAACATTTACAAATTTATTAATTTACATAGCATAGACTTTTAATTTAGTTGCAAATTCGGTGTGATAGCTAAAAGGTGCCAGTCTGCCGCAATGTAACCGATGGACTCATCCGCCAAACATCTCCATCATCCATGTACTCTTTGATATTGTAATAACCTCGAGTCATAAGGACCTTTTTTACATATTTTTTGAATTTATGGTCCGGCAAAGCTGTCACATTTAAAGGAAGTTTATTATAGAATCTTATACAATTTCCAAGAAATGATTTACTTGTCTTAGATACTCTGTAAAAAGGTGTAATGAGCTTATCTTTGTTTCTAGTATTAAAATTATGAACGTCCTTCTTCTTGATGAATTTATTCATATTTTTACGGGCGTAAACTATATTTTGGTATATATATTCAGAAGGTACAGTAGGTATATTTATTTCTTTAAATAGATTACGAAGAGAATCGCGACTTCCTTTTTTATAAATACCTAGTTATAAAACCAAGTAAATAATATTTCGTCGGTTTTGACATTTTGATGCCATGACACGTTGTTTCGCTAAATAGAAAGGTGTGCTTTGAGGTAGAATTTATAACGATTAATACGTATATTATAAGAACAATTTAGTTGTTATCATATTATTATTGATAGTTGCAAATTCTATCGTAAAGTTTTTACTTACATTTAATGCCCATAAAGAAGTATATCTATCTAACTATCACATCGCGCATCGTCCAATATAAACTCGGAAAAAAAGTAAAAAGTAAACTAGTGGTGTTCTGATGTTTATGAAAAATTCTATAGTTATTTCACTCCCCTGAAGTTACTATTTCTGTGTTACGCGATGTTAGAAGGTAAGCGGTGATATGTTGGTACGGTAAGTTTGTTGTGCCGGTGTACAGTTAATACAAGTCATTATAAGTTTTCGTACAAACATACGATCAAACTCGTCTTTGTTATTACAAGATCCGAAATCTACCAAATGTTAAAGAACCTGTTACCTTACTATTAAAGCCATAATCCCTCAATCTCCCCGTCAGCGACCGCCCTGAGCCGAGGTCCAAGTCCCACAGGGGGCGCGCTCTTGCGCAGGTTGCTTAGTTTGTAGTGTTTAAACCATTTATCTAGGCTGACAAGAAGAAAAAAGAAAGAAGTAACAAAAGCTTCAGGGCTAACTACATATGTCCGTCCGAAAAAAAAAATTTAAAATTGTGCCACATGTGGGACCCGTATCACTAACCTATAGACCATAAGCTTAATTTCGCTTCGATGGGCAGTTCCAACCAATCCTTATTAATATTATAAACGCAAAAACTACTCAACGGATTTGGCTGAAACCTTTGCACGTGGATAGTTTAGAAGCTGGATTATAATATAAGCGACAGTAATGCGTGTAAAACCGCGGGGCGCAACTAGCTATTTATTTACCATTCAATAAAGATTATTCTGACACTGTTTTAACATACTGACTTGCTTATTTCAAGTTTACAACCATTACCGCTGAATGCAAATTTTATAATATTTTCAGCTTCCATGCTCTTAAATTCGGTTTCCATCAAAATTAGTAAACGTAAAAGATTCGCAACAAGACACGTAACTTCAAAAGCAAAACCGAATAAGCGCAGAGCAAACTCCTAGTTAAGTAGAGCGCCTCTCACACCGATCGTGTCGTGGAAAGTGCGTAAAGCCGTTGGTCTGATGATAAAAATATTATTAATTTATGGCCTGTGTACAATATCTATTTGTTTTTGGTCGAACTTATTGAATATATTACTATGTCGAGCATAACTTGAGTATTTGCATACTCAAGTTAACTGAAAAATAGAGAATCCACTATACACTATGCATGCACATAACAGTTAGGTAAAGATTCAGCGCATAGGTATGTTTATACACTTGTCACTTGTCAGAATTACCAACTTACAGCAATGGGCAACGAAAAATCTCGCTAGTAGTTACAATGTACCTCGTTTGCCCTGTGACATTTATTATTTAGATATTTGATGGGATAGAAATGGATAGTGCAAAAAATATGAGTTACAACAAGTTCAAATAATTATTTTTTTAAGAAAATGCTAGTAGCACTGCCATCGTTTTTTGCTATTACACAACGGTGTGAGAGATGTCCGCATAATCTAGTTACGTCTGATCCCTTGTAAGGGACATCTTTATGTGACGAGTACCTTCTGAAATATAATCATGTCTTCTGCGCTCCGGTCACCAAAGTTTAATTGGCACAATGTGAAAAAAAAATAACAAGGGACAAATATTTTAATAGTAAAAACAAGTCTCGTGTAAAAAGCATTCATAGGTGATTGTAACTGCGATTGTCTGGTGTGCCATAGCTATATCTATATTTACGAGTACTTGATAAATATAAAAAGTTGAACAGTATATTTGTTTGTTTTCTTGAACGCGCTAATAATCTCAGGAACTACTGGCACGATTTGAAAAGTTCTTTGAGTGCTATATATTTGATTATGAAGCTACTACGGCAACGGGGGTACGCGGGTTAAAACCGTGTATGGGAAGCTAGTGTTTGTATATATTATTTTATTATATTTGATTATGATTGTTATATTTGAGCTAACACTCATTCGGTTCTTCTCAATGTCCCAGTTTACCCCTTGTTACATCCCACAACCCGACATCATATTGCGATAGTTTGAGAAGTAGTTTCAAGAGCTTGCTTCTGAGAGGTCAGAACGACAAAGTTATAAGGCAAGAAGTGACCCCGAACCTTTTAATACAAGGGTAGCGGGCACAAAGTACAAGGATATTAAATAAATGAGTATGGTCAAGATTTGTAGAACAGCAGGTCTGTAGATAGAGTCAGCTGTGTATATTCAATTTCATTTTTATTTATAATAAACTCAACGAGGGTTTATTATTGTTACATTACTTACGGCACCCACTCGTGGTCATGACATCGGTCATTATTTTGTGGGGAAATCATTTTGAATAAAAATGACTGACATGATAAAAGGGACGTCTACAAACTTTAAAAATTCATATTGTATAATTGTTCAATCTCATCGATTCTTCCAGCAAACCATATTAGAGTGAATATTGTGGTAAACGGGACAAAAAGGACAAATAGTGTACAACATATATTAGAGATTAACGAGATTAATTATTTATATCTAAATAATACTTATACACAATATCATATATTAGCAGAATATTGTTATACCCATTTTTATTTCATAACCTCATAGAACTCCTAGTTTGATCCCACAAACTAATTGTTAGTGCCCTCGGTATATTATTACCTTACTACAATCTTGAAACTCTTACAAAACGAATCTTAGTAGCATAACCCTCCAAGCATTCATAATTCCTCTTCCCTGGATAAATTGATTCTCCCTTCAGCTGTTGATTATGACACACCACCACTCAAATATCAACCTTACTTCAACAAGATAAAGCTTTATTTTATCTGGCACGACAGTAAGATAACACCTTAAAACTAGTCATAGAAATTTACACTTTATGTTTCGACAGCTAAAGTTTATATTTAATATCTGTCATTTCAAGTAACCAACTTGAAGTAGATTTTTAAATTTGGAATTTAAGTAATGTGTGTTAAGGTTTGATGTTGTTTGAACATATGTCGAGAGATGGCGTGAAACGCGTCGTTTGTGAGTTTGGCTACACTGGGGTATTCAATTTACCGAGTGTCCGTGTGGAGGAGCTGCCCTGGTGGTAACGGGGCTGATAACAGAAATGCCATGGTTTTAAACTAATGACAGCGCTAAGAAATGGAAAGTGAAAAAAATGCCCCGTGGGACCGCTTGAAAGTCAACGGTGACGATAAATGATGTAGGTTTCACTTCTTACTTAAAGAAGCACTAGTAATAAATTACATTAAAACTAGTAAGAAGTGTTAGTAATGGTTGAAGAAGAAAGACAAATTGTTAAGAACTATCGATAATAGGAGAGGGAAGATGATTGGCCACTTGATGATGATTTTATAACATTAGGAGGGAAAATAGAAGGAAAGAGAGGAAGGGGAAGACCTAGACGAACTTTTATGCAACAAGTGAAGGAGAAAGTGGGCGTCAAGTCGTATCAAGAGGTTAAAATGAAGGCTGAAGATAGAGAGCTGTAGCGATTGCTCCACCGACATGAGCTGAGCTCTTAAATTAAAGAAGAAGTAGTAAATAGTTTTCAAAATTTTCGATTGATTTTTAAACCGTGTAGTGGGTTTTTTTAATGTTTGGTTTTGTAACACTTAGTAAATTATTATTATTATTATCATGTGGGGGTTAAAACCTATAGCGATCAGCTACGTAGGGAATACATCAGTATATATAAGTATTATAAAACGAAGTCCTCCATCCCGTCTGTCTGTTTGCTATAAGCTCAAAACTACAGATTTTCATGAATGGTTTTCACTGATAGATATAATAATGATTCATGATGAGGAAGATATCGTTATATAATTTGTCACGATGTTGTATTAATGATGCTGCCCGCGCTATACCTGGCCGGGTTGATAGTTTATTATTAAAATCAATGTAAGACTGATTAAAAGTTATTGAAACTTTTATTTTGTTAACAATAGTATATTATATAGACAGCTTTATTACTAAAGAAATCAAGTGAAATTAAATTTATGATCCTGTAAATAACTTCATATACTTAAATACTCGTATTTCTTAGTTATTTGACACAAACGTTTGAGAACATTTCATTTAGAGATGGCAGAGTGACACGGTGCCTCAGAAACCTATGTAGGTTGCGTTTGCCTCGCGGCGCCACTTTGTAACGATGTTTTACAATCATAAGTCGTGTTTGGGTCCGTTGGACCAATCTATTTGTTATGTTATACGATTCAGGAAATTCTCGGTTCGTTTAACAGCTTTTATGTATTTTTTTATAATGCTTCATTTCTAGTATTTTCAGGATATAATTCTGTTTGTTTTGAGTAAACATCAAAATGTTCTACTTCAGATGGTAATATTTCTAAAAACTTGCTATTTTTAGGGTTCCGTAGCCAAATGGCAAAAAACGGAACCCTTATAGATTCGTCATGTCTGTCTGTCTGTCTGTCTGTCCGTCCGTATGTCACAGCCACTTTTTTCCGAAACTATAAGAACTATAATGTTGAAACTTGGCAAGATGTATGTTGTGAACCGCATTAAGATTTTCACACAAAAATAGAAAAAAAAACAAAAAAAATTAGGGTTCCCCACACTAAGAAATGAAACTCAAAAAAACAAATTTCATCTAATCCATACGTTTCTATGGATAGGTCTTCAAAAATGATATTGAGGTTTCTAATGTCATTTTTTTCTTAACTGAATAGTTTGCGCGAGAGACACTTCCAAAGTGGTAAAATGTGTGCCCCCCCCCCTGTAACTTCTAAAATAAGAGAATGATAAAACTAAAAAAAATATATGATATACATACATATACATGCAAACTTCCACCGAAAATTGGTTTGAACGAGATCAAGTAAGTAGTTTTTTTTTAATACGTCATAAACCGAAACCACAATTTACCTTTCATTCAACCAACTATTATTAACACTCGCACTTGGCCGGTTTTTTATAAGTTGCTTCTTTCTCTGTTTTTGAAGTGAACCTTTTAAATTAGTTACTTTCACCCAGCAGCATTAACGATTTATGCAAAAAAAATATGTATTTGTTTGCCTACATCATATTTAACATCTCAGTAATACAAAAAAGACTTACATTCGGTCACTTATCAACTATAAATACATTAGACGTACTAACAGTTTAAATTAATTAAATTATTATTGCTAACATTTCAATTACTGAAAGCGCTTGGATGTAATTTTCCGCAAATTTATTATCATTGGAATATTTCCTAAGGAATTACGATCTCGTAGCACGTAGTAGCGGTGGGGGCCGGGTGGCGGGGGGGTACTACGAGGGTCGTAGATAAACGTAAAGGGTCGTACGTCTACAGTTAGTCTTGTAGGGATGTGTCTTAATATGCCGATAGTTCATTAAAACAATATCATTTTTTCTTATGGTTACATTAGTATGTTTATTAGTATAATTTTACTCGTATATTTGATTTGCCATCAATCCTACAAATGTTTACCGTTATAGATACAATTTTCATCTTTTCAAATACATTTAACATTTTGTTTAATTTTTGCTTCTATTTAAGTTTAATCGACATTCAAATGTTCAATTTATTAAACGTATGAACTAAAATGTACTGTTAACAGTAAGATCGAATCGAGATCGCTAAGTCTTAAATATACTTTTTGCATTACGACTCAGAAATAGTAACTAATCTAATCACGTATAATTTTTAAAAATATAGTACAAATTGGATTAAACTAAATCTTTAAGAGAATGTTTCAATCAAACACATAACAAGTAATAAATTGGCACTTATGTATATAAATAGACGACCGTACTAAAAGCCTACCGACAAAAATATGTTAAAAACCACAACACACATACCTCTATTAATTGATACACGAGCACTGATTTATTTTCCCATTCGCTCGCTAGTGAATGCCGGCGTCCATGATAATTTACCGGTGACGCGATGATACAATCTAAAACAATTGACTGTGTATCGATACACGCACATCACTAGTCTTTGAGCTTCGGTCGCCGAGTAAATATGAACAGTGGTTGCTTTGCGCTGGAAAATAAACATGGCACTAGAAGAAGTAGCGTATGGCAATAGCTTTTATGTATATTTATGATATTTTTGTGGCAAGTTTCGTTTTATATTTGTTTAGCATGTTTTTTTGTGTATATGTCTAATTGTATATTTCTTAATTAATTGTGGTCTATGAATTCTTGAAACACCGGATGTAATATCCCATTAGTGACGTGCGCAGGAGCAACCGAGGCGTTTTAGTGGGTGTCTTCGAAGTATGAGGTTAGTATACCATAGCTTTAGAAGAGAGGAGTCCGACATGACCCGTCGCCGCAGTGGTGGGGATGCTTAATGTATCCAAATGAATTTTGCAAGATTTGTCGGGTTGAAAAATAATTTAAGAGCTAAAATGTAGAACAATCATAAATTAGTTGTTATGGAAACATTTGCCTAAAAGCTTTCAATCTTTTTGATGCCTAGACGAGATAGATTGTAAACCTATCAATATTGTCGATGATGGGATATTTTATGTAATGTGGTAAACGAAAACGTGTATTGATTAATACTAAAATATGAATTACTTTGTTTACAGGTAAGTGCTACGAGCATAATTATACGACTGTGAGATACCTGCGCCATTATTTGTGAGTAATATTGATAATATCTAAGTATAGCTATATTTTATAATGTACATATAATAATTATGATGAAATATTTATTAAACTTTTATGTTTAAGTATAAATTTAGGACTTACATTTCTAATAATCCAATGAATGAAAAATATTTAATATAATACCTACTCGAACAGACGTAGACATTTTAAAGTCCTGAAGAGTTAAATTGCGCTAATTAACAGTTTATTTTTGTCAACCTCCGTTTCGATGAATACAATGACAGCAGTATTTTTATTGTTATCTACATAAATACAGTTTTGTATATATAGATTTAAAAAAACTAAATTAAACTGAAATAATAGTTTGAGCTCTTGGTGTTGATGCATAGTTGTGAGTGGCAGTTTCGTAATAGATGTCATACGTTCCACCAATCACTGCGCGTCATTGCGTTGTACAACTGAAAACGGTTTCATTTCGTATTGTTTTCTCTCATAGTAACTGTATAAATGCCTTATTTTTGTTGGATAATAAAGTTTTATTAGAGGCGCTGCGTGGGCGGAATGCTAATCATTTGTTTAAGAAGTTGAAGAGTCTTCAGCGACTCTTAACATCGGAGTTACATGATTCGGTTTTTATTTTATACACACAATATAAAGATCGTGACTTGTGAATACGTGCGTAAGATTTTGAGATTCTTCAACAATATACATATACAACCAAACAATTTCCTAAAAAAATACATATAAGTAACATACTTTGTTAAATGTATTGAATGGAAATTCGCTGCAAAAAAAATACAGTTCAGTTTTTAGTTATTTTGAAACATTATTAATATTGTCTTGTGACCAATTAAATATACCTTTAATGTTATTATAATAATTTGAAAAAGTACTTGGCTGAGTAGCATTTTTGAAGTTATATTAACATAATAATATACAGGGTGTCCCAAAAGATTACGTAGCTGGGAAGGGGGGTGATAGGGATGGTCACAAGGGTCATCAGAAAAATATAAAAAATTCCCTCTGGGTGTTTAAAAAAATAAATGGCATTTTTTAAGACTAAAAATTTTACACCTTGTGCTAACTGTACCTACAAATATGGCTGTATTTAAAAAAAATGCTGTTATGTAATCTTCAATAACAACAAGGTCATCAACATCAACATCAAAAATAACAAGGTGTAAAATTTTAAGTTTTTAAAAAAATGCAATTTTTTTTTAAATACCCAGAGCGGATTTATTTTTTATTTTTCTAGTGACCATTGTGTCCACCCCTGTCACCCCCTTTCCCAGCTACTTAACCTTTTGGGACACCCTGTATAAACGTTATATGGTAACCATGTAAAATGTGAAGTAGACCATACTCATACACAGTTGTGCGCCATTGGTTTTGTTTACCAAATATTATAACCGCAAACAATATATGTAGTGATTAATTATTCCAATGTTTTATTACTTCTTGCATAAACTTGCAATATTATTAAACATATTGCCTAGTTATATTAATATTCATCGAATGCGGTTTTGATTTCCATTACTTCGCTCCAAAATTTTCATGGGAATAAAAGATTTTCATGTGATTTTGTTTTTACATACACCGTGAAATTTTAATGGTTGTTTTCCCGAAGCAGAACAACTTGCCGTCGGTAGTACTATCGAAACATATATATTTTTTTAGACATGTTTTGTATTTAAAATTATTAAAAAAAATATTAGACAACTCGAAAGCGTTGAGCTCTTATTTTGCTTTAAACGTTTATGGATCGTTCTTTACTTTGTCAGCAGCGCGTGCGATTCGAGTAGTACCTACAAGGTCCGTCTAGAGTCTAGTGTTACTACTGTTTATCACGCTTTCGAGTTGTCTAATATTTTTTTTAATGATTTTAAATCCAAAACATGTCTAAAAAAAAAAAAAAATGTTTCGATAGTACTACCGACGGCAAGTTGTTCTGCTTCGGGAAAACAACTATTAAAATTTCACGGTGTATAAACATAATACATATAATAAATATTATCCTTTTCTTAAACTGGATGACTTTTTTACCGTCTTGAAAATAATAGGGCGTAATATGTATATGAAATAGATGTCTAAGGCTACTACTTTATCTTTTTTTTACTGACAGCGTGAAAATCATAACTATAAAATACGTACCTAAGTAGGTAGTTACGCTAATTAGCTTACTCTTTTCATTTATATGTGATTGCGGCCTACGTATTATAGGCACCTATGTTAACTAATGTAACGTAACTACCTAATAAGGTATTTTTATCGTTATGATTTAAACACAATGTCAGTAAAAAAAAAAAAACTGCCTTTGATATCTATATTACCCTATTATTTTCATGACGGTAAAAAAGTCACCCAGTATATCTTAGCTTCTCTAACACATATCTATAAACGTCGTTATTTGATTCTGGTGCTTAAAGTTTTCGCCCAATATATTGAGTTGGTAGATCCAGACATCACGTTTTGTTACTTATTACTGTTGGAGAAACTTCCAGAAAGATTTACTTCCACTATAATACCGTCTGATAACTTTTACTTGACGATTCATTGTACATTGTGACTTATTTATAAGAACGACGTGGTTATGTTATTCATTTTCTATCTTTTCACCTTTACCATTTTGTTTCGAACGAAATTAGTAACAAAGACGGTGCATATTTAGAAAATAGATTACTAGAGAGCTTGATATTTAGGTAACCGAGATTCATTCGTTGAAAAAGTGGTATCAGGAATAGACTATCATTATACATTTCATCTGGAACGATGTAAATGAAATAAATTAGAGAAGAATCTGAAATATTACCTTAAATTGATCTATCATTATAAATTCATCATTACCATCAGCCCGTATAACGTCCACTGCTGAACATGGACCCCCTCCCGAGGGAGGGTATTTGCCATAGTTACCAATATGTTGTACCACACAAGGAAACGCTGCTGCCCGTCCCTTGATAACAATGGGAACCAGCGGCATATTATGCTTTTCGAGGCACGGAGGGTAGTCACTCAACCAACCAGACCCGGAGAAAAATCTAACAGTTAACTGAAAGATTACCGGTCCTGCTTAGGGATCGAACCCACGACCTCCGACATTTTAAAGCGAGCTAAATACCGTTACGATACGGAGATTGTTGTGGAATTAATTAATTATTAATTGAATAAATACATCTGAATAACATGTAAGTTTGCATTACATTTACCTTTATCATTGAAACAAGTTCGATACGGTAAAATTTTGCTATATAAAGTATGTTTAAATGTAATTACTATTTCTATTACTATCTTTCATCGGTATTGTTTTGCACAATATTAATTATTGAGTGGGTCGTTGTGGAACGGCTGACAAATAGAGGTGAGCAGCGGACTGCAGCGGAATGCTGCTGCAGCGCTGCAAACCGCGACGGTGAATAATTCAGCGCTTTATTGTTTCACACGAGAAACGTTAATCATTTGTTACAATCCAATGATCTGTATGTATTGGCGTTTATAACATATTTTATGATGAAGTGTTATTAACTGAGTATATGTGGAAGGGCAATGATGATTATCTTTGTGAGCACGACAGAAATGTAATTGGTTAAGACGTAACTTTTTGTTACTATTTTGATATATATATATATTTTTCACGATGTCTACAGAAATGTCTGTATGTGATAGTTCAACTTGAGGATTGAAGTCACAGTACCTACCAGGGTACAGAAATTCTGTATTTCTCAATTTTAGACTTTATTAAAATATATAATAATTAACACAAAATCTTCCTCTAAAAAATTATATATAAATCAGTTTTGAAATATGTTATAACCGTCCGTGTCTTAATGCCATTTTAACTGAAGTCTTTTATCTACTTGCAGCTTGTAACCGAAACCGTAAGATGAACTAACATTAACAAAATCAAAAAAAAAAATGTATGTAATGTATGAAAATATGTTTGTATATAACTATAAACCTTTGTTTATAGTTATATACAAACATTTTTTTTTGCATTTCTGTTATAATTTGCTGGAGAAAAACCCCAAACAAATTTAATATATTTTAAGATTTCTAATAATCCTAGGATACCTATCCACTGTTAAGACAGTGATCTGGTCAATGGCCACTAGTTAACCTTCTTCACAACTCGCGCTTAGCCATAAGAAGCTTGATCGTTAACCTATATCCCGGCGGGGCGCCCGCCCTACGTCAGTCGCCGCCCGCCCTCCGGCCCGTGCACACGCCGCCCAAAAGCCGGCCGGCAATCTCCGAGGCCTATATTAAAACATATCAATGCTTTTTAATTATGTATTCTATAGTGATAGTGATAAGGTGTCATTTACAACGAGTGCGTTTTAATGAGTGGTACCGTAGTGTTGCCTCACAGTTATGTCAATGAATAGTTTTCCTTTTTTACCTTTTGTTCAGTTTTTCGCGTGATTAAGTGAGTTTGTTTTGTGTTAGATTTGTATGGAGGGTTTGTTGTGCTGTTTTTTTTTACTTGGTTGAAATGGTTGCGATGGCTATATTGGGGTATTTCATACATTGTTAACAGTGTGAGAATTAATCTTAAGGAGTAAGGAAGTGCTATATGTTTTGATTGCCATAATATTGAGTTGAATCTTATTAGTGTGTAAACATTTTTGCAACATGATATATTGTGTCATATTTTCTTAATTGTATTCAATAACAATTTTGTTAGATAATAATATGCATTCTCTTAAGACGATATAACTTTGAAATATCTAAATATCTTCAAGGAGGTGAATTGTACTCAAACGCGTTACGGTTCAGCTTATTAATATAGATTCAACCGTTGCTTAATGTTGTAACATATTAAGGAATCTTCTGTGTTCCGTACTTGCTCATATCACTATGTAAACTTCAACATAGTTTGAATTAGACCTCAAGAAGTATCTCTCCCACTGAACCATTTATCATTCAAAAGTTTCGTGCACGTAGATTTTGCAAGAAAGTAAGGGATTCATAAAATTAATACGCGCCTTTAAAGATCTCCTGTTCTCTTATTTATAGGAAATTGAGGGATTTGATCAACATATTGTGTTTGCATATGATATTTAGTGTATTTAACTTGGTAAAAGAAATTGAATTCGCTTCGATAGTTTCAAGAATTTATTCATTACAAACGAACAAATATTACGTATTTGTTTGAGTTTACAAATATACATGTTAACACACTTATTTAACAACCTAATATGTATAAGTTCAGGCATTATTAAATTAAAATGGAAAGTTTAATGAATTCAATATGCAAGTATATAGGTACTACATAATATTAACTATCTACTAGTGATTTTATATCCTCCACTACATAAGTACTTGTTGCCAACTACCTGTTAATGTACACATTGTATAGTACGCACAGTAAGTAATAAGCTTTCACATCATTTATTAAAGTGCCAATTTAATGCTTTGTTATGGCGACACTCTGTCATACGAGTCTGAATATTATAGACACCGACGTTTGTCTCTTTTTGGAAAAAACAACACGCCTTTACGCCCCTTGAGTTAGAGTAGTCTCTTTACAGAACACTACAGTAAAATAACATAATTTATTAAATTATTGATCGTTAAGTCGCTTGAATTTATAACATAAGATGGTCGGAAATGTATGCAACTTCTGATCCCGATTAGTTACGTATTAAAAACACACGTTTTAAGGATTTCATTGATAGTGTTGCTAAGTACGCCGTAGAGCGACAGTTGCACAAAAATTCCCCTAAAATACTAAAAGTCATAATCCCTCAATCTCATCGCCAGCGACCGCTCTGAGCCGAGGTCCAAGCCCCACAGGGGGTGCCCTCTTGCGCAGGTTGCTTAGTTTGTAGTTTTTTAACCATTTATTAAGGCTGGAGCTTTGCTCGCCTTTATGCCCAGTGAAGTAGCAAAAGCTTCATGGCTACCTACGTATGTCATAAAAAAAAGCTAAGTACGCCACATTTTCATTCAAAATAATATATTTCTACTAGCTTTTAGTTTCACCCGCGTAACTCCTGTTCCGTGGATACTTCATAATTATATATAGCCTGTAGCCTTCCTAGACAAATTGGCTTTCTAACACTGAAATATTTTTTTTAAGTTCCTAAGATAAACGTTTAAGCAAACAAACAAACAAACTCTTCTGCTTCCAGTAACCACCCACAAATGTTGGTGAACATAAACTATAACTTTCCGTATCCATCGAAGTTTTCGTCACAATACTCGTAAAAAGTGATTTTATCGTCTATTCAGAAACCAAGTCCGAAACTGTGGTCACACTCGAGAGCACTTTGTCTGCAACTTAGATGAAAATCTTCGCCATAATTCAATATCATCTCACTTGGTGCTAATCTCCGCAGCCTCCCGGAGATCACGTCCTCCGAGCTGTCTCCTACATTATAACTAGGTATTTAACACATTATATTATAGTAGTAACTCCCTGCGGTTTTACCCGAGTTAGACTTTTACACTGTTTTCGTCTATCATAGCATTGTTATACTTATTTTAAAAAGATGTAACGTAATGCTTAAATGTTTTTAAAACTGTTTGAGATTTTCGGAGATTAGGACGTTAAATCAAACTGCCACTTTATAATATTCGTAATTCAATCAATATAAGTTCTTCTTTTACTCTTTGTACACCATATATTTATTTAAATATATTTTCATCATCATCATCAGGCCGTAAAGTCCACCGTTGAACATGGGCCTCTTCCCGCTGGACGGGTGGGTTGGTGACAGCAGTATTATATTTGAACGCTAACGCCCAGTTTTTGGTATACGATGATGTTTTGATTTCCGAAGCAGCTCCTCAACCAACCAGACTCGGAAATTTTTTTTAGATTTTATTCCAAAGATTTCTTGTTTGACGTGGGGATCAAACCTTGACTTAGACTAGACTAGACGGTGTGTGAATTAAACCTGGAATTTCGAGACTTGTACCTCTATTCCAAGGAGGCTAGATATTATAGATCTGATAATTGCTTGATTGTTGAATGTAAGAAATACAATGAATCATTACCTATCAAACCTGTAGAGTTTGTGGTTTGATAAAAAGCTTTGTGTAGATATATTTAAAAAAATAATAATATTTATCAGTCTAATTAAAAATACAAAATATCTAGTGTTAATTCCGCTAAAAATGTGTCTATATGCTGTAATAAATGCAAGCAGTATGGAGGGGGACGCGGGAAGGCCTAGGCCACTGGTGGTACGCTTCACGCGTAGTGCTGTGCGCGATATGGTACTAAAGAATATCCGCATGCGCCGTAGTGTCAGTACCGCTGACTTTGGTCTCACAAGTGATGCGCGTCCGTTTTACATAAACGAACGGCTTACAAAAATAAATAGGCTCCTCCTATTTAAAGCACGGGAAGAAAAAAAACGGCTCAAGTGGAACTTCGTGTGGACTAAGCAGGGGCGGATCCTGGCTAAGCAAGGCGAGGGTAAGATAACTTACCATATTCGCACAGAGTCGGATCTCTCGCGTGTTTTTGGTGAGGTGCCGGTTGGTACCACAATGTCCCAAGGATCATGAGTCCAGTCTAAATTTAAATTTTTGTAATACAGTAAAATCTTATTCTGTTTTGAAATTGTGTCTGGTTGTTTGTATGTTTATTGTTAAATTGTTTCACAAACCTGTATTTTACGACTTTCATCGACCGCTATTATGTTTTTGTGTATTTACGATACTATTGATAAGCACCTTATATATTATGTTCATACGAGATAGTTTTTATTTATTGTTGTATGATTATTGTAAAAAGATAAATACTCCAGTTCGTTTCTTGGGGGACCTGGTCGTAATATTGTGTAGGGAAATGACTTCTCGTAGCCGTACAAGGATTCGATGTGGTAGCCCATTCAGATATCCCGATGTTTTGTACTATGCCGTCGATGTTGCGCCTCTATGTTTTATGGCACACGTGTCTACTAACTACCAGTGCAATGATTAAAAATAAATACTTAAGAGTTGGGTTTTTAAATGCTGGTTCTCTTGGCACGGATCACGATAATTTTATTGTTGCGATTCAGAGGCATGGAGTGGACATCATGGCATTGAACGAAACATGGTTGAGGTGTGGGGAGGAGGGAAGGGCTCCGTCTGTACCCGACTACCGGCTGAGACATATACCGCGACCTACAAATGTCAGAGGTGGGAGGGGTGGAGGGGTTGGTTTCTATATTAAAAGTGGGATTAATGTTACTAAGTGCTTGCATGTAAATCATGATCTCGTTGAGCAGATGTGGATAAAGATTAAAAGTAACCATAATAAGATCATAATAGGCACTGCTTACCGCCCCCCCTGGCTCGACACTTCTACATTTCTCGATGCCTTAATGGATTCCATTGCTGGCTTCTCAGACTACGACTACGTAGTTCTCTTAGGGGATTTTAATATAAACCTTTTACATCCGACTGACAGTAAAACAGTGAAACTAAATAGCTTCCTTAATTGTTTGGGACTGGATCAACTAATCACGGAGCCTACTCACTTTTCGACTAACGGCTCTTCGCTTATAGATTTAGTTTGTACTAACGCGAATGCCCGAAATGTGACGGTGGATGATATCAGTAATTTGTATGGGCACTGTTTTTTGGCTATTGAATTTTCCTTTAGGAAACCAATATTTCCTCCAAAAACCATTAGCTATAGGCCACTATCAGATATTGACTCGGAGACATTCAATAGGGATTTAATGGCCGTGAATTGGGAGAGCTTTCAGTTTTTAGATTCGGTAGATAACATGGTCAGTATAATGAGTGTATCCATAGTTCTTTTATTCGATCTTCATGCCCCAGTGACCATACGCACAGTAAGAGATCTCCCTACACCATGGATTACGAGTAATATAAGACTCGCCATGAGACTTAGAGATGAGGCCTTAAGTCGATATCGACAAACTCGCCTGACAGAGCATAAAGATTACTATAAGCAACTTAAAAAACAGTCTGAAATTATGTTATTCAACGACAAGAAATGTTTCTTTGAAACACAGATCAATACTAATATACGAGATCCTAAACTCCTATGGAAGAACTTAAAATCGAAAGTAATCCCTCCTAAACATTCCGAAATTCCTCTGCATTTGAATAACCCGGATTTAATTAATCAACATTTTTTAAATATCCCCGGTAATGAAAGTGTTTCGTTGTCATATCTAACGTATTTTGAATTCCATAGAGGGGTCCATAGTGGGTTTTCTTTGGAAACTGTTAACTCTTCTGATATACTAAATGCTCTAAAGAGTTTAAAATCCAACGCATTAGGTATCGATAAAATATCACTAGACATGATTTTGTTAACAGTTCCGCAGACACTGGACTTTTTTACGATTCTAATAAATAAATCTATTCGAGACGCGTGTTTCCCATTGGAATGGAAAACAGCGATTGTTCGTCCTATTCCGAAGGTGACCAACCCCTGTGAGATGAAAGACCTGCGCCCTATAAGCATTCTCCCATGTTTATCGAAATTACTTGAGAGAGTGGTTAGTAAGCAGCTCACTAAGTACTTGGAGACGGAAAACATTTTACCTGACCTGCAGTCCGGTTTCAGGAAAGGTCGCAGTACCAGTACTGCTCTGCTGGATGTAACCGATAGAATACTGGCTGCACAGGACGAGGGAATGGGAACTCTCCTGGTTCTATTAGATTTTTCGCGTGCTTTCGAATGCATAAATATAAATTTATTATTATCGAAGTTGTCTTATTATGGGTTTGACATAACAGCAGTAAAGTGGTTTGACTCGTACTTGAGTGGCCGTAAACAGGTCGTAGAGACACAGGGGTTGGACGGCTCCAGGTCTCGTTCTGAAGTTGCCCCTGTAAGCAGAGGCGTGCCTCAAGGGTCCATACTGGGGCCTCTATTATTTATTTTGTACAGTGCCGATGTGGTAGACCACATTCAGTATTGTAAATACCACATTTATGCTGATGATATACAAATATTTATGTCTTTTAAGCCGGGTGAAACGGATCAGGCGGTCCAAAAAATAAATGAAGACCTTAGTAGAATACAACGGTGGGCTGAACAAAACAGCCTAGTTTTAAATTCGAGCAAAACCAAGTTCATGGTACTTGGATCAAAGGGAATGGTGAACAAAATTGCTGCCTCAAACCCTCAGTTGTACATAGGAGCAGATATAATTGAGCGGACTACGGAAGCCCGAAACCTTGGTCTTATCATGGATGAAGGCTTACGATTCGAACGGCATATTACCAACATCGCAAGAAATTGTTTTTACCGACTGAAAGTTCTTTACAAAATCCGGGATCATCTAAGCGTAGAAGTGCGGATTCAGTTGGTGGAATCGCTTATTTTATCCCGATTCAATTATCTCGATGTGGTTTACGGTCCGAAAATATTTAAAAAGTCATCAAACCTAATACAAAGAGTGCAAAACGCCTGCGCTAGGTATTGCTTTAATATACCCCGCCGACATCACGTCACCCCATTCCTCAATCAATGGAAAATGCTCAAAATGCAATACAGACGGGAGAGTCATCTAGCTTCCTTATTGTTCGGCATTGCCCACACTGGTAAACCTATGTACCTGTTTGAGAGACTCTCTTGGCGCGCCACAGATAGCAGATATCCATCCCGGTCATCCGCCTTTGCACTCCATTTACCCAGACACAAAACATCGGCCTTCAGAGGCAGTTTTAGGTATTGTGCCTCTAAGTGTTGGAACAACATACCTCCACCAATAAGGAAGGTTACAAATATAATAAGTTTTAAACACAAAATTAAGAAATTGTTATTTGATGTTCAAATTTCCATCACTTAGCGCAACTTAAAGTACCTACCTAAACTAAAACACTGCACTGATCGCATATAGTTTAAACTATGGAGCTTTTAACCATACCTACAGTCAAAGAGTTTCAAATGAATATGATTGTTATAGCTTGTTACGGCCCGTATACCTTATAATTATAATAATACTTATGGACACATTTTCTTCACAACACATCTAAATCTAGTTTGTTTTATTTTATAATTATACAATACAACTAAAAAACTAAAAAGTAATGATATAATATTCTAATTAATATATAAAATTATTTCTCTATTATGATTTCCAATATAATAAACCTACAATTTCCTTGCCTAGTAACTAATTATACCTAATAACATTTTAAACAGCTTTGAATGTATATACCATACAAATAGAAAATCTGTTATGACACCGAAACTGTATCATAGGTTAATAAAACGTAGGTCCAGTTGAAAATCAGCGCTGCAGTAATCTGTAGCACATGCTGAACTGAGGCCTTTTAGACACGCTGACAATAACAATGCAATGGGTGCAACATCGAGTGCAAATATGTACTTAATAAGGGGGACAAACGTTATAAATTAATGAGTATTATAATAGATATGTACGTACCAGGTCTTCTCACTATTTTAAATGTTGTATGTGATATCTTTAAGTGATGGGTACCTGGGCATATGTTGAGGGGTGGTACGTTCATTCAGCGCCGCGGCAACGCTGCCCTTT
The DNA here is from genome assembly GCA_947037095.2 of Nycteola revayana. NCBI lineage: Eukaryota > Metazoa > Arthropoda > Insecta > Lepidoptera > Nolidae > Nycteola > Nycteola revayana. The sequence continues at coordinate 13,308,416 of OX344859.2, read as the reverse complement.
TGCTGCAAATTGGCGCATGATGTCCTGGTTCAAGGGGCCTGAAATTTAAATTGTAAACTAATATGAATGACTTTGTAACCTTTTTTGCCATGTTCAGCTAAATACTTTTAATATAGTAGCTACTTACCTACAGACTATAGCCATCATATAGTCGGTCAGTCGCCTTATTGGTCGCAGTTTCGTGGCGGATATGATCTGTCATCTTGTGGGTTCACTAACGGTGGTAGTTGGCCTTTCCACCCTTGTAACATGCTGTGCAATATTTAGTTTTATTTTTCTTTTATTTATGCTCCGGACAACGCCACGCGCTTCATACGATGTTAATCAAACCTCTGATGACTACCTCCTTTCATACTTATTTTTATAACTATTGAAGGGTACAGAATGTGAGTGGACTCATATTCTGTACTTTTTTAAATATCGTTAGTCGAAATGTATCCATATTTATTTATGTTTGTTATCTATTTTGTAATATCTTTTTAATGTAAATTTATATAATTGTATGTGCTCTATTTTTTAATTCCTTAAAATGTTTTTACTTGTTTTTCTTTGTCTCCCAATATTATATTATATTGTCATTTGTATTCACTCTGTACCCAATTATTGTTTTGCTATTTGTTGTTTGTGTGTCTAATAAATATATTTTCTTTCTTTCTTTCTTTCTAATGCTATTTTGCACCGCCGCGCCCTCCCGCCCGCAAAAAATATGCACATGCAGGAAGGAAAAATAAAACGTGCAAAAACGGAGCATCATCAGGGCGACGTTAACCAATCGAACGCTACTGCGCAAAAATAAAACACATATAGACACATTTTTAGCGGAATTAACACTAGATATTTTGTATTTTAAATTGGAATAATATGGATTTCCGCAAAGTAACGCCTGATTCTATCAATAATCAGTCTAACAAATATCTATAAATGTGTCAACGGAGCATCAACAGGGTGACGTTAACCAATCGAACGCTACTGCGCAAAAAAAAAACACATATAGACACATTTTTAGCGGAATTAACACTAGATATTTTGTATTTTAAATTGGAATAATATGGATTTCCGCAAAGTAACGCCTGATTCTATCAATAATCAGTCTAACAAATATCTATAAATGTGTCAACGGAGCATCAACAGGGTGACGTTGATTAACCAATCGAACGCTACTGCGCAAAAAAAAAAACACATATAGACACATTTTTAGCGGAATTAACACTAGATATTTTGTATTTTAAATTGGAATAATATGGATTTCCGCAAAGTAACGCCTGATTCTAACAATTATATTTATCAGTCTAACAAATACCTATAAATGTGTCACTATAGTCTGTGCCATTGTCGTGTGTGCATTGTAAATGGTGTTTAATAAAACAATATTAATATATGGATCCATTTATTTTAACAGAACTATTTATTGAATAACGTAACGAATCTGGATCAGTGTGTGACTTCGTGCACTGTATAGACATGTAACAGTTATGTCGGCGGTTCTTCAGTGCCAGTTGGACGCCGCAACATGTAGCGCTTAAGAGCTAGAAGCGGTTAGCTCAACTCGTGCTAATGGATACATTAAGAATATCTTACGAACTTGCCAGCCTCAGTATCTTTGTTGTTTAAGTTAATAGTGTTCACATATATAGGTATTGATAACGATTGCTATTCTTTAGTTCTTTACTAGCTGCTTACTCTGTTCCAGTGAGTCGGAGCGTGATTTTTGTAGCCTATATGTTAATCGAGCTTATTAATTATCCTCGTACAAAGTTTCAGCCAAATCCATTATGTAGTTTTGGCGTGAAACAGTAACAAACATCCATCCATCCATCCATTCTCACAAACTTTCGCGTTTATAATATTAGTAAGGATTTATGATTTGTAATGTTATGATAAACTAACCTACGACTTTATCCGCGAATATTTATATTTTTTTTTAACTTTCGCCCGCGATTTCGGTTAAGTATTCTTTTTCTACATACTAAATTTGGACCCTATTTTTCACTCTTAGGAGGTGGATTTCGGAAAGTCCTTTTTTAGTGAAGGCGTTCGTCATAATACCTATTTACATTCTAAAATTCAATACATATTTAGAGCTGTGTGTATATTAGTCTGTAACGGTCTGTAACTTGCAATAACTGTTGCCCGCGACTACGACCGCGTATCGTTTTCTCCATACAAACTGCTATGCCTTTACATCTTCTTAAGGGTAATATTTTTGAAAATCCTTTCATATCGGATGCTTACGGCATATAGAGAATACATCCTCCGTGTCTTCATCGTCTCTACGATCTGCGGTTTAGGCCGCATCTTGATCCGTTAGTCACAAAGTCATTTAGGATGCAATTTCTAAGCTGAAACTACTAGAACAGTACATGTTACTGTATTATAAATGTAATAGTTAAGTACCTCAATGAAATACCCATTAAATATTATACATAACAAATCTACATTTAATTCAAAGACATTCAACCCAAGAATCGAGACCTCAGAAATTCATAAATCATGCGAAGTCCTGACGACTGGGGATTTAAAACTCCTAGCGATTTATGCGCTTAATAGGATTTTAATAACTTAGGAGTTTTACTTGAGAGCCGCTCTCAGGTACACAACACTTGTGTTTATTGTTTACTACTTCAGTTATTTGACAGCTTTATTTCAAGTTTATCTAGATTGCCTTTGATACTTTGTTTCCTTCGATTGTTAACACGATACTTAACTTAAGTTCTGAATCCATTCAGTAGTTTCTTTTCTATACTAATATTATAAAGAGGAAAAGTTTTTTTTTAAAATGTTTTATTCGAATAAACTACAAAACTACTGAATGGATTTCAATAATTCTTTCACCATTAGAATGCTACATTGTCTCTGAGTAACATAGGCTATAAAAGACTATCCGTGCGAAGCCGGAGCGGGCCGCTAGTCTTAAATAAATATTATGTAGCATAGTGGATATGCAGCACAATGAATATGTTTTGTATTTTTTTGTCGTTGTTAATGCTCGGCAGGACGATTAGCTACTTCGCAAGACTTATCGAAAGCTATTCTTAGTAACTATTTCATGCGAACGAGGTCACGGGCAAAAGCTAGTATTGAAATATATTTTACAAAGCTGTGAAAATTAAAGAACAAAAAATATTATTAACAGAAAATCACATGAAGGTTTCACATAATTACGTCTAAAATATTAGTTAATCGCATGACATTGTTTATAGTAAACACATAAACTCAGACTGACGCGGAACGTAAACTGTCTGTCTGTCGATATTATTAGTGCACCGATGATTTAACACTATATTGATACCAGAAATAGACGTGGCACAGATTAGAGATAACAGTCGGCTAATCATAATAAAGGTGTTGTTGAAATTCCAAATGAATTCCTTTCTTTAAAGTTTTGGTCTAGTCTAGTTAGAATCATGTTGTTATGTTATTCTTAAAACGCTTATTTTATCGGACGATGATATCAAAACTAGTAGCTGTGTAGGTAGGTACAGCTAATATAAGCTACCTATGTTGCATAATATATTTGTAAATTATTTGTGCACTTATTGCACTATACTTTTCATTCTGCATTGTTATGAAGCTTATCAAAATACGAGGTTTCAATATTGGAAAAACGGTCTAAAAAATATTTACCAATAACCGCCAACTTTAATAGGTGTTCGTAAAAATATTAGCCTGCTTATAACTTCAAATTAAATGATACAATTTTATTTTCTTTATTGAGTCACAAACAATTATATTATTATACTTTATGTCATGATTACAACACATTTCCATAGTAAATACTATATTGCAACAATCCATTACAGGCAAGTATATATATTTTTTTATTACACTGTTTTATCTAAGCTATGGTTATAAATTGCGTTCGCATATGAAGGTAAACAAATACCTATATATATAATGTATAATGCACAATATCATATTGATGGATCGGTCGCTTCCCACGTGAATTATATACATTCTGGAGCGGTTCCGTGTGAATCATAAACTAGTCAATATTTAAATTTATTAAGTTCTTGTTGGAACACAGTTATGTTTTAAACCACTGTTAATAACGTCGTAAACACTGGCACATTTCTGAGATGATAAAAAATGCCAACAAAAATGTTCGTGTGAATAACATGTCTTATATTATAAATACTCACTTTCCGCGTGCAGATTTACCCGCGTAACTCCCGTTCCCGTAGGAACTCCATAATTAAATAAAGCCTCCTCGATAAATAATGTATTAACAGTGCAAGAATTTCTCAAATCGTTCCAGAGTTCTTGAGATTACCGCCTTCAAGCAAACAAACTGTTCAGCTTTATATATTTATACTAACGGGAAGCTGGTACAAATATATTAAGCATCCGCGTATCTTCCAGTCCCGTGGGAATTTCTTAATAAAATATAGCATATAGCCTTTCCCGATAAACGGCCTATCTTAAACTGTTTTTTTGTAGTTCCTGATACTAGCGCTTTCAAGCAAATGAACAAACAAACTCTTCAGCTTAATATATTTAATATAAGATATAGTAAATAGATTTACAATAAACCATATTTTGTTGGTTAATAATAAATGGGTATCGCGAATCCTACTGGTACAATTTGCTCACATCGGATAATTATTTGAACTTAATGAACAACATAAGACGCTATTGGAGAATATTTTATGTTAAGCCGTAGTCAACAAATATATAAATGCAACTTGCTGATACATGCATATCTTTGAGTGCAAAAGTAGTAAAATGTCATATTGATTAAAACTTACTGACTTACACAAGAGTAATCAGTAGGTATCTGATACCTACAGTAAGGTACACGAAGGAAGCCGATAGTAATATGTCAGTGGTTTGCGCCTGATCGTTAATTAGCTCCATATATCCTTCCTACCAGATAGTTGTAGTCTGCGTCTCCTGATCTATACCCGCTATTAGTACTTGACTTCAGGTCGCATAGTCTACCTATATAGCTGTTTGTTTATTTGTTGCCAACTGATCTATCAATGCACATCTCCAATCGCTCAACGAATTGTACCTACTAAAATTTGGCACGCTCATAGTTATAGTAAGTAGCCGGCAAAGCTAGTTGTTTATAGGTATTTATTTATATCGTTAGAATATCTGAAAGATTTTTTAATTGTGCATTGAAGCCTAGAAGCCTTTATTTTAGTGTCTACTCGTGTATTTAATTCTTTTCTATTTTATCCGCGTAGCTTCCGTTCCCATAATAACTTCATAATTAAATATAACCTTAATGGATAAATGTGCTATCTAACCCTGAAATAATTTTTCAAATCAGACCTGTAGTTCCGGAGATTAGCGCGTTCAAGCAAACAAACAAACAATAAAAAAACAAACTCTTCAGCTTTAAATATTAGTATGGATAAAAACGTATTGACTTATTTCTCCTATTTTAATACCGAATACATTAGAGTACTGTGCATTTGTTCTGGTATAATTCAATATTGAATATTGTTTCATGTCGCTGTAATGTAATGCAGTTCTGTTCTTGATATCTTGGCAAGCATTCATACATAATATTCTGCAGAGTTGTATTTGTTTGTTATTTTCATTGTGATAGAAACATGTTGTGTTTATTATAGTTCATGTTTTTATTATTATACTATGAAATGAAATAAATAAATCGATAAAATATGATTTAGATTTTAATATTAATGCTGTCTTGAGCTTTACAATTACGAGTCAAAATAGATGCATATACCTACATTATGTAGGTAATAGCAGTCTCGACGCATTAAATTCGTGACCCATTTTATAACACAAAATTACTTAATTCTACGTTGATTTTAAACAGCTGATTCCTCAATTATATACTAATGTACTTATTATGTTACACTTAGACAGTTGCTTCATTTTTTCTTAGAAACGTCAGAGCAGCTATTTTATAATATATACCTTACGGTAGGTACTTAATCCTGTTAGTTCTCGTTGTTTTGTTTTAGTAGAGAGCAAATAAAAGTCTATGGAGGTCATTGAACTCTGTAAATATATCTGTGATCTGTGAGTAAGTCACTAAAAAGTCTCGAAAAAAATTGTACTTAATACATATTGTTTATAATGTAGCGTTAATAAATGAGGATTAAATAATACATTTCGGGAGTAGTTTAATGTTTACTTCCTCCATCACTAATATGCATCATTTGTAAAGCGAGTGACCCTTAGCAGGTATCATCTTAGTTCTTATAGATCCAGCACACCTTTGGACCATAGTTCTTATTCAATAAATCATATGAAAGCTCTAATATCATTAGTTCAGGTGGAATACTATGCCCTGTGACAGCCAGACTAAGAATTGCTCCGCTCACTCGATATTCTAGTCGCGAGCTTTGCGCTCGCTAAGCGTGGGAATTAGATATCGATGTTATGTGAAATACTGCGTGGTATCGATATAATTGGATTGCTGAAAATTTATTGTTAAAAGCTCCAACTATTTAGGATAATATCTTTAAATTACTAGTCCCATGAAATGAGACCCAATTAAAGAAAGTTGTTATTGTACATAATAATATATAAACTGTGTATAAGCTATCCCTACTAATATTATAAATGTGAATGTATTAAACGAATTAAACGATATTTATTCAGCACTTAGGTATTTACATACACTTGCACTTGTCAGTTATATACAATTAAATATGATTAATATAATTAAATACAAAATATCGCAACTGAAATCTATTGCGGATTAGCTAATGACCTGTCTGTCAGTCTAGTGTCACGTCATATGTATAGTTATAACAATAATTATTTCTATTATCAAAATCTTAGTATAATTTAGCTCTATAGCAAGAGGCACGTCTTTAACTCTTTTCTTCACAGTGGTCAGTAGAATTAACCACCTATTTATTTGCGTGTTTTATGATATAGCGACATCGATTGGTTAATGTTTGTATTAATATGAACGACACGAGCATGTAACATTTGAAAAGTGCCAATTGTCATACTCTGACGGCTAAAAGGAGAACTAAACTATCAAACGAAAACTGGTGAAATTTGAAATTCGTTGTTCTGCAAGTGTTTTGTTTCATTGGTAAGTTAATATTTACAAATATGATTTATTTTTATGCTCAAATTGTTGAAATATGAATAATCTTGTTTAATAAGTATAAATATCACAAATAAACATAAGAGGTTTTTGAAAATTACACCTTATTTAAGGTGGTTAGCAGCGGTTACCACCGTACTGTAAAGGTATAGTTTTTTCTATTACTTAGTTTTATTTCATATTGGTTTTATTTTTGCAGATAATGTAAAGAACGGGTTTATCTACCCAGGAAATCGAGAATGCTTTATCGGAATATGTCGATATACCTTCTGATGATGTCAGTTATGTGGGTGGCGATGGTTCGGATGTCGAAGATGAGCTCATCGTCGAAGGTCCAAGTACGACGACTCAAGAAATTTTACTCGGTGAAGACTTCGAAGGTACTAATCAACCTAACTCTAAATTTGAATCAGAAGATGACACGCCTCTAGCCAGATTATCTTCTTCTCGGCCGTTACCTTCATCATCAGCACCAGCTCCACAACCAGGACCATCTACTGCGCGGGCTGATATACAGGTTCCAAAATGGAAAAAATCCTACTCCATTATACCTCCTGACGATTATGACCCCTCCTCACATCACATACCTACTGACTTTTGCTATTGTCTTGACTTTGAGATGTATACTGGAAAAGTTGGAGATAGAGTGGAGACAGATTTAGGAGGTAAAGTTGTAAGGAAGTTTTGTGACGGCCTGGAAGGAAAACACCACCGCGTGTATTGCTGCTTAGCTACTCTGCTTTACAAGTAGATTTACGAGAGAAACAAGTTTATGCTTGTGGAACTGTCAATGCTTCTCGTAAACACCTGCCGAAATTAAAAGCAGACAATAAACTGCAACGCGGTGATTCTGATTACCGTATCAGTGATAATGAAATGGTGTCGTTTATGAAATGGAAGGACAAGCGGTGTGTTTGTTTGTTGACGAACTTTCATGACCCTAAGATTAACGTTAAAATTACCAGACGCGAAAGAAGTCAATGCATTTCTTTTGTACAAGGACCTTCAAGAAGATCCTAACCCATGTCTCGACAAACTCTGTCTAAAAGATTTAAGACGTAGTGTGTATCAAGATTTGTTGGCGCCTGCATATGTAAGAAATAAAACGCTTATGAAAAACAGGTCTGGAAGCAAGTAAGCCTCACCGAGTTTGGTCTCCATAAAAAAACACAAACCTGAAGTTCCTAGATCTGTAGGCCTAGCTGTCGCAAATCATCAGCCAGTTAGAGAAACTTCCAGGCGTTGCAGTAGATGCAGCACCAAAAAAGAGCCTGTGCGAACAATTTGGGGCTGCAAAATATGCTAAGTTCCCTTATGCTACCGAGAGGGCAAATCTTGTTTTGAGGACCACCACAAACAATAATTTGTGTTTAGAATACTTTGCAATACTCATGTTCTAGTATGTACGCATTTTCTTACTAGATTTGTATTTTATAATAATAAAAAAATCTTACTATATTTAGCTATTTTCTTCACAGTGGTCACCAACAGTAACCACCCCATATCTGACTCCCCCATCAACCCACATACGAAAAACCGCAAAATCTTCTTAAAAGTAAGCCTGAGTAATACAGAATACACAAAAATATTAGTTTTACTCTGAATATAAAAATCTGTGCCGCAAAGAGTTAAACAATATTTTTACGTATAAGCGCCACACGCCTGAGGGCACCCTTAATGGGCTAGGACTACGGCTCAGAGCATCGCTAATGCTATGAGAAATATTACTGTAACAATAATAATTTTAAAAAAAAGGAGGGAGTGATCACTGGCACGGACTACAGGCACTGGATCATCGGATTGGGACAGGGGGCCAACGCGGTCCTCGGTCTGTCCGGCGAGGACCCTAGCCTAGCTAACCTGCAGGTTTCTCTAGCTACCTTAGTGGACGGCCCGGAGAAGAAACTTAGAAAGAAACTCCGGTTTTCTTTTTTCCGTTTTCTTTTGCTTGCTTTATCTGTTTTTTTTTCTATATTCATTATTTTTTACATTTATTTTTTAAAAGCATGTGGGCTAGTGCATGCTCAAAACCGTTAGTCACTAAAATGTACGTTTGTTTGTTACGCTTTTACGCGGAAAACTTCTTAACCGATCATCAAGAAACTTTGTACACGTATTCGTGGAGGTATTAGAAGTAACATAGGGACATTGGCTTCAATGCGAGCGAAGCCGCGGGTAAAAGTGTGATACGCGGGATAGCGTTATCATTGATTTTGCCTTAAGTAATTTAATAACATCACAATGTTCTATATGCACTATGACCTAGAGAAATGATCTAATTTGCAAATTTTCTACGTCTATTTTCATAGTAAAGTTCCTTGATCTAGTTTAGTCTTTCATCCAATCTCTTCTAAGTAATTCAGTACAAACATGACTCATTTTACAAGTATTTTTGAGACGCTCTGCAATACGAAATCTTAACGTAAATCTTCGTTTTACTCAAAATAAATCAGAACAACAAACAATCAGTGAACTGACGGACTGACATCAAAGTGATCTCAAGTATTTCATTCCAACTAATCAAATAAGAAGTACGAAAATATATGAGAACCGACCCATCACATCATACACTATTATTTTTATATAAGCAACAGTATATCCCATTGAATAGGTGAAACATATTTTTACATTTTATGAATTTCAAGTACACTAATCAATTATTATTTAGGAATTTAAGATTGTTACGAAAACAATTATTAATGTATTTTGGCTTTGAATGCACAAAGAAATGTACATGCACTTCGATATATTTTATATACAAATAAACGCGAAAGTATGAACGAATGCTCGCAAAAAACTACTGAACGGATTTGGATAAAATTCGATCAAGGATAATGTAATAATGAAATAATGAGCTCATAAGCTGGTTTAAAATATCACGCTAGTAGTCCAACGCGGGCTCTAGTTAGTCTAGCTAGTTAAATATAGGAACAAATTGTATAAGAGGCTGTTGCTCGTCAAGTAGTTGACCAGCTATTTTGTAATCAATAAAATTTGCTCCTGCCTACTTTGAACTTTCAAATATGAAACGAAACCAAAAATGACACCGCATATGTCGACGAACATTGCACACACAAAAAGCTCCCTCTTTTTAGACGTCAGTCAAATGTTTTATTTATATTTCTGTTCCAACTACTTCTTAGTATTGCTTTAGAAAAGTTCCGCTACATACATTCATCATATTTTCTTTGAGTATTTATTCATCGATACGTAACAGTGTGTGACGACATCACTAATACATCTGGTCTTGGATAGAGTCCAGGCGGGGTCGGGTCAATAAATATGTATGAATCGGACACGTCTCGTATTATCAGGGATAATACTGGTATTCTGTTGTGAGTGCTCCTCGGGGCTCCGTAATGACATGGACCAAGTTTTATTGCTCTCAGAATAGGGATCCCTGGTTGTGTTTATAAGCTTCGCTGAGTTTATAATGTTTTGTGTCCCTTTACATTATAATTGTATGCCTTATAACCAAAAAGGGTATCCTCATTTGCAAATGTCTGTATTTTTTAACAATGTGATCTTTCCAACCTTCATGGTGTAGCGTATGTCTCGCTTGTAGTGACTTTCAGAGATCGTGGGTTCAATCCTCGACGGAAAAAAAATCATTGAGTTGTTTCCGGGCCTGGTTTGTTGAGAGACTACCATCTGTGCCTTGGAAACGCGTTAAGCCGATGGTCCCATTTCTTATAACATCATCTATGATAATCGTAATAGAAGGAAAGAAAGAAGAAATACAACTGCGTTTACTAACCAAGCACTAACTTCATGGGAGGCCCATGTTCAGCAGTAAACGTTTTATGATGTTTTCATGAAGACTGGTTAAAATAAATGAAAGTTCTTTAAATGTATCTATAGAAAATGTAAAGCCTAAAAGTCTCTGATATGATTTTTTTAGATCGTAACCCAGAAGTTTTTCGTCTTTTTTCCAATTAATGAACAATGATGAAAGGTTAAGCCTTTTAAAAGTTGTCTAACTAATCTTCTTTCCCAAGTGATTAAAAATGCAAGACAAATCGTTGAAGTACGAGAAAGTATTTACATATTTAATCAGGGTTACCAATTTTCTTGTGGACTATGATTTATTATGGTGTTACAAGTCTCTGTTTGAAACTAACTATAATACAATTTTCTTTTGTTCTTGCCAGCAGTGAAATAGTGAAATATAGTGATTACAATCAAGAGCGACAACCTCCGTAGCGTAGCGGTATTTGGCTCGTTTTAAGTCTTGGAGGTCTTGGGTTCGATCCCCACCCCGGACATCTTTGAGTTAATTCTAAGATTTCTTTCCGGGTCTGGTTGGTTGAGGGACTACCCTCCGTGCCTCGGGAAGCACGTTAAGCCGTTGGTCCCGATTGTTATAACATCATCTTTAACAAGCGTATATCAGGGAACGGGCAGCAGCGTTTCCCTGTGTATTACAATATAATACTGCGGTCACCAACCCACCTGCCAAGCGTGGTGACTATGGAAAAAACCCTCCCTCGAGAGGAGGCCCATGTTCAGCAGTGGACGTTATACGGGCTGATGATAATGGTTTAAATCTATAAAGAATATCCGATAAGAAAATCGGGATATAGGTTTATTTCTTCGTTTCTTATCTATAAAATATATTTTGCACATATTCTTTTGTGGATGCATTGTTCTCAAAAAGGGATCGGTAGTTTTGAATAAATGTTTGAATGTTTATGTTCGTATAGAAGAAATAATTCTTGCTTTTCCTAACCTGCACGTGCTCTTGAAGGACTCTCAATGTGGGATCAACCTAAGATCTAGTATGGTAGTCTTCATATTTATAATATGTATCAGTCTAGATTTATTCGAGTAAACTAAAGTTGCTTCGTTACCGAATTCTCTATTACATTGACACATTTTTAATTACACGGGCGTTCCATTCAGGCAGCTTGTTAAAGAGCTTAGCGCGCCTCGCGGTAATGAAGGCGACGCAGTGCCAACGTTAATATACTCGCTCTTCACTACAATATATACTAATGTAGTGAACAAAAGGCGCAATGAAATGAGATTGTGTCGTGACTGACGCTTGTAGATAGCTGTTGATTTAGTGTGAGGTCACTTTTAGGTAGAGGTCCAACTTAGTACATTCAGCTTTAAAAAGAACTTTTTTTTTTTTTTTTTGTCCGGGTGGCTATGCATTGACGCATTCCCACCGCCGCTGCAGCGTATTCGCGCGCTGGCGGTGGGATATGTGGGACTCGCCTTCTCCATAGCGTGGTATGCTTAACTCATACCACGAGGAGAGGACCCTACACCACTAAAACTTCCCGGGCACTCCTTCGATCCGCCGTTGGCGGGAGCTGGGTACGCATGAGCAATCCGGCCCAGCTTTAAAAAGACCTAGGCTTTCTTATTGTCTACATATCAAGGAATATATAAAGAGAGTTTGTTCACCTTATGGAATACCACAGCATTTTAGGATTCCCGTACCCAATGGCTAAAAACGGTACCCTATTACTAAGACTTCGCTGTCTGTCTGTCTGTCAGTCTGTCACCAGGCTGTATCTCAAGAACCGCGATGACTAGAGAGTTGACATTTTCACAGATGATGTATTTCTATTGCTGTTATAACAACAAATACTAAAAGTAAATAAAATCAATATTTAAGGGGGGCTCCCATACAACAAACATTTTTTTTTTCTTTTTATGCTCGATATCAATAATGGAAGCAGGTAGACGCTTGAAAATGGTACGGAACCCTTCGTAAGCGGGTCCGACTCGCACCTGACCAGTTTTTTTTATTAATTACTGTATAAGTTGCTTACTTACATGTTATATTAATAGAAAAATTAAATAAAATTCTATAAAAAACGTTTCTGTTTTAAAATTAATTTATATTAATTAGGTACCTTGTCGCTTTATTAATTTTCCAATAAAATGTATGTATATTTTGTAGATAGTATATTGTAATTCTTCTCTATTAAGGCTTATATTAAGTGCCTACTGAATTCTTACGTCTAGACTGTAATCACTCAGTATAATACCTAGTGCTTATCTCGCTACAATGATTAACACTTTTAATTGCCTGTGCTAGTCTTTTTTAAAGTTCATTAACTAAGCCTTAAATATTTTCATTACAATTATTGATTAAACGAGGTATTTCCATAAGACTATACTTAATATATACCTAGAGGTATACGCTATGAACTATCACATACATTGTAATATGTTAGTAATAAACGTTGATTTTTATAGAAGATTGTATTTCTCTTGAATGAAAAAATACCGGGAACTGCCCATAGACCAAATAGCACATTCAGTAAAACAAGGCCATCATTGTAACCCTCGCTGAAAATTACATTAATTTTAAAAAACATAAACGATTTTATTTCTTTCCGACAACATTCCTACAATAATTATAATAGGAAGTAAATTTTATGAAACTCAGTATATACCAAAATAATGTAACGTGAAAACGTTTTGAATGCAAAAAAACTGGCCAAGTGCGAGTCGGACTCGCGCACGAAGGGTTCCGTACCATCTCCAATATCCTGGTTACAAAAATTGCTTTTTTTAAGGCTATCTTGGTTAGGTTAGTCTATCTAGAAATATATTCCGCAAGTGACATTGCCGCCTGAATTCAATACAAAATGCAGATATCTGTTATCGTACAACTACTAGTAGTAAATGACGACGCAGCGAACAGTTATAGTACGCGTTCAATGCACATCCATCATTGTACCAAAAATAATATTGCACGAAGTAACAGAACTCGGACGGTTTATTAAATCCGCGCCATGGGACCGAAAAACATTGTTGTAAAACGTGTGTATTTATGTCATACACTCGTATACCATACTATGATGTCCTCAATGTAATTGGCGTTAAGACTTGAAATTGATGGATGTTTAACAGTGTTGCGCTGATAACCAACGTTTTTGTTGTTGGTTATATTCGTGACACAATATTTTAATAATTTCTATATTTATACTAGCTCCCTGTGCGTGGTAGAAACTTCGTTATAAAATTAAGTCTATAGCCTTCCTCGATAAATGGTCTATCTAACACTGAAATAATTTTTCAAATGGAACTTGTAGTTCTTGAGATAAGCGCGTTCAAGCAAGCAGATTAACGAACTCTTCAGCTTTATCTATTAGTATTGATTTGACGAAATATTAATTATATTAAGTATCCAATAAACTGTCTAACTAATAAAACCAAATCAAAAATGGTATTGATGTGACTTCACATTTAGTATAAAATATAACTAAAATAAGAACAAACATTGCATGGCAAAAATAACGTAAAAACGCATAGATTTTTTTTCAGTAGTAAGTGGAGTACAAACTGACATACATATAATCAATCCAATAATATAATTTACTAAGGCTGTTCTGGCAAAATTGAAATTTATTTCTCTGACAACTTTTAACTGACGATTGAAAAATCAGCCCTTAAACGAATCTTTTTTATAACTAAATATAAATTATAAAAAAATACATTTTCATGACGTTTTGTATACAATTTGAAATCCATAGCTTGTGGTCAGTAGGACTGACGGTCACATTTCTGCGTGTCACTGAGTCGGTAACATATCATTAGATAACAGTCGTTAAGGCTTGTTGGACGGCTTTAGTACTCTGGCTCACGGACAATTGACTGACTGATCCGTAGTTATGGGGTTGCTCGTAGTACCGGTTCGATACCCACGTTGGGACTATACCTATTTCAAAATCAATGATTGTTCATAACAGCATGTGCCTTGTTTTCTTTATTTATTCATTCTCCGTACAACTATATTTATAGGTAACTTACATTTAATGCGATAATGTAATGTATGAATTTGATAAATTTTAAAACCAATAACCAATATCAATTGCTAAGCAAACAACAGTAACAAAATCCATAATTGACCACCCTTACCCTGACCACCTGCCCCTAAAATGTTTCCCACCCCTCACCCTCGATCAAATCGTAATTAAACAGCTATAAACGAAAATTGTCACCCATTGCAATCCAATTAAATAGACGACCGAGCCATAAATAGATATCGGTGGGATTTACAAAATACTATTTAATGAGACCTCATCATGGCGACAATTACATGGTTAAATACTACAGGAATATTCCTCATTAAAGCACAGACAAAAGATTATTTGTTTACCAACAAATACGCCGTATTAAAAAAACTGTTCAAGTGCGCACGAAGGGTTCCGTACAATTTTCAAGCGTCTACCTGTTGCCGTTATTGATATCGAGCAAAAAGGACAAAAAAAAGTTTTTTGTATGGGAGCCCCTGTGAATATTTATTTTATTTTATTTTTAGTATTTGTTGTTATAGCGGCAATAGAAATACATCGTATGTCTAGCTATCGCGGTTCTTGAGATACAGCCTGGTGACAGACAGACAACAGCAAAGTCTTAGTAATAGGGTCCCGTTTTATGAAACCCTAAAAAGGGCCAAATAAAAAGTACCCATAACCAACGAGCATGCATGAATAGACTGATGAATGTGAAAGAAAGAAATAAAAACATTCAATGAAAACACAAAACGAATACAAAATAGCAATTACAGTCATTAAAAAACAACTAGAAATAAGTACATACTAATAGGTAAGGACATCACTTGAGGCTCGGACGCCACACATACAAAACACAAACATGGATAAAGCAAAAGAGGTATGCCAAGATCGAGACAGGAGGCGTTCCTTTGTCTCTGCCTACCCCTATGGGAGAAGGGCGTGACTGACAATATGTATGTATGCTTATACTGAGCAGAATTACTTTTTTTCGGTAGTAAAATGGATCTATGTATGTAGATCAGGTACCGGGTATAAAAGTGAGCAGAGCTGGAGCTCTGCTCACTTTTATACCTGGTTAAGTAGCAATAGCTTTCTGGCTAACTACATAATATCCGTTAGAAAAAAGTGTTTTTTCAATAGCATTAAAAATATTGAATGGAAAGACCTGTGTTAGCGGCGAACGTTAGAGTAGATTATGTCTTATTGCAAACAAGAAGAGCCCAATTTGCCATGTACATTTATTATTGCCGTACCTTAAATATAAAAACATATATTTATTTTAAAATGTTACCTTTCGATAATACTGGAAAATCATCCTGCCCATTATTTGTAACGACAAAAAAAACTGAATAAATGTAGTTGACCTTAAACTAGTATCAGTAGACAAAGCCATATGTGGAGCACTGCGGAACTGATAAATCTTCATTTACTAAGGATGTCACATCGACCTACTTCGTCCAGATTTCGGTTTAACAAGTTTGGATGATATTTCGGACTTCAAGCAGATTTAAGCCAAAGCAGTTCTTTACTGTAAATGGTTTCATTTCTTACTAAATACATGAATTACAAATAAAAATAAACTATGATGTATCATTGTAAGCAGAGGCGAAATTCATCAAATAATTAGTTGATCAGAAGATTTTGTAGCAGAAAATACTTTTGCATTTGTTAAGGCATCTGTTTAACGTGAATAAATGTATATAATACAGAAACGATGTAAAGCGAAGACATGCCACAGACGTAGCACAGACGTGATATGGGTAAGGCACGGACAAGCTTCGCTTACGCCGCGCCGCTTGTGTGTAATTCACTACACATAGCCTACGTACATTTTGTATGAAGTCTCCGCTGCGTCTGTCCACGTCTTCACTTCACGCTCTATCAGTATAATTCTAGCCTAATACCTGTGCTAACACTTAAGTGCGATCTAAACTAACCGCAAACGAACAACATTGCAACCAGCTATAATGTTGTACTTTACACGTACAATATATTTACACAGCCGCGTAGTAACTTCACTAGAGTAGGTAACGAGAGATTTGCGTCCGTCCGGAAATAAGTTCCGACGTGTATTAATATCAGAAGCTGGACGGACGCCAACGTGCGCGATACTGGCACCAACTGATTGACCTATTGTAATCATTGATTGTTATGAATTTTGGTGATTGTTCTTAATTAAATCGTTACTTTGTCTTTCGTTTATCTCGATTATAGTTGAGTTTTCTTTACATATATATAAGATGCTTCTAAAAAATATGCCTTTCCTTTAACAATCTGCGCGACTTATTATATTGTGATGTCGATTTGTATGAATTATACACATACAGTAAACTTATACCATTTACTGAATACTTTCTGTATATTATAACACAAATATTGTTCTTGAATAAGCAAATCAAAATAATGTTCTTAAATGTGCGAATGCATTGTAAATGAAGTAGGTATAACAAGCGAGATTATTCGACTACGTCACTAATAAACTATATCATTTAATTTAATTAAAACAGTTACGTATTTACATGTAAATGTTTTTTTTTATGTCTATATGATCGGTACTTTTACTTCTAAAGAAAAAAATAATTGTAACGGATTGTAACAAGAACTGTTTATTATTTTGATATCTCCATTGAAATTATGCATAGCGTTAGTACGCTCAATGAGCTGCTTAACTGGGGAAGTGCCATCTTACAGAATACCACAGTCAAAGAACATTATTGACTATTTTTGTGAGCCTGTGCGTCAGTAAGGTTGGGTAAAGGATGCCTAGTGCAGTAAACATCGACTATTCTCGAACTAGCTATGTTTATTTAGACATCTATGTCACTTAACATCAGCCGTAGAGTATAAGGAATAAAAAAACGAATAACAGTTTCCACTTCGCATTGTTTGCTCACACAATACCGGTATAAAACATTAAAACATCGGATTTTACAGCAACTTACCTAAAATACATATTTTTTTATTCTAGCCCAACCAATTTTCCGCCATTAAATATCAATTGGGACGATATTATAGCCACTATCTCCCTGCCACCCCTCCACCCCTACACATGTCATACCTGCGCCATGTTGTACAAATGGCAACAGTTATTAGTTGCTCGAATGTCGCTAGTTGCTTCAACTTGAGAGATAACGTGTCATAATGTGTTCGTCAGTTTGTGTCATATCATCTTATGTGATTACATGTATGTTTGTAAAGCATAAACTAATAAATGGATTTAATACATTTATTTTGCCATAAAAAAATCGACATTATGCAAGGAATATTGTAGGCTGAATTACCTATTATCACATTATTAAAAAATGGTTTCCATGGAAACTGCATAAATTAATCCTTGCGGACGGGGAACACTCATCACGAACACAAAGCACAAACAGACTCAGAACACCTATCTGTGGTTCATACAAATAATTGGTTTCAGAAGCAACAATCGTGACCACTGAGCTATGGGTGCAGTCATACCGTTGGCGGTAGTATTATTAAATGCTGGCTGGAAAAGTGTCATAAAATTAAAGTAAACTTATTGTTTAATTATTTGGCAGTAGCTCATTCAGTAGGTGCCGTGTGGTTTCCGGCTTACAATATACTACTCCATACCTTCTCATGGGTAACCATAACTGCGCGATATGAGGCGACTGTCACTAGGCTCAGCTCACCTTACTGCGGTAACCAATCAGCCTGTTAAGTGTGGTTATTATGGCAATATCCCTCAACGACTGGCCTCAATGGTTTGCTAAAGAGAGGGCTCATGTTCAGCAGCGTACGTCAATGAACTGTTGAAATTCCTGTTATTAGATTGTCCATTTGTGGTTTCACAACCTGCATATAAATATGCTTATACCGCAAAATAGCAATTCACCGTAACTACTTGTCAGTTTTATGAAGGGCGCAACAATGTCGCGTTATGTCACTAATGAGGAGGCTTCGCTCCGGAGCCGCGCGGATAATGAGCTGATTGTGCTCCGTGCCCTCAGGGGACCGCTGTGGCGATACTAACCAAGATATGTTTAATTTATACCCGTCTATATATAAACATGTTTTATAGGTACCTAGGTATAGTTTTATCCGCGACTAGCTCCCCGCGCGCGGTTTCACCCGCATAACTCCCAGTCCCGTAGGAACATAAGAATTTCAAATAGCCTATAGCCTTCCTCGATAAATCAGCTATCTAACACTGAAAGAATTTTACAAATCGTACCAGTTGTTCTTTAGACTAGCGCGTTCAAGCAAAGAAACAAACTCTTTAGCTTTATATACCTATACTAATATTATAAAGAGGGAAGATTTGTACTTTTGTGTTTATGTTTGTAATGGATAAACTCAAAAACTACTGTGCCGAACATTTACCATTGGAAAGCATTTTAAAAAATTATTTCACCATTGGAAAGCTACATTCACCCTGAGTGAGAAGAGGAGTGATTTTAATTATAAAGTTCCCACGGGGACGGGAGTAACGCGGGTGAAACCGCGCGCAGGAAGCTAGTTAGTACATATAGTTCAAGGAATCGGTAGTACCAGCCGGTGTAAAGATACCCCATATCCCAAGGCGCCGTGTGGTTCAAAACGTGGTACACCGCTTGTGACCTTGGTTGTATGTAACATTGTAATATTCTCTTAATAATTCTAATATATACTTAATAATATTATATTATATACAAACATGGCAGGCTGCTGTATCCCGGAGGCGTACGGGTTATCCGCTTAATGTTCATAATTATATAAATTTCATGGAAATTGTGAAGTTTATCACAAATTATTGGGCACGTAGCCATGTTAATAAAAATACTTTTTCTTAGAATGTGCCGACAGTTTTATTTAACTATAGCTTACCGCACTAAGCTCCCGTCCCCGTAGGAACGTCATAAATAAATATAGCTTATAGCCTTGCGCGTTAAATAGGCTACCTAACACTCAAATCATTTTTCAAATCAAGTCGGTTGTAGTGCGTTTAAGTAACAAACGAACTTTCCAGCTTTATATGTTAGTATAGATGTATATATTAAAACAATTTGTAAGTGTTTGATCTGACGGTCATTTAATCTATATAAATAACTAGCGGACCCGACAGACGTTATCCTGCATGATAATATATTTTTTATCACATCTATTCAAAAAGAGCTAGTTTATTCCTCGTAAACAGGGACCAAAATAGCTCATTAATCCCTTAGGGACCAAAATTGATTTGAATTTGGAATGTGGATATTGTTAATAATGTTTCAATCAGCAAAGAGGTGAATCACAAACCATGCGGGAACAATGTATTGAATATGTGACTAGGTGAAAAACTGCGAGCGCGCCAAATTTAAAAAAAGTTGATGAAAAATAAACAACGCAAAAAATTAAATGCATTCTGCTTTCGTTCGTAGTTGATTCATATTCAGATTTTAGAATTATAAAAAATGAGTGCGTCTTCCTCAAGTGAAAGTATTATTATGTCTTATGGTTCTTCATTGTACGGACATAAATTCTTGTTCATAAGTTACTTACTTATTTTCTCATAGAGGGTGATAAAAAGTAGAGTGTCCACCTCGGGAGCAACACTATTTTAAGCTCGAGTGACATACTTTTAATCCCTCGCTGCGCTCAGGATTCTAGTTAAGAATCCCTCGCTCCGCTCGGGATTCTACTCTAGAATCCTTCGCTCCGCTCTGGATTAAAAAAAACACTCTCGCCTTTAATATAGTTGTTTGCTCCCTTGATAAACAATCTACTAATATATGATTTGTGAATCTAAAGCATCAAGGGCGTCACCCAAACACATACAAAAAAACAATCAAATCGGTACAGCCGTTTAGGAAGAGTTGAGAGACATAAACACGTACAGTAGAATTATATATATAAAGACTAGTATAAAAAATAGCGAGTATATTTAACTGTAAATAAATAAAATATTGCACGCCTTTAAAATATTTTTAAGCATTAATCAAATCAAATTTTGATCGATGGAGTAACTTTTTACGTGTCTGTACGATGAATATTAACTTTGCGATTTCGGTATTTGATCTCCAAATGAATAATGGCCTATTGTTTGAGGTGTATTAGTATATATTTAATTATGAATATCAGTGTCAAATACAAAAAACTTCCTGATAGCAATGTATGAAATACAATTATATTATTTTTTTGCATTTATTTATTGATACGGCAATCACGGCACCACTTATTCTGACATAACATAAAACTATCGTGATATTTAATTAGTATTCAGTAACAAAAACTGATACCTATCTTCAACAGCTTGTGTATTTGGTTGTGAATGTTTTCCTATAATATAAATTGCACAATTATTATATAGTGAAATCACTTTTTAAAAATATATACTCAATTATATAACTTTGTATCCACGACTTTTTATATAAACACTATTTGTGTAGAACATTTTAATATCCAGTGTTAGTGAGTGTGTTTTGATGTATTTATTAAATTAAATATATAAAAAAATATATTCAAAATGTCGCAACCACCCCAACAAGGATTTGTGCCCGAGAAAGTACAGGAATTCAACCGAAGAGCTTCTCAGGAGGTCACTGAGTCTATTCCACATGCCAAGCTAAGACCTCAAGAGACCCCCAAAAAAGAAGGGATTCAAAATGGTACTGATAAGCCCCAAGGCCCAGAGAAACCAAAAGACGACGAAAGGAAAAATAAACCTGAAACAGGGTACACGACGAGACCTAACCCTGACTCCAAAAACCCATTCTCTCCTCACTATTACCAACAGAGGAGTAGTAGACCACATGGTCACTTTGAGATGGGACCGCGAGGGTTGGACTACTCTCCCCATCGTATGGGCTTAGACTTTTCGAATCGGCTACGGGATTATGGACAACCACAACGTTCCACATCCATTCATGGCCATGAGCTGACTGATGCTCCGATGAAACCAGAATATCTGGGGCATAGAGGTCACTACGGTTCACAAATAGTTCCCGGAGGAATCAACCATCCTGACGTGGTCTTCCGCCATGACTATTACAGTCAGATGGGCTTCTCTCCCCCCCGTGCGTCCAGGTTTTCGTCCCAGGAGTACTTGAATGCACCGGCGCAGTACGGCCGCTGGCCTGACTACAGGCAGGATTACCGTCAGCGGAGGAGGTCGCAACAGGATCTGCATTCTCTGGGACAGGGTCCTGAAACAGGTATTTATTCACATTGTTTTAGATATATCGCTGCTTTAGTGTGATAGTGACACAAAGACAAATGTGCAACTGTACGATAATGTGTTTTAGTCACATGATATTACAGATCAATTTGTATTGAATCATAACCTTATTTTAAGTCATTATCACATTAAAGTAGCGATATATTAACATTAATGAGATAAACTCATGACTTACAGGAGGTATTTTCGGATTAATATAGGTATTTGTTCGTTAAAACATTACAATTGCCTGATATGTTACACTAACCGTAAACCACCGTTATAAAATGCCGAATCGAAACAAAAAGGGATTCCTTGTGCAGAATATAATTCTTCTTGGAATCTTGGAAACCTTTTTCAAGATGTAATAACGTCTTTTATTATAAATATTCTAGATTCTATGATGACATTCCTTTGCAGTTATTAAGTCCTGACCCTTGCTTATTAATCTCAGTCTGTCCGATTGTAATTAAATCTTGCGCGTCCTTTATATTGATACCAAACAACCAAGTTTAGCGGTTTGATTAAAGAGCTGAATAAGCGCTATTAGATAATATGACAAAGCAATTAACTGTTAAGGCGCGGTGAATAGACGACTTTTACGTATTAGTTTTGTCACTGTTGCTCCGCGTAGAAATTAAAGAGAAGCGAAGAGACGCCGCGATGGCGCAACGTTTCGTTCGACTCGTTCGAGTTATTTAATACATTAATCCTTGCAAATATCTTATTCCAATCGATAAATAAAAACAACAGTTCCCTTTATTATTATATATTACATCACTGTTATTAATATTATCAAGATTTGTTTATAAATAATACAGTTACAATTGCTACAATTTCAATTTAAATGGTTATTTTATGGGTTTTTTTTATCGAGAAAATTTACCGAAAACGTGTTTTGAACACAATGGTCCCCCCATAAATATGATCAAGATTAACATATATTTTAACTGCTCTAAAATGTAAACATTTGGCTAAAAAACTGTTTTGTGAAGACTATTTTGTGTTGTAAGTACAGCGCCTTAAAAAGTACGTAGTTAAGTAAAAACATCAGTTTCAATAACGTGGGTATGAACTTAAGAGACGCCGTAAATCGATTAACGTGACATATTTATTAAACAACCCAGTTTTCTTTTGCAAACGTTAATATAGAATACAATATAGGTTCTATGTTAACGTTTTTCAAATGTGATGATTTGGGGTTTAAAAGGTATTTAAAGATAAAAGTTATTAAAGAAAGCAAAGTTACATCCTAGGAGTAATGAGTCAAAGCAAACTGACTCAGATAGGTTAGGTTCAGGTTATTTTTTTATAACCACCACGTAGATCAGAAGTAGAAGCAAAGAAAAAAGCAAAGATTATGTATTGTTATTCAACTGTTGTAAAAATGTTGGTATGACCAATTTTGGTATGCCCTTAGTACCTATCTTTGATAGGAAGGTTTATAAAGTTTGTTGTAATTATTCGTACTATCTGATATACTACTAAATATAACCCGTAAACTTATAACTTTGATATGAAACGAAAATTGTATACAGTAATTCTATCAGCCATTGAATAATTCAATCGAGTAAATAATCACATCTAGTCATACTTTTAGAATGTCGTAAGCCAATTGGCCAGTCAAGAAAACAGATGGCCATTGTAGCCGAAAGGCTCTCGAATAGACACCGAGGATCGGCAAGCGTGGCGTAGGACGCATACCAACGGTGAATGCAGGCCGCGTCTAACCGTAGTAAGGACGACATATCTAGCAGTGCACGTCCTACGGCTGAAATGATAATGATGATTAGTCAATTTTATCCTATCAGAAAGTAGATGTACCTGTCCTAAACTTCTGATATTTTTGTGTTTTGATGGATGGTTGTAGGTCTATGTCCGTATTGATCACGATGCCATCACATCGCTGGCTGGTTGACGAATGATTCGCGGCGAGCGATAGGACGACACTTAACATTCCGACCGACGGATCATTCGATTTCTACTGGTAATTGTGTTATGTGTGGCCTTTGACGAGTTGCCTCACTTTATTTGGTTCTAACTAACATTTTTGTGTGGAATAGTAGTTAGTAGGAGTTACATTTGCTAGCTTTTTAGTCTATTATGAAGTAAATGCTACGCTATTTGTTTTTTTTTATCAGAAACCAATTTCAACTTTTTACGAAAAGTAATGGTACAGCTTTCTTTTTTTCGTTATATTGGTATTGAAAAACGAGTTCCCGGGTTCGAATCCCGAATGGGGTAAAAAATAGTGTAGAAATAAATTTTCTTTTTGAAAATACTCCTGTAGCATCCCAATAATTAGAAAGAAAGTGGTGTTTCATCCGTGTCCGTTATATTAAAATTAAATATTTCCAATTTAAATTTAGTTTTAAATTCGTTAAGCGAATTACAAAAAATACGTCTTACGCAGAATAGAAGATAGGTCTGTCTTCTAAATGTTTTATGTCCAACGTACCTGCTGCCGTGGAAATCTTTCAAGAGGAATATATCTTTCTTAGAGTAATAGATTTGAAAATAAAATATTTATCTAGATTTATTCACTAAAAGCATGTTAAACTACTGCTCGAATCGAATCATATCTTCTATTCAAATATATTAATTACCTGCTTCCGCGCGTAACTCCCGTTCCCGTGGGAACTTCATAATAAAATATAGCCTATTGCCTTCCTCGATAGATGGGCTATCTAACACTGAAAGATTGTTTCAAATCAAATTCGATAGAATTACCGCGTTCAAGCAACAAACTAACACACATTTCAGAGTTATATATTAGTATAGATATATAAATAGAAGTAAAGACAAAGCAAATACAAGAAAACTACCTTCCTACGTAGCTATCCTAAAACATAAATTCATAAGACAGGATACCATTGAGTTGGTAATGAGCAAAAGAACCCGTAGATTCGCTTCGGTACTGAATATTTATATTAGAAAGTATTGGAAAAGTGATAATTCTTTCTGCTTCAATATTTAGCGGAATAACTGGTCGGGACTTAGTTTCAACAAAATGTAAGATGATATTTAAACTTAACCATAACTTGCATCATTAGCTAACATAATACAAGGCGTAGGTTTATTTATTTTTAAATAAAGATGCGATCTCTTGTTTAGTTAACTGTGTTCAATTCTTGTCATGTTTCACCCGTAAAAATCTCGTTGAAGTCGGGAACCTGGAAGTTCCCACGGAAACGGGATTAAAAAAAAAAGTTCACTTTAGTAATTCTAGAGATTACGCCGTACAACCTCACTAACTGACAAAGTTTACCTCTTTATAATTTTATTATAGAGTAGCGACCTGATATATATTCCTCTTGAGTCACTCTATCTGTTAAAAGAAATCGCATCAAAATCCGTTGCATAGTTTTACAGATTAAAGCATACATAGGTACAGACAGACAGCGGGGGGCGACTTCGTTTTATACTATGTATTGATTTCTTAAGTAACGTAAACAAGCCAATGATAGTACTTACCCTAACGTTTAAATATACTTTAATAAGAAAAATAAATCGCAAAAGTAATTTGTAAAGAATGTTGTTTGGAGCTGGAACCTTTCGGTCACTTCAAATGAAAAGGTAACATTTTCTTCGGGCAGCCACATTAAGTTTATTGGCCGGAAGCCAAAGAAAATTAAGCAGCCACATAATATATATAAGTAATGTATATTATATTATGTTTTATTATTGTAAACCATGCTCTGTGACTTGGTACAGTCAATAAAAGAGATAGGTTTACACATTGTGAAATATATTTTAAATTTACATGTACACGTTTATGAAAAGAGTTAACTATTATGTGCATTTGTACACAGCTAGCAGAGAACTCTTCATCCATAAATAATTACTGGCTGACGTAGTGACATAAACATATTAATTTACATAATTTGATACTGACGGTGTAAATCTATCTCTTTTGTTGACTGTACATATAAACATAGCTTATTTACATATCTAAGCTTACTGTTTTATTTTGCGGTCGTGTTTTTGTTGAAGCCCTTATATTAAGTACATAGAAAACAATTTTTATTAGCGCACTTTATATACTGAATATTAACAAAATTTTTTTGTGCACCATATATGGGTACCAACTTCAACTAGATATGCTAGGCTGTAGGTAAAAGCTCACTCTGGCCCCTATAACACTTATTATAAAATACATTTAGCAGCTTAACTTGTCTAAGATTGACTTTAACTAAAAGAAATATTCCTTCAAATCCTATAGAAAACTACAAAAAAATTCTTAAAAAAAATAGTTGAGCGGAACATTAGAAATTTGCTGAAGCTATTTTTTTTAATGAAATTGTCATTACTGTCAGTTCTTTCAAATAACTGTCATCTATTGACAGAAAGCCACATTATTTGTGAGTGTCTGAGGCGGTGTTTTAAGACGAGACTCTGCGGGTGAAACCGCGCCAGATGGCTAGTAAACAATAACATATTTCCTCTTAATAATATTTGTAAAGATTAGTAGTAGTATTAGTAGGACAACCTCCGTAGCGTAGCGGTATTTGGCTCGCTTTGAATCTCGGAGGTCGTGAGTTCAATTCTCACACCGGACAGGAAATCTTTGTGTAAATTCTAAGATTTCCTTCCGGGTATGGTTGGTTGAGGGTCTACCCTCCGTGCCTCGGAAAGCACGTTAAGTCGTTGGTCCCGAATATTATAATCTATAATAATCATATATCAAGGAAGCAGCAGCGTTTCCTTGTGTGGCACAGTATAATACTGCGGTCACCAACCCGTCTGCCAAGCGTGGTGACTATGGCAAATAGCTTCCCTCGGCAGAAGGCCTATGTTCAGCAGTGGACGTTATACGGGGTGATGATGAGTAGTTGTTATTAATATGTTTAGTTAGTTAGTTAGAATACAAGGGTTTATCATGAAATCGTTGCATCCTTTAACATTCATCATGCAACGTCATACATTATTCGTGGTGTTGGCCGGTAACGGATTTACGTCGCTCGTCCATTATTTATTACCACGCACATACTGATGCATGTACAAGGTGTATCCAAAACATATGCCTTTTGACAATAGATATAGTATTATGTGTGATGAAATTTCTGTGACTTAAAATTCATCATCATCATCATCACCCCTATAATGTCCACTGCTGAACATTGACCTCCTCTCGAGGGAGAGTTTATGTCATAGTCACCACGCTTGGCACGCGGGTTGCTGACCGCAGTATTATGTCGTAACGCAGGGAAATGCTGCTGCCTGTTCCCAGGTTTACGATTGTAGATGTTATAACGGGATGTACAGCTTAGCGTGCTTTCAGAGACAGGAGGTTCCTCAACTAACACAAGGTTTCTTGTCCTATTCATTTATTATTGTAGTTATTAATCAATTTATTAAGACCTCTTCACTTTATATCCAGTGAAGTAGCAAAATCCTCATAGAAATAAATAAAAAGAAAAAAAAAAAAGAATTTGGAATGTTCATAATGAAATGTACAGGAAATTGCTAATTAAATATATTTTTTATCACCTCTTTTGTGAATTCAACTCTAAGGCCATGGTCTCGAACTCTGCGTCTTGCGTGGCGGCAGCGCGGAAATTGTTTGACAGCGACCCACATCAAATAAAATACGCGCGGACGCCGCCGCCACCGCTTGTCGCAGAGTTTGTGACCGCGGTCTTAAGCTGTTATTAGTTAAAAGCTTGATAAAATCACAGTAATTTATGAAGTAGATATTATACAGCCTATAATTTAGAAATATTCAGATCGTATCATGTAAATGGGTTGAATTAATTTCTTCAAGTGCTATCCAATTATTTATTAAATACATCAAACCTTTATTTTCTTTCGAATTGGGTTACGGAAATCTATTATTAAAAAAAATACAAAATTTCATGTATAGTTTCCAAATGCTTTAACTGACCCCAGGTCTAATTTCATCCCTTAGAATATGATGCAGGATATATCATTATCCTGTCCCTTCTTCCACTAAAATACTTTGAATTGTTACACATTAAATAGCCATTAGTTTTAATGTCATATCAATTTGAACTGTCACACGTTCAGTATAAGGTTGAAACTTGTTTGGATAGGGATATTTTATTATTCAATAGTGACACAGTTTAAAAATATTAGTTGGTAGTAAATGTACCGTAACGTACAAGTTGAAATTTCGTCAGTATTTTTGTATACGTTTTGTATAACATGTTTACCATTATGGTACGGAATTATCGTTAATTAGTTTACTACAATCATTACAATACGACCAACTTTCTGACTCCAAATATAGAAACGGGAAACATTCCATTTCTTTCTAGCATATTAAACATCATCGTTTTCATTTCATACTGTAGTTCTCCATCATCAGCTCGTATAATGTCTAATACTGAACGGGGCCTTCTTCCGAGGGAGGGGATTGCCATAATCACCACGCTTGACAGGCGGTAAGGTGACCGCAATATTATATCGTAACACACAGAGAAATGTTTTGTTGGTATACAATTGTTATAGATGATATCATAACAATCGGAACCAACAGCTTAACGTGCTTTACGTAAATTCATTATCGCGCAAAAATGTCATATAAATAGACAAGTTTTTTTATTGCCAACGGTGGAAAATAGACTCTCATAGACTTAAGCAGTGCCAGGCTAATGGCTAACATAGTCTGCCAAGCCGCTGCCTACCGTGATAGTCTGACTATTCTCTTTAAGCTGTGGTCGACAGGGGTACACATTTAGAGCAGGTGTTTGATCGCTCGAAGTTGGGATACTTTACACGTACCTGCAAGTACACACTGTCGGATCGCTCCCGACAGTCGCTCGACAGCAGATGCGACGGCTTTAATCGATTCTCGGTAACGTTTTGTCTATTCGAATTTCGTGATAGCGGGGAAACGGGTCACTCTGCAGTAAATGGAGTAGTGTCTTTAAAATTAAATGCAAATCCAAATGGAGCACTAGTGATCCTGAACGAGTTGTTACTCTTTAGGGTTCCGTAGTACGCAAAGCGTAAAAACGTTACTCAATTACTAAAATTTCACGAATTTTGAAATTTTGAACCGTGATAGCTAGCTAGATTTTTACAGATCATGTTTTGTTGCCGACATAGCAAATATTGAAAACCACGAACGTGATTTTTTTTAAAGTGTTTTGATTAATGTTAATTACAGCAACAGGTCTACCTGTGAATTGATTATATCATACAAAATCTTAAAATAATATCAAAGTCTTTATATTATACAGAAAATGGTACGGAACCATTCGAGCGCGAGTCCGACTCGCACTAAGTCGGATTTTTATATAAATGCCACTTCTAATAGTAGTAATATGTTCAACTCACATCGTTTTTTCTTACAAGAATAATCTTAGTAGAAGTTTTAAGTCAGGAAGTTGGTCGTAATGTCCTCTTGGTTCTCTAGCAAAACTTTCGATAGACTAGTCTAAATCTCTTTTCTCTTTCTCTTGTTTTTTTTTAAAGATTACCTACTAGCAGAGTTTTGCAGTCTACTAGTATTATTGTTAACCGTGCGAAGCAATATATATGAAGCATAAAAATAAAGGAATAGATGGAGAATCAATAATCAATGCCTTGCGCATTTTTAAATTACTAGGTTCCTGTGCTTGGCCGATAAATGGGCTATCTAATACTGAAAGAATATTACAATTCGGGCCTGTAGTTCCTTAACGCGTAAGTAAACAAACAAACTCCTCATCTTTATCTATTAGTATAGATTTCCTCCGTAGCGTAGTGGTATTTGGCTTGCTTTAAATCTCGGAGGTCGTGGGTTCGATCCCCACACCGGAAAAGAAATCTTTGTGTAAATTCTTAGATTTATTTCTGGGTCTGGTTGGTTGAGGGACTACCCTCCGTGCCTTGGAAAGCACTTTAAGCCGTTGGTCCCGATTGTTATAACATCATCTATAACAAGCGTATATCAGGGAACGGGCAGCAGCGTTTCCCTGTGTATTACAATATAATACTGCGGTCACCAATCCGCCTGCCAAGCGTGGTGAATATGGCAAAAACCCTCCTTCGGGAGGAGACCCATGTTCAGCAGTGGACATGATAAATGGGCTATCTAATACTGAAAGAGTATTTCAAATTGGGCCTGTAGTTCCTTGGATTAATGCGTTCTAGTAAACAAACAAACTCTTCATCTTTATATATTAGTATAGATTTATATCTAGATAGCTTAGCTAATATTTGTTGAGTTTAGCCGCTGCAGAATGCGATAGGGTAGACCGAGGCGAATCGGATCATTTTGACTTTAAGGTTAAAAAAAAACAACTTCTGTTTAAAGTTACTTACATTTATTCATTAGATAACAATCAGTGTTTATTGTAGATACCTACACGTAATAATCTTATATAAAAAAAACTTAAATCTTTCCTTTCACAAACAAAAAATCAAAACTTGAGAAATATCCGATTCGCCCCAAATTCGGGGGCTTATCGGATCAAACAGATATGTACCATAAAATCAAATTAAAACGAAAACAATTACAAAATAATCTACATAAAAACAATGAGTATCTTAATTCTGTGATCAGTTATCATTGTGCACAAGAATTGGCACATAAATCACAAGTGTATGGCCCTTTGGCACCTCCTCTATCAGCACAGTTCTCATGGCACCATTCTTCACATGCACTGCACTGAACCCAGTCTTCTGTTGGCGGGTGTACAAATTTTTCTGAACAATAAATGCAGTGCCTGTCTCGTGACTGACTCCTGCTCTTTACTTTCAGTCCAGGTGTAGCTTTATGCTTCTTCTTAACCTTCGTATTTTCTTTGCCTTTTGCTTTTCCTTTAAATTTCTTCTTTTCAGGCTAAAACAGTCACGTTTTGACCTTTTTCCACACTCGTCATACTAACCACATCTTTTGATCCTTTCTGTGCTATAATATTAGGCGGATGGTTATTAAGGGGGATCCCAGTTTCGGCCATGTTGTAAATACATTCAGGTTTTCCTCTCAGTCGTTATCGTCCACCACTTTAACTAAAGCTTTGAAAAATTCTGCAACTATTTCCTTCTTCATACCATTTATCCTTGCTCTAGACAGCCCTTCTGGTTTGCGAATACTCAAGTGTGGGTTTCTTTTCATAAAGCGACGAAACCAATCTTCTCCGGCGATACGATCTTCGGTGTTCAAGTTATGCTTTACATTCAAATGTTCGACAAAAGAAAAAGCGTACTTACGAACGCGTTTTGGAGTTATGCCGAAGCCACGACCAGCTAAATGTAACAATCGATCAGAAAATTTATCTTCAATGCCCTTGTCCATTGTTTGTTGACCGCCTCGATTCTTGATAGCACCCCAGGAGAAAGTAACGCTTCTCTGCAAACTGGTATAAGGCACATTATACTTCTGAGATGCCTTTCGTATAGTCAGTTGTTTATTCAGAACTTTTTCTGCAGCTTTTCTCATATCTTCCTGAGACCACTGACCTTGGTCAGTTTTTCTAACATAGGTTTGAACCATCTAAAACAATAAAAAAATGAATTTTAAGCATATTATTGCCATTTTAGGTACTGATCCGAATCGCCCCGAAAGACATGATCCGATTCGCCCCTTATCACAAGTCGTTAAAAATTACGTTTTGTCAAAATATCAGTTACATAATCATTAAAAATCAATTGAATTTAGATTATTACAGTCATACCTAACATAATAAAACAAAAACCAAAACAATTCAACTAAAGCTTGAAACAAAATTAAAAGGAAACATAATTACGTACCTTAGATTTTGGCGCCAAAACCGATATCGCCTCACGTCCAATTCCCTGGCGAGCGTCGCCGGCACTAAACTACTAAAGCAAATGAAATATTTCCGAGAGCAATAGATGCGGGGGGGAAGGAGAAAGAGATATGCAGCTATGGTTGCGTTCGGAAACGCGCGTAATTTGAAATATTTTCAAATTTCTTATTTTGATCCGATTCGCCTTGTGATCCGAATCGCCTCGGTCTACCCTATACTTTTTTTTTCTCTTCGTGTTGCGCCGAATTAGTTTAACAGATCACTATATTATTGGATCATCACGACCTAATAGACCAGACATCAGCTACAAATAACTTCCTTAAGAAACTGGTTGGGTGAAACAATTCGTTTGTTTCCTATTACTGTCAATGTTCTGCACATATTGCACTGTTTGTATATGTAATGTATTTCCAATCCGACGCTTCCACCGCCATGTTGCTAACATATTTTTATTTATTTTACGTGGCTTTACAAAATATTGTGTTGCTTCTTCTATCTTTATTATACTGATTTTGTATATCCGTATAATGTAGTCGAGTTGTTATAAGATTTTATGACCGGTTGTTTTTGTTTTTGGACGATTAAAACGTAGTTAGCCACGAGGCTTTTGCTATTTCACTGGGCATAAAGACGAGCAGAGCTTTAGCCTTAATAAATGGTTTTTATGACCGGTTGGTTTTGGTCTACGTGAATAGTGTGAGAAATTATCCTAGAACTCCAGGCTTATTTCTCACATCAGAAAAATCTACTCCTAGAAAAATCGCTTTAGAAGTTTTTGGTATCATGAAGGCTTTGAAAATACAACAGTGAGTCATAATAATTTTAAATTGCATATATTAATAATAATCTTATAAAACTATTGTATATGAATATAAACTTTAGTGCAATACAATAAATAAACTCCTTTTTACAAGAATGCAACTATAATAATATTAACATTGACCCAAAGATGAGGGTCGTTCACCCCGTATTGATTTACTCAGTCGTAACGCTCAGACTACCTGGGACACTTGTTGCCTTCTTCTTTTGAGTTGCATTGGTATCTAGTAGCGGAACAGGTAGTGTACGACAAGAGAATAAAGTAGTATGCGACATTTGTAGAAACTTCCAGTTAGTTGTGCTATGTTAGTTATGTTACAACATCAAATGTGAGAACTGTTCTTTTTAACGCAAAAGACGGGTTGTAATAAGTTTGATGTTTCTGTATGTGTATGTTGCATCGTAGCTCCCGAATAGATGAACCCATTTCTATTTTGTTTTTCAGTTTTAAAAATAACGCAATTGTGTGTAACTTCTTCACTCAGGTTGTATACATATTCTTGTATTCCAGAGTCACACTATATCTTCTTGGTGTTATGAGAAAATTGAAGCCCATAATGAAATTTGTACACAATATGTGAAGATTAGAGTGAAAATCTTTACTTTTTAAGCGTTATTATTAGAACTGGCATTTTTTTTTTTGGACACAGCGAAGTTTGCTTAAGACATTCATCCCAAATTTCCTACGAAATTCTAATATAGTTGCTATAGTACTGAGCTAATTTTGTTCAAAGCTATTCATAATTAAATCAATATTATACTAGTAATGATATAACTTGTAAAGTTTAAACAGACGTTAAGATAACGTCGTAGTTTACAAACGTTAATCAAAATTGATTGATCCTTACAACATGATTTGCGGTGAACCGCAGAAGTCCGGCTGTTTCCACCCTTTACAACCCCTTGTTATTCGCTCCTTAATTAAACGTCGATATTAATTAAACATCAATATTACCACATTTTGACTATTCTAAGAACACGTATGATTTTTGTTTGAGCTGAATCATTTTTAACTAATGTGCCAAGCATTAAGAATGATTATGTTTTAATGTCAGGCTAAAAATAAATCCAAATTGACAGAATATTGTTCAACAGTAAAACTTCAATCAAGTAACTTAGTTGAATGAACGTTATTCTTTACAGTCATGTGTTCTATCCCTGCCCACCCCCCAGGGAAAATAAGCTAAGTAATATGATAGTTTACAAATTTAATTTTACTCTAAACCAACGAAGTGGAGCGGAATTAAATTATACTAACAAAACTGCACTCGCCTGAGTGTAACTTAAGTTAATGTTGCCATGCTTCAAAAATTGTTGCACGCTGTGTTTAGCCTAATTTGGGGAAAATTGTAATAGTTGTGAGCAAAAAAACACCGTCATAAAAGTTTTGAATAGTAGTTTGAGACAACGAATAAATGTATGTTTTATGTAATATTTAGAGTTCCTTAATAATAATGTAACTCGTTGCTAACTACGGCTTTTCCCGCTATGGACTGCTACTCTCCTGTAGATTAATGCCTGAAGATTTATTACCTATTATCTTAATAAATAAATTAATTCTTTCTTAATTCCGACTATTAGTTCATACTTTAAAAATCATTCGATAAAGCAGAAGCTTTTTATGGGAGTACCGCTTACGACATCCATGGGACAAAATGGGGTAGTTAGTCTATCCAAATCCGGAAATCACACGGCTAATAATTACACTGGGCATCAATTAGCAACTAGAAATCGGATTTGGGGATTTTTTATATATTTAGCGATGGATTGCTCGTTTACTACATTGTATCGCTGTAATCGCTAAGCATCATTAGGTGCTAAGCAGAACGATGAGGTCGTTAGGACGCACTTAGCAACAATATATTCAGTTCTCGTTAACAATCTGTCGCGAAACTTGTGCTTAATCTATATATTAATATGTCAATTCGAAGCTTAGGGCAACGATTTAAATATAAGGGGCTTCTAAAATATATGCCGTTTCTTTATGTGCCAAAACAATTCTGTGAAATAATAAATTATATTTTATTTTAATTTTTTTCAACTTAAAAACTCACTCAAATACATGCGGCGTGAGTTGAGGTCTTTTTGTCTCCATACATCTTATATATTGCCAGTCTGCTACAAGTCAGCGGTCAGTGCGATATTTGGTGTAAGATTTGATTGAGGCCTAGTGTTGTGAGTTCGATTCCCACCCGGGGCAATTATATTTATGTGAACCACGAATAGTTGTTCTGAGCCTGGGTGTATTTATGTCCGTGAATTACGTGTTTGTAGTCCCCACACACACACACAAACATTTATTATCCTAGTGCAGCAGTTGTTGTCTTTTAAATACGAAAAAAATAAGAATAGAGTTCATGTTTATCCAGAAGTATTATTATATTTCGCAAATCAAATAAACAAATAAAATTAAGATGTTCTCAACCGAGTCAACATACTAGAGCGAGCTTTATTTAAGTAGTTCGACTTCAAATCCGGTTGAAGTTTCTCTATTTACTAATAGAGACTTGGAAATTATATTACAATATTAAGTTAATTGGTTTATGAAATCAATTAAGAGTCAACACCATGAATAGATCTTTTAGTCTATTCATGGTATAAATCTTTGAGTCACGCGATTTGAGTTGTCAAACGTTACAGAGACAAGTTTATCATGCAGACTAGTCTACATTATGTACTTGCAGTGTAAAAATATGTATTTTTTACATTTTAATTAACTTATTTGTATACATGGATTCATCTTACACTGCTGTAATTGTAAACAGAATACAGAATTAGTGTCAGTCCGCAGCAGCCATGAATAATTGGGAGCTTCATATAAGGTCCGCTAGATGTCAACTACGTTAGCTCACAATTGATGCGTCAGGTTGCGATCTAAGCCGAACCAAATTACTACAGCTGTTTTAGGCAAGAGCAACTTACAATTGACGACAGTGTGTGATTCCTAAACTTTTTTGTGAGTTCTGTATAACCAAGAAGCTCAACTTATAACCGAATAATATAACCCTTTATTTAACTGCTACTGAATCAAATGTCAGCCTTCAAATCCTCCGCAAAAATCTCCTGACTTAAAACAAAAAGTCGTTCAACAAACTATCAACATTGAACTAGAGAAGTAGATGAATCAACTTGTATCAACTCGGTTGGACACCAAGCGAGTTCTTGTGTTCCCGGCGTCCGGCCGCTTGTGTAAAACTTTTTTTAGTTGGACATTTTTAGAGCTTTGGTGTACTTTAAGACCTAGATTGACGTGTGAATGAAGGAATTTATAGGCTTAAAACGTTTAGGTATTATCGAACATTTTATAATAGTCAAGTCTATGACTAATTTCTTTACAAGTATGTTTTGTCTCAAAGAAAAACAATATCATCATCATCAACAGCCCGTATAACGTCCACTGCTGAACAAGGGCCTCCTCCCGAGGGAGGGTATTTGCCATAGTCACCACGCTTGGCAGGCGGGTTGGTGACTGCAGTATTATGTTGTACCACACAAGGAAACGCTGCTGCCCGTTCCTTGATACACTATTATAGATGATGTTATAACAATCGGGACCAACGGCTTAACGTAGGGTAAAGAGACACGAGGGTAGTCCCTCAACCAACCAGACTCGGAAAGAAATCTTAGAATGTACACAAAGATTTCTTGTCCGGCGTGGGAATCGAACCCACGACCTCCGAGATATAAAGCGAGCCAAATACCGCTACGCTATGGAGGCTGTCAAAAAAACAATATCAACAACAATATATGAAAGTTATTTAACGTTTGTATATCTACTGATTTGTCGACTAAAACATAAACTTAAATTTATATATCTATACTAACATCTCAAGTCGAAGCTTAGGTTAGCGATTTAAGTAAGCATAGCCTTCCTTGATAGGCAATAATTTTTCTATACTATATTTCTAACACTGAAATAATTTTCCTAATCATACCAGTAGTGCCTGAGATTACTGCGTTCAAACAAACAAGCTTTTCAGTTTTATATATCAGTATAAGTAAAAAAATATATAGAAATGGCTAAGTACTTTGCTACTTACTGCTAAACAAGTAAACATAAAATAAAAAAAGTTCCGGTAAACGAATGCGCATAATTTATACTCCAACTTGTATCCACGCCAGTGTTGCCAAATTGAAATTATGTTGATGATGACGCGATGCATATTATATTACTCGTAGCATGATGGGACTGTGACAATGGAGAGGTGTAAGTAAGGGAATTCGATTTTGAGTCACAGGGCTAAAGGCTAATTTTTCAATTGTCGGATAAAAATATCAAAGGTAAATTAAAATTTATTATTAAAATTTTGATAGAATTTCCATACGAACACTGTACAATTTAATATTAACCCTTTGATATATTCTTTTTTCTAATGATAGAAAAAATTGCCTTACATTTAATAATGAATTAACTAAAAGAATTTCTTAAGTTTTTTTCGCCACTTTGCTAAATACGGAATGCTCATTTATTTACATTTTTGAAACATCAACTGTTTATCTGTTCATGCTTTGGCTTATATTTTTCTTCTTTTATCTTATTTTTTCTAGTGTCTTTAGTTAAAAAAAACACGAGTATTAATCGACACCGGTGATGCATTTATATTCTAGATATGCTTTTAATATTCATTTCCACTATCGACTAAACATATTTTTTTAATAAAATCTGTTTAACAGTTAAACATATTTTTTTAATAAAAATCTTTTACTCCAGTTTGGTTAATATGTAGATCCCGTTGAAAACTCATCTTAAAGTTTTTATACTATAATATATAACGTAGCCGTGTGATTTCCGGCTTAGAAAAGACTACCCCATGACTTCCCATGGGTGTCGTAAGAGACGTATGGGCACCTGATGTATGTATGATCCATCAGGTGTACGTAATCAATCTTACTAACAGATTACCAGGCTGTTGAAGTAAGGAAAGAATAACGTAACTATCTAATGATCACCACAAACATTCACAATCTTCGTATTCCTCGAAATACCTGTAATATTCGTACAGATATCTCGGGTTTTCGAGCATCAATAAAAATATAACATTATACGTTTGGATGTAGATACGCATTACTTTAAATAATTTCATGCGGAACTCAACCACAGACAATTAGGCCACGTCCGTCATCTAAACGTTTACTGCCGTCCCAAATAACAATATGCAAATAAGTGGAGTGAAGCTACCCAAAGTAATTCTTACACAAGATAAAACATTTCCAACAAGATTTAATCCCATTATGAATAACTTACTCGGATGAAACTTATTTGTTTTTATGTATATAACGATGGTTCCGTCGAGGATGCTAGTTCTGTGGAAAATGTTGGAATAGTATATAATATATTGTTTGAGAAGGTTAGTGAAGAGGGTTATTTTTTTCCTGACGAGCTAAATGGCCGCCAGCACCTGATGTTAAATGGTATAGGGGTCCAAATACAGCTACTACTAATCACTAACGTAGCAACCGAAGGGCTAGACCGGGCAGTGCCCAGGGGCCCCCGAGCTCTGGGAGGGGAGGGGGGCAAAAAGGCTTTTAAAAATATGTATATATATATGTATAAAACCTAAACAGATTAGGGGCACCAGTTTTTTTTTCTCCAGGGCATTAATACAGTCCTTCCAGCCGTTTCCACTTCCCCGAGTTCGGACATCAATCAATAATTCAAGCGGCCGTAGCCGAATAGCTCTGACTTATGATCTTGTGATCGCCGGTTCGATCCTCACCCATTGCACTACAGACGTGCACCCACACTTTACACAAGCATTTTAGCTTATCACGAGAGGTTAACAAACTAACAGATTGCATAATACTTCTAATCAATAATCCGTTTAAAAGAAAAAAAAAAGTTATTTGACTGTGGTTTGCTGCAAGTGCGAGGTACTTCCCCAATCAAGATGTTCATAGATCGTTGGTACTAATGCTATGTTTACTCTGCTCTATTTATTTTTCTTAGTGTCTTAACCAATTTCAAAGAATCTACTTTGATACTAGTGCGCGGTCGCAATTATGAATCATATATTTTACGTAAGCCTTGCGTAAAAACTGGAATATTAAAGTTAGTTAAAATAACTACTGCTTAATTAAAGCCAATCAATAAAATTATATCAAATTATATCGAAGTAGAGCAAGAGCGATCGTCTGCGTTTCAAATAAAAGTGTTGATGCAATATCTGCGCTTTTAAAATATAATAAATTAATGGCACGGGAAATATTGGCAGCATTTTTATAACTACGCTAGTTTCAATGAGGCAGTCGGCATAAAATTAGTTTAGTTCTCGATGCAGTATCGCATTGATTTGTACAAACAAACAAACAAAAATGTAGTCGGAATGCAATTTATATTTCTAGCCTCTCGTTAAACTACAATTAATTGGACAAATATTGGTGTTTGCTTTCAGTCGCCATAGTGATCGACGGACATTTAGGAATATATTTGCTTATGTTTTTTAAATTTTATCATTTATTAATTTGTGTTCACATCCAATTCTGAATTTAAAATAAAATATTAATTATCATTTAGTACCTAAGTTTACCGCTTGAGGCAATAGATGGCGTTAGTTGTAATTTTTGACGGTTTGGTAGGATCACCGATGTTTTTATATATAAGAGAGTTATTCAATGATTTGGTGGTTTTAGGAATACCGTTATTAATCCCTTTATCATAAAAAAGCATTGCGGTGCTAAAAATTTGTATTTTTATTTATATTGTATTTTGAAATAAATATTTGATAATTAAATAACTTATTAAACGAACCTAATAGCTTTAAGCTGGTCATAAAAAAACTAGCTATTGCTTAGAGAGATTTCCGACGTAACCCCGAGATTTTTACTACTTCACCAAGTATAAAGGTAAGCAGGGCTCAACCTAAGCCTTACTAAGCGTTTAGTGAGCTTTAGATATGTTTACAATTTTAATAAGAATTTTATATGTAAGGAAAAAAATATTTAAAAAAGGAAGTAAAATTATCCGTTTATGTTTTTCGGTTTCCTGCTGAAGAATCATTATCTTACAGAATACTTGGACTAAATGACTTTATTAATTACAGTTGCGTCAAGAGCTATGCCGTAAAAGGTAATCAGAGAGATGAAGAGTCGGCAACGTGTATCTTAATACTCCGCTGGTTGCTGGAAGCGTCTGTAGTAAACATTACCCCTTATTTTAGGACGGCCATAAGGACGTGATACCGCTCGTTGATATTAAAAAAAAATAAGGGATGCAACAGCTTCTTGTTAATATTAAAGAGGTCTTATATAAGTTTGAAGACTTGGTTCATTGTCATTTGCCATTTCGTTTTTTTTTAATAATAAAAAATATACGATTTCTCAAACAAGTAACATAAATAATAAAAGAAGAACTTAAGATAATACTTAACTTAAGTAAATAACAATAATAATATAACAAAACAAAAAAAAAACTATTTCAATTTATGATTGTGACAAATATACAAGGCGTGGTGAATAAATTCATTTTTTATTCTAAAAACTTATATAAATAATTTTAACAAGACTTGACTGACAATTTTACGGCTATGTAAATTACAACAATTCGTCGTCCTTATGTTGGCTGGCACTTTCCAACATCCATTAGCTCCTCATCAATTTATCATTCACCTGCAAAACGTTAAAAGCGAAAGGTTTTTAAGTAAAATGATACGTTAGCAACATTCCCTCGGCACCGACACACATCAACGAAACATGTAAAAATATAATTTGGAATTATTCGCTCCAGTTCTATCACATTCCCGAACTCGAACGGAATATTGTTAAAATATAAACGAGATTTTGATATTTCTATCTGATTGTGCGAGCGTTTGAATGTAGTTCGTCCTTCTCTTATTGTAGAATAGTTGTAAAAATAGAAGCTCAGAAGGTCAAAATATTTGATGGACCATGAGAAATGTTGTGATTACTATTATAATCAAATAAAAATAAGTAATTTAACATAGTAAATTTAAAAACCAAAATATGTTTCGACTATTTACAAATACCTGTATTAGGTATTTGTAAATAGTACAATTTTTTTTTATTTTTTTTATTGAATGAGGGATCGGCACGAAAATGGCCAGGGATTGTCTGTGTAAATTCATTTTATGTGATATTATATTTTAGTGCTGAAGCTTGTAAATAGATATTTAAACACAATTGGTATTAACTAGCTTCCCTCCTTCCGTTTCCGTAGAAACTTCATAATAAAATAAAGCTTAAATATAGATAAATGGGCTATCTTATTGAAAGTTTTTTTTTTTATATTGTATCAGTATTTCATCACCAGTATTTCGTTCAAGCAAACAAAATAACACTTCAACTTTACATATTTGTGTATAACTTAGAATTAAAAGTTAGTTTTATTCTATAGATCACCCTCAGTAGTTTAGCTACTGAGGGTGATCTATAGAAGCTACTTATTAATTTACCAAAACACTTCTAAAATAATTATTGGTTATATTCATTGTCTTATTAAATATACCGAGCAAATTTAATATAAGTTGAACAACAAAACAATGAAGTTGATCCATCTCCACACCACCCAAAATAATTCTCCTCCTAAATTCACTTTCCGTTCCCTCCTCCCAACGAAATTAATGAACCATAACGCGAACATAACACGCAATGCACAGCTAAATAATTCACGTCGTCTCCGAATTGCTAGGCTGTTATTACATGGAAAATGAGCCGACTCCAAACGCCATAAAACATGGGAAATGAACAATCCTTCACTGATTTTCCATGAAAATGTACTCGGTTATTTTCAGTTATTGTTAAGAGGGTTGCAGGTAACGTTGTCAGTGCCACGACAAGCATCTTCCATTAGCTTTACTTTTGATGTTATATATACGATAAACTTATGTGAATTTTTGTACAAATTTCTGGTGGGGCCGAACCTACTTACGAGTGATAAAAGAAATATCGTCACCAATTATAATTTAATAAAAGGATATCGTAATTAAATAAAAGTTGATAATTATCCACATCAAAAGTGTAGTGGACGAGTAGATCTACTTTTCTGTGTGCTCGGCAACGCAAGTGTGATATCTCTCCCTTTTTTAAATTATTTATTACATTGATGACAAACACAATATATTATACAAGCAGACCAAAAACCATTAATTTTATTCCGCACTTATGTAACTATATAAACTTGCACTTGTCAAAATTACAATGTAATAACATAAATAAAATATAAAAACCTGTAACAAGAGGATAAAATTAACTGTTAGTAAATTTTTTCCTCTATGAAATATCCAGCTAGGCAACAAACAGTAGTAGGCAATAGCAAATCTTACAAAACTACAAAGTCCGTCCGTCTGCCCTGTGACGATTATTTATGTTATATAATTATTGTATGCAGAAATTAATAATTCTTATTTGAGTTTATGTATATAGTTTGTAGCCTGTACTATATTCATAAAATCATATATAATTCAAATGTATGAATTTCTGCTAATTGTACAAGCATCTTAAATTGGAATAACAACCGAAAATTTACCGCGCTATTAAGCTATTATATCATGTAAACGAAAACCAATTTCGGATAATTTCCCTCGAAGCTTGTTCAACGGAACCTTGTGGTAGAGCACTTCAACTTTATTTCATTACGTTATCAAATATATTTAAGATGCTTTCACGAATATGAAATCTTAATATGTACCTACATTTTTTACTCCACCTTAAACCTATCGAACTTACATTCACATATTTTTCTTTGAACCTTAAATTTTAGTACTACTTCAATCATATATCCAGGTTCTGTATTACCGACGGAGCTATGGAAACACCTTATTCTGTAAGCAATATTGAACTCTGTTGCCTTAATATAAGGTCGAAATTAAGTTGTTTCTGAAGTCAACCGGAAACGATCTTAGGTATTGCTTTTCCTCGTTTCATCATAGGAAATTCTTGTAGAAATATTTTCAAAGTTACAATTGCTGAGCTAGATAGGAAAGGTAGTTGATATTCTTTACTACGATTAAGATTATCTATATATTTATTTTGTGATGTCAAATAATTACTTTGCACATTTTTTTCAATTTATTGAATTTTAGATCATCTACTAAGCACAGCCACCTTAGAATAATCGTCAAATGTGTCCACTAAACTTATAAGACGCTGAAGTTGGTGAAAAATCAAAGTAAGGAATATCAACTGTTTCTGATCTAATGTAGCAATTGTAACCTTAAAAATTTCAGAAGTCGAAAACAGAAATATTATTGGTACAGTTGTAAAGTTAAGTACTTAGTTTTAAACTTT
Source organism: Nycteola revayana (assembly GCA_947037095.2). Classification (NCBI taxonomy): domain Eukaryota; kingdom Metazoa; phylum Arthropoda; class Insecta; order Lepidoptera; family Nolidae; genus Nycteola; species Nycteola revayana. The sequence goes on along the minus strand of OX344859.2, from coordinate 13,265,690 downwards.
TGTTACCAGCTAATTTAACAGAAATAAAATAGCGAATCTTGATAAAACTGTCTATAAAGAACAAATGCGACTGTAGCTCTTATTCGTATTTCTTACGGCATAGATACTTTACGAGTAAAAATATATACTTCCCGTCGTTAGCACTACAGTAAAACTGTGCATTGGTACGACTTTCTTCTCTTCTTTATAGCGAAATAAAAGTTTTATCAGCATCTTTAGTTGGGGCTCCAGGAAAACTCCAGTTAACTAACGAGAAATATCTAACAATAAACAACATCAAATAAAGTAGTCGGCCCTTTTTTCTTTTATAACCCGACATATGAAATATAGTGGCTTTTGCAAAGAGCTTCGTCTGAGACTTCATCTAACCTAGTTGCTTTTATGCTTTTAAAAGTCAGGTGGTACATTATTGAAAATCTTATTCTGTAAGTAGATAATTTTATAAATATATTTATTCTATTATATTTCAATTGAAATTGAAATAGTTGTTAGTTATTGTAATATTTTTAAAGGCAGCTATGTAATTATTTGTAACGAATGTCACGCATTAGCAGTTATTGGCGTTCGGAAGAGCGCCCGGGGCGTTTAAGTAGGTCCTAAGTCCTGATGATAATTTGCATAGCGTAGCTATTGAGAGAGTAGTCCTAGATACCCCTCTTAATTAACTGCAAGTCAGCAATGTGTTACTTTTGTAGATTTTTACATATTTCTATTCGTTTTTCTTTTCAGAACCATTTTACGACACTGAACCTGTCGCAAAATTATAGTGGTGAATATTGTAATATCAATCCTTTTCGTTAAAACTCTTTTTTAAGGTTGATCGCTATATCATAACGTTGGTCTCTTTATTACAATGCGATTTATGATTCTAATTTAATGATCCTATGCAAGCCTATTTTAGTATTATAACCTTTTTATATATTTCAAACTGCGAGTAGGTACAATCTCTTACTATACTCATTTTAGCGTAAAATACATGCCGAAATGTATGAATACTCTTTAAAGATATTCGAATGAAAATGGTTGGTACCGCAATTAATTAAACCGCTTCAATAACATGTTTACCTCTTTTACTCAAACGTTATCCATTTTAGTTACGTTTCCCTACCGCTGAGCAAATGCAATATTCTTTTGACAGCCGCCCAGAAAGAATACGAACATTTAATGCATTAAAACTATTTGGCGTTTTGTACTCGAGTGTACTTTGTTCTAGAATTTATTTATTAAATGCGACACGTCAACATCGTGCACAAAGATAAATGTTTTGGGGCACAACCAATAACGACAGAGGCAGCTATTAAAAATACAATTTAACATTTTGTTCTTCGTAGTACAATAACTATGCTTTTTCCTTTCATTGGGAACCCAAAAATAATAAAGCTGAGCTTAATAAAAACATGTTGAATCTTATTTTTACTTTAACATAACAATCTACTCTACTCTTACTATTTTAGTACAAATTTATCAAGTAAAGAATGCACAGTAGTCCAACTCCGCAATGCCCTTGGGTATTGTTTATCGAACTCGAAATACAGAAACTATGTAGTAAAAAACCGGCCAAGTACGAGTCGGACTCTCGCACGAAGGGTTCCGTACAAGTGCGTACCTATTTTTGATATCAAGGATACAACAAGTAACATAGTATAAAAGTTTTTGTAGTTCGTTGTAACTTTGATCGATGTTGAATGAATGAAATGTAAACTGCGGTTTACGGTTTATGACGTAATAAAAAAAACTACGTACTTGATCTCGTTCAAACCAATTTTCGGTGGAAGTTTGCATGGTTATGTTCATCATATATTTTTTTTAGTTTTATCATTCTCTTATTTTAGAAGTTACAGGGGGGGGGGACACACATTTTACCACTTTGAAAGTGTCTCTCGCGCAAACGCAGTTTAGAAAAAAATGACATTAGAAACCTCAACATCATTTTTGAAGGCCTATTCATAGATACCCCACACGTATGGGTTCGATGAAAAACATTTTTTTGAGTTTCAGTTCTATGTATGGGGAACCCCAATTTTTTTTGTTTTTTTTCTATTTTTGTGTGAAAATCTTAATGCGGTTCACAATATACATCTTCTTGCCAAGTTTCAACATTATAGTTCTTATAGTTTCGGAAAAAAGTGGCTGTGACATACGGACGGACAGACAGACAGACAGACAGACAGACATGACGAATCTATAAGGGTTCCGTTTTTTGCCATTTGGCTACGGAACCCTAAAAATGCTTTATTGACAAGTTATAAAACAGACGTATTCATTGAGCGATTGCGGTTGCGTCAGTGTTCGATAGTATCCTAAGTTTTCTATTCTCACTTGTTTACGTTTAAATCTATTACTGAGGTTATTTGAATTGGTAATTTATGTGTACCATTGTACGTTGTAAAAAAATTGAAAATCTTTTTAATTTTATAAATATGTTATCGCACCAAAAACATATACGTGAAAATGGGCACCCGACTTGCGATCTATATGGGTGCTACGTTAGTTTTAGTTTTATTAAATAATTTTTTTCAAGCAATTGTCCTTTTTTTTTGTTCGTTAGTAGTTAAATCTACAACTCCTGACGAAACATGTTCTTTAACTGTGCCAATTATTTTAATTATATCCGTAAATATGGTCTTGCAGTCAGCTTGTGTGCGTAGAGTGCGTCCTACAATGTGCCCAAGCGCCCCATTCAACGTCAAATCTCTCGCTCATTCAACCTTTGATGTCCAAGTTGCTATGCGTACTAATTTATTAAAGAATATTATGTCGTCCCTCAACCAACTAGACCCAGAAAATCTTTGATGTAACACAAAGATTGTTAGTTAGTGCAGATGTGTTAAGAGGCATACCTTAATACGTTTGCACTGAAAAAAAATCTTTGTTGAGAGACTAACCTCCGTGTCTCGGTACTTGTGTTTACAATATAATACTGCGGTCATCAACCCGCCGGTTGAGCGTGGTGACTATGGAAACTTCTCCTTCGGTGGAAAAAATGGCATTGCAATGATAGTGATGATATCTTCAACAAATGGCTTCTATAAAAACAATCGAATGTTTATTTACAATTGTACGGTTTCAAACTTAGTTAGGATGTCAAGAAATAAATCAACAATTAACATGAATCACATTGTAGTGAGCGCAGAGCAGCTGCTCCGCGTCATAAACCGACGCCACGCGGGTTTTATTGCATTTTTGCTTTTATTGCCTTACTGAATTAGATTAACTGTGTACAATAGTACAACAAACATGAAATATGTTCATTCTCTCTACAATATTTGTATTGGACGAAAATACTTTGTTGAATGGAAAAGAATAGAGGTGATCGATATTCCAGCTGTCTGTTGCGAGCTGTGTTCAGAGTTTGTTTGTCTTCATAGATCTAAAGGATTTTTAAATACATAATCAATGAGTTTACCATATGGGTAACCCGGTATGGTAATACATTTTTGATATGGTGTTTATTAATCCTATTGCTGATCAAGTGACAGATGAGCTAAGGCACGCCTGATGTAAAGCGTTAACTGCTGGTCATGGACTTAAGCAGTTCCAAGCCGCTGCCTATCGTGATATAAGTACTATCTCTTTCAACCTCGTTTGAAGAAGGAAATATCGCAGAAAAAAGATCGCAGCAGGGACATTCCACGTGTTTATTTAGGGACTGTTCATTCCATATAAAAATGGAAGCCTTGAAATTTTCATTTTCATCCGTCCAGTTGAATACAGTTACCTTTCATAAAATAACATTGTTCCTATATACATTGTATAATGAGTGAGTTGGAAAAATTGTGATTAAGCACCTGTTTGCTTTGGCAGTGGGAAGGGGACATCAGAATATGATGGTAATATAAATTGCTTTATAATGATATTGTGCTGTGTCTTCCTCGTTTGGAACCGTCTCAGTTGTAATCATTAGACGGGTCTAATATTAAATATCTAAGAAATTATAATAAAAACAGAGAAAGATTTTTCCAATTTCGTTTCTTTTGCCAGTATTAACGAAATATAAGCATTTTAACTTTTTTAATTAAGTCAATTAAATGAAATTTGACAATGTCTTAGCGGATATATATATATATAATTATATCGATTTACAGTTCGATGTCCGCGCCGTACGAAAAAAAATCAAGACATCTTTCGTGGTTGGTTGAGGGGCTGTCTTTAATTCATACCTTAAAAAACTCGTAAATCGTTGCTTATAACATCATCTATAATAATTGTAACAGGTAACGGTTAGCAGGATTTACCTGTGTGCGTATGCATGATACCTACATCGGTGACAAGCCTGCCATGCGTGGGGACTAACACAAAACCCCCTTTAAAGGGATGCCCACGTTCAGTTGGACGTTATATGGACTGATGATAAATTGAAATTAAGTTTATTTAAATTGCAGTGTTCAGTAAAATATGTGCCGCGCCACGTTAGTGTACCGTAGGTAATTATTGGAGCGCCGCTGTTACATTTTGACGTAACTTTATGCTCACATTTCTCATTTAATATAATTACGTAACATTGCAGTAAGGATGCCTTAATTGACATCAATTAAGTCTTCATAAACGAATGTTTAACACAATTGAATAAATAACATTGAATTTTTTATGCAGAAAAGTTGAAATTAATGTTTTAAAAGACTTATGAATTGAAATAACCAGTGTGTGTTGCCAGTGGTGCCAAAAGCTATGGTTCCGAAACGTGGTGCTTCACTAAAGGCCTTATGAACAGACTCAGAGTCGCTCAACGAGCTATGGAGAGGGCTAGGCTCGGGGTTTCTTTACAAGATCGAATTAGAAATGAGTTGATACGTAGATCTGTTCAGGCCGCGGGATCACGGTGGATGCAGGCCGATTCCAACCGCAATAACTGGAGATCTATGAGAGAGGCCTATGTCCAGCAGTGGACGTCCTACGGCTGTTATGCTGCTGCCCGATAACTGCCCGTTTGGGATCGTTTGGGCTTGTTTGGGATCGCTCTGTAATTTCTTAAAGATTAAAATCAATTGAAATATATAACACAATTGAATATAACATTTACATTTTTATGCTCTAGAAAGGTTGAAATGAATGTTTTATAGGACTTATGAATTGAAACAAGCTCCAGTAACGGTGCAAAGTAACGACCCGGTTGGAATCGCTCTATAATTTCTTAAAGAATTGAAATGAAAAATAAATTTTCTGTGATCCTCTGTTTTCCTTAAAAGTTTCACTTCGTTCCAAGAAAATATGAAAAGCTTCGAGTTTTCTTCATTCATTTGTCGTCTTATTCAAAAGGGAATACGTTTCATTAAAAATATTCGCTCCAAATCCTTTATTTCGACGCTTTGAAAGTAAATGTTAATAGTTATTTTCTTTTACAATAAATTGTAGAAACGAAACGTAAACTGGGACAGTAGAGAAGTAGTGTCATAATAAGAAGGAACCGCTTAAGTGGCCAGTAGCGTCAAGCAAAATATTTAATTAATGCTTTTATTTACAATCGGTATCAGCTTTGTATCTTCCAGTCTCCTTATCGAGAAACCAGAGCAGATAAGATTCATTTATATTACCACAAATATGTACCTACTAGTAACTGATTATTGCTGTGTACATTTTTTTAGATATTTGTACCTAATTTTCATTTGATTGGTTGTCGTTTTTTTTAAATACCGATACGACTGATAAATTTAGAAAACTAAATATTATCAGTCGTATCTTCATTTTCACAGATGAGGTAGTATGCCTAGCAGGCTTTTTAATAGTTACAAGAATAGCATAACATATTTTAATGATTTATCAAATCCAATAAAATAATATAGTATTTATTTTACAAAAGAAAACCTGTTTAATGACACAAACTTCAATATATTTTGTTATTTTCATATTTTTGCAATACTAGCAAAATAGTATCCATCTGTCTTTAATATATGTCTGCTTACCTAGTTCGCTCCCACAAACCTAGAATGCCTCAATTTAACTGGCACAAATGATAGTGGTTTAGTTCGTTTGTGTGTCTGGCTGCTTGCTGTGGTCCGAACGGTCGGTGGTCGGTAACTGGCGCATCAGTATTCAATCCGTGAGGTCAAGCAATCTCTGCGCGGTCGAGTTGTAGGATTACCTACAGCCTGGGAAACCTAATATCTATCTTTGTTATAGATATTATTATCCTGAGATATTTTTGAAATTTATTAACCAATATTGACTGTTTACATAAAACATATCCGTTGTTTATTATACCGTTGAGTAACGTTTTATTTGTTTACAGTGGTCGGCAACTGACTGGTGTTGTACTAGATGATGTCAGAATATAACGAATTATCATTATTATATCATATTTATGTATTTAAATAAATTAATTGTAACATAATTTCATAAATAATAAATGTATTTCCCAAAATAATGGCACTGTTGGTAAATTGTTACAGTTTCCAAAACATCACATATCATCTCACTTCATACCTATTATTTATAAATAATACTTTGCTAGCGAGGTCCCGGTTTCGGACCCCGAGTCAGGCAAAAAATGGTCCACTAGGAATTTTCTATTTAGAAATATCTCAGTACCAGCCCGAAGTGAGCAAGTTTGTAACTCAGTAGTTTAGGTAGTTGCCTCTGAAGCCTGCTATTCTGGGTTCGGTGCTCACCCAGGGTAACTAGTTGTGTGAATTATGGCTAGTGACTCTGGGTGTATTTGGTGAATTACGTGTTTAGAAAACTTTTGCGGCGCAGAAATTTATTTCCCGAATTGTGTGGGAGTTGTATTAAAAGTACCTATATGCAGAGCATTGCAGTACAATGTTGAATTAAATTATAACAAAAATCATGATTAGTCCTTAACGTAATTGAACTCTTGAAAATTGATTAATAAATTTAGACTACCGGCGGGATTCGAACCTGTATCTTAGGTATAGCCCCTAACCGGTCATCGTAATTTATCAATCTCTTTTATAACACGTCTCTTAGGGAAACTATACTTATTAAACCTATTTTACAGCCATCATTTGTAATAATACAAATTTTTATTAAAGTAATTTAAAATATTTGTACGCAGCGTTTCGTATAAACAATCCACCCTCCCATTATGAAATTAAAATCCCCCTTGAAATCTTTAAATAAGGATTAGTAAAGCAATTGTATTGATTGCTATTCCCCTGTTTTAGAATAGCTCGCAATCTAAGCTATGCTAAATCAGAGGGAGACAGGGAGTAGACCGAGATCCCGGTGTAAGAAGTGGTGATAAACATAAAATAAGGTCGCAAATTATAGTCATTCATTTGAGTATACATATTAGAAGTAAACACTATATATCTTATTTAGTTTCTTTGGTTGAAGAGTTGGGAAATTATCATTTCATCGATGATTTTTATTAATTACTCTGTTTGGTGTATTTTTGTTATACGTTTATGGTATCTATAATACTAATATGGTTAAATTTTAATGTACATACCAATGCCATAGTTTAATATTTACGAGATCTTAGTGTTAATACATTTAAAAGCCCTTAAAAAATTGTTAATGCCAGGTACGGAGGTTTTTAAATGGCAAATTTGTATTTATTATTTTATATTTTTATTACAATAAATTACTAATGTCGTTTTTATTGTTACAGGTAAAATTTTATACATATGTTGCTGTGAAATACAGTAAGTGATTCGTAATTTAACCGTATGTGCATCTTTGTGTGAATAAGTTTTGTTTTTTCGCACGGACATTTATGTAGTTAGCCATGAGCCACTATATCATGCTTAAAGACGAGCAATGCTGCAGTCTTAATTAATAATTCATAAATTACAAACTACAGCAACCTGCGCAAGAGACTTGGACCTCAACTGAAATATCGTTTAATTCATTTAATGTGATCGCTGGCGGATGTATTGAGGAATTGTGAATTTTAGTTTTTAAGGGGAGATTTGTGCTACTGTCGCTTTGCTATACTGTTCGTGGACCTCGCAGTCTTTGGGTGTACGAGGACATCCAAGTTCTTTGCGTGCGCGTATAATATTTACCTTTAAAACTGCAACAAAATTCTTGTAGATATTAAAATGTTGTAGCTTTTCTCATTTGATAAATGCAACTTATGTATCAATTTAAAACCAGCCTCTATACACTCACAACACTCCATTATTATATCGACAAGAACTATTTCAGAATGTAGTACCTATCATCAAACATGTCACGAATTCCTCCCAGAAAGGGCGACAAAAATTAAAAGCCATAGTACATAAAGCAGTGGGGAGAATGAAAATATTATTGTTATCACTGTGACGGCACAATACCGCAGCTCGTTTACCAAAAGCAGATTATAGCTCCGATCGATCTACACAATCGAAATTACTGCCAAATTTTCATTTCCGTAGAGTTTCCTCTCTGTTCAATTTGCTATGATTGTTTGGTGTTTAAGCTACTTGTGGCTCGGTTGACTTTTTTATGTTTAACTTCCAGTTACTAGAAGTTATAGGGTAGGTAAGTTATATTGTGAAGTTCGTAACTCAATGATTAAACAAGTTTTTATCCATATAAAGAGTTGGAGCAATGCCCGATGACTCGTGACCCCTTCAAGATAGGCTATAGCCAACATAATTACTGAATGGCAGTCGCGTTGTTAACAAGTTAATACGGCTGTCTGTTACGATCTATTATACGATGATAATAAATGGTGTTATCACCAAAGAGACCAACGGGTTTAAGTGCGTGCCAAGGCTGGAGGAAAACCCGGCAACAAGAAAAACAATAAATCATTGTCGCATAATCGAACTTACGACTTCTAAAACTTATAAATCTGAGACAAATAACGGAATTTGACTTGTTTTGTCTTCAATGCAGGGCCACAGCAGTTCATGCTGTTTAAACGAAGGTTTCCTAGCCTATCCCTGCCCTTCCCTTTCAACATCCACTGCTGAACATGGGCCTCCTCCTGAGGGTGTGACCAGAGAGAGATGGTTATACCATCGTCACCACCTGTAGCAGTCGGATTGGTGACCGCAGTATCCACTTCCCCTTCAAAAAATATAATTAAGAAGAACTCTGCAAGTGTCTATTTTTCAATTTAACTTTTGACTCCCGCTTTACTAATAAAACAAGGAAAGCAGTTATTGTAGAGGAATGGTTGGTATTTCTCCACAGAAAATTAAGGTGAAGGTGTCTTGAGGTGTGCCTTATGATGAGACAGTCATTTATTTTCTATTCAGAACTTGTATGTATCATTAAGTGGCTTGCGAATTTCTATAGCGTGATATAGGATTCGTGACGTCATCTAACGTATTCCCTCTGTCGCTACATTATCATTTGATTTCTCCTTTACTGTGACCACATCAGCCCTTCCTTAGATTAACCCCTAGCAACAGCCCTGCTACAGTCGTATAATCCGTAATCCAATTGTTTTACCTTTCGACTGTCTCTCGACAAAACAGTAATGTTACAATACTGACATTTTAGCGACGCCTTTTATACGCCGAATGTCTTTGAAACTTTGTCGTTTATTGTCAAAGTAATTTGAAACATCGTTGAAAGCTTAAAAGGTATTGGATATTTTTTTATTTAATTTCGAGAGAGTAAATTGCAATGAGTCGGTTTTTTATAAAATGTTTTATAAGAAGGAAATTATATTTTCAGCATAAATAAGAAGGTGTATTTGCCATATTCACCTCGCTTAGCGAGTTGGGGACCGCCCGTTCCTTCTTAAAATTAACACAAAGATTTCTTGTCTGGCTTGGGAGCGAACCCACGACCGAGACCGAGATTTAAAGCGAGCCAAATACCGCTACGCTACTGAGGTTTAAAGCGTAGTAATCGCTTGGAAAACCAATATATAAAAAATACCAATATTATGAAAAGGGATAATTGTTTGTTTGCATTGAATAGGCGTCGGAAGTACTGGACCGATTATAACAATTCTTTCACCATTAGAAAGCTCCGATGCCCAATCGTAACACTGTAAAAAAAGCAGATCAGGAGCGGATATTTACATAGGCTTTTAGGACTTTAGCCCAGAACCCAGTGAGAATTATTGGTAAGGGATAACAGTAGGAAGTACTATTTTAAGATCTATATATTTTTAAGCAATACGTCAAATTTACTACTTAAGTCGCTAAGTCTTCCTATTCCGAGACCTCTTAATTCAAGGTCGGCCTCTGAAGCTGAGCCATAAAAATCAACAAATTAGAAAAAAAAGGCTTTCAATAATAAATTGGCAATAAGCACCTCTTATCCATTCGTTCAATTTTCAATCCTGTTCCAATACAACATTGATAAACAAATTAGGAATTCGCAAAAAGCTCGAACCCGGACACTTCGGACAGGGAGCGTCCGGTCCTTGACGTCATTATTAGATTTATGTCCGGGACAGTACCGGACGTAACTGGAGTTTAACAATGGAGGAGCGTTGAAAAAATAATTGGCAGTACATCTAACTAAAGAATCTTTATTTCTGCTAACAAACATTACGTATTAAATTCATATATACAACTAAAAGTAGCTAATCACTAAATAGTATAAAACAAAGTCGCTTTCTCTATCCCTATGTATGCTTAAATCTTTAAAACTACGCAACGGATTTTGATCCGGTTTTTTTAATAGATAGAGGGATTCAAGAGGAAGGTTTATATGAGGAAGGTTTATATGTAATGCTGATGTATACACATCAGCATTGTACCCGTGCGGAGCCGGGGCGGGTCGCTAGTTTAAAATAAAACATCGTATACTTCTTTCTAACTTCTTCATATCATAATACGTCCACGTGGTTCTACCTACGTTACGTACTTTCCTTGGAGATCAATTTATGTAAAAATGAAACGCTAAAATGTATGCGCGTATAACTTGAGAACTTGGTAACTTGACTGTTTTTCTTTTATTGCATTAAATTATGAAAACATACTTGGTAAACAAGAAAATATTGGAAAGATGTATTTCGTTAGGCTTTGCTACTTTACCCGACATGAATCATTTAAGGGAACAAATTTCTACACATACACACACACATACATACAATACTAATTATTCTTTAGGTATTTATAATGAGTATAAATATATTTTCTTAATAATGTCGAATTGATCTATCGTATCTTTTATATTCATTGACGATTGTTAATATTATTTTAGCCTCGCAACTATAGACTTACTTATTGCCCCTGTATGTCCTCGTATAGCTTCGCCCATGGCCGGTACAGTCGTATTGGCGGACAAATGCATACCTAGTGGAAATGGTGTGGTTACGGGCAGGGGATGATATATGAGGGTATGTTTTGTAAATGCGGGAAATTTGGATAATGCTATATTTTTCTTTATGTAAATTCGTTTAACTGGCTTGTTGGTTTAGAAGTCAAGAGGGTACTGTGAGTTTACAGGAATAAAAGATTCTTTATAGGATTAGTTCCTGCCCAGTGAGTTTATCCTTTTAATGAAGCATATCTTCGCATTGTAGGTACCTTTCCCAAAAATTAGTCGAGTTATTTTTGTAATTTTTGAAAAAGACGTCTGGCGCACGTTGGTTATTAATCTGTGTGTCTCTGTACGATATTTTCGTACTCAAATCGAATCGAACAAAAAGGCTGAGAAGCAAATAGCCGTAACTAATGTGCCATAAATAAACATACGAATACATAATAATATTACTGTATTAATTATTCTTCCTTGATGTGGATGAAGGAATTGTATTTATCTACAAATGCATGAGTTAAATAATTACCATTTCTTAACATTAATTAAACAGTTCACTCACAATTAGATAATATATTTTCTTGGTTAATTACTCAAACGAACTGTACAAACTTGGATGATGTCAAAGTGCAATGGAGGTATGTTTCTATTTCACGTTAAAACGATTGGGCCGTTTTTGCTGGTATTTTAGACAGGCTCCGTTCACAAGCTGGATTTACTTACCTACACCATCTACACTAATATTAAAGAAGAGGCCGTATCCTAATAGCTAGGACGTCGGACTTGTGATCAAGCGACGTGAACCCACTCGTAACAAACGCATTTTAACTTAGCACGACGGGTTAACAAGAATACTAGTAGACTGCAAAAGTCTGCTAGTTAACTTAAAAATAAAGAGAGAAATGAGTTAATTGTTTGCATTGAATAGGCTCCGAAAATACTGCTCCGATTTCAAAAATTATTTTACAATTAGAAAGCCACGAAATCCAGGAGTGACATAGGCTGTATTTATGAAGTTCCTACGCTAACAGGAGATAATCGGGTGAAACCGCGCTGGGATCAAATAAACTATAAACATCATGTTACAACCCACTGGAATAGACAGTCCAACGCAGTCAAAACCATGGGAAGCAACTAGTAGTATCTCTATAAAATAAGAAATATTATACATTTCTAATACAACTACAAAAATATATTCCAAACATGTGATTGTTTAGAACAGCCGCACAAAGCCTCGGCCTCCAATTTCCATAATTGTAACGAACAAACAGAACTTAGACATATCCCTTTATTTTTCCACTTAGAATTCCCTTTTACCTTTCCGTTACAAAACCATTTGACAGGAAATCCCGGAGAATCCCGGCGTTGGCTTACCTTGGGAACACCTACAGTTACAAAGGAATTCGTTCTCTGTTGGATATGTAAAGCATTACGATTGGGATATAACTTTTATTGTTTATGATAATGGCATTTCTAACTCATTGCCTTGGTTTAAGTCTAAAAGTCTACTGTTTTTGCAGCGGGTACGGTAGACTTGTACTACGTTCAATTCCCATCTAAAACCATTTTGTTTGACTAAATCAGCCCGATTACTGCTGAACATTGGCTTCTTCTTAGAAGAACTTGGCTAGCCAGTATTGTCAGGATAATCACCACGCTTAACGGGCGGGTTGGTGATCGCAGTAAGATGGTTAATATCTTTGAGCTAGTAGATGCTGCTGCTCATCATCGGCTATATGTCCCTTAGTCGCCTCCTACGACACCCATGGGCAGACAAGGTTTTCTATTCTAAGCTGTTTAAAATGACTGTTTTATGTCCGTGAACTATGTATTTGTAAAGTCCCCTACGATACAGGGATTTATGTCCCTAGAGCAGCCCTTTTATACAAAAAACACACAAGTAATTTTCCTAACAGTAAAAACTTATTTTAAAGTAATACCGTACCCATTAACAAACCATCCTCACAAACTTGTACAGGCCATTAGTAAAACTTTACTATCACAGTTAATTCAAATAATTTCCACAGTGGAAACTAAGGCAAACTCGACGACTTGTATTTACTTAAGTAATGGACTAGATTTTTCAGAGGGAAGTCGTCTATTTGATTTGAAATCGGTTCGTCTGAGAGTACAAATGTTGGGTATGTCGGTTAGCCTTGGTTGTTAGGACAGTAAAGGTAGGCCAATGGTAGGCAAAGCTTATAAGCTTGAGTAAAGCCCAGGACTTTCCGAACATTTATTACCTACTTGCTTTTACCCGCGTGGAATGGTTACGGTAGAGGTTTTATTTTATTAAAGGTACCCTATATCCTGTTCTAAGGTCTATCTATATACAGAAGTTCATGAAAATTGATTGACATGGTATTGTTGGTGTGAAATGGATGTACATGCGAAAGCATGAATATCTATTTAACATAAAAAATGCATAGTGTTAAGAATGTTATTTTCGCATTTATAATATTAGTAGAAAAATCTATACTATAAAAATGAATCGCAAAATGTGTTGGTAAGCGCATAACTCTACAAAGCCTGGACCAATTTGGCCAATTCTTTTTTTTTAATGTTCTTGGAAGTTCAAGGATGGTTTTTACGGCGAGAAAAATTCGAATAACTGCTGCTGAAAACCCCTTAAAACAGCCTTTTTCTTTTTCCCATACAAACGTTTTCTAACTAAAATGTAGAGTCAATTTGAGCTTTATTTTATTTATTAAAAACTTGAATTTTTTTGCCAAGATTTTTTAGGGTAGGGGTAGTGTAGGGTAGGGGTAGTGTAGGGCAGGGGTAGTGTAGGGTAGGGGTAGTGTAGGGTACGGGTAGTGTAGGGTAGGGGTAGTGTAGGGGTAGGAGTACCGCATAAACGAAGTCTCTACGGCCCAGTTTATTTTATACAAATGTTTAGGTTTTTTATGTATCGATTGAGGCAGTACGAAGTCTGCCGGGTCAGCTAGTAACTATATAAATATTGACACAAACATAATCTAGTGGTCGCTCATTAAGGCGGTTGTTAGGTATCATTCATACCAAATAAACGAAACAGCATTTTGAAATTAATGAAAAAATATGTACACCCTAACGACTTTAAAAAAGCGGCCTTAGCCGAATGGTCGCCGTTTCGTTTCGATCCCTACCCATTGCACTACCGACGTGAAACCACTCGTAAGTAGCATTTTAGCTTAGCACGAGGGGTAAACAGGAATACTAGTTGCCTAAACTCTGCTAATAATCTTAAAAAAACAATTTCTGACGTTGCCATATTTCCACTGCACTCAATATAAACAATGATATAAAATGACCGGCTCGTATATAAACCACAACTCGAATATTATCAGTATTCAGAATCGTCGATTTACTTATAAAACCCCGTTGTGCTGTTAATCGGATTTCTGCAGGCATTCGTAGGGTTGGCCACAGTCGTAAACTAGCCAAGATATTGCGATGGCTCTGCAGTATTCCCGCGACAGCCCTGGTTATATTAAACCGCATCGCATTGTGTTTCTACTGGTGATTTCACTATTATTTTGTTGGCAAGTTTTTAGGCTGTGGCTCTTTTTATTTCTTTTGAAAGGTGACACTTATAAGCTAGTAATGTAATTTAAAGGTGCGTTCCTTGTTGGAACATATAAAAGCATTATTTGATTGAGTATTTTTCTAAAGGTACTAACGCTTAGCAGGCAAAGTGATATGGTAAATAGTAGTACATATAAACATTACTCCTTATTTTTAATAAAATAGAATCGGGACTGACATATCTTAACGGATATTCCCAAAACAGAGACTCCCTTAACCGAACGACTTAAACCTGTGATTTTATGCTTATTCCTGGTAGGAGAACTGGAAAAAAATATATAAAGCTATACTAATATATACCCTATATATTAGTATAGCTTTATATATTTTTTAGACTGGTAATTAGTGACCGATACCTAAACACATCATTGTGCTCATGATAACAAACAACTTTTACTATGGCACTAAACATGAAATCGCGAAAGAAAAAACAGCTGCTCCCTACCATGTCGACGAGCTATGTGAACATGAATGTATGGAACAGCTGATTTTTTTTCGCGATTTCAGTGTTGGTGCCATAGTAAAAGTTGTTTACGTTAACACGCTAATCTCAGGACCTACTGCTCCAATTTCATTTAGTGTTAGATAGGCAATTTATAGAGGAAGGCTATAGGCTATATATATGATATATTTAATTATATAGTTCCACGCGGGATGCTAGTGCATTATAAAACATAAAAACGACTATTGAGTAAATATAAATTTACATAAATGTTACTGTTTTAAAGGCCTTGGGTATTTGCCGAACATATTTTTAATACTAGCTTCAAAACTCATACTATTCGTACCGAAAACTTTAATCCGTGTGTTCTTACTTGCAGCGATTTTATTCTGAAACATGCTGCTTTTATTATTTATAAGGTACGACGTGATTTGAAGCCGTAGCAGTTAGACTGAGACTCGCTGCTCTCGGCTAATATTACTAGTTTTATGAGCACTACAACTAGATTATCTCTTATTTTATAATACTAGACACGTCAACACGTTTATTTCTGTGCTTCCTACACTTGCGAAGACTTGAGTTTCTAGGAAGTATTATTTTGACTATAATAGTGTTTGTTGTCATTTTTTTACGTTTCGTACACGTGAATTATCAGGAAAATTGTAATTTACATTTACTTGTCTTACTTGATTACTTTTCTTACCATACTTATGCAAAAGTAACATACTTATCAGTATGCATTATTGACTACCTTGCTTCAAAATTGACGGAAGAAAGAAAGACAGAAATAAATGAAAATATTTATTTTTTGTGCATTGATTTTCAAATAAGTTATAAATAATTGACAAAATATATGAGCGCCATAAATGGGTACCAACTTCAGCTTTATGCTGCATCCACACATTTCAGTATGTATGTAGAGGTAGTATTATAGTTGGCCCCATTGATGAAGCCACGTATGTAAACAAAAACATACAATTTTGAACATGATGCATTATTTATAAGTAGAATCCACTTACCTTGGCATGTCCTTCCGATGCCCTCTTAGACTTAAAGTCAGGGAACCCACAAAATTCCCGTAAAAAAATTAAGTCATCATTCCTCAACCCTCTTGCCAGCAACCGCCTTGTGCCGAGCTCCAAGCCCCACAGGGGCCATCCTCTTGCGCAGATTGCTTAGTTTCTAGTTTTTGAACCATTTATTTAGGCTGGAGTTCTGCTCGCCTTTTTATCCGGTGAAGCAGCTAAAGGCTTTGTCTTTGACCAAGTTGTTACAAACCAAAGAAAACAAAACAACTATGGTGTTAAAAACAGTCATTATTACAGTTCTATAACAAACAAGACAAAGCCATCCATTGTGTCAGTCGTTGGACAAATCTGACACTAGCAGGACGTAAATGGCACCATTAGGTACATTTACCTCATTTGCGTCACTTGTAATGACAGGCAGTGCGCGATGTGAGTGTGGTTGGAGCACCGATTGCCGGCATTCTACGTGTTTTACGTTCTACAGCTGAAAGCTTTATTTGGACATTTTATTTGAAGTTACTTCTTTGACAGCTGCTCTTGAAAGTAGTTCTAGAGTATTGAAAGAAAGTTAGAAAATATTTATTTGTAAAAGAAAAAAATAAACATTTATATTATCTATATATATAAAAGAAAGTCATGTTTGTTACAACACTTATAACTCGAGAACGGCTGGACCGATTGCCATGGTTTTTGATTTGTTGGATTTGTTTCCGTCCCGATTAGCAGAATACATTTTAAAAACAAAAGAAAGTCGTGTTAGTTACACTATTTATAACTCAAGAACGGCTGAACCGATTTGGCTGAAAATTGGTAGGGAGGTAGCTAAGAACTGGGAGAAGGACATAGGATACTTTTGGGTAGGGGTAGGGTAGGGTAGGGTAGAGTAGAGTAGGGGTAGGGTAGGGTAGGGGTAGGGTAGGGGTAGGGTAGGGGTATGGTAGGGGTAGGGTAGGGTAGGGGTAGGGGTAGGGTAGGGGTAGGGTAGGGTAGGGGTAGGGTAGGGTTAGGGTAGGAGTAGGGTAGGGTTAGGGTAGGGGTAGGGTAGGGCAGGGGTAGGGTATAAAAGTCCACCCGTGCGAAGCCGGGGCGGGCCGCTAGTTATACTATAAATTCATGTACCGTTACCAGTTTCAGTCCATATTGACTTGCATAAAAATCTTATTCCTATTATCGTTTTAGTACTGTAAGTATTCAAAATAATATTTTCTTGTATCTTTAATTATTTCTATTGAATATGTTCGTTTCTGACGCTTTGCTGTCCCGGCACGCTGGCTTAGCTCACTCGACTTGTGCGCTGTAGGGTCGCAGTTCTAAACTACGGCGATTCAGACACTGTCCCGGATTGTACTAGCATTCCTTACGCGTAAATGCATTTTCTATGTGAACTATGCGTGTTCTACATGTAAAGACATATACTTACAAGTAACTTAACATCACGTACTCCCGCACTACGCTGCGTGATGTGAGACAGTGTGAATACCGCTTAACCCAACCTTCTGTTATGGATGTATTTTTTTTTTACGAGGAATTAACATCATCTTTTGTAATTGTATGAAATGTATTTTTGGACCTCCGATAACAAGACATTAAATGTTGCGCACCCATTACCTCGATGTGTGTGCATGGACTTGTATAATGTATAGCAATCAGGTTAGCTTGTGATCAGGCCCGCCTATTACTAAATTAGAAAAAAAAAATACCAGAGAGACACCAATTTTTCCCGGTAGTGAAAATGCTTTTGTAAGCACATAAATAGGCTAACTTGTTTAATATAAAGGGTGAACGAATGTTGCGGTTAAATAATAGCTTACTGACTAAGCCAGAAAAAATAGTCTACCTCTATATCCAAACCAAGCCTTCGACTAGTGGTTTTAACAAAAATCCAATAGTACGTATATCAGGAAGTTCAGGGGTACGGTCTATTTCGAGCCAGACGGTGAAATGGTGAGGTAGGGGGTGTGGAGGGGGCACAGGGACGGAGTACACATGAATGATAAAGGAGGGGTCAAGGTTCGGGTAATGCGCTTTTTTAACCCCCTACGCGAAAAGGGCAGAATGCAAATACTGTTTATTTATTTACTAGCCCCGCGTTACGGTGTTGCTCCGCTCTACTTGCTTTAGCGTAATGTTTTAAAGCTTACATGTTAATCGACATTCTATATTAGTTGTGTTCAGCTTTTCGTTAAAATTCGTTCATTACCTACTTTTTGTATGATTCAATAATAGAATCGTTAAAGTTAGATGCTTGTGGTATTCTTGTGAGTGAGAAAAGTAGTAGTATAGGTACTATTCTCAGTTACAAGAAAACCTTTTAGATGTTAATAGCAGTATGAATGAACGCCGAAAGCATAATATAGGTACGCTGCCGTATTATTATACATTAATCCGTGACCATGACTTGTTGAAATGTCAGACTAGTTAAATAATGTTAGTTAGTTAGGCAAAAGGATTTCTGCACTTAGCCTCCTGAGTGGGCCTTTTACGTGTGTTACATGTGTGTATTGTTATATCTACATATATTATATAAATTCAAATTAAAAGTTTAACATATTTTTTTCCTAACTTTTTTGTAAACACTATGGCTCATATCTCCTATATACAATATGTTCATTATGTATGTTCCATTAGATTATCACAGTGAGGTGCGATTCTTTGATCTTTCCTACCACAACTACATTTCATCTCTGTAGTGATCAGCCTAATAAAAACGGAAAACATTTCCAAGCTAAACCTAATTACAAAAAGTGTTCCGAGACCCCGGGACATCTGTCGGGGTTTATTAAACCGAGTCCGGCGCACGTCGCGTCCCCCCACTACTTGCTGTAGCAGCTAAACTTAACGCGCCTACTCGCGTTAAGTACACACTCGCTTTTTGCTTACAAAGAATTATGCATTTAGTTCAAATAAAAGTGTTTTTTTATTATAGAACTCTAATTAAAATCCTGAATTCTTTACTAGATTTCAAGATTTTAATTAGAGTTATAACTAGAATATTGGATATAAAAAGATTAATTAAAGTACAAATATATTAAAAACCTTTCGATCTTCACTTGTACATATTCACCGTTTGACCACAAATAAGACTCTTTTATTTTTGATCGCAATAGTATACTAACTGCTCTTTTTAAAGCCGTAAGCTTTAAAAATGTGACTTTCTGCATGGAGTAATTCTAAACTGATATGAAATTGTCGAACTAAGTACGTTATCTTAAAATGAAATTATGATTTGTTTACAAAACATAATATCACACATCTATCTCTACTAATAATTATATAACGCTAATCAATTTGTTTCATTTTTTGCTTTGGGTTAATCCCGATTTTGACATTTTCTTCATCAGTGCCCCGCTCCTATTGGTTTTAACGTGATGATATATACCTAACCTTATAGACCTACCCCATAGCATTACTCAATAAATAGGTTAACTAACACTGAACGATTTTTTCAAATCGTACCAGTAGTTCCTTAGATTGGCGCGATCAAACAAACAAACTCTTCAGTTTTATATATTAGTATAGATTTAAGATAAACGACGTATATCTATATTTACCGCCCTTTAATGGAGAGTCAATTTTTATATAAAAGAACTTTACATGTTTCAAGCAATCATTATTGACGTTAAAAGCTGTCTGCTTTAACACGCTAAGTCTCAAGATAAAAGTTTTCGTCGATAAGCGGGGGAACAGGGGAACAAAACCATCCCCTTCATAAGATACGTTAGGGGAATTCAAAACACACGTACAGATAACTATCCCCTTATTAAAACAGCTCGAGGCTTCATATCTGTTGGAACAACTGTTATTTGTATAAAATAAATAAAAAAGTACCTATCTGTATTTTATAATATATATTATGCATTTATTGGTCTTGTTGTTGTGAAAATATGATATGGTGTTACTAGCTTCCCGCACACGGCTTGACACACCTTATTACCGTCCCCGTAGGAACTCCATAATTAAATTTCAAATAGTCTTCCTTGATAAATGGACTATCTAACACTAAAATAATCATTCAAATCGGACCAGCAGATATTGAGATTATTTAACTAACAAACAAACTCTTCAGCTTTATATATCAGTATATAGAGTATCTATATTAATTGTGTACCAGGGAACGGGCGGCATTTTCCCTGTGTTACTACTAAATAATGCGGTCACCAATCAGTCTGCCAAGCGTGGTGCCTATGGCAATGCCCTCGAGAGGAGGCCCATGTTCAGCAGTGGACGTTATACGAGCTGATGATGATGATGATGATACGAATCGGTGATCCAGAAATTCAAGCATATTCAAACAAACATACTACTATATAGGTACTATATTTTTATATAAGTATCTAGATACCAACGATGTATTGCACGAAAAATTAGTCAAATTGTAATGCTAACTGCATTAAAATTCGACGATTTTCATTTTTGACTATTTTCATATTATTTGTATTTATCAGAATATGCCTTATCTATTCCCAAACTGGTACTTTAAGAAATGCTCTATCTATAATTCGTGAGGGAACACAGTAGTCTATCTTGCCGCAGCACCATGGACACGCGCTCGGCGCTCGGCACGCGTGACCGGGACCATAAAAAGCTTAGATTAGCATTTCTAACGTTCGCAGACCGCGTTAACGCGTTTGTGGGAAGATGGCGAAGATTATACGCGAAGTATTTAACAATATGGCTGGTAGATAAATGTTTTATTATGTACTACGTATGGGAAACGATATTATTATATTTTATAACAAATTCCGCACGCGGTTTCACCCACGGAACTCCCCTTGTCAATGAAATATAGCCTTGCTATCGAGCTAGGCTATATTAAAATTCTATCCGTGTTATCTAGCCCATTTATCGAAATCGGCTGTCTAACGCTGATAGAATTTTCAAATCGAGAAAAGTTCCTGAAATTAATTTCAAGCAAAGCTTTATATATTAGTAAAAATTATAAATTACAGGTTAACAATATTATATGTCGTGTGATAGTTATACTATCGCATTTTTAAGTTATTTAAAATTAAACAGCGCTGGCTTTTATCAGGTCTGAAGCAAAGAAGGCGTCGCAAGCCTCGCCCTGCAAGAACGACCGAACCCTATCCTCGCTTCCTATGAGATTTTCTCTACCTATTTATCTGCCTACGTAGCAAATGTAGTTTTTTTTAATCAGCTTGTAGTTTCAGGTATTTGTGCCCTCAAAAATAATTTATATTATCTTGTGGGTTGTGCTGTAATTAATGTATTTTCTTTCTTTCTAAACAATGATAATACAAATAGTGATGTAATTTTTTTATTACATTTGAAAAAAATATCATCATCGTTTGTTGTGAAATGTTAGAATCGTCCACTTATCTAATTAAAGAACCATCTTATTCATGTTGGTAGTATATAATATAGCTGCTTATATATTAGTAACAACCCACACTCCGCAAAATTAATAATTGTCGGTTTGCTTCCAGTTTCATTTAACATTTCTTAACGCAAGCGATGAGTCGAAACCACGCTCACAAGCCTTGTTTATTCAAACATTTCACTTTCTTAATAATTAAGACGAAATGAAATTATATTTGAAGCGTAAATTTACATTTAACCGCGTATTTTGTGAATTACTCAAATTACTTGTGGTTAGTGTAGACTGTGTTTTGAAAAGAGTGCTCCCATTTTCGTGGAGAAATACTTACTTAAGTTTTCAGAACGAATTACTTTTTACTGCTTGTTAAAAAGTATGATTTTTGACGCATTATATACCTAAGTATTGGTAACTTATATATATTTTTTATTGAAATGTGTCATCGTATATCAAGGAAGAATAAATTAAAGCACGATCATAACTGCAAAAAGAAATGTTTAACTTATTTTTTTTCAAGCAAACAAACAAACAAACTCTTCAGCTTTATGCCTATACATAAATAATAATCGTACGTACAATTGTTTATACTAATCTATACCAATAATTAGTTTATATAAGCGGGACGTACGAAAAGTTAATAGAAATGTAAACGTATTTGTATTATCTTGTGTATTGTGCTGTATTCAATGTATTTACTTTGTTTCTCTTCTTTCTAAACCTTGACAGAGGAAGGCACTTACAGTTCAGATGCCAACAATCTTCTAAAATGGCACAGAATCCAGTTAACTTATACGTCCGTAGTTCAATTCGATTATCAGCTCGGTGAATACGAAACACAATTGCGAACGCTCAGTTGAATAAGATAAGTACCTCATAATCTTTGGGCTGCATGCTATTTGTACTTAGCGGAGATGGTGACTGATAGAATACCTTTGCTAATTCCGTCATTGTATAATCAATACTAATATATAAACCTGAAAAGTGTGTTTGTTTGCTTGAACGCGCTAATCTAAGTAACTACTGGTCCGATTTGGAAAAATGTTTTAGTGTTAGTAGCCCATTTAAGAAAGGCTATGTTTCAATTTGGAGTTCCTACTATACGCGCGGGATATCAGTGTTTTCATTATGCAAGCTAGTATAGTAAAAACACTGATAAAATTATTAAGCAGTTTTTTTATTTAGCGGTAAGTATATATTTTTGTAATCGATAATTAAAAAAATATATACTTACCGCTAAAAAGTTTTACAAAACAGTTAATTTTAGATGAATTTGTAAAAAACATAATTAGTTCTACATACATTTTGTAATGCCTGAAATGTAAAAATAAATAGGTAAATAAAAAAACCATATTTTTTTACGTAAATCTTACAACAGGCACTGGGATATAGTGAAAACATTGAAAAAACTAAAAAACATTTCAGTTGTATTAATAACTTTAATTTACATAGTTAAATTTGTATTTGAATGTAAGACTCAAAGGCTATAAAATGTGCAGTCTCACATATTAATAGCTATCCACAAAGACTTTAAATCAATCTCCGAGGGAAACCTACCTGTAACTATCAATTACTCAGCAATTATCTCGAATCAATCACTTCCCATTGAGCAGGTCACAATGAAGCTCATCTTCACGCCGTCAATCTTGCGGCGTCAGCAGAGATCATAGCAGTGAACAATTAGTTCACGCTGACGGAGCGATATGTCAGCTTCCAGATTTATGTACCCGCTACGGTGGGCGAATGTGCTGTGTAGTACGCAATTGTGATGCTTATTAATGAAATAATACTTACCTTTATATTTCATGTTTAATATAGGAGAATATTTAATAGAATCAGTCGTTAAATTCCAAAATACTGCCAAGATAATTGAGATTTTAATGGGTATTAGTTGTATAATAATTAAGTATTATTAATAATAATTTAATAAATTTAATTGAGTGAGTGGCACAGTCGGAAGAGGAAGACCTCGACGAACGTTCTCTGACCAAATCGGAGACCTTGCAAGAGGTCAAATAAGATCCACCCTAAACCGACGTGCTTGTATAAAGAATGTTATGAGAGTGAATGAAGCGAAAGATGTGTGTAGGGATCGTAGCAAGTGGAGGTCCATTGTCACTACCTACCCCGCTGGGAAACAGGCGTGAGCTTATGTATGTATGTATGTAAATTTAGTTCGTGCGCTTGTAATCAGGTTTCTCTTTTTAAAGTTTGCTGGAAAAGAATTCATAATTTTATTATGTACGCTTTTTACTTGATGTTTCATATATTTATACTTACTGACTATTACCCGCGGCTTCGTTCGCTTTATAAGTATCCTATGTTACTTTTAATACCTCCAAACATATGTGTACAAAGATTCATGATCGCTTTTACACAAAAACTTCTTAACCGATGTTAAGAAGTTTTTGTGTAAAAGCGTAATTAACAAGCTTACATTTACATTTACAATAGGGATAAGTATATGGAACGTGTTTGTCTGGATGCTATAACGAATAAAAGTTTAAATATTTGTGAGATTTTCTAACAAATAAAGAAAACTTATATTTAAATGAAACGTCTTCCGTTTTTCAAATTTCATTTTCACTTTTTTTCAGAGTTTTAAAAAAACCTGAAGTAAAGTTGAGAGACATTAAATTAATACTGCTCCCAATACAGGCTAGGGGATGATTTATTTTGTATCTCTTCAGAAATCCCGTTGCTCCAAGGAAAATCAAGAGAAAAATAATATGATGAACTGAAAGTTTCAATACGTTCCGTTAATTGAATCTGTCACTTGCACTCGTCGGTTCCATTTAAATTGAAAAAAAAACGTCAAGTTAAAATAGGTCCTCCCCGTTCTTTCCGCCATCGTAAGTAGGCTAAGATAAATAAAGGTTATACTTTAAATTAGTTTACCTATAATTCTATTTTATGATTAAAAATACCTATCATCATTAATTTTCTGTGAGTTATCCTGTTACAAATGTAATACACGCTTAAACGAAAGATAAGCATTATGTTTTTGAGAGGTTAATTCAATTAAAAAAGGTTACATCGAGATTTTGATAGTCCCTCTGTCTTTCCAGAAAATTACAATCTGGCTGTTTCCAAAGGGTGAACAAGCGTTTAAGTCGCACACGATATGCGTAGACCGTAATACTTAGTTTTTCATCAAGCGAAATGACGGTTAAACGCATTACCAGTCAAAATTGAAAGAAAACAAAAAGATTACGACTCCCTTAATCATTTAATTACATCATCAGCCCGTACAACGTCCACTGGTGAACATGGGCCTCCGCCCGAGGGAGAGTTTTTGCCATAGTCACCATGCTTGACAGGTGGGTTGGTCACCGCAGTATTATGTCGCACACAAGGAAACGCTGCTGCCCATTTCCTGGCATACGATTATTATAGATGATGTTATAACAATCGGGACCAAAGGTCCCTCAACCAACCAGACCCGAAAAGAAATCTGAAAAATTTGCACAAAGTTTTTTGTCCATTGTAGGGATCGAACCCACGCCCTCCGAGATTTAAAGCGAATCAAATACCGCTACACTACGTATGTTGTCGGTTATGATGACGTTCGTATGGGATCTACACGGGTGAAAACTTGCGTTGAGCTTGAAGCTCACAAAACTCCACTATCTTTCGAAAGCGATAGTTTATGTCACGCACGCGGGCTAGCATTAGAACTAGACTTACGATATAGGCTATTAATAAACAAAAGAATATCTTACTGCATTTAGAATCAAGTGTGGTGTATCTGAAGATAGCTGTACTCAATTGGTTGAGCCATTAATAAGTTTGAGGCCGGCAACAAACCTAATTTACAGTTTAAATGAACCCAAGACCATTGTGGTCTTGGGTTCATCACACACACCCTCACACAAATTCATTAGAAAATTACAAAGTTTCTAAATTAAAATTTTCATTACAATAGCACTCGATATATTATATGCTTTCTAAACTTTTCCTTTTGTGAAGGAAGTATATTAATAAATAATTTATTTAATATAACCTTTGAAAATTCTGTTTTCGTTTTATATAATGTTAGCAAGCTATGCCCTACGGCTTTAGCTGCATTCTATTGTTGGTTTGTTTCAATGGTTTGTTTTATACCCTTTGCGTTAACCCAGGGATTTAAATACATTATAAGTACCTTTTACACTTTAGTACATAAAAGGTACATTTAATAGGTACATTAAAATAGGTACATTAAAATAGGTACATTAAAATCGAACTTAAAAAATTTGCTGCTTATTTTTATGATGGTGAATCTACGAGTAAAGTGGTGATATTTTATTATGAAATTCCTACTTTATTTTTTATTTTTTCGGTTTTACTTACGTTGGTAGCCATGAGGCTTTTGCTACTTCACCGGGCATAAAGGCGAGCAGAGCTCCAGCCTTAATAAATGGTTCAAATCTACAAACTAAGCAACCTGCGCAGGAGGGTGCCCCCTGTGGGGCTTGGACCTCGGCTCAGGGCGGTCGCTCGCGATGAGATTTAGGGGTTATGACTTTTAGTATTTAAGGTGAGTTTTATGCAATCGTCGCTCTACTTTACAGTTTGCGGCCCTCTCGGACTTCGGGTCTACGAGGGCATCGGATGGTAAGAGATTCCTACGGGCACGGGAGTTATATAAGAGAAAACGTTTAAACTCTGCCAGTTTTTTAAAGAGATAGTTTATGTCTAGCGAGCTAGCATTATCACAAGTAATGACATAAACAAATCTAAACTAACATTATAAAGAGGAAAGATTCGATTGTTTCTTCGTTTGAATAAGCTCCGAAACTACTTAAGAAATTTATAAAAAAAAATTACCATTGGGAAGCTACACTAGCCCCGGATGACATGGGCTGTATTTTATTATGAAGTTCCCACGGGAACGGGAGCTGCGCGGAAATAGGGCTATTCGTACATATTTCAGAAAAGAGAATTAAGTTTTAGCACAAAAAAAACAAAGAAACTGTTCGAGACATTTATATAAACTAACTAGCGGCCCGCCCCGGCTTCGCACGGGTGGACTTTTATACCCTAACCCTGCCCTACCCTACCCCTACCCTAACCCTACCCTACTCCTAACCTACCCCTACCCTACCCCTACCCCTATCCTACCCTACCACTACCCTACCCCTACCCCTACCCTACACCTACCCTACCCTACCCCTACCCTACCCTACCCCTACCCTACCCCTACCATACCCCTACCCTACCCTACCCCTACCCTACCCTACCCCTACTCTACCCCTACCCTACCCTACCCCTACCCTACCCTACCCTACCCTACCCTACCCTACCCCTACCCAAAAGTATCCTATGTCCTTCTCCCAGTTCTTAGCTACCTCCCTACCAATTTTCAGCCAAATCGGTTCAGCCGTTCTTAAGTTATAAATAGTGTAACTAACACGACTTTCTTTTGTTTTTAAAATGTATTCTGCTATTCGGGACGGAAACAAATCCAACAAATCAAAAACCATGGCAATCGGTCCAGCCGTTCTCGAGTTATAAGTGTTGTAACAAACACGACTTTCTTTTATATAAATAGATATTAAAAGGAGGTAAAGTTTGTGAGCTTGTGACGTTGTAGAGGGTAATCTCTGGATCTACTGAACCGATATTGAAAATTATTTTATCAATAGAATGCCACATCGGTGACTGTCCCGTTCCCGTGGAAACTTTAAAGACGAGTGAAACCGCGCGGAACTACTATTAAGAATACAAACACACCTTAACAGCGGTTTCGCACTACGTCCGTTCCGAATCCGATCTGGATCCGTGAAAATATGGTCCGTAGTAGCCGTAGAACTATTTCTATGGTAATTTATGCACTAGATCCGATCTGCGTCATCTGATTTATTAACAAATTTCTAGACCAATATTTTCACGGGTTCGGATCGCGTTCGGATCGGACATAATGCGAAACCGCTCTAAGGTGGCGCAATCCGGCGAACGCCTTCTACAAGAAATGCTCGCTATTAAAAAAAAACATTTATTCTTACAAAGCCTAAGACAAGCCCAAACTATTGTACGGAAGTCGCTTGTCTGTTTGTCAATACAATGAATTTCCTGCAGCCCATGATGAACGCTTTGACCCTCGCTGATTGTGCGAGGGGAGACCGGGAAGGAAGGTGTTACTAATATTAAGCTTTTTTGTACTGCGATTCTCCCATTTGATATATTATTTTTTTACCTGTACAGCCGGTCTGCGAGAACATTTGTATATCTCGGTTTTGGTAAATTCCATAAATATAATCTTTGATAGAGATCGTGGATTGGATTCCCGTGCTGGGATGATGTTCAGAAAATTATAGATTTTTTATGTCAAAAATATTTTTTTTTGTAGGTAGTAGACACAAAGATATATCTCCCAAATGTAAGGCTTTCAACGAGCTTTATTATTTTTTGATTTGATTACAATATTATTAATGAGCAAGTTTATTGTTTTATAGATTTGCCAGAAATTGATACAGAGATAGTGAACAGCTAGGTATAAGCTCGTTAAGCTACACTCGGGCGGATTTACTTATTGCGGTCGAAACCTATTATACATTAAATATAAATAAAATCCTATTGTAACATCTACTAAGTAGCTAACACAAATAAAAAAACAGGTACCTACTAGTTGCAAATGCCTACCTATTTTTGATATCAAGAATACAACAAGTAACATAGTATAAAAGTTCTTGTAGTTCGTTGTAACTTTGATCGATGTTAATAATAGTTGATTGAATAAAAGGTAAATTGCGGTTTACGGTTTATGACGTATTAAAAAAAAAATACTTACTTGATCTCGTTCAAACCAATTTTCAGTGGAAGTTTGCATGGTTATGAACATAATATATTTTTTTTAGTTGTATCATTCTCTTATTTTAGAAGTTACAGGGGGGGACGCACATTTTACCACTTCGGAAGTGTCTCTCGCGCAAACTATTCAGTTTAGAAAAAAATGACATTAGAAACCTCAACATCATTTTTAAAGACCTATTCACAGATACCACACATGTATGGGTTCGATGAAAAAAAAAATTTTGAGTTTCAGTTCTATGTATGGGGAACCCCAAAATTTATTGTTTTTTTTCAATTTTTGTGTAAAAATCTTAATGCGGTTCACAAAATACATCTACTAACCAAGTTTCACCATTATAGTTCTTATAGTTTCGGAAAAAAGTGGCTGTGACATACGGACGGACAGACAGACAGACAGACAGACAGACAGACATGACGAATCTATAAGGGTTCCGTTTTTTGCCATTTGGCTACGGAACCCTAAAAATACGCCAACGAAAATAAACTGTCCCTAATGTA
This sequence comes from Nycteola revayana, assembly GCA_947037095.2. Lineage (NCBI taxonomy): Eukaryota > Metazoa > Arthropoda > Insecta > Lepidoptera > Nolidae > Nycteola > Nycteola revayana. The sequence continues at coordinate 13,236,910 of OX344859.2, read as the reverse complement.
AACAAATAACAATCCAAACCTCGGCCAGCCCATCAATATTGTCGATGTCATTAGCTATAAAAGCCTCCACAAAGAAGTTCTGTTCCGGTATCAATGTCGCTTACCCTCTCGTGATGGAGGGTACCATTATATATAATTATACTAGACTAGCATCCCGCGCGCGGTTTCACCCGCGTAACTTCCGTTCCCGTGGGAACTTCGTAATTAAATATAGCCTATGTCACTCAGGGTGAATGTTGCTTTCCAATGGTGAAAGAATTTTTGAAATCGGCCCAGTACTTTTTGAGCCTATTCATTACAAACATACAAAAATAGGTACAAATCTTTCCTCTTTATAATATTAGTATAGATGGGCTCTACCGTATTATTTGTTTTAAATTTCTGCTCTACTTCAATAGAAATACTTTGTTATGTTTAAAATATTAAATTTATTAACTACTAGCTTTATCCGCAAAGACCACATCCCCGTGAAAAAATCATAATTAAATATGTAGATTTTGTATAACGTAGTAATGGTAAAATGTCCAGTAGTTTCGGAGCCTATTCAATGCAAACAAACAAACAATCACATCTTTATTTTTTACTATATTAGTATACGTTCATGCTCGACTACATCGGTATTATGGTTTTGGAGCTATTAAGTGGAATACACGGACAAACAAAGTAAAAAGTAGCTATCTACCAGTGAAATTCCTTTCAACAAAATCGGTCCAGCCATTACTGACATTAGCCGGAACTATCGGACAAACAGACATATTTCTAAAATATATGTTTTTGTTATTGGTATCCTATATACATTCAAATTCAGTTAATGTAACCTGTTAATTTTTTATTCTAAACAAACTCTTTAATTTTTTTAATTTGTATATAGGTCTTAATTATGTTTATTTTATCTGTGTTTTATCATTTAGGTAAGTAATATTTGTATTTATATACTTTTTAGGGTTCCGTACCCGAAGGGTAAAAACGGGACCCTATTACTAAGACTTCGCGGTCTGTCTGTCACCAGGCTATATTTCAAGAACCGTGATAGCTAGACAGTTGAAATTTTCACAGATGATGTATTTCTATTGCCGCTATAACAACAAATACAAACATTAAAATTAAATAAATATTTAAGGGGGCTCCCATACAACAAACTTGTTTTTTTTTTGCCCTTTTTTGCTCGATATCAATAATGGCAACAGGTAGACTCTTGAAAATGGTATGAAACCCTGCGTGCGCGAGTCGCCACTTGGCCGAACACTTGGCCGGTTTTTTTATTTATTTTTATATCTACGCTACCAATTATTCGACAGCCTCAAATACTGAAAAATAGTATTTCATAAAATACTTTTATCCAGTTCCTGTTTTCCAATTTCCCTCAAAATATAACAGAATATTGAATATTAAAAGGAAAATTTGAGGTACAAATATTTTAAAAACCTTTTGATCTTCCCTAGTTATGAATATTTACTAGTGAAGATCAATTTTTTTTTATAGCCGCTTGTGCACAAACAAATTTACAGACTTTTTTTATAGATTTTTTTGCTGGAATATAGTAACTGCTATATTTAAAGGCTTAACAATGTTGCTTTATAGGCAGATTAGTATTAAAACTGACGTGAAATTATTGAACTACGAGTACGTATCATCTCCATAGTCACCACGCTTGGCAGGCGGTTGAAAACTACTTATGTTTTCTGAAAAATAATATTATTATTTGTATACACAACATCTATATATTCCCAGAAAGATCAGTTAGAGGTACTTTAGAAAGGATAGTATTCAACCTTGAGTGACATTTTGTGATATACCAAGGGTTTAAAAAAGTTCCTAAATATGACTGAAACCAGAACCTAGTGCCTATTTCCATTCATATTGTAGGTACCTGGTTTGTTAGCTTGGCTACGTTGGACAAAATGGGAGTTAGTTTGTTAAATGAAGGTAGTTAAACCAATGGTAAAGCTTACTAATTTCGTATGCATAGCAACCAGCACTCCGACCGCATAGCAATGCTCACCGTCCAATGAGTTTTTGTATTCGCAACATAACAAATAGAGCATACAAAAGACGCAATGAATAACGTGCAATCGTCACTTTTCGATCGAGTTGTAGTCGCTAAGCATACGTAATTTGCCGGTGGGACCATTGGCTTGACCAAATGCACCGTCATTCAACAAACTTAACTCCCATTGAACATGGGCAAGCCAACAAGACAGGCAATGTTGTTGACACAGCACCGAACCCGTCTAGAGCTCGCCACGATCGATCGATACCACTACACTAATGACGCACATTTGCACGCCGAGTGACTGTCGGTAGTGTAGGGGAGCGAGCATACCAAAGAACCCCGAATTGTACAAATTATACACTTGTTGTTGAGTGTATAATATTCAAAGGAATGTGATGTATGTAGGGTTCTATAAACATGACGTGGAAATTAGAATTTTCGACGATTTATTAGTTGATTCGGAGATTTGACGTTTTGGGTTTGATTCCCACACATAACGATTATTCGTATGAAATATTGAAAGTTGATCTTACTCCGGGTTTGCTTTGTTTGCTGAATTGAGCGTTTATGAACGTTTATCCCCACGACACGGGGAATATTTTTACTAATGCGGGAGTTGTCTTAAAAAATCTTGCTTCCGTTACTATTGCTTTTCTACGAAACTTCTAAATCAATAATAGAAATGTATGTAAATTTGGATACATCAAATTATTAAGTGAAAAAAAAAGAACACAATAACATAACTCTTGAGTTAAATGCTCAAAGACAGAAATTCCTTATTGTCGGGTTTAATGGATTTTTATTACATTACCCCCATAGTTCGCTTTCAATTGAATAAGATATAAAACCTCAAGATTTGAACAGTTAGTATATTTTAACTTCTTTCTATCCACGCCACGTTTGACAGCGGATGCCATTTTTTGGTTCAACAAGAACATTCGTGTAATTCTAGTAACTTTGTATAACGATACTTGCTTTTGGTAGGCAGTATACGAGTACTTTGCCGTGTCTGTTTTATAGTTGTTACTAGCTGACCCGGCAGACTTCGTACTGCCTCAATCGATACATACCCTACACTACCCCTACCCTACACTACCCCCACCCTACACTACCCCTACCCTACACTACCCCTACGCTACACTACCCCTACCCTACACTACCCCTACCCTACACTACCCCTACCCTACACTACCCCTACCCTACACTACCCCTACCCTACACTACCCCTATCCTACACTACCCCTACCCTACACTACCCCTACCCTACACTACCCCTACCCTACACTACCCCTACCCTACCTCTACCCTACCCCTACCCTACACCTACCTCTAATCTACCCCTAACTTTGTCTGAAAAATAAAAATAAAAATTTAGGGGTGGACTACCCCTAACATTTAGGGGGATGAAAAATAGATGTTGGCCGATTCTCATAGATACCGGATAAGCACAAAAAATTTCATCAAAATCGGTTAAGCCGTTTCGGAGGAGTATGGCAACGAAAACTGTGACACGAGAATTTTATATATTAGATATATATATATGTCTTTGTCGATAAAACTTAATGAATGCAAATGCTTTATAATAAGACTTAATAAGTATTTCGCAGTGTGCGATGGCTTAATAAAAACTGATTTTTTTTATTAATTAGGTTTTTAATCTATAAGATACCCCCTCATATATTTGTCAGCATATATTTAAACACAATAATTTCAAACTTTTCATAAAATACTCTCGAGAGAAGTGTTCCATAATTAAAATTAAAATGTTAAAAAATTGTATTTAACAAATGACATTTGATACTATATGCTAGATATAACCAAGTGTTGTTCGTGAATACAAATTTTATATTCTTTACATCTTTATTAAGTGTGCTAATTGTTTTTTTTACGTTGTGTCCTTTAACTTGTATTGCTGTAAAAAAGTTACTGTGTCTTGTACAATAAGTAAATCCCTATTGAAGTCCAAGTAAGTTTCAACTTGTAATATAATTTAACGTTCTACTCGACAGTTTCTAACCAATTTCTTAATAACATTAAATAAGCAGAAGTAAGTTCTCGGAAATATCAGGTAAATCCCAACGCTCTGACGGTACGACTGATGCCACAGACAACTACATGCAGAGAGTTGTGAGTTTGGTAAGAACTGAAGGTTAGTTGAATTGTTTTTAAACACTTGAAATCTGAAACTGTTGGCGACTGACTGAGGTTTGCCCTCTTTCTATAATCTTTATACTTTTTGAATTATTGTTACTTTTTTTTTTATTTTTTATTATTATAATTATTGTTTGTTGTGGCCCCAAGGAACACCGTATTCTTGTTGGCCACACCAGAAATAATTTGTAGTTGAGTGCTGAGCAATGTTCTAGGTATATATAGTTCACCATTTATTGTATTTCAATGTTTATCACTGAATCACGCTAAAACTGTTACACTGGACAGCTAGTGCACATTCCAGTAGATATGCACAGCACAAGCCACCCTAATCTTGCCGGCCCTTCCCCTTCTCTTCTGTGAGCACTGGCGACTTTACTCACACGAAGGGACACAACATTAATCAATAATATTATTTGGCTGTGATATTTTGTAAACTACTTTTTCAGACGAGCAGTTCATAAATTTTGTTATAGTTATATCACTGAAAACATTTATCAAGGTTTTGCCTGTAAAAACAGTTACTTGTTGAACAATATTGTTGGAACGGCGCTGGCGGCGGTTCTGGAACTTTGGGTTTATTTTGATTATATAATTAGGTACATTAAAATATTGTTTTACCAAAAAGAATATAAAAACAAACAATGGTTGTTGACTAACTTTAGTTGGATTTAATGATTTTAAAAAGCCATAAGGTATAAATTGTATTTGAGATTTTTTTTTGTTCTTTAAAGAGTTAATCTGTACTAGTTTTTAGCTGAAGAGTTTATTAACTTAAACACACAAATCTCAGGAACTACTTGTCCAATTTGATAAAATTGTCCATTTAATTATGAAGGTCCCACGGGAACGGGAGGTACGGTGGTTAAAACCGCGCGTGGGAAGCTTTTACAAAATAAAGTACTATGGTCTATGAAATACTGTAATGTTTATAAAGAACATAACATTTTTCAAACAAAACTCCTACATTCACTCCAATTAATAGTATACACACTAAACAAATATGCACCATTTAATCCCCTCCAGCCATACGTCACGGCATAAATATTTAAATCCGGCTAATAGTCCATACATCATACAGTGCTGTGCAAGATTAATGCATTTTTAGCTTCCTCGTTTGGGTTACCTGTAATTATTTAAAACAGCCCTCTTTTGGACAGGATTATGAAACATATTTGAATATAATTTTACTTCAGGAAGTTTTACCTCATGGTGATTTTAATAGTGTATTATTTTTATTATAAGCCATATTTTTAAGGCGACTTATGGTGGTATTTATGCTTTTATTTCTATGCTTAAATAGTTACATAAAAAGTGTTTTTAAATTTCTTCTGGAAGACTTAGTAGTTTCCTGTCGTTTGAGGGGAAGTTTTACAAGACGGAACAAGCGTTTGCTTTCGTTTCACGTACAATGCATCGCTCAAAGCTGCGTGCCGCACTCTCATTTAGCGAACGCGGTGTTTGTTTGGTTTAGACTTGTGAGTTGTATAGTGTCTGGTCTCCAGTCGGAATTCTAGACACAATAACATGCTAGATGAAATAAAAGGAACTTCTTCGCGAAGTAGAGATAGGGAATGTATTGCGGTATGGGATTTACGAGTGATTGTGGTAGCGAGCCAGATACGTCATAGACATATAATATACTAGCTTCCATTCCCGTGGGAACTTCATAATAAAATATAGCCTTTATAATAAATACACCAGAAGATGGGCAACAGCGTCTTCTCGGATTATAACATCTGCCGAGCGTGGCGAATATTGGCAAACACCCCCTCATAATGGATCTATGAGGGAGGCCTATGTCCAGCAGTGGACGTGCTACGGCTGAAATTATGATGATGATGATGAATAAATGTGTCATCCAGGGATAGTGTAGATTCCCAACAACTGTGAAAGATTTTTTTAAATCGGTCTATTAGTTTCGGAGCCTACAAACAATCAAATCTCTCCTCTTTATAATATTAGTGTATATGAATAATTTTATCTATACTATATGATGTACTTAAATATTTTGCCTTCACTCGCTTTTTTAATCACTGGACCGATTTCATTGAATTTTGGTACAAAGATTGACTGGACTTTGTCAAAGGATTTAGATTACCTTGTACCTCTTAATACTTCTATATAAAAATCACACAAAAAGTTTATATTTAATAAAAATAAAAGCGGCCGTAGCCCAATGGCTAGGGCGTCGGATTTGTGATCTTGAGGTCGCCGGTTCGAACCCCACCCATTACACTGCCGACGTGAACTCACTCGTAACACAAGAATTTGAAATTAATATAAAAATTATTATTATTATAAATATATTTTTTTAACTAATACAACTTGTTAATTATATACTATGATTAAAACCACTTATATAAATTTCGCGGACGATAACCCTAAAATTCATCCCCGAGTCGAGTTAAAAGTCATTTAGTTACACATATGGTAGTAAATCTCCCCTTTTAATACTACTACCGTCTTAGCTTATTATCCCTATTACTACCCCCGTAGTTACAGAGGGGAATGGAAACATAAGAATCTTTTACACTCACTAATCTCTTTAACTTTTGACATTGATTTTTGCTTCATATTAGTTTACAAGATATTACAAAACAAAATAGCTGTTCAATAACAATATCATTGCTTAAATCCGAAATGGTAACTTGCCAGAATAAAGTTCAAGCACAAATCTTTACTTTTTGTTTATTATAAAAGAGTATTAGACGATGTATATAATTTTAAGTAGTGGGACAACGTGTATTCCTTTACTCTAGTTAATGGTATCAAAATCTTAAGCCGCCGAAAAAGAATTAACGGTGATAAACTTCAACGAGGATATACTTATAAAAATAATGATTAAACTTTAAGTTACCAAGCTTTAGTTCCGAATAATTTAGATGTCACACATTTTGTTGTACAATACTTATGATTAATAACCGATAGTTACATGATCCTTATAAAAGTGTTGCACAAAATCTACAAAACAGATTTGTTTAAGTGAAATTTGGTCCAGATTTTGCATCTAAATCTAGAACAAAACATATAATAGAATTCTTTATCTGTAATAACATTAATATTATATTTATACAAGCAATCCACCAATTTGAGAACATACAATTTTATTACAAAAATATCCCCTAGATTTACTATAAAGATCGGAATAGCACAAAGTGAAGACGACTGACCCCTGAGAAACATCGTGGGGTACAAAAGAAAACGATATTTGTATTCATGCGTCCCCCGAGAGGCACGCTGTAGCCGTGCCCTATTGTCAAAATTTTTATTTAACTACCTTTTATGGGAATGATACAAATATGAAAGTTGTTTTTTATACGTTTACGTTACGTTTTGGGTAATGGTGTTATTGATTTTGTGTAGTACAATGGGAGCACAAATGGAAGGAGAAATGTTAAACATACGCATATGACATGAAGACTGCATTTCAGAGTCGTTCACTTTACCTACTCATTAAAAACCCGCGTTGACTAGTTCGCGCAGTTTCACCCGCGTAACTCTTGTTCCCATGGGAACTACATAATAAGTAGAGTTGCCCAACTATCGATAGTTTCGCTATCGATAGATGACCTCGAAAAATAGTAACAATATCGATAGTGCTATCGATAGTATCGATAGTGCTATCGATAGTATCGATAATATCGATACTATCGATATCACAAATTAACTAATACTATTGATTGGAAGCAATAGTATCGATAGTATCTATACTATTACATTATAATACTATCGATAGGAGCGATATTTTAAAAGTAATACTGTTTAGGAGCAATACTATCGATACTATCGATAGTATTGCTCCTAAACACAAATTGGTCCTCGATAGTATTGATACTATCGATACTATTGATATGACGTCAACTATCGATAGTCGACTATCGATAGGCAACACTAATAATAAGATATAGCCTTCCTCGATAAGCCTATTTATCTAACACTGACATAACTGACATGACCAGTAGCGTTCAAGTACACGAACAAACAAAGTCTTCAGCTTTATATATTAGTATAAGATACCTAGGTCATGTCCAAGGCAATAAATAATAAATTAATTTTCATTTCTTGTTTCAGGTAAGCACATTTTATTACAACACTCTTCAGGAGGGTAAGACATGAAGCACATTTTTCTTTTCTCTAGGGAACTGGAATAAAAAGGTAGGTAATGCTCCTCCCATTAATGACCACCGTCCCAAGTGGTCACCAAAATACAGATTTTATAAATAAACCGTTGCAAAACACACCATATTGTTAACTCTATTGAGTTGTAATAAAGTTTAAAATTAGGATTTAAAATATGCCTACTATTGTTACCTAAGAGCTTCTTCTGAAGACAACAATAGATGGCATGCATACTCCCATAATTACACTCAATCATTATTCATTAACATCCTTTAAAAAGTAAAGTTTATAGAATAAGCGTTACTTAACTTACTTTAAACCTATACTCATATAAATTTAAAACATTTATCTCTGTCTTAATGCTATGATGGGCTTTTTGCACCGCCCTCCTGCTCGCAAAAAATATACACAATATGCAGGAAGGACAACAAAAACATGCAACAATACTATCACCAGCCGATAACCAGACACGTGTTTCACTCGCTAGGGTGCAACACAGGCCCCTCTTCCCCACTGGGCACACTGGGGACGTGCCCAGGGCCCCGCGATGGTTTAGGGCCCCCTAGTCCCTACTGCAAACGATAACCGATAGCCACTCTAAGGACTCATCGTAGATGCTTAGTGTAGATTGCGTTATGTTATCTACTCATCATATCTAATATCACCGTAAAAATAAAGCTCAAACTTTTCAAATATGCGTTCTTTGTTAAAATAATATTCTAATTTACTTTGGTCATAGGGGCCCCATTATCCTAATGTGCCCAGAGCCTCTAATACAGGGTTACTTAAACTTTAAGCAGTCACGGACCTCTTTCACAATTTAAAAAAATCCATGGACTCTGAAAATTACTACTTAGTTAATGAGAAGGGTGCTGCTGTTTGGCCTCAATGAGAACGAATAAATTGTGGGATTGTCTTCGACAAGACTGACCTACTGCGGACCCCTGATATACATGCTACGGACCCCCAAGGAGTCCGTGGACCCCACTTTAAGAAACCCTGCTCTAATAGGTGAAAGACGGCCTTGGTCCATCAGGGCGATGTTGACTAAGTCATACGCGCAAATTAAAAATAGAAATAGTATTTAGACATTTTGGCAACAATATAGGTAAATAAATATACCTACTTTCCAATACCCCGTCCACCTTTTTAAAGAGACTTCAAATAGGCTAAGAGCTGTACGTAACTAAAATTTGACGAAATATTTTTTCCGCGATTTCCCCCGTGACTGTAGTATAAATAATGGATATGATGGATGATGGCCACGTCACGGAATTTGATCTATTATTATTATTTCTAACCTCAGATTGATGATGGCGGCTCAAATTAAATTACTTTTGGGATTAGCGGAGATAAATAAAATTGGGTTGGACATTAATTTATTAGGAACGATGAGCATTGTGGATGAATATTTTAATTACAATCACTAACTTTGTTCTGAAAGTTTTCGGTTATGATATGGTTCGTGTCTATTGGGAATAAAAGTCTATTTAATGTGTGTGAAAATTCAATAATAAAATATTTTTGTAATGAATACTTCGTTATAGAAAACAGTGAAATATTATGACTGATAAAACATACCATATAATACATATATTATTAAAATATAAGTCAAAATGGATAAAAACTACACACCTTTTTTTTAATTAAATTAACAAAATCATATCACGTAGCCCATTGGCTAAGGTCGTCGGACTTGTGGTTGCCGGTTCGATCCCCACCCATTGCACTACCAACGTGAACCCAATCATAACCTAAGCATTGTAGCTTAGCACGTGGAGTTAACAAGAATAATAGTATACTGTAAAACTCTGCTAATAATATTTATAAACAAAAAAACATAAGTCAACATTTTAAGAAGCTGACATACACAATATTTTTTAATAACCAAGCAGATCGCCTTATCCACCCGACATTACTGTGGAACTTAGATACTTATCTCAATCGCATAGCAACCGATTCATTTCAAAAACAAAATTTTCGGTTCGGTGGAATACCAACAAATGATTTTTTTTATTTGTGTCAAACCAAATTAAACTCGTGGTTAATCGAATCTATTTGGTCGAAAATATATAATAAGCCATTTGTCTAGGCTTTCAACTAACATTGTATACAAGTAACATGCATTATTCCCGATCCTCATAAGTTTAGCATACCGTACCTAAATATCTATTGATCGCAGTGAATACTTTGTTAAACTTTATTGTATGACTTCCATCCAACTCATACACGTAACTATAATAATGCCGACCGTTCGTTCGCGCTCGAGCTGCGGACAAAGAAACAAAAGCTATAGAACTGATAAACCGCACAGATAACACTTTGCCGGTGTTGCCAACTTTAAATTGCACGTTATTCTAGTTTGTTTGTGTTTATTTGCCTGCTAATTGGGATTTGGTTTTGTTGAAATGTTTGTTTCGTTTTTTATTACCAAATTTAGTTTATAGTAGAATTTCTTTCTTTACATAATTTCAACACTTTTACTGTTAGGTAGCGAACTTCAGAATCACTGTGATGTGTCTATGAAGTCTATGAAAAGACATCAGCTGTCAAAATTGTTAAGTGTCAAATGAGTTTTTGAGAGCTAGTGCTTATAAGATTTTGTTATAGTTAATCTATGATTAAAAAAATCGTTTTGAATCGTATGACAAACGCATTTTAGTTGTACTGGAAGTTTATCTTGATTCATTTTTCAAATACTGAATTTGATTTGACGGTGACTTTAAGTTAAGAGCTATTAGTTGATTGAAGTTTTAATTGACGTTGTATACATTAAGCGTTAATATTTACGTTTTTAAACTGCGTATGATAAAGCAATTTTTATGATTTTTTTAAATGTGTAGTTTAGATTGTTTGGCGCCTTTAAAATGTCGGTTTATCTGAACAAGTTGTATATTTCAACAGAAATGCTATCGTTGCGAAAATTTGCAATCACTGTTTGAAATGTTGGCAGCCGAAGTTTACTGAAACAATATTTTTATTTGGTTTGCGCAAGGGGCCGAAACGGGCAAAGGGATGTTGAGATTTCGAAGTTGAGTAGGTACCTAGCTTGGGTTAATGTTTTAATAAAATTAATGATTAAACGAACTTACCTGTACGTGAAGTTCTATCATAATTATACAAAGTGCTTCGTTCGAAGAGATGAGTAACCTGTAAGAATATTTAATTATTTGTTCAGTCAACTTGTAGTAGTAGCCCCAGCTATCATCACTCCACTGTATTTGAGGGTAGTTGTATATATATTTTTTTTCTACCCTACGTAGCTATCCTCTCGGTGCCCCCGGCCTGGTCGTTCATTTAGTTTGGAGCAAGAAATCACTCCATTAAATAGATATTTCCGAAAACATCGGGATAAGTACTCAGCAAGTACGGACGGGGCAGGGTGGGCGTTGATTACTCATCTCTTCGAACGAAGCACTTTGTATAATTATGATAGAACTTCACGTACAGGTAAGTTCGTTTAATCATTAATTATACTCGTGCTTCGTTCTCGAGATGAGTAACCTGTAAGAATATTTAATTATTTGTTCAGTCAACTTGTAGATTTTGAGAGTAGGTATTTGAGGAAATATCAGTAAAAAACAGAAGTTGTAACATTTGTTTTTATTGACAAGTTATTTAAGTTCAAGTGAGTTATTACTCTAATTAAACAATGAATTAACGATATTTAACGTACTAGTCATTTATAATCAACCTAGCAAGAGAATCACTATGATTATCAACAATATTCCTATCGTAGAACCTAGCGAATGTGGAAGATGTACCGCTCCAGCCCGCAGTTTTGCGGATTGTGTCCACACTGAGACCAAGACGGCGCGCGCGAGACGTACTTGCATGTCTCGTACTGTGCGCGCTGAATATCGTTACATCTACTCCACATCCTTCTAGTGCCGATTTTATCCATCGACTAATTGATTGAGTACCAACAATCGCGTGAGGCTTTCTGTAGCTAATAAAGAGGAAATTACAATCACCTCTGAGTCCTCTTGTTCTGTCTAAATAAGCGAGTAAGGTATTAGCAGGACAAATGTGCGGTTTCTGTCTAAAAAACGGTAAGCACAGAGTCGGTTGATTAGCGCCGACACGCGAGGTCTTAATAAGATCCGGTATTTTTATAGTAAGTTGTAAATTTGATTCTTCTATGTTTTGTATACATATTTTGGATAAAGTCTGTACCCTATGTGCTGTCGTTAATGCCAGCAGCATGGAGCATTTTTTGGACAATCTTTCTAAAGATAGCTCATCGTTGGGGTACCACTTTGCGAGCTTTTCTAGAACGAGCGATGTGTCCCAGGTAACATCATATTTAGGGGCTGGAGGTTTTAAACGAAATACCCCTTTGAAAAACCTTTTGACTCTATCTTCGTTTGATACGTCTGATCCCATTAACATAGCTAAAGCGGACCTATAAGTGTTTAAAGAACCGTACTGCGAACCAGAATTAAATAAATATGTAAAGAATGACAAAATCGAGGGAATAGATTCTTCATAAAAATTTAGGTGATTATCTCTTGAATATATAAACCAACGCTTAAGGCACACATCATATTGTTTCATAGAGTTGGATGACAGGGATGCAAGCATGATGTCTATAGAATCTGTAGGGACGTCTCGTCGCAGTAGTGCCGTCCGGAGAGCACTCCTGCAACCAGGGTAAGACTCGACTGAATGTTGCCTCGGCTGGAATGAAAAACGAGGGCGTTTTCACAGGGCGTAAACTTTATGGTATCGCTAACGAGTAATCGTGTGTAAACACCGGAAACCATGGCTGTGTTTCCCATAAAGGTACGACCATTATTCCAGTTGCCCTATCCAGAATAATTTTCTTTAACGTTTTTAGAATTATCGATACGGGTGGAAAAGAATAAAAGAATAAACAGGACCAATCTAGAGTAAAAGCATTTATCGCCACAGCATCTGGGTCTTTGTGCCACGAGACGTATCTTGTACATTTTTTATTTATTCGGCTTGCGAACAGATCAATCTCGGGTTGGCCGAAAGCAGCGGTTAACCTGTTAAAAGCCGAAGTTTCTAGTTCCCATTCCACATCAGGATGGTTGCGTCTGGATTCGGCATCTGCCATAGTGTTTTCTTCAGAACGGATGTAAGAAGCATATATGAAAATTTTCCTCGACTCGCACCATTGCCAGATTTTCCTAGTAATATCTGTAAGATGTGGGAACTGTACGCCACCCATTCTATTAATGTACGAAACTGCTGTTGAATTATCGACCCTAAGAAGAATCTGGCAATGGGAGTAGTCTTTAGCAAAAATCTTGATTGCAATAAACGCGGCCAGTAACTCCAGATAATTAATATGTTTTTTGAGCTCCTCATTGGACCACTGGCCACTCGCTGTCTCATTGCCGCATGCTGCGCCCCATCCAGTCGTTGAGGCGTCAGAAAAAATTTCAGCGTCGTACCTGTCTTCTAAAATCCTATGTACAGAGCGCTCTACTGCGTCTAGCCACCAAAAGAGGTCTGTTTTTAAAAAGTCGGGAATGTTCATTAATCTTTCGTAATTATCGTCCTGAGCTAAATTTAAATATTTACATCTTTCTAAATTTTTGGTGTAGAGCCACCCATATTCAATGGCGGGACAAGCTGAGACCAGGAGTCCAATAAGCTGTGCAAACTGCCTAATTGAACATGTTTTTAGGCTAATAAATTTTACCAATTCCTCTTTAATGCGTTTCCTTTTTTCATCTGGCAATAAAATAATGAATCTACTGGAGTCGAGAATATAGCCTAAGTATTTACATTTATTCGACGGTGTAAGTATGCTTTTTTCCTCGTTTATTATAAAACCCAGGGAGGATAACAGTTTTGTCGTTATCGAAACATTGCTGATACATTCTTGATAGGAATTACCTATCAAATTCATGTCGTCTAAATAAATAGTTGACATGAAACCGCCGGACCTTAAAAGTTTGACTATGGGTTTTGTAATTTTTGTAAATATGTACGGAGCCGTGCTTAAACCAAACGGTAAAACATTGCATTCATATAGTTTATTTTTCCATTTGAATCTTAGGTACTTTCTACTTTCTGGGTGAATTTTGATAAAATGGTAAGCATCCTTTATGTCAATTGTTGCCATATAGCAGTTACGTGACATTAGCTTCAAGGTTGTACGCAGATCCTCTATTTTGAAATGCGAGGTATCTATGAATTTATTCAACTGTTTAAGATTAAGTATAAACCTCATTTTACCGTTTGGTTTAGGTCGTAAGAATACGCTAGATACGAATTGGTCCTTACACGGTTCACAAATCGAAATTGCTCCGTAAGACTCAAGTTTGGCAATCGATTCACTTAAAAGCAGTTTTTCTGAATCTGAATGCTTTCTTTCTGGAGGTTGATGTAATTGTTTTACGGACTTTGAAAACTTAATTTTGTAACCTGGGTTTATCCATGATAGTATTGTCCGATCGTTGGTGATTAGGCGCCACGACTTGTAAAAATGCGACAGCCGTCCGGCGTATTTTACCTGGTCTAGCACCGCTTGCGCGTGTACCTCTGCGGCGGCGGCGGCGGCCTGCGTGACAAGTTGGTGCGCGCGGCGCGCGGCTCGAGGCCCGAGGGCGGCGCTGGTTGCGCGGGCGCCATTGGAGCTGCAGGCGCGTTCCGCCGTCCCGTCGTCGTTGGCCCCGTCGTCGCCGGTTGCTTGCGACCCGCGACTGGGGCTCTCCAGTTTTTTGATTGTGTCGGTTTAAACTGATGTTTCAACTCGCTGGCTGATTTCGTAACGGCCTTAGCAGTTTTCAAAGAATCAGCAAGGGTTTCACCAAAAAGTGAAGTGTCTATCTTAGTATTGAGCAACGGCTCTTTCATTTCTTTTTTTAAGGAAGAAACGGCGAGATTCCTTCTTGATATTGAATCATTATATTGTGTATCGCACATAAGACGAGCCGTATCCATGAGACGTTTGATTTGAGCATTGTCTTTTTCTTGAGCATCGAGAGCGTAGGACAGCGCTTCTCCTAAGCAAGAAATAGCAGCAGCCATCCTTTTTTGACGGTATTGCATAAGTTTATCACGCTTTAGTGAGGCTTCGTTGAGAGCGCCCTTTATTTCAGTATTTAACATCGGAGCTCCAATCAGCCTACAATTTCCAGGTAAAAGATATTTATCACATAGTTCCTTTCGCAGCTCTTTGTTTAATCCATTAGTCGCAATGTGATTAAAACGAGCAGCCAGCTCCGTGCGGATGTCTTTCCCATATTTCACTGTAGCCGTCGGTTCATCGCCAAGAAGTTCAAGAATATCGTTATCAAGTGTTGATTCCTCCGCATTTATCTGAACTTCTTGTGAAGTATACGGAGGCGGCTGCGGAGTAGACGGTGGCACCTCTCGTGAGGTCGAAGGCAGTGGCGCCTCTGATGGCACTGGTGTTACCTGCACTGGGGACGGCGGCGTCGCTGGCAGCGGAATCGTAATGTTTTCTTGTCGTGAGGGCCCCGATGGAAGAATGATGGAGTCAATATCAGAAACATCACTCGATGAGTTTTCGATTTCCCCACCTGAAAATAGCCAAACAGCTATTGATTCAGTTATCCCAGAATAAGTTTACTAGTTATTAACCGAATTAATTTGAGGGTGACTCGACAATAATTTATTTAATTCAAAGCGTTTTCCCTTATAAGGGCAATGAATCAACCATAATGAGGTAAAAATTCTGATTTATATCGCTTTGCATTGAATTACGGTATCACGAGATTCAATATGACGCTCAGATAGTCCTAAAAACGTCTTTGCGCGTATAATTATCATAAGTAGGTCACCATGTATGGATATGTGGTGGTTTGGTTTACGCGCGGATAGCCCCGAAGGCGTCCTTGTGCGTTACCGAAATGTCGAGGAAGCCCTCGCCACATAAGTTAAAACTTTACAACAAGTTACGCGCGGATAGCCCCGAAGGCGTCCTTGTGCGTTACTAAAATGTCGAGGAAGCCCTCGCCACATAAGTTAAGAATTTACAACAAGTTACGCGCGGATAGCCCCGAAGGCGTCCTTGTGCGTTACCAAAATGTCGAGAAAGTCCTCGCCACAAAGTTAAGACTTCATAACACGTTACGCGGGGATAGCCCTGAAGGCGTCTTTGTGCGTTCCTTTTTTATGAGTCATGCGAAACCAGTTTATAAAATATTAGAAATTATTATAAAAACCAAAGAAAAGTACTTACGGTTATGGTTTTGCAGAGATTGCGAAGAATCATCCGAGGGTGATGAAATAATCCGTTTGCGACGACTTTTGCACATTTTTAATAACTTTTCAATTTTTCGTAACTTTCTCGTAACACCATCTTCTTCATTACGTTTTCTTTTAGGCATTTCGACGTTTTAAACTAAGAATAATCGAGGTAAGAACAAGTCAAAATTGCGCGTGCGGAGTGATTGACACTGAGAATACGAATGAACGACCAGGCCGGGGGCACCGAGAGGATAGCTACGTAGGGTAGAAAAAAAAAATATATACAACTACCCTCAAATACAGTGGAGTGGTGATAGCTGGGGCTACTACTACAAGTTGACTGAACAAATAATTAAATATTCTTACAGGTTACTCATCTCGAGAACGAAGCACGAGTATAATTAACACATTTTAAAAATTCTTTCATGGTGGTCTGTTTGTATATGACTAAACAATAACTTAAGCTGGAGCCTCATTTGCCTTTATGCCTACATTCCATCCTAAATAAAAAATATTCTTTGTTTTACGAAGAAAATTTTAATAAAACGTTAATTTAAAAAACAACGAAAATAATAATAGAAATTAGGCGCCGTGCGGTTTCCGGCTTCGAATAGACCACCCCATGTCTGCCCATGGGTCGTGTTAGAGCCGACTTAGGGATACAAGGATACTCACCATTCTACTGCCAGGCGTGTTGACTATGGCAATGTATTCCTCAACAACTCTGTCTTGCCAAGGTGTGTTCAGGAGAGGCCCATGTTCAGCAATGGACGTAAAGTGACTGTTAAAGTATAGTAGAAATGAATTCCCTATTACTATTACGGTTTGTAACATATAAAACATGCACTTACAACAGCGCATCATGATATATTTTATTATGTGAATAGCAGTGCTATTTAGCTTTTTTACACAAATCTCCAAACAAAAAACGAAGAAAAATAAAAATACATTACCAAAAATGTCGTTTCGAATGGCCAGAAACGCGAAGCCGTTTCTTGCAAAAAAAAAAACACAATACAGCAATAAAGACGAATCCATGTGAATAATCCTTTGAGCATTTTCCCGCGTATTGTCGAGATGCGCACGTGACTCGGTTGGCAAGATGGCGGGGAAAATGGCGACCGTGTGAATGGTAATATTAGGAAAATACGCATCTTTTGAACGTAAATGAGGTTTATTTGGGGGAATTTATTTAAAATGTTGACTTGTAGAAGCTTTTTCAGTAAAAATGGGTTTAACTAATTTTAAATATTATCTGTTTTGATACGTAATTGTAAATCATAACCCTAGTGGAAATTTGTTCATGTGTCCCTGGAAACTTAAAATATTGCGTATGATACTCTTGCAAAGCGTATAGAGTACATATTTATATTATTCGTGTTTAGATATCAAAGACCAGAATCTGAACCAGACAATAAATATATAACCTACGATCTACTAAACGTATATTATTACAACACAACTACTTGTAAAACTTTAGGAACCCACATTCAAATTGGGCGTAAGTTAGGTACTCGAGCGTATGAACGACGCCAGTGCCTAGCTACAAACGGTTCAGACTCACACCTCAGACCCCCAGACCCCAGAAACCCTGACCCCAGACCTCCAGACCCCAAAACCCCACACCACGTTCGAGGAACGCATACGCCCAATGAGGGGTCAGCCTTAAAGAGTCACCTAAAAACTAAGAAATCCTTTAAGCATGACTTTATTTCAGTACTTAGGTACTGAGATTTACATCAACAAAGTTACTCGTATAAGTCGTCAGACCCTCGTCACACAATGAAAAATAACCCCAACAAAAGTCGATTAATCTTAGCCTTATAAAATACATTTATTTTAGGTTTAAGTTAAGTGGAAGTGTGAACGCATCGATATTAGATTTTGTAGGCGATATAATCGTTGGTGATATGGAGCGAGCCTTTCTTATGGTGACAATAAGTTAACGTAAGAACAGAAATATAAGTATCACACAAAGTTGCTTCCCGCTGTCTACGCAACGGATTTTGATGCGGTTTTTTTGTAATAGATAGAGTGTTTCAAAAGGAAGGTTTTTATGTATAAAAACGGGAAACCGCGTGCAGGAAGCTAGTATAATATATACTGACGAATAAGCTATATTATTGTAAAGTTTTTCTGGAGTTTTTCGTTAAAAGGTAACAAACATCTACACAGTCATCCATATTTTATACAAGCTTTTGCTTCTATAATATAAGTGTGATATTTAAATGAGGCTAATTTTTAATAATCAGTCCTTGCACAAAAGGTGTAACTTTTGAAATATAAATATTTATATAATAAATCAAGAAGGTAAACGAACAGACAATTGGACCTAAAATAACTTTTCTTATCTCTTAATTAAATACATTATTTGCACATTTTTAATATGTTTTGAATACTTTATGGAAAAGTTAACCTAATACTATATTTCAAAACGTCTCCCTTAGAGACGTGTTACAAAGAGATTGACAAATTTCGATGACCAGCTGTAGTTCCACCGTAGCCTAATTGGTTGAGGCTTAGGGGCTTAACCTACGATGCAGGTTCAAATCCTGCCGGTGGTCGAATTTTATAAATCTCAATGTTGAAAAATACATTATTTACTCTGACAAATGTAAAATGCAATAACCAAATACCAGTCATCATTAGGTCAAAAACTGGGAAAGCCCTTGTGAATATCTCCTGCCTAAATTTTATACTTTAAACATTGTATTGAAAGTCCTTTTCCAGTACTGCAACTAACTCTATAGAATTGATGAACACTGTCTCTTTTATAGCCATTTCCCTTCAAATTCACCGCTATAGTTTACAAACACCTTAAAGTATAGGTAACACTAATTTGTTAAAACTGAAACAGATCATTTTTGACGAACATCTTTAGATTTACCTTCTAGACTTGTCCCACTAATCTTATGTATTCTGGCTTGATTCCTATGTGCCTTTATGTTCAGTGAAGTAGCTAAAGCTTCAGAAAAATACCAATCTTATGTATTTATGTACGAAATGAAAACATAATAACGCAATGTAAACCTTTTGGTATTTGCAGTCTAAATTTTGATAGAAAATATAAAGAAACGCTCGGATATTATTCTTTAATAAAACTTATTTTATATTGCTTCCTTAATAAACTTTCGCTTATTCATTATTTTTTTATTCTGAGACTCTGCGTTTCTACTGTTTACTTTGCTCCTGAGTAGTAGTGTAATGCTTTATAAAAATACTAGCTGCGCCCCGCGGTTTTACCCGCGTTACTCTGCTCCAGTGGGTCGGAGCGTGATGTTTTGTAGCATATATGTTAATCCGGCGTATAACCTATCCCGGTGCAAAATTTCAGTCAATTCCGTTCAGTACTTTTGGCGAGAAAGAGTAACAAACATCCATCCATCCATACTTACAAACTTTCACGTTTATAATATTATTAGGATAGAAGGTTTCTTATATGAGTTATGAAACAAAAAAAATGGTATTTCTGTAGATAAGCGATTAAAAAAACAAAGTGAGTATGTAGTAATCCTTTTTTTTTATATATATTTATCGTCAAAAATCCCGAGCTTAAGTATATCTCTGTTTTTTTAAAGACTCGAAATTTATTTTCTTGTTCATAAAACACCGTTAATTCAAATTCGTTTTAATATTTTCCTAGTTTCTATGAATACTTTGAGTGAACGTAGGTAAAGGTGTTTACGGACTAGGCTGTTCACTTCACACACTTATGCAGTGAACACTTGAGTGAACTTGACGAACTGAATGCTCCGCTGAATATGTAGATCACATGTCACTCGATAACTATTAGCGAAGTATATCGATGCATCTGACTTTATGCAAATTAAGTTCGAAAGTAGGATCGAGTTAATGTCAGCTTTCATATTTCGTAATATTATAAAAGAAAGTGTATAGTTTCACAATTCAACACTTAGATATTTACATAAACTTGTCAGAATCACAATTATTATTCTTATTCTATTAATTAAACTAGGTAGCAGCAAATTTTAGGATACCTAATACAGTCAATGTACCTACTCCGTCTGTCAGTTTGTCATTGATTATGATTATGATTTGATTATTAAAAAGACAACTCCCGCACTAGAGAAATAATTCCCTGTGTCGCGGAGGACTTTACAAACATTCATTTCACGGACACAAAGAACACCCAGACTCAGAACAACTATTTGTGGTTCACACAAATAATTGTCCCGGGTGGGAATCGGACCCAGAACACCAGGTCTTAGAAGCAACTTCCGTAACCACTGAGCTACCGGTGCAGTCATTAATTCTCTACTCATAATAATAAAATAATGTAGATCAATATTGAAAATTTGGTAAACACACAATTAAGTGACACAAACCTGTGGGCAATCTTAAGGGTTTAGGACCACGACCCAGTGATACCACTGATCTTAAACCATGCAAAATCCTTGAATGCGGTTTTGTCTAGAACCCCGAAAAAGTATTACAAAGGGTTAATACATGCATATTAAATCACTAATAGTATAAACGTGAACGTTTGTATGTATGTTTGCTGGGTTAGGTTAGGTTTCTTTAAAATTGAACTCAGGCGTCATTTTAAAGCTGGATTTATGTATGTATATAAAACATTGCGGTATTTTCCATTGGAGTAGATTAGGAGTCCAAGTAGTAGGAGCAGATAGTACTTATTTAATTGTATCCATGAAAAGCCGGGGTAGTTTAGCTAGCATCACATATATTTAAAACATATACTTAGCTAGTTTGAGTTTTATGATAGCCTTATCTTAAATACTAAATCAAGAATTATTTAAATAATATTTACATAACACAACAACATTTTACCTAACATTGTTTAATTTATGTTCATTTAAAGTTCTACGTGTGAATACGTCTAGTTGCTAAGACCCTTAGTATAAAGAGCCAAGTTTCAATATCATGGTTACCCTACTTCATTATTCATGCATCCTCATGGAAATTTATTGCTCAAGAGATTTCCTTCTATGAGTTGTATGAATGCACGAAGAAACAACGCATGAACAAAATAACATACATTCATTATTTTTATGTACAAACAAGTTATACTGTTTTTCTGTTTCTTTAGCAAAAAATGGATTTCTGCGTAGAAATAAATATGATATTACTAATAATAAGTTTTGAGTCACATACCAATCTGAATAGATGGGGTTATCAATACTAATATATAAAGATGTACAGTTTGTTTCACTGCTTGAATGCGGTGATCTCAGGAACTGATGATCCGGTTTGAAAAAATCAGATTGCTCATTTATCGAGAAAGGATATACGCTATATTTTATTTGGAAGTTCCCACGTAGCAGTGAAACTGCGCGTGAGAATCTATTGTGAAATTATTAACTTACGAACCTGTCTATCGAATATGGCAAGTACTACGACGTATCTTTTAGCAAATTAAATCGTCAATTTTGTCGTATCAAGATTACGGTTTAGTTATCTCATTGGTCACCTATAAAGCAGTAGGTATTTTTTTGACTGTACCGTTCATAAAGGGCATGTCTCTGGGTTTATGAAATAGATTTAAAATTACAAAGAGAGCCCACTGTGGAGGCTTAGCCTCGACGTAGGCCGGTCGTTAGTTGTGGAATGGCTTTTAGACTTTTGGGGGACTATCGACTGTTGCCGAAAATGAAAAGTTTTACAAAATTCGAAATGAATAGCTTCACTCTTAAATCGTTAAATAGCCTAATTCTTTAATCGTTGGTAAGTAAAGTTTTCGAAAATATTCAACACAAAAATTACATATTATAGTATTTACTCCTAAAATTATACTTAATGATCCATTGCGTCACTCGCTTATATGAAAAGATATTAAAACTTTCCTCGTATAGTTTCCTAACTACTGCAGGGCTAATAGCGACATTAGTGAGAGTGGCCACAAGATGGACGACCTACCCCCTTGTTATAGTACTAAGTAACCAAATGAGGGGTAATATGTCAAACTACAACGACAGATACTTTAAAAACTAACTAACTTGATGCGGCCGTAGCCCAATGGCTAGGGCGTGGGACTTGTGATCTTGAGGTCGCCGGTTCGAACCCCACTCATTGCACTAGCGACGTGAACCCACTCGTAACCCGAGCATTTTAGCTTAGCACGAGGTGTTAACAAGAATATTAGTAGACTGCAATACCCTGCTAGTAATCTATTTAAATAAAAAATCTTTATAAACTACTATTTTAGGTACTACTTCGCACTATTCTGGGACATCAGAAGGATATCTTCCCAAGATAAAATGTCAAATAGTTAGTTGCGAACTGTTGTAGCTTATTGTAAAGTGAGTATGGGTTCTCCATCGGTGGCTGGTGGTTTATTTGATTGATGCGCCCTTCAGCCGCGGTCATCGATTATCAACTGTTACATTCAATGATTGATTGGGAAAGGGCAACGACCTCGAGGTTTTTGTGTCCATTTTTTAAATAAATACAAAGTAAGGGATACTCGTAGGAAGGAAAAAAAAAGATTAAATAAAATGTATATGTTTGTAAAATCTAGGACCCAATATTACCTATATTAGCTGTTGATGATTGATGATAGCACGTTTTTATGGATGAATGAAATAAGTACTTGTTTTTTTTATATAATAATATTAGAAAAGTCAAATTGACTAACCTAGCAACTGTTATTATCTCTAAATAAAAATATAATAATACATCTTCTTCATTCTTTCAGTAGGGTAAAAAAAAAACATATATGAATTTATTCATTTGTAAATATGTGGTTTTTACATTAGTGGTCTATTTTCTTATAACTTTATAAAAATCCAACTTCCGCATTCCGAAAATCAATCCCAGTAACGCAGGGGCCCTTAAAAACACTCAACACGGACACAATGCGGATGTGCATTGTGTCCGTGTTGAGACTATTTGTGGTGATCAGAAATAATTGTCGTGGGTGGGAAACGAAGCAAAAACACCAGATCTCCGAATCAACAACCGCAACCACTGAGCTATCTGTGCATTCGCAAATACTTCTATACAAGTATAGGTAAGAGTATACTACAAAGCTGGTGTAGTTTCCATCGAAATTTAAAACAATAAAGATAAAGTAATACATAAAGCTGTCTAAAAGTAAAAACTTTTAATTAAAACACACCACGCATCTTTAATTTTCGTAACAATCTCAAAATCATTTTAATTGTCGTTTCGTACATTCGTTAATTTCTCTTCAAAACTTTATCAATCTCAATTTAATTACGTCAATCAATCAAATTGAATCAAGCAGTTCACAATGAAGTTGAAGTACACATCAATTTGTTCGCAAACAGTTGAAGTTCGTGCTTCGAAGCGAAGTTTTAATAAGTTGCGGCTTAATGTATGGTTTAACATCCATCAGAGCTCAAGACTAGTCTAATGATAATACTCCGAGGATTAATATAAAAAAAAAAAATTTGTATGGAAAATATTCAAAGCCTTGATATATAAAACATTGCATCAATATAGATTTCTATTTATTTCTGGGAAACCGTGACTCATCATCATAATCATCAGCCCGTATGACGTCGATTCCTGAACATGGGCCTCCCCTAAAGGTAATTTTGCTATATTCATCACTATGGCAAACTTATGTAATTACGTTGTGTCTTACACAGGGAAACGCTACTGGCCGTTCATTGGTATATTATATTACAATTGTTATAGAAGACGTTATAACAATAGGTATCAACGGCTTTCAGAGGCACGGGTGGTATTAAATACAATTAGTTTGATTTTGCTCGGCGCTGGGATTGGAACACACGACCTTCGAGACGCCACGCCACTGCCACGGATGTATATACGCCAAATATGAGGTATATAGGCGGGGGTGGCATATTATATTCTAATATTAATAATAATAAAAAAATCCAACGACTTTATGGTTAGGGTAAAATAGCTGAGAGACTAATATTTTTGCCTTTAACCTAAACGTTGCGTACAAACAGCTAAGTTATAGTTCAATATTAGCAGTATTTCATTACAAGTGCACGTTCTCTGAGGACAATGCGGCATTGTTGCTTGAATATTGATGGGTCACGTATATTCTAGTGATTTATCTCTTTAGGTGAGATAAGAGTGCATTGTGTCTCCAAACTGGAATTCTTTGTGTAAAATTGGTCTACGTTGTAATATATTAAAGAGATAAACACATTTTTATTAAAAACTTTAACGCGTGAATATGGAAATTATTGGATTAACAAAAGGATTCTTAGAATACATATTATGTATAAGGTATCTTTGTCTGTGGCTTTTCTTGTGTGAAATATTTATTTTTTTCCAATTTAAGGTAGCAATTGTTCTTTAGCAAAATTTATTATTTTTTTGTACTACATTTTATCTAATCGGTTCAGTGTGTGAAAGATTGATAGACAGACAGAGCTACGTTCATATTTAAATTACATATTAGGAGGCATTACGATCAACAATCAACTTATAACTATAAAGGTTAAACAGAATTTGATACTGCTCAATGAATACATAAATAGGTGTTGAATAATTATAAAGTACTAGCTTCCCGCGCGCGGTTTCACCCGCGTAACTCCCGTTCCCGTGGGAAATTCATAATAAAATATACCCTATGTTCTTTCTCAGGCTCTAGACTATATCTGTACCAAATTTCATTTAAATCGCTTCAGTAGTTAAGGCGTGATTGCGTAACAGACAGACAGACAGAGTTACTTTCACATTTATAATATTAGTAAGGATACCTACTAGTTTTGCAATATTTAATTTAATAAAACACTTTGTACTGACACCTGAAACTTGATAAATTAACTCTATATGACGTGAGCAACAAAGATTTTTTAAGTTGACATCCCAAAGAGAACGAAAAAGGGTGGCAAAATAGAATCGAAAATCGAAATCAAGGCGTGCAAAGTCGCGGGCAACAGCTAGTTTCAAACATATTTTATTTTATGTCCTCTCATATATGTTTCTTGTTATCTAATAAAAAATAAAACAGGACATATTGGCAAAACCAACAAATAGTTTGAAGCCTCCAAGCGGCTTGACATCAAAGGACTGTTCCGCTTCATTGCACTATCCGGATATACTCTTACACAGCCGGACACAGCCGGACGTGTGGACAACGATAAATGTTATATCGTCTAAAAGAGCAAAAAAAATACAGATACCTACTAAAATTTATTATTTACTTGTGGTATAAAACTGAATATAAAAGCTAGACTAGACAATTAAGTCTCGGATTATAAAGCTGTAGAGATTTGTTTTAAAGTGCTAATCTTAACTACTTTTCCGATTTAAAAAATTATTTCAGTATTAGATAGCACATTTATAGAGGAAGGCTATATGCAACATTTCATTTTGAAGTTTATATGGGAACGGAAGTAACACTTGTGAAACCGCGCGCGGGAATCTAGTATGAGAATAACATTTACCGTACCGTCCAGTGGCGGATTTACCAGCAGGCTAAGTAGGCTGGAGCCTAGGGCGGCAAAATTAAGGGGGTGGCAAATTATATTTTTCTTACACATAATATAAACTTTACGTCATTTTCAACAGTAAAATTTTCAGTAGTTCAATAGTATGGGCGGCAAAATTTGAATAGCCTAATGGCGGCAAATGTGTAAGTCTGCCACTGGTACCGTCCATCCTCACCTCACCTTCACCAATCTCACCAACCATCCACAAATAATATCCATGGCATATCGGTATAAGTCTCGGAGGTCGTGTTTTCGATCCCCGGAGTATCTAGATCTTCAAACTCGTTAGTTCCGCGTATAAAAATTTCCAGTCGCATTTTTCCTCATTCGCTTTTTTTCTGTTCGCATATTTCCTCAATCGCATAGGCTCATAGACGTTTATTCCTCTAAACGATTTTTGTCCAGAGCTATCATTGTTTGTATAATAATGCCGTGTGGTTTTGGCTTAGAATTTACCACCCCATATATTCCTAAGGGTGTCGTAAGCGGCGACTAAGGGACATTCAACTGATGGATAGCCAGCTTTATCTATCAGCTCAAAGATACTCTCATATATCTGCGATCTCCGACTGTAAAGAAAATCGTTTACAGAAATAAGCGTCTATGAACCTATGCTATTGCGAAAATACGTGAACAGAAAAAAAGCGAAAGAGGAAAAATGCGACTGTGAATTTTGCTACGCGGAACTAACAACTTTGGGGAATTGATGTAAGCGACGCTGGCGAAACCGCGAGAAGCTATATAACATATTTTTTAGTAAATTTGAATGAGAAAGTCGGTGGGAATACATTACATTGTGCAGTAGAAAAAAATTTGCTCACAATAGAGGCTGCGCTGTCAAAATGTTAGGTTGTTGAAATACCAAAAACGAATTTTGAAAGTCTTATTATGTCAGTACGAGTATTATATGGGTATTTCAATTTTGTATCAGCTTTTAAAATATAACGGAACAATGTATTGGCTTATATGTGAAGTAACTTACAAAATACGGATATCTACTTGCGATATATTTGAACGAGCTGTTAGCTTTTGAAATCATTGTGACAGTTTTGAAAAGTTTTCTTTTATAAAAACACATACATTAAAGGAGAATTTAATACATAGGGTTTTATACCATTATCTATACTTACTAATAATAAAACTAAAATTGAAACGGCAAAATAAAAAACACTTAAATATTTGTTTAAGTATTTGTTGTTATTGCGGCAGCTTTATTAAATGTCCAGCTATCACGATGCATGAGATACGACTTAGTGACGGACAGACGGACAGACGCTACTGTCCGGTATGATAACAGAAAGTGCCTTCCGCAACTTCCGAATCTGGTATACGATTGTTATACATGATGATATTGTAATCGGGACCAACGCCTTAACGTGCTTCCCGAGGTACAGAGGTTAAGGTTCTCGACCAACCAGACTCGGAAATAAATCTTTGTTTGACACAAATATTTTTTGTCCAAAATAGGAATCGAATGCATGACCTCCAAGATTTCGAGCTCAAGCAGCAAGACTAATAAAAGTCTAACGGGACATTCTAGGTATATTCTTGATTATGAATATACTGTCGTATAGCAGTAGGAAGCTCAGAGCATAATACATTTTGCGATAGCCCGACGTAGCCGTAGACGTAGTTTATATAGTTGTGAATAAATAGTAGCCAAATAGGAACTTATACTAACCTTTTTATTTTAGATCTTGTAGGAAGTACTCACCAAACAAACCAAAAGCAAAATACTAGCATTGCTCTCAACAACGGATGAAATGTGTGAACGAATGAAAATTGCAACAAAATGCAGACAACACCAAATGAACGTCGGCTCCGAATGCAACTACCCGCGCCCTACTACCACTTGTGCAGTGAGAGCCCCGGTGTAAACTGGTTGCTTTAATTAACTAATTTTTTGTTTAGTAGTTATTATTTTCGTGCTCCGTGGATTTTCACTGTAAAATGTTTTACTTGGTGTGATCGTAGGTATCTACTTTCGACATGTCATAAAACAAATTATAATTATATCGGCACCAAATAGTTCACATAATAATTAAAGTTAAAATATAAACGGTCATTTTCTTTAATATCTTAGATAAAAAGCATTTTGACTGCACTGTTAAGGGTTCGAATGAATTTGAAAAGTCCCAAATGTTTGTCTTAAAAAACATTTAACCGTAAATAGTTGTGTTTTTTTTTAGAAGAAATTGTCTGTCTTTCATTACAAATATCGCAATTATTTCAAACTGTTCGCGGCATCTTTCAATTTCCGACAAATGAACTTATGATAAAATGGGAGCTCTTCCATTAGCATTAGAAGCAATCCATTACGTCACTGTCACACTACATGGCTGGCTCCGTACACGCGTCTCCGCGACAACGCAATCTACCCAGACATGTACAGCTGACAAATTGAATTTTATCGCTAGGGTGTACATAATTTTGCTTTATTGTAAACTTTTTGTATTTTATTAAGTGTAATGTAACAGATAATTATTATTTGGTAAGTTAATGTTATGGGTATACTTGGATCGCTGAAAAAATCCTACTTATACTATAAATTCAAAAGTAAATCAGTATATCGGTTTTCTATATATTTTCAAGCCCTAACTACTGTTACAGTAACTTCTTTCATTCTACTAATATTATAAACGCGAAAGTGTGTAAGTGTGGATGGACGGATGTTTGTTACTCTTTCACGCCAAAACTACTGAACGGTATTGGCTGAAATTTTGCACCGGGATAGGTTAAAAGCTGGATTAATATATAGCAATATATATCACGCTCCGACCCACTGGAGCAGAGTAACGCGGGTAAACCGTGGGGCGCAGCTAGTAATCAATCAATCTACTCGGCCTGATTACACACTGTATGTCAATAGGCAATAAAATTTTACAAAAATCATATAAAACTTACTAAACCAATGTATCTGAATACAAGACACATGCTCCCTACTATTATTTAAAAGTAACACGTAAGACCTTCGGAGTTAAGCACTAATTCACTTGCGAACTTTGCTATTTACGTCGTTGTTAATTCTCGTCCTCCTCAAGTTATCTGAGAAGGCGTGTGCCCACAAATTAGATTGTAACGGTCTGGCTCAAGTGTCCTTTAACGTTAAAGATACTGAGCAAGTATCTATTCATCCATAATTTTTTATACTTACTTAGAGAACGTGAATGTGATTTTTTATGGTATTTTCACATCATCATCTTCATGCCCTGCTCTCATTATTTGTGGTCGGCGCAATATGTTATACTCTTCCATTTTACCCTATTAGACGCCTCTTCCATACTCGCACCTTTTTTACACATCTCTTTCACACAGTCCACCCATCTTTTATTTGGCTTTCCTCTTCCAACATATCCATTTTTATTTATTTATTCTTTATTGTACATATGCAATTTGAGTAGAAACAACATTTAAAGATGATGTACAATGGCGAGCTTAACTCATTAATGAGTTTTCTTCCAGAAAACCATTTTCAGCGTGTAAATTAAGGTAAAATAGGCAAGAACAGTGTACACGACAGACTTTAGATAAAACAATAATAATAAGTAGAGTAGTTTAATATATACATCCGACTAATACATATTTTTATGTTTTTTTTTTAATAATATTTTTACAGTTAGTATAATAATAAACGATATTTATAAGCCTGGTCCTTAAGAGGCGATAAATTGTCCAGAAATTATTTTAAGCGTTTTTTGTTAAACATCGTAATACAAAATACTAGAATAATGATTTTCAAATAGATCAATATGTCAAAGTGTGATGCAATATGTTTATACCTTTATTTTGAACTTGAAGATGGCAACTGAGTCTCTTTCCTGGTATTTGTCTAAATTAATCTAGCATTATGCATTTTATACTGAATACAGTTGTGAAACCACACTATTAATTTTGAAATAAACATACCCCTTAAATGTATTTTGACCAATATGCAATATCGAAGTATATTCATCATCAGCCCGTTTAACGTCTACTGCTGAACATGGGCCTCCTCCCGGGCAAGGGTATTTGCCATAGCCACCATGCTTGGCAGGCGGGTTGGTGACCGCAGTATTATGTTGTATCCTACAAGGAAACGCTGCTGTCCATTCCTTGAAATGCGATTATTAGAGATGATGTTTTAACAATGGGGACCAACGGCTTAACGTGATTTCCGAGGCACGGAGGCTAGTCCCTTAACCAACCAGACCCCGAAAGGAATATTAGAATTTACACAAAGATTTCTTGTCCGCTGTGGGGATCGAACCCACGACCTCCGAGATTTAAAGCGAGCCAAATACCGCTACGCTACGGAGGTTGCCTGTCGAAGTATAATATCGCAGTGTAATTATATTTTTAAATTAAAACTATCCCAAACTAAACCTTAACTCATAGTCGCGGTAACAAACTGATTGGCTCGTTGTGTGCGACATGTTGAGCGAATCAATCCGATCAGTCGACGTGACGGGTGGTCGCCCTATTTCTTCAATAGCTTAGAAACCTATTACGTTTACAAAGTTCTCTCCTTGGTGTTGTGTGTAGAACCGTCCCACTGTATATTTAAAGTAAAGGAATAGAGAGTACAACCTGTTTTCACAGAATAATATATCCTGTGCAGATGGCTATCTCCTTAAAGATTGGCCGATCTCGCCGGAGCCAAAATCGGTCGGGAGGACTTTAAATATTTTTTATTTATTTTTTTATTTATTAAATAAAAAGACAACTCCCGCACTAGGGAAATAAATCTTGTAGGACTTTACAAACATACATTTCACGGACACAAAGTACACCCAGACTCAGAACAATTATTTGTGGTTCACACAAATAATTGTCCCGGGTGGGAATCGAACCCAGAACACCAGGTCCCAGAAGCAACTACCGTAACCACTGAGCCACCGGTGCAGTCAATATAACAGATAAACATTTATGTTTTTAATATGGAGACTAGAACTAGACTAGATTGTATGATATTTTGTGCATGTGTGATTGTTATGCTGTAAATTGTTTTTTATCTGGTTTTAATAATTTGCTACTTAATGGAAATGTTCGTTTTATTCAACTTAATGTTTTTAATATTATTTATTGTATTGTAATTACTTACAATGTCGTTTTGGGTAACTGTAAAGATGTTGTAAAAGACTTAAATAAATATATAAATAATGTTGTTGAAATATTCCTAGAATGTTATCATATATTTTTAATAATTAACACATATTGCATGGGAAGCGTTGACGGCGTAGTATCTTAGTTCGATGGTATCGTAGCATACTCGTAGAAATGGTGCATTGGCTTGGAATATAGCTACTCAATGTTTTTGTGAAGCGTAGCATGGAGATTTTCCGCTTTAATAAAAGCATTTTAGCAGATTATATATCAGATAGACAGACAGACAGAATCTGTGTCTATCTGATATATAATCTGGGTTCCTCCAAATATGGTCAGGGACCGGCAGTGATCAGTTTGAAAACTCAAGTTATATACTACGCAACATTTATTTTGGATATGATAACTAGTTATTCAACATCTTCGTCTCTAAGTTCATACACTGTTGTATACACATACACTATTTTTCAAATTATTAGTGAAATTCTTTTGAATACAATTAACATAAGTTAGTTGCTAGCCAGCATCACTTCGCTTAGTAGGTACCTACCTAATATTTGGGTTCTATTGAAGATTAAACGAAAAGAAAAAAACACAAAAAAGCAATAAAATATTTCAACATTTCGTCCACTAAAAGCAAATAAAACACTATGAATTTGTGAACGAAATACAAATTATATATTTTATTTACAAACTCGGAATACACCGGCGGCAGAAAAAAATGGGACACAAAATATAATCTGAAAGGGAAGGTCCAATGAATAATGAAATACTGACGTCACGAGCCGGTGAAATGACAAATGTTGGATTGTAGGTCTGTGTAAGTTACCTCGGCACAGCCTGAATGATTTAAACGTTTCGCTGAAAGTAATACACGGGAATTTATTTATGAAGCCTTGAAGATAGCGCCTGTTTACCTGGACCGTTAATAAATAATTTGGCCGAGATATCGCTACAATAATTGAGAAAAATGTGAAATGTAAGATTTTCCAATTTTCGAAAAAAATAGGCTGAGTTAAGAGTAAATTTGAATTTGAGGAGAATGAAGTAAGGTTTTCGGCAGGACTCGAACCTGCAACGTTGGGGTAAGCTTATAAACTCATAATGTCTTGCTGATTCAGTCGTTACGTGGTCAAAAGTCTGCCGTATTTCTACGTATTAAACTACCAGCTTTCAAGCGGTTTCACCCGCATAACTCCCTTTCCTGTAGGAACTTTATAATTAAATATAGCCTATAGCTTTCTCGATTAATGAGTTATGTAACACTGAAACATTCTTTTAAATCGAACCATTCGTTTCTGAGATTATGTTTATGCAAACTTAAAAACTCTTCACCTTTCTTTATGAGTATAGAATATCTAGAAATTTTATTTCTACTTTCTCACTTTTAGTTTCCAATAAATTTACTTAGACTGGTTAAACTGGTGGTGGAGATTTATTATTCCTTAATTTATTATTGTGATTCAAGACAGACAAATTGCGACATTACTTGTTAATAATGTAGTATTCATTCATTCAATTTCATTAATAACTTGATTTCACAGTTTGTATGACAAATCTTTTCCAGTTTAAATGTTTCCTTCCTTTAATAACTAGCTCTGGCACCTAGCCAACTTATTACGGGAGTTCTGGCTAACCGACCCGGACCTCTAGCGCGATTTGAATACTGTATGATATTACCACTGCTGACATACAAGTAGGTATGTCACTTTGCGGAATTTTCAAGAAAATTTTTTACTTAATCTGTACTTATATTATAAAGCTGAAATTTGTTTATTTGAACGCACAAAATCTTAGGAATTACCTGTCCGATTTAAAAACTTATTTCGCCATTAGAAAGCCTTGTTACTCAGGAGTAATATAGGTTATATTATATTCAAAGATGAGGTTCCTACGGAAACGGAAGTTTAGCATGTGAAAGCGCGCGGGAAGCTAGTATTATATACAAAAACGAGAATTAAAAAATCCCCTTCAACTGACCACAACCATAAAAAAAAGACTAGTAAAGACTAGTTTTCTTTTCATGGTCGTGGTCAGTCGTTTTTAACATCTCCCTAACTTTCGAAATAAATCTTAGTTTTGCTTAGCTTTACTAACATATAATTCACAAAGTATACTTATATTCAGAACAACTGTCTCAGGTTGTAGAACCAGCTTCCATAATCACTGAGCTACCAGTCATCATTATCAGCTCGTATAACGTCCATCGCTGAACATGAGCCTCCTTCAAAGGGGTCAGACGTCAGATATTCCACAAAATATATAAATTTCTACATAATACTATTCATATGCCCTAAAAACCACGTAAATTAAACCAAATGTGCAGGGTCCCATTCAAAACGATAACACCACCTAATCTCTCGAACTGATTGCCGGCAATTGGTAGCAATTGGCAGCGCCAAGCGATTAATTGGCATCGTAATAAGCCGTCGCATCTAACATACAGACATAAAGGGTGAAAACCACAGCCTACCAATACTTTGCACTTAGCAAACCATCCATTTGTATTAGTGTAGCGACCTCCTCCGAGATCATAGACGCCACTTTATTTATAAAACAAGAAAATAGTGTAAAATCATTCAGCCATCTTGTATAATATACTAGGTGACATTTTTTACTGTCTTGAAAATAACAGGGCGAAAATGAAAATTATGAGGCGTTTGATTGATTCGTAAATAATGTAGTAAGATTTGAGAAGGTTAATTTTACATTTTGTTATTAGATTTTAAGTTATCATTATATATTTCACCAGTGTAAATCCTGTTCTCGTGGGAACCTCGCCTTGGTGAAATAATTTTTCGCATCGGTTCAGTATATCCAGAGATTATACCTCCCCATACCTCACAAGCTTTGTATTTCTAATTTTAAAATACGAGTAGTATAGTAATAGAGATAAATTATATTACTAGTATGTAGTGACATGTTTATTTTACAAGAAATGTTTCCTCTGAAAAGTCTTTAAAATAAACAGAATGTCGTTGAGTTAACCTTTCATTAACACGAGATTTAGTAGGTTTAACGGATTTAAAATGTAACGAAACAATTTTGCACGCCATTATTGAACATGTAGCGTTCATTAGTACTGTTCTGTGGGATTATAGATTTTAATGTTATTATTATCGTTATATAACTACACACTGAAAGGGGTAGTTAATGAGATCAGTGGTAGTGTCGGTAATTTAAAGAAATAAAATCATTGCAAGGCCGTATTACAGCCCAGCGTGAAGTTATATGAGATCAGTTGAGTTGTCTTGATTGTAAGATACGAAGACAGCTAAGTACTTACTTTTTAAGTTTTAATTTTAAGAATGTATTTTTAACATTAGAAACACATTTGATGTATGCCAAGGGCTCGATTTTTAATCCTTAGATAAAATATATCACAGAAATTAAAGATATTTTCGCCAGATCATCCATACAAAGTCAAGTTTGTCAATATTAAAATTTGAGGTTCGACCTCTTTTTATATTAACGCTATACTTTTTAAATAACTATTCATTTTATAAGTATTTACTCTTTTTGTACGTCAACATTTTTACTGTCAATATTATCCACTTATTTGTCTGTCAGGTCGTACGTGTTACAATAAAATGTATTGATTATTACTCTTTCATATTTTAATTTATTAGTTAGTATATACAGTCCACCGCTACATAACAGCTATGATAATTTCGATGTGAGCATTGAAAAATCGGTCTTACATATAGAACTTATTTTTACCTAATTACACACATTTTACACCCATTTATAACATAAATCAAACTATGTAGATGGGCGTGCAATAATACGGCTACATTGATGCCGGACATATGTAGTTAGCCCCAAGGCTTTTGCTACATCACTGGGCATAAAGACGAGTTTCCTTTCACTGGCTTTAAAACTACAAACTAAGCAACCCTCGACGATCCTGGCTTGACAAGATCCGTTAATAGGAGGCCCATGTTCAGCAGTGGACGTAAACGGGCTGTTGATGAAGCAACCATAAGGATGTTTTCAGATTTTTGGGAGAATTTTGTGCAACAGTCGGTCATACCGTACTCTCAAGCGTTTCCCCCATATAGACTTGCAGTCTTATTCGAAGATATTATTAACAGAACTTAAATAAATAATGGCATTTGACTTTGATATTCTGCAAGACTATAGTAAATCCCTTATCGAATAGCTAATTGCGTACTAACAAACCTACTAACCTCTTTTAAAATGCTTCCAGTGATCTCTCTAATCATTACTCTCTCTAAATTCCACTCGAATGTAATTTCTTTTCCTGCAATCCCCAAAATTAGTGATTCACAGTTGGTAATGGTCCAAATTTGATGTCGTATGCTCGTTGCACTTCCTGTTTTTTGCACTCTCCCTTCCACCCTGTTCCACCCCGAACTAATTAACTTGTTCGTCCGGTTGCCTTTTTTAACACTTAGCCTTTTGAGTTCAATTAAATTAAAAGGGTTTTTGTATCTTTAGAGTTTTTGTGATGTAATGTTTTCTGTTCGTTACGTTATTGTGATGTGGATGTTGTGACTCAATCTTTACAGGATATTAAAAATACTGAAAAACTGTATTTGTTCATATTTTTTTTGTTATTCATATTGGGTAAACTCTTTGTCATTTTGTCGACGAATTCCTCAGTGGACATGATTAATGTGCGGTTATGAAATCTGTATGAAATCAAGTGTCTTGGTAAGACAGTTTTATATGATATTTAAAATCGACATTATTTTAAAGCGTTAACATCATATTTTTTAAAGCAAGCCATTGAGATCTGTTAATTTGTAGTTTTGCCCATCTGGTAGTAAAAAAAAAACAAACATTATTTATGGAACTAATCACACCCCTCCTACATTTCCATGTGATTCTTATTCACGCTTTATTTGAAGACCTTATAATACTGAGAAGCTATTTAATTAACTAACTAAAACCTTCCCATATAAACAATGAAACCACGAAAACAAAACTCTCTATCTCGTAAAATATTAAATGCCGACAGATGTTTCGCTGTAAACCCTTTTCTAAGAGCTCAATTTCTCAAGGAGCCGGTAAACGTAATTGTAATTTGCTAACGAAACCATAGCTTCCAATGTGTTTACAATAATAAGGCTTAAGGCGATTGTTCCGTTTCGCTGAAATGTAAACTTCGTCTTCCTAATTAAAATACGAATTTGGAAAATTTGGGTCCAAAAATTTAATTTGGGAACTAGAGTTACGCGGGTGAAACCGAGGGCGGGAAGCGAGTCGCAAGGTAAAATTGTTAAAATGCTAATCATCAGCAGCCCGTTTACGTCCACTACTGAACATGGGCCTCCTCTTAACAGACCTTAGCAAGCCAGGATCGTTGAGGGATATTGTCATAATCATCACGCTTGGCAGACGGATTGGTGATCGCAGTAAGATGTAAACCTTGAGCTAATAGATGCTGCTGCCCATCCATCAGCCATACGTCCCTTAGTCGCCTTTTACGACACCCATGGGAGGACATGGGGTGGTCTATTCTAAGCCGGAAACCACACGGCATTACGGCACGGCAAAATACGGCTTCCCGAATCTCGTATTCTTTTCAAGTTACGAGCTGAGAGGAACTTAATGTAATTCGTTTATTTTACTTAATTAGGCAAATTGTCTCGGGAGCACCTTTGTAGGGCGCAGGATTGCCTTTGATGTTATGAAGGGAAGTTTTTATCCGTAATTGGCGCGTCTTATGATAAAAAAGCCCTTTTTTATGTACATTGTGTATGCATTAGGAGTTAAAGTGATGATCTGTGGTTCAACAATTTGGTTCAATAATTAGGGGTTGTAGTTTGTTATAAGATATTTAAATGATGAATATTTAGTTGTTAAAGGACTTATATAATTAGTTTCCTTTTTATTCGGTCTTATCACATTCCCATGGAAACCTTGTCTTAAAATATAGCCTATCATCATCATCATCAGCCCGTATAGCGTCCACTGCTGGACATAGGCCTCCTCCCGGGGGAGGGTATTTGCCATAGACACCACGTTTGAGGCGGATTGCTGACCGCAGTATTATGTTGTACCACACAAGGAAACGCTGCTGCCCGTTCCTTGATATACGATTATTATAGATGATGTTATAATAATCGGGACTAACGGCTTAACGTTCTTTCCGAGGCACGAAGGGTAGTCCCTTAACCAACCGAACCCGGACAGGAAGTCTATGTGTAAATTCTTAGATTAGAATTTACACAAAGACTTCCTGTCCGTCGGGGGATCGAATTCACGACCTCCAAGATTTAAAGTGAGCCAAATGCCGCTACGCTACGGATGTTAGCCTATGACATTGAGGAATAATGTAGCTTTCTACAAGAATTTGTAAAATCTGTTCCTTAGATTCAGAGATTACACCCTACAACCTCAAGAACTTCGACAACAGCCCTACTCAGAACATCCAATTCAAACAAACATTCAAAAAAACGTGCTTCAAAATTCGTCCGTTGTCAATATCGTAAAAAAAAGTTAAGTACAGTTTCCAAGTAAAAAAAAACTGATATTTGTGTAAATTGCTTGTGTTATTTGTCTGAAGGCCCAATTTGCCAGTCAATCAATTTCACTTTAACTTTTCGTTAAATGAAAAGAGACAAAAGCAGGGCCTGCGTGTGAATCTGGACGTGGCTCACAGTATGTGAGCTGAGTACTTATGTTGTGTGTAAGATTACAGTATCCACCCACAAGAACAACAATACTTAGACTGAACTCCAGGGCTTTGACCTCCTATCACAACAACAGGTGTTCTTTAGTTATTTAAGATTTGTAAAACAATTATATACGTTATTGTGTACTACAAAGATACAGGCTTACTTCCAAAATAAGCGTGCATGCAAGGTAGATTCGTCTCGTTACAAGAATAAACTTAATGATTTGTGTGACAATAATAAATAGTATAGGGTTGCTTTGGTACTGGCCTATTAAGATATATATTAACAAAAAATATAGGTCTTAATAGCTAGTTTTTAGAAACACTTACCAAAACATTCGAGTGGACATCTAATACAGATAGTTATTGCTTTTCGTAAATTGTATATGTATTATTTTATTTTCGGTGACAAACAAACATACTAATGCAGTCTGTGGCCGTTTATATGAGCATGTAAGCGTGTCGACCCTTGTTAAGAGGATTCACCACGGTGACAGTTAAGGGGACAAATGAGCTGCGAAAATAGCCCCCTGACACAATACAGTGTAACTCTTTGAGTTCTAGTGACCTGATTCAAGCGGGATTGCTATTTATTTCTTGTTTTACTAGTTTTATATTCCAATCGGTTTTGGATTTGTAAGGTAACAATACATTTTTGTTTAAAGCAATGTTTCATTCAAAATATAAATCGTCGTATAATATTTCAAACGTCACACAAAACGTTAAATAAAACTGTATTTTAATTATTTGTAAAACAATGCTGTTCCTACGATAAAATTTCTACATTAATTGGAACCAAATATAGTTTTTCGTTGTCATTTAAGTAAAAATAAATATATATATTAAGGAATAGGTAGTACTCGTGGAAGTTTATACATTGAGGCATTCAAATTTTCAATCGATACACGCCTACGAAATCCACCCAGACTATGAACACCTGAAGTAACCCTTAAAAAACCCGTAGGTGAGCTTAAAATAAAAAATAGCTTTTCTATTCCGCAAAACACACCTACATATCAGACTTATCATCTTCCCGTATAGCGTTCACTGATGAACATGGGCCTCCTCCCGAGGGAGGGTTTTTGCCATAGTTACCACGCTTAGCAGGTGGATTGGTGATCGAATTATTACGTTGTAACACATAGGGAAACGCTCCCTGGTATATGCTTGCTATAGATGATGTTATAACAATCGAGGCACGGTAGTCCCTCAACCCTCGAGACCAGGAAAGAAATCTTAGAATTTACACAACGATTTCTTGTCCGGCATGGCGATCGAACCTGCATTAGACTACTTTATTATATTACCAAATTTAAAAACAACTCATGCCTTTTTTTCTCACTTACCTACGACACAAGTAATGACATACTATTTATCTAGACTGGAGCTCTACTCGCTTTTATGCCCGGCGAAGTAGCAAGAGCCTCGGGGCTAACTATAAAAAGAAATGACATACTTGGGTCAATTAGTAAACAAGAGGGCAAGAGTAGTAATACCACTTAACTATAACTAACTAGTTACTTATGGTAATCTTGGCGACATCGTTACTGAGAGGCTTAGACCCTTTGTTAATTGGGTCCCAAAGGTCATGTTTGCATATTTAAATATTGAATCCGTAATTGTATCGAAACATATTAAGTAACCCCAATAACGAGGGCTAAGATTACGTCACAAGAAAGTATTAAGTGTCACTGCAAAGCTCAGTCCAAAATATACCTTATTGCTTTCAGAATTAAATTCATATTTGAGGAAGCTTTGCTTTCGTCTTCTCAGTAAGCTACTGAATGCTTAACGTGTACTTGGTAAGTCCGAGTTATAATGGACAAATGTCCATTATAACTCGAATTTCGATTAAGTATTCGAATTAAAGTCAATGGTCAATTATTATGCTAATTCATTATTGATTTACGATTGATATTTGTTTTTTTTTTGTTCAAGATAATAATATACTGTTGGGTGAATAAAGTGTTTTAAAAAGTAGTAATTTCTATCTATTAAAATAAAAACGAATGGCTTATGGCGTGTGTACTCGTACGAACAAATATTGAAAATGATTTGACCGATGTAACCACTAGTTAAATAAGAATGTCCGTTAGAAAAAAAAATGTTAGATAAACTACATAGAATCTGGCAGCACTAAAATAAAAAAACCGGTCAAGTGCAAGTTGAACTTGCACACGAAGTGTTCCGCACCATTACCTATACAACACAAGACACATATTTAAGTTCCAATTTCAAGCGTCTAACTGTTGTTGTAAATTTCGAAAAAATAACGTAAAAAAGATGCTGTTGGTTGTATGGGCCACATTTTTTTTTAAATCTTCACGGTTCATTGGGTACAGCGGTACAGCCTGGTAACACATAGACAAACCTTCAGACAGTGGACTAATAAGGTCCCGTTTTTATTCTTTAGGTACGAAACCCTAAAACTCTTTTAAATTGTGTTTTGCAAATTATTACATGTTTTCGGAGTATCAACTGTGATTGGTAAAAATTTACGGTTACCTGTCTACTCTATGCCTCTGCCGGTGACAGCTCGCCTGCAGCAATATTACCCGTCAAATTGAAATGAAACGACCGAGAGTTACATTTTAATTCCACTGAAATTGTAGCTAAATGTCGGATAAAATAGCGAGTGAATGAATGGAACTATACAGGTATAAACATGTGAGCGATTTTAAATGATTATGTCCGGTGAAGTATCAAAAGCCTCCTGGCTAGCTAAATAATGTCCGTCCGAAAAAAAGATGTAAATTGTATATGATCGTAGTGGTTTTTTTTTAATAAAAATTGGAAAGAGTTTTAACCATATTTTATAGCGTTTCGAGCTTCTTGTTTGTTGCTGTGCAAGCTAAAACGTTTATTTTTTAATGTAAACGTAGAACATAGTACATCCCTGTGTCGCGAGTTACTTTACAAACACATAAATCAAGGACAGAAAGTACTATGGGTGTTCTTTCTGTCCTTGATTTATGTGTTTGTAAAGTAAATCATTTTTTTTCCGTAAGCTAATATGGTACAGGTAGGTACTTGTAAATAGTCGAACATTAATTGGAAGAATAATTTATCATAAATATTTAATTACTTTTTTTAATTGTTTTTTTTTAATTTATTCATAGGTATATTACTAGCTTTTACCCGCGGCTTCGCTCGTATTGAAGCCAATGTCCCCCTTTTACTTCAAATACCTCCAAGAATATGTGTACAAAGTTTCATGATGATCAGTTCAGTAGTTTTCGCGTGAAAGCGTAGCAAACAAACTTACATTTACATTTATAATATTAAGTATGATAATTGCAATTATTTATTGTGAAATAATTTTTTACCATAGGTATCACTATTACACTAATTTGTTAAAACTAAGATGAAATAATCCGTGAACCCTCCCTCGTGTGTTCCGGTGACAAATAAATTTCTGTAAACTGTTGGAGTCAAGTGTCCCGAGCAATTTACTTGAATTTATGCTATAACTGCAAGATGAAGCTCGCATAACTTGAAGTAGTTAGTCGGGGTCTTGTTTGTTCTAACCTGATTACTACGACTGTTTAGTCGTTTGCATTTAAAGCCATAGAGCAATATCCCGTGGAAGAAGACCTTCCCGTAGACCTTTAGTTTTGCAAAGAGTGTTCCGATGCCCTCGTACACACGAAGTCCGAGAGCCAGCGAACTGTGAAGTAGAGCGTCATAATATATATAAAAGTCATCGTCATATATAACCCTCCTTAAAAACTCATGATCGTCATAATTCTTCAGTCCCCACCAGTGATCACCCTGAGCAAGGTGTAAGTCGCCCAGGGTGAGCCTTCTTGTGCAGATTGCTAAGTTAATAGTTTTTAGACTTAATTAGGCTGGTGCCCTACTACGTTATGCCCGGTGAAGTACCAAAAGC
Organism: Nycteola revayana; assembly: GCA_947037095.2. Taxonomy (NCBI): domain Eukaryota; kingdom Metazoa; phylum Arthropoda; class Insecta; order Lepidoptera; family Nolidae; genus Nycteola; species Nycteola revayana. The sequence continues at coordinate 13,195,415 of OX344859.2, read as the reverse complement.
CTCGTGGCTGACAACGTAGGAGGATACGAAAAAAAAAGTTTGTGACTTTTACGTTCTATTAATATAAATGTCCTGTGTTTTTGCAGTTCGCTTATTCAAAACCTTAAAAGCCTACAGATTACTATAAAATATTATGTTCGTTTGAAACCGTGTTTTATTTTATATACGCAATACGCATGTGTTTCAATACAAACTATAGTGTGTTTTAACACAAACTACTAAATGCGATGCTACACATACAAATAAAACAAATGCTCCCTGGGCGAGCTATCCTTTCCTATATTCCGAACTACTACCATTCGGGCATAAAAACGTCCGAAATAAAAGCTTTTTTGAAGTTCGTGTAAATCTCTGTTCCACTAAATCAAAAGGAGGGTTCTGTTGGACCCCGCTGGCCAACAGTAATCAATACGCGGTGGAGGGTTAACCCTCCTATGTCCACTAATGGCAGACGGTTAGTGGCTCCATTTGCCCTTGTTACAAGATTTTACGTAGCCTTTGAATAGTGTTTGTGTTACGGCAAAGGGTTAGAATTTAGCTAAAAGAGGCAGGTTAATTTAATCGTTAATTTTTTTATGTATCTATAAACCTTCGCATTTTCGTGCATCACTCTATTTAATAAAAAAAACCGTATTAATATCGTAGCTTTAAATATCTAAGCATACATGACAGACAGCGGGATGTAGTGTTTATTAGGATTAGGTATATTGTCTTCAAACTACTTATTTTAACACATATTTTTATTTTTATAATATAAGCAGTATATTTTTGTATAGTAATTGTATGTAGTATATATTTTTATTTCAGCCGAGATAACCGGGTTCCCGGTATCGAAAGTTAGCGCCCCACTTTTACACTTGCGGTCACTGTTAAAAGGTTCGACAACACTTTTACACTTTACCCTTTTAACTTTTAGCTAACCTTTTAACTTCGTTTTAATGTTTTGTTGTGGTTTATTAATTACCTAACATTGTATAATATTTTTCAATTATGTTTATTAAAAAAATTGGTAAACTGTTGTAAGTATATAATGTATATAAATTATTATATCTCGTAAAATGTTCTGACGTGAGTTGTAGTGTTTTATATTAATGTTCCAAAACTTATATTAAATTATTAAAATAATTAACTATTCATTACTAATTCATTAAACACAATAAGGAAATGATTACTACGGTACGTCAAATGAAATGAAAATTATTTCTAATAATTACGTGTTCATATTTTATTTATGAAGTTAATTTTTCAAACCTAATGTTTTCTTTATAAAACTAATATCGACGTAACTTCTAAGTCAAGTGAATAAGTTCTATATTATTTTATAATTACTACTTACTTAATGAGAGACAAAGACTGCATTCAATAACTTATTTACAATCGCTGCAGTAACCAAAACACCAACACAAATTAAATCACTCCCAAGATATTTGCCACAGTGTAGCTAAGTACAACGCAGTTAATATTCACACTGTGAGTCGTTGTACTAAGTTGTTGGCAACAGAAGTTAGGCTACGGTCTTACCTACATGTAGTAGTAATTGATGTTGTTATTTGTTGGCTTATTAAAGAGTTAGTAAGTTATAATGACTTTAAGACGTTTACTTGCTACTGTACTGTTGTGAACAAGCATTAAGGAAGAAAGTAGTGTTTTTAGTTTAATTGTTGTTTATTATGTATGCGTAAGTGTGAAGCGGAATTGCCATAGAAATACTAGTTACGCCCCGCGGTCTTAGCTAAGAAAAAAATGCCTTATCCTAATTATTATCATTAGTCCGTATAGCGCCCAGTTCCGAGTGGAGTTTTGCCGTAGGCACCACGCTTAACAGTGTGGTTGATGACCGACGCGCCGTTAGTCTTATATTGAAACAACAATGTTGAAACGCTGCTGCCCGTTCCCTAGTTTACACATGTTGTAGATTTTATTATAAATTTGTGATCAACTGCTTAGCGTGCCTTCCGAAGCATTTAGGGTATTTCCTCAACTAACCAGACCAGAAAGAATTTTTTCAAAAAGATGTCTTGTCCGCCGTGGGGATTGAACCCTCGACCTCCGAAATTAAAAGCGAGGCTAATAGGTACCTCTATTCGAATCTGACAGTTCTTGTCCTGATCGATTTTTCTAACGCCTTTAATACAGTCAGTCACGACATCCTTCTTTCCATCCTTTCCTACCTTATGGTCTCTGACAAAGCTCTGGAGTGGTTTTCCTCATATCTTCGGTACCGCCAGCAGTCTGTTCGCGTTGGTGAATCTTCATCTGACTGGTGTAATCTAGACGCTGGGGTACCTCAAGGCGGTATTCTCTCTCCTCTTCTCTTTTCAGTGTTTATAAACCTCGTCACTAATAACCTTCAATGTGCGCATCATCTTTACGCCGATGACCTTCAACTTTACGCTCACGGGAATGTTGATAGTTTGCCTGCTGTGGTCGGCAACATAAATCGGGATCTTGAAGCGCTAAATGACTGGTCTAGGAGGTTTGGCTTAATGGTTAATCCTCTTAAGTGCCAGGCCATAGTTATAGGTAGTTCGCGAATGCTGTCGAGAGTAGACTTTACTTCACTACCACCAATTTCTCTGAACAAAACAGAAATCCCCCTTAGTCCTAACGTAAAAGATCTCGGTTTGTTTGTCGACTCTAGTTTGAGTTGGCAAAAACATGTCAGCACTATCAGCAACCGGGTAACAGGTATATTACGATCTCTTTATCGGCTTAAACATTTCTTACCATCCAAAACGAAAGTAATGCTGGTGCAGGCTTTAATATTTCCCTTAATCGACTATGGTGATGTGTGCTATTTTGGCCTGAATGCAGATCTTCTCAATAAACTGGACAGACTTCTGAATAACTGCATTCGATTTATTTTCAATCTGCGCAAGTACGATCATGTCTCTTCATATCGTGCCGAACTTAAGTGGCTGTCCATACGACAGCGTAGACACATGAGGGCGCTTACAACTCTCTTTTCTATACTTGATTCCCCTTTCTCTCCCTCTTATCTAACTTCTCAATTTCAGTTTCTCTTCACCAATCACAATAAAACTTTGCGTTCCTCTCACAACCGTCTTCTTCACTGTCCTCATCACCGTTCTGACTTTTTACATTCCTCTTTTTTTGTCCAGTCCATATTACTTTGGAACGCACTTCCTCTCGATATCAGAATGGCTAAGAATCGCTTTACATTTAAGAAAAAAGTTCGTGAACATATCACTAAAAATGTCACTTAGTCCTAACAACTTTTATAAATTATGTATAGCTGTTATATGTATACATTTATTTATTGTATGTAGTTATGTATGTATAGTATGTATATTATATATTAGAATACTTTTTTGTATGTTGTAAACTTCTTATAACTATATATTTACCACAGTGGTATGTACTCTCCATCCAAATTTTACCTTAGTGCACCTACCACACTGTCTCTGCATCACCCTATGGTAGACTGGGAGAAAATGCCTCAGGCATTAAGTCCACCATGTACTATCTTAGTGCTAAAGTTATAAATAAAAAAAATAAAAATAAATAATATATAAATCATCATCATCATCATCATCAGCCCGTATGACGTCCACTGCTGAACATGGGCCTCCTCCCGAGAGGGAGGGTATTTGCCATAGTCACCACGCTTGGCAGGCGGGTTGGTGACCGCAGAATTATGTTGTACCACACAAGGAAACGCTGCTGCCCGTTCCTTGACATACGATTATTATAGATGATGTTATAAAAATCGGGACCAACGGCTTAACGTGCTTTCCGAGGCACGGAGGGTAGTCCCTCAAACAACCAGACCCGGAAAGAAATATTAGAATTTACACAAAGATTTTCTGTCCGGTGTGGGGATCGAACCCACGACCTCCGAGATTCAAGGCGAGCCAAATACCGCTACGCTACGGAGGTTGTATTGTACATTACATTATTTATACATTATGTGTGTATATAAATAATGAAATAGTATTAAACATTACCAAACAGTAATGCATACATTAGGGAAGCTGCTAGTAAATTAATTTGGCAAGAATATATTCTCTATTCGTCTATTTACTTACCCAAAAGCAATTTAGCTTAAACGCCATATTTACCTACCTACTTGAACGACGCTGTATTATGTTACATGTGAAATTACACGTAGATATCTTCATATTATGATTATTTTGATTTGCATTGCGCAGCCTCTTTTTAGCGATGTAATTAGAAGATTGGAAAACAGCGCAATGGATTTTTTTTGGAATTTGGAATAACTTGATTTTACGGATGTGCTTTGTGTATTGAAGTTGGGAAATACGATATATTTCCATGCCTTCGTAATACGATATTTGATTATACATGCGTATGTTACGTTTTATACATATTAATGTAAATTATCCTTACTATGAAATGACTTTCGTTTTCTGTGGATAAACGTTTATGTAGGTAAAAGATTTCAACCTATGTTATATTTCACACTGAACCTCAAAAAATAAAATAAATTGAAATATATTGTTACTCTCTATATAATATTATAAAAGTGAAAGTTTGTAAGAATACACGTATGTTTGTTACTCTTTCACACAATAACTACTGAATGGATTTGGCTGAACGTTAGTAGATAAGCTGGATTAATATATAGACTATAATACATCACGCTCTGACCCACCGGAGCAGAGTAAAGCCGGGCGCTAGTAAAAGTATATTATTGACCCAAAAATGTTGTCCACAGTTACCGCCCTCCGCGAACACTGGGATGAGGCGAACGCGCGCGTGCTCCAGCGTAAGGCGCAGCTCGACGCGATGCTGGGGGACTCGCAGCGATACGAGGCGAGGCGACGCGACGCGGACGCGTGGCTGTCCCGCATGGAGGCGCGCCTCGCAGCCATGCAGCCGCCGGCCAACACTGCCGATGTTCTTGAGATGCAGCTTAGAGAACAGAAGGTAAGACTACTTATATATTACGTAAGTAAAGTAAATTATGTGCTCCAGTTGAAAGAGAAATGACCTTGAGGTTTTATCTCGAACAAACAATGATCTAGTATGAAATTCATGTAAATAGTTCAAAAAGAAATGGATAAATGGAATTTTGACCAAAAAACATGGAACACTCTATTACTTAGTAACGTTAGTCCAAGTTTCAATATTTTATATCATCATCTTCCTGCCCTGCTACCATTATTTGTGGTCGGCGCAATATGTCATCCTCTTCCATTTTGCCCTATTAGACGTCTTTACCATACTCACACCTTTCTTCCACAGTCCATCCATCTTTTCTTTGGCCGTCCTCTTCCTACATTCCTCCATCTTCATATTCAGCATTATACCTACGCATATCGTGCAGTGCGTTCAATTATTCTACATACGATTATTATTTTTCGAGAACTTTATTAAATTAATAATACCTACCTATTTTAATATTATTCCAAGAGTAAAAGTATTTCAAAGATAGTAAGCAGCACTTGTAGCAATGATCACAGATGTGCCGTCGCTAAGCGCAGCATCCGCGCCAACTCAGCAGAGTGAAAACATTTAGTAAATTTATTAAGTCCTTATGAAAGTTTGAGTGTTACTGTTTGCACAGTTTATTTTAAGTACGATTTATTGTTAATTGTCGTCTGTACACTCTGATTAATCTGTACAATTATAACTGTTGTCTCGGGAGTTAATTAAATACATAACAGACAGACAGAATATTGTAGACTTGTATCGAAAATAACTATGAGAATTAAATCGAGTTAAATTTTTGTTTTCGTGATATCAGGTAAATTTACATACATAAATTATATCAAACTAATTTAAAGCATAATATTCGTGTAAAGAATTTAACCAAGAATGTTTGCCAAATAATATTTGGAGCAAGATTCTCTTCAGATAGAAAGAACCCGATTAGATGTCGCGAGATTTTTTTTTAACGAAATGAAATTTAGTAAGGAAGCAAGCTGCTTATTTTTACCTGGTCTAATTGTTTATAATACAACAATAATTGACTTCTACTACTATACACCAACAATATATACCTATAGGTATGTATTTACTTAGTAATATCATGTATCGCTTCCTGGTCTCAGTCGAAGTATTCCTCTTTCAGCACCAATTTTTTGAGCACCAAAACTTTTAAACAGGAATAGTATAGGTACTCAAACGATTGGTGTTAAATTGGTCCTGAAAGAGGAAATACACCTCTGACTGCACCGGTGGCTCAGTGGTTACGATAGTTGCCTCTGAGACCTGGTGTTCTGGGTTCGATTCCCACCCGGGACAATTATTTGTGTGAACCACAAATAGTTGCTCTGAGTCTGGGTGTTCTGTGTGTCCGTGAAATGAATGTTTGTAAAGTCCCCCGCGACACAGGGATTTATTTCCCTATTGCGGGAGTTGTCTTTTTTTGAGATATTGTTTTTTAGAGATATAATCGCTACACCAACAAAACTCATAAAAGTGATCCAGATAAGCTCATAGTTTAAAGAGCTGTTCTTTAATATGAAAGTAGGTCCCCATCAAAGCAATACAACGCTAATAAAATATGGGACAACTAGTTAATATCAACACAAGTACAAATAAACCGCTAAGTAATTACTTTACCCTCCAATATATTCGTGATGTGTCATATAAATATACATACACGAATACATATTGACAGGCGAAGAGGAAAAAGCAATCACTCACCGAGCCTTTTGCGAAACTCAAAGATTTTATTTATTCCTCATATTCATAAGAGTTCCAGGAAATATGTTCTCTTTCTAATGAGATCATTATGTATGGAAATTAAGCAGCATGTTTTGCTCGACTCGCTTTGAGCTATAGAAATGTATATTTTCAAACAAATACCTGAATAGATGGATATGTTTAGATTTAAAGATAGTGATTCAGAGGTACATTGTATGTGTTAACATGCGATTTGAAGTTAAAGAATATCTTTTTGTTTCGGACATTACATCATCTGCCTTGCTCCCAAATCAAATCCAATAGTTTATGTGCGTAAATATGAGTTTCAAAGTTACGTTAAAGCCTTTTTGGCGTGCAAATGTTTACACGGTAATATTAAAAGTTTCGTGCATTGTCATATATACAAATTAATATTATATTTATTATTATTAAATACAATATTTCATCCTGTTCCATTTTTCTCTATTAGACGTCTCTTCCACACTCACAACTTTCTTACACATGTCATTTTTCACGCAGTACATCCATGTTTTTTGGCCTGCCTCTTGCAACATATCCCTCTATCATATCACCATGTATTTCATCCCTACGCATAACGCGTGACTGCACCGGTGGCTCAGTGGTTACGATAGTTGCCTCTGAGACCTGGTGTTCTGGGTTCGATTCCCGCACGGGACAATTATATGTGTGAACCACAAATAGTTGTTCTGAGTCTGGGTGTTCTTTGTGTTCGTGAAATTAATGTTTGTAAAGTCCCCCGCGACACAGGGATTTATTTCCATAGTGCGGGAGTAGTCATTAAAAAAAAAAATTAAGCATGTAGCTTGAAAAAAAATCCTTGCAAAAGTGTCCTTAAAACTAATTAAAACTATATTTATTCAGCACTAAGGTATTAACATACACTTGTACATGTGAATTATTCATAAAAAATTAATATAAATTATATTAATATACCTAGTTAAATACAAAATGTTATGGTAACTAAAATCTATTGGGGATAAGATAATCATGTGGTCTGTCAGTTTAGTATCACGTCATAGTTATATAACAATAATTAATTCTATGATTCAAATCTTGGTATATTTTAGCTTTAAAGAAAATGTGGCACTCAGTGAGATAAGGCTCCTATACAATATTTTTAGGTATAAGCGACGCATGACTAAGGGCACCCTTAATAGGCTAGGAGAACGGTTCAGGATATTGCTAAAGTTTAGCTTAGGCTTATAGCGTGTGAGTATTCAAATAGTGTATTATTTTATGGTATTCATAAACCAAAAAACCGAAAGGTGTGAGTCTCGAAAATAAGTCTTGGAGTAAAATCTAAAATGCTGATGGTCCCGATTGTTATATCATCATCTATAACAATCGTGTACCAGGTAACGGGCCGCAGCGTTTCCTTGTGTGTCAAGATATAATCCAACCCGCCCGCCAAGCGTGGTGACTATGGCAAGAACCGAGCGTCGCGAGAAGACCCATGCTCAGTAGTAAACGTTATACGGGCTGATAATGAAACATAAACAAATTAAGATTATTTTCATGAGTAAATTAAGCTCATTTATGTAAATGAAGTACAATGATACTCAAAGCTTATGGTACTAACACTTGCTCGTAACGTTGTATGTTAAAATAATGAATATTAACGCGATAAACTTCACCTGTTATTATAATAGTTAATAAATATCTAAATGCCATATTACGTAGATCTAGTTAATCCGCGCGGTCGTATATTGTAAGAAACTAATCGTAGGAAGTAGGAATATTTAATAATGTACGATGCGAGAAATAAAAGTATACAGTAGGTATATAAGTATAAAAAAGTATATGGCGTTAAATTTACAGCTAGCCATATTCCCTTAGGTTTTTCATAATTATGTTATAAATTCAGAAAATATCTTATGAATATCTGATTTTAAAGGTCTTAACGGCATAAACATTCTTTGGTCTACTATTGGAATGAATTAACATGTATCCGCTATAACCTATTCGCAAAAGAATAATCTTAAAATAAGAGATTTTTTCGAATTTCATAAGAACTTATAAAGGGTACCTAATAACAAAAACGCTATTGAAGAATTTTGTCTATCAGTCAATTTGCTCTGCCTAATCTCAGTAACTTCCACTAGTAGACAGCTAAGTATATAGGCTACTTTTTATTTTGACTGTAGATATATTTATTTGTCCGTGCATTATTCCGAGTCTCCAAAACAGTAACTAAGGCTTATATCGCTGAATAGCTTATTTAATCATTAGTTGACGCGGATTAAGTCACGGGCAACAGCTAGTCAAATTCTCTGTGAAATACCTATCCCCATTCTAAGTATTACCCAATTCTCAAAGTTGGAATTAATTCTCGATAACATATTATAAAAATGTACCCCTAACCACCCCAGCCTACCGTGATCGGATTGCCGATACACGCTTCTGTTAATGAAACCAATTGAAAGGCTTAGGGTCACTCGATACTAGCCCCTAAGAGCCCAATAAGACGGCTTTTTGAGGGTTCCGTATAAGATCTATTCGGCTTACAATATAATGCTACTTTACTTGAGGTAAATTAAAACCTACTGAGTGCTATAATCGGTTTGAGTTATCAACCTAATTGATTTAACGCTCCCGTCCCTTAGTTTGTAAAGAACCTTCTGATGACCCAAAGTCTGAGAGGCCCACAGTAACGTAGAGCGACAGTTGCACAAAACTCCCCTCAAAACTAAACGTCATAATCCCTCCATCAATCCGCCAGCGCGCAGCGACCGCCAGATTTTGCAAAATACATACTACTTTCACTGAATGAAAGTGGTTTTGGTTCTTGTCCAATTATATTTGAGAATGTCATATTATACAGGGTGTCCCAAAAGGTTAAGTAGCTGGGAAAGGGGGTGACAGGGGTGGACACAATGGTCAATAGGAAAATAAAAAAAAATCCGCTCTGGGTATTTAAAAAAAAATAGCATTTTTTTAAAAACTTAAAATTTTACACCTTATTATTTTTGATTTTGATGTTGATGACCTTGTTGTTATTGAAGATTACATAACAGCATTTTTTTTAAATACAGCCATATTTGTAGGTACAGTTAGCACAAGGTGTAAAATATTTAGTCTTTAAAAAAATGCCATTTATTTTTTTAAACACCCAGAGGGAGTTTTTTATATTTTTCTGGTGACCCTTGTGACCATCCCTATCACCCCCCTTCCCAGCTACGTAATCTTTTGGGACACCCTGTATATATATTTTTTAATGATTACTAACAGATTTTTTGCTGTTTACTATTATTTACTTGGTAACCCTTCGTGCTAAGCTAAAATGCTTATGTTGCTTATGAGTAGGTTCACGTCGATAGTGTAATGGGTGGGGATCGAAACGGTTCCCGACCCTTAGTTTGCTAAGAACCTTCCGATGCCCTCGTAGACCCGAAGACCGAGAGGCCCGCGAACTGTAAAGTAGAGCGACAGTTGCACAAAACTCCCCTAAATAAACTAAAAGCCATAATCCCTCAATCTCCCCGTCAGCGACCGCCCTGAGCCGAGGTCCAAGTCCCACAGGGGACGCCCTCTTGCGCAGTTTGCTTAGTTTGTAGTGTTTAAACCATTTATCTAGGCTGGAGCTCTGCTCGCCTTTATGTCCGGTGAAGTAGCAAAAGCCTCCTGGCTAAATACATATGTACGTCCGAAAAAAAAAAAAAAAACTCGAAACGGCGACCACAAGATCACAAGTCCGACGCCCCCTAGCCATTGGGCTACGGTCATTTCAAATACATATTTATGTTATCTTTGTAGCTTGAGGAAAAGAAGTATTGAATAAGAATAGTTTGAGAATACGATGGCACTTAAGTCAAACTTAAAACACGTTTAAAATGCTTCAACAATTATTGAAGGTTACTTCACCAAAATATACAAATCCTAATTAAATTATTACACTAGGTATATTATAATACGATTTATGAGCAAATACATTTTTAGAGCTAAATAATTGGTGTTGGTTTGTTTTCTTTGTTTTATAACGTTATTAGAATCACGCGTTTTCCCATTTCAGTAAAAATTAAGAAGAATTATTATATGTACACTCTCTCGACTTACTAAGTAACTCCCTGTGTCGCAAAAACTGTACAAAATTCACACAGACTTTGTCTACTACTGAATATGGGTCTCCTGCCGATGCAGGGTTTTGTCAGGATCACCATACTTGGCAGGCGGGTTAGTGGCCGCAATATTATGGCGTAACAAACTAGGAAATGCTGCTGCCCGTTCCCGGGCATACAATTACAACTACCACTGACTTAACCTGCTTTCCGAGGAACAATTAACCGGACCCGGCAATAATTCTTTTACGATTTCTTGTCCGGCGTTGGATCGAACCCACGAACTCTTAATTTAAATAACAGCCTACACCGCTTTGCAACCGTGACAGATTGTACTGAATACAGATAAATGTAAACTCGTGTTTAATCCGTATTACAAGTAAATCCTCCGTAATATGGTACTATGGCTGCGGGAATGTAACAATAGTCTGTTCATATGTGAGAGCGCTCAAACGAGTTGATTCGCGACGACACGTGTTATATACCGAGGCGCGAACGTCTTACTGTGACACCTGCTTTTAGATAAACATATTATTTGTCACATACATGTTAAAAAGAGAGTATTTGGAAAAATATTATCATAATATTGAGGTTTTATTCGAAGAAGGAACGTTTTATATTATTTTAATACATGATTGTGCCCGGCTGCGCCCCTCAAAATAATCTGCCATTTCCCATGGATTTTATAATTATATATTTATTTATGCAAACTTTGTAGTAACTTTATGATAATTAATTTTCCACAATCTGTCAATTATGATTATCTTTTTTTTGTGCAAAACAAGAAATGGTTCATAATCACATGTAAATAGAAATCATCCACTTACACTTAAAATAAAATTGTATAATTAATTGTTTTGTTGTATAAAAATCTCCGTAGCGTAGCGGTATCTGGATCGCTTTTAATCTCGGAGGTCGTGCGTTCGATCCCCACGCCGGACACTAAGATTTATTTCCGGTTCTGGTTGGTTTATACGGGCTGATGATAATGATGATGAACACATATACTTTACTTCTTAACATAATCACATAACTAAATCGTCATCCAAAAATTATCTAATTTCTTCAGACGAAATCTCTTCGCACAAAAACTTGTATCATAAACTTTGGGTAACGCTGAAATACCGCGCTGCAGTTCTCAAACTTTGCACATTTGCATAATTAGTTGGAGATATTGAAGTTAACAGCAAACGTTGTTTTCTGTTTAATGTTATTGCTAGATGGAAACGTTTACTGACATAAGTTCTTGTACTTCATTTACAAGAAATTTAATATAAAAATTCAGGTTTTATTATGTGATATAAAGTGTGTATTAAAATCTTATGTGAAAACGTAATAAATAATAAAATTAAGCTTAAGAAATATGTAATTAGAGGTATTTACGCGTTGTCATATAGGTTTATAGAAATATTTTTTTATAATTTAACAAAAAAAAAACAAACGAAAATATTACTTATACATTTTTTTATATTTGTTACATATGTATATGAAAGTCGTGTTTTAATTAATCACTGTGTTTTAACCTTAAAAAAAGTTGTTTAACATCCCGTTTATGGTCCCGTTTTGGGCCTATGTCGAATTAATGAATCTTAAAAGTAAAGTTTGTTTTGTTTAAATAGTTTCAATAATATTATGTTTATTAAGTTACATCACCACGCAAAGTTCTTAAACGAAAGCTTTTTACTCTTATTCTTGACTATACAACAGTGTTAAAGTTCTTCGTGAAACGTTAAAAGATAAAGTAAAATAATTGTAAAGTCAAACGACTTACAGCGAGCGCGTAAAACAAGGCGGGTTCCATTCACGCTACCCACAGTTCTCTGGTTATACAGTACATCAACTCAAGTTTAATAGAGAAATATACTCACATCGGATTAATACACTGTTTTATCACCCAATAGGAAGCTTCCTATTGGGAAGAAAAATATTAAAACTAAATGCAAATTTCAAGATATCAGTTCTCTTTTTTCTATTATATTGTGACTCGTCTCATATCAAATTCTGAAATATAACTAGCAAAACTGAGATACATAGTATGATACAAAAGGTGTATGTAAGTACTAAAGTGCTGCAAAAATATAAAAGTATTCACTTTATATAAGATAAAAAAAAAATGAGAAGCTGTATTACTCATCTGTACTAAACTTGAAGCTTAGGAACATTTTGCTTTTAAAATAAGTTCTTTTTTTTCAGTCTCGGATACACTAGGGTAATCCAATCCAATCCGATGGCAAAAAGAGTGAAAAGACTTGGATGAAATTTTAGATATGTCATTTGACCATCATTTAGCACCCTTTTATAACTAAGCCCTTTGAAAAATGCAAAATAGGAAAAATAAAACGACCCACCCTGGTATATATACCCTAGTATACCCTTTTATATGTTAGAATATTGATAGTTTTAAGAAAAAAGCGACACTCGTTTAACGTGCTACACGTCTCCACAAAATTAGCAATTCTTTTATTGGGCAATGTATACGCTTCTACAACAAACTTCCTAATAATGTAAGAGATCTTTCTACAAACAAGTTAAAACGACATGTCAAAGATAAATTATGTAAAAAGGCTTATTATAAAATTTCTGATTATGTCAATGACAAAACTGCTTGGGAGTGAGTTACTCTGAAACAATACTGCTTTATTAATAATTATAAATAAAAAATTTATTAAAAAAAAAAAAAAACTATGACTTTCTTGCCAGTTCTTCTCAGAGTTGCCACGTCCAAACTGGTGGTAGTAAAAGAATGGGACGCATCATAAGAACATGAGTTAAAATATTTTAAATGTGTCTATATGAATAAAGAATTTTTGCCTTTTAATTTCAATTTGACTATAGTTTAGTTTCTTCAAATATAATAACTGCATTTTTAATGTAATGTGATATCTCGTACACATTTAAAGTACTGTTCCACTATCAACACTGTGTCGTAGCTCTGCAAAGTGGAATTTTAAAGGGCTGGCCGGCTCCAATTAAGTTGGATTTATGAGACATACTTAGTCGTATGTTAAACTTGGTAGTAAGTAATATCGGCTAGTCTTCACAGGAATATGTAAAGTAAGAGATAAGAGGGTGCTTAGAGCGGTTAGCGTTTGGAACTCGAAAAGAATGACGCCCATATTTTATGTTCAGAGAATTTTCTTTCAAGTTAACAGTTATTTTTTCGCGTTTAAATTGTCTTCTTTGAATATTTTATTGGTTATGCTTCTTCTTTGTAAAGGAAAATATAGTAGGAAATTAATGGTTATTTTATTATGTAATATTTAACAATGTATACTTCGTCAATGAAAAATGGTAATTGATATACACCAAAGTTGTACATGTTATTAAAAATAGCTTACAACAATAATTTTATATCATAACAAATATTGACTGACCACTTATCTGCCTAATGTACAAACATGGCGGTTAAATATTGACTCCTTATCAACATATCTACACACTGCTACCTAAAACAGACTTACATTTTAACAATCGGTGTTATAAATAAAACTGTTTAATATTTTCTTTTCGTATCTATAATCACTGTCTCTTTACCCAATGAAAAATAAGCGCAAATATACGTACATTATAATTAAGCTTATCACGTCTACTATCTTTATCACGTAGCGTGAGCTTTAATGTTAAAAGCTCATATCAACAAGTAGCGCCATCTCTGAAAGGGTTGTGGAACTAAATGTTGAAGCTGACACCTGCTAGTGGTCTAGCGTACGTAGTAGTTTAACACAGCGCTACTAGATGGCGCTTTGCTCAATTTTATTGTGACTCATTTTATTAATATGACTGTTTTCTTTTTTCCCAGTCGTTCCACGCAGAAGTACATCAGTATAAACATCAAATTGAATTGTTCGGGCAGCTAACGCAACGACTGATTGCTGTGTATCGTAATGATGATACTACACGCATCAAGCGGTCCACTGAGGCTATCAACCATCGATACAACGAGCTGAACAACAGGTATATACTAAACATTCACTTTGATGGTTTTGGTTGACAAATAGAAAATGTTTATTTATGGCATTAAAACCTAGTAAAAATAAAAATGTAACCAGCCATAAAAAAGTTGGTCCTAACAATTACAAAAATATCATATCATTGTTTAAAAACGCTAGGGATAAGTACAATACGGTTGAATTGTTATAAAAGGTGGGTATTTTATAAAATAAATTACATTATTTTACTAATATACATTATATTATTTTAGCATGTTAAACTATCTGTAGCATTTCAAAAGACGTTAAAGCTATAAGACAATATTGAATATTTTTGCATAAAATTTAAATTCATCAAACACTTCAATAATAATTTACATTCTTCTCTCGCCTAAACAAAGTCTCTCAATATTCATTACATTACAAAAAACTATGAATACTTAATTAGACTTGTTACAAAAAATTCAACGGTGTGTAATAAAACTAATTATGTTATAACTGACATGATGTATGGCTCATTTTGGTAACCTGATCATATTTTGGTTATTTTGCATATTGTGCATCATTTTTGCGAGCGGGAAGGGTGGTGGCAACCTACATTAGGATACCTATTAATCATATTAACACTAGATATTTCTCTTTGTATGTTAGTAATTCAGGTAAATAATTATATAACTTATTGTATTAGGTAAGTTACGCAGTTACACACCAAAACAGTAAATTTATAATTGTTAGATATAGTTCTCATTGTGTATTGTGACATAATAAAAACTATCACATCACTTGACCCATTGAGTATCACTCAATGCGTATTCGCTGTTGTAAATACCTGCAGCATGTAAATGACAGTACTCTTTTGTTGGGCAGGAGAGGGAAACTGACCATTTAGACAGATTACTTCATATATGCTTAACTATGAATAATGAGTCTAGTAGGACTCGACTATTAACAACACCATTTAGTTCACACTCTTTCCTGAAAATCATAATATGTTACACATGATTTAAGAATACGACAAATTTCGTACAGACTATATGTTTTTATTGTATTTCCTAGTATCGTGGCTCGCGGCAAAGCGCTGCATTCAGCGGTTTCATCGCTGCAGAATTTCGACCGTTCGCTGGAAAAGTTCGTCGCGTGGCTGAGTGAGGCGGAGTCGTTGCTGGATGCTGCTGAACGGGATCCGCATCTGTTAAAGGTACGTTATCAATATCATAAGCATCATAATCCCATAACTGTGAAAATTATCTTACTGTTAGTTCCACAGGGACTAAAGACAAGAAGGGGAAAGATAGTTGGTCTATCTTTCCCCTTCTTGTCTTTAAGTCTGATTAATTTACAAATTCCTTGTGAATTGCGAATGCTGGTCCCAGATGTTCGTAGATAGTCTAATTATATTGGTTATGGTGGTATAGGTCCTTATACCCATGATAAGAAACAATTACGTAACAATACTACTATAATAAGGTCTGATCATCATTATCAATCGTACAACATTTTTATACTAGTATTGCCCTTAACCCTATGCATCAACTGACACTTTTATTTTAGCGCCATCTATCGGGTGGCGGTCATATTTGGTACTACAGAGTATTTCCAGAACAAACCACTGTGACGTTTGGCAAAAGATGTCGCTGTTGACGCTTTTTAACGCCATCTAACATAGGGTTCGTGAACTAAGATTGCACTTCGAACTTCACCTAGTTCGGTGTAAAACAAGTTGTCTTATGATTCCTTTTCCTTTACTTTAAGCGCCATCTAGCGTATGGTTAAAGTATTACGTTGTAACAACTAGTGACATCTAGTTTTTAGAAATGATGTGATTAAAATACATGTTTTGGAAACTAGATGTCTATAATTGATAAATAATATTACAAATTATTATCAAATTAGTCGTGTTATAGCTTGAACCTTAACTCGGCTCGTCTGCACGGCCTGATTATTCTTTGGTCTTGTTCGCAATATTCAAAGCAAGGTTAATAATAAAAAAAACGACATTTTGTCGACCAATTAAATTATGGGAATTATTAAAATAAATATAATCTCTGTTTAATAATTAAACCTAATACTGTAACTATGTAAAGTTTTTAGTCAGTTAGATTAACAAAAAATATTGGACACGTATTTTTTTTTCGTTCCTCAAACAAAAAATGACGAACAAACAGCATGTTGAAATTTTGTGTGACGTCACTATTAGGTACAATTTTACCTAATAGTGACGTCACAAGCCCCTCTCCTGAACTTTATAGTTTATTTTTGCTCTGTATCTTTACTTTATTTTGTAAAGCAACCCTCCTCACTCACTCTATCAAATACACTTGGCAGTTTTTTCAAAACTTAAAATACTACTTTCGAATATTTATGTATTTGTATATTCTGATTGATAATTAGGTTAGTAATCCTTGTGTTACCCAATCTGGGACTCGAACAACAGCCGAGGACGTTTTTAATTCAATTATGTGACATCCAAAATCGAATTTGTCTTTTGCTTTCAAAGAAAGTGAAGGCAAATATGTAAGTAAATTTCCACAAATATAAATATATATTGCATATATTATATGACTTGGACTTTTTACGTCTTTTGAAATAGGAAATAGACAGAGAAGAATTTATTTACTTCTAGATTAACTTTTATCAACATTATGAAGAAACAACATAAGTACCTATTTGTTGTGTGTGTGTTTTGGGGACCGCATGTCTATACTAATATTATAAAGAAGAGAGATTTGATTGATTGTTTGTTTTCATTAATAGGCTTCGAAGCTACTGGACCGATTTCGAAAAATATTGCACCATTAGAAAGTTACGTTATTTATGAGTAAAATAGCTAGATTTAGTGATGAAGAACATGGGAACAGCAACAACGCAATTGAAACCGCATGCGTGAATCTCGTTCCGTAATATATTTCTTCTAAAAAATAAAAAATAAATTTATTTAAATATAAATATTTATAAACTAATAACTTAAAATAATAGATCAGATGCTCTCAATATAATCTCAAGCTTTAACAAACAAATACACGTCTCAATTTAATTGGAAGCATAATATAACGAAATATTAGCAGCTACGTCGTAGTACGGTAGCAGCACGTAGCAAATCGTAGCAATGCTTAATAGATTCCTTTGAGATTCGTAGCATATTGTATTCATAGTTGCTTGTGTTCGCTGTTGTGAATACAGCGTGTAAGTGACAGTCTACCGTGAAGTGAACATGTTTGTTCACTGTGAGGAACGGGGTTATTTGTTTAATATAAAACTAATTTTCGCATGTGGTAAAATAAGTTATTGTCTGATCTTTATAAGCATAATACTCGCAAAGTTCACATGAATGTATTCTAACAAGGAGAAAATTGCAAACTTAAAAGAACCGACGGATAGATAGACAAATATTTTTGTAGTTAGTACCCTATATAAAATCGTTCCAGTCAAAACCTGTAATTCTTCTATTACAAAAAGACACTTCAATTTTATTTATTTATATAGATTTATAGTAAAGTTCAGAATATATAGTAAACAAAAGTATAATATATCAGCTGTGTTTCGCGCATTTCGTGTTCCGGTAATGTTTTATTTGGTAAACTTTGTTTAATTGTCTGTACCAATATTATAAAGGGGAAAAAATATTGTTTGTTTGCATTGAAACAAACAATCATTTTTTCCAGCAACAACTGAACCGATGTAAAAAGAGCTTTCATAATTAGAAAGTTTCGTTATCCAGAAATAACATAAGCTGTAATTATTTATGCAGTTCCAAAGGGGACAGGGTCTACGCAGGTTAAACGCTCGGAAAGCTAGTGTATTAATAAGCCTCAATGATATTAAATACAAAAAAAGAGATAATTAGATTTAAATTAAGACTTTACTTTTAAAAGTCATCAACAGCCAGTTTACGTTTACTGCTGAACATGGGCCTCCTCTTAAACGAACCTGGTAAGCCAGGATCGTTGAGGGATATTGCCATAATCACCACGCTTGGCAGACGGATTGGTGATCGCAGTAAGATGTCAACCTTGAGCTAATAGATGCTGCTGCCCATCCATCAGCCAAATGTCCCTTAGTCGCCTTTTACGACACCCATGGGAGGATATGGGGTGGTTTATTCTAAGCCGGAAACCACACGGCTACTTCAGTATTTGATCGATATACTTTTAAAAGTATATCGATCAAATACTGAAGTACAACCAAGATAAAAACTACAATCCACTCATAAGCTATTCCACTCACAATAATCAAACTTTTTACTTGAACTAAAACTTGCGTTCTTAAATAGTTTAAGTTGCAAAACTTGAGCTTCAAGCTATTAGCTTTTATGTAGCTTTTGAAAGGAGAGCTTCAGCTTGTAGTAAGCTGTACGTTAACAGCTAATTATGGAAACTACAGCCTTTTTATTGACGGTTTTATGTAACAAACGGTATTTTAACAAATCTTAAGTGGCCATCCAACCTCCTTGCTCTAGCGGTGTAAGTTTTGGAGTTAGTGTTCACGCATTTACGGAGTTGGTAGGTTATTTAACGAAATAAAATATATTTATTCAGTCCTTAGGTATTTAAATACACATTTAGGTAACATTTACAATAAATTAGGTGTGCTAGAAGTCTGTCAGTCTTGTGTTATTAAGTTCTTAATATTTTTTTTTTTTTTTTTTGAAAAAAGACAACTCTCGCACTAGGGAAGTAAATCCCTGTGTCGCGGGGGACTTTACAAACATTCATTTCACGGACACAAAGAACACCCAGACTCAGAACAACTATTTGTGGTTCACACAAATAATTGTCCCGGGTGGGAATCGAACCCAGAACATCAGGTCTCAGAAGCAACTTCCGTAACCACTGAGCCACCGGTGCAGTCACTGTCATTATGATAACTGTTAGCTAATAGGTTGATTCACTATACTGTGTCTCTCAAAAAGCACATAGAACCTTCGGAATATTGGGGGTTGTAATCTATACTTAATATTAAAAGAGGAAAGATTTGTATGTAAGTATGTTTGTAACGAATTGGCTCAAAAAGTAATGGACCGATTTAAAAAAATCTTACACCATTTGAATGCTACATTGTCACTGATTAATATAGGCTATATTTATAAGAAGTTCCCACGGGATCAGGAGTTACGCAGGTGTAACATAAACAGCGGCGTTTCATTGTGTAAACAACAATGCTTAAATACAGCACTGAATTAGGTTCGATTTCAGGGTCTGAAAAAGTTATTTTAAACATTAAAATTGAAGTTTTCATTTCATTCATATTTACTGAAATCTAATTATCTTTTACTCCTTTACAGGTAAGCAAACTAAATAAACCTTGCAATGACGTCATCAATTTGGTAAGTATGTAGTATAGCTTTTTAAACACAATAATTTAAAAAAGGTTTCGTTCAATGACAAGGGTCAAGTTAAGGGCTCTTAAAAAGGTTAGCAAGTAAATCTTTGAGGAAATGTCGAACGGTTAAATATACATTTACTGCTGACTTTCATGTTTGTTTTCAAGAGTTATAAGCGTTCAAGTAGCTATTTTATTATATCTTTGTATTTTACTCAAAATTAACTTTTCAATAAAACCTTAGGTAACGTAAAATTATAAATACCTTACTAATAATATGCAGGTATATTTTTGTATAAATCCTTACATTATATATGATATAAGACATATTTACAAGTAAAATATATGTACATACCTAAATAAACAGAATAAATTTATTTTATTCAAAAAATCAAACACTTCTCGCAGCAACATGTACGGATACAAATTGTAGCATTCTACGGCGTAGACGTACACATCTATCTTGCTACGGCGTAGCAACGAAAAACAAACTAAAGAATATTTTAGACAGGTCACGCCATAGAGTACCAAACATTTAGAGAAGTAGTATAATATAAAGTGAGACAACTTAAAAATAATAATTAGAGCCAATTGAATAACAAAAATATATAAAATTTAAAAAAGGTACGGAAACTATTTTGAAATATTCGCTTCCAATCTAAAAACACTGCGATACCTATCAACGGAAAATTGCGTAGGTAGGTAACAAAATATATACCTATTATGTTTAAAATTTATAGGATAAATAAAATTGGTGGAAATTGATGTCAAAAGTAATAATAAATTCATAGCATAGAATAGAAATAACTGAGTAAAATTACAAATAAACCTAACAAAACACACGCTGGAGTAAACAAGGAGCCATTGTATTCCTACCTCAGTCTATGGCTCCAAATATTTTCGTCCTCATTTCCTGGCGAAGTAAACATTTGTAAAACAAGGAATATTGAGTTTGGGCCTACACCCGCCTCCGACCTATGGCTTGGAGCTCAGAGTGTGTATCGCTGGAGGTTACATCCACCTGACATATGTTACAGTCAATCATTTTGAATTTTTTAACTGAGCGATAAGTAGGACAAGTTACGTTGGTGTTTATTATAGGGGATATATATCGCTAATTTACAATGTATCACTTCTGATAAGTAAGTGTGGAAATGTATAATTAAATGAAATCATTAATAGTTTATTTATACTATATTTCATTAATAATATTATTAAATAGGTTCCATTCAACAATTTTGACAAACAATTTGATTCTACCATAAATGATTGAAGAAATTTTACGCTTTAGTTTAAATGCGCGATTTATTGATCCAACGCAAGGTCTTTTAATCTCGGTAAAATGAGCTATCGCACGAAAAAAAATAAAAATTATGTGAGAGAGTTACATTTGAATAATATATTTTTCTGGAAATTAGCGCGTAAAGATAAAACGTCGTAACGAACTATTGCGCATTAATACATTAGTAGTAGTTTTATGTATATTCCAGCCCCCAATAAAAAGTAGCTTTATCCTTTATTTTTTATCACAATGCAACTTCCAAATGTTCTTACTCTAAGACGGTAACATTCACTTTTTTCCTTCATTCTTTATTAGAGAAAAGTTTCAAAGATATTATGTCGTGTTTACGATTGTTTCACAAATGTTTTATGAGATATTGGCGCGTAATGAGACTAAGTTTGCGCATTCTTTGTGGCCGAGTGGCCTGGGAAGTATTGTTCTTGGATTTATGATAATGATAAATTTTAATGGCCTGTGGTATTTCAATCGTGGCAGCCTATAGAAAAAATAAGAGAGAATTTGGATTGCTTATTTACTCAGCTTCTTGCATTCCACATGGTTTGATAGGACGACTGATAAAATTACCAAATAAAGGTTCAAAGTTAGATGAAATAATGAAATGTATTCAGCACTTATGAATTAAAATACACTTTAGCACCTCATAATCACAAAGTTAACAGTGTAACAAAGAAAACAACGATATATTAGATTAAAGTTTCGAAATTGCTTTGGAGCCTTTTGCCCTATCTGATTATGCTTTTAATACGTTTAACCATCCAATACCCATAACACCACAACACAGAACTCGGTCGCATAGAGAGTGCTCTATCCGACCTGGTAACAAATGCCGAAAAGCAGTCGCCAGGGGGAATTACATAATGCTTCTTCTCCATATACAATTTCAGCCTTACCCCGCCACTGATTCTGAATCATATTTCAAGACATACGAACACACGTAACAACATAATTTAAGAAATAAATGTTTTTTAATTCTTAGTTAGGTTTAATCATAGGTTATTTTTATTTGTTAAGTTTTATAATCATTTTGTTGTTATTAATATACCACGATATAGTAATAAAATCTTATAAATGCATTACTTAAGTTGTTAACAATAAATTTATAGTATTTAAAAATTATATTTAAAAATAATGCTCTTTCCCACCCGTATGCCTGTTCAATAATACATGACATTTATTAATATTAAGTAAAGTAAAGTCTGATTGAGGCACTAGTATGTGCCACTACATATTTACTTTTAAGTAACTTAATTTACAAAATTTACTTTCGGATTCAGTCCGAATTTTAAACAAAGACCCGAATTCAGAATTATAAATGACGATTTTAAATAAAATTCTTATCAAAATAACCGAAATATTTGAAAATTATTTAACGTATAAATTCATGACTTTATGTAGGGTTACCTTGATGGTTGGTCCGAAAAGGCACGAGAAAAGAGCACTTGGAAAGATATGGGGGAGGCCTTTGCCCAGCAGTGGGATACAAACGGCTAATGAAAAAAAAAATGTAGTGTTGCATATTGTGGTTTGACGCATATCATATTATTATGTATTATTTCGAACACTTTTACCATTATTTAGGGCTAGAAATAGCACAATCAATACGACTAGGTTCTTCGATAAGAAAGTATTTCATCAGTTAATGTACGGATTAACTTAAGATATACCTTCAATAAAATCAACGCGACAAACTTCACCAATCAATCAAAGAACGCATTCAAAAATTAAAAAAAAATAACATCATTCAGTTATAACGCCTCTTAAAATGTTCACATTTCGCAAGTCAATTCCGCCATTTTTCGCAATTCGATTCAACAAACATTTGCGCGAAACATTCATAAAAGCGAAAGCCTACAAAACGCAATAACGTCAATATGCAGGCCAGGTGCGCGGTATTAATATCCTGCCTTTACTAATATTGAGCTGCGACACAGACTACGCGACACCAGTAGTGTAACCACCGATAGTACGATACAATAAAATATTCTTTAATACCTATTGGTACACCAAAAAAAGATACAAAGACATTATAATGACTGCACCGGTGGCTCAGTGGTTACGGTAGTTGCCTCTGAGACCTGGTGTTCTGGGTTCGATTCCCACCCGAGACAATTATTTGTGTGAACCACAAATAGTTGTTCTGAGTCTGGGTGTTCTGTGTGTCCGTGAAATGTATGTTTGTAAAGTCCCCCGCGACACAGGGATTTATTTCCCTAGTGCGGGAGTTGTCTTTTTATAAGATAATAAAAAAAAAAAAAAAAAAAAAAATGTACAATGGGCGGCCTTGTCGATAGATGCGATTTCTTACAGACAACCTTAGGATAATAAGAAACGAAGAGGTATAAAAACATGTTTTCTATGTTTTCTATGTATTCCATGTTTTTGATTTTATATCATTTTTGGTTAGTTTAATATCATAACGGGGTTTTCTCATGATAACTACGCTTGCCAGATGGTCAAGGCGCAAGTCTTTGAAAAATTCAAACCTACGATTTCTAACGAAATCGTAGGTTTGAATTTTTATGAGCTTATTAAGGCAGTATAGGAACAACAACTAAAACTATTATTTACTTGTAAAACAACTTGTGTGTTTAGTTCTTTATTTCTCGGGTTATTTATTTACGCTGGGTAAAGGTCAAATAATACATACATACACATACATACGTAAGCTCACGCCTGTTTCCCAGCGGAGTAGGCAGAGACAATGGTCCTCCACTTGCTACGATCCCCACACACATCTTTCGCTTAATTCACTCTCATAACATTCTTCGTACAAGCACGTCGGTTTAGGGTGGATCGTATTTGACCTTTTGCGAGGATGTCTCCGATTTGGTCAGAGAACGTCAACTAATACAAACTAGCAGGATGCGTCTAAATCATCACGTCAACGATTCCGTGGACACCCTATTCCAATTCTTACGTCACCATAACCGTACACCAACATTACCCTACTAGATTTTTAATCTATGTACATACGTATTATGCGCATTATGCATGAACGTAAACTATTTGACGCACGCACGACAAGCCGAGTGTGTGCCCGCCTTATATAACTTTATGTATATCATAAGTCTGTACCCGGCCTTATATGTTTTATGTATTTTATATGAAGTGGTTACGCGTATGTGTTTAATCGTCTTCGTGTTGATAATAACATTATGTGTTGCTTTGAAACTGTTCTCATACAAGTAATTTTGTATAATTGAATTCTAGATTTTATGCTAATTTGTTTGGGGAATCGAAGTGACGCCTGATTTAATTTCGTAAAGGGTTAGTATGAAAATATGGACTAATTTCTTGTCGGATGCGCAATGTGCTTTTAGTATAATTTATTTCCATATAATTCAATTTTAATGGTTTAAAACAGTCGTATTCAACCTTTTTCTTATAGGGGTTTCTTATTCACGTTTCAGTCTTGGCGTCGCAGGCCACAAACAAAAAATATTTAGGTGGTACCTACCAACCTGAAGCCAAATAATTAAAAAACATTTACGGGGTAGTGAAAAAGGAAAACTTAAATTAGTATTTATGAAGATCTTATGTAGTCATAAGAGCTCAAAATATTCAATAAACTAAAAAGACGTATAAAAAGGCCCGGTGGGCCAACTCAAAACGCCCGGTGGGTCGCAACATGCCGCCCGCGGGCCGCAAGTTGAGTATTCTATTAGTAACTTAGTTCTATTACATGGGATTTGTAGGAAAAGGTGATATTTGGTTTCTGTTTATATTTTATTAGTTTTTATACTTAAAGATAACTAAAAAAATAACACATCATTCACGGACATAAAGCACACACTCATAACAACTATTCATAAATAATTGGGATAACAAAAAAAAAACGATTTCGTCCGCCATGTATCAGTCAAAAAAATATTGAACACGTCTGCATTGATTTATGAAATCAATACAGAACCACAAAGTTCAGGAGGGAGCTTGTGACGTCACTCCTGGGTAAAATTGTACTTTGGGACGTTTTTAAGTCATCCCAATTGTCCAGGATAGAAATCGAACCCAGTTTGCCAGAGACGTAACCACCGGCTCTCTCATAACAATATTTTACTAGTGTGTTAACTATTATAATATTATTAGGTTAGTTTACTAGGTCTACTTAAACTATCACTCAAATCTATTGATTAGTTCCCCGCATATCTCCCATTCCCGAGGATTTTTTTTTATTAAATATGCCTATGCCCTAACCTTCCTCAATAAATGGACACTGAAATAGTATATTAATAGAACACTGAAAGACCAGTAGTTCCTGAGATTAAAGCTATACTAGCTGATGCCCGCGACTTTGTCCGTGTGTTTGTTATTCCTTCGATAAACCTTTATAAAACAAAAATAAAAAAATCTGGATGTGTTCTATTTTACTTCTAACATCCTCCTGACTCTTTTTTGCGTTTTTATTCTATGCACATACATTCGACCTCATACAGTTTTATTATATACTAGCTTCCCGCGCGCGGTTTCACCCGCGTACCTCCCCTTCCCGTGGGAACTTCATAAATAATTAAATAAATAATAATGTAGCTTTCCAATGGTGAAATCATTTTTCAAATCGGCACAATAGTTTTTGAGTTTATTCATTACAAGGATACAAATATTTCCACTTTATTATATTAGTATAGATATAGCTAAGTGTAGAATAGTATTAGAAGGTACCTATAGATACGATACAGCTATAAACACTTCTAACATAATATAACATTCCCTTCAATACAAATAACTGCACCCCGCAGTTTATTTCCTTTTTAATAAAAAAAATGGATGAGTGAACGAAGCTCAAACAGTCGGTGTTTACTGAATGGTAACAGTTTTACCGACTATTTCGGTCTAACTTCAAACGGATTGTATAAAACACCACCGGTTTTAAATATGACTAGATTTTCGCGCGAGGTTTCGCCAGCATAGCTCCTGCACCCTTGGGAATCCCATTATTAAATATAACCTATGTTACCCCTGGATATCGTAGTTTTTTTTTTATGATGAATGAGTATTTGAAATCGGTCCCGTAGTGCCACAGCCTCATCATCATCATCAGCCTGTTGTACATAGGCCTCCCCCATCGATTTCCAGCGAGAACAATCGCTAGCGGCCTGCATCCACCGACTCCCCGCGACCTTTATGAGGTCGTCGGTCCATCGTGCAGACGGTCGTCCTACGCTGCGCTTGCCAGTTCGTGGTCTCCACTCGAGAACCTTTCTGCTCCATCGGCCGTCAGTTCTTCGAGCTAATCGCAGAGCCTATTTAATGCAAACAAACGAATAATCAAATTTTTCTTCTTTATAATATTAGTAAAGATTTTGTTGTATGGATGTGTAACTCTGCTCCAGTTTGTTAGACCTGACGTTTTAAGTCTTAAACGTTTATTATAGAGATACTCTTTTTTTTTTTTAATTTGTCATATTCGATTGTGAGTTTTCACCCTCCGTAGCGTAGCGGTATTTGGCTCGCTTTAAATCTCGGAGGTCGTGGGTTCGATCCCGATCCCGATCGATAATTACGACATAATACTGCGGTCACCAACCCGAGTGTTGTAAGCGTGGTGACTATGGCAAATACACTCCCCGGGAGGAGGCCCATGTTCAGCACGTTGTACGGACTGATGATGATGATCGATGATTGTGAGTAGCTAATCCCCATAGCCATAGCTCATGTTCCCTTAGAAATCTTATCACAAATTTTAAATTATATCCTACTGTTCCTAGTGCAGAAGTAATAAGCGTATACCAAACTACAGGTAACAGTGTTTTACAATATAACCAACCTACTTGCCTAGCTTGGAGTCTACACCCTCCTTCAGGAGTAGACTCTATAGATGATAATATAACAATCGGAAACCAACCGCTTAACGTGTTTTCCGACTCACAGGGAATAGTCCCTCAACCAACTAGACACAGATAGAAATCTTAGAATCTACTCAAAGATTTTTGTCTGACATGGGAATCGAAGCGAACCTAATACCGCTACACCCCCCGGAGATTGTCTCTTATAATCTAACTTGTGCCTTTAAAAAGAGGACCCTGAAGATCTCAACTAGCCGCAGCCTCCCTCACAATTAACTCTGCGCCTTGTAACAGCATTCTAATTTCACGCCCTCTTAAAACGATTAAAAAATCGTAAATTTGAGACGATTTTCGCCTTGAGGTAGAAACTTTTGAAATCTGAGTTAATCATTTTAATAGCAGCATTGGATTGGCAATTTCAGATAAATTAATACTAATTATGTTATGTTTAGTACTTTTAATTTGTTTTTACACTTAATAGAAAGAATAATTTAGTATCTTGGTATTTATTCTTCACAATTATTATTCTTACAGTTCTTCTTATATTTTGACGTATCCGTTCGAGGCTTAAATTATTTCATAATTTTCCACCTAAGCTGAGGGACTTCCCTCCGTGTCTCGGAAAGCACGTTAAGCCGTTGATCCCGATTGTTATAATATATTATCATCTATAACAATTGTATACCAGAGAACGGGCATCAGCATTTCTTTGTATGTTACAACATAATAATGCGGTCACCAACCCGCCTACCAAGCGTGGTGACTATGGCAATGATGATAATGGATAAGTCAAATAGTATTCTCCAAGATACAATTACAAACATACAAACTCATAAACATCTAAACACCTGAACATTCACGCTTAATGGTGTCAGTATGATTCAATTGTTCATTCTTACAGTTTTAATCTCCAGGTTATAAAAACTTCCAAACTAAGTTAAATTCCTAATCCTTAACCCCACAATGGACGGGATAGATCAGACGCAAGTCGGCGCCAACTTGTCCCCAACTTTAATCTCACCGGCTTCTAACTTAGCGGCTTTCTTTTTAACATTCAATAACACTTGAAGTTGGTGTGTGTTTTTTTCTTTGGGTTTGTGTTCGGATTTGTAGTTTTGAGGGTCATTATTGTTCGTATTTTTGTTCTTCTTATGTCATAGCTGTCTGTTTCAAAGTGGTCTATATTTATAGACCCCTTTGAAACAGACAGCTACTCCAGTACAATAATCACCAGTGTCTATCTATACTTAATATTATAAAGAGGAAAGATTTGTATGTCAATATGTTTGTAGCGAATTGGCTCAAAAAGTATTGGACCGATTTTAAAAATTCTTTCACCATTTGAATGCTACATTATCACTGATTAATAAAGGCTATATTTAATTATTAAGTTCCCACGGGAACGGGAGTTACGCGGTTGAAACCGCGCACGGGAAGCTAGTACTAAATATACCTAATGTAACATTTAGTATGAAGACAGGTTTAAACCAAAAATATTGGTTTAAACCTGTCTTCATACTAAATGTTAAATGATAGCTCAACGATAAGGTTTTGATTTAGTTTTTAGAGTTTTGTACAAAAATTAAACTTTTATAAGATCACTCGTACATCCGTCTGTCCGTCTGGCATAGCCAATTTCCTCCGAATGTACAGCACCAAATCAGAATGAAATTTGAAAGGATGGTGTAATGGTATGACCCGATCACAGATGTGCAACGAAAAAAATATTTACTTACTTCTATTTTTCATAAAGCACAACATAATAACATATTATTACAAGCTTCCCGCATGCGGTTTCACCCGCTTGCCTCCCGTTCCACAGTTAAATATAACCTACCCTTCTTGATATATACCTAATCTATCTAACACAGAAATTATTTTTCAAATCGGATGTGTAGTTCCTGAGATTAGCTCGTTCAAGCATACCAACATACTCTACTAATAAAAAGTTACTATGCTAAGTATTTTATAATTTCCCGCGTTTTGATCTTGATCCACAAACTGACAGACAAACGGGTGATCCATTGACTATTTAGTTTTTCGTCTTGAGGTTAAACCCTAAAAATAATTAAATAACAAACAATCATAAACGTAGAGGTGATAATAAAAAAAAAAAATTATGTAGCTCCTAGAAATTTAAGAATATATAAAATTAGTTCTGTCGAAACTACCCAAAGCAATAACTAACCTTTAACACAAGTAATAAACCTAAAAGAACATAAAAGTTATCAGCCGTACTTCATAAAACCACTCACCTTACATCCATTAAAAACATATAACCCTTCTTTAACTCGGTCGCAGTCGGGTAACAGATCTCAACACCACAACGTAAAACTAATTAAAATTGAGGAAACAAACAAAAAATTTAAATTATTAAGTTCAACACTTTCTTTTCATAGAGTCGCACAGTTTGAAATTTAATTTGCGCTGTAAATGTGTCGTTTGCACTCAGGTAGAGTCGTGGCTCTACCTACTCTATGTAGAGAAAGTTTGTGTATTATATTATTAGTTTCAAGTAACATTACATTAGTTGTGGAAACTTTGGTTATTTTTGTATCTTCATTTTCATTTCATCATCAGCATCATCAACAGCCCGTTGACGTCCACTGCTTCACATGGGCCTTCTCTTAACAGACCTTGGTAAGCCAGGATCGTAGAGGGATATTGACATAATCACCACGCTTGGCATACGGATCGGTGATCGCAGTAAGATGTAAACCTTGAGCTAATAGATGCTGCTGCCCATCCATCAGCCATTTGTCTCTTAGTCGCGTTTTACGACACCCATGGGAGGAAATGGGGTGGTCTATTCTAAGCCGGAAATCACACGGCATTAATTTAATTTCAACAAGTAAAAACATATTAATAGTATTAAACGAAGTCGCTATAATCGTTTGTGTGTAACGTTCATGTGCAATATGATTTATAATAATTTAGCTCTATCATTTAGCAAATTTTATTATTTTTCTTTAATTATTTTATAAATCCGTTTTCGTATCATTTTGTTGAAAATTAGTACCTACAAATCAGATGAAGTCATATAACACTAGTTTTCCCGCGTGGTTTCATCACATATATATCATTCCCATGGGAACCTCTTCATACAATACAGCCTTTGAGACTTACAATTATTCAAAAGTCAAAAGTCAAAAATTCTTTATTCAAATAGACACATTTAAAATATTTTAAATCATGTTCTTATGATGCGTCCCATTCTTTTACTACCACCAGTTCTGGACGTGGCAACTCTGAGAAGAACTGGCAAGAAACTCAGAGGAATCCTTTTTTTTAAATAAATTATATTTTACAATGATTAATAAAGCAGTATTGTTTCAGAGCAACTCACTCCCAAGCAGTTTTGTCATTAACATAATCAGAAATTTTATAATAAGCCTTTTTACATAATTTATCTTTGACATATCGTTTATACTTGTTTGTTGAAAGATCTCTAACATTATTAGGAAGTTTGTTGTAGAAGCGTATACATTGCCCCATAAAAGAATTGCTAATTTTGTGGAGACGTGTAGCATGTAAAACGAGATTATGCTTAGATCTAGTATTAACATTATGAGTGTCGCTTTTTTTCTTAAAACTATCTATATTCTTATGAACATATAAAAGGTTTTCATAGACATATTGTGATGCGACTGTAAGAATATTAGTCTCTTTGAATTTCTCCCGTAGGGAAACCCGCGGACCAAGTTTATATATAGACCTTACAGCTCGTTTCTGTAGTACAAAAATGGTGTCAATGTCCGCACAGTTTCCCCACAGAAGAATTCCATAAGACATTACGCTATGAAAATAACTAAAGTAAACCATTCTAGCAGTATCCAAATCAGTGAGTCGTCTCATAGTTTTAACAGCATAGGCCGCAGAGCTAAGTTTTCCTGATAGTTTCTCAATATGTGGGCCCCATTGCAATTTGGAGTCAATAGTTATTCCCAAAAAGACAGTTGACTCCACTGGCTCCAACCGAATACCATTTATTTGCACATTCGTATCAATTTGTTTCACATTAGGTGTAGAAAATTTAATAACTTTGGTTTTGTTTTCATTTAAAAGTAGATTATTAACATTAAACCAATGGACTACCTTCGAGATTGCATTGTTTACTTCGTCATAGCTGCGTAGCTGTCTACTTATTTTAAATGTCAAGGATGTATCGTCAGCAAACAATACTATCTCATGATTATTTCCTACATAGTAAGGTAATTTCCTACATAGTAAGGTATTGGAGAATTATTTTGTTTTTTTTATCAAAATAGGTGTATTTGTAGCTCCATACCAATCACACAATCTCACAAACTACTTCTTATAACATTATATAGTTCACACGGCAGTTTATATTTAAAAAAAAATTAAATCACCAAGTTCACTCTTTGCTATTTACAATAAAAAATAAATGATAACAAGAAAGACAGGTCAATAAGTTAAATTGCTCAGCTATTTTGAAGTCACGGACTGACATTTCAATTTTGTTTATCTGTATAAATTAAACCCCGAATTCGTATTTCTTTTATATTTCTTCCACACAGAGAAAACCTTTAACAAATACACGCTGCGTTTCAGAATAATTGAATTAGGCATTTGTATTGCGAAGCTCCTCTAATCATTTCTTTTCGTAAAGAAATTGAAGCGAGTAATATACAAAGCGACTCCCCGGTTTCACTTGAGTAATGCGGGCTCTCTTTTGATGTATTTCTGCGCCGTTTAGTGAGTAGTAAATATTTATCGGCTACTTAGCCCGGGTTCGACCCCTGCTCCATTAACGAGGTAAATACGAAAGTTTTGATCTACTTAGGCTGTTGTTAGTCTGCAAGTTTGTCGCGCACATTATTTTGTACGTTTATTGACACTAAATCTGATTAATGGGTGTAGTAACGTGAGGTTAGTAGTCAAGGAATATTATGTTAATCTATTAGTAAATACCCGAAACATAATAAATTGAAATAAAAAAATAAAAATCATTTTTTATTTACGTAAACCAATTACAGGCACTTGTAAATAGTCAAACATTAATTAGAAAAACTTATTCATTATATTTGTTATTTGTTTATATCTATAAAATTAATTATTTTTTTATTATCATATATTTATATGTTATTATTATAATTTATTTATTTATATTGTTCTTAGCAACGCAAAATGCTTGTTCTGTCTATATTATGTCAAAACAATTGTCATTATTTGGGTGGACCATGAGCATATAACGACGGACGCGCTTTAATGCTACCACCGGATCCAATGCGCTCCAACTGAGAAGATCCGGCGAAACAAACTCAGTGGGTTACTTTACTACCGGTTTCAACACGGCCCACATGAGACGGTCCGGCGAAACACACTCAAATGGAAAAATACGCGGGGCTTTGGTCCAATTATTATCATTGCATAAACACACAACCGTGTGGTTTCCGGCTAAGAATAGACCTACCCCTGTCTTCCTATGGGCGTCGTAAGAAGCAACTAAGAGATTCAGCTGAAGCGCAATAGCTTCTATCAGCTTAAGATTAGTTACCTTCTTACTGCGATCACCAATCCGCCTGCCAAGCGTGGAGATTGTGGCACTCCATCAAAAAAGGCCCGTGGTGATGATCCATAAACTAAATAATTTAAGTTTTTAATGATATTTGCGTAGACTTCATATTTTTATAATAAAGTCTATGCAAATCTCTCTAAAAAAGTGGTTGTAGAAATGAAAGTTAAGTATTCGGCAGCTTTCATATCTACAAGATCTTTATATAACCACTTAATTAATTAGTCTTCTATAATATTTATGATTATAAGCGAGAGTTATCTCCTAAAATTTGATCTCAAACGAATAACTACGTGTAAGAGTGTCACAGTTATGTATGATTGATGAAAGTTTGAAGTTTGAATGTAGAAATCGAAATGTTTGTTTAATTAGATTATCTGACTTCCTCTGAATTTTCATGTAAGCTTTCAGAATGGCAGCGTTTAGAATTGTTACTAAGGATAGGAAGGGATGTAAATTCCTATTGGTTTTAATATTCTATTAATAATAAAATTTTATCTTTAAACTAGCAGTTACCAGCATTTAGCAAACTACTTAGAATTTTCTATTCTTCTCTTCTGTCAGTCCTGGTATTTCCCATGGAGGACTTTGATAAAAATGTAATTTCAGGGTATTCACTATGAATTTGTTTGAAGTATGTCAATTTATTAAGTTAATGTAGCTTCAATCATACCAATAACATAGAAAATGCGTTAAATTACGATTCAAGTGTTTTAAAAACCAAGCAGACAAAGTCCAAAACTTCAAACAAGACTTATCACACTATGTGACGACTAAGGTTGTCCATTTAACGTATTTTGACAGAATAACTGAAGTTATCTTTATATTAACGCATGTCAGACTATCTTGTACCTATTCGTAATAATTACAAATGTTACAAGTTGACGTGACGCCTCCAGCAATTACTGACATAGTTAACATTTGTACAACTTGTACTAACATGATTAGACAAGTTTTTGTTATCCGATCATTGTAGTGATTGTATGATCCTGTTTGTTCTTGTTGCGATATGTTTGGGGGTTGATTTATTGAGAATGAGGGATAAAACGAATTGAAGAGATGTTACAATAATCTACAGCCTGTACTTGGTAGAAATATTTTCCTTAATTGTGATTGGCTGTAGGCGATTTGATGACGGTGCCCAGTATAATTATTTAAATTAAAAATACATTTATTATTTTTATTTTCTTTATTTTATGATTATCTGTTGTCCGCGATTCCGATCACATAGATTTTGGTTTCTCCATACAGCATTTGCCACTTCTAATTATTTTCTTAGGGGTAGAATTTTTTCAAAATCTTTTTTTATCAAAAGATCATGTCATATAGAGAATACAACCTCGAGGTCTCTACGATCTGTTGTTATGGCTGGCTATGCATTGATCCGTAATTCAGTCTTTCAGGATTAAGAATTTTATTGATATAGATAAATTGTTATTAGTGTCTTAATAATACAAAATATTGGACGGATAAAAATTCAAATCATGAACAGAGTTATAAGCGATATTAAAACTCATGTTCCGTAACGAAAAGTAATCATTTTTCTACCCTATTTTGATACTTCGATATTGCGCTCATTTTTTTCCATTTGTTCAAACATTTTTTCTTCTCATTGCTGAAACAAAGTGATCATTAATCACTGACTTATTTATATTCTGTGGAGAATTCGGACCAGAATATAACAAATTGACTAACAATTTAATGGCTTTATTTAGTTTTATGTATTTTTATAATAATAAAAATACAGAATAATTATAACAATATTTATTGTTTTAGAATATTTTAGGCTTGTAATGGCTTTGTTATAGATTAGAAAGCTCATTAAAATTTGCAAAACTAAGCATATTTAGTGTGTCATCATCATCGTCATCACCTCGCATATTTCGTAAAGTCCACTGTTGAACATCTTTCCGAGGGAAGGTTTTGACATAGTCCTCAGCTTGGCAAGCGGGTTAAAAAACTCTTGTTAAGTGTCAAATTTATTTTCTAAAGTTATAATAATAGTAATATGATTCATTTATTCAATAACATATTGTCGATCCTTATTGAGCCCTGCCTCTCGTACTAGATTTTCACCTATATCTCAGGAGATAGTTCCTTCCCTATTTAAATAATTTTTGTTAGAAATATATACTTTTAAAACTTGAAGAAAGTATACATATAACACTATAATTATAATTTGATATGATGATTGCATTAGGTGATCTATGATAGATATTTTCGCTCAGAAAAATAAATAAAGAAACAGAGTCATATTGGATGTGCTCAATGACTTTTTAATATTTTTGTCAAACTAATTTGGTTTTGATAACGAAAATAAGTGAACAGCTGTAAATTATTATCGTATAATTTTGTATTTCACTTCAAGAACTGACTCCGGTCCCTGGTGGCTGAATTCTTAAGTTTGTAAGAGCGAGTATGTTTAATTTATTTGTAATTTTCAGCTAGTTTACATTAACATATACCTTTATTGTATAGTGAATAAAAATTTACCAACTTTTATCTCAATAATCATCATGTTTATTCATCATCATCAACAGCCTGTATAGCGTCCACTGCAGAACATGGGCCTCCTCCCGAGAGAAGGTAGTTGCCATAGTCACCACGCTTGGCAGACGGGTTGGTGAGGCGGCGGGTAGTCCCTTCATGTTTATTAACTTAGCTTTAACTACAAAGTAATAAAAATACATTAAAATGATACCCAGTTTCTGAAACGTTAATCAACGCAACTATCACCGAATGAGTTTTGCTTAATTGACTATAAAATAATACCTTATTTAAACTTGCTGAATATTACAAACTAATTTAACATAATACTGGCTCTTACAAACTAAATATTAAGTCGCCAGAGACCGGGGTCAGTTCTTAACGTCGAATATAATATTAAATGATAATTTAGGGTCTCTGTTTACTAAAGACCCATATTAGCTGACTCGCATTGTTTAAATAATTCCTCACAAACAAGATCGGTATTTGATATTGTATTGGAATACGGTAAATGCGGGAAAATCGTTTGTTTCGAATCGTTATTTATTAACTGTGATTTTGTGGAAGTTTACGGATAAAATGCTGCTTTGAAATTAATTGAATTCATGACATATAACATGTGTTATAAATGATATTACCGTAACAATAAACCTACAGTATTTAAATCTATGCGCAAATTGTTTAACCATTTTTGTTTATAACTTAGCACGTAAGATTCGGTTTTCGATAATAGTTTTGAGCGGCCGTAGCCGTAGGCTAGAGAGTCAGACTTACGATGATATGGTCACTGGTTCGATTCCCACCCATTGCACTACCAAAGTGAATCTACTCGTAACACAAGCATTTTAGCTTTACACGAGGAGTTAACAAGTAGTGTATAAAAACTCTGTTAGTAATCTTTAAAAAAATAAGTATATTTACTGTACAGTAATATACGTGTCTATATTGAATTCGGTCGTTCAGTTTCTATGATTAAGACTGTCTATATATTATATTTGTTTGTTTTCAGGTACGTAAAGTAATTATTAAACCTACCCCACGAAGCAATGGAGCTTTCGGTAAGTACTTGCTTTAATTATTATTATTAATGTTTTGTATTAACTGGTATCGTTTAAAAAAACAGTGCAATTATTTTCTGCGGGTTTTCACAATTACGTTTGATAAATGTAATAATAAAGTTGTAACTTTATTCAACAAATAAAGTTATCTAATTATGAAAAACCTCGGTGATCTTCCGAACTTAGTGAGCCAAACGCTTGCGACTTATAAAATGACAACTAGCGCCATCTATTGCTGCAAGCGGTAAACTTAGGTACCAAAACATTTGATTTTGTATTTTAAATTTAGAATTGGTCGTGAACAACGTAAATAAGCGTACTAAGCAATCCTTTACCACAAAGACTTTGTTTTACTAATTAAAGACGTGAGTGGATGAAGGTGATGTGTCGCATTTTCGAGTTTTTGTGTTTTTTTGTATAGATGAAGGTGATATGTCAATACAATACGACTACAGATCTTAAACGGTCCATTTGAGGCTTTACGAGACAACTACATTCATCTTAGCACATCATTTTCAATATCTAAACTTGCAGAAAAGTTTACTTTTTTTATGAAAAAAATAGTTATGTCAAGATAGTTTTTCAAATTAAATAATAAAAAATACAAATTAGTTTGGTTGCTTTCATACCATTAATATTTCAGGTTATTTACACAACTTGGCATCATAGTTTAATACAAACATTAGTTTTGTAGCAACTTATCTCAAAAAATAAAAGTGAAACTTTAACTTCGATTTACTCCAAATTTAAATTATGTGACTTATCACCTTCATCCACTTACGTCTTCAATTGTACTCAATAAAATAGAACAACCAAACAAACGTATTCCGCTCTTATTCCCAGTCCTCATGTATACAATGTAAATAGTATTTGATATAATGTATGTGTACAACGGCTCACAATCGTGATGTCACGCATTCCGGACATAGTAGTGAGAGCTGTCAGTCTGACGGGCGGAGCTCTCGCTAGTGATGTACGAACTGAAGGACACAAGACATGTCTTTACAATGTATAAAGAAGCATCTTGTGGGTCGAAAGTGTGGGGCAACTCGCTGCCCGTGTAATCTTTGTATTGGCATTTAATATTATACAAGTAATTATTGTATGACTAGCTTCCTGCGCGCGGTTTCAACTGCGCTACTCCCGTTACCGTGGGAACTTTATAGTAAAAGCTGAAGAGTTTGTTTGCTTGAACGCACTCACATCAGGAACTACTTGTCCGATTAGAAAAAATATTTCAGTATTAGATAGCTCATTTATTGAGAAAGGCTATAGGCTATAATTAATCATGATTTTCCCACGGGAACCGGAGTTACACGTGTGAAACCGCGCGCAGAAACTTGACAATATATACATATTTTTCATCGATTCAGTCTCGTTCCTACTCCAACAGAAATTCTGCCCATTGCATTGGTTCGATTCTTCCCTTTCTCAGCGTTACATACCTAGATTGATTTATAGTTTTATATGAAAATAGCGTTTTACGCATTCCTAATAACGTATTAAAGAATTACTAAAACTCCGGGGTATTTTCCCCCGGTTCTTTGATCCCGGGAACCTTTTCCTCTCGGATTTTGTTTATGGGTGAATTAAAAAAGGATTTTCTTTTGAGACTTTTTTACTTAGGACGTGGTAAGGGATATTGATGCTGTGTTTATCTCGCAGCGTTCCATTATACGTAAGGAAATATACAACTACCCGCATAAGCTTTTAGGGAGGGACGAAACGACCGTAGCAGGATGAATTTATTTATGCTTGAAATTTTTAGACAAATTAACTGAGTTTAATGTAGGTATGTGTATGTCACAGGGAATCTCTTAGCTGGCTTAAAGTACCTACCTTTGACAATTTATTCTGAGATTTCTCTCCGCGTCTGGTTGGTTGAGGGTTTACCCTTCGCGTCTCGAAAAGCACGTTAAACCGTTGATTCCGATTGTTATAACATCATTATAATTTATAGCACACAGGTATTAACGCGATAAAAAATATATTTTTTTGGTTGTTTTTGTTATAACATCATCTATAACAATCGTATACCAAGGAACGGGCAGCAGCGTTTCCTTGTGTGTGTGAGTGACGAATAAAGCAAAATCAACCCTCCCAGGTGGCCAATGTTTAGCAATGGTATACGGACTGATGATGATGATGATGGATTTATGGACTAAGTTTTATTATTGTAAGCCTCTTCTATAATATGATGACGGTTGTAATAAGATAAAGCACCTTTTACCTAAGTTAAAACCTGAAAACAATAGGTATTAGTCGTGAGATATATGAAAATATAGTGCTGCATGACACGTAATATTTAATTATATTTAAATGAGAATGAGAAATAACTTTGAAAACATAGAATAGAATAGAATGCTCTTTATTGTACACACATAAGTAAACAGGATAAAGAAAATATAATAGATACAGTACAATGGGCGGTTTTATCGCATAAAGCAATTTCTTCCAGACAACCTTTGGATGGATAATGGAATTCACTAGGTAAATGACGTAGGTAGATAGTGTGTAATTCAAAATTTAATATATTTTCGTTAATACCAATATTTTGGTATTTATAACATAATATGTTTTCAATTTATGAGATATAGTGTAGCTTTTGGTAAATTTAGTTCATGCTTGTATTAAGTAACTCAGATAATTTATTTTTTGGGTTAACATGAAATTCATAGGTACGCGGTTAGCGAGTTGTCTATGAAAAAAAAAATAAACAATTAAAAAACCAAGGTTTACTTACAGACCTGTTCATTTAGCCAAAATGTAGGTTAGGTATATTGTATGAGATATGATCAAGGCATACCATAGATGGTATGATACAAAGACCTTCATAAAAAATTGGAAAACAAATTTTGCGAGCGTTTTCTTCACAATTTCTAGCAATTATAGGTATGAATTGTAATTAATAATGTTAGAACAGTAAGTTTATGGGTTCCAGCCAATATCAGTCCATTCGCAACCAGTCGAAATGGACCGTTTAACACATTAACACGTTGGCACACGGCTAGCTAAGCATCTGTCTGTGTAATGGACTAGGCTCATATGATGCGACTAATATGGTCTAGCCTAGAGGTGTAGAGAATTATTACTGCAATTATATTAGGATGGTGCATCTTTTGAAAGAATATAAGTTAAGTAGATCAATGCCGTTGAAGGTCAATCAGCTTGTCTACTTGGAGAAGTACTTCCATAAAGAATACCATAGATCAATAACTTTATTGTTTATTGTTGTGTGTTCTATGCGTAATTAAGTTCGCCAGTATTAGGTACTTCAACACGACAGTAATAAAAAACTTACTACTTACAGACAGACGTGAATAGACACCTTTTTTTTTTCAATTGGACTTACTTAGGTAGCCATGAGGCTTTTGCTACTTCACCGGGCATAAAGGCGAGCAGAGCTCCAGCCTTAATGATATTGATACTGATTTTGCCACCTAAGTTATATCTTAAACTAGCTTATACACGCGGTTTCGCTCTCGCAACTCTGAATGCACCGGTGCCTTAGTGTTTACGGAAGTTGCTTCTGAGAAGTGTTCTGGGTTCGATTCCCAGCCGGGACAATTTTTGTGAACCACAAATGGTTGTTGCTGACGGTGAGTCTGGGTATACTTAGTGTCCGTAAAATTAGTATTTGTAAAGTACCCCGCGACACAGGTATTAAATTACCTAATGCGGGTCTTTAAAAAAAACTCATGTTCCCGTAGGAACTTCATAATTAAATATAGCCTACATTATTCCTTGAAAACGTAGCGTTGTAATGGTAAGGATTTTTCTAAACGGACAGAAGCTTCTGATACTAGTACGTTCAAGCAAAGAAACAAACTCTTCAGCTTTATATATTAGTATAGAAATATTATCTATTCTAACTTAGGCTTACTCAAATTAGGACACATCCCGGATATTTATCACCGTAGGTGTAGGCATTACTAAAAATATTTTGAAAACTGTTTAAGCGATAGTAAGTAATCCTTTACTTTATTAACAGACACAAATAAAACTTTGATAAACACCGAAACATCGAACCATTCCTTACAAAGCTATAAATAATATTAACCCCTTCAATCATCATCTATTTATAAAACACCCTTAAAAACTGTAGCACTTCAGCTCGCATTCCTACTCAATACAGAGACTTTATCGCTGTGTAATAAGACTCTTTTTTGTGTTAACAATGTGAAGATAGAGGCGCTTTTGCTGTGCAAAAGTTGTACCAAAATTAAAGTTTTACTGGTCGGTTTTAAGGTTTATTTTCGTATGTGTCGGTAGATATGGTAGTGCTGGATGTAGAAATAACAATACTTGAGATACATTACGTCTCGGGTTCGTTGCATCCACTTTTGTGCACTCATGAGCGACCATTTATCATGGAGTTTGATGCTGGCGATTATACGGACAAGTTGATGAAGCTCTGTTGTTATTATGACTGTATGTTTGTTGTCTTCCATATATTATGTAGAACATACAATAACATACTACGCTTGGATGCGGTGTCCGTACGTTCATAATATACGATATCTAAT
This sequence comes from Nycteola revayana, assembly GCA_947037095.2. NCBI lineage: Eukaryota > Metazoa > Arthropoda > Insecta > Lepidoptera > Nolidae > Nycteola > Nycteola revayana. The sequence goes on along the minus strand of OX344859.2, from coordinate 13,154,762 downwards.
TGAGAGTTAACATTTGCCACAAAACATAGTTTTTCTAAACGGACGTATGTATTTAGCCACGAGGCTTTAGCTACTTTACATATAAGCGACCAGCCCGGCTAGCATAGGCAGCGCGACTCGAGTCTACTCTACGGAGGCCGACCAATCACATTGCAGAAAGTGTCACGTGACAGTGCGTTTCTGCAATGTGATTGGTCGGCCTCCGTAGAGTAGACTCGAGTCGCGCTGCCTATGCTAGCCGGGCAGGACTCCTTATTAAACCAAACTTAGTGTCGCTTCATTCCGACTTGGTAGGTATTACGTTAAGTTTCAACAGATACTTCTTGTGGCGTTTATTCTAATTAGTTATTGAAGGTTAGTCATAAAATTGCAATATGAAATATCTGAAGTTTTCTCGAAATTCAAGTTCAAAGTTCAATATAATTTATTCCGTAGAAATGGTTAGTTACATTTATTTGGAATCGTTATGTTTTAGGCCCATTTTTACCATATTATAGTAAAATGAATATTATCATCATCATCATCAGCCCGTATGCGTGCGCCTCCTCCCGAGAGGGAGGGTATTTACCATAGTCACCACGCTTGACAAGCGAGTTGGTGACCGCAGTATTATGTTGTATCATACAAGGAAACGCTGCTGCCCGTTCCCTGATATACGATTATTGTAGATGATGTTATAACAATCGGGACCAATGGCTTAACGTGCTTTCCGAGGCACGGAGGGTAGTCCCTCAACCAACCAGACCCGGAAAGAAATCTTAGAAATTACACAAAGATTTTCTGTCCGGTGTGGGGATCGAACCCACGACCTTCGAGATTCAAGACGAGAAAAATTCCTCTAGGCTACAGATGTTGTCTGGTGGATGGATATTATAATATTACTGGTACTTTTATAATAATAACAATCTTATTTACATTTGAATACGCTCATTTCTATCCACAAATCTACACGAATTTTATAAAACTGATTTTTATTTGTCTGAAGTAGGTTTGGAAGGTACAATTCAGATGATACTTAATAACATACACCGTCCAATAAACAACCAAAACATGTGATCGTTACAGTTCGATAAAAACCCAGTTGAATTCACCAGCGCTGTCAAAATTACTGATGTCTTTCGTTCCGACAGCAGCGCGCCATAATACCCGCGCCGGGGGTCGAACTGAAATATCGCCACTTCCTTCGTATCAAGTATTGCTTTAAGCAATGATTTATATCGCAGACATTATTCGCTGCACGAACTATTAAATGTAGAAATGTTTTATGATAACTAATGAAATATAAAATGGTGTTTCCATTTTGGTTTCATATGAGCATTAATGCGAATGGAATATTGTACCGTAGTTGATACAGGGATTAGAATAAATTAACCTGAATATAGGTACTATATAAATCCAATTTTAATCCTTAAAGCAGCTATAAATTTATTTATATTTTATTTATCATGGCTCCAATCAAACTTTTAACATATTAAATGCTGTGCAATTTCGCTTTCGTGTTCACACATAAAACTCTCCATTTAATCAACGAGCGTAGTACACAAATAAATAACAGGATCGTCGATCAGCTACGAATACGTCCCCGTCGCGTAACTCACGCACGTCCCCAAACAATCGTCGAGAAAAACTGTGTACACCGAACCAAAACAGTGCGTCGGTGCAGAGCGTGCAGCGTCGCGACGCCAGTCGACCGGCGGACGCCGCGCGCGACGGGCGTGCCGCCATGTGACGCGCTGCCGGCCCCGGCCGCCATGACCGAAGGGGCGGCCCGGCCTAGGCCTCCGCCGCCCCGCAAGCCTGACTCCCTTGCGCTCGCCTGGCCCCGCTGGGACGATCCGCCACCGCCCGCGCCCGAGGTGCACCAAAACAACTCTATCAAAGATTTTGATGGCTATGCTCCTTACGTACCGCCGAACCCGATCCCCACGGAGCGAAGACCGCGGCGGCCGCACAGCGTGATCTCGCCGCGGGCCGCCGCCGTCAACCACCTGACGCGGCGCCCGCACTCCATTGGCTCCGTGGACGATGAGTGGGGCCCGGTGCCGTTGCTGCAGCCCGTGCCGCGCCGCCCGCGGCCCACCATGTCCACTCTACCGCGGGCCACCATGCTGCCGTCCTCGAGAAGTGACTATCAGTTACAAAGGCCGGCGATTATGACGAACGGCTACGGCGCCGTGCCGCCGTCCACCTCTCGCCGCTTATCCTTACCGGGCGGAGTGCAAAACCCCCCGAAGACATCGGCCACGTTCCACGGGCTGTCCGCCCTGGTGGGGCAGTACCCGTCGCTGGGCACGCCGTGCACGCCGAGCACGCCGGCCGCCGTGCGGGAAGCTGTGCGGCACCTGCTGCAACAGCCCCGCAATGGATTCCCCATCATGGATCAAAAGTTGTCCTTGTTTATCGAGATCTTGGATGCTCAGGAACGATTTTCACAGGTATGGAGCGACATGTTGTGGCTGTGTTTGAATATAAAATTCGCGAGAGATGCGGTTTGCGGAACATTTAGGAAATTTAAATTTCAGTGGTGAACTGCAATGTTAACCGAGGCTGCGCTCCGTATGAGAACACATATAACGTTCCAGTTGTTCGCTCAAAAGGAAAAGTATGAATCGTAAATCATGTGAAAGCCTCGCATATGATTTTTTTTTCCGGAAATCACGTAAATCGTTATAAAATGTTCACAGAGGTAAATACATTTTGTTCGACGCTCGATTCACAGAAATTGCACATAATAAATCCGAAAGCGAATATCGAAACGGGAGGTAATTAAATAATATTTGACCAACCCGTAACTGAAATTGATAAAGTAAAGCGATAGTGCGTTAAGCGAAGCAATTTACTCGCATTAGCGCGGATAAACGTAGGTACAAATTTGAAAAAAATATGACCATAATAAATTTATGACGGTCTCTTGTTTTCGATATGTAAATTAGGAAGCAACTTCAAAAGTTGTCAACTCTAAATTCATCTCAATCATTCTTGCTCGGAATTTGTAATGTTTACAAGGTTTTATTGAATAATCCAACACATGTAAGCCGCGGGAGTGCGCCCCTAGTTCAGAACTTTTTGCGCGGAGAGCTTCCAAACTGAAATTGCTCGAAAGAAGGTATTTTATAAGTCTCATTATTGTATTATACAGTATTATAACGTACGAGGGAAAGTTTAAAGTAGATGTTCACTTGTGCGCTCCATTTGTTACGTTATGATAAACAGGAAGCGTCGTACTTAGTGTCTGCTGTAGGTTTTACATAAGGGCGAGTACATACGTGACTGTAATCATGTTTAGTTTGAGGATGTTTTAGTCTGTTTAGTTAAGTTTTAGTTCGCTAACGGTTCTAGTCTAGACTGAGAGAGAACTAAGCTGTTAGATGCGACTCACAGAAACTATATTAATGTTATGGATGTGTCTTGTTCGTGTTTGTTTTTGCTTAAATATGTATATTAATACTTCTCAAGCGTTGATGACTATTTGAGTAATTTTCACCGACTTTATAATTTACTAAAGAGAACGTAAATATATATATTTGTATTAAGAAAACTTAATAAAACTACTTTATTTATAAAGTCGTGTTAACTCTCGTGGCTATGATTTTAATAAAAGTATTTTATATTTGAGTAACGTGCACGTACATCATATAAGTTAAAAGCTTAAATATTTTGTGAAAAAATAAACGGAATATTTTATTTTTTAATAAGATGTGGACTAATGTGTCTCGTTTTTGTGCAGTTTGTAAACTGTTATGTTAACATTTTGTGTACTCATGAAATTTTCTAAATACCTATGTGGAATTTTAACAAGTTTAAGTTTAATGTATTTTAATTTTCCTTATGAAATAGTTTTCATCACAAAGTCCCAAATACCTACATAATTTATTAAACTTAGAAAAATTACTTAATATAATTAAAAAACTAGCTACTTACTGTGTATCGAGCGTACTTTTTTAAGGTACACTTAGGTATTTAAAATAAGGACAATTGAAAAATTACCCTAATAATATTTTTTCTATGTGCCAAGTTTCATCCATTTTCGTTGAATAATTATTGTACACAAACATAAAACAAATCCTATTTATAATTAAAGTAAGATTAATAAATATCCAGACCCAAAAAGAATTTATAATAAATGTATTCTAACCAGAATTATAATACTAAGCCTTGACTTCACCAGCCCGGCTAGCACAGGCAGCGCGACTCGAGTCTACTCTACGGAGGCCGACCAATCACATTGCAGAAACGCACTGTCACGTGACACTTTCTGCAATGTGATTGGTCGGCCTCCGTAGAGTAGACTCGAGTCGCGCTGCCTGTGCTAGCCGGGCTGGTTTCCTTGGTGGTAACTAAATTGTAATCGACCATTATTATGTTGATGCAAGACATTTTCAAGTTAAATCATTGGCTATTGAAATAATTTACTAATAATCGTAATTATTAACACCAGCCTTTAATATCCTCTGCTTAATATAAGCCTCCCTTGAAGGCGTTAATTTAAAGTAACAAAAATAACCTTCCTCTTAAATCATTATATCTGTTAATAAACCGCATCAAAATCCGTTGCGTAGTTTTAAAGATCTAAGCATATATAGGGACAGATAGCGGGAAGAGACTTTATTTTATACTATGCAGTGACTAATTCGCTACTACACATTCAATGTTATAAGATTGTCATGTCATAACCAGTGGTTACATTTGCAAGTTATACATGAATTAAATATTTTCAGCGAGAGAATCAAATCAGTCCTTTAACGTCCACTGTTGAACATGAGTCTCCTCGTTGATAGACTAAGGAACGAGCAAGTCTGAATCGTTGAGGGATATAGGTATATGTCCCTTAGGCCCCATTTACGAGAGTCAGACAAAGGGACATTCATCATCATTCCTTAGTCTGTGTGTCCCACAGGAAGATATGGTGTCGTCTAATCTAAGCCGGAAACCACACGGAAAACCACATCTATACTAATATAATAAGCTAAAGAGTTTGATTGCTTGAACGCGTTAATCTCAGTAACTATTTCCGATGTGGTAGTTTATTTCAGTGTTTAATAGCCCATTTATCGAGAAAGGCTTTATTTTATTATGAAGTTTCCACGGGACCGTTAGCTTCGTGGGTGAATATAAGCGCGGGAGTTTGGTTTTTTTATAAAAATAAAATTCAGCGTATTTAAAAAAGGAACATTTTTCTCACAATAATTACAACCCTTTTACAACGTTACGCCTAATTCGAGAATATGTTTGACGAACACAGAATTCAATTAAAAAGTATGATTCTGAAGCAGGGGGTGGTTTCCACCCCTCGTATTGTGGAGTGAATTTCATGGCGGCTCTTGACCCCGTTTCAAGGCTTTTGTTTCGATATGAAAAATTACTGAAACTGAAAAAACTTGGAAAGAATTTAATCTTGCTTGTTGTGAGTGCTCATTGAAAGTTAAAAAAGGAGTTTAGTTTAGAGTTTAATTTAAAGTTACTATTGTTGTTACTTTGACGACCAGTTAAAAATAATTTCTTAGTGGATGTAGTGTAAAGTACTGCTAGAATAAAAACCTAATGATATATATATGAACCGAATGATAAAATACTTTTAAAGGAAATTGTCTAACTAAAGCCTTAAATGCAATTGATGTGAAGTAAATTTAAAATGACTTTCAAAAATACGCATAAAAATATTGAATCTTTTTTTGTATTTATGAAAATAAAAAAACGTTTTAGATTTATAGTTACTAATGTAACTTTAAATCTAAAAGTCTAATGATTCGAATCTAAAGCTGTAAGCACACTCAAAACTAACTTCTCAAAACATTGGCAAAGTTCTCAAAATTTAATAACTTATAGAATTGACATTCATAACAATAAATAAACCTTATTTTATAAACCTCCGTAGCAACTCAAATCCGAAGCTTCTACGCCGTAGTGCCGTAGATTCGTAGCATGTGCTACGAATAGGCTATAACTATTTTACCCGCTTTTAATGTATTTCGAATTCTCGTAGTTTGTACAAAGTTATGGAATTCATACATAAGTTTTATATGTACATAAAATATTTATAAAGTCGGTCCGTTTGCGGCACAAGTTCTGAAATTGCTTTGGCTTCAAACTTTTATTGAATATTTTGTGCAGTTTTTATTATTGTTTCCTTTTGATGTTTGCTGTTTTATCTTATTGAATTCAGAGAATTAAAAATACTTTTATATTTATGTTCAATTGCGTCGTATTAATTCACATTGTTTTATTAGAACTTAGGATTAGTTAAAAGACTTTGTAGTTCGTAATATATTAGTTGTCAGATGATACAAGTACTCTGCTTGAATAACTTATTATAATTAAAATTGTGATGTTTATTTTATTACCAGCTTTACATTTAGAACTGGCTGTGTATTTAATTTCGTATAAACTTTATTTGAGATGAAAATAATAAAAGAACGGTCTGCGGCGAAGTTGTCCGTTCGTATAATTTGTGCAAATAAAATTAAATGTTATCTTCGAGCGTGCCACGTTTACTACAACTAGGGTATGGTAGGTTGTTTTACAGTGGAATAGAGAGTGTTGGTTCTTTAATGTTGATATATTGAAGTGTTTTTTAATTTTATAATATATTAAAAAACTAACCCGTAGGAGCTTCATAATGAAATATTGACTTCCTCGATAAATCGGCTATCTAACACTGAAATCGTTTTTTCTAATCGGACCAGTACTTCCTGAGATTTGCGCGTTGAAGCAAACAAACCAACTCTTCGGTTTTATATGTTACTACAGATTGTTTGATTCCCACTCCGAGTAATATAAGAGTATGTGTGAATAATTAAAATGTAGGTACGTATCATTACATGCGCTACTTTTTTCCGAATCTATTTCAGGAAGTACATCATTGATGACTAATGTATTCCAGTTACTTAAGTTTTCATCTGTATTATATTATAAAAACAACCTCCGTAGCGTAGCGGTATTTGGCTCGCTTTAAAATGTCGGAGGTCGTGGGTTCGATCCCCACGCCGGACTGGAAATCTTTGTGGAAATTCTAAGTTTTTTTCCGGGTCTGGTTAGTTGAGGGACTACCCTCCGTGCCTCGGAAAGCACGTTAAGCCGTTGACCCCGATTGTTATAACATCATCTATAATAATCGTACATCAAGGAATGGGCAGCAGCGTTTCCTTGTGAGTTACAACATAATACTGCGGTCACAAACCCGACCAGGGCCGCATTTTGAAGTCCGGAGGCCCCGGGGCAAAAGAAGAAGAGCCCCCCTGGCTACAAATTACTTTCACACATAATGTGTAGAAAATTTGAAGTATGTACATACTTTTCAGGACGATTTGAATTTTGATATTTTAATGATTGTTTTATTTAAGTTAACAAGTATAGATGTAGAACCGTTATTACAATATTTAAGAACTTTTACATTAATCATGATTCTACAACGCCGAGAACATAAATAAAAGAAAAGTTGTAGAGTTTATTCGTCAGAAGTTGAAAGATTTTAATTTTAATATCTCTATTGTGGGGGCCCGTCTATTGTGGAGGCCCCAGTCATTTGCCCTGGATGCCCTCCCTTAAATCCGGCCCTGAACCCGACTGCCAAGCGTGGTGACTATGGCAAATACTCTCCCTTGGGAGGAGGCCCATGTTAAGCAGTCTTACGGGCTGATGATGATGATGAAGATGATGATATTATAAAAAAGGAAAAGTTTTATTGTTTGTTTCCTTGAAAAGTCGCCGATACTATTGGACCACTTTCAAAAACTCGTGCACCAGTTGAAAGCTGTTGATCAGAAGTCCCCATGAGAGTGGAAGATGTGTGGTCGACACCTGGTTACTATGTCGAATTTCACTAATATTTCGATAGCATTACAACTGTTAACAAAGTTATACTCAGCCACTTAATTACGTGTAGGTGTAATGTGTAAGTATATTACGCTCACTATTCCACACAAAATTAGCTGCAGTATACACAATAATTGCAGTAGATTTTTAAGCCCGCTGTCTCTGACCGTTGTTTCTGTCCTGAACAATAGCGCACACAAATTGTACCGACCTATATTTTGTAATGAGTAAAACACCTATTGTTAGTAAAATTCTTTATTTTTATATCATAGTTGGTTGGGGTTTTATTTTTAAATTTATTAGCCATGTTTTTAATCTATAATTGACTTAGCGGATTTAATTTTCGTAAAAAAATATATCTTTTTCATTTTATAAACAGTATTTTATGAAAAGTGAACCTTTTTTATTACAGTTGGTATTTACCATTGACCGTAAGCTTCCAATAACTCGACCTCAAAAATGAATGACTTTAAACAACAAATTTAATTCAAACAATAACTTAGTTTTAAGATAATCGCACAAGATCTACTGCAACACACAATGGCGGTATCTAAGTCAACCAACTTTGTAACACTCATAAAATATAAATTTTGCACAAACACTACTTAATTTAACTCGAGTCCCATGCGACAGGACAAGGCAAGATTGGGCAGGGTAAGGCAGGATAAGACGGGATAGATTATTTACTTTCCTTAGTACTAACTGAAATAACACGGTTTTGACAGGTGGTCATGGTGTAGTTTTTGTGTTCTAGTGTTGTGAGTACGATATCGAAAAATCATTTGTGTGGATTTAAATATATTTATTCTGATTCTCAGTGAGCTTTTAGTCCGCGGGTTATATGTTTGTGTAGTTAGACTTAAGGAATTATTTATAGTGGGATTGTTGTTTTATTACGTTCTTTAAACAGCAGTTTCAGAGAGCTCTTAGATCGTTAGACGTGAAGTAACTGAACTTCTGAATCTCTTCGAGGTTTCTGAGTAAAGTTTCTCTCATCTGTAATTATCTCGAGATAGTAATCAAACCCAAAACCTTCTTTATTGACTTACTCAAATCCTTATTAACTATGAGTTTTAAATAATAAATAATGTACCTTTATTCAAGTCTATTGATTCAAATTGACATGAAACATATACGAACAATATTATTTGTTCTAAATGTACATAGTTTCGTATATTTCTGTCCACATTCTTCCCTCACCTGCAAGACAAAAACTCAATATAATGTCGGTTTGTTTGTCCCGGGGAGAAAACACAGTTAACAGTAACGGCTGTCCACTGCAATTAGAGGGGCGTCCAATATCATAATTCACAATGTACGACACGATATTTTGAAATCGTGTCGGCTAAGAATCGGGTTCCTTAATCAATTCATCAAAACATAGGTACCTATTAACTACCACTAAGATAACCAAACCTATAACCTAGACATCGATCTGAATCACTTTGTATTTATTTTTTGTCGCAAATAATTGGCAAAATGTTCATATTAAATGGTTTGTACTTATTATTAAAATAAACATAAAGTTCCGTATCTTGATAGGAAAAAACATTAATAGTGCCATTTAAATTATTCAGTTTAAAACCAAAACTGCATTTCATTATGCATGAGTAGTATAGTTACAGTGTAAGCGAAACTTTATGAATACCGAATAATTCCATGCAAATTGTGATATCGATATAGGAAAAATAAATACAGGGATGTGAATAAAAATTGTTCAACTTGTATTTCTTGAAGTGTCCATTTGAATAATGACTTTACTGTATCTCTAGAGAGACTGTTGTGTATAAATCATAAATATACATAGGGAAGAGTTTTCTAAAGCTATAGTATACGATAATTTATTTTTCGTATTTATTTTATACGATTTGTTCGTACCCAGCCAAACATGTCAAACTGTTAGAAAAAAAATCTTCCATACAAAGTTTAATCTGAATAGCACTCGGGTCCAAGTTTGTTCTCTTTTTCCTTTCTCAGTATTTTAATAGACAACGCCCGCAATATCTGAATATCCCTGTGGCGCTGGGTAATTTCCAAACATCCAATTCACGAACACAAAGCACACTCAGATTTATGGTTCACTCAAATAATTGTCCCGGGTGCGAATCGAACCCACACCACCAGGTCACAACTACCGTAACCGGCGCAGTCAGCAGTCATATAAACATTTTTATTACAAACCATTATTGAAACACAAAATAAAGTGTTAAATTCTATTTTAATCCTTTATTTATATTATGAAAACATCGTCGCAATATCGTGTCCTGTAAACGGAAGCTCTAACGTTAAAAGCAAGCCTGACTTTTTCTATTTTATTTGGTTTGGAGTTAAAATTAGTGTGGGCGTGCATTTTAGCGACCAGTAGCCCACCACTATAGTGCTGCTATACGCTGCTACAGTGCTGCTAAAGTGCAGCTATAGGTGTATTAATGTGTTGGTAAGATAAAGTTCGGCGCTTTATATCATCTCGTCTTTTGTTTTGCCAGTTTGCGGAGGTCGCAAGATTTATTGAAGCGAGCTGGAGTAAATAGTGTTTTTATGAATTAGGACTTTTATTAGTTTTGTTTTGTTGTTATATGAAGTATTCTTAGGTTGTTGCTTTAAGAGTTTTTAATCAGAATTTGAATAGCAAGACCTTTTTTTAGATTGTAGTAAAAATTTAGTACCTAAACTATAATTATGTATATATTTTTTTCTTTTTTAAAAGATTACTAATGAAATAATGAATTTTATTCAGCACTTAGGTATTTACATACACTTGCACTTGTCAGAATTACAATGTAAGAAGATAAATTAATTAAAAAAAAAAAACAAACCTATAACTAACAGATAATTCTTACTCTATAAAATATCCGACTAGGTAACTTACAGTAGTAGGTAGGCAATATCAAATCTACAGATTGCGTAGTCAGTCCGTCTGTCCTATGGCATTTTTTGCAATTAACCAATCATTATTATTATAAGAAGAAATTAAAACCGCATCCAAATTGCAAGTGGTCACATTATATCTAAGTGGCACACACCTGTGGGCACCCTTATGGGGTTTAGGACCACGACCCAGGGTGCCACTGAAGTAAAAAAAAGGTAGATATAAAGAGGATATGATCACAGGCACCGACTACAGGCGCTCAATTACGGGGGTAGAGGCGCAACGCGGTCCTCGCCGCGCCGGCGAGAATCCTACCCTAGCTAACCTGCAATACTATTAGTGTTAATTTATCATTATTAGCCCGTATAACGGTTACTACTGAACATGGGCCTCCCCCAAGAGAGAGTTTTTGCCATAGTCACCACGCTTTGCAAGTGCATTGGTGACCGTAGTATCATTTAACACACACAAGGTATACAACTGCTGGATGTGCCCGTCCCCTGGTATACAATTGCTATGGATGATGTTATAAAATTCGGATCCTGGAGGCCTCCGTGCCCCGGAAAACTATATACTGATGGTCCCTCAACTACGGGTTGGTTGAAAGATTTTTTTTATCTTACACAAAGCTTTCTTGTCCGGCATTGAGATCAAACCCACGACCTCCAAAACTAAAAGCCAGATTTACCGCTGTGGCACAGAGGTTTTTTATTTTTTTTATTCCAAACCTATTTACTGACTATTATTGAAATCATATAAGATATTAGTATGATTAGTCGTAATTGGTGCATTCATTTAAGCATTAATCACATCTCACGCTTCACATGATATTTTCCAAAGTAGTAAGTTATGTGATTGATTTCAGTTTCAGTTTCACAGTAACCGAAGGTGGTCAAACATGCAAATGAACCTGCATTTTAAGAGTACTACTTTATAGGTGGTCTAATGGTTGTGGGACTACCTTTCGTAGGTACCTCATATCTCGTTAAGTTGTTAGTCCCAATAGTCATAAAATCATTTATGATATACACACTATTGGTTCAGCAGTGTACGTTAGTATTGGCTGATGATGATATTTTGTGGTATTCTGTAAGGTTAAGGCCATCAGTCTAGCATCTATGGTCTAGTTCCGAGATAACCTTAACGTTCGCCTATCACTATCAATTTAATAAACGCAGTGAAAACTTCAAATAATTACTCCCCAAGTATCCTTAGAGCTAGACTCAAATTTATCACACTTAAACTCATTTCAGACCAACTAGTTTGAATCCATTTAGTGTTCGTTGAGTGAGAAATTAAAATTCATTCATTCACAGGGTTTAGTGGGAGGGAATTAAAAATATGTTGGCAGTGAGCGCATCATGAGATGCTAACGGCCTGTGTAATTGTGATAGTTTTATTAATTTAATATGAACCAAAATTGAATAAAAATTTCGATAGGAATAGTTGATGAAAGACAAAGCTGTGTCTCACAGTTTTACTCCCGTGCAGTGGCTTCAATTTTTGTGGGAAGGTTTTATTATAAAGCTACCTGTCCCGTGCGATTCATTGGCATGGACCCATTCCCGTGAAAATATCCTATTAAAATCCTAGTAATATTAGAAATGCGAAAGTTTTTATGTGTGGATGTATGTATGTTTGTTACTCTTTCACGCAAAAACTACTGAATGAATGGATGGATTTGGCTGAAAGTTTGCCCCGCTTCCCTCTGCTCCAGTGGGTCGGAGCGTGATATTTGGTAGCCTATATATTAATCTAGCTTATTAGCTAGATAAGTTATATAGACTACAAAATATCACTACGACCCACTGGAGCAGAGTGACGCGGGGCACAGCTAGTATAGCATATGTTAGACCTAGATAACGTAACTATCTAACGAAGAATGAAATTATAAAATTGGATCAGTATTACCGGAGATTACACCGAACATCCAAACTCACAAACGTTGTCTCTTTATAATATTAGCATAGATATGTTAAAATAAATAAGTTGAAATTTATATTAGTCATAAGATTCGTTCACCATAACAATACATCATAATATGTATAACTTTATATTAAGTCGTGAAAAAAATTATATTTATTTTAATTTCTATAAGACTACTACTCTTATAGAAATTAAAATAAACATAATTTATAGTAATAATCTTTCCCAGATTTGATTATTTCTTTGCAGGCTTCAAAAGTACCAAACCGATTTCGAAAATTCTTACACGATTACAAAGTTACGTTATAGAGGAAGTATGAAGGTGGAAGATTGAAACTGCGCGCGGAAAACTAATGTTTCAAACAAGTATATCAATACGTTCACTTAAGGTTACCTAAAGCATAGGTCAGTAAAAATGGAAAGAAATGGTTTTTATTTCTCCTTTTTTAAAATTTAGCTTTTTTGTTCCATTCACTGGAACATATTTTGCGCTGTATAGCTCAATGTAAGTGTGAACACGCCGTATATCGTTTTGGCAACGTTGCGTGGAACCCTGCCAACAATAGCACACACATTTTATGGGGAAAAATTATGGTATAACGGCCTAATCGACGGGTAATGATTTCATTAAACGCTGACATGGTTGGAATGGGTGCTTTACGATTTAACTCCTCTCCTTGCTAACTGTTTTTTTTATGTATGATGAATATATAGACAACCAGTTTTTAACCGCGGCTTCACAAAAAAAATCAGCTGTTCGCTACATTTATGTTCGTTTAACTCAAAATGCAGGGAACAGCTGATTTTTTTTCGTGATTTCAGGTTTACTCCCATAGTAAAAGTTGTTTGTGCTTACCATGTGGTTTCCTGCTTAGAATAGACCACCCCATGTCCTCCCATGGGTGTCGTAAAAGGCGACTAAGGGACATATGGCTGATGGATGGGCAGCAGCATCTATTAGCTCAAGGTTGACATCTTACTGCGATCACCAATCCGTCTGCCAAGCGTGGTGATTATGGCAATATCCCTCTACGATCCTGGCTTGCCGAGGTCTGTTAAGAGGAGGCCCATGTTCAGCAGTGGACGTAAACGGGCTGTTGATGATGGTGATGATGAAAAGTTGTTTATAATAATGAGCATAATGACCTCTTAAGAGGTTGTTGGTGTTTTACAAATAACACTGTATATTAGTAAATAGATGATAGGCTATGTAATTGGAAATTTAGGTATTATTCATGCTAAAATATTTTACTTGACACACAGAAATGTAATCAGAGTACTTAAATCCAAGATTCATTAGTATAATCTTCAATAAATGCCGTCAACATTTCCTATTAGTAATATATTTTTAATTAATTTAATGAAACCGATGTTACTATATTATTAACATAATTTGATTCTAATGTATCTATATGGTAAAGTTGACTGCACCGGGCGGTGGCTCAGTAGTAACGGCATTGGTTTCTGAGGCTTAGTGTTCTGTTTGATTATCACCGGGGACAAATGTCCACAGGGGACGTGACATAGGCATCTATTACCATTAAAAAAAATCGCTTATTAATAAGATTTGTTGCAGCAAAACAAGAAACAAAGAAATACCCGAATAATGTCGAAAGCAGCAATTTCCAGCAACCCAAAACTATAAATTACGGTTAACACGAACTTGACCGAAATCCTTGGTTCTTTCACAATCTTTGTCTTTAAGACGTTTTAATTCGACATCGCGTGGGTGTGTGTTTGTGTGTGTTGCGATCAAACAACACAATACAATGTTTTCAGTTCTAATTGTTTAGAAACATCAAAGGACAGGATAGTTTATGTCCCATGTTACAAGAATAACCACCTTATGAAGATGTCTTTAAAGTTCAAAATAAATAGATTAGGTATGTGTTAATTGAAAGGACATTGCCTCGAATGATTTCCAATTACATTTGTCTCACTATATCTTGAATCAAAAATTCCTTTAGAGATTGATTTGAAAGATTTTTTGTAGGTAGTATTGTCAGTCTAGTCACATATAAAAAATGTTGTTTTAAAGAGTTAAGTTTATATCTTACTAGTTTCTGCGCGTGTTTTCACCCGCGTTACTCCCGTCCCCGTAGGAACTTCATCATAAAATATAGCCTATAGCCCTCCTCAATACATCGTACTATTATTATAAACACAAAAGTTTATTTGTGTGGATGTATGTATGTTTTTTACTCTTTCATCCAAAAACTGTTGAATGGATTTGGCTGAAAGTTTGCACAGAGCTAGTTAATAAACTCAATTAACATATGGGATACAAAAATCATGCTCCGACCCACTGAAGCAGAGTTACGCGGATAAAACCACGGGGCGCAGCTAGTAAGCTTTATAACGCTGAAAGAATGATAACGGACCTGTAGTTCCTGAGATTACCGCATTTAAGCACAAACAAACTCTTCAGCTATGTATAATAATGTAAAGACTATGCAGTCATACTAATTAATACAAAAGCAGCCTTAACACCATAACATGAGCAATTTAAACCGTGATTTCATTGTCAAGAACAAAAAGATCGAACACAATTTATAGCCATCCATGTGAAAAACCCATGCTTGTTTCATTACCATATCACAATGTACTCATGTCTATAAATAACTTACGTTCGATATAACCAATTAAAATCATAATAGCTGAGTGGACAATTAAGTGAGCTGAAAAATGAGCTTATTTATTCGACGAATGAAAAGTCGCTAAAAATCTCGTATATCGTTTAACCTTTTTGTTTGAGCGCGATGATAAAACAGTTTAATTGGTTATTATGTGTGAAAAATGTGGCGCAATGACAATAACAGCTCGATAAAGTTAACAACGTCAATATTTGAATATAATCATATAATAATTGCAAATGGAGTTCATGGATGTTTTATTTTATTCGGACAGACATATGTAGTTATCCACGAGGCTTTTCTTAATACTTCACGGGGCATAAGGTTTAGCAGAGCTCCAGCATTAATAAATGGTTGGGCCCGACGACTATGACACCATCTGTAGCAGTTTTATATCAAGAACATACACATATTTTCGCCTGAACAAAAAGGCGAGACTAATCAAATTCATCCCTACAAAAGTTTAGGGAGTCTACCCAGCACCTGTGTCATAAAATGTTACATTATTTCTCTAATAGCAATCAAACGAACTGTCCTGGTTTCAACTGTAGGCCAACATTCTACCTGATTAACTCGTAAGACCTAAGTTCAGCCGGGGACGCAGGTTCTATATGAGTTCTAAGTATAACTTTATCGTATAAAGTTTTTTCATAAACCTGCTACGATAACATTTTTTGATAAATATTTTTTGCCACTAAATACCAACTTTCTCTATCAAATGTCTAACAGATTTAGAGATAATTTGCGCTAAATTTTTCGTAAAAACCCGAATAACATGTATACAAGCTTAATGATCCGTCTTGCGATTTTGTTAACTCATCTTTTTAAACCAATATGTAAAGATCTTTCGCTTTTCCTTGCTGCTGCTATATTTACTGAGGAGATGTTTTTGGATGTAGGGTTCAAGATGGAATGGTGGGTTTGTTACAAATTGTGTAAACAAGTTTAGTGAGATGTCTAAATAAGACTGATGTACATTTAACTTGGATCAGATGTAAGAGATATTTTTTAATGGCTGTCGATGAAAGATGGACTAATAAAAAACTGTAATTTATCAACTTTTTCTTATGATTTTGCTTGTGAGCAAGTATGTAAAATTTTAAAAATACTACCTAGTTATCTATGTCATGTATGAGTTTTTATGGGATTATGGGCGATATGGGCCACATAAAGAATTGGTAAATGTTTATGTTTTTTAATCGTTGTGACTTTTATAAGTATTTAGAAATAACTGATTCTGTTCCTTTATTTCAAAAAACCTCCGTAGCGTAGCAGAATAAGTCTTGAGTTATGTCTCTGATGTCGTAATCTACGATTTTACTGGTTGATTATCTACCCTCCGTGCCATGAAAAGCGCGCTAAACCACTGGTCCTGATTTTGTCTTAAGCAATTGTTTACCAGGAAACGGGCAGCCTCATTTCCTTATGTGTAACAATATAAACCTGCGGTCACCAACCCGCCTGCCAAGCGTAGGACTATGGCCCCTAATATTCACCAGTGGACGTATGTATGTGATAGTAACGATGACTTCAAAATGTAATCAGTTTGGCTATTTATGAATTCTTCACTCCGAGCTTGAACAAGAAGTTAATAAAAAAAATGTCTATAAAATGTGTATTTAAATAATAAATATATTATGTTTGGCTAAAGTGCTTGACATACGCTTACTGAAGTGACTGATGCTGAGACCTTTATGACAAATTACACGACGTTTTGAGAATGACGAATGAATCGTTCGGACGATTTGAGCCGCATTCACTTAATGTTCTCTCGTTTATATAACAGCGCAGTTCAACTTTTTCAGATAATAAATTCTTGAGCGGAGAAGTTTGCAAATACATAATTTATGGCATTTCGCACACGAACTTGAAACAACTTTCAACCTTTAGAACACAAATGCAAGTAAAACCTTAGCTACTAATATGATATTGGTAGCTCAGCTTTTACTTGCAATTGTGTTAGCTGTAGTATAGAATACAACGTAAAAGACGCGGCGCGTTACGCGTGTCATTGAGCGGCGCGTTACGCGTGTCATTGAGCGGCGCGTTACGCGTGTCGTTGAGCGGCGCGGTAAACACACTCATACAACGCTAATATTATTTGGTGCGAGCTGGAAAATGCCACGCGTGACACACCGCGTCTCCGTAAATCTACTGTTGTTAACGGTTGAAAGGTTTTGAAACCCTCCCACAAAACATAATATAGTTCATTTTAACCATTATATTTAAAAAAAAATCTACGTATATATTATTATCTACTTTTAAAAATCAATCCTTAAAAATGGCACAAAATGTTATTGTATTTAAAATTATTTAAATTATCATAAATATAGATGTTTTGTTTTTATTATATTTTTATTACATTATGAATAAAGCATATGTATGTTTAAAATTTTAAATCATTCGTTGTGGTTATACATTATAAACGATGTTTATCCTGTATATACGATTCTAACCTTGATCAAAACTTCTTGCTCTTAGACCTTCCCAAAATTTGTCCCCTACTATTTGTCTCCCGAATATTTGATCAACTCAAACAAAATGGTCATTATTTATTCACGCTTGGCCTGCGTTTAATTTGTTTAGGCCTTCATTGTACTTGAGATATTTTGGATTACAACGGGTTCTCGAATCAATGTTACGAGACGAGTATAAATGGTTTTGATGTCCATAAAATGGTAATTAAATTGTACGATGATTGTTGGCGGGTATTTGGTTGGTTATCAGAAGGATCTGATTTTATAGGCTGATAGTGGTAAATGGGTTTTAAGTTAGCCCTTTTTGAATGAGTGATGATAGGTTTTAGAGCTTTTATGGCAAAAGTGTTACACAGGAAATAGCGTTACCTTATTTAATCTGTTACTTTATTAACATACCATTGCATTTTTTTAGGTATTATTATTATTTCTTTAACGTTTTGTTACTTGATTCGTTATTGCTGAAAAGTTATAGAATCTTAATCTATTAGCTTACGTTCGTAACTGAACAAAGACCTACCCTAATTTGCGACATAACAGGTCGTCCTTCTTCCGCATTTAGTTATTACTCCAGCTATCTTTTCTAAGTAATTTGTCCAACTGTCAATGACCCTACTCCTTTAAACTTTAAAATTAAGTCATATTACTTTATTTTTACTAGTTTCTTTTTGGAATTTTCACTATTTAACACCGCATGGACTACACTCATCTCATCAGACATTTGCTGCTGACTTTAACCAAAATCGCGAACCTGTGGTACCTAATCAAAATCATAGAATATTAACGTCCACGCCCTCCCCTAACTCATTAAGTTTTAATATTCAACTTCATATTTACAGACACCCTTGTAATTGAGCGTGTGACGATGTGTTAACCCAATGTGCCTTTGTTGTATGCGAGGCTAGAGATTCGCGACCCGCGTTACATGCTGACTCATAATTTATGAGAATTTAGTTTAATTGTTCGTGTGATGTTCGTTTAAAGTTTAGCATGTTAGTTTATGTTTGTAGTGTTGTTGTTAAATGTGGGCTTTTTAAAGGAACAGCTCGTGATTAAAATTAATGAATTTAAATCTAGATTTGAATGGATTTCCGCAAAATAATGCATGTTTTTATTAATTATTCTGTTATGATCTTCATTTATGATAAGCTAATTTATTCGACGGCTGTATCACAATATGGCTAGAGCGTCGAACTTGCGATCTTGTGGACGCCGGTTCGATCCCCAAATATTTCACTCCCGATGTGAACCTATTCGTAATACAAGCATTTATCTATCCCTTTACAACCACCGTAGTATATAATTTATTTATTAAAAAGTGATGTAATTTTATTATTTGTAAAAATAAACGTATATTATTATAATAGTTCACTAATGTAAGCATTGTACATAATGCGTAATTTTATTGATAACTAGCTTCCCGAGCTCGGTTTCACCTGCGTATCTCCCGTACCCGTAGTAGCTTTATAATGAAATTCCCCGCTTTTCATACCCTTAGGGGTTGAATTTTTACAAAATCTTTTCTAAGTGAACCACGGTTCAAATACCACGTGTTTAGCTTCAGTAGTTTTGCCTCGGCGTTGATGAGTCAGACAGTCAGGACATGTTACTTTATAGATATACTAGCTTACCGCGCGCGAAATCGGACCAGTAGTTCCTGAGATTAGCGCCTTCAAACAAACTAACAAAGTCTGCAGCTTTACAATATAAGTAGATATTTAAGTACGTATAGAAAAAAGTAGTAGTTCTTTTTACATAAAAAATAAAATTTGAATTTAATCGTAATTTGTTTGTGCGAAAGTGATTGATAGTTCTACTTATACTCCCAACAACTCATACAACCTAATTGTTAGGAAACTCGATGCCTCTGGGTATTTTATTTTTAATTTCCGGCAGAATAACGTAAACGTATGTTTCCGCTATCGGAAGCGGAAACATACGTTTCTCACACAACTAGGTCTATTGTTAATTTGTTGCGGAAAAAATAACTATAATACTCGCTTTTGTGGACTCGAGGGTTGATTTTTGTTTGATGAAAGATTGATACAGGATTTTATTTAACTAAATTAATTGGCTTTAATTTGTACTTAACTACTGTTAGACTTAACTTTGAAATCTCTAAGAAAAAATTAAATTCTATTGACATGCAATATTAATGTAATAAAATGTAATTTATTCAGTAACTGCGTACAAAAACGTAGGCTGTATGTTAAACAATTAAACTGAAAAACAAGAAATAGAATTAGTTATTTCGTTAATACCTACTTGTTGACTGAAATCAGAATTAATACAAATGAAACAAGTGATTTACTGTATAAATAATCTCAACTAACTATTTACATGAACAATTTTAATCTGTGAAGTGAGTGCCTCATTCACACATCGTTGCAACGTTGTCGTATGAAATAGCTGTATCGTTACGCGAAACATACTAGGATCGTTAAAATGAGAAATAGTACAAACAACGGAGTTGGAACCTTCTGGAAACAGATAATGTTAGCCATCAATAATCACGGTGTCACTTGTTATGAGGACATACAGGGTATAAGGATGGCCGACTGTTATGTGATGCTATGCTTGCTGCTATTATAATTATAAGCGGCTGTAGTCCATGACGGGTGTCGGGCTTTTAATCTTATGGTCGCCGCCGCGCCGATTCGATCTCCACCCATGGGACTTCCGACGTGAACCCACTTGTAACACAAGCATTTTTGCTTAGCACGAGTGGTTAACAAAAATACGAGTAGACTGCAAAACTCTGCGAGTAAAATTTAAAAAATAATAATAATAAGAGGCGTATTTACCAGTGAGTAGTTTATTTAAACGACAACTCCTGTGCTGGAGAAATAAATTCCTGTATCGCAGGGCCTTTATAAACACATAATTCGCAGAGACAAAGCTCTGAACAACTGTTTAAAGCACTCCCAGACTCAAAACAACTATTCGTGGTTCACAAATTATTAATTAATTGTCCCAGGTCGAACGAATCGAACCCACTACACCAGGCCTCAGAAGCCACCAATGGCCCACCGGTGCGCTCAAAGTTAAGGTTTGTTTGGCTGTCAGTTAATGTATTAGAATCCAATAAGTTAACTTTGTTTCTGCAATATAAATCTATTATTTCGCAGAAACAAAATCAACTTACTGAAGTTTGTATACAGGGTGTCCCAAAAGATTACGTAGCTGGGAAGGGGGGTGATAGGGATGGTCACAAGGGTCACCAGAAAAATATTAAAAATTCCCTCTGGGTGTTTAAAAAAATAAATGGTATTTTTTAAAAGAATAAAAATTTTACACCTTGTGCTAACTGTACCTACAAATATGGCTGTATTTAAAAAAAATGCTGTTATGTAATCTTCAATAACAACAAGGTCATCAACATCAACATCAAAAATAACAAGGTGTAAAATTTTAAGTTTTTAAAAAAATGCCATTTTTTTTTTAAATACCCAGAGCGGATTTTTTGTTTTTTCTGGTGACCCTTTTGACCACCCCTATCACCCCTCTTCCTAGCTACGTAACCTTTTGGGACACCCTGTATATAGAGCTACTAATAGACAAAGTTACTTATTGGATTTAAATGAAATTAGAAATATTATGAATAATATGTATATACATTATCAAGGGACTACTCATTAAACCAGTAGAGCGATAGTTGCACAAAACTCCCCTAAAATACTAAATGTCATATCCCTCAATCTCATCGCCAGCGACCGCCCTGATTCGAGGTCCAAGCCTCACAGGAGCAGGTTCGCAGGTTGCTTAGTTTGTAGTGTAGCAAAAGCCTCGTGGTTAAATACGTAGGTCCGCCCGAAAAAACTCTTTATAGCAAAGCAAATGTTGTGTAAACATCATTTCGTATAACAAAATATCTCTAAAATCTACAGTTTGTTCCAATTTTATCAAGCGTGGAGCATCAGAAAGATAAAAATGTAATGTATAACTACCAGACATAATTACAGTGAAGACAATAAACAGACACTCAGTCGTTAAATAACTTTGACCTTGTAATGGAAATCTTTTTGTTGATCAAGTTTCACGAATATTTTTTTAGTTTGTTTATTTTATACTGGTATGCTGCTTAAACAGTATTTTTTGGTGTTTTGGATGCATTTATAAAATTTACATACGAAGATACTTATTGTCGTGTTATAAAAATATCGAGATTTCTGATTCATGAATGTAGGTACTGTTTGTAGTTATAATATATCATAGTAAATATTCCGTAATACACCTTCACACAAACACATTCATACAATTCACAGCACGTCAGTATCACGAGGCCCTTGGGCAAAAGTGGACGTGTGAATTCCAAGTGCATGCTGAAACTGTACTAAACCATATGTAAAAGTAACGAGTAACATAAGTATTATTAGAAAATTCAACGTCACGTTGTTCGTTAAGTTGTGCACTGGAGCTGTTTGACGGAATTATGTCCGAGCTTGCCCTTACATCATCGTAATCATAATATGGTCGCTGTTCATTGACATCACTAGGACGCAGACAGCTATCTAGTATATATAGTACGGTTTTTATGAAAAACGCATAAAAAATATATTGAGTGACATTTCAAGACTAGTTTATTCTTCTTAATATCATTTGACAACTACTTGGTCATAGATAAAATAATAAGTACCCAATCAACCTACACCATACATTGGGAAAGCAGAAAATACAAAGCATAAAATACGGAGAACAGTAACTAAAAATGACTAAAGCACGATTTTTTTATTGGCTCTATCTTTAAAAAAAAGTCGATAATCTCGAATTTGATTGTATGCTTTTATTTATTTAAATACCTTTTTTATTAGGTATTGGCAAAAAAGGTATAATTTTTATTTCTTCAGCCCAATTCTGCTGATTATCGCTCATCATTCATCCATTAGCCAACCTAATACTGCAACTTAAAAAATCATTTCTTGTAAAACAGAATCACACACCGCCATCTTGTTATTTTACTTTCGCCTCAAACAAAGTTTGTTACGCTTAAAATGAAATTAAATTAGAAACCCAAAGCTTACAATTATGTTACAGCGCGTTGTTCAAACATCGCTCGACGAACTTGGCGCCCGTGTGTCCCGATAGATGATAACTTTGTAATGCTATTAGTGGCTTGTTCCAGTAACTGGAATAAATATTTGGTTGCTATGGTAACCTAATAACAATATAGTTTCTAATTTTCTACAGTGAACTTGACTTTTGTTTTTATAGATGACCACATAGATTTAAGCAAAATAGCGGAAGATAGGTTACTCGCGTCTAGCCAGTCCACCCTACTTCATTCAATCTAATGTCAATTTGACGTACATCAGTAGAGCGCTGTCTCGCTCACGCTATCGTCAAAACAAATCGGTTTGTCTCTGTCTTTTAATACCGTACAACGTTATAAAGAATCACAGCAGTGAGAGTGTGCGTGCATGTAGTTGTACATCATGCCCGTTTTCAGTTGACAAATATAAGGACGTGGCATATCTTCCGCTATTTAGCTTAAATCTATGGATGACCATATTTATTTTGCCACGAGGCTTTTGTTGCTAAGCCTGGCTCCAGCCTTATTGGAAGGTTTTTGGTTTAGCGCCATTTACTCCTGTCAGGTTTTTATTTTTATTTTACTTACTTTATCAAGATAAGTAGAAGAGTTTTTTATGCCAAGTGAAATAGCAAAAGCCTCCTGGTTATAACTACATAGATAATGTCCGTCCGAAAAAAGTGAGGAGTATCCTAGAGCTAATAGATATTGCTGCCAATCCATCAGCTATATATTAGTTGCCTCTTACATCACAGGGAACCACACGGCTAAAGATGTTTTAACTAGCTCAGAACACATAATTTAATTCAAAAATTCGTTCGTATTTCTCAAAAATTACACCCTCTCGCACATACAAAAGAGTAAATATGGGCCTGAAAAGGAAAATAGCTCAATGCCATAAAATAGGCACACTACCTCCACAAATAAAAGCCTCCGTGAGGTCCCTTAAGTAAATAATTGTGTGTTCCGCACTCCATTGAGGTGTCAAAATGACGAATGTGGGAGAAACCCGTCGATTCTTTTGTGCGGATTATAAAGCACATTCGCTATTTTGATACTATTATATTGTTATTGAAAATGTATTACTTTGTTTAGTTGTATTGATTTAATAGCGATATATACGAGTATAAAGGCATATTTATATTTATTGGTACTTGTTTACCAAATACATGAATATTATTGACTAATTATCTGCTACTATATCATTTATATTAAAGTTAGCAAATATATTTAGAAGTTTGTAAATCAAAATAATCAGCATACCCAGTGGCGTAGCGGCACAAGTCTCGTTTTAAGTTTGGAGATCGTGAGTTTGATCCTAACGCTCGGCAAAATTGCTGTGTAATCGCAATCAAATATTTATTTTCGGGTTTGTCTGTCTCGGAAAATACGTTAAGCCGTAGTCCCGACTTTTATAACATCCTACGGGCATACGGGCTGATGATGATTATTTATCAAATACTACCGCTTGCCTATATGTTATGGTCTCAAACGCAAATACTGTAACCATTGAACCACCAGTGCAATAAACAATATCATACAGGTTACCATAACCAGCAATGCATTTTGTTGACAGTAATCTTAACATAGATGAAACCTAACGTCGATTGTAGTTCCGCTACGCTTCGTGCAAAAGTAGGGCGTAATATAGTGAGTTATGAGGGCCCTTTAACTTTTGTACCACAAACAATAATACCCGTGGAAATTTTACTGACCTTTCCGAGTAAAGTCAGCTAAAACTATATGTATACTGCGATATTGAACTTAATGAAATTTCTAGAAATTTGATTTACATTCACAATTCCTAAGTCTGTTGTCTGTTTGTCACCAGGCTGTATCTCAAGAACTGCGATAGCTAGACAGGTTAAATTTACACAAATGATGTATTTCTGTTGCCGCTATAACAACAAATACTAAAATTTAAATAAATATTTAAAGGGGGCTACCGTATTTTTTTCTTTTTGCTCGATTTCAATAACGGCAACAGGCACTTGAAAATGGTATGCAACCCTTCGTGCGCAGGTCTGAATCGCACTTGGCCGGTATTTGTAAAATATGTTGTACTAGCTCCTCCGTGCGGTTTCACCCGCATAACTCTTGTTCCCGTATGAACAGCTTTATTTATTAGTATAGATTTGTAGAATTGTACGATTCACTAGTAAAAAGCTTAAAGGTAAACCAAATAAACATGTGATCATCAGCCCATATAACGTTCACTGCTGAACATGGGCCTCCTCTCAAGAGAGGGTGTTTGCCATAATCATCACGCTTGGCAGGCGGGTTTGTGACCAAACCAGACACAATGAAGAATATTTAAGTATAATTGTCTAATTATTATTATATCATCATCATCATCATCAGCCCATATAATGTCTACTGCTGATCATGGTCCTCCTCCCGAGGGAGGGTATTGCCATAGTCCCCACGCTTTGCAGGCGGGCTGGTGACCGCAGTATTATGTTGTAACACACAAGGAAACGCTGCTGCCCGTTCCTTGATATACGATTATTATAGATGCTGTTATAACAATCGGGACCAACGGCTTAACGTGCTTTCTGAGGCACGGAGGGTAGTCCCTCAATCAACCAGACCCGGAGAGAAATCTTAGAATTTACACAAAGATTTCTTGTCCAGTGTGGGGATCGAATCCACGACCTCCGAGATTTAAAGCGAGCCAGTTACCACTACGCTACGGAGGCTGCTTTTGAATTATTATATCAGCAACCTCTAAAATCTGATAAAAACCTTCAATATCACACCGTGTGAACTCTATTTATACTAAAACCCATCGATCATAGAAATAGCTAAACTAAATTAGTTTAGGTGTTAAAATATTTCAATATTCATACCACTAAAGACTAACTACACCAAACTTTACTATAACCCACCATAATCACAGCCAGCCATCGACAATGGACCTCCACATTGTACTACAATTATGAACCTTGTGTAGAAAGCAATAGAATTGATATTAATGACAGGGTATAGTTATTCAGAATTTGGTGGTTTGTTAGTGCAACGAAGCGCAGATGTGATCCATCAAACTACAATATATAATAGGTATAGATTTATATAGAGGTTAACTATTACATAAGATTGATATACGCATGTGCTGTAAAATAATTTATGTTAATAACCGTAAGGGATTGGGATCAAATATTGCATTTCTACAGCCTCCGTGGCGTACCGGTATTTGGCTCGCTTTAAATCTCGGAGGTCGTGGGCTCGATCTCCAAGCCGCCGGACAAGAAATCTGTGCTTCTTCTTTTCTAAGATTTCTTTTCGGGTCTGATTGGCTGAGGGACTACCCGCTGTACCTCGGGAAGCACGTTAAGCCGTGGGTCCCGATTGTTATAACATCATCTATAATAATCGTATATCAAGGAACGGGCAGCAGCATTTCCTTGTGTGGTACAACATATTACTGCGATCACCAACCCGCCTGCCAAACGTGACTATGGCAAAACCCTCGGGCGTTATACGGGGTGATGGTGATTTCATTTCTATTAAATTAACATTACTATTGTTGAAGACGCCATTTACAGTCTTGAGACTACATCGGTGGCTCAGTGGTTACGGTAGTGGCTTCTGAAGCCTGGTGTTCTGGGTTCGATTCTCACACGCGACAATTATTTGTATTCAGAACCACAGATTCTGAGTCTGAGCGTGCTTTGTGTCCATGCATTGAGTGTTAGTAATGTCCTACCGCGATACAGGGATTAAGTTCTTAAGTGTTCTTAAAAATGACTGTTTTGTCCTTGGCTAGCCCTAGCTGACTAATTCTTCTACTCCATTACTGCTATGATATTTGAAAAACTGAATTTATAGCTGGCTGTCTGTTTGCGAGTTATAGCTTCGTAAAATATAGTGTTACCCTTGAAAGAAAATCTAACTAATACCTACACAAAAGAAAAAAATGCATAAAATCTCGCATCAGACCAATGACCAATCTTGTGAAAATTGAATTATCTAAAAAGTTCAAATTTGTCTCAAACATTACCTTAGGAAATTAGGTTATTATCAAACACGAACTACTCACACTATAATTGTAACACTTGAACTATTAACTTAACATAACGACCAGACAATTCAAGCACCTGTAGGTTCCACAAATATTGATCTTTAAAGGGTAGCAGTAAAACTTGGCAAATAAGGTGCTTACATATATGATATATAAAGTTATAAGAATAGCATAATATGTTATCCTTATATATTAACTACTGTATATATTATCACATATAATGACAAAGTTAGCCAAGGAATTACAGGAAAATATTATTTTTTGGTTAATATTATTGTAAAAAAAAAAACATAAGCTAATGAAATAATCAGAAATGACTGCCGATGGAGCAGAAGGGTTCTCGTGTGGAGAACACGAACTAGTAAGCGCAGCGCGGGACGACGCGCGACGACTTCATAAAGGCCCCAAAGAGTGAGAGAGGATTCAGCCCGCTCGAAATCGTTCCCGCTAGAAATCGATGTGGGAGGCCTATGTTCAGGAGTTGACGACAACAGGCTGATATAATGATGATGATGATGATGAATATAATGCCTACAGTTAGTATGTGGGAATGACTTTATTCAAAGAAACCTAATTTTATATCCCAGAAATTAATTTCTTAACGTAATAACTATACCTAAATTAATCTCAAGTTACAGGGATGGCAGATGTATTTTAAGAACCTAACCTATATACTCGTGTATTCAAATCTCCAAGCTTAAGAAGGAAGCTCTCAAGCTGTAGAACTAACAATATCAAAACTTGTACTACATTACTATACGCTACCTGTTGTGAAGATTTATGATCTAACGTCCTTTAGCACCTGGTGAATACCCGGTGTGCTTTGCTAATACGCCGCACTGCACCAACGCTATATTTATAAGGCTTTTCACTTCGAACTGGAAAACTTTATATTCTTATCTATACATGTGATAAAGCGTAGTGTTAATACACATATAAAAGCGCAACGCCACTCACTCATCACGAAATCTCAATTCGTGATGAGTGAGTGGCTAGGAGTCTCAATTTCTTTTGGATTGGGTAAATTCAACCACTGTAAGTAAAGAAGTGTGTAAATGGTTGTATAATATATATACACTAAGGCTGTGTTCAAACCAATGTAAGCAGGCTCACTGTGAGCCCCAGTGTAAACGTGAAAATAAACGGTATTTTTCGTTCACAGTATGCTGACAATACACTATAGTTTACGTCCGTCCGTCCAATGAGCGTCCGCGGAGCGTAATGACACACTATATTAATCGGCCGCCGAATGTCAGCGTCTACGCATAGCGTAAAAACGTATCGTCAGTTAGATGTGAACGAAAAAGTGAATATGTAAGGAAATACAATAAACTGCGTAACGTTCGCTCACTTTCGGCGGCTGACAGTCAGTTTGGTTTGAACACAGCCCTACTCCTACCCTACCCCTACCCTACCCCTACCCCTACCCTACCCCTAGCCTACCCCTACCCTACCCCTACCCCTACCCTACCCCTACCCTACACCTACCCTACCCTACCCTACCCCTACCCTACCCCTACCATACCCCTACCCTACCCTACCCCTACCCTACCCCTACCCTACCCCTACCCTACCCCTACCCTACCCCTACCCTACCCCTACCCTACCCCTACCCTACCCCTACCCTACCCTACCCTACCCCTACCCTACCCCTACCCTACCCCTACCCTACCCTACCCCTAACCTACCCTAACCTACCCTACCCTACCCTACCCCTACCCAAAAGTATCCTATGTCCTTCTCCCAGTTCTTAGCTACCTCCCTACCAATTTTCAGACAAATCGTTTCAGCCGTTCTTGAGTTATAAATAGTGTAACTAACACGACTTTCTTTTGTTTTTAAAATGTATTCTGCTATTCGGGACGGAAACAAATCCAACAAATCAAAAACCATGGCAATCGGTCCAACCGTTCTCGAGTTATAAGTGTTGTAACAAACACGACTTTCTTTTATATATATAGATACTATAAAGCTAGTTTTGTTTTTTGTTTGTTTTAATTACTGAAATTATCAACAAATTAGCTGCACTGTCCTAGATGTAAAATGTAATGAATTTGTAAATCATAAATATTGTAAAACGCAATTATTAAAAGATGACTAAAAGAAAAATTCCGGAGTTTCTTATAGTCTTTCTTCTCCGGATGTCACACCGTAGGTAGATAGAGAAAGACTCGTAGGAAGCTAGGATAGGGACGGTGGTCCTCGCGAGGCGAGGTTCGCGACGCGTTCTTGGCTTGGCTTTAGACCTGATCCCAGCCCGCGCTGGTTGATCTAATAAACCACGCGACTTATAATTATTATTTTGTCTACACTAGTTTTGCTCGCGACAATTTTTCATTTTATTTTATTTATAAATATCTATATATATTTTATTGATCTTTAAAATAAGATTATAATAGTAGTATAACATTAGTGACCATATAAAAATATTGTTCTTAATTAAGTATCAAAAAATGTACTTTAATGTGTATGCTTTGTAAATGACGTATAACAAGCGCGATTATTCGTCTACGTTACTAATAAACTATTTCATTTCATTTCATTTCATTAGGGGATGAATTTTGCAAAAATCCAGTCTTTTAAAAAGCAAATGGTACTGAATCTATCGATACACAGTTAAAAACTTTTTACGGTTTACACATTGCCCTGAAATTCGGCAAGCAGAAATCAAATATGACGTAGGCATACGGTAACAAAGGATTTTCTAAAATTCGTCCCTTAAAGGGACGAATCGGGGTCCAAAGTTTGTAAGGAAAAAGCGAAATGTACGTAGATGAAGACTGCATCAGGTGTAAGGACACACATGAGAAGATACGGAGTAGAATACACATTCTAAGCCAGGCTTTATTATAAACGCGAAAGCTTAAGTAAGTATGGTTGGATGGCCAAAACTACTGAACGGAATTGGCATAAATTTTGCACCGGGATAGGTTATTCGCTGGATTAACATATAGGCTACAAAACA
Source organism: Nycteola revayana (assembly GCA_947037095.2). Lineage (NCBI taxonomy): Eukaryota > Metazoa > Arthropoda > Insecta > Lepidoptera > Nolidae > Nycteola > Nycteola revayana. Next base: position 13,125,030 of record OX344859.2, on the reverse strand, counting down.
TCACGCGCCGACTTCCTGGAGCAGTGTAAAATCGCGGGGCGCAGCTAGTAAATAATAAATAAAATGAGTACTTAAAACTTTGACTTAACTCTACTGTAATTCACAAAATATTTATGAGATTGTCTTATTGTAGATTTGCGTTGTCTACATTTTACATCTTGAAGCTAACACCTCGGATATCTCGGAACAAATAACTTAACGAGATTCTTTAGTAATAATTAATTTGGAAATTCACGAGGCCTCTACAACAATCTCTGAATTATTTAATACTCTGCATTCTAGATCCCGAGCAATGTTTCAGTAATGCACTGCCTCTGTTACGTAGTACCTGTTAGTTAGTGTTGCTGTATTTGTGGTGTAAGATTCTATACTCTGCTCATAAAAAGTGGCCCTTTTTGTATATTACGCATCACCTCCGCCGCTGCGGCAGGGGATGCGTAACATACGGCGTCTGACTAGTGGCCCATTATTCACGCAAAGTAACCTAGTTTAATTATAAGAAATGTCACGTGGTCGAAAAATTGGTATCTGATAGTATCAAAATTTATATGTAATACTAGCGGCCCGCCCCGGCTTCGCACGGGTGGACTTTTATACCCTACCCCTGCCCTACCCTACCCCTACCCTACCCCTGCCCTACCCTACCCCTACCCTACCCCTACTCCTACTCCTACCCTACCCTACCCCTACCCTACCCCTACCATACCCCTACCCTACCCCTACCCTACCCCTACCCTACCCCTACCCTACCCCTACCCTACCCTACCCCTACCCTACCCTACCTTACCCTACCCTACCCCTACCCAAAAGTATGCTATGTCCTTCAGCCAAATCGGTTCAGCCGTTCTTGAGTTATAAATAGTGTAACTAACACGACTTTCTTTTGTTTTTAAAATGTATTCTGCTATTCGGGACGGAATCAAATCCAACAAATCAAAAACCATGGCAATCGGTCCAGCCGTTCTCGAGTTATAAGTGTTGTAACAAACACGACTTTCTTTTATATATATAAGATGTTTTAGTGATTTTGAGGCCACGGCTAGTTATTCTGAATATGAATATGTGTATCTTATAGGCTTCGGGGCAATTTATTGCTTTGGGATAATCTTCTGAATATCCCTTTCAGAAAAAAGGGATGACAGATGTACCTGAATAAATCTTCTACTATCTTATGCTATTTTCGCATTTAATACATGAGATTATTAACTACGTATCAACTTATATAAGGAATTCAAAGATCTTAATATGGAAGAGCTATAAAAACATATAAAAGCATCTCACATTGCCAACACTTCCAACACTCTTTCTCACCAACAAAAAGTCAAGTACAAAATAACTACACAACTAAATTATTCAATAGCAGTTCCATATAAAAATTCCACTGGTATTTTCTATTTAAAGCGCGCTGTGAACGTCGCGACAACTATTTTGGAAACATACCAACTTGGTTGAAGCGACTTTTAAAGTTTGAAGTTTGCGATGGAAATGCTGCATTGTAATGTATTTTTGTACCACGCCAACGACGGAGCAACGAGCACGGAGTTTGTGACAATTGTCCAGAGAGATGTGGTTTTGAGTAGTTTGGTAACATGTTGAGAGCATTAATTAAAATTATAAACATTTAATCAATATAACACAAATCCTACTAATATTATAAACGCGAAAGTTTGTAAGAATGTCTTGGATATGTTTTTTACTCTTTCACGCAAAAACTACTGAACAGATTTGGATCAAAGTTTGCACGCGGATAGTTTATAAACTGGAATAACATATAGGCTACAAAATATCACGCTCCAACTCACTGAACTGGGGTAAAACCGCGGGGCGCAGCTAGTATCATATAAGCTTATTACGTATGGGGCGGAATGGAAACCGGTGTTGTGACTTGTGTCCCAAATGGTGGTAGGCTACTGACACCGATTACAATTAGATATGCCATAGTCTTTTTAATTATTTTTTTATTGCTGTTAGCTCGTCTACCACAGACGAGCTGACGGCCTACCTTATGGTAAATGGTAACGGCCCCTCATGGACATTTGTATGCCAAAGGACACGCAGACCGCTTGTCGTGCCTTGTTTTCTTATTAACGTAACTGACTATATAACAAAGTTCTACTGAATAGAAAGCTTTTAAATAACTTTTATTATTCATTAAAGAAATTCCAAATTACGTTTGTTAGTTCCTTCATCTTTAAATATAGACCAAACAGTAACTTAAAACTCTCAATTTTATATCCTCACAAAGCTGATCATAAAAATCTTTAGAAAATTCGAGTGCCTATCTAATTACATCTAGGTACGGCAGTGTATCCGGTTTAAGGTTCAAATGATATTCTTGTTTATTTTTTTATCTCGTGTAATCAAAGGAATCTGTCTGTATTGCTCATCATAATTACGTGCTTATTTTCCTTTGATTTTGTTTGTAACTTGAATATATTTTTGATGACTTTTTTTTGTGGAGCCACTTTTGTAATGACATTCTTTTGAGGTGGAGTTTAATCAACGCTTTGAGTGATAAAGATCTTTTTTTTTTTTCTTTGACTGAATGTCTTGGGAAAATAGTGAAAATACAAATAATCAACAGGATAGATAAATTTACAACCGGTTTTTATGATATCATACTTACACACAAAGGCAGGTACTATTTGGTCTACCACCTAACTTTTTTTAAGGTAATAATTTAACACTTTTGACGTCTGTCAAAATAAATTTGATTCGTGGTAACCAGTGTTCGACGTTCCCGTATTAGAAGTGCGTGGCAGAAATCCCGTATTTTTTTTCTAATATTAATCCTAGAGTACTCCTAGATAATGCACAGTATCAAATTTAGACTGTAGTTTTATGTTTGAAGGAGTTTTTTATGTGATTACATAAACAATCTAATCTTTACGTATAATAACATACCACACAACAAAAATCATAATATTATAAATTCCAATACACATTTTTATTGAAGAAATGTTTTGTTAACTCTTCGCAGCCACATAGTCCTCACGTATCAACCAATGTGACAATATGGTCCGATAGACCACGCTCTAATGAACCAACCCGTGCGGGCTTAATCACACCGCAGGCTAACCCTCTGCTGCGTTTTAACGAAGACAAACCCACTTTGTGGGGTAAATAAGACCCGTTTAAGTGGTGGGAAATTATGGGAATGGAGTTGCAATGTGCAGAATGAATGGCAGTCTGCTGAGTTTATTCAAACAACATGTTATGTCAATAAATATGTAGTTAGTTTTATAGATTTAAAAGGAATTTTCGTTTTTAGTGATCTTAGTGAGATTTAACTCATTGTTTGTATTATCCAGATACTATTGTAGGTTTTTGTATTTGACCACAGTCACTTATTTTTTTTTAAATACTCCGTTCCGCGCTATTTCATTGGCGTAGCATCTATTTTGATTGTGAATCTCTTTTACTATACACATAAAATTATTAAAGAATCATTCTGCTCATTGGTGAAAATTGAATAAAAATGCATTTGGTAGTTTTTGGATATATCGCGTTAAACCTATCAAACAGATGTTTTTGTAACATTTAGTATTAGTGATTTCGTTAGAGTACAATACTCGTCTTTAAGTATTTTTAGATAGGTAAGTGAAACAGCTATTAACACTGGAGTCTAAAAACATATAAATTCACTCACTAATCACCCCTACAACTGCCATTACAAATTAGAACGAACTGTTTTTCTCTCGGAAGCTGCTTAGAACATCTACAGAAGCAATTAAATGAACACAAAGTAAGATCTTTAACTACAGTAAAATCTAGTGCGGTATTTCTATTTCACAGTATTTCACATAAATACTGTGAAATAGAAATACCGCACTAGATTTGTATAAGACATCTATATATTTAGTGGTATAAGCCTCAGTATAAAGGATTAAGAGGAGTAGTAGATTCAAAATCCTCTGCTGGAACAAAAAGTTCACTTCAATATATGGCTCATCCTTTCAAGGACAACATTTACCTTAAAACAGTTACTTTAATTATGTAGTATTTGCGCCGGAGAAAATTGGATTCTCACATGCCACATGTTTTTCTTTAATCCCGGTGGTCGGTGGCACAATATTAGATAGGGGGATATATTTGCGTTAGTAAAGTAGAAAAAAACAGAGTTAGTCATTTTCAATTGATCAAACGTAGATATGCGTTACTTTAACACAACAAAATAACACCTATTCTAACTAATACGATTTCAATACCATTTTTTAATAGATTGTGATCCGGAACAAGAGCTTAACCTGCTCTCTGAAGCACCAGCAGTTGTTATGTCCCCCAAGTGATTTTTTTTCTATTTTGATTTGGTTACCACTGGAATTGAAGCCCCGACCGACCTGTGCTTTTTACGTTAACTCAAACACATTGACCACAAACTATCAGGTAAAACCGTAAACCACAGTGGCGCCGTGTATCGGTCGCTTCGCTAATTAACCGCGGGCGAAATCCCCATTACTATTCATTCCCCAATTTTATTCAACTTTCATAATAAAGCACACCATTTTGTTGGGGCGTTTATTTTATAGTTGGATCGTTGTATTGTGAAGAGACGAATGAGTTTAATTGTGTAGAATTGTTTTCTTTAGTTTGTGAATACTTGTCTTGATGGTAATAATAAAATTGTTCAAGTGAAAGGTTTGTTTAAGATAGGAGCTAAATAGTAAACTAAATTAAAGGATTGCTTTTACCAAAACTTAACTATACAGATAACTGAATTAAATTTCACTGTTTACTAATATTAATACAAAATTTATTTTCTTTTTAAATAATGTTACCAGAAGTTCTGCCTCAGATACGCATCAGATTTTGTACAATTTCTGTAAGTACTTAAAAACAGTATATATATATATATATATCAACGGTATTCCAGTTACACCTATTCTTTCTACAACACTTCTATTGATATCGATATAATAAAAGGTATATCTAGAAACATTCTCGTAGCCATCACGTTGGACAGATGATATTGGACGGACACAGCTGTTGCCGCCTCGATAATATGAACCTTACCGTGAATGCATTGGGACAGACAGGGCTAACACCTTGTATTATATCGATATATTATTTAATAGAAAAAAGTTTCTAAAGCAATGGCAAATAATACATCATATATTATGTATTTAGTATTGGTTTATAAATAAAGAGATATTTAATTAATGTCACTGTAAAATTATTTCCAGTGGATGGCCATTTGTATATTATCTGTCAACGTAGGCTGACGTGCTTGTTACTATTTTGATAAAGTTTAAGTACAATTTTGTGAAACATATATGAAAGGTATTTGATTAAATTATCTTAATACCTATTGTTTTAAAATTATTCTTATGTGGATAATCTGCTAGTTGTCCAAATTGACACAATTATCAAACTATTAAAGGTGTCTTAAGTTTCTAAGTTTAAACTATACCACCTGTTCAATTTCACTGTATTGACATTTTGTTAACGTAATAAAATAGACCGAATTCTAAAGACTCCCGACCCCCTATTTATAAATCCCGAAAAAATCTAATCCATTAAAGTATGAACTATTCAATAAATAGACAGATCAACTAGCCCTATGTAGTTTTTAAAACATTTCACATTTAACTCCAATGACGTTGGATGTCAAGTGAGCTTCCTTGAGGAAGGGTATCGAAGCATGAACATTCTCCTTTCAAGCTTCAGTTACGTTTATGGCAGCTGGATGACAGGCTATATAGCCATATATATGTACATCTTAACATTATGCTTTTTTTAAAGCCTTGAGCCATCTCTTTTGATCTATAAACAGGTAAAGCTTTATAAATGATGAAAGAAAGAGACCAACATTTTTTTTAAATATCTGAACTATTTATTCATACACTGGTAAGAACTTAGATCAATTTTGATTTATTAGCGGATTAATAGCTTCTATTCTTAATCAGAGAAGTTTCCAATAGGAATAATGATTAATTCGCTTATATTTTATAGTTTTTTATTATCTAATGTTAGTTGGCAATTGCTTTATTTATATGGTAAAAATTGCTTCTACCTTGAGTCAGCCCTAAAATCTATAGTAAAGGGTCTAAATTATCTCCCTGAAGAATGGCGAGCTGATAAGTACATTGTGTACATATATTATGCAAAATTCAGGTTTATGGTAAAGATATCGAGGGAACCCCATTTGGGTATTCATGGCTTTGGGCACCTGAATTCCCCAGGCTGTGTTAAGGAAAGGGTAAATTAACTGTCTTTGCTTGACTCCGTTAGAAGTACCTTAGATAATATATGCAAAATTTTGGTTTAAAAAAACTCTAACATAGAATTGAAACAAAGATCAACATGGGAACAGTAATTATAAAATATTATCTATGTTTTTATTATTCACATGGTTAACTTACAGTCTAAATCATATTTGTAAAATATCTTTCTATCATATAATAGAAAAATGCAAAAAATACCTAGTAATTATTGTAGTAGTTTTCGCCAGTAAATAATCTCTGATGAACATGTTTTTTTTTTTAATAATGGTTTTGTCTAATTTATGTTGAACATACAGTTCTTCTCCCATTTACCACAAACCTCGTTTGACTATAGTTTCCTAATAGAATATTAATCAATGAGTTAAGCTCGCCATTGTACATCGTCCTTAAATCTTTTGAATTTAATTTCATAATCAAAATATATACCTATTTAAATTAACAAAAACTATTATTTTAAGGTAACATTTATTATATTATTACATTACATACCAATGCATTTCAAGATTTCAATCCTCTATATAGTGTTAAAACTCAAAAGTAATCACTCGGATATTGTGTCCAAGCTTCAAAGCTCTCGAATTAATTATAATTAGCGAAGTTTTTTTCTCATAAAAAGATCTCCAACAAACAGAGTACCAGAACAATCGGGGTTTTAATTATCTCTCCCTACTTATAATTCATTGCTATAAAAATAAAAGTAGCGTATAAATGAATATTGCACGGCGTTGCTCGCTGTTTTATACTGACTACAGCTAGTTAAGTAAAGTTATGAATAAGTTAGTTAATTCTTGTTTCTATTTTATAGCTAAACGTTCAGAATATCGGAAGCTCGGAATCACTTGAAAGCTCAATTTTGTATTGCAACGGTGGCAAATAGATAACAGTTTGATACTAAACGAGCTTATGGTAATTGGTTACCGTAGCTGACTGTTATTTCAAACAAAAGCATTGACAATTCTATTACCTATTTGTTTGAAAAGTTCTATAGTTAGAATAATAATTCATATCAAACTAGTCGCTTAAATACACGAGGTAAACCCATAGCAAGATTGTTAATTTAATTAAATTAATTATTATATGACTTGTTTGATAAGATCCAATGGTCTTATTACTCTTTACTTACTGCTCTATAAACATAGGTTTACTTCGGATTCAATGAGCCATCACCGTGAAATTGTATGAACAACTGAAATAAACGCAACTGTGGTGACTTGCATACTAAGTGGGAACATTATTCCCACCACGAGCGGGCCGGATAGAGGCCGATGGCTTTTGAGGGTTAAACATGATTTATAAGTTTCATAAAAAAAAAATCAAATACTAAATAAAACTGTCACTTATCACCTGCTTGTCTGTTGTACATATATACTATTGGACTTAATATATAATGTATAGTGTAATATATAATGCGACAACAATCAACAATATCAACAAAATTAATCCAAAATATTTAATAAGTGACATTGTATTTGTATAGTACAAATTCGAATTGTATATATTTTCGCATCTCTCGCATTAAGTACCTAGATCCATCTCTGTCCTTAGGCATCCAACGATTTGATTTTATTCATACCGCTCGTCTGAATTTAATTTATTTTAATTTTCTGCCCACCGAGTTGTGGTCGGCCATTTCAATTATTAACTTTAACATTATTTATCATTTTACAGTTAAGCACTATCATAACTTCCTAACTCAGTTCCAGTTGAACATAGTTTGGGCATAATATAAACTTTTTTTTGTGCACGCAATAAGCGACAAACATATTTCAATCTTTTAAATTACATCGCCGGTTAGAGTAACGGGCACACCTTCTATATTCTGAAAATCAGTTAGTTTCAGTTGTCATAATATTATTTACGACGAATTAAATCCGAAAAAAAGGTAGCAATTGCCTGAATGTAAGAGTTGCTATCATCATCTACCTGCCAGAGATCTTCAGACCTGATGAGTAAGGCATGAGAGCAGTGAAACTGTAGTTAAGTACATGAGTGGGAAAGCTCAAAATACCTTCATTTTAGTCGCCTCCTGTACTCAACTTTGTACAACTAATTTTATAATAGGTATCTGAAACATGATAACGATAAAATTTAAGGATGAAAGAGTATGCTTGTTTTGATGTAGATAATTTGCTATACTACCCACTTAACATAACCTACGTGTAACCGATAAAGGGGTAAGTCGGACCCCACTTTAAAAGGCTACAACGGTAATCGACAAGCGACATCTAAGCCGAGGGTAGTGATATGGAGCAATCGTCGGTTAATTATCCGTACAGGGTCTAAAATGCCCGCCTACTTTTTGTAAGGGTTATGTCATGTGGTCAGTTAATGGTTAACATTTGAGGCAGGTTTCGGTTGAGTATTAGGTACCTAATGGAGGTACGTGACTGGAATTATTTTGTAAGGATTTGAATAAAATTGGATACTCGTAAAAGCTATGACCTTAATCGCTGACTCTCTTACTTAAAAAAAATGTATATAGCGATATTTCTCATATAATATTTTGTCCAAATTTTGCCAGCGTCGGGTTGACGATTAATTCTGTAGGTATATCCGCTACTTAAATATTAGGAGGCCGCACCTCTATATTAGGAATCCTCATCTACTGAACATCAGGTGTATCTTTATATATATATTTTATAGTTAGATTCTTTCTTTTTTTAATATTAGCAAAGATAACGTTTGAATATACGATACAAAAGTAAATAAAGCACAGACGAATCGATCGCAAGCTATAATTGTAGCCGCGTCGCAATAGCCTAGCCTAGTGTTACTGGTTCAATGTACTCGTATTTCGGCAACTCCAATAACGGACATGCCTACATGTCGTCTGCAAAGCTAAGCGGGGTAAGTAGAAATATCGTGACTGAGATATTTTTAGCGATAATGATTTTGCCTCGAAATCCACATGTTAAGAGCCGCCTTAGTGCATTGATCTTTGCTTAGTCAATTACTTTTAGTTATAGAAAATTTACTATAAACACACAGATAACAGTCTTGGTACCAATAGGTACAGAATTTTGCTAAATGCTGATACTCCTGTCCTTTGCACCTCAAGTTTTTTTGAATACAGAATTACAACCAAAAAATGAATAAAATCTCACAGTTCGTAACAAACAGTCATCATACTAATAATTACTCCAATAAATTTAAAATAGTTCATTTCCGCTTTATTGGTTTGATTAATTGTATCTCAATTAATTATCCGTTGCCATGACAACGTAACTGCTTGCATTTATTTTGCGTTTATTGTTGATTAATTACCTCGATTTATATTAAAATTTAAACAATATTTTATTAATTGTAATTTATCTTTTTACAGGTAAGATGGGGCAGCACAAAATATGGGTAATGAAAATGGGGTAAGTCTACATATGAGTGCGGTCAACCAATAGTTATATTTTCAACATTTCTAAACCGTTTTTAAGAAGATCAAAACAGCTTCGGTCTGCAACCATTAAACTTATAATTAGGGTGAGATAATACTAAATATCTCGCTTTACTTAAATAACCGAACATCGTTTCGCTACATTTAGAAAGGCGTTTTAAAGGTTTTTACTGTAGGGATACATTTTGATAATGATTATATTACGCTATCAGGGAATTCATTTAAGTAATTGTGCGTTTATAGTAATGGTCCTTAAAACGTTTCGAGTCTCAGTTTATTTCTCAAATAAAATCTTTTGATTTATTTATAAGGGCATAGTTATAATTAGAGTTGCCCAACTATTGATAGTTTCGCTATCGATAGATGACCTCGAAAAATAGTAACAATATCGATAGTGCTATCGATAGTATCGATAATATCGATACTATCGATATCACAAATTAACTAATACTATTGATTGGAAGCAATAGTATCGATACCTTTACATTGTAATACTATCGATAGTATCGATATTTTTAAAGTAATACTATCGAGATTATCGATAGTTTCGTTGCATTAAATGATTAAAACTATCAATACTATCGATAGTTTCTAAAACTATCAATACTATCGAAGACCAACCCATGTTACGGATCAATAGTATCGATACTATCGATAGTATTGCTCCATAACACAAATTGATCCTCGATAGTATCGATACTATCACTAATATCGATACTATCGCTAGACTATCGATACTATTGATATGACGTCAACTACCGATAGACTATCGATACTATATCGATAGTCGACTATCGATAGGCAACACTAGTTGTAATATTTTACTTAAGACGTCGTCTAATTTGGTCTCTGCGCCATTCTCCCTTTGGATCTTGCCCCTTCGTATAAAACGTTTATCATTTTTAAGGGATGAATGGTGCTGATACCTCATATTTTTCCTTTTGTTTTATTCCATTTCCATTGTTAATAAAATATAGTTTCAGTTACTGGCTTAGTTTTTTTTAATAAGTAAAAATTCTTCGCAAAAATATTTGCAAATTATTGACTAACCCTATCAATATTCATGTAGTAGACTGATTTGCATCTAAATTGTTTTATTTAAATTGAAGTATTTTTTTTAGTATCAGTCGTTAAATTTAATAGATTAATTTATTTTTCTCTTTGACCAAGAGGTTATCTACGGCTTAAATGATTAATAAAACATTATTAATTCCCCCATTTCATCAAGGTATATTGTATACTGTACATCAAAACAAACCTTTTCCATTCATCATTTAATATTGATTCTTATCCTTATTCTATTAAGGTCGGTATTAATTTGTCGGTAAAATTCAGGGGTGTTCAACGCTGGCTGGTGCTCTCCAAAGCGCATGGACCGGCTTGAATTTTTTAAAAGATTATTCGAGTGGGAGTCTGGTTAATGGAGACGTTGGGGCAGTAATTACTGTCGAGATCATACGGAAACTATGTCACTAGAGCCAAGTTTATATGTTACGTCATCTCATGTTATTATATATGTGGGTAAGCTGAATTTCTGTACCTCACTCGCCATTACGTAACTGCTATTCGAGTTTTAGTTCGGATTCTATATTAGGTTTGGACTTAGTCGGAAAATATTTGTACAAGCACTTCGAAGTTGGCCTGCGCTCTGACTTGTCAAAACTAAACTAATTTATGTCCATAAATTAGTTTTTTATCATTGAAAAGTAAATGACGATAGATATTTGAGGTGTAATTTTGAGTCAAAATCAACTATGTATGTACAAGTTATATTTAACTATTAAGTTAGAGTACAAAATAATCGTAATAAGATAAGAGGGAATGATTCTTACAAGGCACATCAATGAAAAGAAGTTTACTTAATTCAAAGAATCATATTTTCACTTCTATCTCTAGAGGTTAATTTAGGTTCTGCGAACATATTTGAGTCGCGGAACCTTAAAAAATGTAGTCATTAATCTGGCAGCATGTCTTACATGCTGCTAGATTTGTTTTGTAATAATCTGCCAAAATCACTTTCCATGGAAACCTCTTCATAAAATATTATTAAATATATACCAAAACGTTAACATCTTTTCTGTATAATAGTAGGTTGTTTAAAGACATCTCTAAGTAAAAAAGTGGCAAGTGGAAGTACATTCTCTTATCCTCGGAAAATAAAGTCGTGATGCTGTGTGATGTGCTGACCTAAATTCAAGAGCGGGCAGGTTAATTGACATGACTGTAGCTTGCACGCGGGACCGAGACACGGGCGCCGAGTCACGTTAGATATGACGTTAATATCACTCTTTCATTGAATTCTGCACGTGCTTCTTACGGCTCGAAGGACCAACATTATAAGCTCTTAATATTATCAGTAGTCATTTAATATTCTTGGAGAGAAAAATAAATATCGTAGTAGTAAGATATGACGTTAATATCACACTCTCATTGAATTCTGCACGCGCTTCTTGACGGCTCCAAGTACCAAAAATATAAGCTGCTCTTAATGTAATTAGTAGTCATTTAACATTATTGAAGATAATATTAAATAACGTAGTTGTTAGATATTATTTTAATATCACTCTTTCATTGAATTCTGCACGTGCTTCTTTACGGCTCGAAGGATCAATATTATAAGCTCTTAATATTATTAGTAGTCATCAACATTATTGCAGAGTATATTAATTAGGGTTATTGCTTTGATATGATATGATGTGAATATCACTATTTTATTGTTTTCTAAACGTGCTTCTTTACGGCTCGAAGTACCAAAATTATAAGCTCTTAATATAATTAGTAGTCATTTAACATTATTGAAGATAATATTACCTAATGTAGTTGTTAGATATTATGTTAATATCACTATTTCATTCAATTCTGCACGTGCTTCTTTACGGCTTGAAGGACCAAAATTATATGCTGCTTTCATGTTATTAGTGGTCATTTAACATTCTTGGAGAGAATATTAAATAACATAGTTGTGAATTAAGTTTTTTAAACTAGCCAAGACTCGAAATAACTTAAGGCCAATTAGCATAACCGTTATAGAAATAAAGCAGGAAGGAAACTTCAGCTAAATAAACATACCTGAAAAGTTTTTATAAACAAAAATATAAAATATTGCAACAATACACAATTCTGTCGACGTCCACTACATTTTTTCATTCCATTAAGATGGCGCAAGACTCCGAACAAAAACCAACAAATACGGGACTACAGATTTCATTTCCTCGGTTTAATCAACTTTAAAATTCTCAAGGGAAACCCGACTTTGCGTCCTTAGGAACCAGGTTGATTCTTCTTTGTTAGTAAGGAAGGTGAGTCGATAGAGTTTTTACTTCCGAAGTCACCTGTTGACTACCAAAATGTTATGGTTCAATAAAATCGAGCGTACGAGTAACAACATCTTTCGGCGGAGTAAAGTAATTATAACGAATACTAAAGTTATACACTAAATCACTTAACTGGCAAGAATCTTAGTCATTTTTTTAATAATTGAATAGTTTTACAACATATAAGTTTATACAGGGTTACCGGAAATGTGACGTATTCCTGTTACTATGTTAGAGGTGAGGTCAAAACTAACAGATTTTGTCATATAATGATCTGCCCTAAACTTATAATAGTAATCCAGATTGGATATTGGTACCTAATATGCAAAATTTACTAAAATACCATGATATTTTCAGCTATTTCCATATTATGTAATAGTAAACAATCTTTGCTATGAAATGGCATACATGGCCAGAAACTATAGCATGATTTTGATAGTGATCCTTATATTATTATTTTTTTCAATGTACCTTATATCTCAAATAACTCAAAAACTATTTAAAAACATATCTTGCTTTCGACTTTTTTTATAACATTCAGGAATACATCATATTTCTAGCAATTTTGTATATATATATATTTTATAAATTATTTATGATAATTTTATTATTAAATATTTTATACAGCAGTCAATATAACTCATAAAAAGTCATTTAACATATTTTCTACTGGCACATAGCTATTACATAAACTGTTTATATACAATTCATTGGCGAGACGGAGCGCAGCAATAAATTGTATTCATTTGTTACATTTTAATAACTAACAGCTGCTTTTGATGTTTGACAGGCAAAAACGATTCATACTACGGCAAATAAATAAATTGGATTTAAAATACGTGTTATATTTATACTATCACTTACTAATATACTTCCAGTTCCCGTAGTAAGTTATCTATAACTTTACTAAGTTTATAAAGAGGAACGATTTGGTTATTTTTTACGGGATAAAATATAATGACCACCAAAAATATATACTTGACACCAGAAAAATAAAGTCTAAAATTATAATAGTATTTTATCTCTATTTTAGTCACGACTGCACTTCAAATTGTATTCGAACACCAAATGTAGTTAATGATCACCAAATCTTAGCGAGCAAATTATTGCGCTATTTCTACCTTAATAAAATCAATGAAAAATGACAATCGGTTAGGTTAGGTTAGAGCTGCGGCCATACAACGCACGAGCCGAGCGAGCGAAGCGAGCGGTGCCGCGGTAGCGGCCGGCGAGTGCCAGAACCGAATAGTAAATTAGTAAAACATTTAGGTACTTTTGGTGATCATTTACTACTTTTGGGTTAACAATGATTTATTTGGAGTCATTTTGCTTAAATACGATAGCGAAATGTTAAAACTTTGGTTACAATTTTACATTAAAATGCGGGTTTAATTTTGGTGATCATTTTTACTATATCTGATGGTAAGTTAAACATAAGCCTTTTATACATTGATAGTCTCCGAAACAACTGGACCAATTTCAAAAATTCTTTCTTCATTAGAAAGCTAAGTTAATCAGGAGTAACTTATTCTATATTTAATTATGAAGTTCCCGCGGGGACGGGAGCTACGTCGATAAAATCGCGCGCGGGAAGATAGTCTTAAATAGTAGTAAGTATTGTGACTTGATTTTCTAGTAGCTGAATAGTTTTGAAATCTGTTGAAAAGCTCTTCAGTTAAAGAGTTTATGCATTAAAGTGGCTGTAAGCCAATGGCTAGGGCGTCGGACTTGTGATCATGTTGTCGCTGGTTCAATCCCCACCCATTGCACTACCGACGTGAAACTATTCGTAACACAAACATTTTAGCTTAGTACGAGGATGAAACAAGAATACTAGTAGCAAAAAGCTCTGCTAGTAGTCATTAAAAAAAACTATTAACTTATAAATAATGGTTAGTCAAAACTTAAGTTTTCACCTCGAAATAAACTGCGTACATTAGGGGACAATGTTCGCACAACTGGCCGGCCGGGCTTAGCGGCCCTTTTATATAACCCCAGTAAATCACCCTTACATTCAATTAACCTATTTGTATTCTTGTAATCTAATTTAATTATGTGATGTTATATTTTACATTATTTACGATTTTAAGTAGTTATGCATGCAATGGCATCATAACCATCATCAGCCTTTATTAAAACATCAAATGCTGGACATGGGCCCAACCTGAGGGAAGTTCTGGCAAACAGCAAGAATTACATCAAACACTGTCAAAGAATGGCCTTGCAATGCTTTTGTGTCCTGTACGAACCTACATAAATCATATTTTAAATGTTCTCAAGTTATTCTAAAATATATATAACACAGCATGGTCTAACCACACTTCATAATATATTTATCATCAGGACTGATTGTTGTGTTTTCGACCAAAAATATCGATGTTTGAACGAAAAAGTCGTCACATTAGCAGATAGTGATTTTATTTTATCTTACACCGAAATACAATAGATTAATATTCCATTTTCCTATTTATTAGCAAGAAGAAATGGGCTCGTAAATCATAGAACATTTTATTAATTGTTTAGAACAACTTATAAATATTGTCTTATAAATAAAATTATAATTATCATATTTATCTTTTAACTTAACCTACTAGTTTAGTTATTTAATTGTAAATATTTCTTAAACAAAACTTTAGATGATAGGAAATTACTTAAACATGAATACTAAACAAATAAACATATTTAATTGATTTAAATTACCTACTCTTACGCTCACCTAAGTACTTTGTAGTTAGCTAATCGCATAATAACTCCAAGATTGAATGTTCCATGCAACTTTCTCACTCTCTCAGTTATGTAGTTGTTCTTACCAATCTAATTTATGTTACACTTAGTAGATTACACTAGTTTTATTATAAAACATAGTGTTGTTAACTTGTACTGCAATTCATGTTGTTAAATGGACTGTTCCTTGTTGTAACAAATAAGGTTGTATTTAAGATAAAGTTCGCAAACAATTGATGTGTCATCATTAGTGTAGGGCCGAAATCCAAACGCGAAGTTTTAGAGCGGAAGTTTTACACCTACTAGGTACTAAATAAAAAATGTTGGGTAAGATGAATATGAAAGTTGTTAACCGGGCCTGCATAGCTTTCAAGATAACACATTGATCTCGCACATTAGAATTCACTTCGGGAAGGTCATTAACTCATGACTTATAACTCATTTGGAACAACACCATCTATCAATTGGGTATGTTCTATAAATCGACCGCTTTAGTAAATATAAGGTATTAGACTTTTGGTCACAAATTTGATGGAATTTTGGTTGGTTTGGAAATTTCCTGGTTCCTAACTGGTGCGAAAGTCAAATTCTTTATCAAAGTCAAGAGACTTGTTGACTTTCAATTATATTAAAAAGGCTTATGTTTAACTTACCATCAGATATAGTAACATATAACACCAAAATTAAACCCGCATTTTAATGTAAAATTGTAACCAAAGTTTTAACATTTCGCTATCGTATTTAAGCAAAATTACTCCAAATAAATCATTGTTAACCCAAAAGTAGTAAATGATCACCAAAAGTACCTAAATGTTTTACTAATTTACTATTCGGTTCTGGCACTCGCCGGCCGCTGCCGCGGCACCGCTCGCTTCGCTCGCTCGGCTCGTGCGTTGTATGGCCGCAGCTCTAACCTAACCTAACCGATTGTCATTTTTCATTGATTTTATTAAGGTAGAAATAGCGCAATAATTTGCTCGCTAAGATTTGGTGATCATTAACTACATTTGGTGTTCGAATACAATTTGAAGTGCAGTCGTGACTAAAATAGCTAGTACTATTATAATTTTAGACTTTATTTTTCTGGTGTCAAGTATATATTTTTGGTGGTCATTATATTTTATCCCTATTAAAAATAGTAATCTTCTTCATCATTTTATCATATTACGTTTATTGTTGAATATTGTTATCCTATGAAAGAGGATTTGCCATAGTTAGCACGCTAGGCAGGCGGGTTGGTAGTCGCAATACACACAAATAAATGCGGCTGCCTGTTTTCTAGAAAAAAAGTATATTTGTATACATATCTAAGTTAAAGTTTTATTCCCCCAAAATAGAGTACACATCTACAACGTGGAGCCCTCCAAAATTAGCTGTGAGAGCAAACCAAAGTTTACCTAATAAATGAACATTAACAATACAGTGTAGTGGGGTAAATTTCCCCAACCACCCCCACTTCTCCCCCCAAAATTATGTCGTCACCCTGTAAAGAGGATTCCGGTATCTTTAGCGCGTCGCCATCCGTGCTAAAACGGAGCTTTACTCCGCAGCAAATGGCACCTGATTTTGGAAGTATTAGGATGTTGGCAGGTTGCATTTTATTTTTCGGTTAGATCTGCTCCGATGAGCTGAAGCGTGATGTTTTTAGCATCTGTGTAGTTCAAGGAATGAAATATCTGCGAGTAATTCTTTTCCGTTTAGCAGGTTTGGGGCGACAAAAAATTATATTAAAACAAGTACACCTAAACATTTAAGAGCATTTGCATTGCTAAGTATTTCAATGTGTTCCATGCAATACTTTTGAGTTTTGTATATTTTAGAATAAAAACAGACAGAGTTTTTGAAGCATTTATTTTTTAGTTAAAGTTTAAGACCGAAAAATAGAAAATGTACCCATACGTATTATCTTTTAAGCTTAATTGTAGGTATATGTAATTAAAAATGTTTTGTTGATCTACTTTTTTCGTACAACGAAAAACATATCGTGGGTATTTGAAAAGCAATTTGTTACATAGGCGGGATGTTAATGATTGACCCTTGTATAACATGAACAAAATACTTAACAGTACCTTATTACTCCATTACACAGCAGTAACCCTGTGACCAAAGTTTTTCATCTAAATACCACAGAGTCTCGTTCCTTACCAACCAACATTTGCCTTCCCCTTATTCGGACATTTTCGACGCGACGAAGTAATTTAACAGTGTTTTTTTTGCAAATCATCCCCGCCAAGGGATAAAATCGACAGTGGCGCCCTCTCAAGGAATTGTTAATGAAACTTGTGTCCCTCTACCGCCGGTGACGACACCTGGTGGTTTCGCACTGAACTAATTAAACCTTCCTCCCCAAGTGGCACCCATAAAAATGTTATACGTTAATTTTTTTATGTGAAACGAAAAAATACTGGGCGATGTTTTTTCTTTGAGCAAAATGAAGTCATCAAGGAAAGATGTTTTTCGTCGTTTTTTTCGGGGATTGTGGTCATTAATTATGTTTAACGTAATTAAGTTGGTTTTGGAGGCTTTTATGTATTTCTTTCTTTAAGTTTTAGTCAAACCTCGTGATTATGTTAAGAGTTTTATAATTATTGCTTTGGTTCTGTTCGACATCATTATACATTAATATTGTACATGAAATACTTCTGATTGGAGTTTCATGTAATAATTTAATTGTCCCATCGTGGTTTTGACAAACTCTTCAGCTTTATATATTAGTATAGATTAATTATACATTATGTTACATAACGAAATATAATATGTAATTCATAGATATTTAACTAAAGTAGTGCTAGTAAGGTAGGATAGGAACAATAACTCAAGTTCGGTCCGATGCCTATCTGCGTCCGTGACAGCTCGTTAGAGAGGTCGGCCCGATACGGCATGCCTTGCCAAACGTCTACCAAATTATCACATTCTACGAGAGAAAATCTTACTAAAAATACCATTGAAAACTTTCCGCCGTTAAAGATTCTTGTACCTACAAGTTCTGTTAAGAAAGAAGATCTTAATTTTATAAATGCATAAAATGTTTAAACTTTAAGATTACGACATGAAATAAGTAATTACGTCTTAAATTGTTATCTCAGATGATTGTTGTAAACTTTTATATAAATAGTAAAGAAAATATAACAGATTTTTATTAAATTACAAAAATACAATATAAAAAATATTTCTGTGTCACTTTGTCCCTACTAATCTCAGTTACATCTAGACTAGAAGGAAATAAACTTGAGGACTAAAATTGGATGATTTTTTATTTTATTTATGAAATTCTGAAAGTCTCAAGATGTGACCTTTGTTTGAACGTACCGTGATTGATTCTATCTAAATTTGACATTATTAAGTTATGGAGTTAAAGTTAGCGAGAGTAATGAAGTTAGTAAACTTATAGTTATTAGATGGCGATCATTAAAAGTTCTGAACTATGTGTGTAATATAATAACTAAAGAAGACTTTGTAATTACGGAATAGATTTCAAGTTCCAATTCCGCTTTAAAATTAGAGAAATACAGATATATAGATCGTAGCTGCTGCTTGTAAATAGCAGAAAATAATATGAATTATTTAATTACAGTACATGCTCAGAAAAAAGTAGTCCTTACTTAAATATATTAATATAAATCAAAATTTGTCGTTACTTATGTATCAGCAGTATTACTATTTGATAATTTTAATGGAATAAGTACACATATGAACTACTAGAAACCCACGCGGTTTTGCCCGCGAAACACCCGTTCCCGTGGGAACGGCATAACTAAATATAGCCTATAGCCTTCCTCGACAAATGGGCTATCTAACACTTGAATTATTTTTCAAAACTGTCCTGTATTTCCTGAGATTAACGCGTTTAAACAAAGGAACAAACTTTTCAGCTTTATATATAAGTATATAGCGACCCGCCCCGGCTTCGCACGGGAGAAATATTATACATATAAACCTTCCTCTTAAATCACTGTATCTATTTTAAAAACCGCCTCAAAATCCGTTGCGTAGTTTGAAAGATCTAAGCATACATAAGGACGGACAGACAGGGAAACGACTTTGTTTTATACTATGTAGTGATAATGTAATAGGATTTTTCTTATATAAAATGTTTTAAAGTTTGTTATTAAGAGATTTATGAATATTGTGTTGCCAAAAAGTGTACCACAATAATTTGAAAAAAAAAAGAACTAAGCCTCAGTAATGTAACCATTTATAAACAAATAAATTATAATACGCACATTGAAGCATATCCAATTATTTTGTCGCTACATGTTTGAATACGAAACAAAACGCTTACGTGCTCACTCGCCAGAAAAATACTGATACATGCAAAGAAACGAAAATAGGCAAATATTGTATTCGCTCGATTAAAACCAATTCTATATACATTCAGTCAAATTGGTATTTCCATAACATTAATATTGTTGTAGCCATTGTTATTGGTATCGAAGTACAAACTATACATAGCTATGTTAAGGCACAGTTCGTATCAGTATTTATGTCGGAATGGGCTGAGGCTAAATGTTCGGGTATAGTATTTTATTTTAAGGGCGTTCAAAGTCGTAACGCCTGTTTATCGTATTGCTTAATGAGAATGTATTCCACTAGCTCCGCCCCGCGTAACTCTGCTCCAGTGGGTCGGAGCGTGATGTTTTGTAGCCTATATGTTAATCCAGCATATAAGCTATCCCAGCAATATTTTTTCAGCCAATTCGGTTCAGTAGTTTTGGCGTGAAAGACTAACAAACATCCATTCATCCATCTTAACCCACAAACTTCCGCGTTTATAATATTAATAGGATTCCTATAATTAGGTAGATGGTATTATATGTAGTGATTACGTAAGTAAAGGACAAAATTTCCATAATAAACTAGTTAAGTGGTCGCCTGTAGTCGCAATTTGACCATAATAAAAAAAAAATTGCGTTCTGCACTCCTTCGCTATATAAACTATAGCTTCCCGCGCGCGGTTTCACTCGCGTAATTCCCGTTCTCGTGGGAACTTCATAATTAAATATAGCATATGTCATCCGGGGATAGTATAGCTACCCATGTTGAAAGTATCGAACCAATTCAATACAAACAAACAATCAAATCTTTCCTCTTTATAATATTAGTATAGATAAGTGTGCGAAATTTCATACTCCTCCGTCTTAGATTTTTTTGCGTCATTTATTTACATAAAGATGATCTCTAAATCAATCAAATCAAATAATAAGTTCAGAATCTCATTTTACAAAGGCTTTTAAGCTGAATAGTTACTTTAAACATTGATCATCGTTTCCGTAACTGGTTGTTACTCTCACGTTGCTGTGTCAGTGTGTTTCAAATAAATTCATACGTTTCATTGTCACCAATATATAAAGTTCTTGAATAAATTGTGTACAACATCCACTAGCAACTGCTATAAATTCAAGTCTCGTATTCATAATATCTGTTCGCGACATTCACAATATCTTGCAACTGCTTTATATTGGAAAAGTACAAAGAAAGTTATTACAATTCCCATCTTATCGCAGTCCACGATTTCTTTACAAATAATATTACGAGAGATAAGTACTTATTACATTCTTTTCTGAGCTGAGAACATGGCATCTTCTTAGGAATCTATATCTATAAGTACTTAATATAAAAAGACGAATAGATTGTGTATTTGCTTGAATGTCAGGAACTACTGACGCGATTTAAAAAATAATAATTCAGTGTTAGAAAGCAATAGGATACATTTTATTATGAAGTTCTCTCGGGCGCACGGGCCGCTTGTCTATACTAATATATACAGCTGAAGGTTGTTTGTTGGCTTGAATGCGCTAATCTCAGGAACTACTGGTCCGATGTGAAAATATTTCAATGCTAAATAGCCCATTTATTAAGAAAGGCTGCTAAACGCAGGTCAAACCGCGCGCGGGATGCTAGTATGATGATATACGATTTATAACAGCTTACTTGTCCCACCATTGGGGGTGAGATGAATGCATCGAGTGCATCTCAGGCAGTGCAGTAAGTAGGACTAGCCCTTCCTACTTGTTCCCAGTCTTGATATATGTTATTATAACGTTAACATCAAATATCTACTTACATTTAACTCCACATTAGCGTCAACCCTAAAAAGAAAAATTATCACCTGTCACATCTACAGGTCGTTCCAAAAAATACATTCGCTAAAACGCACAATGTCGCGTAAAATCGGGGAAAAACGCCCTTGGGAGGGGGAACAGGGGGAGCTTCTACCGTTAGACAAATGATACGATGTGCTTACTACGCTCAGGTTTTTTCACTTGCAGACACATTCGTTTGTCGACGAGGCATTTTGTTAGGATTCTTGCGAAGATTTGATTCCAGTTTTCGGTACTAAATCTTCTATTTTTTATGTAAAGGGTTATGTAACTAATACCTATAATTTAGGAGATGATTGAAATATTCTTTTTACTTTTTACTTGTGAGAAAGAGGTATAATTAATACTTAAATTTTAATGATAGTAATTACTTAGATCGCCCGCGCGATCTTACTAGCACTTTGCTAATTACAGATTGACACATCACTTGACATTAGTTAATAAATAAGGATTCGTTCATCATATTCTGTAATAATAAACTATATTTATTCAGCACTTATGTATTTACATACATTTGTACTTGTCAATAAAATTTACAATGCATATAATATTCATTATAAATATGTATCTAACATTTACTATAAAATTATGTTTAAATAATGGTTTACCTTATAAAAGCGACTTATTCACAATACAAAAAGCGGCAACAAGAACATGCTAACAGTAAAATTTTGAAAATCATGCCTTATAATTTCTTGAAATCTAACTTTAAAATTTATTCAAAATAAAATCATTCAACTCACCTCTCAACAGGTTTCGGATACTTCAAAAACACCCCTTTGAAAACTTACTGTATTATTTAGTATCCACCTGTACATTTCTAACGCAATGTTAATTTGTACCTTAAGATATGCACTCGGAGTCTAAATTTCCTTACACTCCATTAAGCGGTTACCGTCTTTTGGGATCTGAGTGAAACTTTTGCCATTTTGAGGTAAGAAGAGAGTATTAGTTCGACAAGTTTAGGAGGTTTCCAAGTTATCCCAGCATTTAATTATGTTCAAACGAAAATGGACTATTTTCAAATGTGTTAAGATTCAAATTTCTTTGGTAGGACGAGTTCGACAAACAAAATTTTCATTCAGTGGAGTGCTGACACACAGAAAGTGCTTTTGTGTCTTTGTGTTTATTTTAATTGGTAATTGTTTTTGGTAGACGGCGCTTATCGAGCTCTGAGCAAATGTGACTCGATTTACAGTATGGATGTGGAAAATTGTTTAGTTGTCGAGTATAAACATAGAACTGTTGATTGTGTTGGTTTCGGGCATGAGAAGGTCTCTGAGTAAACTACGATTAGTGTTCTTTTATTTAATTAATTAGAAAGGGATTTTACCGATTCTGTACGTAGTATAAGATTAACATAAACTTAACCAAAACAAACAATTAATAACTTTTCGATGTATGACTTAATAATAGACTAGTAATTATAATTTATACTTAGTAGGCGCGGGTCTCAATCGCAGTACTATTTTGTGGCAAAACATTACTTTTTTTATTAAGCTGACGTGTCTATTATAATTATGTGAACAAATAGCGAAGTTTAATTTTTTTTAGCAATTATATCTTTTTTTAATATTTACATTCACAGTATGTCAACAATAGTCATCACATAAAATGTTGACGCTTGCAAATACCATTGTCAGCCCTAATAGCATGAATCACATTGACAAATCACGCACCACATTGCATAACAGCTGTACTACATCCATAAATTCCTAAAAAGGGTAGACGCGTCCCATTCTCTAAATAGGTACCCACAATGGCAAAAACATTCCGCACACACAGGATCGGGTGAATTCCTGCTGAGAATACCCGTGTGCCGGTATAATAGCTTGACTGAAGTTACCGACGTAATGCCGGCATCAACGTTCATTAAAATTCCCGGTCAAAGCTGTGCTCACCATTGTGCTAGACATCGTTTACACCAGTAATTAAACACTAGCGCAGGTTATAGACTGTTAGATAGGATGGCCAGGATTGCCTCTTTTTTAAGCGATAAATAATAAATTTATGAAAAGAAATATTTAAAAAATATCAAGTTTTATTTGACGGCACCAACTAAAGTGTATACGAACAATGAACATTTTCGAAAATCTAATTGAAGAGAATTCCTTTCTTCTGAGCAAACAGTATGTTAAGTAACAGCTTGTGAAAAATTAACTCAACTAATCTCAACCGAAGCGGCTATTACCCAAAGGCTAGGGCGTCGGATTTGCGATCATGTGGTCGTCGATTCGATCCCCCCATCGCACTACCGATGTGAAGTCGTAGCAAAAGCATTGTAGTTTAGCACGTGGGGTTAACAAAATACTAGTAGTCTGCAAAAACTTTCATCAAAACAGTCATCTTTTTTAAATTAAATCCTTGAATTTGGAATAGGTATTAAATAAATTTTCTATCAACTTATTTGATTCAAATGCATTTAGTACTTCTTGAGTGAAAGAGTAATAACAGCAATTCATTCTCATAAACCTTCGCTTAAGTATTAGTATATAACGAGTTTTACTCTTTTGAACTTCAAAGTTAAGTTTAAAACTTATCTTTAGCATCCCTTTTCAGTACGTCGTGTATAAGTTTAGAATCTTCAGAAGCCTTAGCTTCTTTTATCAAATAAAAGTCTCGCATTAGACGAAAACTGTGTTGGTTTTGTTTTTTAGTGAATGATTTTTGTTCAATAGATGGATGGAAAAATAACAATGGGATCATAAAGATTATAAGCATACGAAAATATAAGGACCTCAATCTTACAATCGGAATTTATTACTATTATTTTAGGTATACCCACTTCCACTTTTAATTGATGGATTGTCCTGTAAAATAAGTACACGTGGTAAGCCTACTGTTAGACGACTGCTTCGCAATATTCGCATCCCTGGCTTTGAGTTTCGCATTTTTTATCAACACTTTAAAATTCATCTTATGATTTTGAAGTTAGTAAACACTGTTGCCCATTAACCGGTGTACGCTGACAATTCCCGCACTATGAAAATGAATCCTGAGTATACCGAGACTCAGAACAAATCTGTACTTCACATTAATAATAATAAAAAATATGATTATATATAGGCGTACGATATACAATATAAAATAAGGCCTAAGATGATACACGCTTGCCTAGAAAGTGTCTGTTCACTTTAGTTTTAAAGATGTCTAAATGAGTGAGAAGAGAACCCAAACCACCGTTTCAGAAGCAACGATGTAGTCACTAGTCATCTGTTCATCATTGTCTTAGATGATGGTATGACAATTGAGACCAACGGCTTTCCGTGTTTTTCGAAGCACAAAGGTTACTTACAATCAACTAGATCTCAAAATCAAGAGAGAAAATTTTACGTATTACAGCTATTGCCAAAAGAAACATAACAATGCACAAAATACTAGCCCTTACAATCCAATACTGATACAAAATCTGTGTCACGATAAGTAAAACCATATTGCGCAAAAAGGCGTATTACTCATTAATTTTAAAATCATACGGACATTAATTTTATTTATAGAGCCGATAACGCGTTGAGTAATGTTCATAGTTATTTACGAGTTAAATATGGAAATTAAAAAAAAAAAACATACTTTATAGGTTGCAGAAGGTTTTCAGTGGGAAATCTTTGATTTATAAGTGTTTATTCATAAAATAGTATTTCTTTATGATATTATTATAGAAATTTATATTTAAAGTGAGTTGTACATTGAAAAATGTGTTAGTTGAAATTTCTTTTCGGGTCTAGTTGGTTGTAGGTCTGGATTGATTGATATGTATGTATATTTTTATTTTTTATTTGGTCGACCATGATTTAAAAATATATTAGCATTCTGCACTTCTTCTCTATATAAACTATTATTGTGAAAATATTGTGTGAAAAAGGGTACAAATATATAGATATCTTAGGGTATAAATATATAAATAACGAACAGTTGCGTTTACCTGTGTACTATAGATAATACTGCACCTTACCAAATATGGTGATTTTCTTTATTACTATAATTAATTTTATTTTATGATAAGCACACAGCTTAATGATCAGTGAGTCAGTAGATAAACAATTAAATACAAGATAGACTATTGCAAGATATTTTCGTTTATTACAATGTCAAAGTATTAAGAAGGGTATAACAACATAAAAATAAACAACCAATCAGCATTCTTTTCAACAATTCGATCCTTTTTCCTTGCTGCAAAATCCTATTTATTATTGGGTCCTAATATATATTTTTCCAGGAATCTGCGAAAAATGGAAGGTTATTTTCTTAATATCAAAATACGCTGAAAATACATGTTATTGCTTTGGGACTACTTGTTTATACAATTTGTAACAAAACGACATACTGACTGTATTGCAAGCTTGGAAAATTTCGAGTTGTATTGTAATTTTACTTTAGAGAGATGATTAAGTCGATTATTGTTTCTAAAATAATAAATTGTAAAATATTCAATAATTTAACAAAGGGATTGATAAATTTCGATGACCGGTAGGATTTCACCGTAGCCTATTTGGCTTAGGCATTAGGGGCTTAACCTAAGATGCAGATTCGAGTCCTGCCGGTGGTCAAATTTTATGAATCTTAATTTTGAAAAATAGTATATGTAACTTATATTGAGGTCATCAGCCTGTCTGTAAAGCGTGGTGTATATTGCAATTCCCCATTCGGAAAATTCTTACCAATATTCAGTTGTAAACATTTTAGTGTAAAGACGATGATATAAGTACCTAATGTAGGGCATAGTTTAAGAATCATAAACCATTTCTTATTATCATATTATCCCCTTTTACTCAAAAATTTAAATTTGCCATTAAAAATCCTAGTTGACAACCATTTAAAACATTGGACCGTGTGAAATTGCTCTGAAGCTCGTTAAAACCCTCAACTTTGAAAATCAGCGAGTCACAGATAACTTGCATCCGACAAAGAGTAACGTGAACGTGAACAAAGAGTAACGTGATTTTTGTCTTTTCTCACAAAGAAAAATTAAAAACCTAAAGTGCAACGGTTGAAAACTGGCATTTTATTTCGTTACTATCAAAGAGCTTCGCAGACAGATCGGGTGACTGTGTTTTAGGGTTTTATGGGAAATGGGGACGTTTATGAAATGTTAAAAATGAATAAATTATTTCATTCTTAAATTTCTTTCTTATACTAGAAATGTACTTATAAAGCTAAAGAGTTTGTTTGTTTGCTTGGGCTCGTTAAACTCAAGAACTAATGGTCCGATAAAAAAATATAGCCCATTTATCGAGTAAGGCTGTATTAAAAAAAACCGCGTAAACCCGCGCGAGAAAGCTAGTACTTATATATAAATCTAAAAGGTTTGTTTGTGCCTTTGTTAGTTTGCTTCAACGCGCAAATATCAGAAACTACTAGTCCGCTAAAAAAATATTTCAGTTTTAGATAGCCCATTTATTGAGGAAGACTATATTTAATTGTGAGTTTCCTACGGAAACGGGAATTATGCGGGTGAAACCGCGTGCGGGAAGCTAGTCACGGATAAAAAACCTCAGTGCTCCGAATGTTTTAACCCGTTATGAGGAAATTTAATATTCTATCTTGCTCTCACATACTCAAATAATATAGGTATGTTTGTATTTCTTATTCAT
This sequence comes from Nycteola revayana, assembly GCA_947037095.2. Lineage (NCBI taxonomy): Eukaryota > Metazoa > Arthropoda > Insecta > Lepidoptera > Nolidae > Nycteola > Nycteola revayana. The sequence continues at coordinate 13,097,688 of OX344859.2, read as the reverse complement.
GCGTTACTTCGCTATAAAATGCAGGTCACATTGCATATATTACTTTAGTAAATGCACTGTCTTCTGAGACTTTATATTAGAAATATTTTGTTATTGTACGGTAGAAAATATAACTACGCATTTTTCAGATGACTAACATCCTAAATATGAGATAAAACTTGTACATTGCTATTTTACTGACTTTTAAGGTTACTATGCTTCTGTGGGAAGTAGCATTTCACAAGAAATTAGCTATATAAAGCTAAAGAGTTTTTTGTTTACTTCAACGCTCAAATCTGAAGAACTACTGGGCCCCTTTGAAAAATTATTTCAGTTTTAGGTAGCTCTTGTATCGAGGAAGGCTATACAGTATGTTAAATAACAGAGGGCGTTCCCTTAAACTCGTTAATCTATATCATTAATAGATTAAAACAAAAATATCAGCATATAAAAATAAGCATAAAATAATCCGAATTCAAAAAAATAATTAATTGGCCCTGGGCTCCTGTTTAAAATCAAAATAGTAGCGCGGAATAGTACCTAAGTGCCTAACGTAGTACTACACAGAGTGTTTCTTTTACGTATCGATTTAAAATTTTTAGTGAATATTTTAATATAAAAAAAAAAAAAAACATTTTGTTTTCGAATGGTATTTTTTTTTTTGCATGTATGGATGCTATACTGTTGCGGGTTAACGGGAACGCCCTCTGTTAGTTAACATACTGTACATAACTTTGAAGTTTTTGAAACCAATAATTATTGCGCGTCTTACTGTTAAACTGTTGTTTAATTATAGGTTCCCGACCTATAATTAAACATAATGTATAATAATATATTTTTTCAAATCTTTCTAGTTATAAAGACAACATACCTTTTTTAAACTAGATAAAAGAAATATTAATATAATTTCTGAAACACTCCTATCGTATTTTCCTTCCTTGATAGAAATAAAAATGTAATTACCTGTTTGTATCGCCTGATAATTTTGTAATAGCAATCAGTTGGGTGGCTGTAACACGGGCTCAGCTTATTTCGTAGTCAAAAGGCGTTGCTTCATTATCGTAATGTTAATATAAGATGGTTACATGAGCTCGCTTGCTATTTAATTTAATTAAAAAGTTACATTTGCTGTATCCAATGTTTATTCTATGATATTTAAGCACTGTGTTTTTGTAGGTATGTTTTCATTAAAATTTCTTTACTTAATAACGAATAACTACCAAAAACAGAAAATTATGTAGCGTTTACTGTATTGTGTTTAGTGTTTATATTTATGTCTGAATTGAACTACATAGTATAGATATTAATGGCACATGGTAACTACATTTTTATAATGATTTTTAGGGTTCCGTACCCTAAGGGTAAAAACGGGACCCTTTTAGTAAGACTTCGCTGTCTGTCTGTCACCAGGCTGTATCTCAAGAACCGCGATAGCTAAACAGTTGAAATTTTTACAGATGATGTATTTCTATTGCCGCTATAACAACAAATACTAAAAATAAAATAAAATAAATATTTAAGGGACAACAAACTATTTTTTTGCCTTTTGCTCGATATCAATAACGGCAACAGGTAAACGCTTGACCCATCATGCGTGAGTCCGAGCACTTGACCAATTTTTATATAAAACTATTCGCTACAATCACTTAAATTTCAAAATTTATTATTACAGCTTCTCATTAAAATTGCATTACCCTCTCCTCTCTTTTGTAATAAGTATGAATATTAAAGTAACGACTAGTGATGCGTATCAATACGAATCCCGCGCGTGCTTCCATTTTCTGCAATCCTCAAAGAAATCGAGAAATTTCTTTATTCAAAAATATTTGTGGATTATGTGCTTGACGTCCGCTCGCGAAATGTAAATGACCGACTTGAGTGAGATGAGTGCCTTATGAAAAGAAATTGCCGTGAAAAAAAGATTCTACTAAGAATATGAGCTAAAATGTGAATGGCTTCGTTATATCTAAGTATAAAATACGCGAGTTTGTTATAATTATTCTTCTATCGCTCGTGTCACAGTTTTCTGCATAAAATTATACTAAGCTTGGAAAAAAAAATCCTTGAGCCAACTTTAACTTAGATAACTAGAACCAAATAATAATCGTCTTTTGTAATAAGTTTTTCTTGAACATAAAAAATATGCTATTAATAGATTGACTCCATTAATTATGGCTTTTTTTATAAATAACTTGATAATAAGTTATGTTTTCAAGAACGTCGAACTCGTACTCTATTAGTTTATAACCATATCCATTCTAAAGCTTTCACTTTATCTAGATAACACTTACTCCCAAATGTAATATTAAAATAAAAATTAACAAACGACATTAAAACTTTACTAATATAGCCCGGTTAAAATTGTCAAAGTTTGTAATCGTGCAGTAATTCGTTTATCCCTTAATGCTTGACAAATCCCGAAACATCCCGCGCGGTACATCACTACATGGCGGTTGTTATAATATTAATTAAATTACTTTTTAGTGCTTGCTTTTATTTTCATTTCGTTTTTGTTCTGTTACGTGGAATTGTTTCGACAATTATAGTTTTATTTAAATGTCAATGTTGATGCAATTAAAATAATTGAAACAAAGAATTTAAAAAAAATTACAATTAATTCATCAGATACAACAAGACTATAAGAGTACCTATGCTTATTGTCAAAATTGGACAATGTAAATTTATATGTCGATTTTAGCTGAACTAACACTATAAAATATATCTTCGTCTTTCTTACCTAAAATTTAAATCTATAGAGTATTAGTCAGTCAGCAGAATATGTTACTTTATATACAATGTCCTGATTGCTTCATCGACGCCGAGGCAAAATAACAGAAGCTAGACTCGTGATATTTGGACCGTGGCTTCCTTTTGTGACGTGGGTTTTACAAATTCCTTTCTAAGTGGACCCATATCCACTAATTCAACCCCTAACGGGGAAGGAAAAGGGGGGCATTTAATTATAAGGCTCCTTCGGGAACGGGAGTAACGCGGGTGAAACCGTGCGCGGGAAGCTAGTAGTTTTAATAATTTATAATTATTTTGCGTGATGTAAGCCGCCTGTCAGTCTTGAGTCATAATACATGACTCAAGACTGATACTTAATATACATACTTTTTATTCTTACAAAAACGTAAGTACTTTAAATTTTCTATTGGTATTATACAAAACTGTATTTAATTTTAAAGTATTATACTTAATAGCAAGCTGTCACGAGACGACGTAAAATTGCTGCTCTGAGAAAAGTAAAAGGCGTTTATATTTTTTGTTTCTTCAGATATTGTATTCAAATTCGCTAATTAGAGTTGTATATTTTACAATTTTATAGTTAAAATGGTTTAATTAATTAAACATGGGGTTTGATACTGAATTGATTTTGAATACATGCATGTTAGAACAATTTACTTCATTAAAAGCATATAAAAAAATGATAACCTACTTTGATAACAAACTAAATATTTCAAATTATGGTAACTACATTTGCAGTCTCAAACAAAATATTCAAAAGCCTTGTAAGACCCGTCAAACTTAACCCTGCAACCGCAACGGTATTTATTTACCATCCGCTAATCCTCCGTGTTGGCTAAAACGACCCGAACCAATTTAAAGAGAACACTCCTAATCCGGCCTTTGTAATGACCCAAAATAACCCAACTTAAGGGTTCCGCAGAAACCCTTTCGCTTTGAACTTTTTTTTAACCCTTTGAATTTATATCGGTTAATTTTTTATTGTTGTGTTACGAATATTACGTGACGTTTACGGAGATGTACGAAGTTTGCCGGAACCACCCGAAGCTGTCTCGGGACGCCTATAAAGGGTATTATTAGGGATGATCGTAAAGTGGTATTCATTAAAATTTGTTGATAATGAATATGAGTTTTTGTTTGGGTTGTGTTAATGTTCATTTTAGGTCGGTTTATAGGTATCCACCTATAAACCGACCCCATATTTGTAGGTATATGAATGTTCTCTAGTTGTGTCATTTGTTTCACGTCTGTAACAGGCTGACATTTTATTAATTGTTTCACAGACAAGCAGTTTAAATAACATATATATATATATATATATATGTCGTTCAGGTTTACTTACCTTTTCTAACGTCTAATTATAAAATAAAAAATGTCGCAAGGTACAAAAAGTCGTAAGGACCTTTACATGTAACTAGCTTACCACGCGCGGTTTCACTCGCGTAGCTCTCATTCCCAATCTTCATAATAAAATATAGCCTTCCTCCATAAATGAGCTATCTTCAATAAAAAGTTTTTCAAATCGGTTCAGTCGCTCGTGAGATTAGCGGGCTCAAGCAAATAAACAAACTCTTCAGCTTTATATATAGTATAAGGTAAGATAATATAAGATTTGCTTAAAACAGTTGCGATATTTTTTTTTTGTCTGAATTATAGTACCTATGTACGTTTATCACATAATATACGTAGATACCTACTTTAGTAATATTTTCCTTAATTCCCCGTATTAGCAGTGAGCCAGGTGATTCAGAACCTCACTCCGACAACTGTCAACCGCATTCAATAATAACCTTGTTATTTTATACCTTAAGCGACTGTCAAATACACTTCATTTCGTGGAATGTGTACCTACCTACTGCTGTAGAGCTGGACTGACACACTTTCATCAGACAGGTATCATATTGGCAATTCAGACCATATGAACTTTGTAATTTCTATTAACAACGTCTTGTTTTTAAGGGTTAAACCAAAATACTTTGCACATCTGTGTTATAACACCATCCTACCAAATTTCACCTGATTTGGTCCAGTTGATTCGGAGCAAATTATCTATGACAGACGAACAGACATAATATTTTTTTCGTTGTAATTTTTTTTTGTATGGTACCTTTAAAAATGAAAATATTGAAGGTAACTATTTCCACGGGAATATAAATACGCGCGGCTTCACTCAAATAAAACTTAAACTGTTTCACAGAACATGTGTATCGAACTTCCACAACCCCGTAACAACCAATATCTGCTTGTTGAACTCGCCTACTTTGAAACTGACCCACCAACGCCGTTTGTCATTCCACAAACCATTTATACTCTTATCTTTACCCTCATATGGTTCAAAATAGTCTGCTCGATGGTTTCCATGTGTCAAATAAGTAGTTTCCCACTGAATGACACTTCTCACAAAGGGCTTTCACGGGTACTTTTTAAATGGTAACCTTGACACTAAAATGTCCACATTTCTATTTTGACTAGAGGGTGGTGTGCATATATATTTTGTAAAGAAGAAGTAGACTTTGTAGCAGGTGATGATGAGATAGCGGGTTTTCTAACGGCTTTGAAAGAAAGAAAGAGGAAATCATTTTATTTATAATAGTGGAATGGTTTTCAATGGAGACGTGACTTTATAGCGTACTTCATCAGCACAACGGACTGGAGTCTATACTCACGTAATTAATATGACTTTAATAAAAAGGTCCTCGCTACTTAGCGTGTCAGTCGGTATTTGGCTGGCTTTAAATCTCGGAGGTCGTGGGTTTGATTCCCACGCCGGACAGGAAATCTTTGTGTAAATTCTAAGATTTTTTTCCGGGTCTGGTTGGTTGAGGGACTACCCTCCGTGACTCGGATAGTACGTTAAGCCGTTGGCCCCGGTTGTTATAACATCATCTATAATAATCGCGTATTAAGGAACGGGCAGCGTTTCCTTGTGTGGTAGAACATAATAACAATACAACATAATAATAAACTGCGGTCCCCTTCCCCGTTATACGGAATGATGATGATGACTCAACTCAGCGTTTAAGTACTATGCATGTTAAATATATTTTAAATAAGCCAATTTATGAAGTTAATGTAAAAAAATAACATAGGAAGGCATTACAATAACCCTACAGTAATGAACACATTTTTTATCGCAGTCGTAGTTGTATCGTTATGTGATTAGTCTCCTGGATTTTAACTATTCATCTAGTTAGATTGTAAGTTTGCCAAGCTATTTTCTTATCTTGGCACTGATATAGAATATTTTAAAAGAATAAGTAAAGCGACAGTTTAATAAAACCAAGACTCAAGTAGTTTATTGGGGAATAAATAAAACTATAACACATCGGGCGACACAATTCTCAAACGCCATGAAAACTACATAAAACCACGTATTACTTACTATTACTATTTTTGGGCAAAGTAACTTACACTGCAATGTTTGCTAAAGCATAAACGACTTACCCAAAAAACAGAGAAATATACAGTTATTTTCTTGTCACAAGCCATTTCCCAACAACGGTAACACTATCTCCCATCTCCCAACAGGCAATTTCAATCGCAATTTTAAAATATTCCTCTAAAAACTATCAGCAGTTACTACAAGGGCTGTATAACGGATTCCGGAGGCGAAGACACGGCGTTATTGAAGGCAAATTGCTACTCCGTCGCGAGATTGTCTTACGAGTGCACGTACGCAAATTGTGGAACCATTTGCTGTGATAAGGCTGTAAAAGGGTGTGTTGGTATGAAACTGGGGAAAAAGAGGTATGATAAAAACCGGCCAAGTGTGAGTCTGACTCGCGCACGAAGGGTTCCGTACCAATTTCAAGTGCCAATTGCCAATAAAAAAGCGTATGTTTATGAAATTAAATGGTTTCTTTTTAATTTTTATATTTACGACTTATGACGTATTAAAAAACAACTACTTACTAGATCTCGTTCAAACCAATTTTCGGTGGAAGTTTGCATGGTAATGTACATCATATATTTTTTTAGTTTTATCATTCTCTTATTTTAGAAGTTACAGGGGGGGGACACACATTTTATCACTTTGGAAGTGTCTCTCGCGCAAACTATTCAGTTTAGAAAAAAAGGACATTAGGAACCTCAACATCATTTTTGAAGACCTATCCATTGATATCCCACACGAATGGGTTCGATGAAAAAAAAAAGAGTTTCAGTTCTATGTATGGGGAACCCTAAAATGTATTGTTTTTTTTCTATTTTTGTGTGAAAATCTTATTGCGGTTCACAAAATACATCTTACCTTACTTACCAAATTTCAACATTATAGTTCTTATAGTTTCTGAAAAAAGTGGCTGTGACATACGGACGGACAGACAGACAGACATGACGAATCTATAAGGGTTCCGTTTTTTGCCATTTGGCTACGGAACCCTAAAAAGGGGTAGGTATGTAACATAACTTAAATTGTGTATTATGTGTGGGATAAACAGGGTTAAGATCCAAGAAATTTTTGAGAATTTTGGAACATTTTCCGAATTACTGAGGAAAATTGTTGGTTAAGATAATTTTATTTGTAAAAGTAGTATCGATACAACAATCACCAAATAATCGATTTTTAACGAATTTCAAAGCGCGAAAACCTTGTTGGGTATCACTGATGAGACCAATAAGAAGATACAAAATAAGAAGCTCGAATTGGCGAAACCTTGAAAGAAATGAAAACGATATGATAATGTAGACGAATCGATCCTACCCTACTTATTATAAGTCAAATACAATGATAAAAAATACAAAGAAAAAAATCTTGACAAATTAGTCAGTATAAATTTCAACAGTATTGTTATTAAATAGAATTTAAATCTACCAATGTGGGATTTGATAGTAGCGCATTATAAATATAATTAGAATAAATCACTCACCACCAACCACCATCAGCGGGCGGAGATTAAGCATAAACGCGTCGCGAGTCTCGCCTTGCAAGGACGACCGGACCCTATCCTAGCTTCCTACGAATCTTTCTCTATCTTCCTTCGTTGTAACACCTTGACTACCTTATTCTTTAATCCATTAGGTAAACGATCAAAGTATCTATAATTAGTCGAATTAAATTCAACCCTCCACGGACTTTCAAACATCTATACCTATATAAACGCACTCCATAGTCTTTAGAGTAAGGAAACCCGTCATTTAGCGACGCTCCCTGAGGCCGCCATTTTTGCATGTATGAATAATGCGAATATGTGTTGATTTTTCAAGATACATTTCTTATTTTGAGGAAAACGCGAACAGGTTTTTTGGTGGAACGAATGCTTGAGTGGAATTATTTTTTAATCGTGTTGTGGCTTCCTGTTCCTTCTAGAATGTATTATGATTGTATTTTAATAAGATAGCAGAATTATTTCATTCAAAGTTTATTTTTTAAGTCTATTATTTTATACTCTGTAAGGCGCTGCCACTTGGAGTCAGGATGGCTTAGAATCACTTGGCTTGCAAATACAAAAGTACGCGAACATATCATGAGTATTCTGCCTCACTTTTCGGACCGACATAATGTAGTATTTAGTATTTTACTACTCTACGAGTATTTTACTACTTCATCGGGCATAACAGTGAGCAGAACTCCAGCCTTGATAAATGGTTTTAAAACTACAAACTAAGCAACCTGTGCAAGAGGCCATCTCATGTGGGACTTGGATGGAACTCGGCTCAGAGCGCTGGCAGGGGGGATTAAGGGACTACGACTGTTAGTTTTTTAGGGGAGTTTTGTGCAACTGTCGATTTACTTTACAGTTCGCAGGCCTCTCGGATTTGGGTCTACGAAGGCATCTGAAGGTCTAGCAGAGAGATTGTTAAATTGACCGTTTATTTATAAATTATTAAGTTTAACTGTATAGTTTGTATTGTACTAGTTATATATATTATTTACTGAATTTATTTTCCTTATAATATTTCAATTTAAGTGAACCTACCACTTGTTTTTACAAAATCTAATATTCTTATCGAACTTTAACTAAAGATATATTTCTTGGCAGTATCAAATTGAATAAAACTAAAGAACTGGAAATGTCAAAGTCCGGCGACATGGCGACAATACGAGCGCAGCGACAATTCGTCGCGTCGGCCTTTGTCTTCTCTTTGCTACTTTCTCACTGAAATTCGTCGTAGTTGGCGCAAGTAGTATTAAGGTGTCTGCCCACGTTAGTAGATCACTATATTATTATTTTCCAGAGTTGTCCAATAGTTTAAGGTTAGCCCATCAGATTAAGTAAAATAGCTAGCTGTCCATGCATTTAGTATCTTCTAATACTTACCATCAGGTGGATTGTAATAATTAAAATTACGTGTTTATCATCTAGGCGTAATAAGTTATTGTATTTTTAAGTTTAGGTCTTACGGTATGTCCGCTTATTATTTACCACCATTTTCGAGAGTGAAGACTGGCAATAAATTTAGGGGAATATATTTTTTAATAATAAATGATCCTTTCTGAATGTCCCTATCCGAAGCAATTACTACACATATTCGTAAGGTTTCATTCTACCAGTTGATTCGCGACTCATTATCCAGTTTGGCCGCGCCTCGTATTTCGGTTTGATGAATAAAAAAGCCCTAGAATCGTACCAATTAAGTCATTCCGATGTTGCCAGCCTGCCTTACTGCCGAGTGTCATTTTTCGAAAAATAATCTACACCATTCAATGTGTAGTATTAATTCTTATTAATGTCAGCTCGCTTATGTGTGTGGGATACACATTGAAACAGGCTGAACAATGAACATATAACATAGAACTTTAAATATCAATTTAAATATTCCTAACTTTTTTTTTCTTAGTTTATTCATGGTTCTCGCATTTCGTGTCTTTTCCCGATAACTTTTGATTATATGTTGTGTTTCATCATGTTTTGCCGGATCATCTTGATGAGGCCGAGCTGAATCCGGCAGTAGAATAACCTCACTGAGTTTGTTTTGCCGGGTCTTCTTAGTTGGGGCGTATTGGATCCGGTGGTAGCACTAAACCGCGTTCGTAGATATACTTATGGTCTTTGGTCTATGTGGTGGTATAAATAATAACATACTCAAAGGACAGAACTTAGACTGTTTAATCATAGATATAAAATAATATTGTATTTTTATATCTGGTAGCTTTTAGGCTAAAGCTTTATAAACTATTAGAATAAGTAGCAATAATCAAATAAACTTAAAATTAATTTAACACAGTAAATTGATAAGACAAAATATGTTTTGACTATTTACAAATACCTGTAATAGGTTTACGTTAATAAAAACCTTTTTTATTTATTTATAGTATATAAGACGTATCGGTATTAAGAATTCATAATATGAATCCATAGAATTTTCGTACAACTGCCAAATAACTTTAAAAAATAAGAGTTTACACATCACTCAAAAAAATTATATATTTTTTTTTCTCCATCGTTTTTTCTTTCTTGACTTCTTTGAAACCCAAAAGTCTACTGACTTCTATTAGGTATAGATGCAGATATAGTATACAACATACATTTTCTATTATAATAATATCCTCAACATCCTGCTCCTTAGAATTACCAGCAAACATTTTTAGCATTAGACACGCGATATACGATGTAAAAATGACACCATTTTGAATACTGCCTTCATATTTCATATCTCATGAGAGTGAAATGAGTTCCATGTGCCGGAGACAGTTTTATTAAAAATTTCACTGGAATTCATTTGCAATATTTTTTGGAGGTATCAGCTGGTTTAATGAAAATAATACACGTCTTCTTATCTATAGAATACATTTTCTATTTGATTACTTATAACTGTACTAAAATATGTGCTAATTGCGTAAAGAAATTACTTTGACTTCGATGTCTTCCCTGCGTACCTACTCCGGGTTTACTGTGCCTGCAAAAATGTGTTTAATTTTGCCTTTATAATGCCTAAAATAGATTAGTTGATTTCTGCATATTCGGTATGTAGCGTCAAAGTCTAGTCTCTGTCTATTTCTTTAACTGCTCCTTAAAACGGTGGTTTAGGCCTTTAAGGAAATAAAATCGATTCCCGGGTCGCGTAATAAATTTGTCAACAATTTTTTTTTTTTTTTTACTATCTGTAGGCTTACGTTTGACCATAATCTCGCTTGATGGAAGTCGATGATAAGGCCTAAGATGATACACGCTTGCCTAGAATGTGTCTGTGTAAGTGTAATTCATTACGCGAGCCGGGTATCGATTTCAAGAACGTCCCTATTACTCTATTGTTATTTGTTACAACAAAATAAAGCTCGGGAATTAAAACAACAGTTGTTTAAAATACTATTTTACTACCGAAGAGACTTATATTGTTAACTAATATGCTACTAATTTTGTAATATAATTATAAATGCGAATGTTTGTATGTATACTGAATGGATTTGGCTGAAAGTTTGCACGCTGATCGTTTATAAGCTTGACTCGATCGACCCACTGGAGTGGAGTGACGCGGGTAAAACCGCGGGCGCAGCTAGTAAAATAATATTTGCATATTCAAATAAGGCAACTTAGTAACATAAACTTGTTTAGGCAGATTGTTTAATATAAGCAGTGATTAAACGAGGATGGGGGAAAAAGGGGGGTATTTATTAAAAAATAACTCAGATGTAAAAGCGCTTTAAACGAGCAGACGTGTAGCGGTTAGTGAGGCTAAGTTAAAAGCTGAAGCGATTTTCAATATTATTTATTGATACTTATTTAAAAACAATTGAAAATAGATAATATTAAAATGAACTGCGTATTTAAATATTTTATCCTACGTATGTGCAATGCAATTATAGTGACTCGACAAGTATTCCTCTTAGAAACGTATTTAAATAATGATTAATTTCACCTCCTGCTTGCTGAAATTGAGTATGGTCAAAGCACAAGTTTAAGGTAAGTTGTAGCATGAAATCCTTCCAAAAATCTACATTCACAATGCTCAAAAATATTTTATCTACATATCATTTATTAGCTTCCCGCGCGCGGTTTACTCGATAAATGGGCTATCTAAAGCTTTATTATTTCAAATCAGCTTCTGAGATTAGCGCGTTCAAGCTAACAAACTCTTCAGCTTTATATATGAGTATAGATCCTGCGGTATAGCGTAGTGACAGTGGTAAAAGCCCCCCCTCGGAGGCCCATATTGGTGATGATGGTATTACTTATGTTATGTATTGTTTATCGCTATCTCTTACGTGTTGTGGCACTTTTCTGTACAAACCCAAGCTATGCGTTAACGCTGTCAAAGTGAATCTGGCTACAATATTGAACATTTTTGTATCGTTTGATTAAACTTATGTTTGTTTTGTTGTTGTGTTTGTTTTTTGTGTTATTATTACGCTATTTATTAATTGCTGTTTATAATTTATAATAGTTTTTACAGTTGTGGCGCATTGGACCTAGTCCGGTCCTCACGCATTAAAAATAACACTCAATAGACATAACATAAATGATTTACATTTTTAAATGTTTTTGCATCCTTGGAAAAGTTTACCATATACTATTTTTCAAAATTAAGATTAATAAAATTCAAACACCGGTAGGATTTGAACCCGCATCTTAGGTAAAGCCCCCAATGCCTTAAACATTTAGGCTACGGTGGAACCACAGCAGTCGCTGAAATTGATCACCTAATTACCTTAGATGCAAGTTCGAATCCTGCCGGTGGTCGAATTTTATTAATCCCAATTTTGAAACTTAAATTATTTAGTTATAAAAAATAGTAGGTATATTTTTTAATAACCAACAGCGCCAGCGTTAATGCTTTAACTAAATAAGCCAAATATTTATTTCTTTTAAAAAATATATTCACTAATACTTGTAATAGATTTACGTGATTAAAACATTTATTTATTTTATTATTAAAAGTTACGCTGTGTCCATTTGTAGCAAAAATAAGTATAAGAAGACCACTTCATTATAACGACCATTGTTATAAATACTATTGTTATAATACTAAATTATAATATAAGAATGCTAAGAACTCATTCCTATAAAAGCATATTTAGATATCTATCAAAATGGTATTAATACCCTTTTTATATTTTACGCTAGTACAGTCTGCAGACTTAACATGTGACAAAAGCACTCAAAAATAAATAGAGTGCGACAAACTTAGTTTCCTGTCTCCACCATGAGTTATTAGATTTGTGCGCGATCTCACCCCGCTCTAAATAGCTGATAGTGGGGAAATCTAATCCCCCTGAGATAAAGGTGACATAACGACATTTCCATAAAAAAGTGATGCCATTTCATATGAAGATATTTTTAAACGAGTATCTTTGCAGGCAGGATTATAGCAGGCCCCTTACGAGCGAGACTGATCTTTAAAGGAGGGGCACCTGTCTACCTCAGTTATTTGGATGTATGTAGGATTTTTAAGTTTACTCTACATTAACAGTCTAAAGCTTTTTAGCTCGTATAGCGTCCACTGTTGACGTGGTCATCGTTCGAAAATGGTTTGCTATAGTTACCACGCTTAGCAGACGGGTTTCTGACCGCAGTAGGTAAAATCTACATAAATAAAAATTAATTGCTAAAATGTATGAAATTCAAGACATGTTTTTTTATGTGCTTCCAATTAACAGGATAATTTAATTTAAAAACAAACCATTTGTATAAATTAAAATATTGATAAAAACCACGGGGAATAGCAGATTTGTTTGAAATATAATAAAACCACAAATATATTAACATCACATTTTGATTCAAAGCAATAAGTTGCCGGCAGCTGGGCTGTGTTTACATGTTCGTACATGTTCGGCACAGCTACATGTCGGGGCCTGTTTCCACGTGTTTATTTGTTTCCACAGTTTTCTTTTACGAATAGAGTTTATGGAATACGTCAATGACTCTCGATTTAAACAAATTGAAGTTTAGAAAGAATCAATAGAATCATTGCAATAGTCATATTTGCCACATCCAGCAAGCACATGACATGTCTTAGCACGGTACCTATTGTAGAAATTTGAAAGAAATATTTTCATGTAAAAAAACTGTGGAGAAAACAAAATAACATGAGATATTCCGGCTTTAAATGTTATTTATTATACCTACCTACTTTCTGGAATTTCATTTATCTAATGAGCTATTTATTAATTTATTTTATATTATCTCTTTGGTCTTCTTATCTATAGAATACATTTTCTATTTGATTACTTATAACTGTACTAAAATATGTGCTAATTGCGTAAAGAAATTACTTTGACTTCGATGTCTTCCCTGCGTACCTACTCCGGGTTTACTGTGCCTGCAAAAATGTGTTTAATTTTGCCTTTATAATGCCTAAAATAGATTAGTTTTTTTTTTGCGGGTAGTCCAGCTGTTAACAAGTAAAAAATTGTGCTCTTGAATTAAATTTGTATTAATTCGTTTCCCTAAGTTTTTAATGATTTATTAATGCTTTAGCATACCTTAATCTCTGTTGCACTTCACTGAAATAATCCTTTCTCACTTTCACCACTCACTATCAACATTACACCACAACAATGGATCTATATGCGAAGCTCTCTAAACAAATGGAGGAGATTTCTGCTTCATTGATGGAAAGAATGGCTCAGCATGAGGACGACCTGAAGGCTGCCGCAGGGTCTGAAACACTGCACAAGACCATAGCAACACTGTCCCGGGACTTCACCAGCTTCAAGTTATTTGTTTCGAAGACCCTTTTTGCTATGAGAGACCAAATGGAGCTTCTTATGTTGGGTTTAGACCGCCAAGAGATGATGTCCCGCAGGAAAGTGCTCCTTTTGCATGGTGCCTCTGAAGACAAGGATCCGCTTTCTACCGCAGTGACTGTATTGACTGAGAAAATGAAGCTATCCAATATTAATCAGTCTGATATAGCTGTCTGCCATCGCCTTGGTACTGATAAAAAGAAGCCAAGACCACTCCTGATCCGCTTTAGCCAATACACCATGAGGACTGAAGTCTGGAATGCCAAAACTCAGTTGAAGGGCTCTGGATTGACCTTATCTGAGTTTCTCACCAAGTCACGGCACCAACTTTTTATGGACGCACGCAAACATTTCGGCCAAAAACTTTGTTGGAGTTCCGGTAGCAAGATTACTATCCAACTGAGTGATAAAATTCGGCGTAAGATCGAAACCGCCGCCGAGCTCAAAGAACTTATAGCTCAATATCCGATGGCTCAACCGACGACCGCAGCCGGTACATCCAGCAAGACATCTCGTAAAGGTGCAAAATAACAAGCTCAGTTCGTCATCGTGTCGCCTTGTCGTGTTCCTCATATTGTTGTGGTAGTAGTAAGTTCTTTTTTATGTATAACTACACACTATTTTAAAATTTATTTGTAAGTTCTTACTGCAAACCATTGAGGGTGATTTTATATTTTAACTTTATTCTATATTTTTAATTCTCACTATTTCACATTAGACGACATTGACAGACAGTGGCAGGTGGCAGTGACTGAATGTTTTAGGTTTTTGAGCAGATGTCATTTTTACGATTTTCAAATTGTTGATGGCAGTGCACAGAGATTTGTAAATTTTTAATTTTTTGTTTTTATTTTATAATTTTTAATTTTAGTTTTATTTGTATTTATTATAAGTATTATTATAATATTTAAATATGTTTACCAACAGTGAAGACGATTATCTTTCATGTTCTTTTACGTCAGATGCAACTTATGCTAGTGCCATTAGTGACGATGAGTCACTACAGCTTCGAGAAAAACTATTTTCTCATCTCTCTTTTTCTTCAACTAAATGTTTTAACGCCGTACATATAAATGCTCAAAGTATTCACGCTCACTTTCCCGACCTTCTATCTTCCTTCGATTCTGATCTCATTCACGCTGTTCTCGTATCAGAAACGTTTCTCAAGCCCGCCCTTCCCTCAAAGCAGTATGCTTTGCCTGGCTATAGGCTGTTGCGCAATGATAGAACAGGGAAAGGGGGTGGTGGTGTTGCCATCTACCTCCGCGCAGATCTTAAATACAAGGTAATTGATAAGTCTCCAAATAAATATTCTAAATCGGCGGAAAACTTGTTTATTGAGGTGATCATTAATAGTTCCAAATTACTTTTAGGTGTCTTTTATAGTCCATCAATCCAAATCGACTACTTTTCCTCTTTCGAGACCAAGCTTGAAATGTACTCACCTCAATATGATCACGTTGTAATTCTTGGAGACTTCAATACCTGTCTGCTGAAAAATGATGCGCGGAGTCACAAACTCACTTCCCTAGTCCATTCCATGAACATGTGTATTTTGCCCCTCGAGGCCACACATCACGCCCCCCATAGTACGCCCTCACTCTTAGACCTAATTCTGGTGTCTGATATCTCGAAGGTAGCAACCTATGGCCAGCTCTCTGCCTCTTTTTCGTACCATGATCTTGTTTACATTTCTTATTCTATTCACTGTCCTCGACGAAAGTCACAATTCCTTTATCTTCGTAGTTTCAAAAACATTGTCTTGGAACGTTTAAGGGCTGATGCGGCTGGTATTGATTGGTCTCCTGTTTACCACTGTAATGACCTGGATTCGAAGGTTGAAACCTTCTCACAAGTCATCTTAAGCTTGTATAATACTCATGCTCCTATCAAGAAGGTCCGAGTTAAACACACACCTGCGCCATGGCTATCAGACGAAATTAAGACCTTAATGAGAAGGCGAGACAAAGCCAAGAAAATATTTAAAAAAATAGCATCGGAGGAGAATTGGGTTGCTTATAAAAAGCTTAGAAACCGCTGCAGTCGTTTGTGTAGGGATGCTAAGAGACGCCACATCTTTAACTCCATTGATAATCTTAATACAACACAAGTATGGCAATTTCTCAAAACGCTTGGCGTTGGCAAGGAACGTAGTGAAAAAATAACAAATTTAGACATAAACGCATTAAACATACATTTTTCTCAGTCACCAATTTCGCTAGATGCCAACACTAAGACTTCAACAATTTTAACACTCACAAATTCTTCTCTGCCTATATGTACTTCTTTCTCCTTTTCTGCGGTCACTGAGCGAGATATTAGTAGAGCTGTCAAATCCATCTCCACTAAGGCGGTAGGTGTCGATGGCCTTAACCTCCAAATGATCTCACTTATACTAGAAGAACTTGCTCCAGTTATCACAAACATAATAAATTTCTCGTTGGAAACAAGTTCTTTCCCTTCTCCTTGGAAAAAAGCCATCGTAATACCGCTTCCCAAAACCTCTAATCCGTCTTCTCCATCCCATTACCGACCTATATCTATCCTTCCCATTTTATCCAAAGTCCTAGAGAGTGTGGTCCATCAACAACTCTCTCACTACCTATCCTGTCAAAGTCTACTGAGTCCATACCAATCAGGTTTTCGTTCCGGCCACAGCACTACTACAGCCCTAGTAAAAATAACGGACGACATTCGTCTGGCCATAGAGCGAAAGTTTTTAACGGTTGTAGTCTTGCTTGACTTCAGTAGCGCCTTCAACTCAGTGGACTTTGACATCCTTCTCAGTATCCTATCCTCCTTGAATATATCTCATTCGGTGATTGCCTGGTTCAACTCATATCTTCGAGGGCGCTCGCAGTCGGTACGCTGCGAAGAAGTATCTTCTGAGTGGTGTGATCTTGCTACGGGTGTCCCTCAGGGTGGCATTCTTTCTCCGCTTCTCTTCTCGGTATTTATTAATGCCATTACCAAAATCATATCTTCTAACTACCATCTCTATGCAGACGACTTGCAGCTTTATCGTCACTTTAAAGCAGAGGACATTAGTCTTGCTATTGACGCCATTAATAATGATCTTGGAAACATTAGTGAATGGGCAAAGTCCTTTGGACTTCTAGTAAACCCCACTAAGTCACAAGCTCTCATTGTTGGTGGCAAGCATGCGACAGGCCTTTTATCTCTAAGCTCTGTTCCACCAGTCATTTTTAACAATGTGCCTATAGCTTATTCCGCTACCGTGAAAAATCTTGGGGTCATAATTGATAGCTCCCTATCTTGGAACAGCCATGTTGCAGAGGTAAGCAGGAGGGTATACGGTTCGTTTCAGTCCCTTAAGCGTCTCCAAAAATTCCTTCCCTTTCATACCAAAGTCTCTTTAGCCCAAAGCCTTCTTTTACCTCTTCTGGATTATGCTGATGTCTGTTTTCTGGATGCAACCGAGGAACTTCTAGGAAAACTCGAGCGGCTGCAAAATTTGTGCATCCGATTTATTTTTGGCCTACGCAAATATGACCATGTGTCGGAGTTCCGATCACAGTTGAAGTGGTTGCCAATCCGACGACGTCGCGATTGCCATATTCTTTCTCTTCTCTTTTCTGTCCTGCATAATCCAAATGCTCCTTTCTATCTACGTGAACGCTTTGAGTATTTAATCCCACGCGATAAAATTTGCCGTACAGCTACTTCTCTTCTTCTCCGAATGCCTACACACACTTCTAGCCGCTATGATGGCTCTTTCACCATACGTGCAGTACGCCTTTGGAACTCTCTTCCCCACTCCATTCGTGCTAGCTCATCTATCGACATTTTTAGAAAAAGAACAAAAGAACATTATCTCTTATCTCATTAGTAGTGTTTATTATATGTATTAGTTTATTTTTATTAAGTATGTATGTATTGTATTCATATATATTATTATACGTATTAGCATTAGTTTGATATACTCAAACTGTAACTATTGTTGTGTACACTGTTCTTGCCCGTTTATCACAAATCTCACTCTGAATATGGTTTGCTGGAAGAAAACTCATAAATGAGTTAAGCTCGCCATTGTACATCATGTTTAATTGTTGAACTTTCATAACTTGTTTTCATGTGTACAATAAAGTATAAATAAATAAATAAATTAGTTGATTTCTGCATATTCGGTATGTAGCGTCAAAGTCTAGTCTCTGTCTATTTCTTTAACTGCTCCTTAAAACGGTGGTTTAGGCCTTTAAGGAAATAAAATCGATTCCCGGGTCGCGTAATAAATTTGTCAACAATTTTTTTTTTTTTTTTACTATCTGTAGGCTTACGTTTGACCATAATCTCGCTTGATGGAAGTCGATGATAAGGCCTAAGATGATACACGCTTGCCTAGAATGTGTCTGTGTAAGTGTAATTCATTACGCGAGCCGGGTATCGATTTCAAGAACGTCCCTATTACTCTATTGTTATTTGTTACAACAAAATAAAGCTCGGGAATTAAAACAACAGTTGTTTAAAATACTATTTTACTACCGAAGAGACTTATATTGTTAACTAATATGCTACTAATTTTGTAATATAATTATAAATGCGAATGTTTGTATGTATACTGAATGGATTTGGCTGAAAGTTTGCACGCTGATCGTTTATAAGCTTGACTCGATCGACCCACTGGAGTGGAGTGACGCGGGTAAAACCGCGGGCGCAGCTAGTAAAATAATATTTGCATATTCAAATAAGGCAACTTAGTAACATAAACTTGTTTAGGCAGATTGTTTAATATAAGCAGTGATTAAACGAGGATGGGGGAAAAAGGGGGGTATTTATTAAAAAATAACTCAGATGTAAAAGCGCTTTAAACGAGCAGACGTGTAGCGGTTAGTGAGGCTAAGTTAAAAGCTGAAGCGATTTTCAATATTATTTATTGATACTTATTTAAAAACAATTGAAAATAGATAATATTAAAATGAACTGCGTATTTAAATATTTTATCCTACGTATGTGCAATGCAATTATAGTGACTCGACAAGTATTCCTCTTAGAAACGTATTTAAATAATGATTAATTTCACCTCCTGCTTGCTGAAATTGAGTATGGTCAAAGCACAAGTTTAAGGTAAGTTGTAGCATGAAATCCTTCCAAAAATCTACATTCACAATGCTCAAAAATATTTTATCTACATATCATTTATTAGCTTCCCGCGCGCGGTTTACTCGATAAATGGGCTATCTAAAGCTTTATTATTTCAAATCAGCTTCTGAGATTAGCGCGTTCAAGCTAACAAACTCTTCAGCTTTATATATGAGTATAGATCCTGCGGTATAGCGTAGTGACAGTGGTAAAAGCCCCCCCTCGGAGGCCCATATTGGTGATGATGGTATTACTTATGTTATGTATTGTTTATCGCTATCTCTTACGTGTTGTGGCACTTTTCTGTACAAACCCAAGCTATGCGTTAACGCTGTCAAAGTGAATCTGGCTACAATATTGAACATTTTTGTATCGTTTGATTAAACTTATGTTTGTTTTGTTGTTGTGTTTGTTTTTTGTGTTATTATTACGCTATTTATTAATTGCTGTTTATAATTTATAATAGTTTTTACAGTTGTGGCGCATTGGACCTAGTCCGGTCCTCACGCATTAAAAATAACACTCAATAGACAAAACATAAATGATTTACATTTTTAAATGTTTTTGCATCCTTGGAAAAGTTTACCATATACTATTTTTCAAAATTAAGATTAATAAAATTCAAACACCGGTAGGATTTGAACCCGCATCTTAGGTAAAGCCCCCAATGCCTTAAACATTTAGGCTACGGTGGAACCACAGCAGTCGCTGAAATTGATCACCTAATTACCTTAGATGCAAGTTCGAATCCTGCCGGTGGTCGAATTTTATTAATCCCAATTTTGAAACTTAAATTATTTAGTTATAAAAAATAGTAGGTATATTTTTTAATAACCAACAGCGCCAGCGTTAATGCTTTAACTAAATAAGCCAAATATTTATTTCTTTTAAAAAATATATTCACTAATACTTGTAATAGATTTACGTGATTAAAACATTTATTTATTTTATTATTAAAAGTTACGCTGTGTCCATTTGTAGCAAAAATAAGTATAAGAAGACCACTTCATTATAACGACCATTGTTATAAATACTATTGTTATAATACTAAATTATAATATAAGAATGCTAAGAACTCATTCCTATAAAAGCATATTTAGATATCTATCAAAATGGTATTAATACCCTTTTTATATTTTACGCTAGTACAGTCTGCAGACTTAACATGTGACAAAAGCACTCAAAAATAAATAGAGTGCGACAAACTTAGTTTCCTGTCTCCACCATGAGTTATTAGATTTGTGCGCGATCTCACCCCGCTCTAAATAGCTGATAGTGGGGAAATCTAATCCCCCTGAGATAAAGGTGACATAACGACATTTCCATAAAAAAGTGATGCCATTTCATATGAAGATATTTTTAAACGAGTATCTTTGCAGGCAGGATTATAGCAGGCCCCTTACGAGCGAGACTGATCTTTAAAGGAGGGGCACCTGTCTACCTCAGTTATTTGGATGTATGTAGGATTTTTAAGTTTACTCTACATTAACAGTCTAAAGCTTTTTAGCTCGTATAGCGTCCACTGTTGACGTGGTCATCGTTCGAAAATGGTTTGCTATAGTTACCACGCTTAGCAGACGGGTTTCTGACCGCAGTAGGTAAAATCTACATAAATAAAAATTAATTGCTAAAATGTATGAAATTCAAGACATGTTTTTTTATGTGCTTCCAATTAACAGGATAATTTAATTTAAAAACAAACCATTTGTATAAATTAAAATATTGATAAAAACCACGGGGAATAGCAGATTTGTTTGAAATATAATAAAACCACAAATATATTAACATCACATTTTGATTCAAAGCAATAAGTTGCCGGCAGCTGGGCTGTGTTTACATGTTCGTACATGTTCGGCACAGCTACATGTCGGGGCCTGTTTCCACGTGTTTATTTGTTTCCACAGTTTTCTTTTACGAATAGAGTTTATGGAATACGTCAATGACTCTCGATTTAAACAAATTGAAGTTTAGAAAGAATCAATAGAATCATTGCAATAGTCATATTTGCCACATCCAGCAAGCACATGACATGTCTTGCACGGTACCTATTGTAGAAATTTGAAAGAAATATTTTCATGTAAAAAAACTGTGGAGAAAACAAAATAACATGAGATATTCCGGCTTTAAATGTTATTTATTATACCTACCTACTTTCTGGAATTTCATTTATCTAATGAGCTATTTATTAATTTATTTTATATTATGTTATACCTACTTCATACACAGAAAGAAATCATACAAAGCCGTACTTAATTCTAACGGTTGGTATGGTTGGTTGCATGAACATATTCATTCGTGCAATGAACGAAGTACATGAGGCCATCACTCAGGTACCTAAATCATGTTTATATCGATTAAACGGTTAGTAAATAACCTATAAACGTCCTCGAAAAATCAGTTTTCGCCTGCTTTTCTTCCAGTGACTCGTCTTTCTTTCTGTATACGGCCTAAATCCCAATCCCAATTAAGTAAAAGATAGGTAATCAATGATCATAATAAATAAATAATTTTTCAAACCGGACCTGTTGTTCCTGAGATTAGCGCGTTCAAGCAAACTCTTCAGCTTTATATGTTAGTAAAGATGCATTAGTATATGATGATTAGAAAAAATGCTTGAACTATTTAAAATTTCAATGTTCTTAACTACTGGAAATATTTAACTGTAATTTAACTTTACAAAACCTTTGATGAAAAAATATGTAACGCACAGTCCTACCACCGTCAGCAAGCCATTGCACCCCCCACCCCCTATGTAACCTATTTAGGCCGAGAGCTGGCGGCCGCCGCATATAATATTTATGAAGTGTCCGCGTGAGATGAGTTCACAACGGTAACTGTTCCAGTTAATTATCTTTTGCCTTTATTTACATGACAAAAAAAATGTAAGGGATATATGTTTTGTATCGCGTGTTTCATGTTACATTCTTGTACTTTTCTCATTATATTTTTATTAAATTTAGTGATGATTATTAACAAAAAAAATGCATTCTGCACCCATTGTCTATATAAACTATAAGTGTGCGAAATATTATTGTCCTATGTCCGCGCAATTTTAGTAAAAGACAAAGACAAAGAGTTCACTTTTAATCTAGTATAAAAACTTAGTTTATATTTTCTAACTATTTAAATATGTTATGTTATTTCTAACACTAAAATTTATACATTCACAGGTCAACATTTTTATTTTAAGTTGCGTTACTTCTATTTTAGTTTTTGTATTAATCAGTGTTAATTAAAATCTGAACAACAATTACAATTTATATAAAACATCCCTTTTTTTATATATTTGCTTGTAAATATATTAAAATATGCTTATCTATATATATAAAAGAAAGTCGTGTTTGTTACAACACTTATAACTCGAGAACGGCTGGACCGATTGCCATGGTTTTTGATTTGTTGGATTTGTTTCCGTCCCGAATAGCAGAATACATTTTTAAAACAAAAGAAAGTCGTGTTAGTTACACTTTTTATAACTCAAGAACGGCTGAACCGATTTGGCTGAAAATTGGTAGGGAGGTAGCTAAGAACTGGGAGAAGGACATAGGATACTTTTGGGTAGGGGTAGGGTAGGGTAGGGTAGGGTAGGGTAGGGGTAGAGTAGGGGTAGGGTAGGGTAGGGGTAGGGGTAGGGTAGGGGTAGGGGTAGGGTAGGGGTAGGGTAGGGGTAGGGTAGGGGTAGTGTAGGGGTAGGGTAGGGGTAGGGTAGGGTTAGGGTAGGGGTAGGGTAGCGCAGGGGTAGGGTATAAAAGTCCACCCGTGCGAAGCCGGGGCGGGCCGCTAGTTTAGCTATATTTGCAACTTTATTTAGAATATTATAAAATTGTTGTTCCCTTAATATATTAGATTGATTGCCTGACAACTGAAATTTTAAATACAGCTTACAAAAAGTTTCTATGATTTTCTAATGCAAAGATATTAAAGATTTAGTTGGTCTTTATTTTTCTCACACATTTCAATAGAGTCATTTTGTATGGAGTTTTTACTGATGGCACTCAAATGTTAATATTTTCATAAAAGAACATTACAGCAGCAAAATTTTCAATGATAATTGGAATTCAAAATAGCTACTAACAAAATCAGTCTTTATACAATTTTACTACACTTGAGAGCAATAAAATCGCACACGTTGACTTTTTGTTGTTAAAGCAGTTTTTTTCATGAATGTGAATACATATTAAAATAAAACTTACACTATTTGAATGTTTACTTCAGTACCTTTCTAATGATATCAAATACAGTGTAAAAAAAGTACCCATAGGGAGTTTTAGGGCACAGAACCCAACATACGGATAAAATTACCCAATTTAGCTTAAGAAAGAATAAAAATAAAACTCAAAATGCTTGATCAAATTGTTTTTTAATAAGGTGTATTCCCTCCCCTAGCCTTGATTACAGCTCTTAATCGGTTTTTCATGGACCGTATTAATTTCACCATGAAATCTTGTGGTATGGCGTTCCACTCCTCTTCAATGGCAAGTTGAAGCTCTTGGAGGCGCGTAGGAGCAGGGCTTCTTACTCGAACTCTTCTTTTTAGCTCATCCCAGACATGCTCAATCGGATTGAGATCAGGACTACGAGCTGGCCACTCCATCGCGGTGATTCCAACGTCTTCCATGTAGTCGCAAACTGTTCTAGCGACATGCGGTCTGGCGTTGTCGTGCATTAAGAGAAAATCTTCTCCCATAAGCCACGCAAGCGGCCTCACATGTTCTTCGACGTATCGTGCAGCCGTCAAACTTCTCGATCTCGGGCCGGTATTCGCCGTAGTGATGAATACAATGTCAGTTTTAGTGTCCAACATTATGCCACCCCAAAACATACACGATCCACCTCCAAAAGCCACACGTTCGCTTATGCAGCATTGTGAAAATCGCTCTGATGACCTTCTGTAGACCCTAGAGCGTCCATCATGACCACGTAAAGTCATTCTGCACTCATCAGAGAACATAACAGCCCGCCATTGGTCATACGTCCAATTTAAATGTTCCCTAGCAAATTGTAGCCGGGCTTGTCGGTGAGCTGTGGTCAATTTGGGACCATTTGCTGGGCGATGTGAAGTCATTCCTGCTTCACCTAGTCTTCTTCGAACTGTCCACCGACTTATACTGACATTGCGAACTTCTCGAAGCTGTTGTCCCAGTTGAACCGCGTTCAGTTGCCGATTTCTCAAAGACCTTGTCACAAGAAAGCGGTCATCACGCTCTGATGTTGTGCGTCGCCGGCCAGATCCTGGTCGCCGAATGTAGCCACCAGTCTCTTGGAACCTCTGGTATACACGACGAACAGAGTAGCGGCTCAAATTTAGCCGTCGAGCAACTTCACTTTGGTTATGGCCTGCTTCGAGCAAGGCAATAACTTGAGCGGCTTCTGCGGGCGTGGTATCCATATTTTTCCAGTAAATCCGTATGCTTCCAGTAGAGATGTTATCACGTTGACCTTCGGTATGCAACTGATTAAAAATTCCAATAAACCGACCTTTTTATACCTGCGGCTAAGGGTGCAAGTAGTGACAACGCAAACGCGTGAATTTGGGGAATTCGGTGTACGGTCGGTTTTTGTAAGTTACGTAAAGGTCAATGATTTTAATTTTATGTTTTTGTAAAGCTAAGCTTTTTTGTCTAATGATTTTTACTCAATATCTTTAGATTTTAGAAAACAATCAGTAATAAACCAAATTACAAGGGGTGTGCGATTTTATTGCTCTCAAGTGTAATAGATTTATTAGTCTATTTAAAAAAAAAGGCTTAAATGCCAATTTTATACTTTTTATTGTTACATATCTCTTAAATTAGATGTGACAGAATATTTTTAATGATGAAACAATATCCATCATTCTCTGAGATGACTAATAAATGTGTGTTCTTCTGTTCACCAATTTAGCAATATAAGAGATTTTGTTAGATTGAAGTATTAACTATGCTTTGTAATTCTAAAAACAAGAATTTATAAATACTAAAGTGCTACATAAATTTAATTATTTCATTAAGTAATATTGTAGAATATTCATAATAATCTAAATAAATACAAAATAATCAACGCCATATCATCCTCTAAACACAAACATTAGATATGATTGATTGCAGATGGGTTCTATTGACATCATTAGCATACGTCACGTCATCATGTACAGTCAATTTATAAGCATGTACAATATTGTATAAGAATGTACAAACATATTTTCTTTTGTTTACAGTTATTTGCATTGTATCTAAGTGACAAATTTACTTAATTTAGTTTAGGATTAAAAATACAAGTATAAATATTTTAGTAAAAAGAAATTTGTTTAACGTTTCTTCTAAAACACTATCTTGTCAATATATATAGAGTTGCTCTTAAGGTTTCTTGTTTCGATCAACAAAGTGAGTGGCTCACCTTAGGTAAATTAGATATAGTTCTACATAACCAAACGGTGGAATGATAGGGTTATAGTGATCACTTGTTTAGATATAGGGTGTAAAGTGATTATAGAAATTGTTTGTATAGGTATTTTCTTTTTTTTCGAAGGAAATGCGTTAGGTACTCACCCGCCAATGAAAAATCCGTTGAATCGTCATGTCGATATATTAAAGTGACAATTAATATTTTAGTGCCATCGCAATCACCATTAATTTCCAATTTTGTCTATATCAAAGAATTGAAAATATTAAAATGTATTTTTTTTACACATATTGGTGAACATAGACTATTATGCTTTGTTTTTTTATAGGACAGACATATATGCTGTTAGCCACGAGGCTTTTGATACTTGACCAGGCGTAAAGACGAGCAGAACTGCAGCCAGAATATTATGCAATCTTAAACAAATCGTTAGTTTTATGTGAACTAACTACAATTTTTAAAACCATTATGCCAGCATCCATCATTTTCAACTATTACAATTTTAATTAATACATAAAGCTGAACTCCATTTCAACATAAACCTGTAATGAATGCTTGGTGTTGTGATCAGCTGAATTGCATTAAAACTTCTGAGCATCAAACTGTTTCAGGAATCTCTCCATCATTAATCTTGTAGTGTTTCATTATAGTTGCAGATTTTCTGCGAACTACGTAAATGCACTTAAACTTACCGATATTATCGCTGTTTCTTTAAACTTGTACTTGTTTTGAGATTAAACTGGAGTACAACATGATCTAGTTTACTTGATCACTAGTTGTTTCGCTAAGTTTGATAAAGATTGTGTTAAAAAGTTTTACAATATCTTAAACATTAATGAGACATTTATTTTTACTTGACAGCTTTGACTGTTTATGCACATTTTATGCAACTAATAACGAAGTAAATTATTAAAATTGAATCAATATTTGGTCAGTGTTTGGTTTAAAAGTAACTGTTTTATTAAATACTCTTTCATAGTGACAACAACATTTTTAGTTTATATATGAATTGTTTATGGTTAGTAAAAAAATATAGTGTGACAATATCAAGAACCAACAACATATTTAATAAATTTAGTCAATACAACAGTCAGGTTTGCCACTTCAAGTTCAAAATCTCCTAGAAATTTATTAATATTTTTAAAACAAATAAGTAAATATGACAGTGTAGTAATTGGCAATAAATTATAACTATTACTGTCCCCTGGCAAAAAAAATAATAACCGGTCCCTTGCTTAAAGTACCCATAAAACACACATTTCCCAACATTTCGTCACATAGTTACGCTATAACCTTAACCTATGGGGCATATAAAAAATTACGAAAGCAAAGGTCTATAAAATAAAGCATGGGCTTGTATGGAGCGATAATATTATGGGAACGGTAACACCGTGGTGTAACGTAACGTACATATGTTAATATCTTTTGTTTTTGCTTAATTTTTTATGTTTTTATTTATAAGCATTGCCAGTTTAAAGCACATTAGGTACATAAATTTCCAAACTGTATTGAAGTTTGTCGACACAGTTATCGTTATTTTTAATTTAACTTTAAGCGTATAACATTAATATGTAGTTATTATGACAACATGCAAATATATAAATCCGGCGAAAATTCATAATGTTTTCTTTGTGTTTGTGTTGAATTGAGTAAACAATATTGTTCATTCATACAGTTTCATAAACAAAATCTTTGACTAGACCTCTACACTAGTTACCATTTTTAATCAATTTCTAGACAAAATGTTTTCACAACAAAACATTCACTGCGTGCTACATACGACCCAACTTGTTACACTTCCATTTAATAGCAGCAGTGTACCTCGTATTTTACGTCCAGATGTTCTTGCTATAACACTTAGGTACAAGCTGTTAAACGCGTGTGTACTGTCGATAAAAAATAACGGCTACATGCTACCTGGGCTCTGATTCTGATCATTTAAAATGCATTAAAGGAATCGCAATATACCCACTGTCAGTTTTGGGTATTTGGTATTCTAGTAGTTTAGTGGTAAAGTGTCATACCACTAATACAAAATTTTGATGTCAACCTAAATTACTTGCAAAACAAGAAATAATAAAAAGACCGTAATATGTAATCCCTTCATATAGTAAAATATAAAGGATATAATTCAGCATAGCTTGTGGCGTCGCGTCGCTGAGATCGCCTAACTTTTTACCCCTCGATATAATTTAACTGAAATTAGCAGAATTGAGGCTCTGATATTTAGTCGCTATTTTCGCCTATTATTTTCACTCACTTGACTCGACGTTTTTTTACGCAGCGCGTGGAATATGTAGATTGTAAGGATACATTTTGGTTTATGAATTTCGACTTTCATAAGTTTTTGTAAAATATAAAACGGTTATAGTATTCGTAATAACTTGCTTGTTATTATTTGGAAGAAATTAAATAGTTACACGCGCTATGAATAGCTTACAAAATATTACTTTCTAAGACATTTATGTTGATGTTAATAAAATATTTATTTTTTTGTTTCAGGTATTTTTTTTATCACCAAATAAAGAAAATTAGTAAGTAAACTATACATAAGTATTTTTAAATATCATATTTATTAATTTTCCAGATGATTCCAATGTTGTATTATTTTCATATATGACTACGAAAAAATATGTAAAAAGCCTATTGTTACTGACTAGTACAGTCTGTTGTCAACATTATCTGACCCACCCTAAAAACAAACGAATTTGGACCCTCTGCTTGTAACGTTAAGGTTTATTCAATTTATATGAGCTTATCAGACAAGTGCACGAGGACTCGATGAATAAATAGAATAATATTACAGACACGCAAATTTGATCTTTAACACGTAACGTTAAGGTTGTCAATATGTCGGAGCCATCGGCAATATAATTATATCATTTTGTTAAGCTATTTTAATCATTATCTCGTTGACCTTAAAGTTGAAAAGCTTTTAATTCACATTAAATTACAAGCCAATCTTTAATTTCGCGTATTCTCACCAAGTTCTTGTGGCTTAGCGGTTTGATGTTGGATTGGCGACGAACAACATGTGGGTTCCAAAACATAGTCCACCTAATATCGGTTTCTTTTTTAATTTGATTTTATTTCTACAATATTGAGTGCATTATTAAAGAACGACCAATATGATTTGCGCCTAATAACTTATCGTGTAAACAGGTGGGTAAATTACCAAGAACGGTTGGATACGAAGTAAAACATATATTTGCTTCGTGAGGTAGATAATAAATTCATCTAAGTGACAAAAGTTACACTACGCCTAATAGCGTTTCACATAACTCGTTAAGTATTTTTAAGCTATTTGGTGTAAAAAAGCATCATGTCGCAACTTAATGACTATACCAAACATAAAATCATATTTTTACATGAGCAGAATGTTGGAATTAGAGAAATTGGTCGTCGACTTAATATAGCAGTAAGTATTTTATAATTTTTACCTATTTTTTTTTATTGATAGTGATTAATGAACGCCTAGTTGGCTATATTACCATTACATTCACTATTACAAGTTACATACCTACATAGTTCCAAAAACTTTTTTTTTGTTTTAGAGAAATACGGTCAGACTATGGCTAAGACGTTATGGAGACAATGGAAATATTCAGCGGATTCGTCCAGGAGCAAAAGCCATTAAGTATAGTCCCGAATTCGAACGCCACCGGGCCATTGTTTCAAGCCATGTCGAAAATCCATTTTTGCCCATTCGTGTTACTGCAATAAACCACAATATTTCGATGGAAACAGTGAGAAGGCATTTACACGCTGCTGGGATAAGAAACTATAAACCGGCACAGAAAATTGCATTGTCACCTGCTCATCGAGAAGAAAGGGTCCGTTTTGCCCAGCAATATTTAAATTTTAATTGGGAAGAAAATGTTGTAATTTTCACTGATGAAAAATCATTTAAATCGGATAAAGATGGACGTAAAATCTTATGGCGAAGGAAAGGAGAACGTTACAATGAGAAGTGCTTGCTACCTTGTAGAACCAGCGGTAGAATAACCCTGGGCTATTGGGGCTGGATGTCGTCTATGGGACCTGGTGAATTGGTGGAAGTAGGTGGTAGGTTTAATAGTAGTTTGTATTTGGAGATTCTGCGTGACGTCATGCTACCGACTGTGCGAATTGCCTATCCAACATCAAATATATACTTTATCCACGATAATTGCTCCATCCATCGTGCAGGCATTGTGCAGGATTGGTTAGCGGCTCAAGAAGGTGTGACAGTTATAAATTGGCCATCTAAAAGTCCTGATTTGAACCCTATAGAAAATCTATGGGGTCAAATGGTTTTAAATTGGGACACGACGGAAGTGCGAAACAAACACAACTTGGCTGAGATCGTGACATCAACTTGGGAGCACATGAGAGGCAAAGATTTGTGTTGGAATATGGTGCGCGGTATGCGTAGCCGCTTACAACAAGTTATAGCAGGGGACGGTGCGCCACTCCGCTACTAATTATTCTAGTAGGTATTTTAAACACACCAGGTAAGTAAATGCTCAATGGATTTATTGTTACCATTAAAATGTTGCAGGTTATGTGGTGATGTTATTGTTATAAATAGATTATTCTATTTAAATAACATGTTTATTCACTACATATAGGCAGCTATAAATCTGTAAAGCATTTCACAGATTAATTCATTTTCTCGATAACATACTTCTAAGCATAAGCATGCCTTTTTTAATGTTTATAAATGGTTAGACTCGATTATGGCATACCAATACATATTGTATATTAATTTGCAAATATATGAGCATTTACTTACTTTATCTTACCTAAGTGTTTTAATGAAATAATAAACATTTTAAACTTGCAATTGTTTAGTTTTATTAATATACAAATTGCCCATTTAAAAAGACAAGAACCTATGTCGTCATTATGTAAAACAAAATGCAAAAAAAAGGGTAAAAAAATAATTTAAAAAAAACAGCTGAGCAAAAAGTTATATTTTGGTAAAACTTGGTTTCGAACGTAGACAACGATGAA
Source organism: Nycteola revayana (assembly GCA_947037095.2). Classification (NCBI taxonomy): domain Eukaryota; kingdom Metazoa; phylum Arthropoda; class Insecta; order Lepidoptera; family Nolidae; genus Nycteola; species Nycteola revayana. The sequence continues at coordinate 13,066,859 of OX344859.2, read as the reverse complement.
CACCGCACTACCTTAGTGACCACAAGACCAACTCAACTCTTATAAGCCGCATTGAAATTTGATCTTAGTTGTAATGCTAGACGCAATATTCTAAAGAATTTAAACCATATTGTATACTTTCATAAAGTTTATTCTTGCACAGCATAAGCAGCCAACCTTCTCCTCGTGCAAGTAGATTATTTTGTATTTTAAATAATCACTCCATTGACACAAATGATAATAAAAAAACGACCTATAAAATAGAAAATTTAGTAAGGCAAGGTAAAATATGTTTGCGCGTAGTCACTGCATTTGAATGCCAGTTTTATAATGAATAATAATATTTTTTTTCAACTACCCACTTATAACAAGTTATGCGAAAATATAAACATTTAAGAAAGTTTATATTTGAAGATTATCCGTCTATAGTTATTTACAATAAATGGAATTTGAAATAAATTCTATTTTTAAATTCAAAACGAAAAAATATCTTCGTCGCAGGATTTGATCTCGCAACTTGTTTTACTCAGTCTTATACACAGACCACAAGACCAGAATTACTTGAACAATATCATTAAAATAAGCTATTAGACTAATTATATCATAACTAGTAGTTATAACATATAACCTAATACTAACGTTATAAAGATCAAATTTGCGTGTCTGTATTATTGTTCTATTTGTTCATCAAGTCCTCGTGCACTTGTCTGCTAAGTTCATATAAATTGAATAAACCTTAATATTACAGGCAGAGGGTCCAAATTCGTTTGTTTTTAGGGTGGGTCAGATAATGTTGACAACAGACTGTACATCAACGCACAGCTCAAGCCACTCACTGTATTGCGCGGAAATTTGGCACACTGATAGTTATTATAAAATATACGTCCGCATAGAAAAGATTTTGCAAAACTCACTTACTTTTTGTACACCACTCCATTAAAAATAAAAATCTAATCACTCCTTCAGTCATTATAATACTGTCATGGTACTACTCATACTACGAGAAGAGGGCCTAAGGAAGGACCCACACACCCAAAATAGGATTATAAAGGTTGTTCCTCCAAGTCAGCTGATCACATTAAGACTCAGGTACCCTGCGGTTTCTGAGGATAAAAAATCAACAAAACGGAATGAACAGGCATTAGAAGTTACACAGAATTAGCTTTTGCTCGGGTATTTTGATACCCAGACTAAGTCGCGAGCAAGTTCTGTAAAAAATATATAATAATATCGCTAACTTGCAATGTCTGTTTCCATTCAACCGTCTACTGTGTCTGAAGAAAATAACATTAATATTGGATAGTGTTGTATGGCGTCAGTCGGGTATCATAAAGTCTTTTTAACTCTCAAAATATTTCCGTACACAATATACATATTTCACTATACACACTCTAACGTAATGTAAACTCACGGCTCCGATATTGGCTGGTTGTAGTCATCAGAGTTACAACGTGGCTATTAACTGAAAAGCTTGTGACTCATACTGAAAATCGGCGCTTAGCCTTGCAGCTCAAAATAATTTGGTCGAACATTTCCTCGAAATATTGACCTACAGTTTGTACTAAAAGGATTGTATATTGAAGTAGTTGTGTTGTGTGAAGAATATGATGAAATATCTTCCTTCTTATTTTATTTATTATCAACTAGCTGACCCGGCAGACTTCGTACTGCCTCAATCGATACATAAAAGACCTAAACATTTGTATAAAATAAACTGGGCCGTAGAGACTTCGTTCATGCGGTACTCCTACCCCTACACTACCCCTACCCTACACTACCCCTACCCTACACTACCCCTACCCTACATTACCCCTACCCTACACTACCCCTACCCTACACTACCCCTACCCTACACTACCCCTACCCTACACTACCCCTACCCTACACTACCCCTACCCTAAAAAATCTGGGCAAGAAAATTCAAGTTCTTAATTAACAAAATAAAGCTCAAATTGACTCTACATTTTAGTTAGAAAACGTTTGTATGGGAAAAAGAAAAAGGCTGTTTTAAGGGGTTTTCAGGCAATTATTCGAATTTTTCTCGCCGTAAAAACCATCCTTGAACTTCCACGAACATTAAAAAAAAAGAATTGGCCAAATTGGTCCAGGCTTTGTAGAGTTATGCGCTTAGCAACACATTTTGCGATTCATTTTTATATTATAGATTAGTAGATTGTCGCGCGTAGAACTTCTTCTATTCATGTTTATTTTATAATAATGATACGGTTGTAATAAAAATAAACTCTGTATAGTTCTATAAGTTTACTTCTGGGTATAAACCCAGGATATAAAGGCAACTAATATAAACAATGCACATGGCTATAGCGTGGTGTATGGTTGTCATTAGCCCCATACTGTGGCTTGAAGCAATTTACTGGCCTTGTATTCCCTGAAGACTGATAGACTGAAACCATACATATAATAATCTATATACTATTCGTATGTTGTTGGGTAAGTAGTATATACATGGTGGCATATTGAGTTTTGTTAGAAAAACATAATTACTGAGTACCTGCCTATTAATATCTTTATTGTGTCATTGATTTGCATTTCTATAGTTGCACTTTTACTTTTTGCGTTAATCCGTATCAAACAAACAAATATTTTCTTTCTATAAATTTTAATCTATATCTATTTATACCATTAGGTATATAGTAGAAGCGTTTGTTAATTTGCTAGCACGCGTGAATCTCAGGAACTGGTCCGATTTGAAAAAATATTTCTTTTTCAGTTAGATATCCCATTTATTTCCCATTCATCATTATCCCATTTATTATTCAATAACTAGCTTCCCGCGCGCGGTTTCACCCGCGTAGCTCCCTTGCCCGTGGGAACTTCGTAATAAAATATAGCCTATAACCTTCCTCGATAAATGGCCTATCCAACACTGAAAGTTTTTTGAAATCGGACAAGTAGTTCTTGAAATTAGAGCGTTCAAACAAATAAACAAACAAACTCTGCAGCTTTATAATATTAGTACCTATAGATGAAAACCTACGCGGACGGGAGTTAGGTGGATGTAACCGCGCGTGGAACATTACTATCGGATTAAACATCTATATAGTACGCAATTAATTATAGGCGTACTTTTCATGCAACAGTACTTAATATTTTGATCACACTGTTAATACTTCTTTTGCTAACCGTACCTTTTCATTTTTGCACCGTTTTTGAAGGTACATTATGTAAATAGACTATTACACGAAATGAGGTGCACAATGCGTAGGAATTATGTAAATACGCAGTATTGGTAAGCAGAATATTAAGATTTATTTTGGTATGTTTTCGGGTCTGGTTGGCCGAGGTATTAACCTCCGTGCTTCGGAAAGTAAGATAATCCGTTAGGCGCGATTACTCGCTCTCAATTGGCACATATTTAGAATTACATCATTTATAGACTCAATAGTCCATTACCTAGCCTCAAAATACCTATCGCAAAACTTTTTCAGTATGTTCCAAGGGCCAAAATAATTTAAATTTTTCTGCCCTTAACTATCCTGTTCTGTATCAGCCCGTGTACTACTACTGAACGTGGGAGGCCCAGCTAGGGTCGTTCAGGGATATTGCTATAATCACCACGCTCGGCAGGCGGATTGGTGTTCGCCGTAATATGGTCTATTTGTCTATCAAGATGCTGTTGCCCACCTTACGACACCCATGGGAAGGTATGGGGTGGTCTATTCTAAGCCGGATACCACACAGCTGCAGCCCTTTTTGTTACTTTCTTAGTTATAAGTTAACAATACAAACTTTTGGAGAAAACGATGACATTTCGTCACTCACTAGGCTCCAATTTACTCCAATACACTTAGTTTATCCTCTTCCATAACTAACTAAAACCACCTTTATGCCGACGGGTTAAAGTCCTAATTAATATAGTAGTACCTTCTCTTTAACATTCAGGCGTGAAAAGATCTAGTCGTGCAAATTTCAACCTTATTTGTATATGTATAGAGTTGTAATGTTTTTATGAGTTACAGTATCACATCACACTTGTCTGTCTGTCTGACTGTATGACAAATTGCGTGTACCACACGATTAATGGTGGTGTGACGGACTGAGAATTTATGATGTGATGTAAGATAATGGATTATGATTTATATTGTTACTTTGATCGTTTTTAGGGGTATGTCTATCTTCTATAGTATGGCATGTTCGCCAACAAAGCAATCAAAAACTGTATGCTGTAGACAATAATTATGATCTACCCACATAATCATCAGCCCCTCACTTGCACTATTATCATCACTATATACTTATATAACATAGTCGCTTCCCGCTGTATGTCTGTCTGTTCCTACCTATTCTTAGATCTTTAAACCTACGAGTGTCTGAATGAGGGAAGTCTGTTTTTCACGACTTTGGGAAACCACTACCGAATTACAACATAAAACTTTGATAGTTGTAGCAATACAAAACTACATTTACGACCTACGAACACTACTACGCTACGGAGTTTGTCCATATATTCAACTAAAAGTAGCTAATTTAAAATAAAACTTATTTATAAAATATTACTATTATAAATCTATACTACTTGACAAGGTTTCCAGAATGCTGGCATCATTGCCACGTGGAATGGCAATGCTTAGTAAGGTAATCATTTTATAACTACCTATGTCGTACATGCATTTCTATTAAACCATCAATATCTGACTATCATGGTTCATAAAATTAAACACAGTTAGGTTTTGACAATCAGCCTATAATTTTAAGCCTTTTAAGCTCATTACTTTTCTCTGTATCCCATTCGATGGAAGAGGAAGATGAGTCATCAGAGCTGGTGGTTTCAGAATCAGAGCTGTCAGTGGAACTGTCCATTGATAGTCGCACCTTGTAATCGTAGAAAAAGTGCTCGCCATGATCCAAGTCATCCCTTCTTGATGAATTTGCACATCGGCCTTCGGAAATTTTGATAAACACTATAATAATGCAAAACCATTGATAAATAACAATATATTTTAGAATACATTGATGACTCAGTGGTTACAGTAGTTCTGGGTGCTATTCCCGCCCGGGACAGCTTTGTGTGAACCACAGATCGTTTTTGAGTCTTGAGTCTGGGGCACACCCAGACTTGTGTTAACAGAGCTAATATGCCGAAACCCTAAAAGTTGACGAGAGAAATACAATAGTCTTAAGATCATCTTACTGGTTCCATCCTGGCAATTTCTCAGCCGCATCATGCAGATACTCTTGAAACTTCGTCGGGCTCTTTGATAGGCTCCACAGATCCACTCAATTGAAGGGTCCCGCCACTTTTTTCTCTGTTCTTCTGGACATGGGGTACATTTGCGGTGGAATTTGTGCCTGAATTGGAAAATTGGCATGAAGCATCAACAGGCTACTTTCCCTTTGTAACATAAATTTATATAATTTGGAATGAAATACTTATTTGCCTCAGAATTCCTATAATATGATAATTTTGCTTCGCCAAATAGTTATAATTACGACCACAAATTAATATGAAAACGACTTAATGTTTATATGATGGTGGTTTGCTCCAACATCTGGTTAATTACAATATAAATTAATTATTTTACCATCCTGTTCGTTCTAGACTGGACTTCAGTTTATATTTTCCTTTCTTCTTTTTCTTTTTTTCATCTGTCGATGATGAGGAACTAGTACTTGAGAACTCAAGCGATTCCTTCTCACTATCATCATCCTTGGATTCTGGGAAAAAGATTTTATGTTATTAACTGTAGATACTGTTCACAGCAATTAATTTTCTTAAACGAATAAAGCGTAATGTTTCACTTTCAGATACAGTATACTTACTGCGTTTTTCCCCGGAAGAAGATGAGGTGGATCTTACTTTCTTCTTTTTGCCTCTACGTCTTGTCAACTCCAAAATGGTTTTGTTATTAGCAATGTCATCGTTTAGTTTGGCAGGATCAAATATTGATGAGTTGAAGATCGCTGATGATGCGAATTCCACTAAACATAGAAAATAGTAAATAATATGTTATATTTATTTATCTTAAATAAATATTTATTACAAAACGTGGCGATGGAAATCCTTGGATGAATGTTTTAAAAAACTAACCTAAAATGAATACCAAAATATACACTGCTGTAGGAACTCGCATGTTGCACCTAACATTTTCTTTCTGTATCAAAATCAATCTTTCTCTAATAGTCACATACCAAGTTTATAGTATTAGAATGTGTTTTATTTTACGAGTTAGCGATATGGTAGTTTCCACTATTTTTCGTTTGCTTTACTTTATTTTATAATACAAATGTTGCGTACAATAAAACATCTATAAAAACCATGTATTTTAAATACATGGTCATGGCTCTTTGCATTGTCAAATCGATAAAGACTGGTTATGGGCTATCACAATTTGGTGCTTGTTCTAATATTTTAGTTTAAATCAAAAGCCTAATTCAAAACAAAAGACTTGCTTACTTGCCTTGCTTTATTATTTGCAATATATGGAAGCCCGAAGCTCCCATACACGCGTTGGCCGTAGGTACTGCTTATTTGGCAAGAAGAAATTTTCTCGGTGTTAGCGAAAAGGGCCAACCCTTTATTTATTGGATAATTTATTTAGTTGGGACAAGGATAAATCATGGAAGCACTCCATTTTACATTACCCTCACTGGCTTACATGGCATCAGCTTATTGTCTTGAATATTAAAATAATATCTTTTTAGGGTCCACGAGAATGAATTTATCTACATCTTAAGGGCACATAGATTTTCCCTTTCACTATATTTATAGTACCTCAATGTGAGTTTTTGTTATTCCTGAATTGCAATCAAATTACCCCGATTCTTCTGATGTTAAGATGCATAGAGACCCAAGTGACTAGGGCCAGTACAGTAAATAGGTACAGTACCAGCCATCCTTATGCTACCGGCCCTTTGCCCTCTGAAATGCAGTTTGACTGTGGCATTCTCCAGATGAGCAGATCATTGAGCGTACTAACGCTCTCTTTTCGTTGCATCTAATTTCTTGTATTTTGAAACTATTACCGAATATCAGAAACTAACAATTTGTACTGACTTCTTTGTAATCCAATAGAATAATTTGTATGGTTCCAAAACAAGATCATACAAAATTCTTTAGAGGCAAGAATACAATCGTATGAAATCCACATGATATTGACGAAGAAAACAGTATAAATAATATTAATGCTGCAGTTTCTTTTTAAGATGATACTAACATCGCTTCTCATACATTTTCAAGTAGATTTGAATCAAAGAACTATTGAATGCATCAAACATTGTTAAGGACCTAACTAAGATTAATAATAATAAGGAAAGGTATCAGTTAAATACAATGTTATGACTGAAGCATTATGTATGTTTGTTTTTATTATTCTGCCATATAATATACGGTAGTATATACGTATTTTCAAAACATTTTATCTGTATCTGTTAATCCCTAACTATTATTGAATGTTAAGTGAATAATCTAATGATAAATTCTAATTCAGTAGCATGTAGTTACTTCATTTTATATGTATATTCTTTTCCTGTTTTACAATTTATCTCATCACATCAAGATTCACTTAAAATAACTGTATTCCTAAATTTATTTTCTTTCTTTACTTGATCTGAGATATTTTCAATAAGTTTTCAGTTTTGATAGCAAATATTAAAAGCAATAAAACCAAATTTACGATGCTTGTTTTTATTGAAAAGCAACTTATGCTCAGCACACTGCTATTATTTAATATAAATGTTCTTCCTCGTTGATCCAAGTTCATGCCAGGTCGGTTTCTTTCTTAGAAATATCTGAAAAACAATAGTTTATAACTATTATCAAAATGTTTACACGGGCTATCCACGGCCGATGTTTCAATCATGAAATGCGAATTTTCAGAGTATTAAAATTTTTATTCTGACAGAACGTTTGATTTATTTTTCTTCGTTTTCTTTTTTAAAATATTACTAGCAGTGTTTTGCTGTATTCTTGTTAACCCCTCGTGCTAAGCTAAAATGCTTGTGGCACAAGTGGATTAACGTCAGTTGTGCATTGGGTGGGGATTGGCCGCGACCACATGATCACAAGTCCGACGACCTAGCCATTGGACTACGGCCGCTTCTGACTTTTATACAAAATCTGTCAAAATTTAAATTTATTTCTTGGATAATTTTTGGCTTACGTAAACAAATATTTCTTTTCGAAGTAATGCGGATCATTACCAATAGATGGCACTAACGTCCCCCTTAGAGACGTTTTATTAAAGAGATTTCCGGTAGGGTTTCCACAGTAGTAGTCTAATTGGTTAAGGCATTAGGGGCTTAACCTAAAATGCAGGTTCGAATACTGCCGATGGTCGAATTTTATTAATCTTAATTTTGAAACATGTTATAAAACTTTACCGTAAAGTATTGAAAAACATTAAAAATATATTTTGTTACTCATTGATTTGATATGAAAACTTACATAAGTTTAATACCCGCCGTCGTTGTGGTCATCTACAAAAAAAATAAAAATAAGAACATATAAACGTTACAAATTGTAATATTAAGAAGTTTAATAGTCGATATTTATATATTGAGAACAGATGTTGTTATGTATTTATTTAAGAAAAAAATATGCTAGGGATCGCACATTCATTCAAAGTTTGATTAAATATAATTTGCATCGCAGGCGCCATCTGTGTGTCTAATATATTTTTAATTTATGTCCAAAAAGTTGAAGGTTCCAGGATTATGGCTCGGTTGTTAAAAAGTTTGGTGAGCTTGGTAAACAATTTGTCTTGTTCTGGCCATCAGATGAGATAAGTTGCGGCAAATTAGGGAGTATCGTCCTGGATAAAGATGTACTACTGTTTTCAGCGAATAATTTGAATTTTCTTAATTGGCACTTTACTATCCTAATTGTTTTTATAGAGCTACAGTAATTCCTTATGAAAACCTTATTTGCAAAAACGAATTATGTACCTACAAATGTTGAAAGTGTCATATTTACAGGTAAATTAGAATGATTACCTGGAGCGCCAGATTTCGTCTGTGTTACACCTTGTTGTACCGTCAGTGAATCTAGAATTACAAAAATAAGTAAATTTAAAATCGTGGTAAAGATTTTATCTTCTTATTTCAATTTTAGATGATCTCTTTGAATTTACTTTTCATAATAGAATCTTCTCCACTGGTTTTTATGTGTATTAAAATGCAATAATTAAACAAATTCTTTAAAAAGGGTATGATAAGTGATCTAAAGTGTTTGAACAACAAAAATACTCTATAATAAACTTACTCAGATTTGGATGCTGCATTACAGATGTACCATAATCAGCCATCTCATATCTCTGCGGTACAGTCGGGTAATATGGATTCATATCGTAGCCTGGCAATCCATACATGGACCCGTAACTGGGTATGTTATATCCGGCCGACTCATAACCACTCACACCAGCTAATGGTTGATTTGGAAATTGGTTACCATATCCATATTGGTACTTTATGGATTGTTTTTGGGGAACATTTTGATTTGGTATTAATCCAGGATAATTATTTCCATACCCTTGATTCAAGTATGGAATATAGTTTGGTCGATAGTTAAGCCCTTGGTAACCTGCCATTATTTCTTGCGAGGTTGGTCTTGGGTAGTCATAGATATCTTGATTTTCTTTAGGTTTATTTGAAAGTGAATTTAGTTGAATTAAATCCGATATGACAGGTTGAGGGTAGCGCTGGAAGTTTTGTTCTTCCAGGTTTTTATCTTCGCCAACAAGATTTGTAATTCGTGGTTTATATCCATAATGGTCTTGCCTTATAGGAACTCCTCCCAGCCCAGAGGTATGTTGATTTTTATAAGAGACAGCTGTTGCTAATTCGGTATCAATATTATTTAAACTTTGTACATTTAGAGAGTTTGAAGTACCTGGAATATAAAAATCGTCATTGTGCAATTAATATGAAATAAAGGTGAGTCAATATTTATAACATACTACCTGCGCCCCGCGGTTTTATTCGTGTTACTCTGCTCCAGTGGGTCGGAGCGTGATATTTTGTAGCCTATGTGTAAATCTAGCGTATAACCTATCCCGGTGCAAAATTACCAATTCCGTTTAGTAGTTTTGGCGTGAAAGAGTAACAAACATTTATCCATCCATCCATATTTACAAACTTTCGCGTTTATAATATTTGTAGGATTTTTTCAACAAATACTTTTTCACTTCATTGAGTGTTTTCCTTTTATTTTACTAACAGTTACCTAAACGGTATATAAATATATTCAACCGTGTCGTTTCCACTACATTTTACAGTTAATCTATATAAAAGCAATTCAATATCGAACCAATCAATCTAAAACCTAATAGCTCCCGAAAAACCTGTCAAATGGAATCAAAACACTTTTCCATTTAATATTTACAACCCATTCGCAAAATCATCAGATATAAAACGTTTTTTTACGTGGTGCAATAAAACTTTGATACAGGTCCGGAGGTTGATGAATCCTGAATGAAATACAATTGCCTACGCTATCGTGTTCGAGGATGAGTGGATCTCAAAATGGCCAACGAGGTGTCAATACTCTTGACGGGCAATCTATACGTCAGTAATCATTGCTCATTGGTCGATTCTATCTTGACTGTAGATCAGATATTGCGGATGGACGCATTGATTTGTGGTTTGCGGGAAATAATAATAATCAATGACCTTTGATTCAGATTTATGCCCTACATGTTTATTGCGTTAATAGTTTAGAGATTGATTCATATTTCATAGCATCGATTATGTTATCATATCTCGATAAAGTCTGCAAAATTGTGCTTAAAAACTGACAAAACTTAACAATTAACTATTATTTAGATGACTGATTATCATAAACAATTAAAAATGTATATATGAAGAGTTAAATAGTGAGTGTATATAATTAATTTCTGTGTCATTTTTATTTAACAGCCTAAGCATTTTATCATTGTAGGGAGGCATTCCCAAGTCAATCATGTCCTTTCTACCAATTTGCTGTTCTATGTTTGCTCATTGATCGATTCCATTTCACCTTATTGCATTTCTAAAGCGATTCATCCGATCGGTTTTCCTCGCTTGTAATTAGGATCCGATATCGAGTGATTTATTTATATTGTTTTCTATTTATTGTCCTTGTTTTATTATTACAATTTTATTTGTTTTTGAAATTGAAATGAAATCATTTCCATTGAATTTTAGCAATATCAAAACTTTCTTACACAATTATCACATTGTCTTGTCATTAAAGTTAATTATGGTATTTAACGTTAGTATGTCAATTACAAATGTTATCAGTACATTTGTAGTAACCGTAGTCTACAATAGGTAGGTACCTAAATTCAATCCTTACTAATTTCAGTCCATACCAGTGTTTATAACATCACCTGTATTTGCAATTCTGACGGCATGTTCCAGCCACTCGTAAATTTTTACTTTATTTGTTTGCTTTAATGTTTCAGTTGATACGGCTTTTTTATATCACCCACTGTCATTCGTTGTCCACCCACATTGGGGTGAAAACGAGCGGTTGCAAATGGCAGCTGTAAAATTGTCCGTTATCGCGCAATTGCTAACTTTGCAGTCTGGAATTTGAGAATCTTGGACTCGTATCTGCAACCAGATAATTTTACTGTCAAAGAATAGTTTTAGAATGGAAATTTTGTGTGAGGTTGAAATTGAACTTACCTATAAAATTATTTTACCTGCAATGCCTGAAATAGTCAATTTTATAGCGTTAATAAAATTCAACTAATATTATCTATTTCTGAAATAGTCTAGTTGGAATATAATTTCAATCTGAAAGTAATTAAACTTAATCCTCTGATAGATATTTACAATCTTAGTCGCCATGTTCTAATTTCAAAATTTCGTTCTATTTGCTTAATAAACATGCATTCAATAAACTAACCTGATGCATCTGCTGTCGGCAGCAATGACGGTTCTATGCCTGTATTAAATAAACATTAATGTTTACTATTTTAATTATTTCTTAAATTAGTTAAGAATAAAGTTAATATAAGAAAAATACTTACAGCAAGATGGATTAGTTTGACAGTTGATCTCCACTTCTATTCTGCCCTTGTACGAAGATTCATAACATTGACAAATCTGACATTCATCCCAAGGGTGCTGGAATGGCTGGTTAGGTGGGTATGGACGACAAGATTCGTCTGAAACATGTTTTATTTTATAATTTACTCTATACACCTTTTACTACATATTTTGAATGTGTTTATTGTTAATTGAAACAATTAAAAATACAAGTTTGGACATAATAATTTACCTCAGAAAAAAGTGTGGTACCCATATTCATAATCCACAGTAAATTATGAATATGGGTGGATATCAGGATCGGTATAAATAAAAAAGACTATACTTACGTGGTGAAGGTCCAGGAAGTGGCCCTGGTCTTTTGGAGAACGGTATTAGCGGGGAAATTGTAGATACGGGAGGCCATGGCACTGAAATTTGATTATTGGTTATAAAACAATCCTCATTAAAATTGCAAGAAAATTCATAAATATTATTTTATTGTTTGTACATTGAACCACTTACAAGGTTTAGCAGTAGAATCTGGTAATGGGGGTGACTCAGTGTTTCCTATTGATTGGCAGAAATAAAAATATTATAATTAACAAAGTGTAACTTGGTGTAAAGCTATTTCTCACTTATCAATCTGTTAAATGCTATATTTATATAATATCTAGAAAAATATGTACCTTGAAACGAAAATATTCATATATGCAGGATATTTTTGAACTTTATAACCAAATAGTGAGAAAACGCAACTTTCATATACAGGGTGTCCCAAAAGATTACGTAGCTGGGAAGGGGGGTGATAGGGATGGTCACAAGGGTCACCAGAAAAATATAAAAAATTCCCTCTGGGTGTTTAAAAAAATAAATGGCATTTTTTAAAAGACTAAAAATTTTACACCTTGTGCTAACTGTACCTACAAATATGGCTGTATTTAAAAAAAATGCTGTTATGTAATCTTCAATAGCAACAAGGTCATCAACATCAACATCAAAAATAACAAGGTGTAAAATTTTAAGTTTTTAAAAAAATGCCATTTTTTTTTAAATACCCAGAGCGGATTTTTTTTTTATTTTTCTAGTGACCATTGTGTCCACCCCTGTCACCCCCTTTCCCAGCTACTTAACCTTTTGGGACACCCTGTATACTACAGAATCGTCCAAGTCTAAGTTTGAAGGCTAAAATATAGCTACCTATTATTTCCGCAACTTTTAATATTTTTTGCCCCATCGTCGCTAGTTCTTCATCCTCCATTATTAAAAATCGTCGCCCGTTTGTATCTAACGACATTATTCATTGATCTCATACACAATATATGAATGAGAAAAAAGTGTAACAAATTGTAATTAAAATAGCTTACCACAGTCAGGATTTGAATGGCAACTGATTAGTAGCTCTTTGGTACCAGTCTGAGTTATTTCCGGTGAGCATTTACAAAGCTTGCATTCATCATGAGGATGCGGGAATGAAACATTTGGTGGAAACTTTTCACACATTGGTACTGTAAAAACAAAATTTGTAATGAATTTTGCTACGCTTCAAATGTATAATCCTTATTTACGTTAAATAAATTCGTTTTATTTATTAACTTACATGGCGTTGGTACGGGTGTGTCTGGTATTGTAGCTAAAACATTAAAAAAAACCGTCAGATTGAACATATTTTTTTTCCCATAACATTTAATTTTGCAACATAATATATTATATATATAATTATATATAGGTATATACACTTACGCAATGATTGAAGATCTGGTGGAATAACTGAAAAAGTAAGCATTGTTATTATGGTAAATACTTAGTTACATGCCACATTAAATAACACTTTAATACTTACCACACTGGGGATTGTCATGGCACTTTATTTGGACATCAACTATTCCAAGGTAATTCATAACTTCTTTACAAATGCAAATCTGACAAGGATGCAGAGGATTTGTAAATGGCTTCAAAGTCGGTAATGGACTGCATGTAGCTAGAAGTGATAAAACACAGGTGATGTATTATTTCAGTTATTAGAAGATCCCGTAAATTGTACTAGGGGTACAATTTGTATATGAAGTAAATCTGTACTTACTTGATGAGGGGGGTATAGGTCTAAGAGTAGTTATGGGAGTAATTGTAGGACTATGAGGCCAGGGTACTGAAAAAAATAATTGAAGGATAATTGAAGAATATAAGAATATGCATTATTTTGCAATTCTTATTAAAATATTTTACTTACAAGGTTCAGCAGTAACATCTGGCAGTGGTGACCATGTTGGTTCTGGCATAGGTGCTGCTGTTACTGGTTGAAATGTCTCTGGTTTCCCTATCGATTGTGATAAATAATAATAAAAGAATGCCGTCATGGATGATGAAACAAACTTATATAATTTATATATTTTACTATGAATTTTATATAATATTCGGTGAATATTAAAAATATAAACAGGGTACTCAGACGTTGTAAAAACCATAACTATTACAATAATTTATATAAATTGTGAATAATTATGAAAATGGACGCTCATTGGAAGGAGTTTGAAGATCCTTGAAATATTTTAAATTCTACAGACATGCAATATTGTTTGTTATAATTTTAAAAGAAGTTTTAGATAATTTTCTTACCGCAGTCAGCATTTGTGAAGCAACTGATTAGCAGTTGTTTAGTACCAGTCGGTGTGAATTCCGGAGTGCATTTACAAAGCTTGCACACGTCCTTAGGGTGTGGGAAGAATACATTTGGAGGAAATTTTTCACACATTGGAACTGTAAACATAACATTTGTCACAAACGTATTCCATAATATTCAATTTATTGGTTGTAATACTGCTATGAATAACTTACGTGGTGTGGGTATTGGTGTGTCTGGTATAATAGCTGTAATAGTTAAAGAAAATAAAAATTTAGAATGAAAGACTTAATAAAAAAAAATGTATAAATGTAACGCGTAGATTGATACTTACGTAATGGTGCCAAGTCTGATGGAATCACTGAAAATGCAACCATTGTGGCATTAGAAACAGCTTTTATTGAGTGACTAATATTTCAAATTTAATTATATAAACCATAATAGACAAAAACTTGGTAAAATATAAGTCTAGCTTACCACACTGAGGGTTTTCTTGACATTGAATTTGAACATCAACTTTTCCGATGTAATTAACAACTTCTTTGCAAATGCAAATCTGGCAAGGATGCAGTGGATTTGTAAATGGTCTTAACGTGGGTAATGGACTGCATGTAGCTTAAACAAAAAAAGCAATATACCATAAAAATACTTAAAAGGAAACATTTATCGATAGGAAGTTTCAATGTAAGTTTTAAATAAAAGTTATGTTAAATTAAAAAACACAAAAATATGATACCCTTTGGTGGTGCTGGAGGTATAGTGATAACCTGAGGCTCTGGAAGTGGTTGAAGAGGTACTTCAGGGCTATATGGATGTATTACATTAGGCACGGGTATTGGCGGCGGCATAGGGATAATGTCCTCTCCAGGTTTCTTTGCTGACTCACAAGCAGCACAGCTGGCGCACACTGGTGTTAGGCTCCCGTATTCATTGAGACATATGCAAACGAGACATTTGAGGCCGTGAGACCAGAAATGATGGAACTCATTCTCAGTATTGCACTGTATAGAGGCTTCACCACCTATTGAGACAATTAATGGAATTATCATTTGTTTATGATTGTCAAGTAAAACTAAAAAAATATGTAAACTTTATTATATTATTATCGTATTTCTTGACTTACCGGGAAGTTTGGTTGGAAATATGTATTCTGCTGGTGCAATAGCTCTCGATTTAGCGTCTGTAATAATAGAGTAGTACATTATACACATAATTATGCAAAATAGCAGTATCCCGAGAAATATAAATACTTGCTAACAATTTAAAAATACCTTCAAAAGTCAAGCCGGCCTTCTGACTGCCTGGAATACAATATTATACAATTAATCATTAAATTTCCGAGCGCATTGTTTTATTTGTATGAAATTTATTAATTTTAATAAATGTAAATACTTATATTTTGTTTGAGTAAAATATTATTGTACAAATTTATTCATATACTATTAACATTAATTGCAAAATACTATTACCTTACCTACTATATCAACTTACCTGGATAGCCATTAAATATATTGTGGGGAGCAATGATAACAAGACTATCACCTCCTTCATTTTGGTTATGTTGATTGCTATATTTGTTTAAAGGTTTGATTGCATTTGAAGAAATACCTTCATAAGGATAAGCGTTAGATGTGTAAATATTTCTTTTTAAGGCTTCATCTGAAATTGTTATAGGAAATGGAGAATAATTATAAGATTCAGGACGTAATCCCGTAGCAGAACTAGATTCGGAAAAGATATAAGAGTTGACAGCTGCATTCTTTGGACTGTGAGGATCTTGATAGACTGGTTTTAACAACAAAGGGGTATATTGCAATCCTGAAAAAAAATAGAGATCGTGGAAGATATTGAAACTGGTTAATGTTTCTACAATTAATAATCTTAGTTATAATATTAAGATAATTTAAATAAAAACACTTATATACCTTCATTATTTCCGGGGAAACCTGATCTTAAGTGCGATTCTTCAGAGTTTTCAATATCATTTTCTGCTTCTGAAACTAAAATTATAATTTAAATACAAATAACACCTTTAAAGCAGTCTAATAAGTATACTGCTTCGTAGCAATTTTGTTCTCCCGAGAATAAAATAATGTACTATGTATATTTTATATTGTAATTTAAACATACTATAGAAAATATTAATTGTATTTCATATCTCGTGTCAGATCGTTAATATTTCAAAATAATTATTTATTATTTAAGTTTTTCCATAAAAACTTACTTTTAAATTCCTTACCCCTCGTGAGATCAAAATTATTTTCTTCTGTTTCCTTGAAAAGTTCTCTGATTTCTTCATTTTCTGTATCATCAGCTTGGCCTTGAGTTATCAGAATGATGATCAGATACACACCTCTAACCCACCCCCTCATCTTGCTTTATTTTCTTCCAAATTTAGCACTTTATTACTCCATGAACCAAATACCCCGTTTAAAATAAAACACCTTATACCTAAGTGTATTTATAGACTCTGTAATTGTTTATGATATCCATTTGGCAGTTTGATAGTTATGCACTTGATTTATAGTGTAATTACTGCATTTGCGATTCAATTTGCTACGGAATAATTTATTTGTAGCATGACAAATTGATGTTAATACATATACTAATTAATTGTTAATAAAGATTTGAGAAGTAAGAATTTGGTAATAAAACTAAACCAATATAAGAAGTTTTTATATTTACTTTTTAGATAACTTTGATTCATGCGAGATTTGAAGTGCTTAATTTTATTTTTATTTCATTTTTCTTATTTCTGAGTAGAATGAAACATAAAATACAGAATGTTCTGGTTCACCAAAAAACCGCAATGTAGTTTCTTATGCTATTAGTCCATCCAAGGCTAGCTGTACTTATCCGACAAGATGTAACATTTGAAACCTTTAAGCAGTTTCACTCAATCTCAAATAATGACATACACACATTTCATAAAAAAACATGTCACAGCTAGATATTGTTGCTATGAAACTTGGTGTGTTTATTAA
Source organism: Nycteola revayana (assembly GCA_947037095.2). Taxonomy (NCBI): domain Eukaryota; kingdom Metazoa; phylum Arthropoda; class Insecta; order Lepidoptera; family Nolidae; genus Nycteola; species Nycteola revayana. The sequence goes on along the minus strand of OX344859.2, from coordinate 13,049,306 downwards.
TTACAACTCAAAAAAAAATTTAACTCTCTTATTAAATCAGAATAGTTTTTATTAAGGGTAGTTGTTACTTTAAAGCAATTAATTAATCTCAAATAATTTTATTCAAACTAATATTATGTCATTAGTTTGTGTGGGTGCTAAATAAAACCAAATAGTCCCACTAAGATAATTTATTATAAATTCTATACATTTAATAATTTATTATAAATAAATACAAGTACAAAGTTTGCTTATCATTTTTTATATGCTTCACTTAAACTAAACGTAATCTTATCCATATTCATGCAGTATTCGTTATGAGATCTTCGGGTCTGGTTAAGATGAGATCTGGAAAAAAAATAGCATATTTTATTCCCAGCATAAACAGTAGAGTTTTATATTACCTACACTAAACTTGTTCTATGTGAATATGGTTGATTTTTACTAATGGTTATTATTCAGTCGTTACACATTTAATATTTTTAATTAACCTCAGAGGCTTTATCTTTTCCGTTTTGGTTAAACTTGGTATGTTATAGCTTGTAAAATGATTAAGTTCAATAATTACCCGTAAGGCAAATGCTACCAAAATCCGAATCAGAATTGTTTGCATGTTTGAGTGATACACTCCGAACTTACAAACATCTTGAATTTCGTAATTATAGAAAGTTTTGATGAAGATGAAGAAGTAATAATCTTTATTTTGTTATATTTTTATTAAATTTAATATTATATTAAGTATCTATATTATGTTTGTTATTATTATAATATTATTGCATCAACTTACAAATGTATTGTCTTCATTCTTGGTTATTAACATCAGATTCCAATGATGGGTCCGCGCTTCGTATATTACTTTCTTCCTCTACTCCTTCACGACCATCACGCCAAATATTAAGGGCATTAGCTGCAGAATTGGCCGTTGCGGATCCACTTCCATAGTTCAAAGCATTAGCCAAAGAATTAGCATCGGCTGAACCTCCGCCATAGTTTAAGGCATTACCTGCAGAATTGGCTGCTGCGGACCAACTGCCATAGTTTAGTGCTTCGGCTTGAGAATGAGCGTTAGAAGATCCGCCACCGAAATTAAGCGCATTAGCTAAAGAGTTTGCACTTGCCGAACCACCTCCATAGCCTCCATAGTTTAGTGCTTCGGCTAGAGAATTTGCGTTAGAAGATCCACCACCGGAATTAAGCGCATTGGCTAAAGAGTTTGCACTTGCCGAACCACCTCCATAGCCGCCATAGTTTAGTGCTTCGGCTAGAGAATTAGCGTTAGAAGATCCACCACCGGAATTAAGCGCATTGGCTAAAGAGTTTGCACTTGCCGAACCACCTCCATAGCCGCCATAGTTTAGAGCTTCGGCTAGAGAATTAGCGTTAGCTGAACCACCACCCAAATTATACGCATTGGCTAAAGAATTTGCACTTGCCGAACCATCTCCTAAGCCGCCATAGTTTAGTGCTTGGGCTAGAGAATTAGCGTTAGTAGAACCCCCACCTAAATTATACGCATTGGCTAAAGAGTTGGCACTCGCTGAACCACCGCCATAGTTTAGCGCATCCGCTAAAGAATTGGCATTAGAAGAACCACCTTTGAAATTAATTGCATTGGCTAATGAGTTAGCATTGGCTGAACCTCCACCTAAACCACCATAGTTAAGCGCATTGGCTAAAGAGTTTGCACTTGCCGAACTACCTCCATAGCCGCCATAGTTTAGTGCTTCGGCTAGAGAATTAGCGTTAGAAGATCCACCACCGGAATTAAGCGAATTGGCGAAAGAGTTTGCGCTTGCCGAACCACCTCCATAGCCGCCATAGTTTAGTGCTTCGGCTAGAGAATTTGCGTTAGAAGATCCACCACCGGAATTAAGCGAATTGGCGAAAGAGTTTGCGCTTGCCGAACCACCTCCATAGCCGCCATAGTTTAGTGCTTCGGCTAGAGAATTTGCGTTAGCTGATCCGCCACCTAAATTATACGCATTGGCTAAAGAGTTTGCACTTGCTGAACCACCTCCTAAGCCACCATAGTTTAGTGCTTCGGCTAGAGAATTAGCGTTAGAAGATCCACCACCGGAATTAAGCGCATTGGCTAAAGAGTTTGCACTTGCCGAACCACCTCCATAGCCGCCATAGTTTAGAGCTTCGGCTAGAGAATTAGCGTTAGCTGATCCGCCACCTAAATTATACGCATTGGCTAAAGAGTTGGCACTCGCTGAACCACCGCCATAGTTGAGCGCATCCGCTAGCGAATTGGCATTAGAAGAACCACTTTTGAAATTAATTACATTGGTTAATGAGTTAGCATTGGCTGAACCTCCACCTAAACCACCATAGTTAAGTGCATGGGCTAAAGAGTTAGCGTTAGCTGATCCTGCTCCATAATTATTTGCATTTGCTGCGGAGTTAGCCGTAGCCTGGCCGCCTAATAGCCCCCAAGGATAGACTGGATTGACTGCAACAACGAATAAAATAACATATGTAAGGTATTTCTTATAAGGACAACCTCCGTAGCGTAGCGGTATTTGGCTCGCTTTAAATCTCGGAGGTAATGGGTTAGATCCCCGTCCACGTCGGATAAGAATTTTTTGTGTAAAGTTTTAGATTTCTTTCCGGGTCTGGTTGGTTGAGGGACTACCCTCCGTGTTATATTGTATTGTTATAACATCCTCTATAATATTCGTATATCAAGGAACGGGCAGCAGCGTTTCCTAGTGTGGTACAACATAATACTGCGGTTACCAACCCGCCAGCCAAGCGTGGTGACTATGGCAAATACCCTCCCTCGGGAGGAGGCCTATGTTCAGCAGTGGACGGTATACGGGCTGATGATGATGATGATGAAGGTATTTCTAAATTAATCTTATAATAACACTGAAAAGTGCGACTTGCACATTTCATATTAAGGGAATATTAAAAAAATATGTATTTGAACTTTTTTTGGGATCATCTTATGTAACGTTTAACATCAATAAAAACGATACTAAGCTTCATGGTTTGTTAGTTACCTGGACAAGATGGGTCGGGAATTGCTTCAATGTATACATAGTTGTATTTCACTTTGCATACATGGAGGACACAATTTTCTCCAGGGATTCGGAAAGGTTCTAGCGGACGACGATATTGGCACACCGGAGCTGAAAACAGAAGAAATTAAAAACAATGCTCCTATAAAACATCTGCTTAGAAATTTAATATTTTACTAAAAATACCATTTAAGCACCATGGCTTAAGAAACGAATCATCACACTTTGTAATCTATATATTTTCTTTCCGAGTTCATTATATTGAAATTCTGAATATAAAATTGATCCTTACCAATGAAGAAGACAATTGGCACGGGGTACACTTTAGTGCCTGTAAAAAAAAAATATACATATAATTCCAATATTTCGATAAAAATTAACAGAAAAATTAAAAAACAGCAGATCTTTATAGGCTACTCGCGCTTTTACAGTTCTATTCAGCCATGTCCGTATAACATATTTTACGCCTAGGAGTAGGCCGATACCACATTCTTCCATTTGCTACGATCTCGACATACTACTTTCGCTTCCTTCATTAATCTCCCTTTGGTTTAGGGTTCTATTATTCTGGCCTTTTTTAAGAACGTCCCCCATTATAATGTTAAGCTTTGGTCTTCCCCTTACAATATTTCCATATAAAATCGTTGTTTTGAATAAAAATAAAGTTGAATAGGTATGAGTATTTACTAAAACTTACCACCAGGGACGGGAATGGGTACTGGTATAGGCACAATTCGATCTTTACCGGGCACTGGAATGTAGTGATTTACTGGGTACGGCACTGGTACGGGGGGAGACGGCACCGGTACTGGTACTTGAATCTCGGGACCGGGTACTGGCACTGCGACTAACTCTTTCGGTCCTTGTACTGGGTATGGCCTATTAATCATTTAAAATATTATATATATATAAGGTACGTTAGTTTTTTATACGTATGCACTTGAATAAAATTGAAATATATGTTTGCAATGGAAACATAACAGATTTATACTCAATGCATATGGCAATATATACCTGAAAGGTTCTTATAAAAAAATGTTTATCTGTCATTTTTTTTCCAGTTAATGGGGCTTTTACTCATGTTTTTAGTTTATACTTATTTTATAAGGTACTAGCTTCCCACGCGCGGTTTCACATCCGGGGTTAGTGTAGCTTTCCAACGGTGAAAGAATTTTTCAAGTGTGTTTCGGAGCTTATGCAATACAAACAAACAAAAAAACAATAAAATATTTCCTTTTTATAATATTAGTATAGATAGTGTAGGATACTTTTTATTTTGTTTGCCTGTTTGTTTGTCCGCCTATTCTGCATCGCATTCACATCGAATTAGATGGGACTTTCATGTTAAATAGCTTATAAAATACGTATTTTACGCGGACGATGCCGCGGGCAGCAGCTTTTGAGAAATAAAGTTGTTCTGAAACGTTAATGGCAAAACAATTTTAGCGTTACATATTTTTACCTATCAACTGGATACGGCACTGGAATCTTCTGCTCAACACGGTACGGAACTGGCACTGAGGGTCCCCTGATGTAAATCTTCTCCGGGGGACTTGGGACCGGGTAGGGTACTGGTACCAAGATGCGCTTACCCGGTATTGGCACCGGTATGGGGATCGGACGCGGTGGTCCTGGTATGATCACTGGGGGTGGACCTTTATTATAAAAGATAATTATTAGAGTTGAGTTTAAAAAAAATCATGTGATGTTTGAGACCCGACCAAAATAAGGCCATTTTATTGTGGGATGTCTTAGAAAGTAATTTATTTGACTTATTTTATTACTTATGATCTCTTAATTTTTAAAGTTTTTTTTTCCTATTATCTACTTACAACAATTTACATATTTCCCGTAAAACCTTAAGAAATTATAAGCAAATCAATTAAAATCAATTAATGTTAATATTTCATCAACATAAAATAAATAATTATGCATACTTACAAAATCTCCACCTTCAATGACAACCTCCGTGGCGTAGATTCATGAGTCTCGGAGGTCGTGGGCTCGATCCCCACGCCGGACAAGAAATATTTGTGTAAAATCTAACATTTCTTTTTGGGTCCAGTTGGTTGAGTTCAACCCTCTGTGCTCCGGATAGCATGTTAAGTCATTATTCCCGATTATAATGACATAATCTATAGCTATTGTATGCCAAGAAACGGGCAGCAGCGTTTTATGTACGTTATTTGGTTATTACATAATATTGCAGTCTCCACCCGCCTGCCAAGCATGGTGACTATGACAAAAACCCTCTAATGGCACGACCATATTCAGCAGTGGACGTTATACGGGATTATGATGATGACAACTTACAAGTCTGAGGTCCCGGAGGTGGCAGGGGGATCACATTAGGCGATGGTATCGGTGATGGCCACACTGGGACATCGAAGGGCTGCGGCTGTGGCAGTGGTATCACTAGGCGAAACCAATCAATATTATAATAGGTATCTTAAAACCAATAGTGATGATGTGATTTACAGTGAAACGGCATTAACCTCGCTAAATTTATTATAAAAAAAAAACTTATTGAAAATGACATACAAATCCATGAGCTAATCGTATAGTAGATTGTCAATAAAGCCATGACGAGTTAGATTATTAATAATATATTCGGTGAAGTTGCAAAAGCCTTCTGGCTAACTACATAATGTCTGTCCAAAAAAAGGGCCGTAATGATAACTAGACAAATGATGAGATTATTATTAACTTAGAACTTATTTTTCAATCGTCAGAAAAATCAATATTATAGGAATCAATTTTTACTGTGACAGAAATTTTATATAAAATCTCTCAAATTTAACTTGTTTTGGACGGAGAACTGACAACCGAAACGGCAAGGTAATTTGATCATTCATAAAAATGATTTATCAGTTTACCTGGAGCATTCTAAGCATAAAGACGTCGGCCTGGCAAGTTTCGCGTGGTGGATGTGGGAGTTATGGGGTGGGAAAAAAATAAAAAAAAGGTAATGCGATCAGGATTACTTTTTATGTGTATGCGTGTATCCCCTCCACGCGCTCTTTTTCATGCCCCTTAGCTCTTTCTCGAGCAAAATACAATTTAAAATATAAATTTTCAATTATTTTTTTCGACATGTTCCCACCACTATTATTGGCTGGCTTTTTTTTCCTAGCCTCTGGGAATAATAAACTTTAAGCACAAAAAAAGCCAGCCTTGTTCTTATTACCTAAAAATATTTTTTTTTCCTCACTTTAATTAAGCCTGGCGATACCTTTCCACCAACCAAATGACGCCAGATTTTTTTTGTGTGCTTTGGGGAGGTAGGCAAACCATTTGGCATAAAAAGTAATCCTGATCACATTACCTTTTTTTTTATTTTTTTCCCACCCCATAACTCCCACATCCACCACGCGAATCCTGCCAGGTCGACGTCTTTATGCTTAGAATGCTCCAGGTAAGCTGATAAATCATTTTTATGAATGATCAAATTACCTTGCCGTTTCGGTTGTCAGCTCTTAGTCCATTTCCTCTTATATAAGTTACGGCTAAAGGTAGGTGTGAACATAAACTTAAGATTAGCCGGCTAAACCTAGGTCTAGCCGACCACATGCGGTTAAACTTAGGTTAAGGTCTCAATAAGTCCCTGTTCAACTCGAATTAAACAATACTTATGCATGGCAAAAAAAGAAGTTGGGGTGGTTAAAAAAAACCTAAACCGAAAGTTGAACAGGGACTTATTCAGGTTGATTTAAGTTTAACCGCATGTGGTCGGCTAGACCTAGGTTTAGCCGGCTAATCTTAAGTTTATGTTCACACCTACCTTTAGCCGTAACATATATATTTTGTTATATGTATATCGATTTAAAAAAATGGCCCTAACAATTACATAGATAAAAACGGGACATAAAACATAAGTTTTGTTAAGATAATTTGCTTTGTTTTGAACTAGTTACAGAAATATATATTCGCACGCTTAGAAATATAGTGACCCAATTCAAAATTTCGTATGTGTGACTTTAATTCATATAATGACTTAAATTTAACATTTGCATCGACCCATATTAAAAAGCTTGATATTAAAAACTAATAAAATACACATATTTTTAAAACCGCCGAATATTTTATTTTATTTTTACAAAATTAATGGACTTGACAATCCTTTTTCGCCATTTACCTAAAAGTTGGTATTTTCAAATAGGTCACTATATTTCTAAGCGTTTTTTAGAAAACGGGACATAGTATTATATTATAATACACTGTCCCGTTTTCTAAAAAATACCTACTTATAATATTTTTCTACCTACTAATAAATGTAATATCAGCCATTTGAATAATCTGTGTCAACAATGCCTTTCGATAATCAATTTAAACCTTATGCTATTGAATTATAAGAAGCAACAAAGTTTGCTTCAAGCCATGGCAATTCTGCCAGCATTCTAGGAATGCTGCCTAGTAGCGATTTTTATGTATGTTTTGATTATAGGCTATGTTTACTATTTATTTTAGATGTGGTATATAATATTTTATGTTTAGTTTGCATGTAGACAATCTTTAGGCTATTGATCTGTAATTCGTAACCAGCCGTAGACCAATAGATAGGGCGTCGGACATACGATCATGTGGTCGCTGGTTTGATCCCCACCATTGCACTATCGACGTGTACTCACTCGTAACACAAGCATTAGCTTAGCACGAGGGGTTAACAAGGTCTATTATTCTGTGTGTGGAGTGTGCAAAAAGATCGGATAGAAGGTTTTTTAAAGAAAAAAAAATTATACCTGGCACGCGAGGAAACCATGGCGATGGCGGCCTTATTGGCGGTATTGGAGAAACTTCAGCTGCAAATAAACATATAACATTAATGACAGTAAGATAATTAAATAATAAAGTTTTTTCACTACTTGGGTATTAACTTACACTTGTCATAATCACAATGTTTAAGACTAAAACTAACAAAGCATCACTTTAGTAGCTAATCATATCTATAAACTATATGTTTTATAATTCGTCCGTCTGTCTGTCGTACAATTTGTTGCAGTTATTTAAACCGGCCAAAGTGATAGAAATATATATTCTTGTTCATCAGCCCACTGCTGAACATGGAGCTTCTCTTAACAGACCTTGGAAAGACAGGTTCGTTGTTATGTTATGTTGTAACTATGATGTACGTTGAGGGATTGCCATTATTACCACGTTTGGCAGGCGGATTGGTGATCGCAGTAAGTCAGTCAGTATCTTTGACCTTAAGGGTTTAGGACCACGGCTCTAGCTCTATGCTCTCAATATACCTGTGATGCATGACTTGGTATATAAAATCTTACGCGAACATGGTGAGCAGGGCAGGCACTGTCTGACCAGCTCCCCGTAGAACGAGAAGCAGGCACATATGTGACAGCCATCCGGCCTCCTGTCGCGGTATATTTCTCCCTCGTACCGACATGATCTTTCTATTGGCTGGGGTTCTGGGATATCTGGAAACATATCATATTTGCATAAATAAATAATAACAAGACAACCGTTTGGGCAATAAATATGCCTACTAAAAAATAAATGAAATAAACCGGACCAAAACCCCGCGTTTTTGTCCATTTGAGTATGTTTCGACGGACTATCTCATGTGGGCCGTTTTGAAGCCGATGGTAGAGTAGCCCACTGACTTTGTTTCGCCGGATCTTCTCAGTTGGGGCGCATTGGATACGGGTGCATTAAAGCGCGTTCTTCGTTATATGCTCATAGTTCACTCAAATAATGACAATTGTTTTGGCATACTCAAGACAGAACAGGCAGTTTGCGTTGCTTACAACAATATAAATAAATTATTATAATTAATTTCTTTATAATCATAATTATAATAGATACAATTATAACAAATTAAATAACAAATGTAATTTGTGACGTAAAAATAAATGAATTTTCACTTAAATGTTTGACTATTTACAAGAGCAAGATATTAAGATAAATGCCCATTTAACCAATGCAATGCGTGCGGTACTTCTATTTGATCCGGAGTGTGTACGCATGCAGTGGAAATTGTTGGCTGCCGCGGCAAAACCCTTTTTCGTATATACTTATAAGCTGGTTTTTAACCTAAAATCAATTTAAAAAGTTCAATTTGTAAGAATTAAGGAATGCTTACCAGGTAGAAACATGCGTTGTTCATCTTCGACTGTAAAAAGATAAATTATTTTATAAAGGCGTAATACTTATTATTAAAATCGTCACCGTGAGAAAAAAACATAACTGTGAGTCAAATTCGGATGTTCAAGTGAAATATTATAATAACAAAAAAATTAAATGAAAACGTTTATTGATAATGTAGACGAATCGATCGTACTTAATATAATTGAAATACAATGATAATGACAAAAATATTTATAGTTTTATATAATATTTTAGTATTGTATCATCATCATCATCATCAACAGCCCGTTTACGTCCACTGCTGAAAATGACCCTCCTCTTAACAGATCTTGGCAAGCCAGGATCGTTGAGGGATATTGCCATAATCACCACGCTTAGCTGACGGATTGGTGATCGCAGTAAGATGTAAACCTTGAGCTAATAGATGCTGCTGCCCATCCATCTGCCATATGTCCCTTAGTCGCCTTTTACGACACCTATGGGAAGACATGGGGTGGTCTATTCTAAACCGGAAACCACACGGCAGTAGTAGCATTGTATACTAAAATATAATATAAATAAAAAAAAATAAAGTAGGTATCTGGTAACAATTTAAATACTGCTATTAAATTTGCACAAACAATTTTCGTTACTGTGGAAAACTACAAAAAATAAGAGATCTGCGTAAAATATTCCCTATGTTTCTCGCTGGTTATGTAGTTTTTCATAAAATAACTTAAAAAAACCTTGTTCAAATTTGAGATTAATAAAGTTGGACCACCGGCAGAACCGCTATGTCCAGCCGGTAGTCTTATTTTATGAATAGGAATTTAAAATTTAGTAGTTTAAAAAAAAAAAGTCGTGTGAGCATTGTTTACGACGAATAATTAAGGGATGAAATAACTTACCCTGTTCCTCTGCTCTTGCTCCAATTCCTACAATGAAAAGGCAAAGAAGCCCTAACATCCTCGTGACGCTCACCATGGTTCCAACTAATTTGAACCTTGGACCCCGCAGTGTACTAGCCCAAGAGCTGTTCACCGAAGATGTACAAGGTTCTCAATAGCATCAGTATTTAAACAATTCTATGGATACGCGTTAAAGACCGTAACAAATCAATTTAATGATTAAATTTAGTAATATTTAGTTTTAATACAATTTTAATATATTTAAACAAGGCGTAAATGTGATAAAGGATAATTAATATTTGAATATTAAATTGCTACGTCAAGATTGAATGTTAAAATAAATGATTTGTGCCTCTGTCGTCCCACTATCTTGTCCCACATTCCAAAGAATTCCTCGTTCGTCCCACTTGAGTTTTAAAGTCACCACTCGTCCCACATTCCTGGCAAATTCAAAGTACAGTTGACAAAAAATATTGTACTATATCTTCCAATAAATTGAAATAATAGTTATTTCTAATAACATAAAGATATTAAATACTTCTAGTTCTAGGTATGCATCCGCGGTGCATGTTTTTAATTTTAATAATTAAAAGATCTATTGCAATTTAGGAAAATCTTTATTATTTAGTATCACAATCAAATCCAAATCACAGTACTATTAATTACACCTATCAATATACACATTTGTATTTATCTTATAGAAGTACCACGTTAAGATAAATATATATGTATTACACATGTAATATTTATCTGAGATACTTCAACATAATTAGAACTACTTATTTAAAAAAACCTTTATTACGTGACTAATATCACAATCAAATCACAATCACAGTATTTTAATTAACCTCCTATTTATGAAAAAGTGGTATTTTAACAATTAAATTTCCAAAAAATCAACATTTGTATATAAGTAACAGTCAAATAATTATAGACCGTATACACATTTGTATTTACCTATATGTACCTTATAGAAGTACCACGTTATGTTATTTATGTTAATGTGGTATTTCAACATAAAAAAACTTTGTAGTTGAGAACATCCTCATTTTATGAAGGAGGTTAACTAAATTAAAATGCGACCATATGGGAAGCACCAGCTTTTACATAAAAGAAGATTTATCAAAATTGGTTAACCTAAAAAATACAGTATAACCGAGAACATCCTCTTTTTTTGAAGTTTGTTAAAATGGGTAAACAAAATTAATGTGAATTAGGGCTCAAATCAAATTATTATTTGTTCAAATTTCTAGTTAATGTGAAAAAGGGTTACTCATTTAAAAAAAAAATACTAGACGATTTCGTGAAACAGGGCCATAGATAAAGAACTCCATGACAGGACCTAGGAAACAGGAAAAAAAATATTTTTCAAATTTTTATTTGCGTCTCCTAAAAAGTAGCGATGTACTCTTTTTCACAGGAGGCACAGAGTTAAGTATGCATATAATAAAAGACCATAATCCTTAGACAGCAACTAATATAAAAGTAAACATTCAAAAACTTGTTCTAGGACAATAATAATAGTAGTGGTCTAAGCAGTGGGGTGCACAGGGTTTGTACTTAGGGTCGGCTATGTGTACTTTATTAATGCCTTCAATCTAAACCTAAAGTTTGATCAGAAAAAAACTGTCATGGTGGCGTAACTTGTAATTTTATAATTTATATTATAGTGGAGTCTCGGATTGAATTAGTTCATCAAATTTTCCGCAACATGAGGTTATTTATCTTTCTGGTCAGTCAGGTTTTTAGGCTGACTGTACAATTAAATCAAATTAAACTCATATGAAAAAAATGTGGGACGAGCCAGGCATACGAATTGGGACGAGCGGGGAATAAAATATTGAAAATTAAGTTTTGGGACGAGCGAGGCATACAAATTGGGACAAGTGGGGAATTTTTTATGTGGGACGAGACTCTGTGGGACGACCGAGGCACAAATCAAATAAATACAAAAGTGATGGGTTCTTAATTGTTAAATGTAGAATTTTAATCACTATGCCATCAATACAGATATTGTCTTTTCTCTATTGTAGACTAGAGAAATTAATTTATGTACGGCGATTAATAAAAACGAAATTCACAAATCCAAAGTAAACTCAGACTCAAATCATCTATTGGCTTACAGAAATATTTTTCCTAGGTGGGAATCAACGCAGAAAAACTGGTTTCAAAAGCATTACTATAATATTTTAATTTTTGGTTTAAATTTCTCTACATCGTTGTATACATAGTACTTACAAGTTATATTAAAATTAATAGTATTCTGAACTCATTTCATATTTTCTGCATTGCCTTATAAATCCATATTTATAATATAACTTTCCGAATGAATATTAATTGAGACTAACCTATCAAACCTAAGAGTATTCTCAGTCGTACACTGCGCCACCGGCTGAGCGATTTCGAATTTACTGCTAGTTTCGGTTTAATATGAAGACGGTCGGTATACGGAAATGTGTCAATACGTCTGTGTCGAGCTGTCAGTACCCTGTTTATTCTTACTAAACAAAATGTCGGATCTTACACCTTGTATATTGAAAGGGGTGCAATCTAATCCACTGAAACGTGAAAGATGGTTGTTCGTTAAGATAAAGATTTTTGTTATATGAAGACTGCTAGTACCTACTAGTAGATATGTACTTACAACCTTATTTATTCTGTCATTTCCCCTCACCTTGAGCTTTGATGCCCTTACTCACATATTAATAAGTCTGCACATAAATATGTATTCTATCCTAACGTACACCTTTTGCTACCCTACTTCTTCTACTCTTTGGTCCATCCACGGCATACGATTGCCTGGAAGAGATTTTTTTAGCGATAAGGCCGCCAATTGCAAAATATGTATTACTGTTATAATTATTTATTGTTTGTGATACTATTTGTTTTTGCAATAAAGTATACTTCATTCAATCATTCATGAAGACAACAATATTATTTAGCTGTGGTATTTTGTAAGGAGTAACTTCCCCAGCCGAGAAGTACCAAATCTCGATTTCTAAGTCAGTGTCTTCAAACGAATTAAAAATTGGTAAAAAATTATGCTTTAAAACCCAAGATTTATTTTCGGGTCTGGTTGGTTGAGGGATAACCCGCCGTGCCGCTGGTCCTGATTTATATAACATCATTTAAAACAATTATTGTTTACCTACCATGGAAAGGTCAGAAAGAGATAAATATACTTACCGCTCCTTCTGAGTATATATACCAAAATATCATTTTTGTTAGAAAAAATATAGATCATTATAGCAAAAAAAGTGATATTCATAATGTTAACACAAGAAATAAACATAAAATTGCCATACCCGGTTTTAGAGTAAGTCGAACCAATAAATCATTAATGGGAAATGGTATTAGTTTTTATAACAAACTCCCTAGTCGTGTTACTGATTTGCCTGATACCATTTTTAAAGAATATATTAAACGTGTCCTTGCATCTAAAGGTTACTATAGCGTTAAGGACTATATTGAGGATAAAGATGTTTGGTCTCATGAACCATCCTGCGTAACACTTCCTAGAGACCCTGTATCTAAGTAAAATAGTAAGCATAATAGTGTGATATTCTGTGAACTATCTGTAATCGGCCTAATGAGTTACGTTAATAGACCGCTAGTTCTATCTCAAATTAGCTTCTTTTATTAGTATAAAAACATTAATAGATACATATATTATAAAGACAACCGTTCGGGAAAATAATGTGTATGACAAATAAATAATAAAAGTAACTGGACCAAAACCTACGCTCTGCCCATTTGAGTATGTTTCGCCGGACCGTCTCATGTGGGTCGTATTAAAACCGGCAGTAGAACCCACTGAATTTGTTTCGCCGGATCTTCTCAGTTGGGGCGTATTGGATCCGGTGGTAGCATTAAAGCGCGTCCGTCGTTATATACTCATGGTCCGCCCAAGGTCTCTCATAGAGAGCCAGTGGACGTTATTTGGGCTTAATAATATTGGATAAAAATGATGATGATGATCCTTTCAAATAAAATATGTATTTTGATGGTTGGTAATTTTAAAAGGGATAAAATATAATGACCACCAAAAATATATACTTGACACCAGAAAAATAAAGTCTAAAATTATAATAGTACTAGCTATTTTAGTCACGACTGCACTTCAAATTGTATTCGAACACCAAATGTAGTAAATGATCACCAAATCTTAGCGAGCAAATTATTGCGCTATTTCTACCTTAATAAAATCAATGAAAAATGACAATCGGTTAGGTTAGGTTAGAGCTGCGGCCATACAACGCACGAGCCGAGCGAGCGAAGCGAGCGGTGCCGCGGCAGCGGCCGGCGAGTGCCAGAACCGAATAGTAAATTTGTAAAACATTTAGGTACTTTTGGTGATCATTTACTACTTTTGGGTTAACAATGATTTATTTGGAGTCATTTTGCTTAAATACGATAGCGAAATGTTAAAACTTTGGTTACAATTTTACATTAAAATGCGGGTTTAATTTTGGTGATCATTTTCAATTTTTTTGGTGGTAAGTTAAACATAAGCCATTTTAAAATAACTTTAACTACGATTTAAATGTAATGTACATATTTGATAAGAAATTATTTGATTTTGGTGTAGCAACTTTAATGGCTAAAATATCCGTTACTCTCGCATTTTCTCTAACCTGTTTTTATTAAATAATCATACAAAATTATATTTAAAATGTCAGAAAACAAGGGAGTAACAATCGGGGGCGCATCGCTACAATGGCCGCGTCCGGAAGCTGGGTGGGGGGCGGAAACGGAAGTGCGACCCACTAATGATGGTGGCGCCATCTACGTGCGTCTACTGAATGTTATAATGTACTATTGTTGGTGAAAATTAATTTTACAAAGGTTTTGTTAATGTGATTATGGATGCTTTGAGATGTTGAAGCTTAAGGTATGATATTTTTTTATATATCTGGATTGTTAACTGTGCTTAGAATGTAGGTACCTATTTAAAATTTATATCCAAAGTCATATTAAATCCAGTTTAAATGCATGTGGTAAGACTATTTCTACTTGTATTTTTTCTACAGGGTTCAGCTTTATATTTCATCGGTCTGCACCATTAGTGTACCTACAGTATTTTAAATCCATTATTTAGACCTTGAAAGTCTGGTAAATCTAAACGATTATAAAATAGTAAGAGCCCCGCTTTTGTCGGTTATATTATAATCGACTGGAAGGGCATTTTACGGAAACTGACTATGATTTACTGCTTAACATTGCAGTTAAATGTTAGAAAAATAAAAAAATACCAGTAATGTCAGAAAGAGACTTTATCCTTTCTTTCGATATAAATACTTATTATGAGATCAATGTAAAATAGAACGACAGTTGACGTTGCCATACAACTCCCTCAGAAGCTAAAAGAGGCGCGATGTAGGTTTTGTGATGTCATCTGACATGTGACCGATGACTTTAAAAAAGCAAGCCAGAGTAGACTGGATGCGGAAGGCGAGGCGTATGTTCAGCCGTGGACTGTTATAGGGATTTGTGCTTTGCTTTGTCTGGTATAGATAACGCTACACAAGTATTAAAACGAATAATTATCCTCGTAGTAACAAAATTCGTCCTCATACCAAATGACTAATCACCCACTCAAATACCAATATCAGATTGCTATCTGACAAATATAAAAAAAAAAACCTTTTGTAAACGAATCAGTCCCATTTGGCGGGAACTTGATTGATGAACACCAAAATGGCGGATGAAATTGACAGCTACCGTCGCTTCGACAACCGGTCCGTTTGATTGAAAAATATTATATTTGCTTTTGTTATTGTTTTATCATAATAGATATTCATATTCAAAGTATTAATTAAAATATAGAACAGATGTAAAATCTAAAATTTCTTTGCCTTCCATGCCTTTGAAAGCACGTTAAGCGGTTAGTCCTTATAACGTGATTTAGCAATTCTATACTTGGGAACGGGAAGCAGCGTTTCCTTGTGTGTTACAACATAATACTGCGTTCACCAATCCGCCTGCCAAGCGTGGCAAATAGCCTCCCCCGGGAGGAGGGCCATGTTCATCAGTTGACGTTATATGGTAATGATGATGATGAAGACGGAAAAAAGTAACTACTCGCTTCAAACTGAAGTACCGGAGCACATCTAATTTCCTATCCAATCAATATAACGCAATTAAATCAAATTAATCTACCATTACCACGCAAACTTATATATAACATAATTCTTTCATAACATGTTTACAAACTGAAATCAAATTAAGTAAGTTCACTAACATATCATTTTCCAAGTTGTCTGAATTAATGATTAAAAGGTTTTCCTCTGAGATTCCGTTTGGCCAAGTTTCCCAAACTAGTTGTTAACTAGGACTACGTTCGGAAAGGACTTCCGATTTTCATCAACGGCTTTATTGATTTTTAGTTATTTTTGGACGGGTTCCGTAGTTCGGTGAATGTTGTTTTTGGTATGTCTTTAAGAAATAAACACGTATTCTGATTTTTTCTTCCTTTGTATATTTTGTCTGTTTTATAAATTGAATTGAAATTAATTTTGTATGATTATGATTGTACATTTTTGAAGATTCCGTACTCTAAGGGTAAAAACAGCTAGAACCTATGATTTCGGTGTATGTATGACTGTCACCTGTATCTTATGAATAGCTATCGTTATCGAACCTCAGTAAATAAATAACAAACTAACGCATTTTTTTATTGGAAAACCAAAAATGGGCACAAAAGAACGTATAACATTTACATTTCGTTTGGCGAAAATATATGTAAAAGCAATTTAAGTGGCCTGCCACAAGTTATAAGTCTTACTCAAAGTAGACCACCTGGATCGAGTCCTGCGCTAGACTTCTTGGTGGGTCTAGTTCGATCTATATTTCTTTAGGTGTTTATGAAATGTACTTTTTGTTTTACTTATTCTATTAATTTTTGTTACAGGTAAGCCGTGCACGCTGTTACTGTTAGATTATAAACAGGTAATATTATTTAGCATATCACTAGGTAAGGGTTTACTCACTAAAACCCACGGGATCTTCTCTGAACGCAAAAATTTGGGGCACCGGGAAGTAGGAATGAAATCCAGTGATATCGCGAAATAAAAATGTCCATAAATTTTCCACATGGACGAAGTCACGTTCAAAGGCTATTTACTTTATGTAGAAGGATTATATTTGCGTGCACAAGCACAGTATTTATCCGGGTCTTCAGAGACCCAAACATATGCAATCTAACCTCCCTACGGTCGAACTGCTCGCTTGTACAAATCACGTACTTCTGAAAGCAGGTCATTATACTATGTACAGAAAGTTTGTATGATTTCTGTTACTGTATATATATGCTTAGCGCTTTCAACTTATTGTAGGATTTGCTTTAAATTCGTGTGATAAATAAGATGTTTCAGCATGAGAAGTTATGTGGTTATCTATGTATTTAGTGAGTTATTAACATGTATTTAAGGAATACGCTTAATAATCACTTGCGAAATTAATCTGTGTGTCTTAGGATTAAGCATTTCTTGAGTTACAGACTACGAAAGAATAGAAAGATATTGATATTGTTTAGAGTATTTATTTGGTTTTTGAGACCCTATGGCCTAAAAGTCTATACTTAAATCTATTTCGGATTCGAAAAATCTTTGTGTAAAATCGAAGGTTCTTCGAATCTGTTTGATTGAGGAACTATTGAGGGATAACTTGTTGTTCTTTATTATTAGAACATCTTTAATGATAATTGTTTATAATCATACATAATGCTACGGTCACCAAACCGCATGCCAAGCGTGGTGACTATTAAAAAACAAATGGCAAATCCTAATAATATAGAAATATTATTGTTGTTATGCACATTACTTAACTAATTAATCTTGTCCTATGTGCAAACTGCATTATATACAAAATGCCCACATACATTTACGAGCACAATTCAAAATCAGTAGCAAAAACATTTCCAACTCTCAGAGCAAATAGTTTGAAACTCCGCGTAACTTTAAATAGGCAGAGCATTTGTACCAATGTTGCCAGATTTTAGGTTATTATGGGATAAAATATTACATAATATTAAGTAGTTGCTTCAGAGACCTGCTGATCTGGGTTCGATTCCCACCTGGGACAACTATTTGTGTGAACCCCAGATATTTGTTCTGAGTTTATGTGTGAATGTGTGTGTGCTTTGTATTCGTGAATTATATAGCAGTGTACCTATGTGTGAAGTCCCCTGCGACAAAGCGATGAGGCAAAGCTAAGTTTATACAACTTGATTAATGTAATGTGATACTTTTCATCCATAAAATGTAAGAATATTCTAGAGTATAAAATTTTTAGATTTTATGAATGCAAAGTATAACAATATTAATAATTCAACTAGGTATGAGAACTATGCAATCGTTATTTGTCTTTACGTAACTTACTACAGGGCTGTCAGGTAGACTTAGATTCCATTTTTTTTTTGTCGTAGTTATTCCACCACCGCAAGGTGTGGCAAGTAGCTTCAACTCTCCATAGCGATGGAATGCCATGATGATATTGATACCGCGAGGAGTTTATGCTTTCTTAAGCCCCCCGAAAGGTGCTCTTACAAATGCTAGTTGTACAGGGTTAAATTCCCAAGTCGGTAAGTTTCGATTAAGAGACCTACTGGGTACTGAATAAAAATCTTGAATATGGACTTCTATTTAACTAAGAGTGCTCACGATATCTCTTAATTCGTCACAATGCGACAAAATGACATACGAAAAGATAATTAACCTCTGTAGCGACTTCTAACATTTCTCAAGAACACCATCTTGTGACACCATACTAAATATCTGTACCAATAATGGGGAACATCAAAAACTTCAGATTCATCATATCGATTTTTTTATAAATCCGTAAAAGACCTTTTTAGTTCTAAAAGTGTTTCTACAATAGTGACGCTGTTACACCCCTATCGCACAGTAAATAAACGTGAGTAGGACACAATGCCCCGGTGCTTACCGCCAGAGATTCAGTGAGAGCCGTGCTCCTGTAAGCCCTTTGACGAAATGGCTTAATGAGGAATTTTATCTTGCATTATTAATACGGCTTGCTAGATTTTATGTGGGCGATGAACTTGTTTAGGGACAGTCTCGTTGGTCTAATCGTTAATATGTTCTACGGAGACTAGCGAGTACGATTCCCGCTCCGAACAAATATCTTTATGTAAAATCAGAGATTTTTTCTAGGTTAGATTATCATAACATCTAATTTATAGTAGACGCGAGTCTCAATCAGGGTACAATGTGTTACACCAGTCGTGATCACGGATTGTCTATCGACTACGACTGGTGTAACTCATGTCGAAACGTCGGATTAATAAAAAGTTAATGATTTGCCTTATAATTGTACCGCGATCGAGACCCGCGTTTACTATAAATTATGTGTACAAATCGCGAAAGTTTAAAAAAGAAATCATAACATCATCAGCAGAATTAGCATAAGTATATTCCCATGTTCAGCATTGGACCTTAAAGGGGCTAGTGATAATGCAAATATTATTTCAGTGCGTTATTGCACCTAGGTGGGCTAGGTTTTCAGACGGACATAATGTGGTTTTGTGCAACTATCGCTCTACTTTACAGTTCTCAGGCCTCTCGGACTTCGGGTCTACTAGGGCATCGGATGGTACTTTGCAAACTAAGGGTCGGGAGGATGTCCGCGAAAAGTGCCAGATGGGCTTTATCGGGTTTCGGGATGTCACTTGTGTAAAGCGAAAACAGGAGTGGCGAAAGTACTCAGTCTTGTGGCACCCCTCCTTGGATCGGTTGAGGGGTAGAGTAATCTCCTTCTACACGATACCTAAAGGTTCTCCCCGAAAGGTTGAGTTTGAGTTAGTAGAGCTTATAAATTAAGCCATTGTGCCAGACTCTGTCGAACGCTGTAGCTACGTGAAAGAAGAGTGCTCCCGTATGACATTTGTGTTTGCCTGATTTAAACAAGGGAACCTAAGTGATCAAGATGTTATAAGCGATGTTAACCACGCGTAGATAGTTTCCTACGCGCATGTGACCTACGTAGGTTAAACTGCCGAGTGGTATTTTTATAACGTTTTCCATACTTTTCTTTACTGAAATTCGATCAACGAAAGGTTTCGGACCCTCATTAGATGAACTTCCGCAGCGGACATCCCGGCAAGTTCATTTGTTAGGATTTTGGATACATCATAATGCTTTTAAGAATATGTTTTAAAATATTATAACAGACAACCTTCGGAGCGTATCGTTATTTGACTCGCTTTAATACTCGGAGGTCGTGGTTTCGATCCCCACGTCGGACAGGAAATTTTGGTGTAAATTCTATGATTTCTTTCCGGGTCAGGTTGGTTGAGGGACTACCCTCCGTGCCTCGGAAAGCACATGTTGGACCCGATTATTATAACATCATCTATAATAATCGTATATCAAGGAACGGGTAGCATTCTTGTATGTTCCTTGAGTGGTCGAACATAATACTGCGGTCAACAACCCGCCTGCCAAGCGTGGTGGCTATGACAGTTCAGCAGTGGACGTTATGCGATCTTATGATGATGATCATGATATAACATATTATTGAACTCTAAAATAAAAAAATGTCGAGTGAAGAATAACGATTTTAACAATATTAATTACCCAATTTCAGGAACTAAGATAAATATAGCCCTATAATGGTTGTTACGCATTAAGTTCCCGTGGAAATTGAAGCTAAAACAAAATGGTGAACGCGGGCCGGGCTCAGATGCGACGGTACTTTTAATTAGGCTGCCAACTTCAAGTGTCAAATTCGAAAGCCATTTAACTGGTCCTTAGTTGTAATTAGTTCGTAAAGGGAACGGATTTAAAACAAATTTTCAATGCTTCTATTTTAAATGAACAGCTATTTGTTTGTGAGAAATTCGATACAGTTTGAGCACCTAAGTTGGGAGATGTAGTTGAAATAAAACACAACATTATATTACAAGAGTTTATATTAGTATAACTAATATAGCGTAAGGTGACAAACATATAGGTAATAACATAAACAAAGCTTATGAAACAAGGCACAAAAATGAAACAATATCCAGTATATCCCACCAAGAAGGGATTTTTTATAGTATTTTTTAAGCTAAGAAGAAAAAATAAATATGTTTACCTTATACTAAACATTATTGTTTAACACTTTATTTTGTAAGCAATTTGTACAAACAAATAAAATAAAAACTTAGTTAATAAAGACTTATTTGCATTTAATCAGTAACGGTTCGAGTAATTTTGATGGAACTTTCATATAGGCTACTGCTTTTTTTGTTTGTTTGTCCGTGTATTGCGCCTTATCTCCTTAACGTTCGTACCGATTTAGAAAAGACATTGTTAGATATAATATCGTTACATTACGTAGACGAAGGCACGGGCAACAGCTAGTTAAAATAGAATCCTATCTCCTTTTTCTTGAGACGGTGAACTAAATAGAAACAATTTCAAAAGTAGCCCCGTCGACGTCCACGAAACAAGTTTTAAAGTTGAAACTAAAACTATCTCAAACAATACTCTTAATTAATAAAAGCCGAGAAATTAAAGTACAGTCGCTTAAATGTACAGTGGGCACAATTACTGAAACTTCTTAAGTTTTAATAAGGAACGGCGGTAGTTCCGCCAAGTTGCTGTAGCTTCCTTGCGTCGGAATATTTCAGGGATTGTTTCGAATTTTAGTTGGGGGTTGAAAATTTGCAGATAGTATGTGTTATTCGCCAAAATTTTGAGCACCAAAGCAAATACCTATAGGTATTTTTCCTAGGTTGAGCGTTTGAGGTGCTCAAATTTTTGGTGCTCAATAAATTAATGCTGAACAAGGAATAATCCTATATTAATATGGTTAGTGGTATACACTTTTTATATACAGCAAAGTTTTCATTTTGCTAACCTAAGTGAATAAAGTGAGGATATCTTTATGTGAAAGCGAGTAAAGCTTCATGTTGAACCGCTGCTCCTCTGTGTACAACAGACAAACGGTAAATAAGTAGAAGTTGCATTTCATATTTAAACATTAGTTTGCATTCAAAATGTTATACTTATAGTCGACGAGCATGCATGAGAAACTGATGAATGTAGAAAAAGCCAAACAGGTGTGCCAGGTAAGGCAGGTGGGATTTCTTTGTCTTTGCCTACCCCTATGGGTGACCGGTGTGAAGATATGTATAAAACATTGATGAGTGTATGGATACTGGATCTTTTATTAGCTGGCTATCCTCATATTGCAGCACTTACTTCAACTAAACAAAGAGTTGGACAACAAAACCTAACAAATTAAAGCAAACTCATTTATTTGCAATGTTTTATGAATAATTCTGTCAAGTGCAGTATTCATGGTTCTTTTTGTTCCAACTTGTTTGTTGTTAGCTTTGGGCTTTGAGGCAAAAAATATTATCTCACAAAATGATTGAAGTTGAACTATTCCAATATTGTTCGCTATTTCATTGACGCAGTAAAGCTAACAATATTGTGAGCGTTTATTTTCATGCTCCGTAGTTTCTTTATTAAAGTCAAGTTTTATAAAATGAATATCGCAATTTAGCACTCTGTTAGCTTAAAAGCTTTATTATTACATTGTTAATACAAAATGACTACCTACTTTTGTTAACCCAGGAGTAGTCATTACACGACACTGGCTAAAGATATAGGCAGACTGTCAAATTTAAAAAAATTGCAATGTGAGAGTATTAAACGTTGATACCATTTTACAACTATCAGTGAAAAAACTAACATCCAAGACAAATTGTCTTCACTCAATCAATAAAAAATCGGGACTACTCAAACCAAAGTAATGGTCAGATCAACCTTTTCAAGATGAAGATCTTATGACCACCCAACGTTAGAGCTTCAAACAATGAAATTTCTCCAAGTATCGAATCAAAAATAAATGAAAATTCCTTAAAGCAATCCTGCGACCAATTTCTTCCCGACTTCAAGTTCGCTTTATAATTCTCTTAAACGGGAATCGAACCCAGTACCGACCAAATCCTATAATATACGGTCCACTTACTTGATTGGTTCGCCCGGTTGAAAGATGGGGCGGTTTACCCCTAAACTTAAGAGTTACTGCTACATAGTTATTTATATTCCTGTACCAGTGGCTGTTTCTAACTGACGTTTTTAACGAAAAAGATTTTTAATTCTGATGGTATATCTTATGGGACAGACATAGTTTATGATAATATTAACTTTTTAGAAATAATGTTATTCAACTTTTATTTAGTTATCAATCTTGTTATTCAGACATACATTATTTCATACGTATTTGCCAGTAGATAAGATAATGGTGATGGTTTGTGTTCTGTCTATTAATATATTTTCAATTTGGTCAAAACTTTTGACGTGGTTATCCCAACCCATAGGTATATCTTGTAATATTTTTACAATTCATTCTCCAATTTACTATTCTTCACCGTTATCTATTTTTGTATTTACATACATTAACTCATCCTAATATTTCACTTTCGCATAACGTCAAAAGTTCACATTCCACTCCATTTATTGTTTGAATCAGTTTAATTATATCTTCATTGCTATATTTCTCACAATTGTAATATTACACAAATAATAGATATCTGGAAGTGTTTCCTTTAAATTGTTTATAAACAAAAATTAGCGTGAGTCGTCTGTCTGTTGTTAGCACAGGTGTCGCCAACTTTGGATAAGTTTAGCCAAACTGCTCACCTCCCTTTGTTTGTTTCATTGGATTAAATTCCGAAAAGTTTATCGTGATATTTTGCGTTTTGTTTGGTTCTGTTATATTCTTATATCTTAGTGAAGAAATAAACATACCTAAATAAAGAAGAATAGTGATTATTGATGTCAATGGCTAAAATTAGCAAACAAATTCTATAAACATAATTCAGTGTGTTTAGAAAATTTTAAAATTAGAAAAAATATAGTAGATATAGAAAAAATTGGAAGATTATAATGTTTTCACTTTAATGAATACTAGATAAATACAGTCATGTTTAAGTATAAAGATCGAAACACTAGGCGTGCGATAAAAATTATAAAAACAACGCTAGAATTGCAAAGAATAATAAAAGAGCAATATCATTCGTCGCTAAACATCTACTTAAATTTTAGATATCTTTTATGAAAAGGCAATTTGATAAAATAGTTAAAACGCATTCAAAATTATTCTTATACTAATGTTAATATTCAAATTTGAATAATCTTAAGTATAACACTAATACTACTAAAACTGTCGTCGCAATAGCAATTTTAGAAACAAAAACTAGCGCAGGTACAACCGTAGTTGCCATAACAAGACACATTAACTTTACAACTTTTATACGCAATGAGAGCGATGCAGAAGTTTCTAGACCAGCTTTATACTGTTCCACCTGTGGTTCCAACTAGTACCTATAACGTAACGTAGTTATTAGAATACAGTCGTTTGGAAATATTATTTGCTTTTGCATGGATACTGAAAAGAACTCAAACTAGTGGATGGAATGCATTTTCAACGGAAAGAATTTAATAAAAGTATGATATTGAAATATTTTATAAATCTTCTAAGTTGATAACATTTTATATTTCCTACAAATCAGTCGCTAGATTTTGAATTAATTCTTAGAATTGCGAATGCCATGAAGCTCCTATATGTTTTCGATAGCAATCTACGTTCAGTTTCCGTGTTGCTAGTGAGTTACTACTTTACCAAAAATGTTTTTTTTATAAATTATGTCAACTGATTTGCATTTTTATAAGCGTCATGAATTCGATGACAAAATTTAAACATTTCTGCAGAATTTTAATAAGTTTAAATGAACATTAAGTTCGTTATCTTGAAGCATATTTAAAATCGGTATGAAAAGTTCTGAACGTCTGAAAATCGTTGAGATGCCTCAATCCATATCATTAAAAAAACATCGACCAATCAGTCCGTGCCCGCGACAAATTTAATCAAACTTGCCAACAACTGACGCAAACAATGTAAAGAAATAACAAAAGGCGACATTTTAATAACTCCCCTCATCCCACTTGAGGACAGCAAAAATACAAAAAAGAAAAAATCGTATATTTAGCAAACGTTTCATAGAATTCAATATAAAGATAAGATATCGGATGCGATCCTCTGTCATAACTTCGAGAAAGTTCTCTTGTGGTTTCGTTAGCCATTGTTCGGAATTTGAAGCCGATTTTTTTTTTCGTTGAAACATTTTCACTTTATTGACAGCCCGATACAAATAATTCTTGGTAACACTTGGGGTGTTTGCGGAGGCTTAGATGCTGGTTTGAAGGACCAAATTGTGGAGTGACATTTTTGTTCGATTTACTTCCCAATGTCGCTAGATTGTGATTTGTTTTTTCCGGCTTGTTCTTTTCTTTTTTTGTAATGATCAGTTTTTTTTCAAGCTTGGGTTTTCTTATATAATAATATATATTTAATGCTTTGTAATTATTATGATAACGACGAATGTAAGTAGATACCTACTAAAAGGATGTTCTTAATATTATCTTCATCTTAATACCTAAGTGGCTTTCCTAATAAATCATTAACCTACCTACCTTATAAGAATTATTATAGTTGGAAACGTCGTGGTTTGATATCTTTAATAAGTCAATTTCTATTTTAAGAAAATTACCTTTGGATCATTTCATTCTTTTTACTTATCTCCTAACAAATCATCTTTAACACCTACTTGAATTTTGTAACAAAATTACAATTACAGTTACTCAGTGTAAAAACTTACCTATAGTTTTAATATTATAACATTTTATAATGTCGAAAACTATTTCCACTTTTCTCATATTGTCATAATGTCTCATGAAACCTAATACACCTATATCTCAATCCCCCATCTCATATTCCCCTCTTTCCTTGACACAGTTATGGTAGCCATCAGTGCACCAGTGGACCCGCCACACTATTATGTCGAGTCTACTCGACTCTAAGTGTAGCGGCCTCTGGAGTGCCCTTTTGACACACGACCGGCCCGTTTGAGACCCAGAGTAGGTATTGAATAGCTTTGATTATTGGGACGATGTTATTTTGTACTATGAATTGTGGAATTGTTAGTTAGTTCGTTTTAACTAAATGATTATAGCATATCGACTGACAACTGCTAACCATTTTGATGATTCTGGCAAATAGAATTAAACTCCTTACGATAACCTTCGTGGCGTAGGCATGAGGATCGCCTTAAATATCGGAGGTGGGTTCAATTTAGGACGAAAAAACTTTTGTAAAATCAAAGATTTCTCGCTTATCACATAACGGGTAGCAGCGTCTAAGTGTTTTTTTATTTTTTTTCGCCTAATTTTTTTCGTTAACCCGCCTTGCCTCGTGACTTTAGCCACGTCCCTTACGAGGGACACCCATGTAGGTAGTGGACTTTATACGAGACTAGCCGATTCACCGATGGGTACTCGTAAATGTCATCAATATGAAATAATAAAAATTACATGAAGCGCAACAAAACCTCAAAACATAACTACTCCAGGTAAAAAGCAATTGTTAGTCTCCACTAGATGGCGCCTCGTGTCATCTATGGCTCGTGATTAACACGCCGTTATCATCCATCTTGTTGGGAAAGTTGTCACGGCGGACAATCAATTACTAAACTTGTTGTTAGTGCGGTGTGACAATTCCCGTAACAGTCCCGGGACTGAATTAAGACCCAAACTATATATTTTTAAAGATAAATTTACATATTGCGCTACGTAAATTGATCCCTGTGTTACCTTTTTAAACAAAGGTTTCAGATATCACCTGTGCTGCTGCAGTCGGTACCTATTTCTACCTAGCTATTTATGTATGGGGTTGGGGAGGGCGGGGTGGTGGGTGTCCCTATTAAAATGGAATTCATCTAACTATTGCAAATAAATTTGGTATATTTGATGGTAGAATGAAGAACATGTGGACTGAGTAAAAATATGTTTTTTTTACTAATATTCCTTGAATTTAACATAATAAGATATAAAGTACACATACATATTGTATATATGACATATATTACATGAAAGTATGAATTTCTTGTACCTTTCGCACTAGGACTAATCCCGTCTCGCATAGGCTGTGGTTAAAAATCAGTGCTACGGTAACTTGAAACTAAAAAGAACTGGTCAAGTGCGAGAGGGACTCGCGCACGAAGGGTTTCGTGCCATTTAAGAGCGTCTACCGGTTACCTATCTTAATACCGAATTTTAATATTCCGAATATCATAATCCCGAAAACGTTTGGCCATTTTTTCATAATCCCGTTTTTTCAAATTCCGAAGTTTTATTTGCCATATAATCGCAACTCCGAATTTCATTTGCCCATTTTTTCATTTGTACGACGTTTTATAATCCAGACGAACGAGTTCCAGACACACAAAATCTAAATGCACAAAATCCAGATGACCGTAATCCATATGCACGAAAGCCGAATTTTTAAAACACAAATTTCTGAAATGCAACCAATGAAAACCAAGATTTTTTAAATTAAAATAAACGATATCCAGAAAAACTAAATCCTTTTATTTTAAATAAATTGTATATTAACCTGTCTGTAATGGGAAAGTAAAACAATAGCGAGTAGGTTCTGGCAGAGTGGGAGTCTGTTCTGGTTCGGGGGTCGCAGTTCTAACCTAACCTAACGTATATATATAGTTTAGTTGGAACACAATTGTATGGGAACCTAATAAAAATATAATGAAAATTTGGTAATAGTTTATTTAGAAAATGGTACGATGGGAAACAAAAAAAAATATTCTAAGAATCTGGTATAACTATATTTGGATTATGACAATATGGGAAACAAAAAAATACTATTTGAAAATTAGGTTTTAGTGCACCTGTAAATTGATTCATCTGGGAAATTAAAAACGGAATTATAGAAAGTTGTCATCCATTACATCTGTCTTTTAAAAGTTCTACCAACCGTTTTCGGGGTTTTAAGATTCGGGTAACAGAAATTCGATATTTCAATAGGTTACCGCGTCTACCATTTGCCGTTATTCACATCGAGGAAAAAAAGCCAAAAAACAATGTTTATAGTATGGGAGCCACCCTTAAATATTTACTTTATTTTATTTTTTGTTATAGTGGCAATTGAAATACATCATCTGTGAAAACGTCTACTATCGCGGTTCTTGAGAACAGCCTGGTGACAGACAGACAGCAAATTCTTAGTAATAGGGTCCCGTTTTTACCCTTCGGGTACGGAACCCTAAAAGTAACAACAACTTCATCGGATTATCGAAATCGGAGATTGAGTTGATAATATTATTATTTATTATTACATTATTTTATCTTTGTATGCTAATTATATGTGTCAAATATACGGAGTGCAAAATAAGACTAGTTCTCGGTTCTGATAGCTTTTTGAAGGAATAAAAATATTGAAAAAAAAAAATGTTACATTATAAAACTACACTGTGAAATAAATAGAAGAAATATGTGTAATAATTATGATGTACTTCAAAGATGGCAGGTATTATATTACTCAAGTCCTGTTAACAAAAAAGAAAACTTTTTTCTTAATTCTTGTAATCTGGCTCGTATTAATTGTATCAGTCCCGGGAACTCCCGTTAGTTTAGTTAGGGCACATGCCTGTTTCATGTAGTAGAGCTTGTTTTTTGTGTAAAGAATGCGGTCGTGAGATAAATGCATGATGATCTTCTGATAACGTAATTGTAGGCCGAAGGTGTTGATGTCAAATTATAGGTTACGTAGTAATTGGTCCTGTAGGTACTTAACCGAAATACTTTTAGGAAATTGATTTAGTGTGTAGATGTAGTAGTAAATTATTTTTAATAGTCTAGTATTAGTTGAGCAATAAATTTAGGTTTGGACATGGTGTTGTATCATTTGTTATCTTTCTAATGTTTTCGCCTCCAAGGGAGGTGTGAAGAAACGTCTTGTGGTCTTCTGGCAGCTGCCGTACTGGCACTAGGTATCATTGTATTTGGTCCCTTTACCATCAAGTGGAGAGTTGTGGACCTGCACCTTAACATAAAAAAATGTGACGATGTATTTTTGTTGATTTGTAGTTAAGTTCCATGATATTTTCAAAATGTGAATTGTACCTGTGCACCGTGTTTTTCCGATTCCTCGAGACGCATAACTCTTCTTTAGAAGGTTATGGTTTTAATTATATGCCTCACGCCTCATTAGCATCGGTTCAAAATGTTATGGAATTTTATTACAAACCTCTAAAGTTTCATATGGAAGCGGAATAAGTAGGATTTGAATATATGTTTGAAATAATCACAGTTATGAAATAATACTTTTCTTTATTTTTCCTTTAAAAGCTTAATCAACATTAACTCTTAAACCAATTTACGTATTATATGAACATTTTAACTATAGCAAAAATAACTATACTTTACTTAACTATTTATACTATTACCGCACTAACTTAACACTATAGAAGTAACAAATAATTAATAATGCACTATATTAAACTAATCCAGAGCTCCTAAGTCAACCTTCTCCCAGTGTGGTTCCAATCGTATACACTCCTCTCACTACAGATGTCATCCACCAGAGGGCGCTATCTTCAGCAGTGTTGCAAGCTAATAGGTCTTTACCTATGAAATTGCCGTTTTGGATGAAAAAATTTAAACAATTTTTTTTCATGTATTTTTTATTTGTATTAATCAAAGTAATCACCCATGCAATCAATGTATCTTTGCCAAAGCAGTGCCAGTTTATTGATGCCCTTCTTAAAGAAATCAGCTGGATGGGAGGCATCCAATTCTTCAAATTCAAATTTTGTACTGCATCTCGGATGTTGAATTTTTTTTCCCGCCAAGAAGTTATCCAAATTCTGGAAAAAGTAGTAGTCTGTAGGCGCAAGGTCTGGTGAGTAGGGCGGATGACGAAGAGCTTCCAACCCCAGTTCTTGCAACTTGGAGACCGTCTGCTGTGCAGTATGAGGTCGCGCGTTGTAGTGCAGAAGTAGCGTAGACGAGCGATTGACCAATGCTGGTTGGAGATGTGCCAGCTTCTCCATCATTGTGTTCAGTTCTTCACAGTAATGCTCACCCCGTTAGGCAAGAAGCTGTGATGAATCACACCGGCGCTAGACTACCAAACAGTGACCATCACTTTTCTAAGGGTAAGTTATCGTTTAGGGCATTGTTTATGTGCTGAACTAGGATCCAACCAACTTGCTGAGCGCTTGCGGTTATCAAACAGAATCCATTTTTCATCGCAGGTAACAATGCGGTTCAAAATTCCTTTATTTGTGTGTCTGTTGAGCAGTGCAAGGCACGTCTCGACGCGTACTTCGCGCTGGCGATCATTGAATTCGTGGGGCACCCATTTGTCAAGCTTTTAACCTTGCCAATTTGACGCAAATGGACCAATATTGTTTTGACGCTAACGTCGAAAGCTGCTGCTTATTCAGCCTTAGATTGTGTATCATCAGCTTCCACAATCGCCTTTAATTCGTTTCATTGTCGACCAAAGTCTTCGGACGACCGCGAGGTTCACTCAATTATTTTGATTTGAAATGGCCAGTACTGCAGAACGGCAATTTCATAGGTAAAGACCTAATATTTTCTTAATCTTTGAAATTTAGCGCTACAACATGATTTTGTACAGAAACGGGTGTAAGTATTCCCTAATACTAATCGAAGATCTTCCTGGCCGGGTGAGATGTATGCTTAGAGACCGAGGTCCAACTGTCTTGTTGAGAACTTGTATATAGTCTCAAGTCGTTATCTTGCGTTTGACGTCTGTCACTTGATACACTTTCATCAATTTTCATTAACTTACACAAAATATTTACCGCATAACAAAGAGAGATGTGTTCATAAATATCTAGTATCTTCAATCTTCGTTATCCGGAGAACATGGGCAGTGCGCCCACGCAGACATCAATATGAGTAGACTTACGAAATTTTAAGCTCATGAATGGGTTATTTTGTTTTAATAAGACTGTTCATTACTATTGGTTTTTTTAAGATATTTGATTTCATCTTACTTTAAAATGTGAAAGTTAACGTATCTCGATATTTTAACTCAATCACAGTAAAACTACTAACTGAACGGAGATGTTTTTTTTTTTTCGGCGTACATATGTTGTTTGCCCTGAGGCTTTTGCTACTTTACCGGGCATAAGAATCGAGATGAGATTTGTCAAAGGTTTAGGTTATATTCAATATACCTACGTAACATTGATGATTTGACGTAATTAAATCAATTTGAATTTTGACATAGGTAATATCGAAAAATCTGTCAAAATTTTAATATTTTTTATCTGAGGATGTAACATTATCTCATTAAGTAAGTCAAATAGGTAAGTGACATTTATACAAATTATGTCACCAAAAACTCACTTAATTCTCACTTGAATATAAGTTCCACAATATCCAGTAGTAGTTGTCACTCGTCTTCATTCATAAATCGAATGTAGGAGTAGAACAGTTATCTGAAACTAGTTTTGTTAGACAAAGATAGTAAGTACTACCTGCCGCCGAACAATTTATGGCTATTTGTGTTATATTGAAGTTATTTTGCTTAGGCGTTTAGTAGTTTTATGAAAGTTTTGAACAGTTGTTCAAATAACTTTTTATTGAGTAGGTACCTATGAGTATTTCTGTTTCTAAAGAAAGATACGGGTCGTCTGTTTCCTTAGATTAATTGTAAAAATATTTAACAACATTTTAGATGCGATTTCTACTTGCGTCCTATTTACCTATAGGTATGATCATACAAAGAGGACGGAATTTTCAATTTTAATTACAAAAAAATAACACAATATTAATTATTAATTTGTGCTCATTCGAAAAAACTGTACTTTTAGAGAAGCACCAATTAATTAGTTAAAGCGTTTATTTATTTTTAATCTATATCACCAGTTATCTATCACTACATAGTATAAAACAAAGTCGCTTCCCGCTGTCTGTATCTACTTATGTATGCTTACATATTTAAAACGAAGCACCGGATTTGATGCGGTTTTTTAATAGATAGTGTGATTTAAGTAATTTAAGTCTATGTTGACCAAATGGTTTACGGTTAATAATTTGGTGCTTAACACTAAGAAAACAAAATGTGTAAAATTTACCACTCCCAATGTCACAAATATTGGACCCGATCTTGTAATAAATAATGAGGTTTTAGAGACTGTAAAATCCACAGTGTTTCTGGGTGTAACATTAGATGAAAAATTGCAATGGAGTCCTCACATATCCTGCCTAGCTGGGAAATTAAGCTCCGCTGCTTATGCTATTAGAAAAATAAGACAATTAACTAATGTTGACACCGCTCGTCTGGTGTATTTCAGTTATTTTCATAGCATCATGTCTTATGGAATTTTGCTTTGGGGTAAGGCTACTGACATTCAAAGTATTTTTAAATTACAAAAGCGAGCGGTGAGATCTATTTACCAGCTGGGCTCGAGGTTCTCCCTAAGAGATTTTATCAAGAGTGTAGACATATTAACAGTTCCTTCTCAGTACATATATGCTAATATTCTTTATGTTCAACAGAATATAAATCTATTTCAAAAGAGAAGCGATATTCATAAATTAAATACTAGAAATAATCATAAGTTATTTGCTGAAAATCATCGTTTACATAGAGTGCATTCTTCCTTTGTGGGGTTAGCGATCCGTATTTATAATAAAATTCCTAAGGAATTTCAGGAATTTTCTCAAATTAAATTCAAATTAGCAATAAAGAAATGCTTAATCAAAAAAGCTTATTATACACTAAATGATTATTTAAATGTTAATGATGCCTGGTCGCTGGGCTAACCAAGATGACCGTACAATGTGTTATTGGGTCTCTTTGCTAGTTTTACTTGCATACATACTTTATATTGTTTTTATGTATTTTCTGACATTTGTGTTTTTCTGTTTTTGTATAACTTATTGCTTTATATTGTTTTATTTTTTTATCCTAACTTGTAACGTACTTGACATTGTAAACTGAAACGATATAACATAAAAACGTGCTAAATGAAGGTCAACCTGGCAATAAATTAATTGATACGTGCTCCTAGCTGTAAGATCGTCATGCTCCCAATGAATGTCATGGCTTGCGGTGGCGGTGTGGGGCGGGTCGTCTCCTTCCCTCTAATATGGCGAGGGAGGCGATGGCTGCGTCACACGTCATACTCGTGAACGGGTGCTGCTTGCGGTGGCTGGTCGGCTTGTCGCTGGAGTTATTTATTTTATTTGCTTTTGTTTAATTTTGTTTGCATTGTTGTCGTCTTGGTTGATCTCGTATAGCTTGTTTAATCTTGTAAATGTGGGTGGGTGCAATTGCCGTTGGTTTCTTATTTTAGTATGCAAGAGGTTTTCCTATTAGCTTGAGTAGAATAAATTATTATATTACAATTTAGTCAGTAACGGTTTTGAGCATGCACTAGCCCACATCTTCTTAAAAAATAAATAATTAAATGTAATAAATAATGAATATAAAAAAAAGAAGATAAATCAAGTAAAAGAAGACGGAAAAAAAAGAAAACCGGAGTTTCTTTCTGAGTTTCTTCTCCGGGCCGTCCACTTAGGTAGCTAGAGAAACCTGTAGGTTAGCTAGGCTAGGCTCCTCGCCGGACAGACCGAGGACCGCGTTGGCCCCCTGTCACAATCCGATGATCCAGTGCCTGTAGTCCGTGCCAGTGATCACTCCCTCTTTTTTATATTATTATTGTTACAGTAATATTTTTCATAGCATTAGCGATGCCCTGAGCCGTGGTCCTAGCCCATTAAGGGTGCCCTCAGGCGCGTGTCGCTTATACGTAAAAATATTGTTTAAAGACGTGCCTCTTTCTATAGAGCTAAATTATATTAAGATTTTGATTAAAGATGTAATTATTGTTGTAACTATACATATGACGTGACGCTGGACTGACAGACAAGTCATTAGCTAATCCGCAAAAGACTTTAGTTGCGATATTTTTGTATTTAATTATATTAATTATATTTAATTGTGTATAACTGACAAGTGCAAGTGTATGTAAATACCTAAGTGCTGAATAAATATCGTTTAATTCGTTTAAGAGGAAGGTTTATATGTATAATACATCAGCATTGCATACGTGCGATGCCGGGGCGGGTCGCTAGTAAGTAATAAGATAAATAACTCATACCTACTTGGATTTATAATAATGACGATTATTCCACTAATAGGTTTTTCAATTGGGTACAAATGTCAAAGAGAAAATATTTTATGCTTTAGATATTTGAATATGTTTTCCAAACAAAATCATAGATATACATACATATATAAATTTTCAACAGCAAAATTTCCATATACGGAAATACTTTGAAGCTCATTGCGCCTACGCAGCCTGCTTTCAAAACCCATTGAGAAATCTTTGGGATCGGGTTTAATGGTTTGAAAGACATCACACGTGGGTGTTAAGGTCATTACTAAACTTTAACCTGTCGGGTAACTAGTTGGAAAATATTTGTCAGACTACAAAATAGAGACCGACGTATTCTTGTTTAAATACACTCGCTGTTTCACTCCCGCAGCTCTACTTCATATGAGAATTAACCCGTGAAAACCATCTCATATTTTTTTTAAATAGCAATCATCATCATCCTCGTCATCAGCCCGTATAACGTCCACTGCTGAACATGGGCCTCCTCCCGAGGGAGGGTATTGCCACAGTCACCATCTTGGCAGGCGGGTTGGTGACCGCAGTATTATGTTGTAACACACAAGGAAATGCTGCTGCCCGTTCCTTGTTATACTATTATTATAGATGATGTTATAGCAATCGGGACCAACGGCCTAACGTGCTTTCAGAGGCGAGTGCCTCAGACCAACCAACCAACCAACTAGACCCGGAAAGAAATCTTAGAATTTACACATAGATTCCTTGTTCGGTGTGGGGATCGAACCCACGACCTCCGAGATTTTAAAGCAAGCCAATTACCGCTACGCTACGGAGGTTGTCTATTCTCCGTACTTGTCTACGGAGGAAAATAGCAATACATATTGTAATTCCTTATAATATAGATTCTACTAATATTATAAACGCGAAAGTTTGATCTGAAAACGCAACCTTCCGATAAAAAGTAAGTTTAATTAATGAATAGTCTAAAGTCGAAAATAGTAATCATCTCTCCTTCATTTTTTTTACAATTGGTTTCAAAGTTTTGCAGCAAGCCCTTTTTTACCACACACCAAACACAAATCGGTATTTTAGCTGCTTTTACTTATATGTTTAGACAGTTTTATATATTTATACTTAACATATGGCAGTGTGAGACTATTTGTGTATGTCTGTCATTGTGAAATAAATGTGTTTCTTTCTTTCTAATGTCACCGACTGAATTCAATCGAGTCCGGACATGGTACAGATTATCAACGCTTTCCAAGCTTCGTCACGGTTCTCATGTTCAAGTGATTTATAGGATTAATTTTGTGATTTCATTACCTGCGGCTGACCGATTTCTTGGATACAAATGTTGATAGTTGAATAATAGAATAATAATATAATTAATCATAGAGTTACTTCACTTTGACTACACCGGGACAATTATTTGCGTGAACAAGGTATAAAAGTTAAGGATTGTTATATAGTTGGAGTATCTAGTGTGTCCGTGAATTATGTGTAGTCCCCTGAAAGCCTTCTTTAACAAAAAACAAGAACTCTTATAATATTCGTATTATTGAAAGCAACCTCCGTAGCGTAGCGGTATTTGGCTCGCTTTAAATCGTGTGTTCGATGTGGGTTCGATTCCCACACCGGACAGGAAATCTTTGTGTAAATTCTAAGATTTCTTTCCGGGCTTGTTGGTTGAGGGACTACCCTCCGTGCCTCGGAAAGCACGTGTTATAGCAATGATGTTATAAGAATCGGGACAAACGTAAGCCGTTTGTCCCGATTCTTATGACATCATCTATAATAATCGTATATCAAGGAATGGGCAGCAGCGTTACCTTGTGTGTTACAACATAATACTGCGGTCACCAATCCGCCTGCCAAGCGTGGTGACTATGACGTGGTGATAGCAAATACCATCCTCAGGGAGGAGGCCCATGTTCAGCAGTAGACGTTATACAGGCTGATGATGATGATGATGATGATGATGATGATTATTGAAAGAACCAGGGCGTCTGTATTAACGCGCCAACGACCGCACTGTCCGCACTAAGCCGAGGCCCAAGTTCCACAGAGGGCGCTCTCTAGCGAAGGTTGCTTAGTTTGTAGTTTTTTAAACTATTTACGAAGGCTGGCACTATTTGAAATTACGCCCGGTGAAGTAGCAGAAGCCTCGTGGCTAATTACATATGTCCGTCCGAAAAAAAGACATATCGAACGATAGTCCCTCAGCCAACTCAATACAAAGATTTATCTTGGGAATCAAACCGCGTACGCCCATGCACCTAGAAACTTTTACCAGTGGGCTATAAAAATGTTATTGTAAAGAACTTTTCTTTGCCCACTAGACTCACCTCTTAGCTACTGGTAACTCCCACACAAACAAACTTGTTGATAAACTCGAGTGCGACTCATACATTCCTGTGCTTGACCGAAATGGAACTGACTTTTACTTTTCTATTGACGAGTATGGCATTGTGATGGTAATCGGCTTTCAAGGGTGTTGACTTTTATTTTCGTGGCCCGAATGGCCTAATACAACTGTGGCTTTATTTGGGTGGCCATAGTTTATTGTATTGATCATATATCATAGCGATCATAGCACTTTTCTCCCTTCCCTACTATTTTACACCCTTATTTTTTTTCCGACGGACGTTTATGTAATTAGCTGAGAAATTTCATAACAACTTCTCTGGGCGTGAAGGCAAGAGAAGCATTAATTAAAGATTAAAAAAAAACTAAGCATCCTGTGCTAACTTCCCCTGTGAGATTTGGAGCACGGCTCAAGGTGGATGATTGCGGGGGGATTGAGGAACTATGACTTAATAAAATAAAATAATGAAATTTATTCAGCACTTAGGTATTTACATACACTTGCTCTTGTCAAAATTACACTGTATAAGACTAAATCTAACAAAAGTATCACTTAAGTAGCTAAAAACATTGTTAAAATTATTTGATCTTACAGAATTTTTAATCAGTTTGTCCGTCTAACGGGCGATAAATGATAAATTTACAAATTATAGTAAGATGCCTTAAAGGTGTCAGGTCTAAAATTAACTTCCAAGAATCTGGCCAAAGTCTAAGCAACAGTAGATTTACGAACAGTGGTGATGATCGCTGGCACGAGATCACAGTTCTTAGATATTATATTCACATTGGTATTACTTCATCATCCCATTTACGTCCATTGCTGAATGAAATAATAATACAATAGATAACACTTAGATATTTTTATTAAATCATACTTCTACATTCTAAATTAAAGCCTCATTTATGAAAAAAGAACTTCAGAGATCTTATCAAATCTAAAATTAATCAGCCTTGTCATCACACACATCAGCGAAGTTTGTACTTATTTTACAATATGTGATGCTGAAAATGTTAATTGCAAGTTGTGTGATAAAAAGTACTCACTAAATAGAAATTGTAAACTTTATTTTAAAATGGTAGTAAAATAATAATATACTAAATGAGTGCAAACCTTACATAGTTGCAACTATGTAAGGTTTGCATTCATTTAGTAGTATATTCAAACTTCGCTGATGTGTGCTTTACTCATGTTTTTATGCCACTTTGTCCCTTAAATATCAGATAAATTTGAAAAATAACATAAAACTAACCTCAAAACAAAACAAAACTTTTAGAATGAACTTTCTGTGACTATATTCATTCAATTAACCAATATCGGCTCGGCTATGTTCAATTTATACATGGTGGACACGAAACGTCAAACCTGTCAAACATGTTACGCGCGCTTTTTTTGAAATTTTAAAATTTAAAATATTCGTATTCGCATTCGCGAATGTTAAAGATAAATATTCGCAATCGCATTCGCATTCGCGAATGTGAAAAATCCAGCATTCGGATACTTGGCAGGCGGATTGGTGAATGCAATTAGATAGTAAGTAACTTTGCGTTGATAGATGTCCATTCATCAGTTGAATCCCTTAGTCGCCTATTACGACATCTATGCATGTTATTATAATAACTTAATGTATCTAATTTCAAAATCAAATATTACGTAGGTATTTTTATTTCTGTTCAACACCATTTTATCAATAAACAACTACAATTCATTCAAAGCCATTGTGTAGGTACTCCGATCTATTAGCACTACCACAATAATAAATATTGAACCTTATAACCTTACAGTTAAGGTCAGTAATCGCGTGATTTAATTGAAGAGCTATCTGTTAGGGATACGACAATAAAGCATTTCCTTAGACAGCATTATTAGGGCAGTGCTGTTGGACAATTCCCGGGGCGAATGAATCCCGGAACGAATACCCATAACCTATAGAAATAAAAATATGAGGCGTCTGTTTGGAATTTGTAAATTAAATAAATAAAGGGTACCAATAACATTTTTTTTGGTCCGTCTCTCTGTCTTTATATCTGTATGTTTCGGCTTATCTCAGTAAAGGCTTGATGATGCAGATTGATGATGACGGATCTTTCACTGCTACATAGAAAATTTTATAATGAATACATTATAAAATTTTCTATGTAGTAGTGAAAGATCCGCACCGTAACATAGCTTTTTTTTCTTTTGTTTGTCTTTGTATTTCGCCTTAACTCCAAAACGGAAATAACGATTAAGACGGGACTCTTATTGTTACATAGCTTACAAAATCCTTATTATACGCAGGCGATGTCGCGAGTATAATAAAGACATCCTAGATCAGCTATGTCATTAATTCCGTTCCAAATTCCTAAAGTTTAGGGCAGATTTCATCTCTACAGGATGCCTATATTCTGAAGACTATTCGCTTCCAATCCCGGGATATCCCGGGATTCTCGGGTAAATGTTACATACACTGTTACAAAGGAATTTGACTACAAATGTGCTGAATGTCGCGTGTTTCTAAGGCTATAGCTGCTGTATGTCTAGCATTGTTGGACATGTTGGGCTAAGTCACGATTTCTTGTTTTTGGAATATTTTCCTACACCAGGGGTAGCCAACTTAATAAGATCGACTGTTTACTGTGTACGATCGACCAGTTGTTTCTATAGATAACCTTGAATCACGTTATATGTGAAGGCATATGGTTCTAAGACGTGGTCTCTCACTATGCGCCACATAAAAAAGCTCAATGTCACTCAGCGAGCTTTGGAAAGAGCTATGCTAGATCCCTGTGTGATCAAAGAACGAAGGTCGCTGACATAGCTCAACGGATTGGCAAGCTGGAGAGCAATGGGCAGGAC
Organism: Nycteola revayana; assembly: GCA_947037095.2. Classification (NCBI taxonomy): domain Eukaryota; kingdom Metazoa; phylum Arthropoda; class Insecta; order Lepidoptera; family Nolidae; genus Nycteola; species Nycteola revayana. The sequence continues at coordinate 13,010,126 of OX344859.2, read as the reverse complement.
ATATAGCTCTAAGAACTGCCGGCCGATGAAGCAGAAAGGTGGGACGACAAATGAATATTTAATTGTTTGTATGTTAACCATTTAAATGCATATATCCTTATTAGATTGTCCATAAATTCATTTCGTAGGTAATTAACTATCATCATCATCATCATCATCATCAGCCCGTATAACGTCCACTGCTGAACATGGGCCTCCTCCCGAAAGGGAGGGTATTTGCCATAGTCACCACGCTTGGCAGGCGGGTTGGTGACCGCAGTATTATGTTGTACCACACAAGGAAACGCTGCTGCCCGTTCCTTGACATACGATTATTATAGATGATGTTATAACAATCGGGACCAACGGCTTAACGTGCTTTCCGAGGCACGGAGGGTAGTCCCTCAACCAACCAGACCCGGAAAGAAATCTTAGAATTTACACAAAGATTTTCTGTCCGGTGTGGGGATCGAACCCACGACCTCCGAGATTCAAGGCGAGCCAAATACCGCTACGCTACGGAGGTTGTCGAATTAACTATATATAATAGTAACTATAGATAGTTATTACTTTCCCTAATGATAAATGCGACAATAACTTTAGGACCTAGAGGACAATACTTATTTCAACTTGTATGTATCATTTTTCATGTTTTTTACAATTCTGCGAAATGTATCAATGTCATTGAAAGTATGAACCTGCTTCAAAACTGTGACAAACTCGCAAAGTAATATGCAAAACATATTTAAAATAACGCTCAGTGGAGAATCAACGTGGTCCCCTGCAGAGGTCGCTACATCGACACCTTGTAGAGTGACTCTATCGATCGCTCTTGACACTATTCCACCTGAAAGGCTCCTAGAGCCTCGTGCGGTTTGTTTGCGGGAGCTGGGAATTTTGAACTCTCATAATATAATATAGAGAAACATAATGTGTAGAGTGAGGAAAATTTTGCTCTTTTTTGTGAAAAAAATATAAAACATGAAGGTTAAAATAAATTATAAACATGGAAATTACCTTTTAGTGCCATATTTTTGTACAATAATAAGTAATTTGGTTGAAAATTTGCATGCAATTGGATAGCTTATTAGCTAGATACTGCAAATGGAGGCTACAAAATATCACGCTCCGACCCACTGGAGCAGAGCGACGCGATTAAAACCGCGGGGTGCAGCTAGTATATACATAAATGTGCACTAAACCATAAAAACCAGTTTATCTTTGACTGATAATTCATTGCTTTTTCGCAGAGTCTTACAGATTAAAAAATAAATGTTACAATGTTTTTAAGTAATCTCAAGAATGAACAGTATAATATCTCGACTGAACTCTGAGACTGAAGTTTCACTACATATTTTAAAACAAAGTCCTCCGCCGCGTCTGTCTGTTCGCGATAAACTTAAAAAATTCTGTACAGAATTTCAAACGGTTTTTCATCAATAGCTAGATTGATGCTTGAGGTAGGTTTAGATATATAATTCGTCGAGGTTTTGTGTTCATTAAGCTTTATTACCCGTGCAATTCCAGGGCGGGTCGCTTGTTTAAAATAAATTAATGAATTAGCACCATAAAAATCGACATTGCTTATAAAAAAAAAATACCTCATTTACATACAGGGTGTCCCAAAAGGTTAAGTAGCTGGGAAAGGGGGTGACAGGGGTGGACACAATGGTCACTAGAAAAATAAAAAATAAATCCGCTCTGGGTATTTAAAAAAAAATGGCATTTTTTTAAAAACTTAAAATTTTACAGCTTGTTATTTTTGATGTTGATGTTGATGACCTTGTTGTTATTGAAGATTACATAACAGCATTTTTTTAAATACAGCCATATTTGTAGGTACAGTTAGTCTTTTAAAAAATGCCATTTATTTTTTTAAACACCCTGAGGGAATTTTTTATATTTTTCTGGTGACCCTTGTGACCATCCCTATCACCCCCCTTCCCAGCTACGTAATCTTTTGGGACATCCTGTATATTGTAAGTATTAGAAAAAAAAACACGTGTTTCATTATTTATTTAGGAATGATTGTATAATATAAGAATATAAGAAATGATCAATATACAAATGTTCTATTTATTTGTTAAGAAATATTTTAATATACAGGGCTATTTTTAAAACATTAACAACCTTTCAGGGGCTAAAAGTACTGATGATTATAAGCAACTTTTACTATGGGTCCAACTTTGACATCGTGAAAAAAAATCTCCATGCATTTTGTCGAGGTGAGTGAATATAAATGTATGGAACAGCTGTTTTTTTTAGTTAGTTTAGTAAAAGTTGCTTATAATCATCAGTACTTTCACCCCCTGAAAGGTTTATGTTTTAAAAATAACCCGGTATATTTGGTCATGTCTTACAAATATTCAGTAACATACAGTTAGTCATCCAAGCCGTGCTACAATACACTTACTAAATAAATCTACATTTCTCTAAATCGTGGCAATAACTCAAATTCTCGCAATGTATAAATCTCTGCGGTTCACAATTGTTTCCTCTAACACTTGAAATAATAATATTTGTCCTCTTGTTTCAGGTACTGATGTTGTATATTTATACTCGGAAATTATATTATGGGAACAATTTCTAAAAATATTGGTAAGAAGATTCTCAGTACACGGAAATCATTTTTTGTTAAAAACATCGAACTAAAGCTGTTTTTTATGGGATCTATATGTAATCTGGTACGTGCATTCTATTTTATAGTAACATTTTTGATACCAATTTAGATCATTCTTTAATTTATTACTGATATAATGATATCTAAAATATTTTTCCATATTTGTTAAATGTCTTAAATTTACAGATTATTATACAGTTTTCAAAGTCTACGCATAATGATGTGAATCTATAATTGAATCATCTTAAATGTAGGTGTTAAAATGAATTATTAAAACAACATATGAATTATAAACCTAATATATCTTATAAGAAGACAAGTAAGACGTACCAACTTACGCAATTTTAATAAGAAAATTAATTATTTTAATAAGAATCATTTGCATCTTCTAACTTAACGGTGTGTACTCTTTAGTAATTTTACAGTATCGAAAAATTACAAAACCATTGCTTTATTAGCGGTACTATGAGATTTTTATCATGAACGTGACAATAAAATATGTTTCGCGTTAGAATGGTTGATGACACATAATATGTACAACTGTATGAATCAGCCATTTAATATTAAGGTAGTTTCGAATTCGGTGGTTTCAAGGCAAAGATGAATATGTTTGGTAAATAATTTTACGTAGTATGCTTTATTTTATTGATTCAAAATATTTATAAAAACGATGGGCTTAGGCCAGTCTAATATTTTAGTCAGTAGCTATAGTCGGCATTGTGACTCAATCTTATATTTAATTTACTGTGAATACTAGTGGACTGCAAAACTCTGCTAGTAATATTAAAAAAAGAAATTGCTAATAATAGTGTTGGATTATTACATTTTCTTCCTTAGTTTTTAGTTTTAAAAAGTTCGTGTTTAAAATCCGGTGAAGTAACGAAAGCCTAAAAGAAACGTCATTTTCTATATTTAATTTTGTCCTCTAGACTCGTGAATTCTATGCTTTTTTTTTCGGACGTCCCATACGTAGTTAGCCACGAGTCTTGCTACTTCATCGGACACAAAGGTGAGCAGAGCGCCAGCCTTAATAAATGGTTTAAAAACTACAAACTAAGCAACCTGCGCAAGAGCGCGCCCCTTGGCTTGGACCTCGGCTCAGGGCGATCGCTGGCGATGAGATTGAGGAATTATGACTTTTAGTATTTTAGGGGGTTTTGTGCAACTGTCGGACTTGCGCTTGCACTATGCACTATGCACTTTATTACATATGTTACTTATCTTCTAATTCGAGCTTATTAGTATATACTAGCACACTTCAAGTATATACATAAAGTGGCTAATTGAGCTACTAATATATTTATTGTAATAGATCTCAATTTAACATTTTAAATATGATTGTACACTAATTGATTAACTTAAAACCGGATATCAATATGACGCGAGCAATCAAATCACTGTCAAAATAAAATTCATATTACCACAAAAAAAAACTACTTAGTAGGCTCTCATTAATAACATTTTTTCAACAAGGAAATAAAACTTGCAATAGGCGTCGAACCATGAACTTTGACTTCAAGGTGAACAAACCTATAACATTATAGTTTGGTCTTATTAGAGCATTGGTTTTGGTCTGATAGTAATATATTTGATTACAATTAAATAGTGGTTGTGGTTTACTGAATAGAATTACGTGAAGTAAATATAATTCATTAGTAATCGGATTGTTGAAACTACATTACATTTATCTATGTATCTTTCAATTTCAATTACTTTACTTCTCGTACTAAATTAATTCATGTTTTTGTCAGTAGGGCTTATTAATTTGAGCTTATAGTACAAGCGTGACGCGTGAAACCTTGTGAGGAGTCCACATGGAGTCACGCGTGGCTTAGTTTTTAAGATTACTAGGAGAATTTTGCAATCTACTAGTACTCTTGTTAACCCCCCCGTGCTTAGCTTAGCTTAAATGCTTGTGTTACGAGTGGGTTCACGTCGGTAGTGCAATGGGTGGGGATCGAACCGGCGACCACAAAATCACAAGTCCGACACCCTAGCCATTGGGCTACGGCCGCTTGAAGATAGACAATAACCTATATACATAAGAATGACGTAGTTTCATAGTAATCTATTTAATCGCGCGCGGAATCACCCGCGTAACTCCTGATCCCGTGGGAACTTCATAATAAAATATATAGCCTATAGCCTTCCTCGATAAGTGGGCTGTTTAACACTGAAAGAATTTTTCAAATCGGACCAGACGTTCCTGAGATAAGCGCATTCAAGCAAACGATCAAACAATCTCTTCAGCTTTATTATTAGTATAGATTAAAATCAGTCAACTTATATTTCGTAAATAAACTAAATCCTAGTAATTTGTAGGTTTTATTAATTCGTTTCTTAGTAAATGCTGAAATGCTGCTTACATATCCTATCGCTTGATATGACATCAAAGTCTACCAATTTATAGTAAAACGTGTCTGATACTAGTAATGTACAGATTGAATTTCCGCTGACACGGAGAACACCGCAGATGTTTATACAATGTTAGTTATTTTAATTAGTATTCGAGTCAACAGCGAAACACATTAGTCGCACTGTGTGGCGGATTTACAAGCCGCATCTCTCGAATATCAATAATGCCTAATTTCTACTAACTACACTATCTACGAATGTATTATAATACACCATTTAGTTGTTCTTAAGTATTAATAGTATATTTCCAGTGATTTTTCTGAACATTTTCTTCCGTATAAACCTTGTCTTTAAAACCCGCGAAACTCCCGTTCCCGTGGGAACTTCATAATTAAATATAGCCTATGTCACTCAAGGTGAATGTAGCTTTCCAATGGTGAAAGAATTTTTGATATCGGTACAGTAGTTTTTGAGCTTTTTCATTACAAACATATACACAAAAATACAAATCTTTCTTCTTTATAATATTAGTATAGATGATAAAAAAAACGAATCAGTCAAGTCGGTTAAATCCTTTTCAAGTTATGCGCATACTTACCTACACAGATTTTAGCGAACCATTTTTATTTATATATATCTTTCTTTAAATTGGAATTACATGAAATAATGACGTAGGTACAGTATAATACTGTATATTTAAGATAGATATTAAAAAATCTACACATCACAAAATAACCACATCTCCATACATTAAATTTGAATGACATGAAACCCATAATTAAAGTAGTTTCTAATAGGGATACCTCATTCTATATAATTAAAAATAAAATGACTAATAAAACTAGTTATTAATACATTTTATAACCCTATATTGTAATTATTCAGTCATCTATCGTAAGAAACACCCACATGCCACAGTCTAAGTTTTACCGACTACTTTTGAATCTGTGTCTTTAGTATTACAATTATTTGATGTTGTATTATCTACTCTGTGGGCAGTTCGTTAAAAATATTATAAATTTAAGGTTCTACGCATAGATAAGAAGAAAGCTTTCGACGATATATTTTAATTAAGCCTTTTGAAATATTATCCAATATATTTTAGAAGTAATTGACGTTTGAATTTTGTATACTTAGTTATTTATCATGAAATTTAAACGATTTTTTATATACTGTGGTAACTCTCGTTCCCGTGGGAACTTCATGATAAAATATAGCCTATAGCCTTCCTCGATAAATGGGCTATCTAACACTGAAAAAAAATACAAATTGTAACAGTAGTTCTTGAGATTAGCGCGTTTTAGCATACAAACAAACTCTTCAACTTTATATATAAGTACACTATAGATACGACAAGTCCGTTATATAGAAATGTAAAGTATTTGGTAGGCTGGTTTATAATTAGGTTAAATTTATCTTATAATTATTTACTTGGGAATTACTTTTTATTTCAAATTATTTAAATCTCTCTAATTGGAGGCCTAAATAAAATGTCCAATTAGAAAAAATAAGTAGACTAAAGTAAATAATTTAATTTGCAAAATTGCTGTAAAAGTTAAGTGTGCCTATTTAGTGCACCCATAAATTAAAGTAAAAATAATTTTTAATGCGATCCATAGCAACTTATTTTTTAATTGTAACTCTTAATATAATCATAATTTTCTCATCCATTAATGTTCCAATTGTAAATTTCAAAATCTATTTAGACAAAAATCAGTAAGCTTCATCAAACTCCAATAAAACAAAACTTTCTTCACACAACAATATTTACCCACGCTACACAAAAAGGTACTTACTCTATGCTCCGTTAGTTGCGCAACCGAACGGGACGGACGGACGGACAGTTAGTCAGTCATAGTAGACGCACGGACAAGCACACAACGTATTAATAATACCATAAAAGTTGCGCGCGAGTGCTTGACGTTCGCTGTCAAATTTAAATTTCGAATCCCGATTCCAGAAACAAGTTTTTTTTTTATAATTCGGTTATCTTATTGCGTTCGAATTTGTGTGTGTGTGTTCTTTTTTTGAAGTGGTATTTCTAGTGTTGTGGCAGTTTGTGCAAATAAAACGAAAAAAAAAAGTTTGCGCCAAAAAGGTTTCGTATTTATGTGAATGAAATAGCGATTGCAGTGTTGCATAAAGCATCATTCATAGATATGTGTCAATGGTTGCGTTGCGTATGCGCAGCTCATTCATGCGCGTTGTTAGGTACGTATTATTTTTTTCTTGTTTTTCTCTCGTGATCAGCTGTTCATATTTTAGCGTGTTTTATATAGCGTCCGATTGTCTCTTAATACTATCGTAGTTACATAATTGGAATAAGGAAGTGTGATCCATCCATCTGCAAATACAGTGATACTTTGATTCACCGATGATCAAATTTGTGACGTCATTGTAAAAAAAACGTAGAGGCAGTACTTGACGAGGTTTTTCTTATGAATTCTATGTTTGTTTGTGAAGTAGTAAGAAACAGGTGAGGTGATAATGAACACGTGTGTGTTACTCGTTGACAGTTGGAGCACAAACTTTAACATAAATGTACCTAAGTTTGTCATATAAGTTGTAGGTACCTACTTAGAGAGAATGACTAGATGATAAAGTTGATTTATTCCGTTTGTATACCAAACATTTATACTAGTAGTTTTTATTTGAAATTAATTGGTATTTGCTATTGGAATGGAATAAACCATAAAGGCTATCGATAAGCTAAAAAATTGGACCTTTTATAACAAAAAAAGGCTTGCTTAGTTAATTTAAAAAAAAATTGTGAACTTGATGATACAATCACAACAATAAAAAAAAACATTGTGCTATTTTAATTAAAAAAATGGCAAACTGGGATCGTAAGTAGGTATTTATAAGTACTTCTTTTTTAAACAGAAATATGATATACGTAACAACTACTAAATGTCCAAATAAAAAAAAGAGATTTTTTGAAAAATTGGTCACATTTTTTATCTTTTCGTGCCGGTTTATACGTGATTTTTTTAAACGCTTATTTTTAAATCTTGTTCCCGGGGAAACGTCGTCGTCTTACATATAACCTTTGTTAGTGCTGAATTTTTAAAATCAGATCAGTAGTACCGGTGAACCCCAAACATACAAACTTATTAACTTTACCACTTTTTAATATTCGTATAGTTTTCATTTTCGAAGCCTAATAAAATGAAGTTGCTTAACCATATCAAAACAATCTTTAAGTATACCTACAAGGTTAGATGTAATTTTGACAAGGTCTTGTCCAAAATAGACGTAATGTAAGTGACATGACTCTGTCATAGTAGTTACGAGTTTTTGTTACCGACATCAATGACGAATTGTAAAGTTTCCGCGATTCTTAAATCATATGATCATTATTATATAGGTAGTAATGGTAATAACCATTCGTCTTGTTATATAAAACAAGTTTTTTAAATAGTCTATATGATTTAAATTTGCTGAGTTTTTCCATTTATATCTTTTACTATAGACGTATTTTTTGGTTTCATATACTCTTCCTACCTACTTCTCTTGAAAGGAAGGATTCTATTTGTTGCAAAAAATATAATCATCATCATCATCATCATCATCATCACCAGCCTGTTGTAGTCCACTGCTGAAAATAGGCCTCCCCCATCGATTTCCAGCGGGAACGATCGCTAGCGGCCTGCATCCACCGACTTCCTGCGACCTTTATGAGGTCGTTGGTCCATCGTGCAGGCGGTCGTCCTACGCTGCGCTTGCCAGTACGTGGTCTCCACTCGAGAACCTTTTTGCTCCATCGGCCGTCAGTTCTTCGAGCTATGTGTCCTGCCCATTGCCACTTCAGCTTGCTTATCCGTTGAGCTATGTCAGTGACCTTCGTTCTCCTGCGGATCTCTTCATTTCTGATTCGATCACGCAGAGAAACGCCGAGCTCTTTCCATAGCTCGCTGAGCGACTTTAAGCTTTTTTATAAGGCACACAGTAAGAGACCACGTCTCAGATCCATATGTCATCACTGGTAACACACATTGATTGAAGACAAAAAAGAAAAAATATAATATCGTAATCAGAATTATTAGTCTTATAAGAAATCTCGTACTTTTTACCAAATAGATTGAAATCTAATTCGACCCATTAACTAATTAATCAAAGTCAACAAAACTTTTAATAATTTTTAGTTTATTTAAAATGCTGTTTTGCAGAATTCCATGCTTCGCGGTCGCGCCAACTTAAAACAAAAGAAACAATAATATTCAAATTTAGAACACTTTCGGTATCGATGTATGTATTGTTTCTAGATAGCCTATTGAAGAAGAATCAACTATACTTTGGCATTGATAAGTAGTGTTTTTTATTTTAATGACGAAACAAAATATTCAATAACACAACACCAGCTTCCGGCACACGTTTAAATAATTCGATACAACTCCAACAATGCTTTGTCGCAGTTATGAATGTAAGAAAACGCAACGATTATATATATTGATTATAGTATTAATAGTTGTCTGTCCATTCAACACAATGTGTACAAACCAGTTTGGGTGACCTTAGAAGCTGCCAGTAGGCCTGCGCGGTTCCTAGCTGACTTTGAATACCGCGGCATATGATTTGACTTTCTTTGATTAATGTAACCTATTCAAGTTGTAATATTGATTTCAATTTTACTTAATATTTTCTAAATGTATTTTAAGTCATCGTTTTTTTTAAAGACTATAATATTATATAGGTTGCCTACTAATATCAACTTAAGGGTTCTTGAAGTCAGGTGTTGATCAGATACGGTAACCATTTACCATCGGGTAGGCTATTTCCTTGTTTGATGACCTCCTGATATAAAAAAATACAATTTGAATTGTATTTTTTGGGCTTTTTAACTATTTTTCTTGTTATCAATAGATAGTTCTGTATAATTTAATTTCGTTTCAATAATTAATAATTAAGCGTAAATTTGCCTATTTATCTATAGTCTACTGCACTCGCGTGCTGGTGTCACTGACCCCGTGACGTCACAACAGCGATTGACTTATTAAAGAAAATTATTGAAAAAAATGAAACCGTGGCCTATGTACGCTAAAAACTCGAATAATTAAGTAGGTATTTGGCTGTAGTAGGTATCAACTGTTCTGTATGACACATGTAATTTTAATACGTCAAATTTTATTTATTTTGACGTTTTTATAACGAATTTATAAACAGGAAAAGTTTATATTTTTGTATGTTTGTTTCGACTAAACTCAAAAACTACAGAACGGATTTCGCTAATTCTTCTGGTCCGGTTGGTTGAGGGACTACCCTCCGTGCCTCTGAAAACACGTTGAGCCGTTGGTCCCGATTATTATAACATTATCTATAATTATTGTATATCAAGGAACGGGCAGCAGCGTTTCCTTGTGTAGTACAACATAATACTGCGGTCACCAATCCGCCTGCCAAGCGTGGTGACTATGGCGAAACCTTCCCCCGGGAGGAGGCCCATGTTCAGCAGTGGACGTTATACAGGCTGATGATGATATATAGTTAAACGAAGTATTCAAAAAGTTTACTAATTTGCAAGCAATTGAAATGTAACATTGTTAAACAGCAATATTTACGTTACATGATACAACCATACATTAACTGTAATGATATTAATGTATTCTCAACAAATATGGAATTGTTCGGTAAAAAATAAGGAAACGTTGTTTAATTCAATGTTGTAAGCAGACATTGTCTTTGTGCGATCAATCGGAACGCACACGAATCTTAAAAAAAACTTTTTGAATCAGAATTAATTTCGTTGCGCTTTGGGTTAGCAACTTTTAAAAAGAAGTATATTATAAGGAGGTTATGTGTTGCATAGTTTTTGAAATTGACGCAAGGAGAGGGACACTCGTTATTATTTTAATTTTATTAATCATCATCAGCCCGTAAAACTTCCACTGCTGAACATGGGCCTCCTCCCGAGGGAGGCTATTTGCCATAGTCACCACGCTTGGCAGGCGGGTTGGTGACTGCAGTATTATGTTGTACCACACAAGGAAACGCTGCTGCCCGTTCCTTGATATACGATTATTATAGAAGATGTTTAACAATCAGGACCAACAGCTTAACGTGCTTTCCGAGGCACGGAGTGTAGTTCCTCAACCAACCAGATCCGGAAAAAAATCTTAGAATTCACACAAAGATTTCTTGTCCGGTGTGGCGATCGAACCCACGAACTCCGAGACTTAAAGCGAGCCAAATACCGCTACGCTTCGGAGGTTGAATATACTAATATATAAAGCTGAAGTTTGTTTGTTAGTTTGCTTGCTTAAACGCTCTTATCTCAGAAACTACTGGTTAATTATAAAGTTACCTGCTTCTACACCACAACGACAGAGCCCTAGCAATCAAAAGCGAATATCCACGAGTTTTTCATACAAAAACATTTACTCGCCATAATTACTAGTTCTCATGGTGGACGCACATTCCGCTGCGCCGGCGCAACGCATGTCGCATTGAAAATATCTTATCATACAAGTATAATAATACGGATGAATTGTGCGTCTGTACGTTGAATTTAAGTAATGAAAATGGCGAAGTACGATTCTAGAAGTTTTTTGTTTTGGGGCTGTTTGAGTGCGTTCATCTCAAGTTTAAGTGAGTACTTACGCTCAATAAAGTACTCGATTGGATAAGTAGGTACCTCTATAATGCTGAATACCAGAGATTTTAATGTATGATATGTCTTGCTGTCGTGAGCGTTCATAGGCTACATTAACCGTACACTAAAAGACTGGACATTTTCATCATATAGAAAAAGTGACATAATAGATTATTTGACATTAAGAAATGCTATGCTATTTATTTCAATATATTAATATCCAACATCAACATCATCATCATCAGCCTGTTGTAGTCCACTGCTGAACATAGGCCTCCCCCATAGATTTCCAGCGGGAACGATCGCTAGCGGCCTGCAACCACCGACTCCCCGCGACCTTTATGAGGTCGTCGGTCCATGCATCGTGCAGGCGGTCGTCCTACGCTGCGCTTGCCAGTTCGTGGTCTCCACTAGAGAACCTTTCTGCTGCATCGGCCGTCAGTTCTTCGAGCTATGTGTCATGCCCATTGCCACTTCAGCTTGCTAATCCGTTGAGCTATGTCAGCGACCTTCGTTCTCCTGCGGATCTCTTCATTTCTGATTCGATCACGCAGGGAAACGCCGTATTAATATCCGGTATAATAAAACTAAATATAGCGTGGACCAAGTCGCGGGCTACAGTTAGTCTACAGAAAGGGTTTATCACTGATCTGAGGAGTTCAGTGGAAGTGAGATACTTACATATAAACGTGCGATAAGTTCGCTTTACATCACGAATACATAATCTGTTCAGAGAAAATAACTTTACTTTAAATGTCATTTGTTAAGATATAAAATACTAAACTATTTTTTTAATTTTTGTACACTTTCTACTAATATTATAAATGCAAAAGTTTGTATGTGTATGTTATGGATGTATGTATGTTTTTTACACTTTCACGTAAAAACTACGGAATGGATTAGGTTTGAAAGTTTGCACGCGCATAGTTTATAAGCTGGATTAACATATAGGCTAAGCTCCGACCCACTGGAGCAGAGTGACGCGGGTGAAACCGCGGGGCGCAGCTAGTACAAAATATATTTAGCACAAATGTTTCCCTTAGAGATGTTATAAAGAGATTGATAAATGTCGACGACCGGTTGGGACCCACCGTGACCGAATGGTCTGGGCATTATGGCCTATATAAAAATACTAGTAGCGCCCCGCGGCTTTACCCGTCACTCTGCTCCAGTGGGTTGGAGCTTGATATTTTGTGGTCTATATGTTAATCCAGCTTATAAACTATCCGCGTGCAAACTTTCAGCCAAATCCATTTAGTAGTTTTTGCATGCAAGAGTAACAAACATATTATATACATCCACACATACAAACTTTCACATTATTATTTCTAGGATATTATTTCTAGGATATTTTGAATCCTGTCTTATTTCGAGTTTGAATAATATGAATTATAACGCTACTTACGCTGGTAATGTTGGTGTCAGTAGAAAACGAATAATAAAAGTGGTTTAAATATTATTTTAAAATGTTGTGGTCTGATTATTTCATACTAAAACTATTTTATATAGGTATGTATAACTGTCTTCCAAATTTAACTCGGTTATTTAAAAGCTTAATTGTGATGAATGAATAATATATATGTATTTATTTATTTTTATTTGACGTTTGGCAAGCGTGGCGTCAAAACTGGGGCTGGCTTGAATACCAGCGCTGCGCAATGATCTTTTAAATTTTTGATGTAGCTTAATGCTGAAGCCAGTTCCCATTTATGATGCATACAACTGTAATAGTATTAATCAATTTTTGTTTTATTTCATTGTATGTGCCGTAAAAAATATATTTTCTTTCTTTATATGCCCGCGTCACTCTGATCCAGTGGGTGATATTTCATACCCTATAACATATAGGGTATGAAATATCATAAGTATATGTTAATCAAGCTTATAAACCAACCGCGCACAAACTTTCAGCCAAATTCGTTCACTAGTTTTTGCATGAAAGAGTAAGAAACATACATCGATGCATTCTTACAAACTTTCGCAATTTATAATATTATATAGTAAGATTAGACATACACAAGCGAAACAGCGGAGAATGGCATTTTTTGTCATTTGTTTTAACCAAGAACACAAGGCTATAAAACATTACATAACACTGGCAGAAATTGCTGAATAAGCTATAAAACATCATGCTTCCTCTCTTAGGAGTATATAATAATATGCAGAGTCAACAGACGCGGGTGACGTCAGAAATAAGCATTCGTACTTATATCTGTCAAACTAATTGTTAAAAACATCTAAACAAAGAAAAAACTTAACCCTCCATATCGCAGCCAATTATCTTAACCTACCGCAACACACGCATTTCATAAATCAAGAAGCTAACCCTACCATAGGTAGCCATATTGACCGCACGCGAGTGGGGTCTAAATGACCCAGGCCATTATAACTGTTACACGGTCAAATATGTGGGCCTTAATTAAATGTTTATAATGAAATTATTATAGGAGTTTTTTTTTCTAGGGTCGGGTGATGACCACAAATATCCTAATTATTATAATTATGATACTTGTGGCTTTTTTGGGTTTTCGAAATTACCCGTATGCGTATATTTCAATTCTTCCGACGAGGGACTACCAATTGATGTGTCTATATTTTGATAATGCGGGAAATTTTAGCCTCCTTGTACTACTGTTTTCTAGAAATTTCCGAGAAAAATATAGAAGAATAAACTAGATAACACCACAATAGAACTTTTATATAGAAATATTATTAAATAATAATAAAACTTATATGCGAACTTGACTTGTAGCGTGAATTAACGTGCTCTTAGACATTATTTTGAAAGTCAAAAAGAAAAACAGTGGTTAGTAGACACTAGAATATTAAGTATTATTAGAATATAAATTCTGATGATCAGAGTAAATAAATGCCAGTTTTTTGTGCAAATATTTATACTTATTTTAAAAACTCTTAATTCTAGGAGCATTCTCTACAAGCCAACCAGCGGCATAAATATACATATTAATCATATTCTTGACACGAAACCTTTACAATGTTTAACTATGTCTTTCAGTATATCATCGGAGGTAAACTAACTTGTAAGCTCTATATTAGCAAATTAATAACGTAAGCTACTTACTAAAGTCAACCGTTTAATGCTGCGTGACTCAGGAGGGACGTTCAACAGCTTTGAATTTTAATGTTACTAGTTACTTAGGTATAAAGTGGTACTTGACCGGAAGGGCGGCTTAGGTAGCGGAAGTTTTGTTGTTTGGTCATCGCCAATTAGAAGGGTTGATAGGAATTAGGGGCTCATAAAAAAGGAGAAGTACACACGGCTTACATTACTAAGCTATGAATTTGCGAATAGACTTTACGTTTTTATACATTTTATTGTAAAACAGTATTTTACAATAAAATCATAATTATTCTATAATCACTAATATAGTTATTAGTGATTATAGAACAATAATTCAATATTAGTATTTTTATGATTAAAATGACTTTGTGTTCATATTACTACATTATCGAAATTGTATGACATAATATGTAATCAGTATACACTATACTTAAAAATAGTCTTGCTGCCTTATAATTCTTATGGAGGTATGCACGTTTGTTACTGAATACAGAAAAACGATTGATTTATAGGACATATAACACTAAGATAAGTGTAAAACCTGTATTAATATATGGCGCTACGCCTCATCAGATTAGCAATACATTGCTCGTCAAACCGATGCAGCTAGTTGGCTATAAAACAGTTTTACGCGAGTTTGTGAAATTATTTTACAATTTATACGAATGTAAGTACATGTCGAAATGAAATTCAGTCAACAAATATTTTATAATGAAATACTCATTTACAATTGTTTCTGAATGTACTAAATTAATAATTTAATTTCGAAACCAACACAGAACACCCAAAAATAATTAGCTCACAATTAATTTAAAATAATTTCTCTTAAATTAAAGTTGTATTTATGGAAATATTTCGTCTAATTAAAATGGCGTTGCGGTACAAAAGTTTTTGGGTGTATTCGGGTCGTTTGTGCCCCAGAGGCAGTTGGAGGGTTAAACACTTAAATGTTTACATTAAGTTATATATCCGTTCTTTGGACAAGTATTTTGTGCTTAAGATTTTAGTGGTTTAAATTAAAGAGTTTGAAAGATTATGTTGGAATTATATGAAGTTTTCTAAGACGCGCTTATAATAATCCGACTTTTTATAGCATTATTTAATACTAGGTTCTCGCGCACGGTTTCATCCTTGTAGGTAACTCCCGTTCGGGTGAGAACTTCGTAATACAATATCTTAACCATAATAACCTTCCTATATATGTAAATGGACCAGTAGTTAGTGAGATTAACGCGTTCAAGCAAACTAACAAACAAACTCTTCAGCTTTAATATTAGTATATAGCTGGCCCAAAAACGTGAACGCAGGCATAAAAGAACTAACTTCTCAGCATCCTCCTCCAACACTCAGAACCTAACTTGCAATAGATGAGGTCGCTGCTGCGGATCCCGTATTGGATTATTTAGCCACAAACGCAAGTGCTTAAACTCTTGACACGTTGTTTAAATCATCTGTTTAAGATGTAAAAAGGCACATGATGATGATGATAGCTGGTAAAAGTACTTTAAACATTCTCGAAGTAAGGTTTGCTGTAGCAAAATGACGATGTCGATATTATCAACATGAAATCCACTAACAGAAAACAATAATCGCGTAGTAAGATGTCTCGAGTCGGCATCAAACCCAACACCAGGAATCAACCACTGAGCCATCAACAATCAAAGCTTATTTGTAATCAGATGAGGTTGCAAGTGTAGGCGATAGGTAACTAAGCTTACTCATTGATTGCATTATCAAAGATCTCAGGATTGAAACTCAAGATAACGTCTCTCAGCCATGTCAAGAATGATCTAATTATATGTTGAAAAAGTTTTGGAGAAAGTCATAGATCGTGGAAAAAGTTATATTTTCAGAAATTATTGGTTTACTAGGATGATGTTTTATTGACAGAAGTCAGCCACGGTAGCCACTCATATTACACCGTTGAGAGAATTCAAAGGAGAATTAGAATAATAAATAGACACAAATTTACTACTATCTTTTTGTGTCTACTTATTCTAATTCTCTTTTGATTCGTGATTGCACCGCAACAGTACTACTAAATGATAGTTTTTGTATATAAAGATGAAGAGTTTATTTGTTTACGACTGGTCTGATTTGAAAAAGTCTTTCAGTGTTAGAAAGCCTATTTATCGAGGCAGGCTATATATAGGCTGTTATATTAAGAAGTCTCCCGGAAACAGGAGTTATGCGTAAGAAACCACGCGCGGGAATCTAGTCATCAGATAACAATTACCAGTGGAGTAAATTTTAAATTTGAGAAATGTATGATTTTTTTTTTGAGTATAAAAAAATTGGCCTTCTGAAATGTTGTGGGCACAATTTTAGTAGGTACATGTGTCAATGAACTCTCATATTATAAAGCTTTTCTTAATGATAATAATAAAATAAGTCTTAATTGAAGCCTTGAATAAAAATGAAAGTTATTAACAGTTATAATTTCTAAATGTACCTATATAAGTAAGTTAATTGTAACATATTACTGACTAACTTGTCGAATTCAAGTTTTGTGAAACAATTTTATAAATATTAAATTAATTTATTTTTTATTTCTTAACAACGGATCGTGTTATGATAATGTGAACTTTTTAGTTTGTAACAATATATTTAGGTATAATAGGGTAGGGTAGGGTAGGGGTAGGAGTAGGGTAGGTGTAGGACACCGCATAAACGAAGTCTCCCCGGGCCAGTTTATTTTATACAAATGTTTAGGTCTTTTATTTATCTATTGAGGCAGTACGAAGTCTGCCTGGTCAGCTAGTAGTACTTATATAAAAAGGTAAAGTTTGTGAGGTTATAGGGGGTAACCTATGGATCTACGGATCCGATTTTGAAAATTATTTTACCAATAGAAAGCGACATTATTTGTAAGTGTTATATGCTATATTTTAAGACGAGATTCCCACGCGAACGGTATCAACGCGGCTGAAAGCGCATGGGAAAGCTAATAGTTATATGAATTGAAAACCGATAACACGTTAAAACAATATTGTTTCCAAACAATTTCAACAACTTTTATTTTGAAAATATAACAATATCCGACATGACTTAACTCAAAATATTTACTCTTAGTTATTTTCATTGACGGTTCGTGACCTAAATCCTAATAACTATTCACCGCAGCACTTTAAAAGAATTTTGCTGTTGTTTAAATTTGAACTCTATTTACGAAGTTATATGAATCAGTTTCAAACTTAGTTTGGTACTATATAGATCGTTTTAGATAACTTTAGTGTAGTAAGTTCGACTTTTTAGTGTGTTAGTAAGTTCCCACGAGAAGAGCTGAAACAATAGGTTTATATATTAACATAGATAAAGAAGAATACACAATGTTTACGTAAAGCACGAATTTGGAAATAATATTGATGAAAGCATAGACTCATGCACTTCATAACACACCTCTACTGAATTATATTATCAATGACTTTACATTGACAGCCCGCCTTTTTTTATAATTTTCTCTTGTCATCTTATGACAATAATTATTACTACCATTTGTTGTTTGTTCCATCGTAAAACTTATAAATAAATCGAATTTAAACTTAAATCACTTCCTTTGTTACTGTTTCTTAAATATAATATAAATTATGCAGTAGATGCACGGATGATCTGGTTAAGGCCGCGGGATCACGGTGGATGCAGGCCGCTTCTAACTGCAAAAACAGGAGATCTATATATCTATAAAAACATGACGCCTATGTCCAGCAGTAAACGTCAAACGGCTGAATTGATAATTATGATGAAAATTGTATCGAATACAGTTTTGTTTCTGATTAATAATGTTGCCAAAATAAAAAATACGACAAAGTAATTTATTACCGTAGGTATAGTTAAATTCTGTATTCTGATAACATCGAGGGTAGCTGGCGGCTGTAAACTTTAGGTTTAGGAGTGAATGTTTGGAAGTTTGTATATTTTTATCGGGATGTTGGAACTTTCGGTAGTTTCAGTTTGATGGACTGCGGTCTGTAGATTAACTTTACCTTGGGAATTTTTTAATAAAACTTTTTTCTGGAATTCCCATTTCTGCAAAAAGTTACTCCACGCGGATGTTGAACTTTCAATTTTAAGATTTCTATACTAAAAATAATTATATATTTTTATCCCTGACCAGGTATATGAGGGGCCATTTGCCTGATTAAGTGGTATCGGGGCCAAATAAAAGGACAGCTAGTGCCACTACTATCCTGCCGGCCCTTACCCCTTCACCCCGTGGTGAAGGGGTAGCGAGATTACTCACACACAGGAAAACAACATTCTACAATAACGTTATTTGGCTGTGGAATTATATAAGGTACTTCCGCAGTCGAGCAGCTCATTGAGCGTACCAACAACCGTTAGTACAACCTTACTCTCTCGGTTTAAAATTTAGACTTTATGCGAGGCTAGCTACCATTTCTCACGGGAAATGAAACAGAAGAAAATACGAGTAATAACAAACTACTTTTACTTCAGAAAAAATAGGGTTCCGTACAATACATAAAATATAAACGGGAAGGAAACGCATGGGACAGATATTTTTATATTATTACTGAAGTTAAAGTAGCTAAAAGCATTTTTAAACAATGCAAGTTAAAATAATTCATTATTTATACTGTCTATGCCAGTGTTTCATGAACATTTTTCTGCCATGGCCCGGTAATTTTAACATTTCACAGTGACCCATTTATTACTTTTAAATCCAACTTTCCGATGCCATCTCAGACCCGAAGTCTGAGAGGCCCGCGAACTATAACGCGCTCTGCGTTACAGTAACACAAATCTTCCCTAAGCAACTAAAAGTCATTTTCATTTACATCTTAACCATCTCTCAATATTCCCGCCGCCAGTCCAAGCCCCACAGGGACACCCTCTTGCGCAGGTTACTTTACCTGGTTTGCTGGTACCTTAAGGCTGGAGATCTGCTCGCCTTATACCTGGTGAAGTAGCAAAAGCCTCCTGGCCAAGGTTTTTAAATTAGGTAAAATAATAAAAATTTAATAATAGTATTTTTTATGAATATTTATGATGTGTCAATCGATCGTAGGTATTATTTTAAAAACTGCGCCGGACTGTTGATATGTTGAAGCAGGTATTTTATTTCGATGGCCCGGTACCGACAAATGGGAAACACTGGTCTATGCTGCTAACTAGCACAAACAAAGATTTTCTCTTCCTGTTAGTTTTACGTCATAAATTTATAGCCAGAAAAATTGCATAAAAGGTTTTTAAATTCCACTGTAGCACCTCAAGCAGTATGCTAGAGTATTTGTAGTGTATTAACGCTTAGAATTCTTTGCGGAGTTTTCACAGAGGGAAATACTTTGTGAGTTTATGTGCTGAGGTTGTGATAAGCTGTTCCGGTCTGTATATAATGGCGGGGATAGAAGGGCCCCGTTACATGGGGCCCCGGAGGGGTAGACTAGTGGTGATTTTAATATTGAATAAAGACAGTTGGTTCAAATTGGTGATAGAACATGATTTATATTGTATTGTATTGTTTTATTTAAATGGTAGTTTTTGCCCGCGATAAAGGGCAATGTCTGCATGCAAAATGACGCACATGAAAGCCTAGTTTTACAACTTTTTTATTTGATTTTTAAAATAGCCACTTAATAAACAAATTATGGACACTTCTAAAAAAAACTTTTAAGCTGACCTTAAGTTTAATCTATTATAGTTTTTTGTTGTTTAAAATTGTGAGGCGGCGTCAACATATTTTTTCTATTGGCCTGTGTAAAAAAAAAGGTTCAGATCCCGCTGTTTCGACAATTAAGGTACCCTTTATTTTGTCATTACTTATCGCACAAAAAAAACAATCAATCCATTGTATTTTCATCACGTGTAATGATTTAACAATTGGTACAAACATATTTTTTATCTTAATGTGAATAATATTAATATTTGTAACGTGATGACGAAGTTGAAGTATTAAATAATCATTAACTATTTCGTGTCGTGTCATTTACACTTCTCTGTATTGGTTGTCATGCTAACAGTAATTAAATCATTTGTAATTGTAATTACTACACCTGTATTTGCAATATTGACGTTAGACACCCAATATTGAAATGTAAATTTTACTAATTATACTGAAAGTCACGGGTAACTTACGTGATATTGCTGATTGCCATAATCAGTACAATGCAAATTTCGTTATTCCGATTGTTGTCAAGTAGAATGGTGTAAGAAAACACATTTTATTGCTTGCCATTTGGAAAACAATAGGCGTGGCACAAGAATGTATTTTTTCCCTCCGACTTCCGAGTGGTCCGCGAATTGTAAATTATCGTGACATTTGCACAAAAGTACCCTAACATGGAATGAATACCATTCCACAATCTCTCCCGCAAGCGACCGTCCGCAACCTGCTTGCGCAGTTTGCTTAGTCTGTAGATTTTAAACCATTTAACATGATGCCTTTATGCTCGATGAAGCAGCAAAGTCAAGCAAAGTATGGCTAAACAGTTATACGAAAATATCCTTATTATGGTAATATTTCCTATTTTTATCTTATTCTTATATACTTACTAATATATAAAGCTGAAGAGTGTTTGTTTGCTTGAACGCGCTAATCTCAGGAACTACTGGACCGATTTGAATTTACTGGACCTATTTATTGAGGAAGGCTATAGACTATATTTTATTACGAAGTTCCCACGGGAACGAGAGTTAGGTGGGGAAGCGTGATATTTTGTAGCCTATATGTTAATCCAGCGTATAACCTATCTCGGTGCAAAATTTAAGCCAATTTCGTTAATTCGTTTTGGCGTGAAAGATTAACAAACGTCCAAACATCCATCCATCGATACTTACAGTAGTAGTAACTTGATTGTTTGGAAATCAGTTTATAAATGCCCTTGTCAACATATCCAAGAACCAGTCTTAGGATACCTTGAAGTCAATTAGCAACAGTATAAGATTAGCACAGCCATGTTAAATTAGGAGCTATCTATAAACGGCAGTGTTGTTACTAATTCAACTCCTTTTGTTTAGCTTAAATATAGGTGTTTTAAAGTATAAACATCTCCTTGGCAAACCAGGGTAGTTGGACGTTATATGGGTGATAATGATAATGATGATGATTAAACCTAAAACTATTGAACCGATTTATTTTTATAACTTATAGATTGGTACCTACCATATCGGTATCATACCAAAATGCTATTTATATTTTACCAGCCCCGGCTTCGCACGGGTGCAATGCTGATGTATCATACATATAAACGTTCCTCTAGAACCACTCTATTAAAAAATCTGTTGCGTAGTTTTAAAGATCTAATCATACATAGGGGAAGACAGACAGAGGCAAGCGAATTTGTTTTATTCTATGTAGTGTTTGTGAGATTGCCATGTGAACTGAAAGTACCTACCTACGTAGTGAAACTATGAGTGTAAGTTACGGACTATCATCTGATATTTCCGTTAAAGCTTAAACATTGTTTAAATTTGTATTTGCATCGGATGTAGCAAAGAAATAGAAATGTATTTTGATGTCTACTTCGATCTCTTATTGCTTAGTGGTCCATTATGCTTATCTGCTTCTTTAATATGTTATATGACTAATGCGTCATAGTAGCCAAATTTATTAGAGTCTAGCCATCAGCACAGGACATCCAGCACAACACCGATTATTATTATCCTTGTACATTGCAGGTCAAATATTCTCCCAGAAATGGGGAAATTGCGATAGTTGCACAAAACTCCCATAAGAAACTTAAAAGTCTTAATTCTTCAATCCCCTCGCATTGAGCCGAGGTCCAAGTTGCACATGTTGCTTAGTTTGTAGTTTATAAACATTTAAAAAGGCTGTAACCCTGCGCGCTTTTAATCTCAGTGAAGTTGCCTTCATATAGGCCCGTCGAAAAGAAAAGGAAAAAACTACAAAGGATATATTAAAATAATCACGTTACTTAGCTGAGGAATTGAGATCTAATTATTTTAGTGCTGACTATAGAGGCGGTCCAAAACATATTAAAATGAAACCGACATCATTTTCAAATCATCACCTACAAATTACCTTAAATATTAGTTTCCTGTTGTAAAGGCCTCTTTCGAACCTCATACATCAAATCATAAATAACATAATCGAGTAAAATTTCCTTAATAATCTCTCATGATATTCGATTGGCTAGCCATATCGATAGCACATGCCTGATCTTCAAAATAAAATGGCGAATATCCGCTACTGTGGATCCACGAGTAGCTTGGTAGCCAATTATCAGGTATTACCGTTCATTAAATATGGTAATAATGCGGTTACCATGGAAACGGGAATATGGCGGACATGGATAAAAAATGGATTTGTTTCTGTCGTTTTTACAAGTGTTATTATAGTTATGTATATGGATTTAAACAATATTTTATCTGGCTTTGCTATAAGATACGAACACAAGTAAAGAAGTATGATGGAAATCAGTCAAATCATTCTTGTTTTAAACAATACTAATGAACAGCTATTAATTTTGATATACGAGTATTAGGAAACGAATGATCAAGTTTTTTATTCTATCCCTTTTTACTTGTTCGTTATTGAATGAAACTAGCAATGGACATGAAAAACTTCAATACACATATCTCAGACATTCTAGTTATCAAATCCTAAAATGACCTAATACAAGTACAATTTATTTTGATTTATCAACATCAAAGTAAACTTGATTTCGTCCAATTATACCAATTAGTGAGACCACTTCTATTTTATCTCTAGGTAAGAAATCACAGTAATTTATGAACTGAATGTGGTTCTATAATAAATATTGTTTGGCTATAATTTATATCGCCCTGATTTAAGTGACTATGGAACTATGGTATTCACTAACTAGCGGCCAT
This sequence comes from Nycteola revayana, assembly GCA_947037095.2. Lineage (NCBI taxonomy): Eukaryota > Metazoa > Arthropoda > Insecta > Lepidoptera > Nolidae > Nycteola > Nycteola revayana. The sequence continues at coordinate 12,986,690 of OX344859.2, read as the reverse complement.
ATCGGTTTGATAAGGTGGCTGGTGGTCGCTTTGGTCGCTATTCGCTAGGAAGGCAAGTGATAATAGCCTCCAAGAAGACATATTTTGACCCTATTTTCGGAGTACAGCTAACTTTACCGGACATATCTTTTCTGACCAATTTATCGTGAAAAATATCGTCATTTAGAATTATTTGAAGGAGACAATGCCGGAAGAAAACACAGTCTCTGCTGTATCATATTTAAAAATGATTTATCTTAGTTTGAATACTAAGTTACTGAATGTACCTACATACATTTCTAACTAAAACAACGATCGAATATGAGTGAAGCTATTTATGTCATTCAGTTTGACTTCTACTCTACTTTGTTTTAAACCATCAAAGGTTTGAAGGAACATCCCTTTTACACAACAAAATATGCGCACCCTTATCCCGGAATGCCCAATGCTGGGCATAATCAGTGCCCAATTATCATCCCTCGGAGGAATTACGTGATTATGTGCAAATGCGTAATTGAGCCAAATTAAGTACTCGGCCGGAATAAAGTAACTCAGTAATAAACCTATTGCAAGTAAAACTTGTAAGGTCGATGTTTTCCTTGGCAGCTGAAGTATTAACATCGCCAATATAAAATTTCAAAATTCTATTATATCTTATTTGCACAGAACTTACCAACGTTTTGAATAAGCTGTCTCAGAGAAATGCAGAATGCGAATTTCAGTCTTCACTTATCAATGATAGAGTTCATATTTGCATGAACATTAGATGGTTAATTTCCAACAGTAAAAGTCAAAGGCATTTGGGGACGTTGCATTTTAGCTTCCTGCACCCTTATTTTTACGATGATAAGGTGCATAATGCCTAGTTGTGATACTAAAAGGCAAATTTCTGCCGTCAGATATTCAACGCATGCAATCATTAGTTTTGGGCCTTCATTCTGCTTTGAACAGGTTTTAGCCGCTTTCATCCGGAAATATCCGGATTTTTGTAGTCGTCGAATGTATTCAAAGTATTTTTGTGTTCGACAGAGGATACGTAGATGTTTGAAATACTTTTTACATGATAGAAATTCTTGTTCCAAATGCTACTGAAAATATTTATGGATGATATATCAGGAATTACAAAGCAAAGAGGAGATATTTTAGATTACTGCATCCCAAAACTGACTATATTACCTAACAGTGGTTATGCAAGGACAATACTTAGCTTTAAGTATTCCTTGAGTAACTAGTGTCTCACTGTAGTGGTCTCTATTGCTATGGTGCTCCGCCTGAACGATGGACCGACGACCTCTTAAAGGTTGCAGGGAGTCAGTGCTTGCACGCGGCTAGCGATCGTTCCCGCTGGAATTCGATGAGAGAGGCCTATGTTCAGCAGCGGACTACATCAGGCTGATCATGATGACACCTGACATTCCCAAGTAAACTCATAGTCTTAAGTGTTGTGTTGGGAGTATAGTATATTAGTGTAGATAACTCAATTCTTACCTTTACTCCATCAGTCCGTTTACTCCACTGCTGAACATGGGCCTTCTCTTTAACAGATTTTGTCAAGCCAGGGTCCAATTCGATGCGGGATCCAAGACATTTAGGTGTCTCGGGACCAGCCTAAGCTTAACAGCTTAGAGCCTCTTCCGTGTGTGCCGCTGTTGATCCTGGCTTTCATATGTTACAGTGGCTGGAGTGTGGCAGAGATTAGTCCCATAAAAAAGCTACGTTGCGGAATATTTCCGTAATCACCATTTGGCAGGCAAATTGGTGATCGCAGTAAAATGGAAGTCTTTGACTTGATAGATACCGCTTTCCATCTATCAGGTATGTCATTTAGTCGCCTCTTATGACATCCATATGGCATTCCCATACGGCGAGCTATTGAAAGACATATGCTCAGCATTACCCTGCGTGATAGAATCAGAAATGAAGAGAGAACGAAAGTCGCTGACATAGCTCAACAGGACACATAGCTCGAAGAACTAACGGCCGATGTAGCAGAAAGGTTCTCGAATGGGCTTACGCACTACGAACTGGCAAGCGCAGCGTGGGACAACCGCCTGCACGATGGACTGACGACCTCATAAAGGTTGCAGGGAGTCAGTGTATGCAGATCGCTGACAATCGTTCCCGCTGGAAATCGATGGGGGAGTTCTATGTTCAGCAGTTTAAATATTAAGAACCCCCCGTAGTTATTTTTAACAGCAGTATCCCAATTCCCAACACCAACTATCCCACGCGCAGGAACCATTCAACGCAGGATGTTGATATTACACTGACAGACGGGCAGCAATTGAGTTTATATTAGATTGATGGGTTGATTCGACTGATTTGATGTGGTGTTGTATATCCGTGTCAATGTATCAGGAAGTTGTTATGGTTGAGTTTTTGATCGCTTTAAGTGATTGGGAAAAAGTGTTTGGGCTATTTTGTGAATTATATTGGTTTGTTAATATTTAATAATATTGAATGTATTTTAGCTTTGTGGCTTGTGCAAACTTTGAAATCATTTCATCACGATACATTGTTTTCTATATTATCAACTTTCAATGGTTTTGAAAATATTTAGGTGCGTCTTAAATATATGCCTTCATTTAGAAAGTGATCATGTAAACTTTTACGCTTTTCTTTTTTTTCGGACGGACATACTTAGTTAGCCTCGAGGCTTTCGCTACGTCAAAGGAGAGCAGAGCTCCAGCCTTAATAAATGGTTCAAAAACTACAAACTAAGCAACTTAAGCAAGAGGGCGCCCCTGTGGGGCATCGATCTCAGGGCGGTCGCTGGCAATGAGATTGAGGGATTGACTTTCAGTATTTTAGGGGGTTTTGGGCAACTCTCGCTCTACTTTGCAGCTCACGGGCCTCTCGGACTTCGGGTCTACGAGGGCATCGGATGGTCTGTTTACGCCTGTGAAGAATTTTCTATTAACATAACTTTGGAATGACTGTATACAAAAGAAACAAGTTAATTTTTTTTTTATAGACAAATAGATATTAATGCATGTGACTATATTGAGGAAAAATGGAAGAGGAAGACATATTACACCGACCCCAAATAATGAGAACAAGGTAGGAAGATGATGAAAATTTATTATGAAAAAATAAGAATAAAAATTAAACCCACGACCTCCGAGGCTTAAATCGAGACTTATCCGCTACGCCACACAGGTGTTTGTGTGGTGTATACTTGACGATATAAGAAATAACTCCCAAAATATTTAGACAATAGAAGATTGAAACGCCTACACCCAATTTAGATATTTTCTAATAAGGCATACAAAAGATAAGCCGTTATATATTGAAACGGAATAACCGACGCACGCCCACCTGTGGACAAACGCCCACTTAAATAGTTGGGCAGCAGGTACCACTGTTTAATTAACATCACATTCAATAAATATACGCCGTGTGCTTTCCGGCTTAGAATAGTCCACTGTATATCTCTCCATGGGTGTGGTAATAGGTGACTATGGGGCATACACATGATGGGTGGGCAGCAGAATATATCAGCTCGAAGATACGCCCATCTTACTGCGATCACCGATCCGCTTCCCAAGAGTGATTACGACAATATCCCTCAACGACCCTTGGCCAAGATCTGTTAAAAATGAGGCCCATAGGCAGGGTTTTTTTTTATAAAATTACTAGCCGAGTTTTGCAATCTACCAGTATTCTGTTAACCCCTCGTACTAAGCTAAAAATGCGTGTGTTACGAGTGGGTTCACGTCGGTAGTGCAATGGGTGTAAATCGAACCGGCGACCACAAGATCACAAGTCCGACGCAATAGCCATTGGGCTATGGTCGATATAATATAACACTGTTTAAAATAATAACAATTACCTACGTTATCTGCTTTGTTAAGGCACTTTACGTTCTCACTTTAGTCAATAAAGTAATGTTTCGCTTCTGAATGTTGTCGGCTACAAAGTGATTTATAACATAATAACAGTATGAATTTCTTTATTACAATGATTATGAAGCGGCGGTGGAAAATGCCTTTAATAAAACTGTAAATCTTGATGTTTTCGGCCTGTTTGTGTAGTAACGTCAAAATCTGCAGGTAGCAGATATATTGCCTAGCACTATAAACTGCCCGATTGATAAAAGTTTTTGGATAAAATAAAATAATTTTTTTTTACTTGACTTAAATAGGATTAAATAGCAGCGTTTGCTTGTATATTGGAGAATGTTATAAAGCTGCGATCACCAATCCAAATGCGAAGTGTGGCGACTGAAAATCTATTCTAAGGTTAATCCTGGTTACATACTAATCATTTCGTTTATTTTATGCGGATTACATAACAATACAAGACAATCTAGGTTGTAGGAACACACGCGCAATGTTATTTTTCATCTGAAATTTTTAATGATGAAAATTTAAATTTACAGTTGAAAGAATTTTTGAATAAGTTCAATCGTAGGTACTACCAAAAATAAATCATTAACTAGCAACGACTTTGTAGTCGTTTAACTTAGTCATCCAATTGAGTCTCAGAAGACATACAAAAATGATGTGCACGAGTATAAAAATTAAATAGTAGATTGTTTATCTAGGGAGCAAACAACTATTTTAAAGGCGAGAGTGTTTTTTTTAATCCAGAGCGGAGCGAAGGTTTCTAGAGTAGAATCCCGAGCGGAGCGATTCTTAACTAGAATCCTGAGCGCAGCGAGGGATTAAAAGTATGTCACTCGAGCTTAAAATAGTGTTGCTCCCGAGGTGGACACTCTACTTTTTATCACCCTCTATGAGAAAATAAGTAAGTGAAACTTATGACAATTTTTTTACGTACAATGAAGAACCATAAGACATAAAATTTAATTTTCATAAACTTTTTTTAAATTTGGCGCGCTCGCAGTTTTTCAGTCAGTCACATATTCAATACATTGTTCCCGCATGGTTTGTGATTCACCTCTTTGCTGCTTGAAAAATTATTAACAATATCCACATTCCAAATTCAAATCAATTTTGGTCCCTAAGGGATTAATGAGCTATTTTGGTCCCTGTTTACGAGGTATAAACTAGCTCTTTTTGAATAGATGTGATAAAAATGATAATGATTCATACTTATTTTTAATCGCTGGTTAAAGATCGTAATCTTAACACATTATGTAAATGATTTCTCTTAAACGTACCTTGTTACAGTGTTTTGACTTTAATTGTAGGCATATTTTAAGCAAAACATTTGAAGTCACGACATTAAGTTGAAGTTCGCAGAAACATTTTGGAGTCATCAATTAGTTCTTTTTTTGTGTGTGAATAATTTTATGAAGAGATGCTGTAGCCGATATGACAGATTAGGTGTAGAGCATAATAGTTATAAGAAATAGTAAGTATACAACCTCCGATTTCGTGGGTTCAATCCCATCGCTGTACAATACTTTTTTGTGTTATTTCTAAAATTTCTGTCCGGGTCTATTTGTTCGACTTTTGGATTTGGATTTGTTGAAATATCCTCAGTGCCTCAGAAAGCTAGTTAATCCATTGTTCCCGGTTGTTATCATAATATCATCTAAACAGTCGTATACCAGGCCAACAGTGTTTCCGTGTGTAAGTATTTCTACTTCATACAGCGGCCACAAATCGGAAGGAAGCTCATTTTCAGCAGACGTTACAGGGCTGATGATGGACAAATTATTGTATGATTATAAAACTTTTTAATATATTTAATACTTACTGAAAGTCACAATTATCTGTGTAAGTTAGGACCCACTAGGGTAAGTTATGCATTGTCTTTTCCAAACGGATGTCGCTTTATGTTTTGTAGACTATAAATTAATCTAGGATAAGAAACGTAAAAAAATGGTTTGTATGAAATTTGGCGCATAAAGCTAAATGTCACCTAAACCATCTGAACAAACTAACATTTGTCATATTAATAGAATAATCTTAACACAGATTCCACTTAGAACATTATTAGTTTCAAGTGAATATATCTAAGGATCCACAAATCGCAGACCAACGATATCTAAAACATAAATTCGCTACACAAAGATCACTATCGTCGCTTGTAAATTGAATATTTACTTATTGTCGGCTATTTATCTTAATTAATCGGATTATCTAAAGATAAGAGGTATTATCTAATTAATATACCTAAATACACGTTAGCATTGTGAATTTAATTACCGGGATTTTGAAAATGGTTTTCATTGAAAACGATTTTATGAGTCGTGGGAAATTTATGAATTAATTTGGGTTGATTTCGGAGATGCAAGGCGTTGTTTTCTATGAGGTTAAGATAAAAAATAATATTTGAATAATCTAGTTGATTACAGTAGTCTAGCTGATTACCAAATATTTAACGTAAAGTAGCACACACAAGGTAAAGACTTAAGTGATACTGTAATGTTTTTCATAATGTTTTTTTTTAATATTTTTTAACACCGTTGCTCGTAAAGCTGATGTAATTCCACCGGTTTTAAATATGTAAAGCGGGTCATAAAAAACGCGTGTGTTACCAAAGCAAATAGTTAAGTTATAGTCCATACAAATTCCATAACAGTATTATTTGCCATTTCGCGCGCTGTTGCTATTCAAATTTCGAACTAATCGCCGCGCGGCGCCAGTCAGTAGGCAGCGCTAGCGCGCTGTTAAAATGACGGGAAATCAACAATGTGCATTCACAGATTCAGATTATTTAAAATAAAAAAAATCAGTTTATTCGGTAATCTAAAAACTTGGCTGCATTTGCTCTAACGTCTTTGCCAACATTTTCACGCAGCTACGGCAGAAAATAATCCTAGCGCCATTTTTCTCAAATTTTCTTTTCTTTGTACTTGAATTGTGAAAAATGTTTTTTTTTTCTGTTTCCTCGCAAATGTGTTAAAAAACGTCGTACGATATACGTGCGTATTGGTTATAACATGCTCGGCTCAATTACGCCCTCGCCTACGGCTCGGGCTGAAATTCCGCCTCGCATGTTATAACCATCATAACGCACTAATATCGTAATGTACTATTATCGTAATTTAACAAATATGAGCGGGGATAAACCGTTACCTAAATAATCATAAGCTCTAAACTTAAATTGTAGTTACAGTTTTTATTTATTTAAATAACAAAGTACATTAATAAAATCCATACATTTTCAAAAAAAAAAAAGTTGTTTCCCGTAACGAACGGAGTTACCGATAAAATATAAATATAGGTGTCTAGACACCTTATACATTTTTTAAAGCAAAGCATGATGTAACAAGATGACAAACATAAAAAAACATCATTTCATGTCACATGAATTAACGAAAACACACTGTCTTTAAGCACACTTATCATATTCAACCAATGTTATCAACATAGAAACCTATATAACTTCTCAATTTACACTAAATTACATTTCCCAACCGGTATCCCATTAAACATGCCAGACACCATAAAATTGCCATCAACTACCATAACTTTCGATAGATCATGGCGAACAGAAGTGCTGTCCCGTTTTATGGTGTTTCATATTTTCGGTGCTTTTTAACTTTGATAAGGTGAACTTAATAACTTTGGTTTATGGCATTTTAAATTGGAATATGAATAACGGTGTTTTAACTTGTCATTAAGAAGGTATATTTTGGAAAAGTTGATAATTAGACAGCGGTTTTTTGCTGCCTAAAGTGACAATTAAATTATTTGTTCATATTACCTGTATATATAAAATGCCACTATTACTACAGATATATCAAAATATATCTCAAACAACTTAACCGATTGCGCTTCAATAAAGCATCGGCTTAGAAAGGACTTTCCAAAATCACACCCTAAGAGGATGAAACAGCTTGACAAATTTAGTATGGAATCGAAATTTACACGGACGAAGTTGCGAGCAAAAGCTAATCTATTCTTTTATTATAAACTAGCGGCCCGCCCCGGCTTCGCACGGGTGGACTTTTATACCCTACCCCTGCCCTACCCTACCCCTGCCCTACCCTACCCGTACCTTAACCCTACCCTACTCCTACCCTACCCCTACCCTACCCCTACCCCTACCCTACCCTACCCCTACCCTACCCCTACCCTACCCCTACCCCTACCCTACCCCTAACCTACCCTACCCTACCCCTACCCAAAAATCCTATGTCCTTCTCCCAGTTCTTAGCTACCTCCCTACCAATTTTCAGCCAAATCGGTTCAGCCGTTCTTGAGTTATAAATAGTGTAACTAACACGACTTTCTTTTGTTTTTAAAATGTATTCTGCTATTCGGGACGGAAACAAATCCAACAAATCAAAAACCATGGCAATCGGTCCAGCCGTTCTCGAGTTATAAGTGTTGTAACAAACACGACTTTCTTTTATATATATAGAAGATAGGAAAAAAATATAGTTTGGTTGTAAGAATAGGCTTCCAAATTAATGGACCGATTTAAAAAAAAAACACCATTAGAAGAATCGTTATCCAGTAGCTCAAGGCTATGTCTATACTAATATTATAAAGAGGAAAGATTTGTATGTAAGTATGTTTGTAACGAATTGGCTAAAAACAGTAATGACCCGATTTTAATTTTTTTTTCACCATTTGAATGCTACCTTATCACTGATTAATATAGGCTATATTTAATTATGAAGTTCCCACGGGAACGGGAGTTACGTGAGTGAAACCGACGGGAACGGAAGCTATGGGTAAAATCGCGAAAAGCTAGTAACAAGATATTTCTAACATCTAAGCTAACAAAACAAGCACATAAAAAGCTAGCAAGCTTTTTTTCTCAAGTGTAACATAGTTGTCTAATAAGTAATTAGTCTTAGCTCCGCTAATTACCGCTCTGAATGTACTAGGAATGTCCGTACTCACCGCACACTAAATCTTAAGTGTTCGCTACTTCATTTAGGTTAATTGTTTGCTTGATAATAATTCTAGTATGTTAACTATAAATGCACGAGTATGTTGTTACTAATACGAGTAAATGTTAATCATGATAATTAGCTATCCTTCATCATCATCAGCCCGTACACCGTCCACTGCTGAACATGGGCCTCCTCTCGAGGGAGAGTCTTGCCATAGTCACCACGCTTGGCCGGCGGATTGGTGACCGCAGTATTATGTTGTAATACACAGGGAAACGCTGCTGCCCGTTCCCTGGTATACGGTTTTTATAGATGAAGTAATAACAATCGCGACCAACGGTTTAACGAGCTTTCCGAGGCACTCCGTGCCTTGGAAAGGTAGTCAAACAACTAACCAGACCCGGAAAGAAATCTTAGAATTTACATAAAGATTTCTTGTCCGGCGTGGGAATCGAACCCACGATCTCCGATACTTAAAGCGAGCCAAATACCGCTACGCTACGGAGGTTGTCCTTAGCAACTAACAATCCGATCGCAAGGTGAAAATTGCACGTCTTTCAATTCGTCTTTCGTTTGCAAACTCATTTTATTGAGGACGCAGAAATGTTGGTGTTTGGTACGCAGATTGTCAGATTGCGGCCGATTTGATAGTTGCTTCAAATACGTAATCGCAAGACTTACTGGAAAATATTATTTAATTCCACTGAAAGGTTATTTTCTCTCAAAAACCAAACCGGATCGATTACAAAAAATATTTTTAAGATTAGTATTTGGCTGCACCAGAGGCTCAGTAGTTACTGCAATTGCTACTAATACCTGGTGTTCTAGTTTCGATTCCTACCCGGGAGTACTATTTGTGTGAACCACAGACAGTGTATTTGTAAGGTCCCCCGCGACATAGGGACTAAAGTCCATAGTACGGGAGTTGTCTTTTAAAAAAATATAAAGATAATAGTGCCTCGGTTCGGCGCAGGATTCGAACCCACGGCCAAGACCAAGACTTATTTATACCTCTACAGTAGTTGTCATACCATATCACACTATTATGATAACCTACTCATAAAAGCAATCGTAAAGTCCTGATGTCGCGATAAGTGATGGTATCAATCATTTTATGGGATATTTACTACCATCAAGCTTCCATAGCAACTACAGCTACATGGATATAATCTTTATTAGTCATGCTTCAATTTTAATAGCGTTTTTATAGTCGATAATGGAGATATTTTATGTTAACAGATTAGCAGAAATGTATAAGTTAGTTGAAAATAAAAAATAAAATATTTATGTTACTATTTTACTATTGATTATTTTATATTACTATTGACGAAATATTAAAAAAAAATATCAGTTATTAGTAGCTACTCTATAAGTAAAAGTGTATGTTAAAAACTAATAGTTCTAGTCTATGTTTAAAAAACAAAAAGTAGGATTTTTTTTGCTACACAGCGTTTTATGAAAATCTTCATAATCTCAAAACTGTTATTGTATGGGTCAGGTATATTACGCATAATTGCGTCCAAATGTGATCATTCTTTCAAACACTGTGTAAATGGTAATGATTTAATTGTTTAAAATTATCTCAAATTAGCAGTATGTACAAAGTATTTAATTATACCTCAAACCATAGAATTAAAACCACATCAACAACAAAACCACACACCTGGTGTTGCCATATTCGAAAAACATTCAAAAGTACATTAGCAAAACATTATACTGAACGATTAACGTACGTTGGCTAGTGGCCAAGCTATTTCAAGCTAATGTTAGCGCAAGTTACATGTGGTACAGCTTGTTTTAAGCTGTTTGCTTAGTTTCCGTGATTGTAATTACTAATTAGTTTGACATCAGGCATTTTGTGCTGAGCTGACCCTAAGTTTCACTGTGGCACAAAGTCGCGATCGATGCTCACTTGGCCCCAGCCTTTAAAGACAGATACACAACCATTATCAACCCTTATAACGTTTATTACTGAACATGGGTCTCCTGTCAAGGGAGGGTTTTGCCATAGTCACCACGCTAGGCATGCGTGCTGGTGACCGCAGTATTATTTTTTGACATACAAGGAATCGCTGCTCCCTCAATCAACCAGACCAGAATGAAATAATTTACTCATAGGTCTGCTTGACTTGACTGCAGGCCAATTTACAATATTTACAAGTAATACATGTCAGTCAAGCAATTTGACTGACATGTATTACTTGTAAATCGCTACCGCTCTGTAAGTCGCTGAATTCGTGCCCGCGGCCTTAGTATTATCAACAAAGCGTACGAACTAGGTCACAATTGTCACTAAACTAACGTAAATATTAGTAATGACGTTCAAGTAGCGATTGTAAAGCTACTGCAGTGTTGACTCATAAATAAATGCTGATTTGCGACAGCTTACTTGAAAGGTAAACAAACCTCCGTGTCGTAGCGGCATGAGGCTCGTCTTAAACAGTTGAGATCGTGGGTTCGACGAAGGCTATAGGCTATATTTTATTATGAAGTTCCCTTCCTATACCTTATCATGCATCCAACAAACGTATCTGATAACCAGTAAACCTACAATTGAATACCATTTAATTCAAACCCATAAACTTTTACTGCACTAGAAATACTTGTAGAAGCAGTGATACTAAACCTTATACAGCTAAAAGAACTGTAAAAACTGTATACGATGTTTTTACGGCGCATTTAAAGCCTCACTTTATGGGCTCGAGTGATATGCAGGGGGACTTATATATCTTAATCATAGATGGCGCTGCTAAGTGCTCAATTGCGCAAGAGACATTTGTGAACTTGTTTTATTTAGATCATCATTTTGGTGTTTTGGAGACAGTATTAAATTTTGTGAAGAGAATATTTGACAATTTCAAGCATTTGACAGAGTTTTATTGTTTGTTTATCGCTCTTCTAAAAGTTGTAATTGGGTCTTTTACTATAACTTTCATTTCATTGTTTATTTCTTAAGAAAGATACATATTTTATTATTGTAAAGAAAAACTATTTGCATATTTGTTTATTACGGATTGGACACAAAATCTACTAATAAGCCGCTTTTTTTAAATCTTTCAGCTAAAGAAATGTTAATTATTTTTGAGTAATAAGGTTTATATTTTATGAAGAAAAGATAGAAAAAAAATACATACTTTTATAGTTAAATCCACGTGCTAAATGTAGTAACATATCTTTATCTTTTCTAATATATAAAGTTAAAGAGATTGTTTGTTTGATTTCTTGAACGCGCTCGGGAACGACTGGTCCGATTTCTTTCAGTGTTTACAGCCCATTTATCGAGGAAAGCTATAAGCTATATTTAATTATGAAGTTCATGTTATGGGTTAAATCGCGCGTGGAAACCCAGTATCAGACATAACTACTACTCAGGAAACAAAGCATAAGCCCAATTCATTAAAAACCGTAATTCAAATAATATCTTGTCTATAAAATACTTATCATATTATTAATGAATGAACAATACACCACCAATACACCATTTACCAACTCCGTCAGTCCCTAATGAGCTCTTAAATTGTCTAAAACTACTGTTACTGTAATCATCCCATGTAATTAGCATGATCACCCAGATCCAGGTGTCCTAAATTACAAACACTAGAGCGCTGACCAGCTTAGCAGTTTAATTATTGGTAGTCGTTTGAGCTGTGACAATTATAGGTGTAGTTGGGATGTTTTTGCCATAAATGGTGTTTAGTGTTTATGGGTTAAATGTTTTTAAAGTTTTTCATGTAATCTGTACTTAAATAATATTGTAGGATTTTGTTCAAGCTCACTTATATCGGAGATTCTGATCAAAAAGTTTTTTTTTTGCATTTGCTTTTAAAACAAAATGAACACACACAATTTGGCTCAATTTACGTTAACTTGACATTATAAACTTGAAAAAAGCTACTACGTCATGTACTGCCAACAAAACGACAAATACTTTGGTCCCATTGCGAAAGTGGTCCCATATTTGGTGTAATTCCACAAATTGAGCTGGCATTCTTATATGACAAAAACTTATATTACCTGCGCTGGCACCGAACTCGATGAACCCTCAATTACGACGGTTACAAAAACAAAAAATGTCCGTTGGATTATATGCCTGCATTTTGCGGTAGCAGTTTCTTTCTATACTCATAAATCGTCTTGTTTTGAAGAAATAAATACCGAGATTTCTTGAAAACACCGAGACAGATTTTTTTAATATACAGGATGGCCGAGCAGTTGACGTTCAAACGCAAAATTTAAATACTTTATGATGAGGAGTATCCGAATCACTCCCATGTATGTTCTACGATTTAGCGTAGTTTTCGAGATATAATTTTTTTAATGATTTTTTCGTATATTTCACCTAGCATCAGTTTTCGATTTTTTTCTCGTTCTGTTGAACATTTCTGGTTCAGTTTTTTTGTGATAACTAATTAGTATATTTTAACCTAACACCCTAAAAATTATGGTTTATCTAAACATTGCAGAAGACTTAGAATTTATTCGAAAGTTCAAAATTAGGGGTTGAGCTCCGGACTCATAAATTTTTAAAGTATAAAAAAAAATTAAAATGGGGAGATTATCGTTTCAAAGTAATTTTAAAATCTTCCTAAGACATTAAACTTTAAAACAAGGCCAAAGAAAGTTAGGGTTGCAACGAAAAAAATCATTGAAAATATTCTATCTCGAAAACTACGCAAAATCGTAGAACATATATGGGGTTGATTCGGATACTCCTCATCATAAAGTATCTAAATTTTGCGTTTGAACGTCAACTCCTCGGCCACCCTGTATATACCCCTTTTATCTAACGACATATACACTATCTTCTCCGGATGTTACAATAGAAGAATAAATTAAACATATATCTATTATCATTCGACGCATACATAATCTACTTACCTATTTAACTAAATTACGACGGATCTGATACGGAAGTACAAGAATACTTTAAAAGAAACAAAAATTGGGACACACGTGTTACCTTGACCATATTGGGCCCAACAACTTCGAGCCCTTTCTTTGCCAACAAAATCATAACCGAATTTAAACTTTAATGGTTTTAAATTAGAGTCTGTTTTTGTGGAGCTACCTTTCTTCTTAAGGGGAGTAATTATGTTAAGTATCCCATTGTTCTGTGCTAAGAAACTGATGGTAAATGGACACCATCAGTCACCATAAAGCTTTTATGGTGGTACCGTAAGTAAGATTGGTTCTTTGTAATGTCGGGGGATCGTGGATTGTGGATGCAAAGTATGAAAATGGATTTTGGATTGAAGAGTTTGCTTTGATGTTGTTTTTTTGAATATTGATTATTGAGTATCAAATCAAAACTGGGAAAATTTTAAATAAAATGGTTATTACACCCTTTTTGGTTTCATGTTAAATTTGTCACACAGTATTAAAAGGTTTGATTAACGTTAAAATTAATAAATCAGATGTCAAAACTAGCATTTGAAATTAGTTTCTTAAAACATAATTAGGCAATTTGATGTGCGATAATTAAATTTTAATCAAAATATTTACGTTCAGAATCGAATGACCGAATTTTCATTTGAATCTTATAGCATAAAACATGACCAAGTTTAATTAAACGGTACTACAAAAAAATATCTATAAAATTTAACTGCATATATTCCTATAAACAAGCTGAAAATCTAGTAAACTCTACCATAAAACATCTCTACCTAGAGTTCATTAAATATTAATGTCAATACATCCCATAAAATGTTCTCACTAATAATATAGCTCTACTTACATATTCTATTGTTTATTTATATTTTATACGCTCTATGTGACTCTACATCATAAAATTTTATTTTATGGCCTCTGTGTAATTGGGGTTTCATTTAAATGTATATATTCATTTGAAATGTAGAGTTTTATGAATAAATGCGCATTTTTGATTTTACAGATTTATTCTCTACATTAGTTGACAAGGACAAAGAATCTTCAGTTTTTGTGTTTTGTAAAGTTTATGTATTGGGCTAAATCGTTAATATTTATTAGATTACTAACTTTTGTCCGCAGTTTTCTTTTGAATTACTGATCCATTCCCGATGTAAGAATCCCGTTGTAAGAACACTATATAGAAATTTTCTTTTTTTTTAGTTTTTTTTGGAAAAAGTCATAAATATACATCATCATTATCATCATCAGCCCGTACAACGTCTACTGTTGAACATCGGCCTCCTCCTTAGGGAGGGTTTTTGCCATAGTCACCACGCTTGGCTGGCGGGTCGGTGACCGCAGTAGTATATAGTAACACAAGAAAGGCTGCTGCCCGTTTCCCTGGTATCCGATTGTTATAGATGATGTTATATCAATCGGGACCAACGGCTTAACGTGCTTTCCGAGGCACGGAGGGTAGTCCCTCAACCAACCGGACCCGTAAAGAAATATTAGAAATTACACAAAGATTGTTTTTTCGGTGTGGGGATCAAACCCATCTACTCTACGGAGGTTGTGAAAATAAATATACATTTTATATTTATTTTCCATTCTAGTGTCACAGGGGTCCAAATGCAAGTACAGCAAGTGCCAGTACCTACAATAAGAAATATGCAGTACCAACTAGGTATCTTTATCCTGCTGGCCCCATCCCCTACTTCCCGTGATCTCTTGCGACCTTACCCACACAAAGAAACATCAAACAAATATTAATCAATATTGTTATTTGGCTAACACTCAAAAAGTTGTCTTCAAAAATATGTACTACCACACAGGTTTACTTACTCACAGTTTTACAGTTATTGTTTTAAATTTAAATTATTTTGATATTAACGTCACTATATCCACTGCGTTTATTTTATTATCTATACTAATATTTTTATATATAAAGGAAAGATTTGTATTTTTGTATGTGTGTGTGTGTGTGTGTTTGTGATGAATAAATTCAATAATTTTAAAATTCTTTCACCATTGGAAAGCTACATTCACCCTGAGCGACATAGGTTTAATTTAATTATGAAGTTCCCACGGGAACAGGAGTTACGCGGGTGAAACCGCGCGCGGGAAGCTAGCGGTACGATATTCAGTCGAAATCAAAATTGTAAAGTAGTATATTTGAATCATACTTCATATACTTCCGATTACACTTAACAATTACGTACTTTAGAAATATTTCAACTACACACTATTAAAATTTATGAATTATCATCATAAGAATTGAATGTCTAATTTTGATCATTTACTGTAGGTACCTGTTGCAAAAAAATATGGGTTTTGTCCCTTGTTACAACTGCACGAATTATTCAGTCAGTAATATTTTAAGTTGAAATCGCCCAGCAATTTAAACTGTGCTGAATTCACCGTGAGTTGGTGAATAAAAATTTTAAGTTACTTACTCGAAAAATGTTTTAATTAAATTTCAGATTGTATTGGATATTCTGCGTTTTAATTAAATGCTTAGTTAATCAATCCGTGGTTCGATTCCTGAGCCAAAAAAATGTTTAAATGTAAAATGTAAGATTTATTTATATCATATATCATTTACTTACGGTTCTTATTGACTCAATGCTTCGGCAAGCGGTCAGTTCCGATTGTTATAAGATTATCTATGGTTATTGTATACCATGGAGCCGACAGCAGTCTGCTACTCTATATGCTATTGCTATAGTAAGCGACCAATGGCTAGGGGCGTCGAATTTGCGATCTTGGGGTTGTCGGTTCGATCCCCACCCATTGCACTATCGAAGTGAACTCAATTTAGTACTAGTTGTGTTCAAAAACGTGTGTTTTTTTTTTAAACCAATCCAAAATATATTATTGCGGTCGCCAGCCTGCCTGCCAAGCTTGGTGACTATCGCAAACCCCCTTCGAAGAAAGCCCTTTTCAACAATGGACGTTACACGATAAATAATGAAATGTTCATGATTTATTTGCGAAAATTGAAAAAGTTTATCTATATTGTTGTATATATATATATTTGTATTTACTATGAAGCAATCCTTGTTATTAAACCGGCTTTGCCTTTGAACTGCTTTTACATATTACAGTCGAACCTCTATAAGTCGAACATCAAGGGAGACGCCAAAAATTTCGAGTTATAGAGTTTTTAACTTATGGAGGATTTCGACTTAGGCGGATTTTGATTCGACATATAGAGTTTGAGGTTTATTCTTATAAATTTTGATTTATAGAGGTAAAATAAATAAAAATTCAACTTGCAGAGGTGACAAACATATTTTTATTTATTATAAATCAACATTATTTCAAATCATTTTAAAATAAAAAATATGGCATTAAAAAAAGTCAGTATTTTTTTTTTGCTTTAGATAATTTGGTTGTTCTCTATCTATAGCATTGTCTAATCTATAAAGAGCAGAAAATTCTTCTTCTTCAGAGTTACTGGTCTGCTCTATAAAATTACGTAAGGTATTCAACGCGGTTCGCGCCTCTTTGATGGAAACCCATGGAGCGAAAACAAATGACTTGCTTAGCTAAATTTCAAAGGAAATCAAAATTGAACACCTGACACCAAGCAAGCAAACACGTGTTTACGTGAGTCATAAATTTATTATCGTATACTCCTAAAATGTTTTCTAAGAAACAATAGTGTACTCACATTGTCGGCAAGTTCTTAAAGTCGGTAACTTATTTTTGTTCGAACAATAGAGGTAATAAATTCCAAATGATCAAGTTGTAAAGGTTGTAAAATAAAACGTTGCTATGTTCGAGATACAGAGGTCAAATTTAATTTTTCGAGTTATAGAGTGAAAATATGTACCAAAATGGCTTGGAGGGACTCGGTGATTATTTCGACTAACAGAGGGTCAAGATTTCAAGTAATGGAGGTTTTGGTGTTTGAAGGGAAGGGAACAAAACATTTTTTCGAGATTTGGAGGTTTTTGACTTATCGAGGTTCGACTTAACGAGGTTCTACTGTATTATTGGAAAGGTTTTTCGTTATTATGAATACATTCAAAGGCCATTGGAATTGCATGATAGTATAGTATAATATTTATAAAAAAAAATGAAATACATAATTCGCATGTATACTGTACATCTATTAGTTAAAAGTATGATTAAAATGTGTTTATTATTATATGTTATACTAATATATAAAGCTGAAGAGTTTGTTTGTTTGTTTACTTGAACGCGCTTATATGTCAGAAACTACTGGGCCGATTTGTAAAATTCTTTCAGTATTAGAATGCCCATTTATTGAGGTAGACTATAGGCTATACAGTAATTAATTGTAAAATTGCAACGGGAGCTACGCGAGTGAAACCGCGTGCACAATGCTAGTTATTTATATTTATTAGAATATATGTTAATGTCAGGATTTGTGTAGTAAAGGTCAATTTCCGTAATCGTTAATCGTGTGAGACTGACGGACGCGACTGATGCGACAATAGTCTGAGTATGAGAATGTATGAAATCGTATCGCAGGTCTGCGACAGCCGGGCGCGTCAATCGCATACGATCATTCAGTGGATTAAAAAAATCTGTTATATACACTTTGTCCTCTTTATTGAAAATATAAAAAAAAAAACTACAAAATTAGTCAGTTTGTGAACTTTATTTTGGGCGATACATTATTATGTTTTTATCAACTAACAATTTTATTTGTTATGTTACAGGTAAGATCGTCTTATTCTATGACTAGTTAGTTCTAAATAGCAACAGTACCGTAAGTCACTATCATTCTAGTTCTAACTCTATCGTTCTCGCGGGAGTCTTTATAAATAAAACTATTTTTGTCTTGACTGACTGACGCATCAACGCACAGCCTGAACCGCTTTTCGTAGAGATCTGAAACTTGAAAGGTGTATTCATCATATGACTTGAGAATCCGATAAGAAAATTGATTATAAGGAAATTTGATACCTAAGAGAATGAAAAGTTTGAAGAACATGGTTTGTATGAACAAATTGAAATCTACGACGTATTTTCCATACAACAGTGAATATTGCTCCGCAATAGCATATATTTCGTTTTTACTGTAATAGCCCCTTTACGTCCACTTCTGAATATGAATATAAATATCGTTTAGGAGTATTGCCATAATAACCACACCAAATCTTTTTTTTTTTTTGTCCGGGGGGAAATGCATTTACGCATTCCCACCGCCGCGCGCCGCTGCAGCGTGTTCGCGCGCTGGCGGTGGGATATGTGGGACTAGCCCTCTCCATAGCGTGGTATTCTAAACTTATACCACGAGGAGAGGACCCTATACCCACTAAAACTCCCCGGACACTCCTTCGATCCGCCGTTGGCGGCGGGATAGATGCTGCCCATCCATCAGTTGTATCTCTCTTAGTCGCCCAAATGGAAAGATTAAGAAGAAGAGGTGGTCTATTCGAAGCCGGAAAACACACGGCATATCTTTCTAAAAAGATAAAATTCTGGACCTCAGAAGCACAAGGACGGATGATCTATTATACTTCAGAAGCATAAAGCCGTAAGTGCCAGATTACTATAAAGGCACATATTATGACTGACGTATAATGGCACATTGAACCTTATGCTTCTGATCTGTAGAATTATTTATTTAAATGTGCCTATACTTTTTTTTACTAAACGGTTACTAGCAGTGTTTTGCAATCTACTAGTATTCTTGTTAACCGTGCTAAGCTAAAATGCTTGTGTTACGAGTGGGTTCACGTCGGTAGTACAATGGGTGGGGTTCGAACTGGCGACCTCAAGATCACAAGTGCGACGCCCTAGCCATTGGGCTACGGCCGCTTGATGATGCAATGTATTACAAGAAAACATATGAAAAATACCTCTTGTTTCTTTTCTAACATCAGTCCATCGCATATGAATATAGATTTATAACCATAAAAAATATTTATACTATTATTACAGATACGATCAATCATTTTGTGAAGGACCTTTTGTGAATAAGGGTTGCAATATTCCATACAGTTAGCATGTATAGGGTCGGATCCCCAAACAGGTAGTAATAGAAAAGGTGAATAAGGGAAATTCGATCACCTTTCAGTAGTTTAAATATGCCAGTCCTATGTAAACGAATACCTTAAATGTTTATTTGGAACACTATTCAAAGATGAAAACTAGTAGTATCTGAGATTAGCGCGTTCTAACCAACAAACTCATCAGTTCTATATATTAGTATAGATTTGTTGTTACTTAGCTATATAACTAGCAAATTAATGTAAGTACCTTATACCGATATATATTGTAGCTAATAAAGGGCTTTAAAACAACTTTGTGTGAACATTTTAGCTAAAACATAACTTCAAGGAAAACTAAAGTTATTCGTTTAATGCATATTCGAATAATGAAAAAGAGTAAAATAAAATGACAATCACCCGATTATTCAAACCTCAACCAAAGAAACAATCAACAAACATGGCTCTTAATTTAGTGTCAAATCAAAATTAATTTCCTACAATTTAAATTAATAAAAATACGGTTTTTATTAGATCGTGAACGATATTGATCGACATAGATTAACTAACATCTTGTTTTGACATCTGATTACTTCATCGTCGCCCGTGTTATAAGAAACTAGCTGCACCGTTTTACCCGCGTCACTCTGCTCCAGTGGGTCGGAACGTGATATTTTGTAGCCTATATGTTAATCCAGCTTATAAACTATCCGCGTGTAAACTTTCAGCCAAATCTATTCAGTAGTTTTTACGTGAAAGAGTAATAGACATCCATCCATCCATACTTACAAACTTTCGCGTTTATAATATTCGTAGGATTTACACAATGCATTAACAAATGTTTCTTTCCATTAAAAAGGGACAAAACAACTCCAGGGAGGACAAGGACTTTACAAACACTTAATTCATGGACACAAAGAACACCCAGACTCAGAACAACTATTCGTGATTCACACAAATAACTGGGCGGAAGGTGGAAATCGAACCCAAAACACTAGAGCTCAGAGACCACTACCGTAACCACTGAGCTATCGGAGCAGTAAACAATCTTGGCTTAAGAGCACTATTTTACCAAGCATTAAAAATAAACAATTGAAAAATGTAAGGTTTGGCTTTTAATAAAGTTAATTGAAAATAAATAATTTCCTTTTCAACTTGTACTTGACAATTTAAAAGATAGTGAATATTTTTTTGCAAGCATCCTTTGTATAATAAAATATTATAGAACGGAGCTTATTAAGCTTACTAACAGCTTATTATTAAAATTTAAACGTTACTGTGGTTACAATAAAATCGAAATTGTCTTGCTAAAAGCTTGCAGTCTCTATAAGTGCATTTAAAGACAATATACAATGATTGCTTTACACAAGCGTTTCCCAACGTTTTAATGTAAATGCAGGTCTTTGTGAAGAGGCTTGCCATTAAGAAATTGGCTTGAGGCCATTATAATGTTTCATGTAGTTAATACTGTCTAACTAGCTTCTCTCTACAATAAGTTAAGTACCTGTTTGTTTTCGTATCTTGTTTTAAAAAGGAATTATTCTGGTTTTCTTGGTGTTGGCGTCGAAACGTGCGTATTTATGGTCTATATTTGTGTCCATCCATCCAATCTATCGGTCTACTACCGGACACATGGTCCTCCATCTTCCGCAGTCCACTCCGGCGTCCCTTCTCAATATATCGTCCTATTTAGCAGGGCATCTGACCTTACGTTTGCCGAATCGCGGTGTACAATTTAGGACGCCTCTGCTTCAACGGTCCATCCTTCTACAAATATAGCCATCGCATTGCCACTTCAATTTTATATATTCTGCCAGATAACCTTATTGCGATCTCTATGGCTCATCGAGCGGCTTTGTACTTATGTACTAGCGATGCTGTAAGTGTCTATGACACTACATCTGCCTGTTGGACTTGGACTTCGGCTCAGGGCGGATGCTGGCGGTGGGATTGAGGAATGATGACTTAAAGTTTTTTAGAGGAATATTGTGCAACTGTCGCTCCACTTTTCAGTTTGCAGGTCTTTACTATTTTAGTTCTATTAGAGTTCGAATCTTACAAGCAACAGGAGCCTAAGTCTGCCATTGTACTAGTTTAATGTTAAGAGCTACTCAAATAACGAAAAAAACATTTTTGCATTGTTGTCTGACAGTACTAATTATACAATTATAGCAGTAGATAGGGGCGTTTCAGATGCTTAATATTCTACCGTGACAGTAACCGCAGACAACACAACACCCACACTATTGACACCTATTGTCAAACACACCAAAGTATTGAAAATCCCTCTCTTAATAATAAACACATCCCACCACTGTAAGTCCGGAACTTTTAACATGTCACTGGGAAGATATCATACCCTTCTCACTGTTATTTGAGCTGTCAACTAGTCGTGACGTCATAATAGCGAAACGTCAGAATCATGGCGGCGGGGGAAAATGTTTGAGAAGCGTTAAATATTTATTTACGGGTACAGGAAATTGTTTGTGGAAAAAAATATGGTTTTGTCTGTTTATTTATATGTAGTGGATATAGCTCAATATGAAGAAATAGTTCTACTCCGTAACCTATACTTATATATAAAGCTGAAGAGTTTATTTGTTTGCTAGTACGATTTGTAAAATTCAGTGTTAGTGAGAGAGCCTATTTATTAGGGGAACGGGAGATACTTGGCTGAAACCGCTTGCAGGAATCTAGTTATACATAACATGAAATGATCTATGACGTAGGATACAATGATATTTGTACGTGTGTGAGTTTGTCAGTGCAAGTTGCGTAAACTGCTGGAGCTGATAAAATGCGGCTGCTGAGATAAAATTTATAAATAATCTTGTTTCTTTGAAAATATCATCGTTTAGTTCATAATAGCAACATACTTTCATTATGTTTCTTTTGACATTGAGGAAAATATTAAAGGTGCCGTTAAATAACTCACCGGTCACTAAAACTTACAATCAACTAACATAGCTGTTAAATTGAATTTGCTCTGAAGATAAATTAATAGAAAAATCAGGACAATGATATTCGTTGTTAAATTCTGGACGAAAATGATAATCACAGAATTAATAACATAAAAATCAAATCATGCTTTCATAAACTCATTTGACACTTCGGAGTAACAATTTCGAACGTAAATAGTAAGGTCACGGGTTCAATTTCCAGACGTTCCAAATTTGTGTGACTAGAAATTATTTCTGGAGAAAAATCTTAAGTTCTGACCGAAGTTTGGAAGTAGATGGTATTTCACCCGTGACTCAGAGAGCACTTTAAGCTGTCCTCTCGCCTGATCTTCCATCGCTAGTTTCCAGATTTTGAGAGTAAAGGAATTGAGAGTGCACCTGTTTCGCAAACACTTGTGCATTATAATACGTCCTGCGCATGATGGCTAACCCTCCTTAGAGATTGACCGCAGAGGCCAAAATCATTAGGAACAACTAATATTATTAAGAAAAGCAGCTGATTGCTTGATCGTCGTTTCAGACACTGGGCATTAAATACCAAAATACAATTTTTTCTCAGTCGGATAACAACACATCTTACTTAAAATGATATATTTTTCACAAACCACCCCTGTTATGAAATGTCAATTTTCCCTGTCGCCGCCATCTTAAAATTGTTATTCTCTACATTAAGTTTGTTTGTTTCCGCGTGTCGGAGGGTAAATCAAATATTAGTAACGGTTCGCTGTTTACCCCCGTATTATTGCATCCGGAGTGTAGGGGGGGTAGTTTGTTTTGACAGTTATAACTGGATTATGGTTACGTGGATTTTCAGGGTATCAATGTTGCTCCACGTATGATAAGACCCTTGCCAAAGTACATGATTGAATGTTTACGGAAAGTACCCTTTAGGTTTTGGTTTGACAGACAGAGAGAAGAACCTCGGAATGATCTTATTAGAGTTTTGTTTCGTCATTTTGAAAAAAGAGAAAATCAAGAAAATTTGTTTACTTTTAAATTGTTCTTGTGTTCCATACATATAAAGAAGGTACAATAAGACATAGGTACGCCATTTTTTATTAGCTTGAATATTAAAAACACATGAAACTTTATCAATTTTACCTATACATATTCAGCCGGTTTAACGTCCACTGCTGAACATGGAATTCCTATCAAAGTATAAAATATTCATTATTACACATTTACTCTTGTTTTATGCGTCTAGGTGTGTAACCTCAATTTGCTTATGGATTCCTAGAAAGCTTACAGGAAACCTACAAACGTTTGATTTCACTATTCTCCGTAATGTTATGTTTTGTGGAAAAACTTTAAAACGGTATCCTGAATTTTGTCGCGGTATTGTATAACGTAAACTTTACTACTAAGTGAACTGTACTCAACCCAAGTACTGAATCGAATATGACGTTTTTCTGTATCAATTCTTCTCTTTTTTAGTGGGTTCTTCTCTTTGCTACGAGAATCGCATTTTCAATACCATGCCACCTTCGAGCGTAAAGGTGCCGGGACACGCCAAATCAGAGTGAACATATTTTCTTCGCTCTGGCCTGTCGGAGCAAATTAAGTTCCTGTATAGCAAACTATTAATTAAATATACACTATCAGTTGTAAGGGATTTAACATAAATATAACCTGAAATATTTATAATACAAGATTCAGGCGTTACTTTGCGGAAATCCATAATATATTAATCTAATTTAAAAAGACTTAATATCTAAATATTTTAATATGTTAATTCCGCAAAAAATGTGACTATATGCTGTAATGTTATTTTTGCAAAAAATATGCACATACACTTGCATAGTGTAGGAAGGAAAAATATAATGTATTTTAGTTTTTTGTTATTGATATTACTTGTTTGAGGCCATATTTTATATTATATTAGCTTATAGCCATATATTATATTAACTTTTAATTAGTTATATAATATATTAGTTATAGTAACACTTTGTTAACTTTGATGCAATCGATCACAGACGTAAAACTTTAGTCTTATTTTTTAATTAAGCACCCATCCAGCCAAACATACATACACCCATATTTCTTACTAACATAATTTCTTCTCAACGTATTTACTTACGCGGAGCGCACGCGCATGTTCCGCATTCTGGTCTGCATTGTGAACTTTATGATCAACGAGTCTATGTTAACGGTACACAGATTATACAATTATATCCTTGCACTAATGGCGGAACAGACTGACATTCTAATTACTTTATTCTTAGTTAAAACTGGATGCGCCACCCGGTTTCATGCGTACTCTCCATAAAACCGTATCGTTATGTTTTAATGCTTATGTTTTATCCAATCTGCGGTAGAATTTTCATCTCAATGCCTACATTTTAAGAAATATATTTGTATGATGTATAGATAAAATGTGTTTTCTAATACTTTTGCATTTACGTATCTATTAGTGGTAGTTAGGCTTAGGCTAGGTAGATTAAAACTTTTGAGGCTAGAAAATTTAAATTTTGGTTGTATTATAAAGAAGTCATGTCCGGTTGAATATGATTACTTGACTTAATAAAGGATTTGAAATCTAGATAGATATTAACGAGACAGTCGATATGCGTAGTAATACGTGCTTTGAGATGTATATAAGGACAAATAATTTCGTTTAATTACGCTTCCTTGCCCGTTTGTGATGTTTTAGTTCATACGTTCATACGTTAAAACCGAACTTTTTTTTCTGTCACTTTTTTTCGGACGGACATTATGTAGTCAACCTTTAGTAGTTAGGAGGCTTTTGTTACTGTCACGTGAAAATAACCGAATATATAAACCTTTAGTTTTATCTGATTAAATATATAGCAGCATGATTAAATAACGGCATTACCTACAAACACATACCTCACTGGCTTCACCGGAAACCTCGAGTCCTGCGGTGTGCGATTCGATTCCAGTATAGGTAACACGAGCCGATTGGGTCGCGATATTTATAGCGCGATCGATGAACTAGACGCGCCGATATTTTAGTTCAGCTGTTCCTAGTTACACGATATTGTGCCTTTTGGCAGTTTTGTGAGGTTTTAAGTGGTTTGCATTACCTATGGAGTTTATTTTAAATTTAAATTTTATTCCCGTAACTGGCGTTCCCGTGGAAAAATCTTCATAAAATATAGACAATAGATGATTATGATGAAACCGAAATTTACAGCTCATGTCACGCACGTTTCTGATGATCCAGCAACCAATTTTGACGGGAATTACACTAGAAATTACTAAATTTACAAAAAAAGAGGACGCCTATGTCCAGCTGTGGACGTCCTACGGCTGAAATGATGATGACAAAAAAATAATTAGTGGCCCGAATACCTACAGCAAAAAAACGAATGCTAGTCCAAATCGTTGCAGCCCTGGTTGATCTAATTTCTCAAACTACGCGACTTATTAATTTTTTTTACGCCAAGTTTACTATTATGATTAATGATATTGCATGTGCATTGTGCTAATAAACTATTTCATTTCAATGTTAATGAAACTGTGTGGGATATCTATTATGAATATAGTACTTTTACTATACTTATCTATATATATAAAAGAAAGTCGTGTTTGTTACAACACTTATAACTCGAGAACGGCTGAACCGATTGCCATGGTTTTTGATTTGTTGGATTTGTTTCCGTCCCGAATAGCAGAATACATTTAAATAATAATAATAAAAACAAAAGAAAGTCGTGTTAGTTACACTATTTATAACTCAAGAACGGCTGAACCGATTTGGCTGAAAATTGGTAGCGAGGTAGCTATGAACTGGGAGAAGGACATAGGATACTTTTGGGTAGGGGTAGGGTAGGGTAGGGTAGGGTAGGGTAGGGGTAGGGTAGGGTAGGGGTAGGGTAGGGGTAGGGTAGGGTAGGGTAGGGTAGGGGTAGGGTAGGGGTATGGTAGGGGTAGGGTAGGGGTAGGGTAGGGTAGGGTAGGGTAGGTGTAGGTGTAGGGTAGGGGTAGGGTAGGGGTAGGGGTAGGCTAGGGGTAGGGTAGGGTAGGGGTAGGGGTAGGGTAGGAGTAGGGGTAGGGTAGGAGTAGGGTAGGGGTAGGGTAGGGCAGGGGTAGGGTATAAAAGTCCACCCGTGCGAAGCCGGGGCGGGCCGCTAGTCTATATATATAAAAGAAAGTCATGTTTGTTACAACACTTATAACTCGAGAACGGCTGGACCGATTGCCATGGTTTTTGATTTGTTGGATTTGTTTCCGGCCCGAATAGCAGAATACATTTTAAAAACAAAAGAAAGTCGTGTTAGTTACACTATTTATAACTCAAGAACGGCTGAACCGATTTGGCTGAAAATTGGTAGGGAGGTAGCTAAGAACTGGGAGAAGGACATAGGATACTTTTGGGTAGGGGTAGGGTAGGGTAGGGTAAGGTAGGGTAGGGTAGGGTAAGGTAGGGTAGGGTAGGGGTAGGGTAGGGGTATGGTAGGTGTAGGGTAGGGGTAGGGTACCTAGGGGTAGGGGTAGGGTAGGGTAGGGGTAGGGGTAGGGTAGGGGTAGGGTAGGGGTAGGGTAGGGTAGGGGTAGGGGTAGGGTAGGGGTAGGGTAGGAGTAGGGTAGGGTTAGGGTAGGGGTAGGGTAGGGCAGGGGTAGGGTAGGGCAGGGGTAGGGTATAAAAGTCCACCTGTGCGAAGCCGGGGCGGGCCGCTAGTTTCATATATATATTTTATGCATCCTTTTCCAATTAGTCTGGGTAAGTACCTAGTACTAGTTTTTGTGGCAACTCTGAGAAGAGCCGGATTAAATTATTATGCTAAAAGCTTTCAGATTTAACCATTTGCCTGTGAAGCTGTACGAATAAAATTTTATTTCTAGAACTATATCGAGTTTTGAACTATAGTCTGGTAATTGTAGATTGGTGGAATATTTTTTGGAAGTTTTATTTTTGGGTATTATGTGAGATTTTGTAATTAACGAATAATTTAAGACAAGCTTCCCGTGAGCGGTTTCATCCGCTTAGCTCCCGCCCCCGTAGGAAGTTCATAATTATATTATAACCTCTGTCATCCTGGGAAATTTGTAGCTTCCCAACAATGAAATATTTTTTCAATCGGTCAAGTAGTTTAGGAGCATATTCAATACAAACAAAAAATCAAATCTTTCCTCTTTATAAATTACAGTAGGTAAAAGGTAGCATTAAACACAATATTTTGTAAAAATGTTTGTTAGAATAAAATGGTCGTTAAACATACAATACCTATCCATAATTACGTCTATTATTCATCTCCAACTACTATAATATAACATAGTACACAAAACATCATTCAAAACAACCCTCCCCTACCCCTAGCAGACGAAAACCTTCCATAAATTAGTGTTCGGTTGACATTAATCAAATTTACTTCAATAATGTAGACGGTATTCATAAGCGGATTCGCGCTAATCACTCATTCAAAGACAATGATAAATAGAACGCTGTGACTTAAGGTGTGCTTTTGAAACATGCGATTGTGCGATTTTATTTATATATGCTAGGTCATAATATTCCTTAATCGTAAATTTTAAATGTTTGTTTAATCAAAGACTAACTTCTGAAAAAAAAACATGTTATATGTCGAAATGGTTTTGCAATAGTATTAATAATATGTAACTGCGACAATTTTATACATATAAATATGAATAGCTTTCATCATAAATACTGTCGTCGAAAAAATACATATGAAATTTCGCTCAAAAGCCGAGGTGAGTCTCCATATGAAAAGTAACAAATTGGTTTACCTGGTCTAGCTATTGAATTAATATATTTTTATGTGCCAGTCACAAAAATTCAGAATAAAAAAAGTATATCTGCAAATAAAAATATATTTAAATCTGTAAAATTTTGACTACCTGTCTTGATTTCAATGTATCTTAAACTAGTTTCCTCCGCACGGCTTTACCCGCGTAACACTCATTCTTATGAGAGCTTCATAATTAAATATAGCCTATAGCCTTCCTAGATAAATGGGCTATCTAACACTGAAATAACTTTGCAAGTCTGACCAGTCGTTCCTGCGATATTAGCGCGTTCCAGCAAACAAACACCTCAGCTTTATATATCAGTATAGATCTGATTCAAAGATAAATCTTATCGTAGCTTGCGATTAATCGCAATTTCTCAACACACTATATTACGAAACCGTATCGTAATCGTAGATGTCGTACCGCCGAGATAGCGACAAAGAGACCTCACAAGATTACCGTGAATAATTAACGACGCCAAATATGTCAGGATATTCCGAAACTAGGAGGTTATCAGGGTGTGCCTTCTCACACAAATCTTTGACGGCTATGCTCATAATAACAAACAAACACTACAATATTACATTTCCTTTATTATGCTTATAATGGAGTGGAATATTGAAGTAACTAGTACTGTTTAATGGATCTAATACACATTAAGTTTTAATCTATTTTTTTTTAGGCGACAGCTTACTTGATATTTAATGGTTACCGTACCCTATGAACGTGCGTAATTCCAACTCACGCTACCGACCCTGTAGTAAGCTTTTAAGTAAGTTTCTTTTTATCGGATTAATTTAAGTCTATTATGTAAAATGTGGTTTAAATTAAAATCTTGATAGTTAAAAACTTCATTCATTCAATCATTTTTGTTTTGTATTTAAGTGTTCTTAGGATTATTTAGTAAAACGTACTGCTTGTTGCTTATACAGGGTTACCTCGGAGACAGTGCTCAAATTTTACCTACAGAAAGGATTTAAAAAAAAAATACCCGTGTATTTTTGTTTTACCATGCTTCGAACAAAATAATTAAAATGCGGACACCCACGGCGAACGATAGCGCTGAGCTGACTGATACACGCGCGCGCGTCCTTGCGCCTGCGCTCTTCCCCCCCGCCCTTTCCCGCGCTATTACCCCTTTCACTCCCTTGCCTAGGGTGAGCGTGGTATTTGAAAATTTCGGTGGATAAACGGTAACTAATAAATAGTTAGCAAAAAAATTACATATGATTTTTTTTCGTGAAATGTGTTCTATTAACGATACTGATTACATGGAAACAATATGTGCACTGTCTCCGAAGTAACCCTGTATATACAATATAATTTATAGTTTATATACCAATTAATAAGACTCCCGGTGAAGTAGCAAAAGGCTCTTGACTTTATAGTGTAAAAGAAAATCGAAGCGCTAAACACTGCAGTCAACCATTAAATATTCCCCGCTGCCACCAAACTTAACTAATACGTGCGTGAGACTTAGATATGTATACTTTAGGTATATCGTAGGTATAGCGGAGATAATTACTTGCCGACTGACAGATAGGAATGTTAATTGATTACATACACATTCTGGAGACGACAAAACTATGGAGTAGATGGTATGGTAGGTTTTTGGGAGAACAAATTATAGGCCTTTAATACCATTCACCTGAAGGTGCTTGCGGAAGGTGGATGACTTAGCGTTATGCCGCAAATCAAGAGAGGCATAATATTCAGTTCATATGCTGATTAATTGATGAGAGAGATAGAGCATTGCTGCATTGGGTCTAGTCTAGTTCTAAGCAAAGTATATACACAGTAAGTACTCGTTGTTCTGTTAAAAGGCACATACTTCAAATGTACTATATATGTACGGCATATGTACTCCTTGATTTTTTTGTTGTACAATTGATCTACTTTTCAATAGCTATAAAATTACATACTAAAAGACTTCAAAACTGTGTTAGGGGCCCAGTTTCGAAAAACGTAGTCTACGTTATACGAATTGGGTTTTTAACACCGGAATTAAATAACTTGTATTTCAATGTTTAGTTTGCCATGTACATTTGTACTGCCGTCTCCGTAAGGGGAAATGCAATGTTTCGAGTGCTACTGATGGCAAATTTTGCTACCAAATATTATGCAAATATTATCAACGTTTAAAAATCTCAGTGTAATAAATCTGCCTTTCTAACCAGATTTCTAAATATATTAGTAATCATGTACATATTAATATATATAAAAATGAATCCCTATTTCCCTTGGTCAGCATCACGTGTGACAAGGGCCCATTTCGCTAATTATTTTTTGTTGTGTTTGTTATTGTCAGGAGAAGCTTCTTATAATAATAAGAAAACTGCGCGGAATAGAAATTTAAGACATTAGAATACTTAACCATCATATTAAATGTTCAAATGTAACCTTAGCGCTTTTGACAATAATTATAATCTGATAAAATGTAACCTTGAGGCATTTGACATAACATTGACACAATGCGTGTTGCCAACTCTTTTATTTATAACCTTTTTAGTTTTATATCTCCTTTTTTATAATTTTCTATTTGTAAATATTTTGAAAATATATACGTTGTATTGATTACTTCTTAACGAAATAATTAATTATTTCTATATAAAATACTCATAACTCTTCATTCATCCATCTCCTCAACAATGCGTGCTGCAATTATCATCAAAGAGGATGTAAAAAATGAATATCGTTGAAATTTATGCTTCGGTTGAAAATATTAATACCAATTTGAATTTAGAATCGAAGGCGTGAGTGGATGAAGGTGATAAGTCACAAAATCACAATTTCGAGTAAATCGAGTTTAAAGTTTCACTTTTATTTTTTAAGATAAGTCGCTACGGAACAGATTTTTTAATAAAACTATGATGCCAAGTTGTGTAAACA
This sequence comes from Nycteola revayana, assembly GCA_947037095.2. NCBI lineage: Eukaryota > Metazoa > Arthropoda > Insecta > Lepidoptera > Nolidae > Nycteola > Nycteola revayana. Next base: position 12,955,551 of record OX344859.2, on the reverse strand, counting down.
ACCTGAAATATTAATGGTGCGTAAGCAATTAAACAAATTAATATTTTTTATTATATAACTTCTAAAAAAACTACACATAACTCCTTCTTCCATAAACAAAAGTCAACTTTTCTGCACGTTTAGTTAGGTATTCAAGTAGGAATGTAAGTTGTACTGTCTTAATTATAATATAAATATTATATTTTACTTTACTTATATCATATTATATTGTTTTAGACACTATTTGGTATATCCCACAAATGTTCGAAATTTCTTTAGTGATTCCGTTTTTTACGTTGCACTTATTAGCGTTACTGCGTATTTCTAAGGTGTTTTTTCGATTTGTTTTGGTTTTTTATATATTAATATCTCAGAATCTTCACGTTCGTGTTGGTTACTAGTAGAAAGAATAATAAGGAAATTTTGCCTTGTACTGCTTGCTCACTTACATTACAGATCGAAAGGCTTTCCGCAAATAAAATATCATCACTACCCAAAGGAATGTTCTAGCATGACCGAATGGTTAAGGTATTAGGGGCTATACATAAGATGCAGGTTCGAATCCTGTCGGTAGTCTAAATATATTAGGCTCAATTCAAAATATTCTAAAATTTAAAAATATATATACGAGGGCGGTGTCATCGTTTAAAAATGTAATTCCAAATGCAACTTTGGACATGTTTGTCTTGTTAACTATTATCAATAGATGGCATCTGATCTACGTGTTACCGTGTTAGACGTGTTACAAAGAGGTTGATAAATTTCAACTATGGTCTAGGCATTAGAGGCTAAGTATACCTAACATGCAAGTTCAACTCCTGTACTACTCCTGGTCGTGTAAATTTACTAATGTTTTAACTTTTAATATTAACTTAAAGAAAGTAACACTTAACGCCATGTTTTTTAAGCTTATCCTTGTAATCATCATTGATTTTTTTTTCCGTTACTGGGTGACCATCAGCAGTATTTTAACAATATTTTTTAGTATTTTTTGTTAAAACGGCAACAGTAATACATCATTTCTTAAAATTTCAACTGTCTAGCTATCGCGGTTCTTGAGATACAGCCTTGTGACAGACAAATAGACAGCGAAGTCTTAGAAACAGGGTCCCGTTTTTACCCTTCCGGTACGGAACCCTAAACATGCGCGATAATGTGACAGAATGAGAATTAAAATAACTAAATGTCGTGAATAAATGTATGTGATATGCATGTCACATAATACCTTCATTCACGAAAAAGTGACATCGCGTCTTTCAATCATCGTAAGCTGAGTGGAAGAAGGTGTTATGTACGTACATATCACTTTCTTCCACGAAAGAAAAACAAAGTCTTTACTTTATTTATCTGGAAGAGGGTGATATGGGCCCATATCTCTTTCATCCAGTGCCATTTTCAAAGTTAACTGTACATAACACCTTTTTCAACATATTATTTTGAAAAATAAGCCTTAAATCGACGGTTTAAGGCCAGTAGTCTGTAGTCACCGACATTTTAAGCTCATCTATGCAAAAAAACACAAAACCTCAAAAATGCGACATATCACCTTCATCAACTCACGTCTATAATTCATAGTAAAGAAAAATCAGCTAGTATAAACTTAAATTGAGTTTCTTCGAATGTAATGTAGTAACATTTTATTATAAACAAGCACTCCCTACATTTCAGTACCAGATCACTTTGAACTGATATATATTTCATTTGAATCGACTGAGAAACAGAACGAAACATCCTGTTAATACTACTTACTCGTAGCTAAATATGGTTTTGTACAGTCAGTAGCAATGGTGGTTTGCTATAGATAACCCATTTCATCGGACGGACATGTTATTATGTAGTTTGCCAGGAGGCTGTTTACTTTATATCAACCATTATTTTTCGGATGGAAATGAGTAATAATAATTAATCACTAGGCTTTTGCTACTTTATCGGGCATAACATACACCAATCTGCAAAATATTATAGACACTGACTCCTGACTCCATGTCAAAGGTCAAAGCGTAATTTTTTAGTTTATATGGGAAATAACTTTCCGCGTGCAGTTTTAGTTTTACTCTCGTATTTTACATTGCCGTGGGAAGTTCATAATAACTAACTAAATATCCTTTCTCAATAAATGGGCTATCTAACACTGAAATATATTTTTTAATCGGACTGGCAGTTCATGAGGTTATCACGTTCAAGCATACAAACAAACAAACTCTTCAGCTTTATACATAAGTATAGATATATAAAAACCTTTTATATCAAAATAGTTGTTCAAGGAAAAAAAATCTGACTGAGAACTAATCAAGAAACATTATTTTAGTATAGTTTTACTTGTTGAGTTTAACTGATATGTTTTAAAATGTTTCAGAATTGTAATTACATTTTGTTTTATTTATTATCTAAGCTTTTTGTATACATTCCATACGTTTCCATACGGTCCATTGGACACTAGAATACAAATACATACGTATAGGTAGTTAGTTGAAAAGCAAAAATGCAGAGCGCTGATATCAATCAATTTAGATGGGTCATGTTATTCAGGTGCGGTATTCTATGAGACAAAGACTTATTAATAAACTCTTCAGTGAAATTACTATATTAATCCATACTAATATTATAAAGCTGCACAGTTTGTTTGTTTGTTTGAACGACATCAAAAAATCTTTCAGTGTAGGCCACGGGAGCTACGCGGGTGAAACCGCGCACGGGAATCTAGTTATAAATAAAGTTACATTTTTTTAAAGCTTAGAAAACAACAAGACTAATAGATAATTATAAAAAAAATACAGCTACTAAAATTACTATTTTTTTTATTTTATAAAATCACTTTTGTATTCGTCAGTATCCCCAAGATCGGCGTTACAAATATGGTCAAAGTGTTACATAGGATTGATGGTCCATTGATTCTGTTCAGCTGAACGTTTGTGTGTATGTGTGGTTTTTGTACGGAAGGCTTTATGTGTCGGCGATTTGTCTTGTCAATAGGATGAGATACTGTTTACCAATAGTATACTGTTATTGAAGTTAAATGTTTATCTAAAGACAGTATTTATCAAACATTGAAATTGTAAGAGAAAAGAACGGATTTTAGTTGATTGTCTTTATACAGGGTGTCCGGTAATTAATGGATAACCTTAAAATGGGTAATGGTAAAACTAATGACCATTCAGAAAAAAAATACAAATAAAAAAAAATACAGTTGGTACCAAAGATATGATTTTTTTAATAATAATCGGTGTTTTTTGTTACCTTATTTCACATTTTTATACACCACGGCCACAAATTAAGGAATTCTATCGGTTTTTTTTTGTTATAGTAATTTACGTTAACTGAGCTGATAGATAGGTAATAAATAGTATGACTACTATTACACGGTTTTTTTTTTAAACAACTTGAATGTTTGTTCTGGGGAAAATTTGTGAAAAATATTCAATTTGACAAAGTTTGAGCAACCGTAACTTAAAAAAAAAGTATCCAGACACAAGTGACCAATTATTTTAAAATATTATGTGCTTCAAGCCAATTTCAAAATGGTATCATTCATTATTGTATCTAATGTAAATTCTGAATTATGGCTATTTGTGTAGAAAAGGTGTGAATTTTGGATAAACATCAAAATTTGCAATATTGGAATATTTATTTACATTGAATGTACCTGACCATTGGAGTTTAATAAAAAACAACATTTGACATTAGTAAAACTGTATTCGTTATTAATTACAATAAATGTTCAAATTGTCTGCCACCCACTCTGATACAGGCTCTACATCTACGAATGAATGCTCTCCTGAGCAGTCGCGTATAGCGTCGATCGCTTATTTTCGATGCGGCTGCCCGGACACGGCTACGTAAATCTTCCAAGGAACGGATCGGCTTTGCGTAAACTTCTTCCTTAAGACAGCCCCAGTAAAAAAAATCAAGTGGATTTAGATCTGGTGAACGTGGGGGCCACAAAATTGGCCCCAGGCGGCCAATCCATCTGTTTGGGTATGTTCTATTTAAGTATGCACGAACAGATACAGCATAATGCGCAGGACAGCCGTCATTTTGCAACCAATATGATTCTCTCTCCACCTCGGGCACCTCTTGCAATATGTTTGGAAGATCATTTTCAAGGAATTCTAAATAACTTTGGCCAGTTAGGTTCCCCGGTAATTCAAATGGGCCTATTATTTTTCCGTTTAATATTCCAGTCCAATAATTTATTTTAAATTGGTACTGTGACCTGTCTTCACGCATAGCACGAGGGTTTGTTAGTTGCCAGCTATGGAGATTGTGTAAATTCATGTAGCCATCTCTTTTCAATGTTGATTCATCACTCCATAGAATTTTATTAAAAAACTGCGGGTCTGCTTCCATCTTCCCCAGCATTTTTCGGCAGAAACGCAATCTTGCATTATAATCTCTTGGTTGAAGGGTCTGCACGCGCATAACGTGGAACGGGTGAAATTTGTTATTTTTTAAGATATCATGCACAGTCGATTTCCCTATACCCGTGCGTCGAGCTATTGATCGCGTAGAAATTGAAGGATCTTGCGCAATTTCCTCAAGTACCACGTCTTCTACATCAGCACGAGCGCTTCTTCCACCACTAGTACCACCAACACCAGTACCAGGGATTCTTCCTTCTGAGTAACAACCGTGGACTCTTATAAATACGCGGTAATCTGGATGACGCGCATTAGGGTATCTTTCCCTATAAAGAGCTGCGGCTGCGTTTCCATTGCCTCTGCATTCCCCATAAATAAAATGCATGTTTGCATATTCTTGTGGCGTATACTCAACACGTGGCATGTTGATTCACAAAATAAACAATCCAGTTACAAGCCAAGTCGTCGCAAATATCACCACACAAAACAAGTCCAAATCGGTAAACAAAACGAATAGTCCAGTAAAATAGCCAGGTCGTCGTTTTAACACTGATTCACAGTAACTAGCAACAATTGCAACCGGAAACGAAATAAACACATGCGAAGTCGAGCAAGTCGAGTGACGCACTAAGTCTAAGTCCCTGTTCCTGTAAGTTCTGTTAGTCCCCTACCGGTTTTTTTACATTTACTATCTCGCTCGCACTCATCCAACTCATATCCTCTTTGTCTAACATGAACAAAAGACGGGTGGTGCAGGGTGCGCGCAGGTAGCTAGTATGGCGGTCACACGACTTACACACACGACATTTATTGCAAAGCCAATTTGTATTTGTTAAAATATTTCTGGTTTTAAAGAGACTTTATTTAATTATTACTATTCATTACTTACGTCTATTAATGTTTTTATTAACCCCGAATGGTCAGGTACATTCAATGTAAATAAATATTCCAATATTGCAAATTTTGTTGTTTATCCAAAATTCACACATTTTCTACACTAATAGCAATAATTCAGAATTTACATTAGATACAATAATGAATGATACCATTTTGAAATTGGCTTGAAGCACATAATATTTTAAAATAATTGGTCACTTGTGTCTGGATACTTTTTTTTAAAGTTACGGTTGCTCAAACTTTGTCAAATTGAATATTTTTCACAAATTTTCCCCAGAACAAACATTCAAATTGTTTAAAAAAAAAACCGTGTAATAATAGTCATACTATTTATTGCCTATCTATCAGCTTAGTTAACGTAAATTACTATAACAAAAAAAAACCGATAGAATTCCTTAATTTGTGGCCGTGGTGTATAAAAATGTGAAATATGGTAACAAAAAACACCGATTATTATTAAAAAAATAATATCTTTGGTACCAACTGTATTTTTTTTTATTTGTATTTTTTTTCTGAATGGCCATTAGTTTTACCATGACCCATTTTAAGGTTATCCATTAATTACCGGACACCCTGTATATATTCAGAACAACTGTCCGTGGTTTACATAAATTGTTGTTGTGGATGGGCCTCGAAAACAACTATCATAACCATTGTGCCACTAATACACTGATACATAAAGCTGAAGAGTATATTCTTTGTTTGTTTGCTTAAACGCGCCAACTACAGAACTTCTGGAACTATTAGAAAACAATATTTCAGTGTAAGATAGCCCATTTATCGAGGAATGCTATCCTACTATAATATTATAAATGCGAAAGTTTGTATGTGTCATGGATGTAGGTATGTATGTTTATTACTCTTTCACGCAAACACTACTGAATGGAATTGGCTGAAATTTTGTACCGGAATAGGTTATACGCTGGATTATCATATAGGCTACATCACTCTCCGACCCACTGGAGCAGAGTAACGTGGGTAAAACCGCGGGCCGCAGCTAGTTGTATAATAATTATGTATGTATTAAAAAAATTGGATACAATTTTCTGAATACAATCTAGACCAAATGAATTCAATCGCCAATCTGTCCACCAGACGCTCAGGAAATGAAATGTAAACGTTATCTTCTGAATATATACGGAAATGACTTCTGGGCAGTTCTGGGTGGGTTATTATTATTATGCTTCATATAACATCAAATTCGATATTTTATCACTTCCTTCAACTTTCTTTTAAAAAAACATATACAAACACATATTTAAACCGGTTGGATTAGGCATGTGTTTTGTGCCATTGATATAATTATTTTAAACAATCAAAATACAACTTCCATTATGGAAATGAAATCTCCTATCGTGTGGGACTTAACAAACACGTTATTTACGTCCGTAAATCCTTCATGCTTTATACAAATTATGGTTGCCGGTGGGAATTGAACTCAGAATACTGGGTATCAGAAGCCACTAAACTCTGAGCTAGCGGTGCAGTCTTTCTTCATTACATTATTTTCTTAAAAAAAGTTATTTCATATGCATAAGCAAAGCAGCCGTAGCCGAATGGCTAATAGCGTCGGTCTTGTGATCTTGTGGTCGCCGTTTCAATTCCCACCCATTCTCTTCTAACGAGGGGTTAACAAGAATGACTGCAAAACTCAGATAATCTTAAAAAAAAAAGTTGTTTAAGCTTAAATATAAAATTATGAAAAACTTTGTGATATTTCCTTGTTTGTATCTTGTTTGTTTGTTTTGTATATATGATAAATGAAAATTAAACGTTGATTTCACAGGCACTAATTCGTTCCATAATGCAGTAACAAACATATAAATATTGGCTTTGAATTCACTTGCACAAACATCAAAAGTTAATTAAACCAGCAACGTTGATATACATCAGTTTTAGTAGATAAAAATTAATTAAAATACCTAGGTATGAAATTTTGTACAGTACAGGTAAATCTATACTAGTATTATAAAGCTGAAGGGTTTGTTTGTTGGCTTGAACTAGCGCTAATCTCAGGATCAACTGGATCGATTTGAAGAATTCTTTGAGTGTTAGATAGCCCATTTATCGAGGAAGGCTATAGACTTGAGGCTAATTATGAAGATTCCACGGGAACGGAAGCTGGGGGCTGGAACTGCGCGCGGGAACCTACTAATATTGTAAATGCGAAAGTTTGTATGCATGTTTGTTACTCTTTCACGCAAAAACTACTGAATGGATTTGGCTGAAAGTTTGCACGTGGATAGTTTATACGCTGGATTAACATAAAGGTTACAGAATCCGCTCCGGCCCACTGAAGCAGAGTGACGCGGGTAAAACCGCGGGGCGCAGCTAGTATTTCATAAAATGCTTTATTTTGAAATCCGTACCTCGATATTTTTCATCTCAAAATAAAAAGTCAACGTCAGTAACAATATATACTTAGTACAATCTGAGATTCAATATGAAATCTGCATAAAATTTCATTGATATAACAATCTTTTCTCGCCACTCGAAATGGGACTTAAAGATGTATGAAATAGAGACTGTTTTCGAATGACAAGAAAAGTATTTTCTTTGGTATTTGTATGATACAGTAGTCAGGATTATTTATTGATTTAAGCTTTTTTCTCGACTTTAATAAGAGCTTTATTGCTGACTGTACATTGCTACATATTTTATGCTTGTATTTCGTAATGGAGTGGTTTCAAAGGGGTATTAATACCAAAAAGTATTCTAATACCCAAATAATCGTACCCAAGACTGAGACCGAATTAAAGTTAAGATAGAGCGCTGCAAGTAACGCACTGATGCCAGTAAAACTCTGCCTAGGCGTGTACATATACAGCTTACTTACGCACACACGCGTACCAAAACTGCTATACTGTCGCAGCGTCAGGTGCTTGATGTCTTGGGGGGCCGGATTGCTTGTACCCGGCCCCCACCAACAGCGGATCGAGTGTCCGGGGGGTTTTAGTGGTGTAGGGTCCTCTCCTCGTGGTATGAGTTTAGCATACCACGCTATAAAGCGGGCGAGTCCCAAATGTCCCATCGCAGGCGCGCGAATATGCTGCAGCGGCGGTGGGAAACAAATATTGACTTTGAATTTAACAAACTTCATTATATTTGTTGACAAAAATGCCGAATTGTGTCATGAAAGGGTGAACAAATCAAACCTAAAAGTTATTTTTATAACATTGGGGTACTGTGAATAATCATAACAACAATTTTACTCACATCAATGCACAAAAAAACCGGCTTTAATCCATTGTTTGACAACGCTCAGTCTTTACTTTATATATGGTCTGAGACTCAGAACAGCAGACCTCAGAGAACATAATAACTGGCGCGATGTGCATTAAAAAAAAAATATATACTAGCATAGTTTTTGCTTTCTACTAGTATTCTTGTTAACCCCTCGTGCAAAGCTAAAATGCTTGTTACATGTAAAGTGGGTTCACGTCGGTAGTGCAATGGGTGGGGATCGAACCGGGAACTACAAGATCGCAAGTCCGACGCCCTAGCCATTGGGCTATTGACCGCTTGAGTGTTAATAATAGGCATTCTTACATATGCACTTCACACTCGATTTATAAGATGCCCCCACATTGAGCGTACATCAAAGCATTAAAAACCTTTACAGACTGATATAAAACTACATAAAACTTATCTACGAGTTGATCCGAAAACTTCCTATCTCTTTAACATTGATAATTTAAGTAAGATACCATGATTAACAATCCCTGACAAGTCTCAGGGGAGCCCGGGAACATTTTCGAGATTGCAGCAATACTAAGTGTTAATTTTTGTAATTGACACAAAATATATTAGATTATGTGGGGGAGGGAAAACTGTTTTGTTCTGCTATATTTTCCTTGACTGTTAATTAATTTGTTATAGGAAAAGGGAAAACAACAGATACACGTAGAACATGGTTGAATTATCTTTTATTATAGAAAGTGCTTGCAATGTATGTGCCATCCCTTTAACAGTAGATAGTATCACCTGAAGAAATTTAATCACTAACGTAAAAAAATCAACAGTTTTATCTCCAGCTTTATGTTATTAGTATAGATTGAAATTTATACATTTTTTTACTCACAGTACCCTGTCGCCCCACGATGTAATGGGTGTCTAGTTTGGTATTTGAGGGTTGTATTGAAAAGCAATTTTTGAGTTGGTAAGAAAACCCCTGTTGGTTTTGAAAATTAAACATAACACATAATTCACTAACACGAAGTACACCTCGACTCAGCACCTGTATCTGTTAACAGGAATAGTTGACCTGGGTGACATCGAACCCAGAATAGCAACACTCAAAAACCGAATTACGTAACTACTGAGCCTCCAGTGTAGTTAAAGTGAATACACTCGTGTACCTCCCGTTCCCGTAGGAACTTTATAATGAAATATAGCCTAGTAATAAATGGGCTATTAACACTGATAAAAATAATTAAATCGAAACAGTAATTCCTGAGAATAGCGCATTGAAGCAAAAAAACAAACTCCACAGCTTTATATATTAAGTACCTATCTAAGATAACAAATTGTACTTTTATAAATCTTCATATAGGTTCAGTGTACAGGGAACCGTAATTTATTCACGTGGTAACATCGCACCCTCTCAATATTTTTCAATGCAGCATCTATAACTCTGAGTTGCCAGCGTCTCGAGTTACCCAATATTGTGGGACATTATTTTCAATTTACCCATATAAATTTCTTTGTACATTCTCCGCGGTTTCCGGGGTTTTAACAGGGTGTGGTCGTTTTATATGAAGCTGATTATATGCTTGTTTATTTTCATTATTATATGATTCGATGTATATTTTTTTATAAAAATTATTATCGGAGTTTTTTCACAATACCAATATTCTTGTTAATCACTCGTGCTAAGCTATAATGTTTGTGTTAGGGGTCACGTCTGTAGTGCAATGCGTGGGTATCGAATGGATGGAATTTAAAACTAGTGTAATTAGAAAGCATTATTGTCTTATGTTATTTCGTTTTTTTAGAGATTTGACCTAACTGACTGACTGACTGGCGGGTCAGACAGTCTAAATCAGTGTTCGTAGAGACCTGAAACTTAATTGGAGGTTGAATTAACTTTTTAGGATTACGGATATTAGTTATTTAAAAAATATATCTATACTAATAATATTATGAAGAGGAAAGATTTGTATGTAAGTATGTTTGTAACGAATTGGCTCAAAAATAGTGGACCGATTTTAAAAATTATTTTACCATTTGAATGCTACATTATCACTGATTAATATAGGCTATATTTAATTATGAAATTCCCACTGGACTTGGAGTTGCGCGAGTGAAACTGCGCGCGGGAAACTAGTAACTAATATCCTTACGCAAGAATACTCAAATATCATTGTTTAATGATTATCTCAAAATGACCAAACGAAACCATTATAAAATCACTTCGTCTTTTGGACCTAAGGGGTACTTCTCATTCAAATTGAATCATTAAATTGGGCAAGGAACTAGGTCTCACATCATGAGTAGGTAAAGGAAAAAATCTAAAACCTGTAAATTAGTGATAGATGAACTTATTTAACTGCCTATGAAACTAGATACCTACAAGCTTGTGCGGAACCCTAAGTGTGCGAAACTCGCACTTGTCCGGTTTTTCTTTGTATGAAATCAATCAGATTCCAAAAACGACACAAATAAAGGTACTTATATAAACCGAGACTAAATTTACCGCCGGATTAACTAAACGAGAATCAATTAAAGTTTAAAGGCCACCCTTAATGGAGTCGTAGGAATTAAAGTTAATCACAAACCTAAGTGACACGATAAATTAGAAGGATAGATGGCTCTACTGCTTGAATTTTAAGAAATAATAATGGAGTATATACCTGCTATAGAGGTATGTACAGAGTTACTGGAAATGTGATGTATTCCTGTTAGGAAGTTAAAGATTAAGTCAAAACAATAGATAACAAAACCATTTATTTAAAAACAGGATTCCTCCGAGTTTCTTGCCATGTCTTATGCTGATTTTCCACCAGAGGGGCGAGACGAGACAAGACGAGGAGGGAATTGAAATTTGTATGTAAAATTTTCAATCCTCTCCCAGCGCATCTTTGGTGGAAACAGTGTGGCGAGACGAGACGAGGGGAGGCGTGAATTGAAATATTTGTTTGTGTAAAAATGAACCGTATTGCTTACGATATAGAGTATACATTACTTTGCAACAGAAACACGCTTCTCGCGAGATGCTTATTGTTGCTCATTGCTACTTATCACCGTGTGTATCACCTGAGAATTGCGATGGCTATTTTTAGTGGAAAAGGGTCAGTGCGATTTCAATTCCCTCCTCGTCTCCTCTCGTCTCGCCCCTCTGGTGGAAAATCAGCATAAGACTTGCTACGATACGAAAGAAAAAAAGGGGCGCATGATTTAAAATAATTTTAATGACACATTTAAAATATGAATGAAAAATATTTAGATGATTTTATTGAGATTTCGTTCTGTTGTGACATAAGACATGACCCTTTAGTTAACTAAATAGTTTATGAGTCTAGGACTCCGTCGCAAAACACGTTCCCGTAATTTCTAAGTTTATTTGAACAAACGAAAATACAAATCTCTTCTTATAATATTAGTATATAAAGAAATTATACAAATATATTTCCTCCGAAAGTAAAGCTAATCTACAAACTGCACAGAAATATATAAGAAAGAAAGATACAGGGTGTACTTAAAGTGAAACAAACTACCGCGTTTGAGTGCCTGTTCGTTCGTTACCTTCAAGGTAATGCGACTGCAGATAGACAGCCGAGGCATGGCTAGGGTTGCCACGCGATACTCGTAAACTAAGAAAATATTAGAAACATTAAAATTTGTGGGTCAGTTTAAATTTTTGATTGTAAAGAAATTATACAAATATATTAGGTTAGATAAGCTAAATAATTATTTGTTTGTTATAATAAATATAACAAGATGTGACATTGCGGAAATCCATTTCAATCTAAAAAAAATTGTTTATATGGTGTTATGCAAATTTTCTGTTGTTTAATAAAAATACATAGATAAAAGCTTTAGATTAATTTAGTTCAAGTTAAGGTAAAAATAGAATTTGGAAAGTATAAAAATAATTTCGATTAATACCATAAAAAATAAATTATCGTTAACTTAATTATATTGAAATATGCCATCAACCAAGAATAAGAAAAAAGTACTTAAGTACTTTAAGTTTAAATGATTTCCTGAAGATATTTGATATATTATACCTAAACTATCTCATGAATTCCTTTACTGTATTTATAGGTGAAAAATACATGAAAATCCTTTCAATAGTTTATTGCGTTTATCGTGTCAGCCGAACAGACAGACAGGCGCTACGGACTTTGGTTTTTAATTTGTAGTGGTTTTTTTGTTGGTTTTATAAAGATTACTAGCAGAGTTTTTGCAAAGTTCTAGTATTCTTGTGCTGAGCTAAAATGCTTATGTTAAGAGTTGGTTCACGTTCACGTCATTAATCCGACGCCCCTAGTCATTGGACAACGACCGCTTATTAATAAATAGCCACTAGACTACTGACAACCCTACAGCAGCTGGTGCTAGACTGGCTAGATTATTCTGCCGATATTATATTGAATGGACAGTCGATATTGATAAATGTGTTTTTGTTGCAGGTAATTTTAACTTTGTGTTGGTTGTGGCAGTGAATACTTTCTAAGTGTGAAACAACTTTATGATAGTCGCCTTTGAAAAAAAAACTTATATTCCAGTCGTTATAGAATACCCGGTTAAAAAAGCCTCGTGGCTAATAATTTACAACAAACTATTTTTTATGGTGAACACACCGGAAAAAAACCTCACTATAGAATTTTATTTTGTTACTATAATTGTTATAACATCATCTATAGTAATCAGTACAGACACTGCAAGAAACTAGCACCACTACACAGAGACCATTCTATCCGACCCGAGAGAGAAACGCGTCCCGCTTCGCCAAAAAAAAATATCTATAACAATCGTATACCAGGCGACGGGCAGTAGCGTTATCTCGTGTTATAACATAATACTGCGGTCACCAACACGCCTTTTTTTATTTTTTTGACCGGGGGGAAATGCACTGACGCATTCTACCACCGCCGTTATGAAACCGGCGGTGGGATATGTGGTGACATGTGGTGACACCAACCCGCCTGCCAAACGTGGTGACAATAGCAAAATCTCAGGAAGAGGCTAATGTTCAGCAGTGGATGTTATCAGATAAAAATGACCAGAGGAGTAAATTTTATATTTTACATTTTTTGTATGGAAATTTGTTTGTTTTTGTTTTGTTTGTTTTTAAAAAGACAACTCCCGCACTAGGGAAATAAATCCCTGTGTCGCGGGGGACTTTACAAACATTCATTTCACGGACACAAAGAACACCCAGACTCAGAACAACTATTTGTGGTTCACACAAATAATTGCCCCGGGTGGGAATCGAACCCAGAACACCAGGTCTCAGAAGCAACTTCCGTAACCACTGAGCCACCGGTGCAGTCAAAATTTTTATTCATTTCTCTAATAATGTTTATACGAGGATTGTAAAATTAGAATCAGTCTAGTTAGAATAAGAACTAGCAATTTGTAGTCAAATGGATTTTCCTTGAGTTCGATTTAGATGTTAACATACAAACTTTGAACCTAATTTACATCACGTTAGGTGGTGAAATTTGAAAATTATTTTCTTAGCAGGTGCGTTAGTCATTATTGGCCGCGGGTGCCGTCGGGGGGCCGGATTGCTCATGCGTACCCGACCCCCGCCAACGGCGGATCGAAGGAGTGTCCGGGGGGTTTTAGTGGTGTAGGGTCCTCTCCTCGTGGTATGACTTTAGCATACCACGCTATGGAGAGGGCGAGTCCCACATATCCCACCGCCAGCGCGCAAATACGCTGCAACGGTGGTGGGAATGCGTCAATGCATTTCCCCCCGGACAACAAAAAAAAAAAAAAAAAAAAAAAGGTGCGTTAGTCATAATAATTTACTACATGCCAAACACAGCACAGTATTCTGAATCCATTAAGTATGGAAAGCGTTGAAATTTGACACGCAAATGCCTATTATGATTAAACATCCGCTAATAAAGGATTTTCCACACAATAAAAACGATTCTTATTGAACCAATAACAACTTACCACACTACAATTATTCCCTTCGTACCTTCGCTTCGCTCACAGACATTCAAATACCTAAACAAATTGACATGTAAATAAGCGGAAACAGCCGCAGCCAACAAATCAGGGCGCCACTCGATTTAATTAATTTCATTAGTAAACACATTTACACCGGTGAGGTTAAGGTGTTGTATGGTCTTTGCCATAAGCGTCAGCGTTTATTTTAGTAATAACATTATTCTATTTCAAAAATTGAGATTAATAATTGTAGACCACCCGGGTCTACAATTATTAATCGGGACAAGTTCGAATCGGGATTTGAACTTGTTTCTTAATGCCTAGAGCATTCGGCCACGGTGAATCCTAACCGGGAGAAAGTAATTAATCTGCTCTTATAACACATATCCGAGGAGAAGGGTTATTTATCTTATTTTTTACATTTAATGTGCGGTAAACTTTTGCGTTAAGTGTTCTAAAATAAAATAAAAAAAATACTTCTCAGTATTTTAAAGACAATAATAAAATTTATACAAACGATGTGTAAGTTTGGATGTTTGTTATTTAATCGTAAATAACAACTACAGCACATCACACAAAAATAGAATAGAATTTTGATTAACATTGCGATACAACACTCTGTATTTTTTGTTGGCAGGTATAAATAAATTATTAATAGAAGCTTCAACTATAAAACACAATTTAACAGATTAATTATAACAATCATTTGAAAATTTCCTATCAAAATACTTTTTAGACCCATTGGTATCATCTGGTGTATTTTTAAGGAAAACTTACAGAAACTGGGGCATTGGGAAAATTGAAAAAACGTGGAATATAAAAAATCATTAAAAAATCAAAAGCGATTTTTTGTAACCCGCTAGTCCCTTATAACTTACACCACATATAAGTCTAACTAATCCTCAATTTATAATAAGCGTGTTTGTTTGTGTGTTTGCTCATTTAAGGCTGTTTGTTTTGTTTGTCAACACTGAGCTTATAAATTGTGACATGTACAACAATAATTGTTACTCTCGCACGCCTGAAGCAATTTACATATAATTATTAGGCCCAATTTTAGTCTTAATGTTAATTAGGTTGATGTTAATAAGGTCGGTCTTATGGGAGATTACTTATTTTATCATTAAAACTTCACTTATGTAAAACATGGCTTACATATTGTTTATATAATAACTGTAAAGAGGAAAGATTTTTGGTTTATTTTATTTTTTATTTTATTTATTAGGCACAGATACAGATAACAGATTAATAATATATAACTAATAGTTTTGACAATACACAATATCCATTATCCAATAACCTGATATCCAGTAACAGTACACAACTTTTATAATAAACAGTGTTTCGTTTTAATTAAGTTATAACGTAGGCCCCACTGCCACTTTGGGCCCACTGTCACGTTGGGCCCACTGTCACGTATTACGTGTTGGTGTAGCCAACCACGTGTTACATATATGATAAGAGATGAGTTATATAATTTAAGAGAGGAAATAAACACAGATTACTCAGTACACTATAGTTTATTGTAATTAGGTAGTTAACATTACAAGATTAACAATATTTAGAAAAAGGGAGTAGGTTCTAGGACTCGGTTTGAGTAGGTGACCGGGTAGTCACTATAAACACTAAGCTTTTATGAAGCTGGATGGTAGTGTTCTGGCTGACGCCTCAGGTAGTTGGTAGCGGCAGCGAGGGAAGCAGGGCTCGTGTCCACGTGTCCAGTCCGGATGGTAGAAGCAGGCTGGTGTCTGGTGTCGACCGCAGCGCGAGTGTTAAGAGAGGTTAAAGAGGACGGCGGCATCAGTGCGCGCCCCTTTTATAATAACAGCCGCCGGTCGGCGGCAGGTGGGAGGCGTCGGGGTACGGCATCGTCACAAAGTTTAATAATCTAAAATGTTTGTAATTTAGTTTTTTTTTAATCTAAAACTAAAGACAGCAGAAACTCTGCTAGTAAGCAGAGTTTTGCTGTCTACTAGTATACTTGTTAACCCCTCGTACTAAGCTATAAGTGCTTGTGTTACGAGTGGGTTCACGTCGGTAGTGCAATGGGTGGGGATCGACCCAGCATCCACAAGATTACAATTCCGACACCCTACTTATTGGGCTATGGCCGCTTTAACATTGAATAGGCATACGGAAACGGTACTAAACTGATTTAAAAATTATTTCACCGTAAGAATTATTTCACATTTAGTAATGTTCAAGAGTAACATACACTAGATTTAATGATGAAATTCCACCGCGAATGGGAACTACTCGGATGAAACCGTGTGCGGGAAGCTAGTATTTTTTAAAAGACTTTGCGTTTTCCCACGTCTTTGTCCGTTTCTTAGTTGATGCTATATTTGTTAGTGGATTTTAAATCGCTTGATATATCGTTCCGCGGTTTGAGCCACGTTTGATAAATAAGTCAGTAATTTTACTTACGTACCTCTTTTCTAGTAGATGTTATATTAATGAAGATTGTTTCAAATAAGTATAGGAACTATAATATATTATTTTTAAATAAGTATAGGACAACCTCCGTAATGTAGCGGTATTTGTCTCGCTTTAAATCTCGGAGGTCGTGGGTTCGATCCCCACGACGGACAGGAAATGTTTGTGTAAATTCTAAGATTTCTTTCCGGGTCTGGTTGGGTGAGGGACTACCCTTCGTGCCTCGGAAAGCACGTTAAGCCGTTGGTCCCGATTGTTATAACATCGTCTATAATAATCGTATATCAAGGAACGGGCAGCAGCGTTTTCTTGTGTGGTACAATATAATACTGCGGTCACCAATCCGCCTGCCAAGCGTGGTGACTATGGCAAATACCCTCCCCCGGGAGGAGACCCATGTTCAGCAGTGAACGTTATACGGGCTGATAATTAAAAAAATAGGTACTACCCACACATTATCGAAATACATTTGTGAAGCACAGTTAGACTTGAGGGAATCGAACCAGAACACCAGGTCTCAGAAACAACTAACTAGTAGTTATCTACTAAGCCATGTGAAATCAGCTGTCAAATCAAAATGAATTTCCAAATCGGACCGATAGTCCCAAAAATTTGCGCTGACAAACTGTTCCGTTTCAAATCTTTTATTGTAGATACACAATTAGTGTTTCCAAATCCAATATCCAACACTAACGTTCCTTTTCAACTGTGACAAAATACATAAAACTCTACACAAAGCGGCTCACAAATCAGAGCACAATGGCTCTACGACTCTATATGTTAGACTCTACACCTTTGCCCTTTGTGCTCTTTTGACTACCCAGTTGTAGAGCTCTAGTAACTACAAATACGGGAAACGGTAATGTTTGATGTTGGATAGTAGAGTTTGAGAATTAGCTCTTTAAAGGAGAGTTAGAGGGGTTCCGCAGGTTGTTTTGATATCATTTTTTTTAAACTAGCTGATACCTGCTTTACTCTGCTCCAGTGGGTTGGAGCGTAATGTTTTTTGGTCTATATGCTAATCCAACTTATAAATAATCCGCGTGCATACATTCAGCCAAATCTGTTCAGAAGTTTTTGCATGAAAGAGTAATAAACATCCAACTATTAAGTAAGGATAAGATTAACAAACCGATCATCATCAGCCCGTATAACGTCCACTGCTGAACATGGGTCTCCTTCCGAAGGAGGGCTTTGCCATAGTCACCACACTTGGCAGGTGGGTTGGTGACCGCAGCATTATGTTGTAACACAACACGAACGGAAACGCTGCTGCCCGTTAACTTGTATACGATTGATATAGATGACGTTACAACAATCGGGACTAACGGCTTTACGTACTTTCCGAGGCTCGGAGGGTAGTCCCTCAGCCAACCAGACCCGGAAAGAAATCTTAGAATTTACACAAAGTTTCATGTCCGGCGTGGGGATCGAACCCACGACCTCCGAGATTTAAAGTGAGCCAAATAACTTCGCCACCATTGTTGTATTTCTACTACAACAATATTAAATTCACAATTACCTTTCCAAAATCAAAATCATTACCAACCCGTATGTTAGACAAATACATATAGCATTACAAATTGTGTGTAATGTATATTTCAACCAAATTCAATATAACAAAGATTGTATCTGCTAAAGGCTGTTTAATTTAATGCTACTAACTAGTTATTGTGATAATCCGTTGACATCATGCCAGGATTAATCCGGTTTCATACGGATTTAACCGGAATTTGTAGTTTAATTGATTACGCGACCGGATAAAATGTTAAAATGTGATGATGCTACGAATATGCGATTATCTCGCTATTTGTGGCTGATATATTGTGAATGCTTTGAGTCAATTGATTTTTGTGTGTATCGGTATTTTGTACAGGTATCAATGAAGGTATTGACCCATGTTATTGAGTATTTTATTTTATAAAATACTAGCTGCTTTTATAGCCTTTGTTACTCAGATATAATGTAGCATTCGAATGGTGAAAGAATTATCGAAATCCGTTCAGTAGTTTTGGAGTTTATTCGACACAAACATACAAAAATATAAAAGTTCAAAAATGCTAACTTTTATATTAGTATAGATTATTTTGATGGTGTTGCAAACATCTAAACTTTGTTCTAGAAAAAAAAAAATTAATACTTTAAATGATAGTTATAATGATTAAAGCTTAAAAAGGATTTGAACGTTATTAAGCCTTTATTCTTAAATATACATATATCGATAACCACAAAAGTGTACAGCCGAGCAAGGAGATAGGTTTACACCTTCTGTTTCAATTAATGTAATTAAATATGTTTATGTCAGTACAGCAGTTGGTAATTCTTTATGAGTGAAGAGTTCGATACAATCTGATGTAGGTACTCATATACGTAATAATGAACTCTTCTCATAAAAGTGGACATATAAATTTAAAATGCGTTTCACCATGTGTAAACCTAATTCCTTGGTTGGATGTACATATAACATTGGTGTATGTGTGTATGAGTGTCATTCATGCTGAAGTGCAAAAACAGTATAGCGTGTAAGTACATAGGTACTTACATGCTATACGCCCAAGTTCTCGTTTACTTTACATCTTATAATATCGATTGAACATAATAGCAATTGTCAATAAAACAACAAAACGGTCCTCTATACAAAAGGATCTCAACAAACAAGGCTTAAAATCCTAGTTGGGATGTCGACGGACAAACGGATTAACCTGTCTGTTTGGTGTTATACCGGTACGCTGGGAGACAACCGGGTGACCGGGACTACGACACTTAGATTACAAATGTGGAATTTAAAGTTATTTAAAGGTAGTAACTGGCTTGTGCTCGAGTCTTCATCCGTGTGGAATAGTGACTTTAGGCTAATCCCAAATTTGACAGATTCTTATTTAGTATTCCGCTCCTATTGGTCGAAACATAATTAAATATTGCCTATGCCAGTAGTACATGATATCAGCGCTTTTAAGCAAACATACAAACAAACAAACTCTTCAGCTTTATAATATTAGGTATTGATAACATTTATTATTTGAATTAAACGGTTCGAACATTGTAACTATAAATCTTTTGTAATTTGGACAAGAAAACTTTCAGAGTTTCGTAAATCCAGGATTGCGTACATTCATCATCATCGTCATCATCAGCCCATATAACGTCCACTCTAGAACATGGGCCTCCTCCCGGGGGATATTTGCCATAGTCACTACGCTTGGAAGGCGGGTTGGTGACCGCAATATTTTGTTGTATTACACAAGGAAAACGCTGCTGCCCGTTCCTTAATATACGATTATTATGATTATGTTATAACAATCGAGACCAACGGCTTTGTTTTCCGAGGCACGGAGGGTAGGCCCTCAACCAACCAGACCCGGAAAGAAATCTTAGAATTTATACAAAGATTTCCTGTGGTCTCGGGATCGAACCCACTATCACCAAGAATCAAAGCGAGCCAAATACCGCTATGCTACGGAGGTTTTCATTATATTCAGCATAGGTTGCGAACATTTAGCATAAAGAAATTCGATATAACATATTTTGGAACTCGTAATTCGATTTTATTTCATTTAGTTTTAGTATTTATTCCATATTATGTTAAAAGTTTATTTATAATCAAATTTTATAACTATTTATTTAAGTCCCTACCTGCAATGGGGGTGCGATAGAGCACGGACCCTTATCATTCGCTTTTCATTATAATATAACAGCCTCCGTAAGGAAAACTGCTCATGTAGCAGTATGGTCAGGAAAGTAGGAGTTTTACAAAATGTCGTTTAATATAATTTTTTACCACTAGGTTTCTTTACTTTTGGCAACAATTTCAGTTCTATGTCTAATCAATTAAATTTTACTGTGGTTTTTTTCGGATATTCGTAGTTGGCCACGAGGCTTTTGCTACTTTAACGGACATCAAGGTGAACAGAGCTCCAGCCTAATTAAATGGTTAAAAAACTACAAACTAAGCAACTTACGCACCTGCCCCTGTGGGGCTTGGACCTCGGCTCACGGCGGTCGCTGGCGATGAGATTGAGGGATTATGACTTTAAGTATTTTAGGGGAGTTCTGTGCATGCGCGATTACGCAACATTATAAATCGCGTAAAATATTTTATGGTAAAAAAGTAAATTAAAAATTTAAATATTTTACGATTATTATGTCGACAATTTAATTTAATATAATACACATTTTATAAATAACAAAATTGCAATTGCATTTTGCTAAACTAATAACCTAATAAAATCACTATCTCAATCCCAAAGACAAAAGAAAACAACGGTGCAAAAATATTTTATTTTCACAAAGACATTTAGTTCTAGACGTTTTCCAACAATCCCGTTTTTTTTCATTAACTGTGACTTGTATGTAATAAAGGCCTCGCTTTAAGGCCGAGGTTGGCGATCAAATTAGGTTTGTGTTTGGTCTAGAAATTACGTTATCACCATTTCATGAAATTTATTTTCAAGTCTTTTCTACCAGTAAAGTTAGTATCACATACTGAAGAAATAGGATACCTTCATTTATTCTTTAATCTAGATAAAACTCGAAAACCACTTGACCGATATGGCTGATTCTTTTTTTGTCACGTTTATGATACCAAAAATATTGTTCTAATATTTATTTTTGACTCAATTATTGATATTATAGTTCATTTTACTGTTTTGACGAAGCGTACTGTATTAACTACTGTATTCTGTATGCCCGGTGAAGTAGCAAAAGCCTCGTGGCTACCGACGTACGTCCATCCGAAAAAAAACTGTATTCAAATAAAGGTCTAGTACGTAACTGGGCCTAGTAAAAAGCTTTTTTAAGATATTGTAACATAGAACCTAATTCAAGGAATTTTATCTTTTTGTAAATTTCTATGTACCTATATTTTTATATATTTCATTATCATACATACATTCACGCCTCTTTCCCAGAGGCCACTTCCTTCTACTTGCTACGATTTTAACTAACACTTTGACATTCTTCATTAATTAATTAAATGTCAATTTATTAGTTTTAGTTATACATAGTATAAAGCTTATAGGGCCCGGAAAATAATTACTCCTTTATTACCCCTACTGACATACATAAAAATTGACATAGTAACTTTTATGGTGGCACTTCCACCCAAAGTGCCTTAAATACCCAAGTCACGTAGCGTATCAAATCAGGGTTCCTTCAGAGAGCACCATTATTGTCTTAAGTCATAACTCAGGGAAACCATAGTGCTGTTCAAGATATATTATATGCATTGGTGTGTGACAAGCGAAATTAAACCTTATGTTTAAGAGGTAAGGATTGGCTTCAGATTGCACAGGTCCGGTGACTGTTAAAGGAGCAGTATCATGGTTAGAGGGGCCCAGAGAGTATTTTTTAATTGATTTTGTTTTATAAAGCAAAATCAATTAAAAATACTATATGTAGACTAATGTATAAAGCTCAAGACTGTGTTTGCTTCAACGCGCTAAAACTTTAAAGAAATCATGAAAAAAAAAAGTTTTTTTGTATATCTTTTTCTTTTTTTTTATAAGCTTATGGTACCTACATGTGGATGCAAACTATGATGGAACACGTTTACCCAGCAAATGCCCTTTCACTCTTGAGTCGAAAACGAAGATATTATGTATCTTTCCGAGAATACAGAAGTTGGCACAGAGCTTAGATAGCTCTGTGCCAACACTGAAATAATTTTTCAAATCGAACCAGTATATATTAGAGCGTTCAAGCAAACAAATTCAGATAATAACAATAATGCTAGATAATCACAGCGATTTATAACAACTTATTAATAAGTTGAATCATCAATGAACGCAGAAGCATTTGGTCCTAAGAGTTAGTATTATAATGGCACATCCGACTTAATGCTTCTGAGCTCTAGAATTAATTTCACTAGATAACTAATTTATGAATCTTTTGATATTACTAGGACTGTTTATAAGAGTTGATCTATACTAATATTGTAAAGAGGTAAAGTTTGTGTGTGTATAGAGTTTAGATGTACTTATAAGTTTTATTCCTAGATTCATAATAAACAAGTAAAAAATAGCGCAACATTTTTAACTGCATTCCCACGGGTCCTCTAACAGTAAAGTCACAAGTTCAATTTAAGGCAAATTGTTGGTATATTTGGATAGCGGAGCGACTACTTTATAGATGTATTCACTCTATAAAGCCATTTCATTCATTAGACACTGTTACAGTTTATATAAAATAGAACTAAATTCATACCAACAACGCTAGTTTTGATAAAATATCTAACCAAATTTTCCCGCCTGTCCAGGCGGAATATATGTCACTATGTTTGCTAAACTACCTGCAAATGTATGTTAAAACTTGTATATTCCTGCAAATAAATCATTATTATTATCTATTATAAAAATATTAGACTCTTAGTTCTTAATAAAAACATAGGAATTAAAGTAAAGCATCTTCCGAATTTTGTTCAGAGTAACACGTTAGTTTTTCAACTATCGATAACTTTTTTACACTTGTCTTATAAAAATATAGTTCTGTTTTTTTATAATCAGTTAAATTTGAAGGCAAAATTTAAGGACTTGTCGGACATCTTGACACCTCGAAGCGGAAAAGATAGACTGTGGAAGTTTATTGAAATTTTTTTGCAGATTTTTTGTACCTATCCTACTTTATAGTTTGTGGGTCTCTCAGATTTTGGATCTTCGAGGGCATTGTAAGGTTTATTAAATTCCTCTTATCAGATAGGTGGGGGAGAATCTATTGAGTAACCACGTCTATACTATAAGGAAAGTAGTTGCGGTAGACATTTTCTTGATTTTTCACTTCAACTAACGCAGTTGGGAGTATGTTTTCAACTGTGAGTTTAGAAATGCTACAACACATGCGAAATTGATCTCTATCTCAAAGTAATACGGATAGATTTCAATTTGTAGATGTTCGGTTGACTATGAAACGGGTACTTAACGATAACCATTGCAGTTTATTTCTATAGATACTTCTCTGAATTGAAATATGATGCTTTATTATTCGACCAAGTAAAGAAATTAAGTTTTCCAAGAGTTCATGTGTTGTATTCCGGATAAAAAGTCGTAATCATCATCATCATCAGCCCGTATAACGTCAACTGCTGAACATGGGCCTCCTCCCCGGGGAGGGTATTTGCCATAGTCACCACGCTTGGCAGGCGGGTTGGTGACCGCAGTATAATGTTGTACCACACAAGGAAATGCTGCTGCCCGTTCCTTGATAATTATTATAGATGATATTATAACAATCGGGACCAACGGCTTAACGTGCTTTCCGAGGCACTTCTTCGTATTAACTATATTTTCTTTAAGGAGTTCCCTCCGTTTCTCCAAAAGTATCTGAAGCCGTTGGTCCCATTGTTATAACACCTTATATAAAAAATATATACCAGGGCACGGGCAAGATCGTTTACCTGTCTGCCTTATTGTATAAAACTGCGGTAACCAATTCGCCTGCCAAGCGTGGTGACTATAGCAAGTACCCTCTCTCGGAAGATGGGTCACGTTCAGCAATGGACGTGATAACTACATACGTATATTATAATGATAACCGCAATTTAACGCCATAACTTAGATAAGTACAAGGAAAACTCATTTCATACGAGTAATTGCGCAGCGACCCTTATTCTTTTATTACATACAATGTTATTGTGTTACCGAGATTTATATATTATATATGTGAAAACTAAGCGGTAGGAGTTAAACCTTGAGTCTAGGAGGTCATGGGATGCTCGCCTCGAAAAATCTAAGATTTCTTTTCGGGTCGCACGGTCAACCAAATTTTGTTTTTTTTCGTCCGGGCGATTCATTTACGCGTTTTTACCGCCTCTGCAGCGTATTCGCGCGCTGGCGGTGGGATATGTGGGACTCGCCCTCCCCATAGCGTGGTATGCTAAACTCATACCACGAGGAGAGGACCCTACACCACTAAAACCCCCCCTGGACACTCCTTCGATCCGCCGTTGGCGGGGGCCGGGTACGCATGAGCAATCCGGCCCCACTTTTAACCACCTAACGTCCTATCGTTTTACATCATCTTTAGCAAATACCTATATAGCAAAAGCTGTGTGGTATCCGGCTTAGAATAGACTACCCCATGTCTTACCGTGCGTGTCGTAATAGGCGACTAAGGGGCCTACAACTGATAGATGGGCAGTAGTACCCATCAGTACAAGAATACTCACCATCTTACTACAATCACCAATCCACCTGCCAAGCGTGGGGATTATGGCTTTATTCCTCAACGACCCTGGCTTGGCAGTCTGTTAAGAAATTCCTGCTAAAAAGGGCTGATAATAGCAAATACCTTGGGACAGCGTTTCCTTATAGAAGTTTCTGCCAAGCCTGCCAAGTGTGGACTTTGCTATAACCCAAACTTTGGGAAGAGGCCCATGTTCTACAGTGGACAATACGGGATGATGATGTGTAAACCAATTTTAGTACATTTATAAATATTTATTAGTAGAAACTTAACTCCCTTTCACAACCTACCTTCTTTTTTAAACGTTTTTGAGTACCTTAGGGAAACGTTTACCATAATAATATACTATGTTTCAATATTGAGATTAAAGAAATTCGACCACCGGCAGGATTCGAACCTGCATCTTAGGTTAAGCCCCTAATGCCTTAGCCAATTAGGCTACGGTGAAACCACACCAGTCTTCGAAATTTATCAATCTCTTTATAACACGTCTCTAAGGGGGACGTTGAAGATGCAGGTTCGAATTCTGCCGGTGGTCGAATTTTATTAATCTTCTTTATTACGTTCTGTACTCAAGCCGGGCTACCATGATGCGTGGTGACTACAACATACCTCCATCGGATGCCTACTTCAGCATTGGAGTTTATAATACTTATGTTATAATAATCGTGATGATCATAAGGGTAGCTCGCTCTATGAGTGATCATTGTTACTTACATGTATGTGATACGTGACATGGGGTTGACACGAGATGTGATTACATTTATAACGTGAATAAGTGTGCTGCTATTTCGGAGATGAGATAGTTTAGTCGAAATTATTCGTGGTTGAGATCTTAGAATAGGTATACTATGCTGTTAACGAAATAAACTATATTTACTCAACACTTAGATATTTACATTCAATTGTACTTGATAAGAAAATTCAGAATGCATCAAAAATCGAACAATTTATGTTTATTGGACTGCACATATAAATTATAATTTTAACAGAATAATTCTAAAAAAAATAATCTATAATTAAAACTAACTAAGAAATAAAAACTACCAACAGTAAAATTACATATACCTAACTAAAAAAACTATTCTAAAATGGCGCCACTGGCGTTCCCAGAATACTGGCAGCATTACAAAATCTATTATAAATTGGTAACATTTACTATAAAATTATGTTTAAATTTATTTCAGTTGTCCTGGAAGACTGTATAGCGGTATAAGGCTATTCTTAAATCTCGGAGGTTTGATTCTCGCTGCGGATAAATCATTTTTGATTCTACTCATAGATTCTGCCCGGGTCTGGTTGGTTGAGAGATTGCACTCAGAGCCTGAGAAAGCACGTTAAGCCATTAGACCCGACTGTCATAACATCTTGAGTCACGCGTATGCTAGTTAACGAACAGCAGCGTTAACCTGTGTACGTATATGTTGTACATTCTGCGGTCACTAATCCGCCTGCCAAGAGTAGTGATATTGTCAATACTCCCATCAAGGCAGGCCTATGTTTGTTCCGTCTTCTATCTGCATTAGATTCAAAAAAGAAATTTAAAACTAGATGCTAAAATCAAATTCATCTATTTACAAACAAAACTTTCTCCACTCTATTCCAAATTGAAATAAAAACGAAAAATACGTTACAAACTTTGAAAACAAACTGTGAGTAAAAATCCAACAGAATGTGCCTGTGGCAGCCCTAGCTTAGCGCCTCGGAGTAGGGAAGCGTGTAGCGGCGACTTCTTAATCTTTCTCGCTAACGCTATTGGACGATTGGGTGGTCACAAGTTAGGGGTGGCAGTGATGTTTGTGATGTGATTATTTGTATTTTTTAACAATGAGCTATTCTTTAATATAAATTCAGGATGGATTGTGGACGTGTAGTTACATTACAGGCATATTTTTGTACTTGATTATTATATTCCATATTTTATGAGAAACCAATTTTTGTTCTCGTTTTACTTTAATAATATACTGCTTGCTAATTTAGCATCATCATCTTTCCTTGCCCCTATTATTTATGTTCGGCGCCGTATGTCATAGTCTTTCATTTTTCCCAATTAGACGTCTCTTTCATACTTCCATATGATTTGTATATGTATTTTACATCGGTGCATAATCAATTTAATTCTATTGACCATCAGCCCCTATCAAGTCAACTGTTGAAAATGGGTCTCCCACGAAAGGTATAACGACGATTATAAAAGTAAAAAGTATATGTCCGCTTATACTCCTACTTTGCACCGCTTCCTTAATCCTAGCTTGTGGTTCCACACAGCACAAAGTTTGTCATCTACGGGCTAGCAAGACCCCATATATTGTGAGGGTTACCAAACTAACAACTGCATAATCCTCTTAACCCGAAAGGCTGAAAAGTCGGGAGCTTTTATGAAAAAAAATGAATATTAGTAGCATAAGGATTTTCCTATAGTTGTTGGTAATAAATACTCGTTTGGTAAAAGGGATTCATATATGTATAAGGAATTAACGATATACAATCTTTATACGAACACTTTTTCATGCTATATTGCAATGATATCTAATGTTTTTTATCATCTATAATACGTCTGAATTTGCATCATCAGTATCACTTTAATGATGCTCCGTGGAGTGGATCTTTGGCTGGTGATTTTTCCATGTTTTTCAGGACATCGTGCATATTTTTTGCAGACTGAAGGGTTGGAGGCTTTACTAATTGTGCATCCAAAAATATAGACTTGTTTTATCATCATAATTTAAGTTATTTTGAATTTCAGTAAAATAACCCCTGAGTCTATTATCTTACAACTAGCTTCCCGCGCGCGGTTGCATCCGCGTTGATCCCGTTCCCGTGGGAACTCATAATAAAATAGCCTAGAAATAATGAAGGATGTAGGTACCTATTTATTATTCAGTGTACTTTTTCACCGTCAGAAGCCAAAATCATGTCTTAATCCCATCCCAACTCCTAATACGCATTCAAACAATCCGAACAGCACCTGGGCGGGGCTCGAGGGCTCGTGTCGTGTTTGATAGAATTTAGTGCTTGTTCCAACCGTTAGTGAGATCCAGAGGTAGGAGTTCAGGAAACAAGGATTAGATCATTCTAACTGCACTATTTGTTAAGTCGACTGGCTTTATCTATATCTATACTAATATATAAAACTGAAGAGTTTGTTTGTTTGCTTTAACCCGCTAATTTCAGGAATTACTGGAGCGATTTGAATATTTAGTTCCATTTTTTGAATAGCCTATTTATCTAGGAAGGCTATATCACTACATACCGGTCAACTGGGGTTTCTTTGACATTCAGGGTAACAGGGACTGTGTAATGGATCTCTTCTAAATTCACCAGTTTTAGTTTCTGGAGCACATTTCCTCATGTTATTTTGGCGTTTTGTCTCCCTTTAGATTTTATTTTATTTCACCATCACGGTCAAAGTTACCCAGAATATCAAAATAACCCCCGTCTACGGAGTATAAAACAAGGCGCTTCCCGATATCTGTCTGCTTATCCCGATGTATGCTTTGATCTTTAGAACTACGAAACGGATTTTGATGCTTTTTTTTAAGAGATAGAGTGATTCGAGAGGAGGGTTAATATGTATTATACATCAGCATTACACCCGTGCGACGCCGGGGCGGATTGCTTGTTTTATTATGAAGTTCTTACTAAGCTAGTATATGTTAAATCTATACGAAAACTCTTAATTTGACTCACAATTGAATGTATTTTGGAGACCAAGGAAGATTTTTATCTTGAAGCTTTAATAAAATTGCTAAGAACGTTAGCAGATTAGTTGTGGTGGAATTTCGGGATTATCCAGGATTAGTTCCGGTCCCTCCGCTTATTCCACCCCCCTGGTTCCGGCGGTCCGTATTATTATTTTTTTGGAAATTTTATTATTTCGTGATGAGATTGCGAATTAATTAGCAGAAAATGGATTTGATATTAAATTAGGGATGTAATTTGGCAAGTACGATTTTGGAAATGTAATATTTTTTTATGTAATATCTGGTAGATGGAAAATATTATACGTGATGGCATTTAAAACAACAAATGTTCTGTTGGTCTATTCAACTTTAAAAGATTAAGCGCTTAAATCTCAGCTTCTTGTTTTTTGTTTACTTTACCAGCTCGCTTACGTCCACACCTGAACATAGCCTCTTCATAACAGACCAGAGCAAACCAGGGCATTTGAAGGATATTGCCATAATCACCATGCTGCCATCCATCAGCTGTATGTCCCTTAGTGGCCACTTACGACACCCATGGACAGACATGGCTACATTCTTAGTCAAAAATAGGGTTGCCACTTTTTTTTGTTTTATATAGTACTTTTCACAAAAAGTTGCTAAATATGTAGAATTTTCGGAAAATTCAGAAAAAAAAATTACACAAACAATTTTTTTTTCTGAATTCTCGTTTTAATCATTTTTCCATGTGTATTTGTTATTACTCTATGCTTCCGCCATCATGGTAAGAAGCTTTAAAATAATTAAAAGAGTCTGAGCATATGCCGCCCTGAGGGTGCGGTCTTTTTAAAAGGGGGTGAATTTTGGATTAGCAAAAATATATAGTACCCTTTTTACTATATTATTTTTTATAACACATAGTTCATTTAACTAAAATATATTACGATACTATATAATATTGTACGGGTGGCAACCCTAGACAAAAACCACACGAATATTTTCTACCAGTCGAAATATGTATTGATGTATACTTTAGTTTACACAATAGAAGTATACTCAATATCTACATATCTAACGAATCCATCCCAAACATGATATTTCCAAATGAAAAAATGCAAACAATATAAAACTCTGAATAAAATCCGGATTAAACCGGATTAGGAGCAATTACATCCGAAGTCCGACTCACTTTAAAATATCGATAAATATACGGAGATGACGGAAATACAATTATATGTAATCTGCTTAACATGGCTTTGCATAATTTAGTTAGAAATATAGAAAGAGAAGTTTAAAAAGTAAGGGAAGAGAATTACTATGTAAAATATAATGAGGTTGCTATTTTTAGATACTTCTTTAAACACATACATTCACGCTTCTTTCCCACAGGGGTAGGCAGAGACCATTTCCTTCCACTTGCTACGATCCTGACATACCACCTTCGCCTCTTCTACATTCCTTAATCTCCTCATGCATGTCCTTTGGTTTACGGTACTTTTAACCTGGCCTGTCGTAAGAGCGTCCTCTTCGTTTTTAAACAAATTAAACATTAAGCAGACTTGAATCCTGATGTTAACTTAATGTAAAACACATTTCAATTTAGAATATTCATCATCATCATCAGCCCGTATAACATCTACTGAACTGAGCATGGCCCTCCTTTGAGGCACCCCCCTGCAAAGGAGGCCCATGTTCAGCAGTACACCATGTAATTTAGAATATATATAATAATATGTCTAATGTCTAATATATCAAATGTATCTACGTATATATTATATACGTAGATATTTTTTCCCATGTATCCATTATAAGGCAGAGAGGCCTTAGCTCGGCTCTATGCCTGGTAAACTTACCAGGCATAGAGCCGAGCTATTTATAATGTTATATCCAAAGGCTTGATAAGGCCCGCCTAGAGAATTGTCTATGGAAATATCTTACATACTAACACAATAAGCCAATAAACTATTCGATGAGCTAGGAATGTGTTAAATGGCCCCAGGAGAGGTGCAGTAGTACAACTCTGTACAAGACAACGATAAAAGAATAGCAAAGGCATTAGGAACTCTACCAACAATTGTAGGTTCGTTTTTTTATTTTTAATAACTTTAGCACTATGAAAGTACATCGTGGACTTATGCCAGAGGCATTTTCTCCCAGACAACCATAAATCAGTTTTTTTATTTTTGACCGGGTAAATAAACCTTATTCAATATTCATTATGTATGTGTTATTGCTCTTCTCACACACTACCCAGGATCACAACATTAAATAATGTTATTTGGCAGTGGTATTCTGTAAGGTACTTCGTCAGTCATAAATACCTTTTGTTCGATATCTTTGCGAAAATACTCTGTGAAGTTTCTTACAAACTGTACTTCAAATAACTACGCCAACTAATATTAATAGAGCCTTCATATTTAAAGTTTTACATAAAAGCGTAAGAGGCTAGTATTCCTACAGTTTCTTGTATTCAGTTAAGACATCAGATAGGCACAATAAATAGCAAAATCGTGACTGATTAATACTACTTATTGTTAGAAGTCTGATAATGTTGAATACACGTATGAATTGCCAGTTTAATGGTTGAATTAATACACGTAAGTTACCTCACTGTTGTATATTCTCTGTGGTTTGGGACCATAGTGCCGTAAGCTCCCTGCTTATCGACTAATTGATCGCAACGACCGTGCACCTGCGATATAGTGTTGTTTCTCATAGTTATCGATGTTTGTCTATTGATTGTCGATTGCAGTAGACATTACAGCATGTAGCGGGGTAAAATAGGTTTATATTCATTGTATTTAGCTCGTATTAATAAATATTTGGAGAGAATAGGTCGAAATAATAACGTAAGTTAATCTAGAAGCTGATATTTATCGTAAAAGGATAGATATTTTGGTTTATTAAAGAAGAAATATGGAGTAATTATTATGATTCAATTACAAATATTGCTAAGATTGTGGTCTTAGCTATACTAACTAGTAACTAAATGCTTACATCTAATTTAATAAATGTAAAAAAGTAACATGCAGGCAAAGCCCCTAACATAAAAGGTATAAATAATGATTAAAATCGGTTAAAAGATATTATCATCATCATCATCATTTCAGCCGTAGGACGTCCACTGCTGGACATAGGCCTCCCTCATAGATCTCCAGTTGTTACGGTTAGAAGCGGCCTGCATCCACCGTGATCCCGCGGCCTTAACCAGATCATCCGTCCATCTAGTAGGTGGACGTCCTACGCTACGCTTTCCGATCCGCGGTCTCCATTCGAGAACTTTTCGGCCCCAACGGCCATCTGTTCTCCGTGCTATATGGCCTGCCCATTGCCACTTCAATGAACTAATCCGTTGGGCTATGTCGGTAACCCGCGTTCTTCTACGTATCTAAATATATAATTAAATCACCATACCAAACATATACTTACTTATAAAACGCTTTGTCTTGAATAACTGACGAATCACATAGAGATTTTAAAACGCTGATTGTAGGATGTAGGATGAAAAAAAATCCAATGCAATAGAAATATTGATATAAATAGAGATATTGAAATCTACGTTGACGAAGTTGCGGGCAATAGCTAGTAATTAATAAAACATTTTAATTTGACTTTTTTTTGTTGTGAATATTATTTCACAAATAGGTTGACCTGTTTATTTCACCTTCCTCATTTTAACAATATTTTTCTTTACAGAGGGAATTACATATATTTAATTAATTAACTATGAACTAAATTTAGTTAATAGTTATCGATACTTTAATCCCACCCCTTTAATATTGAGACATCCTTAGTGAGTAGATAATGTGGTGGGTGGTCCAGTGTGTACTCAGTCCGTTACTGCACCGATATCACTTATCGACTACTAGATACCTGGGAATTACCTCCGGAATTTACCAAGTAAGGGACACGATCCTTTGTTTTGTAAAATAACCAACACAACAGTCTCACCCATTACATTTTATCCCATGGCAACTGTACAATTTTCCGGGATAAAACGTAGTCCGGGATCCAACCTACTCATATTATAAACGCGATTTTTAAAAAAAAGTAAGATGTCTTTTCGTTACCCTTTCACGCAAAACTACTGAACAGATTTCGCTGACAGTTTGCACGCGGATAGCTGGATTAATGTATAGGAGGCGACCCATTGGAGCAGAGTGACGCGAGTAAAACTGCGGGGCGCAACTAGTATCATCTTATTTCGTTCTGGCGTTCTTACATCCAATTAACTTATAACAATTTAGTGTATTATTGATGATTATCATTAACCCATACTATACCTTAGCGTACTTTCTAGGACACAGAGTGCAGTCACTTCCTGCAAATCCAGTTATACATTGAATTTGCCTTTATGATTATTAGAAAATGTTTACTGGAAATTGGAAACTGGAATCTTTGACTTTTCTGACACTGCGATCCTTTATACGGCGATGGGATCATCATCAGCCCGTATAACGTCCACGTCCAGGTGCTGAACATGGGCCACCTCCCGGAGGAGGGTATTTGCCATAGTCACCACGCTTGGCAGGCGGATTGGTGACCGCAGTATTATATTGTACCACACAAGGAAACGCTGCTGCCCGTTTCTTGATATACGATTATTATAGATGATGTTATAACAATCGGAACGGCTTAACGTGCTTGCCGAGGCACGGAGGGTAGTGCCTCAACCAACCAGACTCGGAAAGAAATCTTAGAATTAACACAAAGATTTCCTGTCCGGATTGGGGATCGAACCCACGACCTTCGAGATTTAAAGCGAGCCAAATACCGCTACGCTACGGAGGTTGTCGATGCGGCTATGGGATACGGACACCTATTCATATTAATAAATATGAATAAGACTACCTAATTGAAAAGATAAAAAAATGAATATGCTAACTAAACATACAGAATAATATTTGTAGCGCCATGTCTAGGATCCCGCAAACAAATTCATACCCTCATATGTATTGTATGAAAGCGGATTCAACCGGATTTGAATAATAAAGAATTCTGAGAGGTTTTCACTCCTCAAAAGAGGTTATAGTTTAATATTGAGCGCTTTTCTGCAGAGCTGAAGGAAGTGAGTTGTTTCTGTAGATTTATCTTTAGTGTTTATTTTCGGACTAGACTTGGTAAAGCAATAGAATAACATAAATAATAACACACACCTCACTCCTTTCTTAATAGATATCATAAATACAGTATCTCTGTTTCACGCCTAAATCACTGTACTGAAATTGGTTACAAAGATAGATTAGAAGACTTTGAGGTCGTGGGTTTGATCCTCATGCCGGATAAGAAATATTTCTGTAAAATCTTAGTTTTCTCGGGTTTGGTTGCTTGAGAGATTACCATCCATGCCTCGGAAATTATACTAAGTCGTTGATCCCATTTGTTATAACATCATCAATCGTATACCAGGGAACGAGTAGTAGCGTGTATTACAATTGAATACCGCGCTCACCAACCCGCTTTTCAAGCGTGGCGATTATGGCAAAACCGTTCCATATTAAGCAGTCGTCGTTATACGGGCTGATAATAATGAGAAAATCTAGTATTAATGTAAAACGAAAGCATATTCATATAGAAAACTGATCTATTCTCATCCATCAGGTATGATGGATTGTGTAATACATCAGTATTAAACAGCACATACAAGTAAACGTATGAATTGTTCCCACAATACCCTTCTCGCATACATTGTAATAATCGAATAACGACTCGAGACATCGAATATCGCTTAAAACAACGTTAGGATTTATAGGACAAATCTTCAAGACATTTCAAATAATATATAAGTGTCGTTTGGAATTTTGAATGTCTTGCAATCGTTAGCTGTAGTTTTTATGGCATTAGTACTAAGCTTTAACATAGGGCCTACTTAATATAAATTGTTGTTTTATGACACCCATAGGAAGACGTGGCGTAGTCTAAGCCGGCACCGACACAAAGCTCGTAAGTCATTTTGGCTAGCCCAAAAACGATTCTGCCGCCACGCGATTTCTATAAGTAAACGATCACTCACGGTAATGTCGTTTTGTCTATGCACTTTCAGAGTTCGTCGACTACAAACAATATATGACTTCTTTATTTAAATCTTTAACTATATGTTTAACTGATTGTTTGTTTGATTGCATTAAATAGACTCCAGAATTACTTGACCGATTTCAAAAATTGTTTCTCCATTATAAAGCTGCATTATCCAAGAATAACATAGGTATAACATTAAATGTTGAAATTCTCACAGGAACGCATGATATGCGGGTGAAACCACGCGCGAGATGTTAGTTTAGGGATAAACTACAAAATATTTACACAAAACATTGATAAATATTCACAAATCTATGAAATAAATATTGTCCTATTTTCTACAACGTCAAATCTATAGTAGATTCTTTCATTCACATCTTATAACCGAACGCTATCTTGGACAGCAGTAAAATCCATTTTATTATACCACGAACACAAGGATCGATTCAGCAAAGGAAATCGATTTGGAATAGACGTAGAATTGCCATCGCAAGCCGTCCATTGGCGCTCCGGCTAACTTATGTGCCAATTTCGATGGCACTAAGTCACCAATGGACATCGTTTCGAATATATTGCTGTTCGTGGTCAATGATTTTAATTGGTTTTTTTTATAATTTCATTGTTTCCATATATAATAACCGTAATAATTAAATTTGCATCTTTCACCAGTCTTGTAGTAACACATTATTTCAATATCGGTAATATTATCAAATCTTTCATCAATCAATCTAAATAGCTAGCAGAATGCGTCGTAATCATCTATTCAATTAAGTCCATCACTCAATCAGTTCTCATGTTTAATATTTTCCAAGTTACGTAAGGATCAGAGTTGCCACATCACGTT
Organism: Nycteola revayana; assembly: GCA_947037095.2. NCBI lineage: Eukaryota > Metazoa > Arthropoda > Insecta > Lepidoptera > Nolidae > Nycteola > Nycteola revayana. Next base: position 12,920,050 of record OX344859.2, on the reverse strand, counting down.
AGCTATATCATACATCACGGAACCATTTTCCGCCTGTTGATATAACTCCTTAGAAGTTGATGTATCACCTTTTTACAGCATTATTGGGATTCGCGAGATTTGTCCGAAGGCTTACGAAGAGGTTAACTTTAGATTCGTGATTTTTTGTAATCTCCTTTTTTTGTCTGGGTATTATGTTTAGCTTATTAGGCTAGATTCATAACTGGGATCCATTTCAGAGTTATAAACAGTAGCGGTTAGGAATCTTGTTCAATTTTTTAATATTTTAAAAGATTCTTGTTAGCACCTCGGGCTTAGCTAAAAAATGCTTGTGTTATGAGTGGGCTCACGTCGGTACTGCAATGGGTTGAGATCGAACCGGTGACCACATGATAATACGTCCGACGCCCTAGCCATTGTGCTATGGCTGCTGATTATACTCAATATCTTTATTGCTTACGTCATGGACGTTATACATTAGGTAATGTAGATCCAACATGAACCCTGTAAACACATACCAACGAGAAGTATTATATTAATTAAGAATTAGTATCTAAATGACAAACCCTGTCTCTTATAGATATACTCACTTACGCATAACTCCCGTTTACATTGGAACTTCCTCGATAAATGGGCTATCTAATACTGAAGAAGAATTTTTCAAATCGGCCCAGTAGTTCCTGATGTTAGCGAGTTCAAGCAAACAAACAAACTCTTAAGTGTTGTATATTAAATATAGATTAGAATACATGGTACTCCTTTATGTTCCTAGTGTTATTCATATAATACACAGTTTAACTAAAAGGATTTTGCCATTAATTTAACAGACGAGTATGGTTTAACTGTTTCAGAAGCCTCATGTATAAAATATATATTTTATACTTTACCATGTGCCAGCATTCAGCTATGCAATGACATAACACAAACAGACTATTTTACGCTCCATTACCAATCTTAAATCCTGAATTGGGACGGATTACCAACCTTATTTTTTCGCCGGCTGGTGAAACTTTCGGTTCAGTAGCCAATTCTTCACTCCGGGGAGCACATTAAATCTTTTCCACATTGGTCCTGGCTTCCCCTATTTCTTAGAGAAACACAAACCATTTGTTTCCTTCTTTCCCACATACAGAATTTGGGATTGGACACAGACCAGTCACTATTTAGAAAGGACAAGTATATTCCTTTAATTGCAACAAATGTTTGTCTTGAAAGTAAATCGAGAGTTATTTGATCGTCTGAGATCTAATTTATTTGAAAATACAATTTCAAAAAGGGCATATCTCATATGGTTTGTCTATTGGATTTGTGCCCATATATTCAAGTAGGTATTAAAGTTTATATTAATTCGACTGACAGTGTATTAACTAAGTTTGTTGTCTAAATACGATTTCTCAAATCATACCCTATTTAGACTTAATTATTGTCACTTCTCACATTAACTGTTATCAACTATCTTAGAATACCTACTATACAAATAGCATAGGTTGTGAGTCTACATGGCATGACCATTTGCTTATATTTCCGTAGTCTGTGGAGTGCGTCGATTTTTTGGGAGTCCCAAGAGTGATGGAGCGGTTTATTTGGACGATATATTGGCAAACATATGCGTTAGATTTATACAATTAATATGTGTACCGGGAAATGGCTAGCTTCGGGGTTGTATGTGGAAATATTTAAAAAATATATATATACTTCTTGATATATTTATATCGTAGATTTTAAATGTAAACAGAAGGTTAATTTAACGTTTTGTGATTCAACTTTATGTGCAGTAAATAATAATGTTTTTAATAATGCTGTAAAAACTGTACAGATTTATATAACTTTTATTTTAACGGCGTACTTAGATTTTTTTTTCGGACGGACATATGTAGCCTCGGGTCTTTTGCTACTTTACCGGACATACGAAAATGTACCGCAGTAGTATCTGAAGTATGTGTAGTGGGCAGACAATATAATAAAATATTAATGGCATCATCATTCTGTTAAAAAAGACAAAGGGCATGAAGAGGAATAAACAAATAAAATGAAAAATAATATAGGCTGTGCCTTACACACGACGACACTTCGACTCCGCAAATAATTTTTAGGTTCGGCCAAATAAAAGAAGTAGTTAAAAAAAATCACAACCCCAACATTTAATTCAAACAACCCGTGAAAACCAAAAAAATGACCCAATCATGTACCAAAATGTTTGAAGATTACTTTTCTTTATGCTCGGGAGACAGTGGGGGACAGACGAGGGTCCTTGGACATCAATCACCCCCTCTCCCCTACATTCGCGCTGACATGGCTGTGATTTTTCAGTGGACACGTTTATTTAATACAAGTCTCAGGTTTTGGTTCGACTGATGGATTGTTTACGTAATAGTAAATAGTTCTTGTGTTATAGAAATTAAAATTAAATTAAGTTAGTGTTGTGATGAGGAATTGAATTTCTCCAATAGATTTAGAAATATTTCTTTAGATAGTATCCAGCCTCTTATTACCATAGAAAATTAAATCTCTGCTCTCAATTTTGAGTTTTTTTTTTTTCAAATTAAGTGCATGCTGTTCTCACGAATAGTATCCATACAGTTTCTTAAGGTATAATCTTAATAATTACATTATTTTTATAAAACCTAAACGTTTTTTATTTTTGCAATTTCTTTGCTATTTCATGCAACAAAGAATAAATAAAGAATGGAGTAATATAATGGTACTAACTGCAATTGTGGCCTTATCTTAAGGGATTCACGGGAAGAAAATTTATTGTAAACATCACACAATTTCAACAAATTTTCTTCAAATAATAATGAAATACCGGTACGGTAATGAATTTATTCAGCACTTAGGTATTGTGATTCTGACAAGTACAAGTGTATGTAACACTTGTACTTGTCAGAATCACAATGTTACACAATTATTCTTATTCTATGAATTAAACTAAGTAGATACTTAACTAACAGGTAGCAAAATGTAGGATATTACAGACAAAGTAATCCGTCCGTCAGCTTGTCATTAATTCCTCTACTCATAATTAGTTTAAGTTCACATTAATTAATTTAGTGTGTACTTGTACTGGGGAATATATTTGGAAAGTAACAATGTATAGAAACTAGGGTAACTGTACCAAATGTACAAATACATGACCAAAGTCGGCATCAAATATCCCAATGTATAAACTACTGCACCGCCCACTATATAAAATGGACATAAACGTAAAACATATGTACCACCACAAAATATAAACGGGGAAACGGTCTGGAACGCATTTGCTCTAAAATCGACCGCCGGCGACCATAAAATGCCTGATCACTTAGAGTTTTTAGAACCACTAAACGCGAATTCAATGTCTGTCCACGAATTATTGGTGATGTCGATATGTGGTTTGATATTGATACTCGTTCGTTTTTAGCTATGATTTAGAGTGTTCTGTTAGTGTTATCAATTGCTCTAGTAGTCGCCTGAAATTCCATTACTTTTATATATTTTTTATCGTACTATTTTAGTAACATTTATAATATTTGAAGGGAGAAGAACACTTTTTTATATTTTATGAAATAAATTAAAAAATATCACCAGCAGGTTTTGTTTTTATTTAGGAACAAACAAATTATTTATACTGTAATCTTGACAATTCTTACTTAGTCTTGTGCCTTTTACATAAAACTTACAAATTAATAAAAACAAATAACGAAACTAACTATTTATATCTAAATAAGTAACAACATGCAAGATTAAAGAATAATAATATGAAATAAACATTCCATTTGCAATATAACCTCATAAAAACAATAGCATTTGATTAAATTAATTGAAATTCTAACCAAGAGTTTCAATAAACACTAAAGTTAACTACCCATTTGTTTGGCAAGGAAATTAAAGCTCGCCCGGTCGATATCAGGGGCTTTCGCCTCTGAAATTTTCACGAGTTGGGGAACACAGCAGAAATTCCGGCTCAAACCTAAGTGCTGCCAGGATGTGGCTTAAACTTGCTGGATGCTGCCATAAGCTGTTGCAAATTCATAATAATACTATTAAATTATTATAATAGTTTGACTAGAATATTTCTAAACTTTATCAGGATTATTGCGGAAAAATGTCGATCATTTTTTTTTGCAAAGATTGAAATAAGACACAATTTTTAATGTTAGTATATTTTATGTCACCGCGCTTGGCAGACGGGTTGGTGACCGCAGTATTATGTTGTGCCACACAAAGAAACGCCGCTGCCCGCTCCTTGTTATACGATTAATATAGATGATGTTATAATAATGGGAACCAACGGCTTGACGTGCTTTCCGAGGCACGGGGGGTAGTCCCTCAACTAACCAGGTCCGGAAAGAAATCTTAGAATTTACACAAAGATTTCCTCTCCGGAGTGAACCCACGACCTCCGAAATTTAAAGCGAGCTAAATACCGCTACGCTACGGAGGTTGTCATAAAACTCATACAGACTTAAAAAATTGTACATATTTCAATTTAATTGTCCAGATTGTCATTTGAACCCTAACGCCATGATTCAGATGTAGTGAGTTACAAACAGTCAAATTATCATAATCAACTGAAACCAAACGCGGTTAGATGAGAACAACGCACCGTTATAACCGATTACGTTTATGTTTGTTTGCCACTTTAAGGGTATTAGCTTGGTCCTCAGATTAAATCGGTTTACGAGGAAATCCTTTATAACCGCTACTAACAAATTTATTACTAAAGGACCATATAATTGTAAACAAATCACAAATATATCAGTGGGGTTCACTTAACTTCACTTTTGTCTACCAACTCCCCTAAGCACTACACTCTTGCATATTTTATATGTATGTGAAAACTTGTAATTGGCCATCTAATGCTATATTTGTTTAATATGTATATTCTAGGTTTAAGTTTTCTTAAGAATTAAAAAATAAAATAATATATCTGTTGGGTGGTGATGTGATTAAATAAAACATATATTTTAAAACGATAAACCTAGTAAGTTATTATTTAGAATACTCATGATAAAAAACTGCTGTCTTCCTGTCCTCGGAAGACGAATGTAAAAACAAAAATTGAATACAAGTAGATACGACTACAGTTAACGAAAATATAATGGCTGAAGACGATATAAGGAAAAGTGTGCACTAAGGTTGAAAATTAAAATTGCTTCCAAAAGATATGTCTTTAACAGTAGATACTATTACGTATAACGATAACATTAGTGAACTTTATTTTGTACATATAAGAATTTTCAATACAACAATAAAACCATACTAAAATATAAATGGTTCTTTTGAGTAAAACCCCCAAAATAAAAGTTATTCTGGCCGGACTGCCCAGTGTATCGTGGGGTGATATCGATTTTAAGTTAATGTTAGGTAAAAATATTTTAATTTTTAAGGGATGGCATATATCTCGGACAACTTATATACAGCCATCTAAGTACTGCCGAACTAATTTCAATGTCAGCAGACTTTTTACTTTGTGGTTTCTGGATTTGAATAGACCACCCATTGTCTTTCAGGGACATACACTCGATATAAAGCGAACTATCCCGTCCCGTCACTATACTCTACATCTATTCTTATTATGGAATTTTAAAAGATGTGCTATTTTTTTTAACTTAACATTTCCTAAAATTTGTTAAAGAGTTAGAAAACTCAAACAAACAATGTTCAAAAACTCCAATCCATGAAAACATTAGGTACCTAGCAAAAATCTGAAGCAATTTTCTTTACCATTCTCCGCAGCGTAAGTAAAATCAAATATCCTTTTAAAGTTTAAGCAGTAGACAGTTGGTAAAATATAAAACGTAGCCACATTTCCTACTAGATAGTTTAACCTCCACTGTTGGTACGAATTGTGAATAAAACAAATCTGTCTTCTTGGCGTTTAGCTCTTATTTCCATCCACTTCCCAGCTATTTCCCACTTATGTGACGGTTCAAGGCATTGGGTAGGGGCGTTTTTGGTAAAAAATGGTAATATTATAATCGTTTACGTTAAATTATCAAATATGTAGGTAATAACTTCCCGCTCGGGGTTTTATCTTCATAACTCTTGTCCCTGTGGCAACTTCATAATTTAATATAGTCTGGATAATGTAGATTTCTAATAGTAAAATAATTTTTATTTTTTGTTTTCTGTAATATTAGTATAAATATTCGGCAGTATAATGATTCACTGGATTAGATGAATATTAGCTAATGTTTTCAAAATAATTTGAGTCATTTTGAGTTCGGTATATTAAAGCTTTTAGCATTTTCTTATTCATAAATTTCAGCCTCGCCTGATTTATTTCACGTAGGTAATTAATATAAATTACAGAGTTTTTATGCATCTTTAAGATTATTATTATCACATAGTTAGAAATAAGGCCAGTAACGAGATTCGATTTAGATAAGAAAATATTCAATTTTAAGTGTCCAATTATATTTTTGTAACTTAAGCTTACATAAATTCAGCGTTCAAACATCTGTGTTACTTTTGAATTGATTTCTTATAAATATATACCCAAAAAGTGCAATACTTTTGCAGCATCCCGCAAACGATGCAATGCATCCGATGCTGCTGCTCTGCTAAGGGCTATTTACTTTTTAAAGTTAGTTAATAATTATTGTTATGATTAATATGAAATCAGCATCCATGCCGTTTTGACTAGTCTCACCTTAAAATAATTCTTTACAAAATCGCTTACAAAAAGTGTATGTCTTAAGGCAGTCGTTCGCCATTTCCCGTGTTCCGCAGTGTCATTGCGAACACGCCACATCGTCAACTATTCAGCTTCACATTCTTTTTGTACTGACTATATAGGTTTATCCTGATTTTGCTTACTCATTTCATAAATATTGGCAGCGTCCTGAGATGGCAGTCTGCACTAGACGATATGTAAAACTTTATTGGAATATCTAGTTCGAAATATCGTTAAGGAATAAAATTTTGACGGGTTTAGTCATAGAATATCTTTCCCGGTGATTATGTAAATGTCGGAATGCTTTCTAGAGTCGTATAAAAAAAGCCACAATTTGCCCCTAATTATTGCAGTATTACAATAATATGTACTGAAACTTGTCTATCTTATTATTGAAGGCAATTCTTGCAATCACTACAAAGTATAAAACAAAGACACTTCCCGCTGTTTATCAGTCCTTGTTTATGATTAGATCCCTTAAACTACTTAACAGATTTTGATACGGTTTCTTTTAATAGATAGAATGATTCAAGAGGAAGGTTCATCTGTATAATAAATCGGCATTGCACCCGTGCAAATCCGGGGCGGGTCGCTAGTACATCATATTGCAGGGCGGATTGCTAATATATTCATATTTCATAGTTTTTTACGATACAGATTGTTGAAACAGCAATTGTTAATTTTACACTAACAACGTGTATAATTAAAGGCACTAATTAACATAGAAAACATGTCAATCTTTTCGGCGGTAGGTGTAAAAAACATAAACACATAGCTCCAAGTTAATAAATTGATTTTAATAAGAAAAAGTATATATTTTTTAACAAAAACTATCAATATTTAGTGCCCTAGTCAGTATTTAGAACTACTTACGTTTGTGGCACTTTTAATGTGATAAAATCCTTACACAAAACACCACCTGCCAGCGTATCAACACTTCACTTCACTTATTACAATCAATAAGTTTTAGCAAAGCAAGCAGGATGTCACAGCTAATGGAAATCCTGAATACCCAGCAGAAACTCGAAGAAAATGTTAGCAGGAGATTGGATGAACTCCAGGCGCAGATCCAAAGTGCCAACGGGACTGAAGGAGGTCAGCGGGCAGCCAAAGATACTGTTGCACGGGTGGCTGAGGAGCTCAGAAACTTTAGGGAGCTGATTTTTAATATTTTAAGTCTTCTTCGCCAGCAAATTTATGAGTGTGCACAAAAGGTTGATGACCTGGAAACAAGGAGTAGACGAAAAGCACTGGTATTTATAGGAGTTGTTGAGAAGGACAATGAGGACTGCCCTGGTACCATTCTTGGAATTTGTACTTCAAAACTTGGTTTGTGCAATGTGTCATTGTCAGACTTTCAAGTCTGTCATCGGCTGGGAAACAAAACTAAGGATCATCATCGACCCATACTGGTAAGATTTTCATCTTTAGCCACTAAGTCGAATATATGGAGTGCTAAGTCCAAGTTAAAGGGCTCTTCTGTTGCAATAAAGGAGTTTCTAACAAGGACCCGACAAGCTATTTTCAACAAGGCACGTTTGCACTTCTCAATGCGTTCGGTGTGGACGCAGGATGGGGCCATTGTTATCAGGACCTCCGACTCACAGCGGCACAGGATAACCACAGAAGCCCAACTGACACCTCTTCTTGAGAAGTACCCAAGGACAGCTGTTTCATCAACATCCCGTAACAACAGCAGTGGATCCCTGAAAAAGAAACCTAGTTAGTAACTTATCGTTCGATAATTAAACAGTTGATAGTGAGGCGTGATAGGAATGACTTAAATGTTCATTCGGGTCAAGCTTTCTATTTAGATGTTAAAGTACTCACCTTTGCAACTTGTATTTAATTTGTGCTGCGATACTTTTTCGATAAACATTCTAGTTCACGTTTTATTGTAATTGTGTTCATGTACCCGCGGTAAAATTCAACTCTTCTTTGTTCATTTTTAATATTCCACCCTCTTTGTTCATTCATTTTACTTTTTATTTTAATTAATGTTTGCGCCTCTCAAACCTATTACTGACACATATCTGTCAACTGTCATAAGTGACATATCTTGCAGTGACAGTCAAAGAGAGTGTAGGTCTAAATAGATTATGGTTGCGTTCCAGTATTTACACTTTGTAATATATTTTTCTTTTTCCTTATTTCTATTTTCTTGCTGTAATCATTTTTTTGTTTCTGTTTTAATTTTTTATTTTAATTTTCGTTGATTTTCTAGTTTGTACGCTGGCGGGTGGTGCAGAGTACACAAGTGTGTATCTATAGTATTTTATTGCACTACTTACTCATATATTTATATTTAATATTATTTGTATACGTTATTATTATTTTTATTATTATTGTATTGTACCTATGTCGGATGTATTAAGTGATGTCGATTCTTTTCATTCTGCGAATAGTTCAAATGATAGTTTTTGTTCTTTTACAGACACAGTAGGTGAGTTTTTGCGTGATAATTTTAATTCTAGTGGTAAAAACCTTTTAAATATATGTCACATTAATGCACAGAGCATACCCAGTCACTATTCTGATCTCTTGGATGCCTTTGCTGACTGTAATGTTCATGCCATTCTGATTTCGGAAAGCTGGCTTAAACCACATCTGCTTTCCACAATGTACCCTCTTCCTGGATTTATATTGGTCCGAAATGACCGGATCGGTCGTGCAGGGGGGGGTGTCGCAATTTATGTGCGAAGTGATCTACCCTTCAAGATTTTATCGACTTCTACTGAGCATAACTCCACAACCGCTGAATATTTGTTCTTAGAAGTCCATCTTAAAGGATCCAAAGCAGTTGTAGGTGTGGTTTACTGTCCCCCAACCTTAGACTACTTCACTGAATTCGAGTCAGTACTTGAATCCGTGGGTTCGGAGTACATGCACCACATCATCATGGGAGATTTCAACACCAATCTCCTAGCTCATAATTCCTTGCGATCCCGTAAACTCCTAAATATTGTCGAGTCAAGTAGCCTGCACGTGCTACCTCTCACAGCTACCCATCACAATACTTCCAGTGAGGACACTTGGCTTGACCTAATCCTTACCTCTAACCCTTCCCTGGTTTCCTCTCATGGTCAACATGCTGCTCCTGGTTTCTCTCACCACGACCTAATTTTCCTTTCCTATATCCTTAAACCTCCTAAACCAAAGCCAAAATGTCTGCACGTGCGCTCGTTTGCCCGAATTAACATGGAACGGTTACACAGAGATGCTTCGGATATCAGCTGGACACCTATTTTTGAGGCTACTACCGTGGATGATAAGGTAAAAATCTTTAATGACACCATCATTCAGCTTTATGACGTCCACGCTCCGATCAAACCAGTTAAAATGAAGCGCCCACCAGCACCGTGGATGACGAGGGGAATTCAGATGGCGATGAGACGTCGTGATCGTGCATTTCGCAAATTTAAAAAGGAACGGTCAGATGAAAATTTCAGCCTCTACAAGGTAGCTCGCAATCGGTGTAATCAGATGATACGTAACGCTAAGCGCCGCCATATTCTTGATAATATCTCGTCTGCTTCCTCATCCAGTGTCTGGAAGTTTCTTTCGAACTTAGGCATTGGTAAGCCACGAAACCTTGAACTTCCCAATTCTATTAATCTCGATGATCTTAACAATCATTTCTCAACCTCCTCACATTTAGATCATGGAATCTTATTGGAAACTGTTGGTTTTGTTCAAGGCCTTAGCCGTCCAAATGTCACTTCTTTCTCCTTCGCTCCAGTTGACTCTAAAGAAATCAAAAAGAAAATCCTTTCCATCAAATCCAATGCGGTGGGTTGTGATAATATCAGTCGTCACATGATCACTCCAATCCTAGAAAGCCTACTCCCTGCAATTTCCCACATTGTTAACTTTTCCCTCGATTCCGGATCATTTCCTTCCCTTTGGCGTAAAGCCTACGTCCATCCTCTGGCTAAAGTTTCAAATCCTTCCCTCCTCAGCCACTATCGACCTATTTCTATCCTACCTTTCCTCTCCAAGGTACTTGAGTCCTGTGCCCACAAGCAGCTCACAGATTTTGTACTGGCAAACTCACTAATAAGTCCTTTACAATCTGGATTTAGGCCAGGACACAGTACTACCACCGCACTCCTTAAAGTGACTGGTGATATTAGGGCAGGCATGGAAGATACCAAACTAACAGTCATGGTTTTGGTTGACTTTTCAAATGCTTTTAATACCATCAGTCACAAAATCCTTCTTTCTATCCTATCCTATCTCATGATTTCTGAAGAGGCGCTGGACTGGTTTACTTCTTATCTTCAGGGGCGCCAGCAGTCCGTACGTGTTGGTGAAATCTCATCAAATTGGTGTGATCTGGATACTGGTGTCCCTCAAGGCGGCATTCTATCTCCTCTTTTATTTTCTATTTTTATAAACCTCCTAACAAATCATCTTCAGTGTACGTATCATCTTTATGCCGATGATCTTCAGTTGTACGCTCAGGCAAGTATTGACAGTCTGCCTGAAGTGATTGCTAAGCTGAATCAAGATCTAAACGTAATTAAAAGTTGGTCTGATAGGTTTGGTCTTTTTGTAAATCCTAGCAAATGTCAGGCGATTATTGTTGGTAGCTCGCGCCTGATCAGTAGGATCAATTTAGATTTACTGCCCCAAATTATGTTTAATAACTCAGCAATTCCATTCAGCCAAAATGTTAAAAATCTGGGTTTGCACATAGATTCTACGCTGAATTGGCAGATGCAGACTGTCAAGGCAAGCCAGAGGGTCACTAACATATTGCGTTATCTCTATCGTCTTAAGAATTTCCTTCCATCCAAAACCAAATTAATGCTCGTGCAGACTTTAATCCTTCCCATCATTGACTATGGTGATGTGTGCTACTTTGACCTGAATGCAGATCTACTCAATAAACTTGACCGCATTCTGAATAACTGCATTCGATTCATTTTCAATCTTCGTAAATATGATCACGTTAGTTTATATCGAACTCAACTACGCTGGTTGCCAATACGGCAGCGTAGAACACTTAGGGCACTTTGCACTCTTTTTTCTTTATTAGATTCTCCCTACTCTCCGGCTTATCTTTCTTCTAACTTTCAATACCTTCATTCAAGTCACAATAAAAATCTCCGATCGTCTCACAACCGCTTACTTGAATGTCCATCCCATCGTTCCAGCTTTATGCACTCTTCCTTCTTTGTTAAACCCATTCTTTTGTGGAACGATCTTCCGCTCGAAATCAGGATGGCAAAGACTAGGTATGATTTTAAAAAGAAAACCCGAGAACATTTGATTAAATCGTTGGCAGAATCGCATTAGTCCACTTGCTACTAAGTGTTGTAATATTTGTTATATGTATGTATGTATTTATGTAACTATCTAATATATAGTAGTTTGTTCATTGAATTATTTGTGTATTCTATGTCATTCATTATTTTATAATGTAGGTATGTACTTATTTCTTTTATTTATCTCACTTCTTGTCTTTAAAGTGCACCTTCCTTGTTATTCTCTGCATCACCCTAAGGTTGACTGGTAGAGAATGCCTTTGGCATTAAGTCCGCCTTTGTACCATATTGTGCATAAAGTTTTTAAATAAAATAAAAAATAAAAATATCTTTTCTTCCTAGCTAACACTTAAGAAAAACGCTTCAAAACAAACGCCTTGCTAATAATCTGAAAGCCGTTTGTTGAGGCAAATCATTCGTGAATCGCTTACCGCACTCTCTTCCCTTCCGCGCTGTTTCACACAGAGCTGAAGACGGAGACATTATTTGCTGACACACGGACTGTACGTACAGATAATTTCATTATAGGTGGATCATGGTGAATTAAACTCCTGATCCATTGTAATAAGCATGTTGCTGAAACTACTCAGTTTATAATACTGCCCTCCTTAAAGCAAACGCAGTACTTGCGAAATCGCGATAAACGCGGTAAACACATTTTTGATATCTAAACAAGAAGTCTATATAACACAACTTTTAAAGTGAACCTAAAAAATAAGAACCAAAATATTCTTTATGTATAGATTAGGATTCGAAATGTCATTTTCGCAAAAATTGGGAAATCCCAAAAATGTCGATTCAAGCATAATAAGCAGGGCAGAATACAGACCAGTAAATAGTCAAACACATGGGATAAATTATGGATATATAGCTGGGCCTGAGAGCTTCAGTTATCGGGAGCACGGGTCTTAATAAGACCCGTGCTCCCGATAACTGAAGCTCTCAGGCCCAGCTATATTTTAATAGCTTATCGCTTCATATTCTGGTAAACTATCGGAAGTTACTATATATGTGTGACAATATTTATCCGATACTTAAGCAATAAGAGTGAAACGTGGTGCTTTAATATGGGCCTTATGAACAGACTCAAAGTCACTCAATGAGCCGTGTAGAGGGCTATGCTCGGGGTTTCTCTACGAGATCGAATCAGAAATGAGGAGTTACGTAGAAGAACGCGGGTTACCGATGCAGCCCAGCGGATTAGTTCGTTGAAGTGGCAATGGGCAGGCCATATAGCACGGAGAACAGATGGCCGTTGGGGCGGAAAAGTTCTCGAATGGAGACCGCGGATCGGCAAGCGTAGCGTAAGACGTCCATCAACTAGATGGAAGAATGATCTGGTAAAGGCCGTGGCCGTGGATGGAGGCCGCCTCCAACCATAGAAACTGGTAATCTATGAGGGAGCCCTATGTCCAGCAGTGGACTTCCTATGGCTGACATAATGATGATGATGTTAAGCAATAAGAGTATACCTACAGCTAAAAGTAGATAATCTAGACTTAAACTAACCTATAAAGCACTTAATTCAAGTGTTTTTCTTTATTTAAACAATAAACAGTGCCTCTTGTACACAGTTTCACATTTTAAAATATGCTACTGATTTGAAAGTGATAAAACAAATCATATTCAAAAAGAAAAAGCTAGAAGGCTTCTTTATTTCCTTGTCGCCTATTCGCTAACTTTCTTCGCAGTGTGTTCGGAGTTACAAATGGTGAATCTGTGAAAACATCGCGTTTGAATCGATGGAGCGTAAATTTTATTCATATGATATCCCCGAACGGATTACAGCCATCTTATTGATCTCATTTTGGTACTTTGTTTTCATACGTACTGCTCTATATTTATTGAGTTCTGTAATATTACCTTAATGTATTATTTCAATTTTTTCAAGTTCAATGTTTGGTTTTTTTCTTTACTTTTTTACAAAAGACAACTTTCACGCGAGTTTAATTAATCTCTGTGTCTTTACAAAACAATCAATGTACGGACACAAAGTACAACCAGTCTGAGAATAGTTCATAGGTTTACTCAAATAAAATCTCAGGTGGGAATCGAACCTAGAACACCAAGTTTAAAAACAGCCTCCAAATAAAATGCTAATATCTTCCATCAAAAATACAATTGAAAGAGTATCATGAGTGATAAACTTTTATTATTATATATTTTCTGTTCTGTTCTACAGGCTCTACTTTTAGCAAAATGTTATATATTCATAAAGGTTTTTCATTTACTTATCTATCTACATAATAACCTACCAATATCTCCAATGTTAGCTAAAGTAGAACATATTACGATCTTTATTATTGGATGTATCAGATAGTTCTACTCCGATGTTTGCAGTCAATATTCTGTCGTGTACCGACTTAGCAGATTAGAATTAGTAGCGAACTGGCAACCAAGAGAGATTCCTGCTAAGCGCAATCGGTTGGATGCAAATATTTGAACTTGATAGAGTTAGATAACATATTAGATACCAGTTTATATTAAACTTTACTTGTTATTAACAAGATGGCACGTTATTTCCTTGTAAAGTTGCGAATGAAAATTTACTTTTCTGCTAATTACCTCGCTTGACGAGCGATAGAAACAATGTTTTATGAGGGTAAAAATCCCGCCTTCTAGTAATTCATGTAACACACAATTTACTAAATTGGAATTTACCAGCCAGTAAGATAAATACCTTTTATAATTAAACTTTGCAGTTACCTAACATTTTATGCTTAAATATAATGTGGGTACAAAATTGTATAACTTAACATAAATGTCTCTCACAAGATTTAACATCGCTCACTTAGTGTAAGCGCCTGATGTTAAAATTATAGCACAATGTTACAAAGACGTTGCTCATTACTTTTTGTTAGGCGCTGCTCGTTTAAGCTTCAAACTTCGTCATAAAACTAAATTTGTTCAAGTTATTACGATAACTTAGTACTTTAAATTCGCTTCTCCTGTAGAAGTGCATTTGAGTGATTTAAGTATGTAATAGGTAGGTACGATACCCTACTACTAATCAATACTTTGTATTATAAAAGACTAAATGTTCCGCATAGATTCACCTCCGTAGTTGTGATTCCAGAGTCACCTTACAAACGAATAATTCTGAATACGATTTCTGATAAAGAAAATACAAGTTATTGCCCTGACTATCCGAGCTTGTATAACAAATACACAACAAATTCGTAATTTTAAGCTACATGCTTGTCCTATTAGGTATCGCAAAAATAAAAACAGTATCTAGGGACCAACTAAATTGGAAAATGTGAAAATATTTTGATTTATTTTCCTTTAATAAACGAAAATTCGGGCTCTTTGCTGTACGGCCCTTGGGAGTTTTAAATTAAAAAGCACTTTTATAACAATTTAGGTCGATTTGCCCCCAAATCAGATTCTCTACCAGTTGGATTTGGAAATTATATTCGTTTGTCGTAATTCTGTTTAGTGACCTGGTTTGGGGAGCAGATTGGGTATCTTATGATTATTAAGAGATTTCATCCGTAAATATATCCATTATTAAAACCATGGGAAGAGGCTATGGAGAGGGAAAACATGTTTTGAAGGAATGGTAACCATTACTTGAATTCGAATGTTACTTGAATTCACTCCAATTCAGAAATGGGGAAGCTTTTACATTCGGTGACATTGTTATGCATTTAAATATCTGAGTTTATTATTATTTGAATCTTATAAGCTTACTATTGAAAACTATGATAAAAAACCGTTTTTTTGTAAGTTGTATAATGAACTAAAAAGTAAATTAAATGCCTGTTTGGCAATAAAGGCAACGTTTCTGGATAAAACTTTGTCTTTATTGCCAAACGGCTCAAAACGGTGTCCAGAATTTGATGGTTTGTTCAGGGAGCAAAATAAAAATATATGTATATTTTTTTACATTTTAATTAATTATAATGATATACTAGCTTTTTCTCGCGGATTCGCTCGCATTGAAGCCCCTATGTTAGGTACTTCTGATACCTCCAAGAATATGTATACAAAGTTTCATGATAATCGGTTAAGTGGTTAGATATCGCGTTACAGCGTAAGAAACAAACTTAATTAAGTATGATTATAACGGCTATTTCTACAAGCACTATTTATTATATTGTGAAACTAATAACACTTTTCATTTGTTACAGGTACATAGCTGCGTGTATTAGACACAATAACGTAAGCCAGCGTACATAGCAAGCAATCAATATCGTCTCTTGGGTATGATATCGGTGATTGAATGCTGTCGGTGGATACGTTATTAGATATTGTGTGGCCAAACAATAATTATGTTTATATAGGATTCTAGGAAGTAGATAGGGAAATAGGGCATAATAATAGTATTATACATACACTAATTAACACTGAAACAATATTATCTTGTTACATTAAACCTGGTATAGATACACCGTCAAACTTGTGTATGTTCCTCTTTAATGGGGCAAAGTCCATGCTTTTTCTGACCTGCAATTTTACTCTCCAGTGGGTCTAAGCATGATGTCTTGTAACCTATATGTTAATCCAGCTTATAAACCATCCTCGATTAAAAATTTCAGCCGAATATAAGTAGGCTTAATAAGTTAGAGTCGCTGCTGTTAAGAGCGAATTGAAATTCTACTCCCTTTTACTACGGTGGGATAGGCTTACCGTATTATGAAGCAACACATAAGGAAACGCTGCTGCCCATTCCCTTATAAGTATACGATTGTTATAGATGATGTTTATAACAATCGGGACCAACGGCTTAACGTGCTTTCCGAGGCACGGAGGGTAGTCCATCAACCATCCAGACCCAGAGAGAAGTCTTAGAATTTACACAAAGATTTCCTGTCCGGGGAATCGAGCCCACGACTTCCGAGATTTAAAGAGTGCCAAATACCGCTTCGCTATTGTATATAATATATAAGACAATGAAGATACTATAACAAAACCATCTTGATCCAAGCAGCTACCTGTTCAAACAAGATACTTGTTGAACAACTACAAACTGTATCTGTCGGACCAAGATTATCTGATCGGCTTTAAGTTTCAGACAAAGTTGGAGCTCATGTAAAAACTAGCATCGGTTTCACTCAAGTTTTGAGAGTAACTGAGTTATATGTTTCGATACAGCTATTGGGATATTTATGATTGTGCTATTGAGTTTTAGCATAAATTTACAATAAAAATTCACATTGTATATTTATGATCGATGATATTAAAATAGGAAGAGGTTTTTAATATGTTGGTAAAAATTATATTAAAGTAATTAATAACGCTAAATATTTTCAATTAGTGCTAAACACAAATTCCATAGCAATCTCTTCCATACAAACATAACTTTTTTCGCACGGAAATACGTAGTCAGCCACGAGGCTTTTGCTACGTCACCTGGCATAAAGGCGAGCAGAGATTTAGCCTTAATAAATTGTTTTAAAACTACAAACTAAGCAACATGCGCAGGAGAGCGCCCCTTGTGGGACTTGGAGCTCGGCTCAGGGCGATCGCTGGCGATGAGATTGAGGGATTATGACTTTTAGTATTTTAGGGGGTTTTGTGCAACTTAATTTTTGTTAGCAAATTTCAAACACTTATCAGGACATAGACAAAGAATTATTACCAAAATTTATTGAACGTAAACATTAGTTTCGTGTTTAGTTACTTCACGTGTTTTATTCCACTAACTCCGTTATAATCTTAAGTTGATGCCACATCCAGAGGACATATATTTAGGTTGAAAATTCATTAAGTACAGTTAGTTAATAAATTGCAAAGTTTTCGCGTTAGAGCGTAGTTAGCGTGTCTCCTTGAGATTTATCTGGGACACTTCATTTTAAAGAAAACTGTCTCGTAGCCCGCCATGAATTATTTAATTAGAATTTTAATTAAACTGAAATAAGTGACACCGGATTATAATAACTGGCTACATCTTCATTTTTAAAACCTAGAAGAAGCGGTTTTTTAAAAGATACATTTAATTTTGTATAACGTTGTACCTTTTATTTATTTGCCTTCTTTGATATTGAGGGCCTGTTTGTTTAGAGTATTTCGGACCTTAACTTCTCTAAGGTCATGTTGTACAAAGATTTATTTAACAATATATACTTATTTCTTCTGTTCTAGTAATAATTTGGGCACACGACATCTCCAGTCATAGATTACATAGAGTTTAATGTTAGGATGAATACACAGGATACAAAGTAAGTGAAAGAGGCAACAAAGTACTTAACTAAAGCTCTATAACAACAGTCATAAACAATTTATTACATGAATAAAATACACAATATAGCTAATTTAAAATAAAACTGACTTATATAATACCACTATTCTAAATCTATTCTACTTGGCAAGGTTCCCAGAATGCTTGAAAGTAATAATTGAATATCCATTGAAATATTAGTTGAATAATATAATTCAACAACGTGTTGCTAAGGAAATGAGTGATATTGGTTAAGATGCCCCAATTCTTTCGTTCTTGAAGGTTTGTTTGAATACATATAAGGCAGCTATTCAACAGATTGCACTGAAATATTTGAAAAATTCACTCCGTAATATAATGAACTGAATGTGGTCCAAAGTTTGTATGAAATTTTTTAAACATATACCTTAGTTGTGGGCAAAAACTATTATCATGTATTACTAGCTATGTAGCAACCCTCCCGTGGGAACTTCATAATTAAATAACATAACTTCACTATATATTATAAAACAAAGTCGCTCCCGCTGTCTATCTGTAGGTACCTACAATACACATACAATCTTTAAAACTACGCAACAGATTATGATGCAGTTTTTTTTAAGATAGAGAGATTAACGAGGTAGCTTTATTATGTATAAAACATCAGCATCGCACAGGTGCGAAGCCGGGGCGAGTCTCTAGTAAGCTATATGTTATTACTGGATAATATAGCTTCCTAATGGTGTTTTTTTTTAATCTACTAGTGCCACATATAAAATTATGTTACAATGACGTTTATTTCTAAAAGTATTTGTCATATGGAACCTAAATATAATAATTTCTGTTCAAAAAACTTGAATATGTTTGTATAAACTCAATATGAAAATTATTTCTTTTGTCTATGTCTTTAACTTCGAAAACGCTATCAGCCATTTTGTGACGTCATACATCTCGTTAAAAAACATGAACGCGATCCTTTATTGTTACACTTTCTGAGTCATGACGTCATTGATTTTGAACACAGATAATGTATATAGATCAATATGGCTGACATCGTTTTCATATCTAAATGTCAAGCCAATTTTAAAATATTTAAAGTGCTAAGTCTAGATCTCAAATAAATACCATATTTTTTTCTTGATCTAGTAAAACCATTCTTAACCATATAAAAATAATTAAAAAAAGTGTCAACTAGCCTATTGGTCCTACTGGATTAAGAAGCTTTCTAATGGTGATTTTTTTTCATTCGACAATCAATCTGAAAACAGGAGAGAATATGGCAGCATCCAATCTAATGATAATTAAGCTAGATGGTTCAAAACTTAGTCCGCGTACATCAGTGTATGTTCCAAGTGGTAGATAGTTCCAGTAATGCCAGAGTACCTAGGTTCGTTTAGCGTTAGAATAGTTGGTATTACTTGGTATTGATGAAGTTCCTTAGTTGTGGGGAGTTGGCATGTTTGTGGAGCGACCAAGTATTGGGAGAGATTCGATAGGTGTTGCAATGTGTGAGTTTAATAGTGTAGGAGCTTGAAGATATTCGATATGCTCAACTGTGTGTGCAATACTCATGTTAGGAGATGAATACAAATAAAACAAGGACGAGTGGTACAAATGTTGTTCCACAATGAAACAGCTGACCAGCTATAGACAAGAATTTTGATCTGTGTATCATAATTTAGAAGACACAAAATTTGTTAGTTATCTTTTACTCATACTAGCTTCCCGCGCGCGGTTTCACCCGCGTAGCTCCCGTGCCCGAGGGAACATCGTAATAAAATATAGCCTTTCTCGATAAATGGACTATCCAACACTGAAAGAGTTTTTGAAATCGGACCAGTAGTTCCTGAGATTAACGCGTTCAAGCAAACAAACAAAGAAACTCTGCAGCTTTATAATATTAGTATAGATAAAGCTGAATAGTTTGTTTGTTTGCTTGAATGCGCTAATCTTACGAACTGTTCAGCGTTTAGTCGCATAATGCCCAATTCGCAAAATGCCTACCGTGTCTCAAAAGGACTAAATCGCGAAAGGACAAATTCTCAAATGGACTAATTAGCAGAATGCCTAATTCGTAAAGGGACTAACATTTGATTATCTTAGATCCATATCTCCAGATCCATATCCAGATCCATATAGATTTAGCCATAGTCACCACGCTTAGCAGGCGGGTTGGTGACCGCAGTATTATGTTTTTTAACACACAAGGAAACGCTGCCTGTTCCCTTGTATACGATTGTTATAGATGCTTAACGTGCTTTCCGAGGCACGGAGGGCCTCAGCCAACTCGACCCGGAAAGAAACAAAAATTACTTGTTGGGATCGAACCCATGATTTTAAACGAGCCAAATACCGCTACGCCACGGAGTTAGTTAAGTATTTAAGTAGGTAATAATACTCACAAAATCTTCATCCAGACCCAAAACTCATTTATACATAGCAACCTAAATTAACGAAAAACCTAACTTGGCGGAATTTTTGCAAATAAAGACCTAAGGCGTTAAGGGATGGGGAAATTCTATTAATGCGACCAACCCCCTCTCACAAACCGGATTTTTTTCATTTCCTAACCGCCTCTTGGGTAGACAACCCACGCAAAGAGACGTAAGATAAAAATTGATTGTAATATTTATATTAGAAAGAATTTCTCAGTAAGTTTATCTAGTGTCGTCTCGTTTTTGCGTGGGGGGTTAAAAAACCGCATCAAAATCCGTTGCATAGTTTTAAAGGCTTAAGCATACGTAGGGACAGACATACAGCGGGAAGCGACTTTGTTTTATACTATGTAGTGATATCAATTGCAAATTGTTAAGATCCATAAAACAACATGTTTACAGGTTACCCACATAAGTATCATGTCATTAGGCATTTGTGGCAAGCTGTCTAAGTTTTATTAAATTTGTAATTATAAACTCAAAATCTATATATAATATAATAAACAACATATTTTATTAATAGTTTCCACTGAATTGCTCAGAACTCAATGAGGTGACACAGACATGGAGTGTGATGCAATATTATTATTATTATTATTCTCGGTCATAGTATTCCATTTCAAATATCCAACTGTATTTTGGCTCCGATCAATCTCAAAATATTCATCTCCCTCTGTATGTATAAAAGGCAACATAAACCTAAGGGTTTTAAGACTGATCTATCAACTAATGACTTAATCCACGATTCATTGACTCAGGAGTTTTCAAATCAACCCCTAAAGGAATGAAACAGGGGTCCAAAGTTTATATCGAGGTAGCGAAACGCACAAAGTAGCGGGCTGAATATAGTTTAAATATCAATTTAGACTCGATCAGGGTCAGGCGTATTTTCCTTACAAAGAAAAACAGACAACTAAACATCCTTTACCTAAATACTCCTAAAGCTAACTAGCAAAGTGATTCCTAACATCCCTTTAACACCCTTTTCAACCCTTCCAGCAATAATAAGTCGTCATGATTCAGGAAATTGGCACAACGCGATAAAGGTCCTTTGCTTGAGAGCTCCCAGTGGATATTCGATTTTGTGAGGCGCTTGAATAAATTAGCTTGAAGATTGTTTTCTTTGCTTTGTGAAGTTAAAGTTTTTTTTGTATTATGAGGTTCAGTAGGAATGGTCTGAATAAATGAATTAAACGATATTTATTCAGCTCTTAAGTATTTACATACACTTGCACTAGTCAATGTGTAATGTTTAATATAATTAAATACAAAATATCGCAACTAAAATCTTTTGCGGATTAGCTAATGATCTGATCAGTCAGTCTAGTATCAAGTCAAATGTATAGTAATAACAATAATTAATTTTATAATTAAAATCTTAATATAACTTAGCTCTATAGAAAGAGGCACGTCTTTAAACAATATTTTTACGTATAAGCGACACACGCCTGAGGGCTAATGATGACTCTTCTTGGTGTTTTATTAATGAACAATTATATTATAACTTAGTCGGTCTTTATTCATCTATTATAATATATCTACTAACATATAAAGTAGAAGAGTTTGTTTGTTATTTTGCTTGAATGCGCAAATGTCAGGAACTTCAGCTCCGATGTGAAAAAATATTTCAAAATTAGATATCCTATTTATCGAGGAAGGCTTTAGGCTATATTATTTTAATTATGAAGTTCTTACGGCAACGGGAGTTATGCGGATAAAACCGCGCGCGCGAAGCTAGTGTTGTGATAAATATGTATTCACATCATGAATCGGTATCCCATATCATATTTATAAGTGCTTTGAACAAAAAAGTCGGGTTTAAGAGCTAAGAACAGATTTTTTTATCAGGTTGCGGTTCAACAGTTATTTTAGTTTTCAATATAGAAAATAATTTCAGAGCTTTATTTCAAAATTCAGATAAATAAAATTCGTCCACCGACCGGATTCGAACCTCGGTCGGTGTTTGAATTTTATTAAACTGAATTTTGAAATATAGTTTAAGGCTTTTTTTTAAATATAATTATTGTCACAGTAATATTTCTCATACCATTAGCGATGCCCTGAGCCGTGGTCCTAGCCCATTAAGGGTGCCCTCAGGCGTGTGTCGTTTATAAGTAAAAATACTGTTTAAAGACTTGCCTCTTTCTATAGAGCTATAAATTATAAGATTTTAATTATAGAATTAATTATTGTTATTACTATACATATGAAGTGATACTAGACTGGCAGACAGACTATTAGCTAATCCGCAATAGATTTTAGTTACGATATTTTGTATTTTTGTTAATATCTAAGTGCTGAATAAATATCGTTTAATTCGTTTAGGTAAACTTTTCCATAAAGTGTTCAAAACATTTAAAAATGTAAATTCAGAGCATCTTTTAGAAGAGCATTGTCCATATAAACAGGCACAATTAAAACTGACTTCAGGCAAATCCTTCAAGGAATGCTTATTATAGGTACTTACATCGAGTGTAAGTGATACTCTAACGAGAAGGTATCTCCTTTATGTATGACCAACCGCAATGTGTTACCGGGTGAGTGGTGGTATACGACCTACCTACAACAAAAGGTTCATATAAAATTGGCTAATCGCACTAAATTCATACAAGAGAAACGTTGCAAATATTATCTCACAAACTAGCAAAATTGTAATTTTCTCAGTACGCAAACTATTGGGAAAGTTTTATTTAACAATTTATCTAATTATTTAGATATCAAAATTCAGAGCCAAAACGCAACATACGAGTTGAGTTTTCGTTACACCTTCACTAACTCTCGATAACACAGGGTAATTACCACTGGAACTACGCCAAGAACAGAATACAGACAATTTGAGTTCTGCTAACTTATTTATTGTTAGCTTTTCCTGTATTCCCATAAAATGCCTCAATTATGTTTATTTTTCTGATAAAAGTGCATTATTCATATTACTAATATTATAAACGCGAAAGTGTGTAACTACGGATGGATGGGTGGATGTTTGTTACTCTTTCACGCAAAAACTACTTAACGAAATTGGCTCAAATTTTGCACCGGCATATGTTATATGCTGGATTAACATATAGGCTACAAAACATCACGCTCCGTCCCACTGGAGCAGAGTAACGCGGGTAAAACCGTGGGGCGCAGCTTGTTTTAAATAGTTCCGAACTTAAGCTATAATTTAAGGTTGTATTATGTATTTTAACCTGTCATATTTATTCAGGGTCTACACTAACTACATATGTGCCCGATTAAAGTGCTTTTCGAAGGCACGGAAGATGGGAGTAACCTCCGTGCCTCGAAAAGCACGTTAGATACCGTCAACCAACAAGACCCGACGTAGGATAACTTAGATAACTAGCAATAGCAAAGTGACGTTATATAATTATATCCAAATGCTAAGCTAGCATTGCAGACATAATTCTAGAGCTCAGAATTATAAGGTCCGATGTGCTATTATACGTCAGAAATATTCGACGTATAAGGCTCGAGCACACCGAATGCGTATGCGTTACTACGGCGTAATCACGCCGTAGACACGCGCGGAGTTACGGCGTAACCCGAGGTCACACCGGGTTACGCATACGCTTACGCATCCGAGCCGAGTACGCAACGCACATGGCCTATTGCGTACCCGGCTGCGGCAGCCATATTTTATTCTGTTTTCGAAGGTTGTGTTGTGCACGATGTCTGACATGACGAGGAAGAAGCAATATTAATACTATTGTGCCAGAATAATCCTGCGGAATATATATATTTATACGATGCATTTTTGTAGAATTTACTTTTTGGATTGTAGATACATTCATAAATACGCACAATTTCAATAAGTTTTTCTATTCATTATAAAAACAATACAAAACACCACTACGTGCCAGTATATTTGTAAAAAAATACAACTGACTGCAAGTTACGCGCGTAGGGCTACGCACAGCAAAGGTACGTGCGTGTACACGCACGTACCTTTGCTGCTCGGTGTGACGTCCAATAAGGCGCGCCATTGAATACAACGTCATCATGCAACGTTGCCGCTCTGCTCTGCGTAAGGTACGGCGTAGGTCACGCAGTCAGTTTGTGCCTTGGGAGCTGCATTGCGTAGGGCTACGCATTACGTCTACGCACACGGCTACGTTACGCAAGCGGTGTGTCCTGTCTCATACGGTTCCATACATTACAACTCAGCGGTACGTGCACGTCTACGCTTACGTCTACGCATACGCATCCGGTGTGCTCAAGGCATTAAGGCTCGAGCACACCAAATGCGTATGCGTGACTACGGCGTAATCACGCCGTAGACACGCGCGTAGTTACGGCGTAACCCGATGTCACACCGGGCTACGCATACGCTTACGCATCCGAGCCGAGTACGCAACGCACATGGCCTTTTGCGTACCCGGCTGCGGCAGCCATATTTTATTCTGTTTTCGAAGGTTGTGTTGTGCACGATGTCTGAAATGGCGAGGAAGAAGCAATATTAATACTATTGTGCCAGAATAATCCTGCGGAATATATATATTTATACGATGCATTTTTGTAGAATTTACTTTTTGGATTGTAGATACATTCATAAATACGCACAATTTCAATAAGTTTTTCTTTCTTATCTCTATTCATTACAAAAACAATACAAAACATCACTACGTGCCAGTATATCTGTAAAAATATACAACTGACTGCAAGTTACGTGCGTAGGGCTACGCACAGCAAAGGTACGTGCGTGTACAAAATTGTTCGGTGTGACGTCTAATAAGGCGCGCCATTGAATACAACGTCATCATGCAACGTTGCCGTTCTGCTCTGCGTCAGGTACGGTGTAAGTCACGCAGTCAGTTTGTGCCTTGGGAGCTGCATTGCGTAGGGCTACGCATTACGTCTACGCGCACGTCTACGTTACGCAAGCGGTGTGACCTGTCTCATACGGTTCCATACATTACAACTCAGTGGTACGTGCACGTCTACGCTTACGTCTACGCATACGCATCCGGTGTGCTCAAGGCATTATCGTAAACTGGCACTTACGACCAAATGTTTCCGAGGTCTAAAATTGTATATTGCCATCAACAAGCAACCGACTAATGTTTTTAAATAAAACATTTTTCATTTGATCATTGATCACTCGTTACGTCGTTAGCTTTCAAAAATTCTATATAATCGCCTAACCGGTAAGAAATTTTCGATTTTTCAGAAAGTGTTATTCTCCTGATGATGTTCACCATTAACGTTTTAGTGAATCGAACCTCCCATACACAGGGTTATTTTTAAAACACCAACAAGCTTTTGGAGGATAAAAGTACTCATGGTTATGAACAAATTTTACAACGGGAGCAACCCGGAAATCGAGCAAAAACGTCAACTGATACATATATGTTCACTCACCTCGAAAAAATGTTGGTTCCATAGTAAAAGTTGTTCATAATCATGAGTACTTTTATCCTCCAAAAGCTTGTTGGGTTTTTGTTTGTTCAATAAAACGTTTATTGTATAGTTATGTAAAATATCAATTTACTACTTATACAAGGCATATTTAAAAGTAATAAACATAATTAAAACTAAGAATAAATCTAAAATAATATAAAAAAGGAGATAAATTACAGGGCGTCAAAAAATACTCCGCATCTATGTCCATCGGACGGGTGCCCAGAAGGCTGGCAGCATTGCCACGTTGAATGACAATGCTAATGCGTTGTGCTAAATACAAACCAGCCCTCTGGTCACGGCAGGCGTCGACCAAGCGTTTTGAAAGTTCTTTAAAAAGTAAGCGCTGGGCTTAATGTTTTAAAGGCCCTATAGTAAAAGTTGTTTATAATCATCAGTACTTTTACCCCTTGAAAGGTGGTTGGTGTTTTAAAAATAGCCCTGTATAATGCGAATCTTATTCCGGGCTAAGAAAGTTGTTTTTTTAATTAAATGAAAACAATCCACTGGGTTACCAGAGCCCTTAAACATAATGCCGAAGAGATTCATCTATATTTGTGTACTCCTACCCTTATTCCGGGGAAACCCAACAATAAGAAATTAATCTCCGTGAGGCTTACGGACTTAAATTTATTTTCTTATAAATTTGAGTAAAACTAATGGAGCAGATAAGACATTATTACTGGATGGATCCTCGGATTCAAGTCTTGTCTGATAATTAATATTCGTAGGGGCAATTATTTTGGTAAGTAATTTGTAGGCTGTTTACTGTTTAGTAATTATTATTTTTGGCCTTGAACATGTTTGGTGAACTGAATTAACTACTGTTTTATTGAGAAATTCTTTCCAAAATATAGTCTTTGTCGATGATGTACTTGAACAAACCTATAACTCTCTTAATAAGAGCATAATTTAGATAATCCAGAAGATTTTACGATTGATCTTTTATTTTTTCTAAAAACGTATTACATTTTTCTTTTGGGTAATCTAATTTGAAATAGACCTCAAAGTTTTATATTATATCCATTCGAGACAAACGAAAATTCAGTCAAACGTTCATCTTTATAATATATATAATTCTACTATACGTGTGTATGTCACTGAACTACTCCTAAACGGCTGGACCGATATGAATGTTTTTTTTTGTATGCGGTTAGGTGGCGCCATGGATGGTATAGATTCACAAATCATATATAATAATTATATTATCATGCAGGACAACCTCTGTCGGGTCCGTTAGTAGTTTTATATGTATCTGTATTAATAAAATCGTCTTTGTCCTGAATGGCTGACGGATCAACGTGTAACCTTACCCGCTGAGATGTTTCTATATGGCAAAGACATCCGACAAGATAGGATTTTAATGGATGAAATGGGGTACCTACCAAACTTTGTATACTTATAGAAATATCTTTGTATATCTTTTCGTTCTTAGCAACGCCACTCTCTTTAATTTTAGCGTATTTCTTACTAATTGCTGATTCCCTAATTAATCACTACTGAGTTATTTGATTAATAGGCCTCCAATATTGTTTGGGGGTAGGCAGGGGGTTCTTGGAGGAAGGGGGGGGTGACTTAGCAAAACCTTACAAAAGACGGTACTTCAATTTAGATTTTCAGATTAATTAATAAGTAAGAAAATGTTAAGTGCGGACCTTGTGAAGTCATTTTGACGATAAGTTTTTTTAATGAGTGCCACAGTCAGGTTGTAAGATACATGTTAGGTTAAGGCTTTTATTAGTATGAAAGTTAGTCTATCCACCAACCAGAAACCTGAACCTAGAAATTAATCTATAATGTTATACAAAGATTCTTCCTGGTCTTTAATTTTATCTATACTTCTAGTTTGTAACGCTTACACGTCAAAACTACGAAACGGAATCGACTGAAATTTTGCACCAGGATAAGTTATACGCTTGATTAACATATAGGCTACAAAACATCACGCTCCGACCCACTGGAGCAGAGTAACGCGGGAAAAACTGCGGAGCGCAGCTAGGGTGTTATATAATGCCCTTAAATACAACAACAGCCAGTACTGTTGTTGTATATCTAGAAGCCCAACCATAAAGCATTTTATAGTGCGAGTTTTACAGAGTGTGAACTGCAACCATGAGTATGGACAACAGCGGGGTGTCTTGATCAAAAATTTTTTTGTGTAGTGTTTCTCAATAGTCGCCACGTCACGCACTGCGCGGTAGGAAAAAAAATTATGACAATTCCAAACAAATGTAACCATTTTTACGGAATAAATGAATTTTGAATTTTATTAAGTCTATTAACTTGAAATTACTAAAACGTCGAAATGATTTAAACGTATATTCTATCAGATATATAATTATTAAAACTTATTCTTTTCGCAACCATTGACACATCACTTAGGCGTTATAACACAAAGGGAAAATTCCAAGAAATCTCTTTACTTATTCGCCTGAATAAACTTTCCTGACCTCCCAATTTAGTTAAAAGCTAATTACATTAAAGTACCCTAATTATAGAACCAGAAAATTAGGGTCCCCTAATCGAATATAAAATTCTACAGCAAAATAATCGGTGAGAGAAAAGTGGCCAACCCTCAAATGCTCGAGGCGGACACGAAACGCCCAACGCCACAAAAAACTTCCAAAAGAATAAATCAATCGCGAACAATCTGAGTGACAGTTAAAATTTAGTGAAAAAATCACGAGTGATATCCAAATGGAAATGGAAGAGACCAGCTGATACTAGGCCGTACGGAGAGTGGAAACTGCAAAGGACTCCTAGTGTATTAAAGAACAAAGTCACCTCTGGAACATGGCCTGGTCGCCCCCGCAGTGGCTTCGCGGGGGCGACACCCAACGGCCTGAGGAACCATACAAAACTTAGTGTATGGGAAAAATTCGTTACCAAAGGTGTTTGTTGGGGGTGTGGGGGAGATTGGGGGTATAATGGGGGTTTAAAAGTGGACGTTAACAGTTCGGAATATACGGGTTATAGATATTGCTTTAGTAAGCCAGGGTACAGGAAGAGAGCCAAATCGTGTGAAGATGCGAGGTTTATACATATCAATTACGTACTGCTGGCGGAGGTGAAGCATTTTGAAAAGGTGAGTTTTTTTTAAATATACTAACTAATAGGTATGGTCAAATATCCTACTAATTTGATAAAACAGATAAATTGTTACTCTTTCTTAGAATTTGGCTGAGTCACAAGATCACGATGAAATAAAAAAACTGGTCAAGTGTGAGTCGGACTCGTGCACGGAGGGTTCCGTACCATTTTCAAGCGTCTACCTGTTTCCGTTATTGATATCGAACAAAAAAGGTCAAAAACAAAAGTTTGTTGCATTGGAGCCCCTCTCAAATATTGATTTTATTTTATTTTTAGCATTAGTTGTCATAGCAGCAATAGAAATACATAATCTGTGAAAATTTCAACTGTCTAGCTATAGCGGTTGTTGAGATACAGCCAGGTGACAGACAGACAGCGAAGTCTTAGTTATTACTAAGACTTCGCTGTCTGTAGTTATTACTAAGATTAGCGCCTTCAAGCGAACAAACACACTCTTCAGCTTTATATAGGGTGACTGGTAATTAGTGACCGATATCTAAACACATGATTGTGCTCATGATAACAAACAACTTTTACTATGGCATCAAACCTGAAATCGCGAAAAAAAAAATCAGCTGCTCCCTACCATGTTGACGAGTTATGTGAACATGAATGTATGGAACAGCTGATTTTTTTTTTCGCGATTTCAGGGTTGGTGCCATAGTAAAAGTTGTTTATTATCATGAGCACGACCATGTGTTTAGGTATCGGTCACTTATTACCAGTCACCCTATATATTAGTATAAAATAACTTTTTTAAATCTATGCTAACAATGAAGCTAAGCTCATGTCAGAATAGATTGTGATTATCAAAGAAACTTCAAGCGTTCAAGCAAACAAACCAACAATCTCTTCCGCTTTATATGTTAGTATATATACTCTATAATAGAATTTACTCATGTATTCCGGATTTGTATTTTCTCATATATAATAACACCAATCATTTCTATACTCAAAATCATGTTTGTGAAATACTCGTATATTAATTATTCCGCTAATTATATTCAAATATTGTTATTCACATGTTAATTTGGGCTGACGTATCAAATTCAGTCTGTTGATAGAATAGCATTCATTATTCAGCAACTGAGAGGTCAAGTGCTGAATGGCTCTGGTTTAACTGTCTATAACTGTTTGTGAGATCGAAAAAAAAATATAAATTTATACTAATATAGAAAACTGAAGAGTTTGTTCGATTGCTTAAACGCCCTTAGATCTGATTTGTAAAATTCTTTCAGTGCTAGATAGTCCATTAATATAGATATATGAATCATGAAGTATCTATAGGAACGGAAGTTTCGCGGGTTTAACAGTGCGCGGAAAGCCTGTATAGAATATGTCTGTATTGGAATCGACGAAAGTCTTATTCAAAGCAACCACTTTGCAGAACAAGATTAGACTGTTGGAAGTGAGTGGAATAGCGCCAATTACTTGCTAACTAATAATGTTAGCAATGACCTACAACTGTTGCTTTGAGGTTTTATTAAAGACAAATAGATGAAACACAAAACTAATTGGAACAGCACACCGATTTATAATAGCATTCTATAACAACAAGTGAATACTTAATTAGAATTTATAGCACTCCTTTCTTGCAGAAAGGGAAAAATATTTATTGCAAATTTGGTTATATTCAGATATTAATTCTCCATAACTGTTTCTTTCTTTCTTTGTAAACTTCCATGGGCAGTAGTTGGAAACCATAATAATTACACTATTACTATGATAATTTATGGAACATACATTTTATCGAGTATGTAAAACGACGTAAGTTACGGGGATAAATATAATTTCAAAGTGGGTCAATATAAAACTGCATGACCTAGTAAAGAGCGCACCTGAACTTTAAAACCAAGTAAAAAATAAATTACGAAGAATGTAATCAAACATTAATTTCACCCACCTACCCTCTACTATACGTGCACATTTAAAAACGATCTTTAATTACTACAGCTAAGGTTTAAATTGCCTTGATACGAAGTTAGTACGTATGGATAATTAGATGTAAATCAGGCTCCCAACTTGACATACTTAGGGTTGAATGCAGGTGGAATCGGGGGTATTAATTAACTTTGTTTCAAAGCTTGAATTTGTGGGGATTCAAAGGAAATGTTGGTTCATGCTCCTTTGGCTTGATGTGCTGAGAATTACTTCTACGATAGTAACATAATGTGGCTAACATAATTGGTGAGATAATTCATTTGTACGAGTAGACGCTGGTAATAGCTGACACTGGTTGATTATTCTGCTATTTAATAGTCTTTAGCATGGACTAGATTTTTTATGAAAGGTTTCGTTGGAAAATAGATATATAGATGAACTCTTTATTGTACGCTAATAACAACAGAACACAGAAAACTTACAAATTATACGCTATACAAAGTAGGTACAATTGGCGGCCTTATCACAAAATGTGATCTCTTCCAGGCAACTGAGGAAGGAGACAAACAAAGAAGTTTGAGAAAGGGATAGTGTAATTAAAATAGAAAATAGTGTATTTGTAATTTTTGCACACTGTATAAGTATTTGATTACTGCCGTGTAATTGAGGCAATGTGGAGATAGAGATTGGAGAACGACCAAGATAACAATGGATCTGCTGTTGTTAAGAAATAAAACATATTTAAACCATTTTCAACCGCTTTCTACAAGAGGACATACTCAATTCGACTTTATTTTTTTATGTTTGTTACCTCAGACCTTTCAACTAGTGGAACAGATTTTGATGATTCTTTTTTCTATTTGAAAGTTAGTGATTTTCATTTCCCATTTCTTTCAATTCTCGGTCTAGTTCAACAATGGGATCCATGAGAAAAACAAATAAGTCTTAAATTTGCATTAAGTACGTGCGCCACAAATGGACGAATAACTCAATATCCTGCCAACCGATTTTGATGATTCTTTTTTTAAATTGTAAAGCAACAAGCAACCCTTACAGTACTTAATTTGATGAGAGTTTGGTTAGGTTCTGTTTATGGTATTTTTTCATTAATAGATTTTTGAAATATAATGTTAAACATTTAACTTGAATCATATAAGGTCTTAACGCCTTCAGTTGTAATGTATTTGGTGAACTAGCTTTGGTCGGAAAGCCTAACTTTGAAGGTTCTAGTGTTAAGTAATTACCACAAACTTAGAAGACTTAATTAACTCCATTTGGTTGAAGTAACAACACTGGGAATGCCAATTTTGTTATCAAAGTTTGGGTTTTAGGTGTTTGTTTATAGATTTCTGTAGTAGATAAAGCAAGGTGAAGCGGAACATGAGACACAGTGGTAATACTATTAGAATTTTAGTTTTCACTTGCGTGAATATTTGCTGTTTTGCTTGAGCTTTCCGAAGCAAGGAGGGAAGGTTTTAGTAACTAACCCTCCGTGCTTTAACCAGACCCGAAAACAAATATTTTACGTGAACCACACAAAATTACCCGATGTTCACGGCCCTTTATTTGCCAATGGTGAGCTTATCAAGCTTATTATTGTATGTAAATTTACTAATACTGTTACGATATGTAACCTATATTTCAAACTCTCAATCAAAATGGGTGAGTTGTGATTGCGATGTTTAATACTGTGGTGGCATATATACCAACACCGTGGTTGTTAGTAAATCTAGAATTTTTTGGTCGTACAATTGACGTTTGTATAGGTACATATACTTTTCTTCTTTATTCAATAGCCATAAAAATAACATATTTCAATGACATCGAATCATCGAATCTGTGTTAAAGTCGTATGTACAACCTAGATTATCTTATCTTAAAACTCCCCTTAAAAACTAAAAGCAATAATCCCTTAATTTCCCCGCCAGCGACCGTCTTGAGCCGAGGTCCTAGTCCCACAGGGGACGCCCTCTTGCGCAGGTGGCTTTATGCCCGGTGAAGTAGCAAATGCCTAGTGGTTAAGTGGATATGCCCGTCCGTTAAAAATAAAGTATCTTTTAGGACATTTTGCTTGTAGAAAACATGTATTTTTAACATTTTAATAGTTATACTGATATCAATCGACTAAATTTAGTTCAATTTTTACGAATTAACAATTTTACGATCTTACCTACCCTCAACATCAAGCATACTGTACCGTATTACAATTCTAACGAGCTACTTTAAATACCCATATATTTTATACAATGAAATTTAAAGCAGCCATAATGCAGTCATAGCTCTCAATAAATCCTACTTTGCATAACTTCTTTGCTGCAGCCATGAAGCTCCTAATCCAGATATGCATATAACTGGTACACCCTCACATAATTCAGTAAACGCAAGCCAGAGGCAGTCGCAACTTGATTGGGATAACGCGATTAGTCTCCGCGGCCGCTGCGACCAATTTGTCGCATTTTGTGGATACGCCCGAGTAAGGAAGGGTTAATATTCTTTTTTTTTCAATTGGGATTTCCTGTTTATTAGCATTTTTAAAGCTGATTTTTGTGCATCCCATGTTTAAGGGTAGATTTTCGTTTGCGTTGGTTCTCATTTTAATTTTTTGTTTATTGGCCGAATCAATTCATTGTATTTTTATTTGTTTGTTTCATTTAGTTAACAGATGGGGTTTAATTATTTTTATTAGCATTTTGCTGAGTTGGGCGCTGGTTTGCACGTTAAAAATATATGAGTTGTCATCATTTCAGCCGTAGGACGACCACTGCTAGACATAGGCCTCCCTCATAGATCATTTCTTATGAGGGGGGTTTGCCAATACTCGCCACGCTTAGCAGGCAGGTTGGCGAGCGCAGTATTAGGTGTTAAAATCCGAGAAGACGCTGCTGCCCATCTTCTGGTGTATTTCCCTTGGCCGGGTCCTACGGCGCCCATGGGAGGAGATGGGGGGCCATCATTCTAACGCCGTTGCCCGCGGCATATGAATATTAAAGATTTGTATTAGATAGATAAAACATAGATCGTTTTAGAAATAAGGATGTCAATTCATTTACTATCTTAATTCCTAGGAATAATATTACTTTATCAGCTGGTTTAGGCCCACTATTGAATATGGACCTCCTATAGACAGACCTTGGCAAGTCGATACTGCCATAATCATCTCGCTTGACGGTCGTATTGCTAATCGTATTAAGATGGTAAGTTTCCTTGAGATGATAGATACTGCTGCCCATCCATCAGCTGTATAACCCTTGGTTGACTCTTACAGCACCCATGGGAAGACACGGAGTGGTCTATTCTAAGCCCCATATCATCATCATCAACCCGTATAACGTCCACTGCTAAACATGGGCCTCCTCCCAAGGGAGGGTATTTGCCATAGTCACCAAGCTTTGCAGGCGGGTTGGTGACCGCAGTATTATGTTGTACCACACAAGGAAACGCTGCTGCCCGTTCCTTGATAAACGATTATTATAGATGATGTTATACTTAATAATCAGGACCAACGGCTTAACGTGCTTTCCGAGGCACGGAGGGTAGTCCCTCAACCAACCAGACCCGGAATGAAATCTAAGAATTTACACAAAGATTTCTTGTCCGGCCTGGGGATCGAACCCACTACCTCCGAGATTTAAAGCGAGCCAAATACCGCTACGCTACGGAGGCTGTCTTTTTATTAGATTAAGCACCATAAGTGACACATTTACCTACAATAAATTAGGACAGATTCATATTGGTCTCGCTACTTCACTGAGCATAACGACGAGCAGAGGTCCAGCCTTATAACATGTTCTCCTAACTAGCAGCAATTAATACGTAGACATCAAGTAAATTTGGTAGCGTTTAGTAAATCCTAGATTTGATACACAACCCTGCCAATTAGTCGGCATGGATCTTACCGCTACGTGCAAATAAAATTAACCGACCGCTCCCGACACCCGACTTAGTTTGGTTAGTTAGAAATTACTTTCAAATAAAATTGGGTTTACTTATTTTTATTTGTCGCGTCGAGTTTGCGATGAGATTAGTCGAGCGAACTTCATTGGTGGAGTAAATAAATAAGTTGAACGTAATTTTGGAATTAATATGGAATATTGGGGCACTTAGGTACACGTGTATAAATTAAATCTACTAGCTTGTTACGACAACTTCGTCCGCGTGGAATACTAACATTATGGTAATATTATATTTTTCATAGCATTTGCGATGCCCTGGGCTAGGACCGCGATATCGACATATCGACCCCTTGGAGTCGATATCGTTCTATTGACCTAAGTCAGAATGAAAAATAACACACTGTAGCAACTGTTTTAAGTTAGCGGACCATTATGAATAAGTCGGTTGATCTTAAAAGTAGCTAATTTGGCCATGGGGGTCTGAGGCAACAGTTCATTTTGAAAAAGGGGGGTCACTTGTCCAAAATAGATTGGGGATCCCTGTTCTAGCCCATTAAGGGTGCCCTCAGGCATGTTTCGTTTATACGTAAAAATATTGCTTAAAGACGTGCCTCTTTTTATAGAGCTAAATTACCTATATTAAGATTTTGATTATAGAAATAATGATTGTTATTAGGTACTATACATATGTCGTGATACTAGACTGACCGACAGATCATTAGCTAATCCGCAATAGATTTCAGTTGCGATATTTTGTATTTAATTATATTAATCATATTTGATTGTGTATAACTGACAAGTGCAAGTGTATGTAAATACCTCATTAGTGCTGAATAAATATTGTTGAATTCGTTTAAGATATATACTTATAAAGCCTTGCTCAATATCTATTTAACAATAAATTAAAAATTAAATCGGACCAATATAGCGCTTTCAAGCAAAAAGACAAAACCCTTCAGCTTTAGAAACTAACATGGATTAAATAAATATAAAATAAAATAATTACCTACATTAATTAAGTATCCGTTGTTTTGATACGTACTGTTTAGATGCGTGTTCTATTATGACTCGATATACACATTTTCATAATAGAAGCATGTTGCAGTTTAAAAAGTTACTTTACAAAATAAAATAAAATTGTACCTATCCCATTTATCTCTAACGAACTAACTGATATTTCAAATTGAAAAATACCAATGCTAATTCAGCTCATACAATTCATATTCAAACGCCAGAAATGTGCCACGTACGTGCCTGGTTTTATCCGGCGCTATCTTGTTTGAACCGGTTGGGACCGCCGCAAACTGGTATATCGGATGTAAACGTCAAGTGAACGTTTTAGTATTTCTGCGCTGTATTATGTGCGTTGCTATTGTTTGTTGCTGAAAACTTCGATAGCTTTCATGAAGTAGGTGTATGTAATATAATAATATCTAAATACCCACGCGCGGTTTGCCCAGGTAGCTTAGATTCCCATGGGAACTTCATAATTAAATATAGCCAATGTTACACCTGCATTGGGTTGCCATCTCTAAAATTTGGCAACCCGGACAAGACGCGTGAAAACCCCGGATTCTAGAACCCAAAATCCGGACATGTTATCAGGTTTTTTTAGGGATAGTCAGTGTAATAAAAATACGCGGCGTGCGGGCACAGTGCGTGTATCCCAGGTGGCCCAGACGCCCTCTAAACTAGGACAAATCCGGGGAAACCCGGACGTATGGCAGCCCTACTCCTGCATAACGTAGCATTCGAACGTCGAATTTCGAAGCCTATTCAATCCAACAATAAACAAAACAAATAAACAAACAATTAAAGCTTTCCTCTTTATAATATAAGTATAGAAATAAAATAAAGATATAGGAATACAATCCCAAGCTTTAACGGAACACTTCTTATGTTCCGAGATATCAAGATTAAAATTAAAATGGACGTCTCCTGTATCGAGATGTTTAATTAATCAATTTCGCCTGTCGTTCCTGCAGTGCGGCCACTGACATATTTTTATATGAGTTTGTTTTACTAAAATCGCCGTCGCGTCGCAAACGCTGTAGTGCGGCCTCGGTCTAATGTTAAAAAATGCATATTTTTATTAAAACTTATTGAATATTTTATATCTTTCTCGAATTGCCCTTTGTCATTTATAGATAGATGTATCGATGAATAAATAGGTATATGGATATTCTAAAGATTTCAATATCAAATGCACATAACAACTCATTGACATCCACTCCAACTCGTGTAAAGCCATGGACTCGCATCTAGATAATTAAATAAAACTTATAATTGCACAGGGTAAGTTTGATTTGAAACAACAGTGAGACGCAAGTGAACCCCGACGTCTTATCACGCGTTGTACAAACTTCTAATACAGTTGGACATCTGCCCACCCCGTAAAGCATCAGATAACATCTTCTTATCTGTAGCATTCAGTTGTATTAAGTTGCCAACTTGCAGGTAACTAATGGTGTGGTTGTATAGCGAGCGGGAGCGGAGGCAAAGGCGATAGCGTATTGTGTTTCTTTTTTTATATTTTAATAATATTAAAACCCTTCTCATTTGCTGATTTCCCTTTTTTCTTTATTAAAATGAAATGAAATAAAATAGTTTATTAGTAACGTAGACGAATAATTCGCGCTTGTTATACGTCATTTACAATGCTTAACACATTTAAGGACATTATTTTAATTAGCTTAATTAAGAACAATATTTTTAACATTATATACAGAAGTTCTTCAGTAGTAAGATGGTATAACTTAATTCTATGAGACACTTCATACAAATCAACTTCACCCAATATGGTAAACTAAAACTATTTTTATAATCTTTTTTTTCAATATCAATAATAATCACTTCCAAAACGTAATGACAAACGACAAACAAATTATAACATTTTGGATACACATGATAATAATTCCAGTGAAACGATTTTAATCGAAATCAATAAAGCAAAATGTAATGATAGAAAATGTTACAATACCACAGAGTAGTGTTCCTTTAATTCACGCAGCATTTACACGCATGACCATATAAACTTGCAATGCTTTTTGATCCCTTAAGCCAACGCGGCAGCGTCGTGTTAACTAATATCGAAGCTAAATACTTTTCGAGAACAGTAATCTACTAAAAATCTTTTTCAATAGTCGCTCTCGCCCCCGCTCCCATCATCACGCACACTAAATACTACGTTAGTAAGTTTGAGGTACCGAGTGACCCAATTCTAGCTCTGCTATATGAAATTCATTTTAAGTTACGAGTAAGCTGTCTACTTAGTAACTTTATAGTACCTATCTTACTATTAGCGAAGTGCTCTGCGTTAGGTTTCAGTATGAAATTTGAATGATTTGAAATATCAGTATATACAGTAGATCTTTTATTCGTTGTTCTAGGGTGTAAGTTACGTTTAGTATGCGATATTGTTGCCCATTAGTATCCGAGTAAGCGCACAATTCGGCACCTACGAGTGCACCTATGAAAGATGGCCGATTCGGATTCGAACAGTATTTCAAAAATTCTCATCTTTGAAACCGTAACTTTATACGACAAGTATGAGAACCTTTCAATCAAACGACATAATCACTTATCTTTTATTTTAAAATTGGATAAATAAACAATGTTAATGAGTCTCAGCCAATCAATACTCATCTTATTTGATCTGATTTAAGGAATACTTAAGAAAATTTAATTAATGACCCAAATTAGGAGAAAGTAACTGGAGTACAAAATACCCATCTAAAAACTCATACTGGTACCAACGAAAATATATCTAAAGAAGCGTTCGTCAAGCCTCTCGGGGAAATCGTCAGGGGAACTGATTTAATAATAAGAAGGAAAATACGAGTAGGGAAATAATTTGCAAAGATCCACTGTGACTTTTGGAATGAAGGACATGAAGAAAATTACAGGATAAAGCTTTTAACAAACACTGCGACTGTTGTTAATACGACTAATTATCGTAAGCATGACATTAGCCTACACAATGTTAGAAGGATGCTGAGGGTTTGTTGTGCGATAGAAGACATTAGAAGTGCGGAAAACAAGACCTATTATAAAACTCATAGTACCATGCAAGTGGTAACGGATCGATGCAACCTTTGGGACACATTTTGCGTTAGTTTCACATACTGGATTACTTTGCGGAGCGATCATTTTTAGGGTGGTTTATAGCAATTGCTTCTTCACTTTGCATTGCAGGCTACAAGGACTTCAGGACTACGAGGATAGGAATTGATTTCTTACCTACTGTGTAATTATAAAATTATGTTTTTGATGTAACATATTTATTTAATAAGTTTGAAGATTGCAGCAATTGCATTAAGAAAATTATTTTGTAATATAATTCATGCGCTTTACATTCAGAGTACAAAAGACACAAAAGCAAACGATTTTACGAACGAACTAGCAAACGATTAAGGCACAAACATAATTGCCGAGCAAAAGCTAAAGGTTTCGCAAACTGTATTTAATTGGCATGAAATGTATTCAGAATGGAAAGCTTCTTAAAAATATGTTACAAATATTAAAGCTTTTAATATGTAACTAGAGAAATGGCGACTCAACATAATTTAGTAAAGAAACAGACTCTAGTCGCATGTTCAGTATCTAATATGTATTGCATTTTTAAAGTTTCGTAATTCTGAATAAAGAAACAAACTTACTCTCTGACAGCACATTGAATGTTTTTTTTTTCATTCTGATACTAAATATTATGCAGACGTATATTGAGACAGCCATTTTAAAAGGATGTAAGTTAGCTCGGTCATTATTTTCACCTAATTGACTTGTATCATGCTTGGCATCAACCTAGCCTTATTACAAAATTACAATGATGTTATTAAACATCCGAATTAACAATTTGAAGAGGCATAATGCCTTCAACAATTCTCAAACTCCAGAAAAATGCCCAAAGGACCCTCTACCGATCGAAATCTGGCAGCACCTTAACACGACTGTGCAACCGCGGTCGTTATCGCAGGTGGCCGGCCCGGTTATATCCGCCTAAATCCCGTTACAACCGCTCTGAACCGGCTACCAGCCCGGGATTACCCGCCTGATCCGGTTCTACCAGTCGTTTGCAACTTGATTTATTCACTTGCCGGTATCAAGTTTTTTAGTAATGTATTTTCCTTTTTTTTTCGATCCGGATTATTTGGGTGATATATGTGTTTTTGGTTTGCGATCAGATTGATTTAAGTATTTCGTGACAGGATTTAATTCATTTCGGGATAAGGAGAAATTATTGATGATTATTAAAAGATTTTTTTATAAATCGATTGACTATTTTTGAATATATTTTGCATTAAAAATAATGTAGTGTTTATCAGAATAAAATTTTACTTTGCAAATACATAATAATATATTTTTTCGACAAATTTTTATAATCCTCTTATAAGGCGCCTTCATTTATTCGCCATCTTTACTGCATAAACTCGTAATTGAAAACAAAATTTTCATCGCTTCAGCTTCATAAAATCGTTAAATAAAAATATATCCTCTACCAGCCATATGGCTAAATTAGAATATTATAACGACCTTATTATTATACTTAGCCATTGCATTAACAATTCAAACACATAACAAAAACCGCTTGTTTTTGCTAGTGATTGTCACAACCAATTTACATGATGAAGGTAAGGTTACATAGAACTGAACAAAATGGCGTCTTTTCGTATAAATTTTGCATAATTTATGTGGACAGTAATCATTTTTGCCATTATTCGGGTTTGGTGGATAAAATAGTGCATGGAGATAGTAGTAGACCTGTAGTTAGATATTAGCTACAGGAAGATTTATGTTAGGTTATATATTGTGTTGCGTGTTAGGTGTTAAACCATCTGTATCCATTTTATGGCAATAGAAATAATCGAATATAACTTGTACATGGATGTGATACACAGATATAGCAAGATGCATAATTTATTTTTACAATTAAGCATTTGTAGATGCCTACCAAGAGAATGCTTCTTACCAAAAACCATGATGCAAATATGCATGTAATATATATTTCCTCATATTTTTACGTTCAAACAAAGGCAACAATTAGTCACTCAGTGATTGCGCTATAATTTCCTATCAAGTTTCTCAAAAATTGTTCAAAGTAATTTTTTCATTGTCTTTTACAAAAAGTAAATTTCGAAAAGATTTCATTCATAAAATCATAACTCCATAAAAACTCGAGTTACGCATTTAATTTGAACATCGCTTCATTAGATCGAGGGGGAAAGCGATCCATCTTCCGTCCAACCTGAGATTTATTATGTGCCAGAGTACCTTTAACTTACTTTTATTCAGCCTTTTACTAATAGAGAGGGGTAGCAAGGTATTATACCTGTGTAAATATAATAATAGAATAATCTTTTGAATGAGATACGGATTTAAAACTATAATAAAATTGATATGGTTTACAACCGAAACTAAAGCAGACTAGTAATATAACTCAACCTAAGCCTCCGTCTGTTATTATATTAGATTCCTTTTTTCATAATAACTGACGAATTTATGTAAGTACCTTAACAAACTCCTGCAAACATTTTTTCCAGATTTACGGCAATAGGCAGGAAACAGGATTCCATAACAAACATAATCTATAGAGGGCACAGGTGCGCGATTACAACCGTATCGTAAATTGATTCACAGGGCTTCTACTCGTATTCTTTGTTTAAAAAATTTTAGTGTGAAATTATGCATTATCATCTCCAATAAAAAGTTGGAGTGACAGTAGTGAGACTGTCTCAATAACTTTAAGATAAACTTAATTTGAAAGAAGATAAAGCCACTAGAGAAAGAGACCCAGACTCAGCAGTTGCCTGGCGAATGTTTACTACTAATAGTCAACGAATAGCAACTAGAATAAAGAGCCCAGCAAAAGATAATTAGGTACTCTTCTAATGAATTTGTTCTAATGTCCTTGTTTTTGTGAATCTTTTTTAGATGGGGATATCCCTTTCAATACCACAGTGTGAAGAGGGTTGCGCTGTCATTAAGTTTTATCATTAATAAATACTAAAACTGAAAAAAAATACCAAGAATAAAATCTATACTAATTTCACAAACCATTATCGATGAATTAATCTCATCCATGAATAAGAGACATTTCCGAATGCTACTAAAGATTTCTGTATTGAGGACATTTTGCGGGGAACAAAAGTTAATCTCCCATAAATATTCAAATCCACACGTGACTTTTCGACCAAATTGTGACAAAGCCAGGGAATAATTTAGACAGGGACAGGCGAAATTAGACAAGGATAAAGGATGAAAAGTTTGAAATATACCGGACACTTTACTGAACGCTTGATAAGGATCACAATGTGGCTAGAATTATTAATTCAGTTGTAGTTCAACAGGAGCTCCGTATGACAATCATAATTTATAGTTGAATTGTGATTGTCATAACGATTTTAACTTAAATCATAATACTATTATGACCTTCATGGTACAAAATCATAAGAAAAATATTTGATAACTTACCAGTATACCACTAAACTGAATTGTATTTTGAAAATTGCATGAACTTCCAAAAAACCACTGCTGCTTTTACAGAATTTCTGTTTTAAACTATCAAGAGTCGTTTATCAGCGCTTTAATCCTAACACGCCTGTTTCTAAT
This sequence comes from Nycteola revayana, assembly GCA_947037095.2. NCBI lineage: Eukaryota > Metazoa > Arthropoda > Insecta > Lepidoptera > Nolidae > Nycteola > Nycteola revayana. The sequence goes on along the minus strand of OX344859.2, from coordinate 12,877,694 downwards.
GGTCCTTTCTGTGTATAAGTTCATTGCCAAATATCAGTTTCAGGTACGAAGGTTGATTAAAAAAAACTTTGAATCAACATTAAAACTGATTTGCACTGAGCTCGTTCCTTTTCCCTTCATAATTACTAAACAGACTTGGGTTTAATTTACTTAAACCTATTACTATTTGTAAATATTCAAAACATATTTTGACTTATCAAATTATAATGTAAAATTAATTTAGTTTATTTGATTACTGCCGCTTAATATAATAAGCTTAATATCAGTAGCTTCATCATCATCAACAGCCCGTTTACGTCCACTGCTGAACATGGGCCTCCTCTTAACAGACCTTGGCAGGTCAGGGTCGTTGAGGGATATTGCCATAATCACCACGCTTAGCAGACGGATCGGTGATCGCAGTAAGATGTAAACCTTGAGCTAATAGATGCTGCTGCCCATCTATCAGCCATATGTCCCTTAGTCGCCTATTACGACACCCATGGGAGGACATGGGCTGGTCTATGCTAAGCCGAAAACCACACGGCAGAGGTGTAGCTTAAAGCTATCAAATATGAAAATAACAATATTATTTTTATATCTATAATTGAATAGTCTAAGTTCTGTCTTTAGAGTATGTTATTATTTAGACGGACCATAAGTATGTCGACGAACGCGCTTTAGTGCTACCAACGGATCCAATACCAGTTGATAAGATCCGGCGAAACAAACTCAGTAAGGTATTCTACTGCCGGTTTCAGTGCACCCTCATCGAGATGATCCGGCGAAACATACTCAGATGGGCTTTTGCATTTTGAATTCACAATTTTTAATTACGTTTTCATTAAATAACAGTTTAAATAATTTATTTTGAGACAGAACATAATATGTAGGTATGTGTTTGTATTAATAAAAGTACAGATATATATTACGATCAAAATTGACAGCTATCATTGGGCCACGACAAACTAGTAGGTACAGCAGCCACGACAAACCGCGGGGCAAAGTTAATATTTGTATTTGTAAATTTGTGAAGGCTGATAAAAAATATTTACTAAAGAACTTTACATGTTTGCATTGAACATTCAAGGAATATTAACCTCTCCTTTTTCTCGTAACCTTTCGAAAACTTATCTACACGTTACGTAATTTCTCTTTGAAGACATCGCTGGATGGATACTCGAAGAATCTTGAATTCTTTCAGCAGAATGTCAATATTAGGATTCTTACGGAACGTTCCAGGCGTCTTGTGAACATTAATTTTGTATTTTCATGCCTTGAATATTGGTAGTCTCCAAAAATACAAAAAAATTAATGTTCAATTTTTCTTAAAATCATGCAAAAGCCAGGCGTTTGGCGTTATTCGATCGAACTAACTAAACTATAATATATGCTTTATATTGTTTGATAGAAATATGAAATTAATTTATGAACAGAATTATTTAAGAACAGAGATGCATCGACTGAATTTTTACTTTTTTAAATAAAATATCTATCAATCACATCAAGCAATCAGAAAATAAAACTCCAATATACAGTATCACTATCCAAACGAAACGGTCACCGTGAACGGAATTGAATACCGTAAATCCGGTTAAATCCAGTTTTCCAATGTTTAAATTGCGTTTTTTTAACCGCTACAGTAATCAACGGACAGACGAACAACACAAACAGTTTTATAAGGGATGTAAGTGATAGTCTGATAAAAATAAAATACAAGTTTAGCATACAAGTTATACCTCGTGGGTTGCCATGTTAAATCGCTGTCCTTTTACACCGGTCATCATCATCATCATCAACACTCATCAAGTTCTAATACAATGGTAAAATGCAGATGTTATGACAGTTGAAATCTGTTGAAAAGTTGCCCCTCAACTAACTAAAGAAAGATTTGTACAAAGATTTTTCAAGTGCGGAAATCGAAGAGCACGACCGCTTGTTGACTTGTATTGTTAGACTACTACAGAGCTTATCCAAAACAGACTACAGAGGCCTATTACTATTATTAGGCTTAACCTTACACAATCAGTTACCTGTTTTCAGCAGGCCGATATCAACAACGTTTAAAGCGATTTTTAATTAATGGCCGATTGAAACTTATCGAATTCGCTCGTTGCACTGATAAATGATTTAAAGCACCGGTATCAGGTTGTTGGTATGTTGAAGTCGGTTAATTGCTATTTTCGCTGCATTTTCACCAATCGTGTATGATTGATCCGTTTGAGTGGTTGCTTTATTGATACCCGATTTGGAAGCAATATCAATAATAGCTCAAACATCAAATTATACGTATGTTGTGTCTGTTTACTTATTATAATATTAATTATACCTACCATTTCATCTTTTCTTGGAATTAAAAGGCGACATTTATGGTACATGAATCAATATATAATTCAATTAAGTAGTTTGTCACACAACTGAAACAGACGATATCCATATTTTATGTTTTACAGTAGATAGTTCTGTTGCGTTAAAACATCAAACATCTTACTAATTATTATTTTAATATAAACACCCAAGTTGTTGAACACATAAATTGCATTACTCTTAACACCATACGGCGCAGGATCTTAGTGAAAATAAGTTGTTCAAAGTTGTTACTTATCAAAGCCCTTAAGGGATCAACACCTTGCTGTTTCCCATGGCCGCTTGAAGGTTTCTATAAATGCGAATTTTTTGCCACTATTTTCTTCGATACTATTTTATAATATTTAACAAAACAAAGAATTGGCGAAGTGGTCATGTTTATGTTATCAGTTCCTACTATAGAAATCCAATCACTTGTTTCCTGCTTTTTACATGAGGCCTTTCAAGCTAGGCATGAAGAATCATCGTTCGGTCTGGCAGTGGGGTCGATTAGTAACACTACTTAATTGACTTTGTATTCAAACAATTCAGTTACTTAACATCACGTACATTGGATTCATTTTCCAGGTTTTATTCGAGACTAAAAAAACAAGAAGTACAAGTAAACATAAGTAATCCTTATTACGGCGGAGATTAAAAAGCTTTATCACCTCATCAATTAGCTCTTATCGCGTAGCAAAGGGAAATTCTGTGTTACCCTTATTATAATAAACCCTTAATATTACTAAGGGTTGCGCGTGAGGAGTCGATACCTAAGGTAAACACCATCAATATTGCCGGCTACCTTGTCGTTAACAGAGATGGGGAAAAAGAAAATGTCGATAGTTTTTTCCGATAAACTGTGGTTATATTTGTATAAGTATTAAATTCTAAACGAACAAATAAATTAGCTGTTAAAGTTTTTTTGATAATATATTTTTTGTACTTAGAAAATGGTCATTAATTCAGCCCATAAACTGTCTGCTCAACGAATGAAATCTGTTTAGTCGTTATGGAATGACTGAGTAAAAGTTTGCAGACATTACCAATATGATAACCAACTGTCACATAAAAAATATTGTTTCGTAATTTTGTATTTAAAATTTAACATCATTCATCATGGGGTCCCAGCGCTCACAAACTTTTTACAGATCTTTCAAAACGCTTGGTCGACGCCCCCCGTGACCAGAGGACTGGCTTGTATTTAGCACAACGAATTAGCATTGCCATTCAACGTGGTAATGCTGTTAGCCTTCTGGGCACTCTTCCGGTAGACATCGATGCGGAGTGATTTTTTGATGCCCTCTAATATCCCCCCTTTTTATCTTATTTTAGTTACATTCTTAGTATTAATTATTTTTACTAGTTTTAAATATGCATTGTTAATTACTATTAGATTTTGTTCAATTCATTCAATACATCATGATATCTTGAATTCTTATCCGGGAAGACATACGTACCAATTTTAAGAGGAGAGGATTTTTTTTCTAATATTTCATCGACATCTCTCCCATCACTGTCGTGCTCGTGACGGGTCGGTACATAAGCCCTTGTGTACTCTACTCTCTGGTCTATTCTCTCATTACAGCCAGCTCTCTGTTAACTAATTTCGCTAAAAAGTTAAATTCCACTTGAAGTTTTAACCATGGGAATTTTATGCAGTAGCTGGCACGCGCTTTATAATATTATTATAAATTGTACTTCATATAACTTTATATTTAAATAAATAGAAACACAAAAATATAATAGTGCAATGACTTAACATATTTTAAGTAGAAAATATATTTGACATAATGTATTTTAAAAGTTAGCAAATTATTTTTTCATGTTACTTCTTGATATCAAAAACAAAATAATATTCTGTTACATAGGCTGGAATACCCTAACACAGTTTATACTCGTCGTTGTTATCATTTAATTCTGTTGTCACATCTAAAATTAAAAAAAAGTTATTAGGGGAACAAAATCAAAACAAATTAAAATATACTACTCTATTATATATAATATGCTCACTCTTTTCACAAAGACTCCAAAGAAACTGATACTACGTACAACTCAAAACATCACAAATATCTCAAAACAATTCTAAAGTCACCGCAAAACCTAGCATTTGTCGTGGAGTCTCGCAATTTGAGTCGGCTACAAATGGCCCACTTATATCACCAGCCAGACTGATATATTTGTGTTCTTATGTTACTGATGGGAGAATACCATTTTGTGTGGACGTTAAAGGATCATATTACTTTATGGAGTTAAAATGCTGATGGCGCATGTGGAACTAGAAGAACAATAACTATCTTAATTATCAATTGCCTAATTTATGTTTTTCATAGATATTGAAGATATGAATGTCTGGTTTTGATTACAGCTTGAACATTATATACAAATTTATGAAGAAATCATTTTATGCAAATATTATACGACAGATATAATTAGTAAGTTATCATACCAACCACTTAGGATCACCAAAATATGTACAAGTTACACGCCTTTTGAAATTACAAACATACGATATACTAGGTTGTTAAACCATAACCATTTAGATATATTTAAGATATAAATGGAAACCGAAAATGTCTATTATGAATTCAATTTTCTTTTTAAATCTAAGTCTTTGTAGTCTAAGATCTTTGAATACAGTAGGGAATAAACTCTTCAAGACTTACAGATTTTAACCTTATCTCCCATTGTTTCAGGACTTACAATCAGAAATCGAAACCCATCGCGATGTGTATGCGTCGCTTACCGGCACAGGCCGTCGTCTCCTCGGCAGCCTGTCCTCACAGGAAGACGCTGTTATGCTGCAACGAAGGTTGGATGAGATGAACCAGAGATGGCATCATCTCAAGGCTAAAAGCATGGCTATCAGGTTAGTAACTAATAGATTGATTGCTATCAGTACGTGATAGAATTAATATTATGTCTACAATGTGAATAACAAGAGTTTTACAGCTAAACATCATGAGTAATTTGCATTTGGAGGCTCTTCTGTGCCTTGAAGACGTTACCCATCTCAACGAAATTTCTGTCAATTATTTAAATCAAATTATGTTTTACATTAAAAATATTCAGTATTCAAAAAAAAACAACTACCGTAAAAGGTGCAATGTTAAATAATGCAATATCGCACAAAAAATAATTTAATAACACTGGAATTCACCAAGTATTGTATAAAGCATTAATCCATTTTGTATTTTAATAAAAATCCGTGGAATCTCATGGACAAGCGATCTGTCATTCACGAATGACGTTTAAAAGTGTTCGTTCACATACATGTTCCAATGAAATGAAAATTGAAACAAAGTTTTTTTTTTCTTTTCACTGGCCATTTTTTACGAATGTGTTTTGATTTACTATTTGGTTTTTAGAGTTTAAACTTACATGGTTTACATAATCGATTAATTAAAATCACGGTCCTTGTTTATAATCTAAAAATATTCCAAGGTGAATTTTGTTGTCTATTTTATGGCTTCTATAATGCCTTAGTTTCCTGTCCTATCCAGGAACCTATCCACAGTCTATGTCGTAATTGAATCACTACCACGTTACTCCCTGTAATCGCTACCAGTTGCCCGACTGGTTGCTAAACCAATTACTCCACGCGTACTAATTGCTATTAATGTACTGAATTGATGGTCGGGACTCGGGTATATGACATTTAGAGTTAGTTGGGTACGTCAACGAGATCAAGTTTGTGGTTGGAATAGATTCAGGTGATAATCCTAATAGCTTTTAGTTAGTAGTATGTATATGTGTTCAGAGAATTAGTTTGATATTTTTATTATAAGTATTGGACCCGCAGTAAAAGGCGCGGACTCGATTTCCGCAAAAGTTTATGTTGTTTATAATTTTAAAATATACCAAATAACTTTTGTATTTTAGGTATAACAGGGTTATGACTTTTTTCTATGTTTATCATGTAGTCTTGTTTTTTCAAGGATTCATTAATAAATGAGCAATAATGAGTATGGATGAATCTAAGTTTATTGAATTTTATTAATTAAATTAATGGATACAATGCTTTAAAACTAATTAACTTATTTAAATCTAAAATTATATAAACAGGAGGAAAATTAATGTAAGGATTCATTAATGTAAAATAACTAAAACTTAAGGCAATCATTGGACCTTAAGGACTGTAACATTAAATTTCATATCAATTTCTACTAAATGTTAAGCCCTTGAACCAATGAAGTCCCAAAATGTCCCAATTTCCACATTTAAACTTAAACAAATGTTTCATCACACAGACGCTCTCAAATTTTCATTAAAAACACAACTATCTCACCCTTTGAAAGAGCCATATTATCAAAACTTTAGCAATATACTCGAAATAAAATATGAAAAGCTTTAAAAAACGCAACCAAACACAGCTTAAATTAACCCTCAAATTTTCAACCAGCATATGGGACTTTTAAAAAGTCGAGTATTTTCCGAGGATGGGATAAAAACAGACCATTAAGGGTTATTTACGGCGTCGAAAAACAAGGCAACAGACACGTGTTGTTGCAAAAGCAAAATGTTGCTAATAGGTGATCGCTATGAGATTTTAAGTTACGTGGAAAGTAATTTATCGTTATTAGACCATGACTGCTGTTCCAAATGAACAAATAGCGTGTATTCATGAATAAAAATTCAATAAACTGAAGGTTTTTTTGCCGGTCTAGAATAAAAAAGGTCATCTGACGCAAACATCCCAACTATTAGTCTTGATAATTTTAATAATTTGAATTGTGGTTATAACAGAGGTGATAACTCAACTTTATATTGATATATCTAATGTATCAATATTCGTGACAAATACCATTCAAGACATTATATTTTTCCTGAAAATGTCTATCTTATCATGTAATTTACAGAGCCATTCAAAATATTGCCTTTAAACTAAAGATTTAATTTCTGTCCACTAGGCGCTAAAAGGGTTGTCGAAACATCCCTAGGTCGGTCAATTAGGAGCGAATTAGATATTCACTTTGAAGGCAAAGTAACTGCGTATTATTTTAAAAGCCCCTTTCTCTTCAAAGAAACTATGACCGAGAAATTGATAGCATTAAGATGAAATTGGCTCCGTCGGACTCTGTCCTCGTTCTTGCCGTTTCTACGTCTTTACCAATTTCCTTGATATTAGATTCAATACATAAAATTGATCTAGTTCATCTGGAAATATATATGAATATTGAACATTTTTAAACTGACATTGATTTTAATTTGCTTAATTTGGCATTGTTAAAATTATCAATTAAAGACTTTTGCATAGTTATCAAAGCAACGTTAGAGCAGGTAGAAAATTAATGCTGCCATTACTATTGAAAGTACCACCAACGAAGCTTGTAAAAATTCGCATATTAAAATGACATACGTTGTTGCAAATGAATATTTAATTGGTGTATAGGTTTTTAACAGCGACCGAAATATGCTTTGAGAATTAAAATGACTAAATTTTGAACCTATTTTTGCATAAGACGAGCATTGAATACCTACATTCTAATTTTAAGTTACTTTGGTACATGGTAATAACAAATAACTGTGTCGTTTCCGGCTCGGCAAACCCCGAGTTATCCAAAGAAGGAAACCGAGGGAATTCAAAGGCAATAGATATCCGCGATCTAAGTGATAATAATGTAATTTCTGAAAGGATATTGATAGATCGAAGATAGGATTCGGCGTGAGAAATGGTCTTTTGTTTATATAATATAACTTAAAAGATTAGCTTTGGAATTTGGATAGTAGTTAATTTACAATTTGATGGTATTTTTTATGAGTGAAGAAAAATTTATTAGTCCAAATATAAATCTTCCTTTTATATATTTTTCTACTTATACTCGTCTTTGTATCTAAATCGCATTTTTATAAATAATTCCAATGAAGTTAATTAACAAACAAATGGACTCATGTAGCCAATCGGCAATTTCGCGATAACAATAAACTTCCGGTATAGAACGCAATTTAATGGAATGGCCCAACAAACCGCAGGTTATCAAATATTTAGGTTAAATGTTCAATGCTTGTAAATATTATTTTTTTAAATTTCTAGAAACTGAGTCATTTACGTTTGCTATTATAATTTAAATTACATAATACACAGACTCTATTTTTTTAATTAACGACAGATCGCATGGTCCATATCGTATTTATTATTATGTAAAATAGTGAAGTATGTCTAACAGATAAAGGTTCGCCTAAAGTTATTTATAGTCAATAGATGAAGGGAATTCAAAACCAGACTTTATCATATAATGGATAACTTTCTTTTAAGACTTAGCTCCATTAAATTTAGCTAGATCATGACAAAAGTTTTCCGGCAGAACCCCTCGTTTTATGGCTTCACACCGATCAGTGAATTAATCATTCAAACTTAACGACGTGCAATAAATCCAGAAATATTCCCGACGGATATCGAACGTTGTACATTCTCAATAACGAGTCTGTGTACACCAAACTTTTTATGCGGACTTAATTTATATTAATACTCTGGTCTCGGCAAATTAGATTTCCAATTTTCATAACATATATATCTACCGTTGTTTCAAAATTGAGATTTATACAATTCGACCACCACCGGCAGGACTCGAACCTGCATCTTAGATTAAGCCCCTAATGCCTTATCCAATGAGGCTACAATGGAACCCTACCGGCAATTTATTAATCTCTTTTATACACGTCGCTAAGGGGGACGTTGGTGCCATCTATCGGTAATTTTAAGATAGCCCATAGATCATGGAAAGCTAATGCGAGAAACAATGTAGAATGTTTGAAAATCAGCATTAGCCCAAATTAACTATTCTAAGCGGACGTAATTACTGGCATTAGCTAATTTGTTATAAAATATGTAGCTTCAGGTTAGGTTACTCATAATGTATTAGTTTGATATACATTCTGTCTTTAACGTAAGCCTTAACTTAGTCTGGATGCGATTAAACTACACGACACGTTTACTTCTTCGTCATTATTTTTTTCGTCTAAACCTTCCAAAATTTCAAACTCACTGAAACTTAGCTTCAATATAATGTGTAATATTCCCCGGTAAGGCATAACTCAAATAGTAGAGGTAAACGGAAATGCCTGAACGCTTCAGCCTTCTGCAATGTAACAGCATACAACCCCTTTGTATGTGCTTGAAAACTGTTTCGATGTTAGGGGATCTGAATGTGGTACGAATTTGTTTATTCGCACCAAGTTTCGAGTTTAAGCTGTTTGGATTGGTTCCTGTTGTTCCTAAACTAATAGAAAATAGTTTCATCTAAATTAACCCAGTTTTAAGTACTTATTCATAGCTAAATGGTGGGAGGTTTTTAAAACTGAGTCTAATTGAGCAACTGAGTCTGATTCAGCAAGAAAAAGTAATATTTCGGCAATAAAAGTAAAAAGGTAACTATATATTTTATAATCTGCTTTGTTTCAATTGTTTGATGATGATAAAATTGTAGTTTCTGCTGAAAGCATTGAGGTTGCATCGTCTCTACTTACATCGAATTATTTATAGAAAGAAATAGTCCTGTGACTACCTATCAATCACGGATGAGTGTATGTGCTTTAATTATAGCTTTTTTTAGAGGAGAAATTCCATCCCTATGGATAAAATAGGCTAAAAAAATAGGTACTCGCCGCAGTTGCAACTATCCTAACACATAAAAACATGGATATGTAACTATTAAATCTGGATATAAACTGTTTTATTGCCCTCTTGACATGTGATAGCGAAGTGATAAAAGATTTACAATACCTACTAGGTACAGTATAAAGGCACAAACTGATAGTATTATGTAAATAATAAATTCAATAGATTGGGTAATTTCATCAATATATTTAAAATAATTACATTTCATGTCAGCTGGTTGCGGAACTAACTTTCATGTATTAAAAAGTAAAAAAAAAAAAACCGGTGTCAAGAACTTATAGATAGATTGTTATAGTAATTTATTCGGTACTTACTGCATTTTTCGCTAATCGTTGTCTTTTTCTACTCCAATTGAGGAGCAGTAAAATGGAATCTTCATGCGTCAGACACTGTTTAGTGACACACCGAGATGGGCTCTTAATATCACTTTATTGTCTTTTTATGCTCCAGATAAAAAGATGAGGATTTTATTCAGATGTTTGTGCATCAGAACTGCTGAGTCAGCTGAATGAAACGCAGGCTGTCACTGGCGATTCGGTCGTATCTTCCAACGATTAACCGATGCCAGAACTCGCCAGCTTTTATATTGTCGTTACCATTAACAGTAGAGTGAAGTATGTTAAACTCACAAGCAATCACATTTAATATTTTATCTACAATCGAATCATCGAAGTCAAGACTGTCGGTATATGAATACGGAATATTGAAGTTCTAAAAACCGATCTACGACAATTAATTATAAAGTACCTACATGAAATCGAAATAAGCGTTCGACAGTATGTAATGTTGAAATATACGCAATATTGGTGTTTCTACGGATCTTCAAAGTTTGATATGCCGCATTACTTAATATCGTGTGGTTTGCCGTGTGGTTTCCGGCTTAGAATAGACCACCCCATGTCCTCTCATGGGAGTCGTAAAAGGCGACTAAGGGACACATGGCTGGTGGATGGGCAGCAGCATCTATTAGCTCAACATTTGCAACTTATTGCGATCACCAATCCGTCTGCCGAGCGTGGTGATTATGGCAATATCCCTCTACAATCCTGGCTTGCCAAGGTCTGTTAAGGGGAGGCCCATGTTCAGCAGTGGACTTCAACGGGCTGTTGATGATGATGATGACCGCGAAGTATGTATCTATACTAATATATAAAGCTAAAGAGGTGGTTTATTTATTTGCTTGAACGCGCTATTCTCACGAACTATTTCGGTCGTATTTGAAAAATCTTTCAGTATTGGATAGCCCATTTATCGAGGAAGGCTTTACTGTAATTTAAAGTTTCTACGGGAACGGAGGTTATGCAGGTGAAACCATTCGCGGGAAGCTAGTGTAGTCTATAAATACCGTACTTCGGTATTCAGAATTGATATATTAGCAATTACAGTCCTCAGGCGTTACGTTACTATATCAGGTGTTACGTGTAAAGCCACACTAAAGCACTAATGAAACCTACATACAAATAAACCCAGTCAATAAAGGATTAAACAAGGTTTAACTACTAATCTCTTAGTACCTGAAAATGCACCTACGCTTTACAAAATGCCCCACAATAACCCCTATATGATCCTCTGCGGTTTACAATAAGCAGGGTTTTATTTAACTTGCTACCCGTGCCCTGTGGTACCCGCTGCGGTTAGGCTACCTTTGTTACGTACAAATTTTAGAGATTTGGATTTTGGGCTTATAGTAGTTTTTGTTGCCGTTGGATGTACTGCTTTGTGGTCAGCAGGATTTGAAGGTTCTAAAGCAAACAAACTTTTCTCTATATGTATAGGTGTCTTTCTGTGTAATACCAATCATATGTTTTCTAAGATTCCAGACGCGATTTTACCTACAGAAATTTAATTTTGGTTCCAAGATTTTATTCAATGTACAAGAGATTTTAGTTCTTGACTTATACACAATTTATTATACGAATGGCAAGTGCAAAATTACAGTTAATTTTAACTCTATTTTTGTACTTACCCTTTCCTTTTTACCAGTAAGTTCAAATTCATTTACTACGTAAAAATGTTTACATTTGTTTGGAATCGTCATATTTTTTTCTGGCTTAAACACGTGTCTCATCATACGAACTAATAATTTCAAAATATTTTGTTCAAGATAAATATATGGATTCTTTGTACCAAGTAGATGCTTAGTATTAGCAATGTTTAACGGAAAACTATCTGCAACTGGTAACACTTTTTAACTTCAAACATATTTTTTAGCCGCCGGCGGAGAATCTCTTCCGGATTCTTGCATTTCCGATCTTATCCTTTAAAACTTTTAGGAAATGCGCTTCATGACTGCGCAACATAAAATTTATAAACTAAAATATTTTACAATCATATATAATGTTTCGTGTCAATATAAGCTTTTGTTATTTGTGAGTTTTATGATGGCTTAACATGAGATTAATTAATTATACTTCATACTATTAAAGCCTTTCTACTACTACTACTTTATACTATTTCGCCTTCCATCAAGCGAGATTATGGTCAAACGCAAGCCTATATTTAATAAATAAAAATAAAAAAAAACTAAATGTATGGAACAGCTGTTTTTTTTCGCGATTTCAGGTTTCCTCCCATAGTAAAAGTTGTTTATAACCATCAGTACTTTCATCCCCTGAAAGGTTGTTAATATTTTAAAAATAACCCAGTATAGGAATTATTATTAATGTTGTCGGTAAATAAACACTGTAAAAAGCTTTGAAAATTCCGATGTTTAACATTTAATCGGTCCCTAGTCCCGTGAATAACATACCAATTTGGTTTCTCATTCAACTTCACTCACCCATGCATGACGAAATAGAGTGATGTGGTTTGTGCAACCACAAAAGCTCGTTTGAGATAGAATTTGAGGTTGGTGTGTGACTTTTTAATGTACAATACTATTTTCTTTTATTTTAATCCTTTAAATATGACTTTAATATTTAGAAATATGAATATTTAAATAAAATTTAGGTGCTTGTTTAGTTTTATAATTATTGTTAATGAATCACATCTGGCAGACATAATTATAATTACGTTGATATCGGTTCCTCTTTTGGGCACTAATTGCTATATAACGTGCTTCTAAATAATATTCCATCCCTTTAAATGGTGTTAGTGTATGAACTAAAAATATTAGAGAAGAAATTTATGAAAAAATTAAGACACCAAAATGATGCGATTTTAAAGTATCTACTTTTTGAATAAAGTTAGTTAGTAAAGTAGTAAATTCCCTTAGTTCTAGCTGTGATGACCGCAACTTCTGGTATTGCTGGGCTTGACTTTGTGTTTGTGTTATTGTATTTAAAAAGTTAACATTACATTTGTATATTTACAAAAAAATCTTGATATTATTTACTGATAAGGAACTTACGCATCTTCTATCCAGTGGCGGACTTACACATTTGCCGCCAGTAGGCTACCTATTTAAATTTTGCCGCCCCTTCTGCTTATAACAGCAAGCTAGTTGACCCATATCAAAGTATGTTACAATGTTTACTTTTGAAAGTAATTGTCATAAGGAACCTAAATATAATAAGGTCTTACAAAATTTAAGGGGACTCCCACACAACATACGTATTGTTATCGGTTTTTGCACGAAATAAGTAATGGCATGTGTGCTTAATTTGCCGCCCCCCAAAATCTGCCGCCCTAGGCTCCAGCCTACTTAGTCTGCTGGTAAATCCGCCACTGCTTCTATCTAGCACTTTTCGTTTCCATTGGCTTTAGATTCTGCTACTAACGAAGCCTCTCTAATCTCCTAAACTGCCAGACATTAAAATGAAAGCTTTGTACAAAAATACGTAGCTCTAATTTTAAAAGTTTTATGCATATAGAATCCTTCAAAAGCTGTGCAATTTAACTTCTCAGACGAAAGAACATTAAAAGTAAATGTCGAATGTCATCATAATAAGAAGAAATAATAAAAACATGTTAAAACAAGTAATATGATGGTATTATTTCAGCTCATGAAATTAGTAGAAAACGAATGCGGTGGATTTTACTTGAACAATAACCAAAGTGAAGTTGGTGCAATTTCATGATTCTTGGATGGAGTTGAGCTTAGTGCTGGGATTTGAATGTCGATGTTTTTACTATAAGGTTTAACCTTTTCTTAAGCTAAATTTTCAAAGTTAGCAGTGGAAAAATTCTGTTGAAACTAGTTTCAGCTGGTTTACAACTAAAAGCTTTTATAGCTTTTATCGATGGGTCACATTACATGAGATAAAATTTAATAGGAGAAATACCTAATCAGTTTGTGATTATGTGAATATACCGTGATTTTTTAATGGTTGGAAATACTCAGTGAAATTATCAATGGGTGCAATTATCTTGGTGTTAATGTCGATCTTATGTACTGATTAAAATCACTTCTAATGTTAGGAAGCCCGTCCTTACAACCTAGATTATCTTGAAGGTATTGTTGTTCAATGATAATACTTGACGATTTAACATTTTATTTTAACATTAAAATGTTAAAATAAAAATATGTCTTTTATAAAACCCGCCCCCCTCAAGGGCACTGAATTGAAACTACTATCTTGACGTAAGTTAAGATAGTAGTTTTTACTGATGTTAAATCGTCAAGTATTAGAAATCATTACAAAATCACTGTAAGGGTAAGTCTCAGAATTAACTAAAATAAAATAAAAACATGTGTAGGTAAAGATTTGTCTTTTTCGTATATGGGTAAAAGCTAGTGCTATATAAAACAACGTATGTAACGTTGTTTTATATAGCACTAGCTTTTACCCGTGTATATGTTACTTCTTAAGAATATGCGTACAAAGTTTCATGATGATTGGTTAAGTATTTTTACGTTAAAGCATTCACGTTTATAATATTAGTATGATGGGTTTCTAACTTACTATTACTAACTGGCACAATGGCACATAGCAAAAAATTTCAACTTTTATATTAACCTCGGCACAAAATTAAATACACAATAAAATTATTTGACTTAACATAATATGAATACGATTGTCCCTCCCTACCCCATAAAATGTCTCCATATCAGCTAAGAAGCATCGCCAAAATTTCAACAATTACTGTACTCTTTGTGAGTCGGCCAAGTTTTTGGAATATACCACTTATTCCCCCCTCTTCCACTCGAGGATTAGATCCAACATCTTGGGGGATTGAAGTTTTAATTCGGTTTAAAGTTAAATGTTTATTTATACTTACATTTTGGAAAGATTTAGATTTGATTTGGTATTTAGGTTTTTAATTGAATTGAATTTTAGGCTGCCTTTAGGGGCGCTTCTTTTGCAACTGTATACATTTGGATTGACATTTTTTTTAACAAATAACTAATTATACGATTGAAATGAAATAATGTATTAGCTTAGAGAAAAAAAAACTTATGGTGTAGGTATTAATTTATTTAAAAAAATAAACTAGTGTTATTGAATACTAAACTTATGGCTGCATCGGTGATTCAGTGATTACAGTAGTTGCTTCTGGCGTTCCGGGTTCGATTACCACTCGGGACAATTATTTGTGTGAATTATATAGCCTTGAGTCTGGGTGTGCTTTGTGTCCGTGAATTTTATGTTACTCCAATAAAAGTCTAGGGTTTGATCTAGATAGAAAATACAATTATTATTATAAAAATAACTAAAAGCAATTCTAAAATGGCGGTACTAGACAGCATAACGGAACATTGGCTTGTTTACAATGCAATAACATAAGTTAAGAAGCTACTTAATATAATATTATATTGATTATAGAAATAATTCACCGTCACACACAACAATTTTCTTCAGTGTTGAGTTTATTAATCAATTTATAAATAAACTCACCAATGAAGGAAATATTTTCGTTCACATTGAAAGTATAAAATCTTCTAATCATGTTATTTTTTTCTTTTACAGGAACCGTCTAGAAAGCAATGCGGAGCATTGGTCGGCTCTGCTGCTGTCGTTGCGAGAGCTCACCGAGTGGGTGATCCGCAAGGAGACGGAGCTGGTGGCGCTGGCTCCTCCACGAGGAGATCTACCGGCATTGCTGAAACAACAGGTATATTATCAGCTAATATAAATAGGCCACTGCTGAACACCTTCCTCCAAGTAGTGTTGTCACGGTCACCACGCATACGAGGTTTGTTGGTGATTGCAGTATTATGTTGAACGTTGTTGCCTGTTTCCTTGCCTTAAATTATGCTATAACACAATCGGGACTAATGGGTTAACGTGATTTCCGAGTCGCGGAGGTAAGTCCCTCAACCAACGGGAACTGGACATAAATGTGTTCTTTTGTCTTTTGAACCACTCTATTTTGATTTTCCAGTATCAATATTACAATCCTTAGTTGGTTTTGATTGCAGATATAATTTTGTCAGTTTGACAATAATTAGCAACAAATCAAAGTTAAGTATATATTGCCCGAATTGACAATGACAGGTTTACCAAAAAAATATTTTGTTATGCGTCATAAATGTATTGTCTTTTGTTTTCGCATAATTCTGCTATAATATAAGGACCTTTTCTGCCCCCATATCGCTACCAATAATTTTTGTAATCAGTTTTTCTTAACATATAGACACTCAGTTAGTCATAATTTCTTTATTAATTTATCTGTAGACATAATTCAAATTTATTAGATTATATGTTTGTCCATTTCTTTTTCCAACACTACCATTATTATCCAATATCACCCTACAAATTGTAGTTCGCAGTTATCAATCCGACAGAGCACAGTTTTGGTATCCGCAATGCTCTTAACGACGCCATTTTCGTTTCAACTCCGCCACAAAATGGTGGACGAAGCAATTTACCTTAAATAACTATTCGCGTTAGAACGCCAGTTCATGTGGCTTATGTTTTATTCAATGTATTGAAACGTATAAGTACTACCACTACTTCAGGCTCGTACGGCTATCTAAATTCTAATTTCTCTATATACATTGATTTTTAGGGTTCCGTAGACAAATGGCAAAAAACGGAACCCTTATGGATTCGTCTGTCGTCTGTCTGTCTGTCCGTCCGTATGTCACAGCCACTTTTTTCCGAAACTATAAGAACTATACTGTTGAAATTTGGTTAGTAGATAGATATATTCTGTGAACCGCATAAAGATTTTCTCACAAAAATAGAAAAAAACAATACATTTTGGGGTTCCCCATACTTACAACTGAAACTCAATTTTTTTTTTCATCGAACCCATAAGTGTTGGGTATCTATGGATAGGTCTTCAAAAATGATATGTTTCTAATAATTTTTTTTCTAATCTGAATAGTTTGCGCGAGAGACACTTCCAAAGTGGTAAAATATGTCCCTCCCTATGTAAATTTTAAAATAAGAGAATGATAAAATTAAAAAATATATATGATGTACATTATTATAATATCATCTATAATAATCGTATATCAAGGAACCGGCAGCAGCGTTTCCTTGTGTTACAACAACATAATACTGCGGTCACCAACCCGCCTGCCAAGCGTGGTGTTAATGGCAACTACCCTCACACGGGAGGAGGCCCATGTTCTGCAGTGGTCGTTATACGGGCTGATGAGGATGCTAAGAATATCTAAGACGATGATTTTAGTATTAATATCAAAACGTAACATTAAAATGTTAGAATTTACATGATTTTTACAATAAAAGTTTCCTTCAAGAAGACGGCAATGATAAATGTTTATATCAAAATCTAGAACCTTGCAGTCAGTTACATATTTTAAATTATTTAAGGATAAATTATTATATTATAGATACGAAGTAAATACTAGATATAAGATTGATTCTAAAGAAAAATAACTGTCACACAATTTAGTAATGAATTCGACACTGAAAGAAATGTTTTCTGTTTGATACTTTTATTATAAAGTTAAAAATCTAGATTATCTTTTTACCAATCCTAACACAGGCCTCGCCTGAAAAGCTTTAGACTAATTATAATTTAGTGTGTCATATGGATAAGCAGGTCACCTATTTCTTTCAATATTAACTGTAAAGTTTTCACGATACAAGATATTTTGTGCATGATTTGTCTTTAATAAAACTATGAAGCAATTTACTAAACTAATGACATTCAACCAGAATGAATGACATCGGAATAAAATGAATTTTGGCTAGATGCAAAAGCCAAAAGTCAATAATTAGTTCACACATGTAATAAATAATTTGGCGCGCTAATCCGTGGATCGTGTCAACTAAATCAACCGCGCCATTTGGATTACTATCCACCACAAAATGGCCTCCGCGCGGGAACGCCAACACGCGTCAGGGTCTAGATGGAATTAATTATTACGAAATCGTTACAAATTGGAGATTTTGCGTATTATACATGTAAAATTGCAGTAGCAATATTATATTTGATTCATTTCAGTGTTATACCATAATCTATGTGTCTTTATTTAACTAATTATTGCTCTTGTTTTAGATGTCCATTTATTCAAATACTATTCGAAATTTCGTTGAACTATCCTTCTCCGTACTAATTTTGGGTACCTAACATTCAAAATCATTTAATTATTCTGTGCAAAACACATTTATTTGAATAAATATGGTCATATTTTTTCCTGTACTGCAGTGCGAGACGTGGCAACTACTGAGAAACACTGCCACAAAAATCAGTAGAACCCTCTTTTTCAACAATTTCCAACATCTTGCAATTTACATTAAGATTGGAGCGACGCAATCCCAAGTATATTGGTCTAAAGAATCTATTATATTTTCCAAAGGTTTTCAGGTCCTTAAATTAGTTGAGGTAGTATGTACTGTCGTGTGACAGACGTATAGACATTTTCTATTTTTTTAATTAGTATTGGAGGTTTCTATTTTCAAAATCGGTTCTAAAAAACTTTCATCATCATCCAGCCCGTATAACGTCCACTACTAAACATGGGCGTCCTCCCGGGGAGGGTATTTGCCATAGTCATCACACTTGGCAGGCGGATTGGTGACCGCAGTATTATGTTGTACCACACAAGGAAACGCTGCTGCCCGTTCCGTGATATACGATTATTATAGATTATGTTAAAACAATCGGGACAAACGGCTTAACGTGCTTTCCGAGGCACGGAGGGTAATCCCTCAACCAACCAGACCCTGAAAGAAATCTTAGAATTTACACAAAGATTTCCTGTCCGGCGTGGGGATCGAACCCACGACCTCCGAGATTTAAAGCGAGCCACCGCTACGCTACGGAGGTTGTCTAAAAAGCTTTACTCCTTTATAATATTAGTATAGATATATATGTATAACGTTCACAATCTAATTCGTATTTTGTTCTTCCAGGATGACCACAGAGCTTTTAGAAGACAACTGGAGGATAAAAGACCAGTGGTCGAAAGCAACCTCCTGAGCGGGCGCCAGTACATCGCCAACGAACCTCCTCTATCAGACACCAGCGATACTGAAGGTACGAATATATTTTACTAGCTTTTACCCAAGCCAATGTCCCAATGTTACTTCTAAGCCTCCAAGAATATGTGTACAACGTTGCATGATGATGATTAGTTGATGATGAAAGTATAAGGCGCGTTCCCGTGTGAAACACAGCGGTAGCCGTTTTTTAGGAGCCAACTTCTGTTTATCTAAAAGAATTAGCAACTAATAAAAATACATAAAATTTCTACATTTAATCTTGACTCCAAAATGGCAGTTTCTTTTTTTTTAAGCGGCATCATATTTAATTAAATGGACACAAAAAAGCCACAGAAATGATAAATAATGATTTATAACATGCATCTCCTCCTAAAATAACCATTATTTCGATTTGCTTCCTAAACTAATGGATAGGTAATTTAATAAAGAACATTTTAATAGTTTTATTTTTTCAAAATTTGATTTTATAAAGATTTTATTCTAAAATCTGAGCGTACTCGCTAAGTAACTCTTGCGCAGAGTTAGTGTGCCACAAAGAGGGAACGAATGCTCAAGATTATTTGGTCAGGGTAGCGCCTTAACAAAAAAACTATAAGCCAGGGCGCTTTTGCTACTTCACCGGACATAATGTTTTTGAATATTCTAACGCTAAATATAATTGGGAAAGCAATTACTAAACCGAATAAAGTAAATTATACCATAAACAATATTTTATGGCACGATACTCGTAAAACATTTTTAAACTTTCGGCTTTGTCTGGTTTTATGGTTTGATAACTCAGATTATGAGTTCTCTTGCTATAAAATAATAGTTTGTATTAAATTTATGTTTTTTAATTAAATACATACTTAGATTGTATAATTGTTTCAAATAATTAAGATAATAACTTGAAACAGAACGTCTGTAACGTTCTGTTTACACAATCGCTTATTAAAAGACCTGCACAAAATTTATACAAATAAATAAATTTGAAGTGTCTGTTCGTAATTTGTTCTGGCTCTTATCTTTGTAACGGCTGAACCGATTTCTTCAGAATAGTATTTTCACTGGGAGATATTTAGTATATCTTATCTATATATATAAAAGAAAGTCGTGTTTGTTACAACACTTATAACTCGAGAACGGCTGGACCGATTGCCATGGTTTTTGATTTGTTGGATTTGTTTCCGTCCCGAATAGCAGAATACATTTTAAAAACAAAAGAAAGTCGTGTTAGTTGCACTATTTATAACTCAAGAACGGCTGAACCGATTTGGCTGAAAATTGGTAGGGAGGTAGCTAAGAACTGGGAGAAGGACAAAGGATACTTTTGGGTAGGGGTAGGGTAGGGTAGGGTAGGGTAGGGTAGGGTAGGGTAGGGTAGGGTAGGGGTAGGGTAGGGTAGGGTAGGGTAGGGGTAGGGTAGGTGTAGGGTAGGGTAGGGGTAGGGTAGGGGTATGGTAGGGGTAGGGTAGGGGTAGGGTAGGGTAGGGGTAGGGTAGGGTAGGGGTAGGGTAGGGTAGGTGTAAGGTAGGGGTAGGGGTAGGGTAGGGTAGGGGTAGGGGTAGGGTAGGGGTAGGGTAGGAGTAGGGTAGGGTTAGGGTAGGGGTAGGGTAGGGCAGGGGTAGGGTAGGGTAGGGGTAGGGTATAAAAGTCCACCCGTGCGAAGCCGGGGCGGGCCGCTAGTATCTATATATATAAAAGAAAGTCGTGTTTGTTACAACACTTATAACTCGAGAACGGCTGGACCGATTGCCATGGTTTTTAATTTGTTGGATTTGTTTCCGTCCCGAATAGCAGAATACATTTTAAAAACAAAAGAAAGTCGTGTTAGTTACACTATTTGTAACTCAAGGACGGCTGAACCGATTTGGCTGAAAATTGGTAGGGAGGTAGCTAAGAACTGGGAGAAGGACATGGGATTTTTGGGACTTTTGGGTAGGGGTAGGGTAGGGTAGGGTAGGGTAGGGGTAGGGTAGGGGTAGGGTAGGGTAGGGGTAGGGTAGGGAAGGGTAGGGGTAGGGTAGGGGTAGGGCAGGGGTAGGGTAGGGCAGGGGTAGGGTATAAAAGTCCACACGTGCGAAGCCGGGGCGGGCCGCTAGTAGTATAATAAAGGATACTTTAAATTTTGTCATGATCCATTTGTTTTTCCGTGTATTCCGTTCCGTAAAAACGTGGTACCGATTGGGAGAACTTCGATTTTACGCGGACTAAGTCGCGAAACGCAGCTAGTCTATTCTAATATTATAAAGAGGAAAGCTAAGATTATTTGTTTGTATTGAATAGTCAAAATGTCACCATTAAAAGTAACATAAGTAGGCCATATTTAATTATGAAGTGTCACCCGCGCTATCAAAGATAGTTTTTTTTAAGACCTCTCCCGCACTAGGGAAATAAATCCCTGTGTCGCGGGGGACTTTACAAACATTCATTTCACGGACACATAAAATAAAAACAAACATAATTCTCATCTCAAACATCACGTAATTAAGCCTCTATCTATTCAATACCCGGCATATTGGACTGAAATGCACAGCACACATTCACTGCTCTTTAACTAACTATTGCTCAAAACGCACTTAGCTAGATGAACGCTTAAAAACATAATCGGTACAATCACTACAGCTGCGAAGCTGATTGATTGGCGAGCCGATTGCGAGGCGAGCCTATTGCCGATACCTATCACCTTGTGAATGCAAACTATATTGATGGAACGGACGAACGGAATTTGCAATTAGCGAGGTAGTGGGACCTAGAATTATGTGTTAGTCGGGACATGTGGGGTTAAAGAACATGAATCCTAGCAATGTTATTAAACTAATCTATACTAATTTTATAAAGAGGAAAGACTTTTATAAGATTTTTATGTATGTTTGTAACGAATTGGCTCAAAAAGTACTGGACCGATTTTAAAAAATCTTTTACTATTTGAATGCTACATTATCACTGATTAATATAGGTTATATTTAATTATGACGTTCCCACGGGAACGGGAGTTACGCGGGTGAAACCGCGCGCGGAAAGCTAGTATTATATAATTATTTTAAGCGGTCGTAGCCCAATGGCTAGGGCGTAGGACTTGTGATCATGTGGTCGCCGGTTCTATCCCAACCCATTGCACTACTGACGTGAACCCACTCGTAATACAATATATATACTATTTTATCCTTCAGTGTCCTAAATATCATAATAGGTAGCTTCCCGCACGCGGTATTAAACGCGTAGACCCCGTGTGATCTTCATAATTAAATATAGCTTTTATCGATTAATATCTAACACTGAAAAGAATTTTAAAAATCGGACCGGTAGTTACTGAAATACTGAGTTTAGCGCGTAGGTACTTTACAGCTTTATATATTAGTATAGATAGTAATAGATATGTACAATTGTACATACTAGATATTTATACTAATATAATGAAGAGGTAACGTTTGTAAATAAGAGGTGATGTCTGGATCTAAAGAACCGATTAAAAAAAATCTTTTACAAATAGGACGGGAAATCTATTTATTTTAAAAGTAAAGCTAAAACATATTTTAGATTATTAACATGTATATTGGAGTGACTGGCCAGTATTTAAATAAAATATTAATAACGTTACACTTTAATATTGTCAAGTCACTTTTCTTAATTTATTTAGCTTACCTTTATTTTCACTTTTATTAACTGATTCACTTTATTCCTACGACAGCTTTTGTCCACATAATTCTATAACAAAAGCTGGCAATCCCACTCGCGATGCTTCTAATTGCGTTCAGTCGGTCATTCGTTCAATCCCATTCACTCATTCAGTGAATGCTTTGTCGAGATGTGCTTTCGTGAACGGTTTTCGGTTTGGTTTTAGCCTGTATATGTGTTTTTGTTGTTGGTTTAGAATTAAGTTAGAAAACTCGATTGACGTCACTTTGTGTTTCGTGTACACTTCATTCGTTACATTTATTTATGATTTGTTTGTAACAATAAAAACTCAAGGGGTTGGCAAGTTCCTGATTGATTGATATAGAATAACAATACATACATTACTTTATACTGAACAAGCGACCCGCCCCGGCTCCGCGCGGGTACAATGCTGATGTATTATACCTACATATAAACTTTCCTCTTGAATCCCTCTATCTATAAAAAAAGAACCGCATCAAAATCCGTTGCGAAGTTTTAAAGATTTAAGCATACATAAGGATATAGGGACAGAGAAAGCGACTTTGTTTTATACTATTTAGTCATACTCAATTTTTTATTATATTCCAAAGTATTTTTAGTTGGTATATTACCTACAATTTTAGTTTAACTACTACACGTTACTGTTATACTCTGGTACTTTTCCTCTCGGCGTGATAGAATGATAAAAATTTTATCCCTACGGAAATGTTCCCGTACTAACTCTTAGTGCCATGCACAATCGAAATCTCAGCTTCCATTTAGCATTTGCAAGTAAAATCTGAATTCCTCAACAAACTTGTGCCTTCAGGCTTTCAATAGTGGACTGTATCGAATATGCAAATATTGCTCCACCAATCAGATCCGTAGCTTCTCGACATGGACTACGAATCACGGACCAGTGCGCCGACAGCTGATGGATGATTGAAAATATATTTGAAATACACGTAGTTGGTGTTGGATTTTGAACAAAATTGTATTGATAGATACATACACAAACGTTTTCCAAAGGGTTTGCTGAGACAATGAATATTCCCATGCTTTGATTCACTGAATTTCTCACACTAACATTTATGTATATCATTCTGTCGATTCAGTTATCGCTTCGTACGAAGACCCAGGCGCACGTAGGTAGCGTAATTGTTACTGGATTCATTGATTTCCATAAGACATGCTGATTTCTGTAGTCCTTATCATTATTACCCCATATCACTTCCACTACTGAACATCTCTCCGTTTCCATACGAGGTTTTGCCATAGTTAACATGCTTGGCGGGCGAGTTGCTAAAAGTCATAATCCCTCAATCTCATCGCCAGCGACCGCCCTGAGCCGAGGTCCAAGCCCCACAGGGGGCGTCCTCTTGCGCAGGTTGCTTAGTCTGTCGTTTTTTAAACCATCTGCTCGCCATATTGCCCAGTAAAGTAGCAAAAGCCTCGTGGCTAAATAAATATGTCCGTCCGAAAAACAAAAAAACAGGGCGAGTTGCTGAACTCACTGAGAAACACTGCTGTCTATTCTCTGATATACGATGGTTTTATATGATGTTAGAACAATCGGGACTAAAACCCTAACATGCTTTCCGAGGCACGGAGGGTATCGTCCCTCAATAATCAGATTCGGAAAGATAACTAAACTTCATGTGAAAATGTAAATTTAGTTTTCACTTGAAGTTTTCTTTTCCGGCTTTGGAATCGAACCTACTACCTTCGAGACTTTTTTCGAGAAATTTTAACTACAAATCTTGCTAATTCGCTACATATAACTAGCGAAATATATATCTACAATTAAAAGTTAGTATAGTATAAGCAATTAAAGTGCCGTGTGGTTTCCGGCTTAGAATAGACCACCCCATGTCCTCCCATGGATATCGTAAAAGGCGACTAAGAAACATATGGCTGATGGATGGGCAGCATCTATTAGCTCAAGGCTTTACATCGTACTGCGATCACCAATCCGTCGGCCAAGCGTGGAGATTATGGCAATATCCCGCAACGGTCCTGGCTTGCCAAGATCTGTTAAGTGGAGGCCCATGTTCAGCATTGGACGTAAACGGGCTGTTGATGATGATGATGATGCAATCAATAGTAGCAAATAATAAAAAGAGAATGAAGAAAATTAATATTTATTATAGACGGGCGTCGAATAATATATCTACATGTAATAATATGAATCTGAAGACTCCACCAAGAACAGTTGCCACAATTACTGAAGAAGTACTCCACGTCTTATTAACAAATTGGCAGCCGACAGTAATCCTGCACAGACATCGTCAAGTTGACGTCCTAATCCTTCACCAAACGGGAGCTGGCACATTGTGACTCCATGCTTGCCAAGTAGCCAATTATGCCAGGTTCAGGATCATTGGCATTCGGCTGATAAATTACGTTTATTATTCGATGAAGTTAATCTTGTTTTAATTAGATTTTTTGATGAAGTGAGATTGGTATTGAAATTCCACGAATTCGGAAGTTCAGACACTTGTATTTGGGTGGCTGTTTCGATTCCCGTCATACTAATTGATTTAAAAGTGAAGCAGACGTTTTGCAGTTCATAACACCTATTAATATATTTATTTATTAAACTACTATGCGGTACATTAATTTATTCGTCATAATAAAGATTTTTTTTAATTTATATGGACACGTTTATGAGAAGAGTTTATTGTTATGTGCATTGGGGTTCCGTACCCGAAGGGTAAAAACAGGACCCTAATACTAAGACTTCGCTGTCTGCCTGTCTGTCTGTTTGTCATCAGGCTGTATATCAAGAACCGCGATAGCTAGACAGGTAAAGTTTTCATAGATTATGTATTTCGGTTGCCGCTATAACAACAAATACTAAAAATAAAATAAAATAAATATTTAGGCGGGGCTCCCATATAACAAACTTTTTTTTTCTTTTTTTTTTTATTGATATCAATAACGGCAATAGCAACCTATGCACTTGAAAATGGTACGAAACCCTTGGTGCGCGAGTCCGACTCCCACTTGGCCGGTTTTTTCTACACAGCTTGCAGCGTTCTCTTTGTCCATAAAGAATTTCTGGCTGTCATAGTTACAAAAACATATTTTTTTATATTATTTGATACTAACGGTGTAAACCTATCACTTTTGTTGACTGTACAATTGGCAACCTCTACAGTGGTCGCTCAAAAATGAAATATAAAATATTAGTTAAGATCTAGCTTGTTCAACTCAAGACTTGGCTGGAAGAAAACAAAAACTATAAAACGCAATATAAAATCTCTTAAGAAATTCACTTGAACTAGAGCGAGTTAAGGGAAGCGTAAAACATAAAGGTAGCTGAAGTTTCCTTTCGTTATTATATAATGTTTTTCTTTTATTATATTCCGATGAAAATCTATAAATTCCGAATGAAACTCAAAGCTATTTCAAAAGTCGGGGCATTCGAAACCGTTACAGTTATCGGTGTAGTCGTAAATTTGAAAATGGAACAGAAACGAACCTATAGGGTTGGGATTTGAAATATGTCAGCGAATTTTCAGTTTTCACCAAGGTTTCAATAAGTGATTGGAGAAAAATGGCGTGATTTTGATAAGGAATATAAGTAAATATAAGTAAATCGTGGGATCAGACCAAGCAGTGGAAGTTATACGAGCTGTTAATGGTGAAGTAAATTATATGTAACTTGACAGTCCTATTTGTGGCTTAGAAGGACAATGGAGTTTACCGAACGGATACTTGAAATTAATTTTAACAAATTTATAATAAGTAATGTAAAAGTAAAATACCCTCTATTTTATACTAGGAATATTTACAACGGAAAAATATATACATAATATACTAGCTACTACATAATATACTAATAGAGCTGGGTAGTATAGGTGTAGCAGAAAAACTCTAATGACCTAATGAATTAACAACATTTTATATTCATCAAACCAAATGCTATTAATATTATTTTGCCAAATAATATTGATGATAATAGATTCTTCATTATCTTTGGAATTCTTTCACTCTTTATTTTTGAAAAATAAATCCCTGTGTCATGAGGGACTGTTTTGTTGATGTCACAAAAAGTTTTTTTTTCTCCTAAGAGACGTCTTATAAAAGAGATTGATAAATTTCGACGACCGGTTGGGGTTCCAACGTGGCCGAATAGTTAGGGGCTAAACGTAAGATGCAGGTTTCAATCCTGCCGGTGGTTTCAATAAGTATATTAATCTCAATTTTGAAATTCACAAATAGTTGTCCCAGGTGGGATGAGAACCCAGACCACCAGTCTCAGCAGCAACTATCGTAACTATTGAGGCGTCAGGGTAGTCGCATGTGTCATGTTATTATTACTTTTTAATGTGAGTCATTTTAAAGTTATGCTAAATAAATATGCCACAGATACGATATGTCTCCTGTTCAAATATTTATAACTTTATTAAAAGCAACGATACCATTTTACGAACCCTTTATACTAATATAAAAATATATCTTTAATAAATATTGTACTAAAAAGTTTATTCTAAAAATATGCAGTAGTGATGAAAATCTCTTATAGAACTAAGTCCATTGACTGGTCAGAAGCGTAGTGAAAACTAAAAATACACCGACGGGAAGCATCGAACTTCGTTTGATGGATTTTTGCCGCTTTTTCTCTTTGTGGATTACTTTTTTTTGCAGTTAGGATTAGTTAAGTAAAGGAAAACGGGAATAATGTTTCGATTCGAATTTTAAAAGTTTATTTACGTAACGGTTTTTTTAAGTTTCTGTGAATTCTCTATGATTTTTATATCTGCTATATTTACCTCGTATAACCTCCGCAGCGTAGCGGTATTTGGCTCGCTTAAAATCTGGGAGGTCGTGGACTCGATCGGCACGCCGGATAGGAAATCTTTGTGTATTTTCTAAGATTTCTTTCCGGGTCTGGTTGGTTGAGGGACTACCCTCCGTGCCTCGGAAAGCACGTTAAGCCGTTGGTCCCGATAGTTAAAACATCATCTATAATAATCGTATATCAAGGAACGGGCGGCAGCGTTTCCTTGTGTGGTACAACATAATACTGCGGTCACCAATCCACCTGCCAAGCGTGGTGACTATGGCACGTTACTATGTATACGTTATTATGTACTATACTTTATTATATTACAAAAGAGATTGATAGCTAAAATATATAGCTAAAAATAAGATGCAAGTTTATATTTATGTCACCGGCAAATAATATGAACTTTCGTGCCACTCACATTAGTTTTAGTGAACGCGCAAAATATGTAATTATATTATTTACTTAATTGCTTGACCTAACCTTCCTTTTTTTTGTCCGTGTGGCAATGCTTTTACGTATTCCCACTGCCCCAGCAGCGTATCCGCGCACTGGCGGCGGGATATGTGGGACTCGCCCTATCCATATCGATGGTATGCTTACTCATAACACGAGGAGAGGACCCTACACCACTAAAACCCCCTGGACACTACTTCGATCCGTCGTAGGCGGAGGCCGGGTACGCACGAAGCAATCCGCCCCACACTTGACCTAACCTAACCAAACGAGACTATGCTACTGTTGTAACAAAACCAAAAAATCTTCAACTTCAATAAGTCCTGTTAAACTCCATTAGGTTTAGGTAATTTTTTTTTTTAATCCGAATCCTCGATATTTTATCAACTGACTAGAAAGTTCAACTTCAACTCACAATTCTTCTTATTATCAGGTGACATATAAATAATGCCATAGATATAGCTATAATTCTTTTTTTTTTGAATAAGACTACTTAACTTATCTATACCAATATTATAAAGAGGAAAGATTTGTATTTATGTGTGTATGTTTGTAATTAGTAAACTCAAAAACTAAGGTGCCAATTTCAAAAATTATTTCACCTTTGTATAGCTACATTCACCCTGAGTGACATAGGCTATATTTAATTATGAAGTTCCCACGGGAACGGGAGTTACGCGGATGAAACCGTGCGCGGGAATCTAGTTTATTAATAAAGCATTTAAGAGTTGATCGTACATTTTCCCTACATTCTTGGTTACATTTGCCACAAATTTTGTCCCACAACTATAGTGCGTTTTTCAATAGGTTACATACTAACCTATTAAAAAGTGCGACATTTTAAAATACCGAACGGTTGAGAGAAAAAATGTTACAAGATGAAAATAAAAAAAAATCGGTCGACGGCGCCGAGCTGAGTGCCTCGTTTGAATTCGGGCGAGTGATAAAGAGAGTGCGCTTGAGATAGTAGTTTTATAAAAATAAAATTTTTGCGCGGTCTATTTTTTTGTGTTATTTTTCATTTTTTTTGGTGTCGTATGTAACGGGGTCACTATGGTGGTTGAAAGGGATTTGGGTAATTTGATAGCGTACGTACGTCTGGTTTTGTGAGTTGGATAATCAAAGGTTATATCTTGATATAAACGATGCTAGGGTCATATGTATATTCTAAGACGGAGGCAAAGATTGATTTAGTCATTACAATATATTTTTTACTATTTTAGTTCGAATGAGTTGGGGTAAATGGGTAACAATAATTATTTATTAACTCGGTTGTTGAATCCCTCGATCAAAAGAAAAAAAAATATTTGTGCGCACACCTGTGTACTATGATATGTCCTATGCAAAGGTTCATCGTATAGGATATGATATCTAGAGCCCAAAAGCATAAGGTCGTATGTGCCATTGTTCGTCAGAAACATTCGTCGTATGTGCCTTTACCGTAAACAGGCACTTACGACCAAATGCTTCTGAAGATAATAGTGTAGCCGTCGTTATGCTTCTTAGGTCTAGATATATTTTTATAGGATATTAAAAGTATTCGCCTTGTTAAGTAATATCTGCCGGTAAAGAAACTATTTTCATTTTTACAAACTATTAAAAGTTTTTTATATGAGCAAAAGCTGACTTTAATTTTGGTGTCTCAAAACTACGCGAGTGCAGTACCCAAAGTGAACGCAAACCCCCAGAGTGGAAATAACGATGTAATTATTAAATTCCACCCCTATCCGAGCCTCCCTTACGCTCCAGATATTGAGAGCTGGATAGTTTAAGTTCCTGCTTTAAAATTGCTACATTAAAACGAAATAAATGAATTTTAAAATTTAGTTTTATAATTATATTTTTTTACTGGCCCTTCTTTTAGATAGATTGTTGCGTTCCATGTTATATCGTGATATTCTTATAGCTTATACGAGTATATCATGTATTATGTTTATGCTAACCTGGGTGTCATCCATATTCTATGGTTTTTCAAAATGAGAATTATGCAAACTATAATCTGATAGAATTGGAATCAGGAATACATCGATTGTAACAAATCGAATATTTATTTGAGTATTTGATGTTATTAGTGTTATTTTATCAAAATAGAATATAATGAAGGTCCCTAAACCTACTTTTTATTTAAATTAATATTCAATTATACCATTAGATAGCATCAGTGCTGTAATTTAGTATAGGAATATGAATAGTTGGTATTATAAACATTACTACTATAAACATAAACTCATTACTATTATTACTTCAGTTACAACATAAATATACAACGAAATTATGAATTCCCCATCCCTTTACGGAGGTTTCGCTCACGCTCCAAATATTGAGAGTTTTGAGGTCGAGCCGGCGCTTGATGTGGGGAAGATAGCGCGTCGTTACATTTTGTTCTGTAATTAAAACTGACTTACATTTTTACATGCATAGGTATTTTAATGAGGAACTTTGATTGTAGAATCATTTTAGTGGGGACTTTTCTTTATATAAGAAGTTTTTGGATGCGTTAATTCGTCATAGATAAATTATCATTGTTTTAGTTTTAGTACTTTTGTTGATGTTCACAAAATAGCAAATTGAAATACTTAAATGCTGATCCAGTCGTTCCCATACTAAAATTTAACATATGTATTTTCTGTTAATGTATGTAGGTAACCTTTGTAAGTCTTAAAATAATATTATGTACATACACAAATTATAGCTTCAATATAATTCTAAGTACTATATTTTTTAATAATTTTAGGTAACTGTAAAAAAAAAAAAGTTTTTACACGGCAGGTCGTGGCTTGACTACATATGCTATAATACGAATGCATATGTTACTCAAAACAGTTAACATAAACAATTATTTTTTGCAGCGAACCGCGACAACGAAGGTGACTCGAGAGGCTACAGGTCTGCAGAGGAGCAGGCCCGCGAACTAGCCAGGTCGATCCGACGGGAGGTGGCGAAGTTGGCAGACAAGTGGAACTCCTTGGTGGACCGCAGCGATGCATGGGGAAGATGTTTGGAGGATGCTGTACAGGTACGACATTTTTCTTGTACTTGGTTTATTTAGGATATAAATGTTCGAAGTATTTCTGACTCCGTGCTGTCATTTTTCGTTTTTTTTACCCGATCACTGTCTCAATTAATCTCCTCTCATGCTATCCAGTTTTTTCCAAAATATGGATGTAGATTGCTTTTGATGCTAGACGCTAAGATAACTAGCATGAATCATGAATGAATGTAGAATAAATTTTATTTTTGTGATTGCTTTAGCAATTATAGTAATATAACACACATCTTTAAGTCAAGTAGTAAACTGTTTCAAACGAGGCATTCGATTGTATTGCAATGAGCGCCATCTATCTCAACACGCACGCAACATTGATTGATCACAGGATCCTGGCTAATACATACATAAGTTACACATTTAACCAATAGATGTCGCTGTACACTACACTTGAACTCTTACACCCAGTATCTAATCTTAACAGTGAAGAGTTAAACTTTGATGTTAAATTAAATTCAGTTTATGAAACATTATTTTAAAAACTGATTTAGTTCATCCAAAATGAAATAAGTCATTCAACCCTGAACGAAATTGTTAAACATAGATTAAGTAACACGATACTCAAATCTATATAAATATGTATAATAGCTTCCGCGCGCGTTTCAGCTCCCATCCCCGTAGGAACTTTACAATTTAATGAAGTCTTTCTCGATAAAAGTGCTATCAAAAACTGAAAGTACTTTACAAAACGGTCCAGTAGTTCCTGAGATTAGCGTGTTTAAGCTAACAAACAAACAATTCAGTTTTATTCATTATTAGGTAAGTATAGATATAACTCTGGCAGATTTACAAATATAATTTTCTTTTCTTTTTTTTTAAATTACTAGCAGAACTTTTGATGTCTACTAGTATTCTTGCTAACCCCTCGTGCTAAGCTAAATTGCTTGTTACACGTTGGTTTACGTCGGTAGTGCAATGGGTGGGGATCGAACCGGCGACCACAAGATCACACGTCTAACGAACTAGCTATTGGGCTACGATTGATATTTTTAATTAAATCTATAATTAGTTAAATTCAACTTCGATCATCAATTACTACACTATAACTTATATCCCGAAATGTTTGCACTCTAGTTATAGTAAGGGTACAAATCAATAATATGCAAATATTCTTAGCAAGACGTGCCTCCCAATGCCCGTTAACACATATACCATCTGTACGCCTGAGTGGCCCCATTCAGCGGTAAGCCGGACATCCGACCGAGATGAAAGGCTATATCACAATGATCTTAGAGCCTGACATTTGGATTCTTAGCACGTGTTCATTTTGTATGTGTTTAGAATACTGATTGGTTGTGTTTACTGTGTTTTTAGTTAATACTAGCTTCCGCACGCGATTTTGTCCGCGTTACTCTACTAACTCTCGTTCCCGTAATAACTCTTCATAATTGAATATAGTCAGTTAAAGGAGCTAGCTGACAAATTCAAATTTTTTAAGCTTCAATAAAAATTATCAGTGAAATGAATAAGATTTTTAACAGAATTTCAATACCAAATCTGTCATATTTAAAATTGACTCCTGTGATATTTTTTAACTGACGACTTTAAAAAGGTACGTAGTCCAAATGCAATATAGCCTATATTTTAATATTGGCCGTTCTACTATATAATTATAACTGTAATAATCATATATCAAGGAACGGGCAGCAGCGTTTCCTTGTGTGGTACAACATAATACAGCGGTAACCAACCTGCCTGCCAAGCGTGACGACTATGTCAAATACCCTCCCTCGGGAGGAGGCCCATGTTCAGCAGTGGACGTTATACGGGCTGATGATGATGATGATGAGTATAGAATTTAATGAAATAGAAAGCTATACTGTTAATCTGTGCAAGAAAATTAAATCATCATATAATAAAGACCAAGGTTAATTTACCACTGCCAATTTATTTTCAACTTTAACTCAAATTTAAAGCAAAATCTTCAAAAAGAGTATTTTTATCAAGACAACTTATACTTACTTATAGGATATTGGACACGCAGATCAAAATCGACGTGTAATGAATCCGACAAAAAACATTATACATTGACATCTAGTTGTTGCCTACAAATAGCACTCCCTAATCCCCGATACAGCAGCTAAGCAGGAAACGTGCAATGAAAGCTAATGCGCGGCGCCGGCGCACCACGCCGCACCTTAAATAGCAACGACTCAATCAGATATTACCAATAGATCCACTAGAAGTGATTAAGCTAATGCTAATTTAAATATACTTCTATTTGAGGATTGACTGTTTCTAACTTGATAGGCATACTAATTTGTAATTTAACATTTTTTTTTATTTTAACTATTACAAAATAGATTACTAGCACAGTTTTTCCAGTCTACTAGAATTCTTGTTAGCCCCTCGTGCTAAGCTAAAATGCTTGTGTTACGAGTGTGTTCACATCGATAGTGCAGTGGGCGAGAACCAACGAGCACATCATTGCAAGTCCGACGCCCTAGCCATTGCGCTATGGTCGCTTTAATTAAATCGCTTAGTTGTTTTAAGGACATGAGGGATTATTTGACTAATCGGATTAGTCGAAACTTAAAAAAGTCGACGAGTCGAAAATGTTATGTTCAAAATGACTTGCTAATTTCAATTGCGCGATATAGGTAAGTTGTTATGAAAGAAGCTAGATGGCGCCACAGTAGTAACTTTACTCATTTGTCCAATTTGTTTGAAGCTTGTGAAGTCCCATCTAGTAAATCTATCTACTAATGCTAAAGAGGTGTGGCCGTGTTAATTGTAATGAGTCGCAGTCACACGTTGCGTCCGTCTGTCATCACAATAGATGATAAGATCGGAATGTCGATCTGTTTGTCAGTCACTCCCAGTTTTCTTCTGTTTATTAGGTTAATGGGTTTGATTGTTGTGTAATAGCCGTTGCTATTTCAGCAGAGTTAGCTTGGCAAGTAGAATTTAGAAAGCTGTAATTTTTGACTTAAGAAATTGAAAAAAGGATACCTCTGAGTTTCTTGCCAGTTCTTCTCAGAGTTGCCACGTCCAAAACTGGTGGTAGTAAAAGAAAGGGACGCATCATAAGAACATGATTTAAAATATTTTAAATGTGTCTAAAGAATCTGAATAAAGAATTTTTGACTTTGACTTTGCAAAGATTTCTTTATTTGTCGAAGCGATAAACCAATACTTATCTATACTAATATTATAAAGAGGAAAGATTTGTATTGTTGTGTGTGTGTATGTTTGTAATGAATAAACGCAAAAACTAATGTGCCAATTTCAAAAATTCCTTAACCATTGGCAAGCTACGTTTACCCTAAGTGGCATTGGCTATATTTAATAATGAAGTTCCCACGGGAACGGGAGATACGCCGGTGAAACCACGCGCGGGAAGCTAGTGTTATATATTGTTGATGCTTATAAATAAGTATAGAGACTTCAATCTGAATCTAAACTAAAATAAAAAGCTGAAAAGTTTCGTTTCGGTAATGTCTGGTATTCCTGGTCTGATTTGAAAAATTCTTTGAGTGTTAAATAGCCTATTTATCAAGGAAGGCTATATGCTATGTTTAATTGTGAAGTTCTTACGGAAACGGGCGTGTCGCAGGTGAAACCGCGTAGAGGAACCTAGTCTACTTATAATAATGAATTTATTCAGCGCTTAGGTATTAAACATACACTTGTACTTGTCAATGTATATGCTAGCCAGATGGATTATGCATTTTTGAGTTCCGGTATGTTTGACATAGACTGTTTGTTTCAGTATGCACATTGTTTTTTTTCATTTCTTGTATATTCCCGAATAACCAGTTATTTTTAAATACATAATATAAATATACATCATATCAAAAGCCCGCAATATTGCCTATTTAAAAGTAAGCATATTCAACGATTCTTCAGTGTAAGATAGGCCATTTATCGAGGAAAGTTATAGGATATATTTTATTATAAAGTTCCCACGGGAACGAAAGTTACGATGGTAAAACTGCGCACGAATAGCTAGTTAAATATATTGATATGGCCTAAAAATTAAGAGCCAATTCATCATGCATAATTTTTCTCATCTTTCATGTAATTTTCACTTAATTTACCTATTTACTTATGGGAGCGTTCAAGTATTACGTAACGCAATTTAGGGGGGGGGAGGGGGTCTCGTAAAACGTTAAGATGCGTTACAGGGGCGGCAGGGGGTCTTTCTTACAACACGTTACGTAACATTGTTCCTAAAAAAATAGGGAATTAAAACTCCCAAACCAAAACCAAAAAAAAATTAAAAGCCAAAAATTTATAAAAAATAAACATAATATGCAGGTGTTGCGAATTAAAATTCTCTTGTTTTATTAAGTATATTAAAACTATACCAAGTGTAAAAAGGATAACATAACTTTTTACGACTTTAGGGTAAAAATTATTACTTGAGTGTTACGTAACGTTTAGCGAGGAGGGAAGGGGGGTCCAGAAAAACGTTACGATGCGTTACAAGGGGGGAGGGGGAGTCCAGAAAAACGTTACGATGCGTCACAAGGGGGGAGGGGGGGTCAAAAATCTTCAAAAATTGCGTTCCGTATTACTTGAACGCTCCCTATGCTATGTTTTATGTTGATAAATACTTACTCTAACAGCAAAGTCATATATATGCCTGCTAAACATAAATATGTGCTAAAACGACGTCCGCCATACTAACTTAGTTCGCTTGGACGTCGTCGTAATTAAAATAGTTTCAGTGATTTATGACCGCGCCGACATCGAACCCGGGACAACCGCTATGTTGATGAGAAACTTGGAGAAAAATGTCTTTATCAAAGTGGTGTTTGTCAGGAAATAATTAGATTTATTCTTGTTTACAACCTCTGTGGCGTAGCAGTGCAAGTCTGGCTTAAGTCTCGGAGGTCGGGGGTTCGATACCCACGCCGGACAAGAAATCTTTGTGTAAATTCTAAGATTGTTATCCGGGTCTAGTTCGTTGAGGGACTATACTCCGTGCTTCGAAAAGCACATTAAGCCATTGGTCCCGATTGTTATAACTCATTATAACATCATCCATAACAAGCTTATACCAGGGAACAGGCAGCTGCGTTTTCCTGTGCCTTAAAACATATTATTGCGGTCACCGATCCGTCTGCCAAGCGTGGTGACTCTAGCATATATATCTCCCCAACTATCTTATCCTATAACTGCAGTTAAAAATAATTTCATTTCCTTTAATCTGCGCTTATCCTTAGGCTCTACAACTCTAGATAGAGACGGTAGAGTAAAACAAAGCGCCCGCTCTACCGACCTGCGGGCTTTGTGCTAGTGCAGTTACTGTGACGACTGTTGCACTTACTCTATGTTACAGAGTAGAGACAATAGTAGGATATCGATTTATTACATCGACATAGGAAATGTCTACACGGGCTTTATGCAATACAATTAATTGGAACATGCTTTTAACACTTAAACGGGTAGTAGGTATATTTACATAATGTTAATTTAATACTAGATCTAAGCATAATCTCGTTTTACATGCTAGACGTCTCCACAAAATTTGCAATTCTTTTATAATACAATGTATACGCTTGTACAACAAACTTCCTAATAATGTAAGAGATCTTTCTAATAAACAAGTTCAACGATATGTCAAGGATAAATTATGTAAAAAAGGCTTATTATAAAATTTCTTATTATGTCAATGACAAAACTGCTTGGGAGTGAGTTGCTGTGAAACAACACTGCTTTATTAATAATTGTAAAATAAAATGTATTTAAAAAAAAGGATTCCTCTGAGTTTCTTGCCAGTTCTTCTCAGAGTTGCCACGTCTAGAACTGGTGGTAGAAAAAGAATGGGACGCATCGTAACAACATGATTTAAAATATTTTAAATGTATCTATATGAATAAATAATTTATATGAGTCAATGAATTAGGTTTGAACTTTATCATAAGTCAATAGAGTTTAAAATGAGGTGTTACCACCTCATTTTGAACAGTAATTAGCCATTCTCAACAGCAACGACGACATCGTCGTCATTTTCGGTTAATTTCGCCGACCATATTTTTTTTGGATTAACTTTAGAAATATTTCGGCTACAGGCAAAACCTATGTTATTCTAGTCTTGAAACTAATATTTATACCAGCTCAATATATTTTGGTTGTCAAATATACAAAACGTACCAAATATATTAATAAGCGGCCATAGACCAATGGCTAGGAGCGTCGGAGTTGCGATCTTGTAGTCGCCGGTTCGATCCCCACCCATTGCACTACCGACGTGAACCCACTCGTAACACGAGCAGTTTAGCTTAGCTCGAGGGGTTAAGAAGAATACTAGTGAAATGCAAAACTCTGTTAGTAATCTTAAAAAAAAAAACTTTATATTTATACTCAGACCCTACTATTTAATTTAGTCTGTGTGGACACAGACTGTGTGTGTGTAAGGCGAAGTATGTATGCTAATCGCTGAAGCTTATTATACCGAGTTCGTTGAAGATAAGTTCGGTATTAAAATTAGTTCACAGAATTATTTTGCTCCAGTTAGCCTGGGACTTATCCGAGTTGAGAACGCCTATTACTAATTAAACTTGAGGCTGCCTCTGAATCCTTTTTTTTGTTGTTGTGTGAACTGAGAAAATTTGTATACCTACCTCCCCTGGTATTGCGGGACAAAAGTGTGTAACGTCCACTGCTAAACCAGGGTCTCCTACCGAGGGAGGGTTTTTGCCATAGTCACCACGTTTAGCATGCGGGTTGGTGACCGCAGTATCGAGTTGTAAAGCATAAGGAATCACAGCTGCCCATTCCCTGGTATACGGTTGTTAAAGACGATGTTATAGCAATCGGGACCAACGGCTTAACGTGCTTTCCGAGGCACGGACGGTATTCTCTCAACCAACCAGACCCAGAAGGAAATCTAAAAGTGTAATACGTCATAATTCAATTCGAATTCTTGAATTTTTATTTCGGGTCTGGTTAAATGAAGACTCTTCTGTGATGTTGGATACCGATGTATTAAAGTATAAAGATGTTATCTCTCTGATATACCTATATTACTCCCCAACTTATACTAAATACATGACTAGAATGATGGAGCGTTTGATCATACACTTCTCGACGTAACTCATAATGATAGAGATTCCAGCCTCTGTAAAGCAAGTGAGCCATAATCTGACCGCTGATCCCAGTTGTCATAACATAATCTGTCTCAAAAGTTAAATAGAGCATCTGTGTTCACCTAAGAATTACAACATGATAAGTCGCAAATATGGCAAAACCTTAAGAAGGCATATATTTAGCAGTGGTCATTATACTGGCTTAAATGTGCATATCCCTATCAGTATCAGAAACTATACTATTAAATAAAAATCGACACCGCTAACCATCTCATCCAACAGTGGTCATCGGTTAGAATCTTCAGATACTCTATTAGGCCCAATGTGTGAGAAGCCAACAAACTTAAGAGCGACAGTAGTACATAACTCTGCTATAACCCCCCCTTCCATCGACCGCCCTGAAGTTCGAGCATCAATCGCTTTTAAAACGATTAAATATGGTTAGTGTGCTGCTTGCTTCGATTCGATTTCGCCAGTCGCATACAAAGGCCGCGTATTCCCTTTACTAACCAGAGCCCGAAAGCCTTTAGGTCGAGGTTTGTAATACAACAACATCTGTACATATAAGATCGCATTAGTATCAGGGGCTTATCTTTTTCCCAAGTGTGGTGCAAACTATAGCACCATATCGCAAACTATATCCACTAATCCGTGCCATCCTGGTAGTTGCTTAGCATTTTGTCGATAACAATGCGCTGGCTCGTTATCGACATCGTTATGCGACCACTTGCGATGAGTGCTAGGGTTGGGGCACCTATCGATATGCGATAGTCTTGTTAGCAAGATGACGTAAGACTGTGCTGGTGTAAAACGCGAAAGTTTGTAAGAATGTATGGATGTATGTTTGTTACGCTTCTGACGCAAAAACTAATGATTTGATTTTGATGAGAGTTTGCAAGCGGATAGTATGTAAGCTGGATTACAAAACATCATGCTCCGATTTAATGGAGCAGAGTGACAAGGGTAAGTGACGAACACGTTTTTTTTTAAATGGTGGAAACATTTTTTTTTTTTATCGAAGGTTTGAATTTATTTTTTCATGCAGTAGTTTTTGCGTGAATGAGTACCAAACATCCATCCATCGATACTTCCAAACTTTCGCGTTTATAATATTAGTAAGGATAATTAGTGGTAGTAAGTTATAGGAAGGAGACATACACAATAAAAATGTAAAGCTATATGCTACAGATTTATAATGGTTAGATCATCTATATATATAAAAATTAATCCCAATTTCCCTTGGTCACGGCATCACGCGTGAATGGCGGGGTCGATTTCGATAATTATTTTTTGTTGTGTTTGTTATTATATTATTATTTGTAGAAGGTTCTTATGAAAGAAAAAAATAAGAAAATTGCGCAGAAAATTAAGAATACTTTAGCACCGTATCAAATTTTCTAATGTAAGCTTAACGTTTCTGACAATATAAACTTTTTATGGTAATCTTATGGCGTTTGACATAATATTGACAGAATGCGTGCTGCTCTTAATGCACTATGTTAGTTCAGTGCTATCACGCCTAATATTAAAAGTGCAATTTAATTTAGAGTTTTAGTTAAGACAGGACAGCGTTTGTCGGGTCAGCTAGTATTCAATATATATTGCATATTTAACATTAAATCTACTCGGAGGAAAAAACTAGCTACTTAACAAATTTATGATGATGATATTTTTTTTATTTTATTTAATATTGTTGTTTGCGATTTCTACCGCCTATATTTCGATTTCTTCAACAAACTATGCCCCTTTCACCCTCTTAGGGTTGAAATTTTCAAAATTCCTTTCTTACTGCACACCTACGTCTCTACGACTACTATGCCCCAGCGGTTTCAGCTGTGCGTTGATCGATCAGGCAGTCAGTGTCTGCTTTTATATTATATAGTTAAGTACATGTTTATCGACATCAATAATTATCGATATGTGTAATTAAAACAGTCCCCACCCTCAGCAAAGGCTCGCAGTGCTCGTTAGCAAACCGATCACTTCGATCCGTTACAAATTGTCATACTTTTTGTCGTATTGCTTGCATAATGTCGCAAGTCCCATGGTCGGTTGTTGTATTCATGGTTTTTGCTACAATCACATATCACATTATGCTTGTAGGTCGTTTTGTTAAATCGCTTTATACCTATTACTACAAGCGGTTTCATTCGCGTATCTCCCGTTCCCGTAAGGACTTCCTTATTTAATATAGGTACTAATAAAATATAGCCTTCATCAATATCTAGCTGTAAAAAAAACAAGTGTTTGTAATAATTGGACCAGTAGTTTCCGAGATTAGCGTGTTAAAGCAAACAAACTCTTCAGCTTTATATATTATGTAGTATAGATTCATGTTCATTTGTGATCAATGGCAGGTGTTTTTGCCATTAATTTATGAATTGGATAAAACGAAGCTACTAACAACTAACACGACCTTCTATTGAAATTAGTGGACATTTTGTTGATTATACTTTACCTAATTAAAGTATAATTAACAAAATTTCCACTAAAAACGGGTCTGGTTGGTTGAGGGACTACCCTCCGTGCCTCGGAAAGCACGTTAAGCCGTTGGTCCCGATTATTATAACATCATCTGTTATAATCGTATATCAAGGAACGGGCAGCAGCGTCTCCTTGTGTGGTACAACATAATACTGCGGTCACCAACCCGTCTGCCAAGCGTGGTGACTTTGGCAAATACCCTCCTTCTGGAGGAGGCCCACGTTCAGCAGTGGACGTTATACGGGCTGATGATGATGATGATGATAAGTACAGTTGCTTGTATCCCAAACAAATGAATAAAAATTGTGTATTTTAGGCACTGCCTCCTAATTATCTTAACTTTATTCCTACATATATAACACTAACTTATCTGAAGGAAGTATTG
Organism: Nycteola revayana; assembly: GCA_947037095.2. NCBI lineage: Eukaryota > Metazoa > Arthropoda > Insecta > Lepidoptera > Nolidae > Nycteola > Nycteola revayana. Next base: position 12,836,631 of record OX344859.2, on the reverse strand, counting down.
AGACCCCATATAAGATAAAGGATTCATACCATATCTTACTTAAGGGTAAATATCAGGCAGATGGTAAAAACTTTAGTGACCTACCAGTAAAGTAATAGCAATAGTCAAACCAGTTAAAATATCAAAAAGCATTCGCTTCCAAATGCCGTAGGTACACCAATAAAAAATATTGACCAGATTGAAATTGCTTTTACACCTTAGTGCTTGCAATGTACTATTTTTTTTTCTGTCGGTACAGTTAACAACATATAGAAATGGTAACTCTTTCTTTATGCACCACCGTCAATACCCGAAAATCAATATATCATATTTAACACTAGCCGCGAGGGAAATAACTTGTTATTCAATAGTATACGTTACACCCGAAAGTAGAGCTTATGTGTATGGAGATAGCATGCTATTATGTGTCATATGTAACACGATTAAAACAGTGTATAATCGATGTGATTAGAACAAAATACAGGAATATAAAAAAAAGATTAAAATAAAGGATTAAGACGTTTACTACTGAACATAATATTGTGTACCTTACTGTTCACTAGCTATGATCTTCATAAGGTCGTCGGTATATCGTGCAGGCAAATCGAAATATAAAGACTAATTTAAAAAAAAAACATGAAAATGCTTAATTAACAAGAGAGATACAAATGTAGTAAATCAATCCGATTTTTAATAAATAAAAATCGGATCGGATGTCAAAGAGAATAATAGAATAAACTAGATACGCCCCGAGGTTTTACCCGCGTTACTCTACTCCAGTGGGTCGGAGCGTAATATTTTGCCAATATGTTAATCCAGCGCATAACCTATCCCGGTGCAAAATTTCAGCCATTTCCGTTCAGTAGTTTTGGCGTGAAAGAGTAACAAACATCCATCCATCCATACTTATAAAATTTCGCGTTTATAATATTAGTAGGATAGAGGACAGTATAAGCTCATGAATTCATTCAATATATAACATTTGCTGCTATATGCTAGCTCCATAACTATTCACTCTATGAACCCAACACAAGCGTCGGCATGTGAATTGGACACATTATAAATTCAATTCTATGGTATTTGTGGCGACATTGCCTACCGCTCTAGAGCAATATTCTACAAGCTTTTTTTGCTGACTGTACAATATTTCATGTGTAACGATGTTTTAACTGAAAAATTGTATTTACAGTTTTAAGTGCTTCGGGAAACGGGAAATAAAATAGAGTGTACATGGAAATTGTGGTTCTATTTCTATGTTTGTAAATAATAAAACCAATACATATTTGAAAATAATGAAAGGCTTGCATCTTGTCTCAGGTCGCTGCCAGGCAGATTGCAAAATGACGGCTTTTAGATTTTTAAAGAAAATTGGTGCTACTATCGGTCTTCTTTACAGTTCATTAGATATTCTTTAAAAATCTCTCGGACTTCGGATCTACGTGGGCATTGGAAGGTTTATTGCAAACTAAATTTCAGAAGGGTTTATCTAGAAGTAAAGGTCTTCCACAATATTTTTGTGCCTTTCATCCAAAAAACTCATACCATGCGAACACACATTTACAATCGCGCGCTACACAGTTTATCAATTAGAACAATTTTACGTTCCGTATATGTATGGGAGTTCAAAAAATCTCTTGCAAAGTCACGCCTCGCCGCAAGGGAGCATATGTTAATAATAAAATATTGGACATTCCATGAAATTCAGAGAGCCATATAAAATTGTCCATGATAATATAAAATTGTACTTTAATTTTGTTTTTCAAAGTTGATAATGATGATGATGATCTATCCGACCGATTTCGGTCATGGCGACCACTTCGACTCCTAGTCGGTTTGGCGCGCATGCGCTCGAAGATGGTTTATGTAGCCAATCATGGCAGCAAAACTCCTTGCGCAATAAGGGGAATTTCAGTACGCCATCCTCGTAATAGTATAGAATGGTAGCAGGTGGACGTTTTTAAAGTTATTCTTCTAGTGAACGATTCGATTAAATCCAAGCTGTCACTTTTCAAAGATAGCGGAGTTCCAAACCTCACATTACAATAATAAAATACGAAGACGCGTTTTCGCCCATGTGCCTTCAATTCCCTTGGAACCTCAAACCTCATTATAAAACCCATGTTACCTTCTCTTGGATAAAGGCTTTCTAAACGGTTTTTTTTGTTATTGATTACAAACAAAACTATAAGCAAATATAACGAACAAATCGTCTTTATACATAGTACCTACTTGTTTAATTAAAATTAAAATACAACCCTACTAATAAATGGAAGTTTAGGTGTTAAAACATTTAGATGTTTCTCAATCAAATAACCAAAAACTATAAAACAGATGAAATTCGAAACAGATAAAAGGTACCCCCTTATAATTTATCGGATGTATAAAAAAATCCGCGCGGTTTCATTCGCATAACTCCCGTTCCCGTAAGAACTTCATAGCTAAATATAGTACCTATATAACTGCTGCAACTTTCACCTTCCTCGATAAATTTAAGAATCTTTTAAATCGGACCAGTAGTTCCTGAGATTGCCGTGTTTAAACAAACAAACAAACTTTTTAGTATAGTATACGTATATATCAAGTATAGATATACTTGTACTTGCATTTTAATATACTCAGTTAAATCATGTATACAATCTCTCAACAAATGCAGTAGGACATATCCGGCTTATACCGTGGATTACAGACACCGTAGTCGGGCGGCGTGGTAACGCATATATTAACTAGAGATATGCAGCGGTTGATTAATTAAAAACATTTTGTGGTACATTTTACTTACGTATGGGTATTTTTAGTATTGCATATTAAGTCTGTGGTCAAAAATTTGGCCATATTATATTTGTCTTAGATATTAGACATATTAAAGCTAGTTCAATGTGAATCAGATTCGGAAATCTGCGATGAAATCAGCTGTAGCTCATAAGAATAGGTCTTAGGTTTAAGACTCGCCTTAATTCTCGGAGGTTGTCGATTCTACTATTTTAACGTCTGGAAAAATATTTGTGTAAACTAAAGATTACCAATTAGAACTAATTAAGTTAACTATATTCCATTTTTTTTTCCGGAGGAAAATGCATTTACTTTTTCCACCGCCGCTGCAGCATATTCGTGCGCTGGCGGTGGGATATGTGGGACTCGCCCTCTCCATAGCGTGGTATGCTAAACTCATACCACGAGGAGAGGACCCCACACCACTAAAACACACTCCTTCGACCCGCCGTTGGCGGGGGCCGGGTACGCTTAAGCGTTCCGAAAGTTAATTATCCTCCATGTAAAAAAGCACATTCAGGATTTGGTGAGGGTCAAGCTATTCTTAACTTATCGATTGATTATGTCCATTTTATCCAAGTTTTTGTTTATAAACAAGTTAGTGCCACACTTTGCCAAAACTCGACCCTCAATTTTCATTACAAACAGTCGTAGTCGTAGTTAGCAATTTAGGTCTAGCAGTAATATATATCGCCCCTAAATTGCGATTCAGCATTAAATATATTAAAAACCAACATCATAGCCCTACTTGCATCCTGATGATCAACATGCGAAGTAATTTACGATTACTTTTCTTAATCTTCAATGATCTTTTGTTTAAGTTTTGCAATATTTACGAGCAAAGAAATAGCAATTTTGCGATTGACCGCTAGTTGCCTGCTCATTTTTTTTTTTTTGTTCATAGCCGGTAGGTCGTATAAGCTCTTGAACTCAAGCATCTACCTTTGCAGATCACCTTATATATTCAGTGGCTCATCAGGATTCACACAGCTAGCCACTCTCAAAGTAAGTAAGTAAGTAAATCATTTATTTGCGTAAAACATGGTATACATTGATGTTAATATTATTACAGTAGCTCAACATGTTTCGCTAAGATATAACATAGCATGCAAAAATTTATATTTTAACAAAAGGAATCAACATCTCACATCCATAAAATCTTTTAAACTGTAAAAATTACATTCAATAAGCCACTTGTGTAATTCTATCTTAAACTTTCTCGAGTTCAATATTTTAAAGCGACTTGGTATTTTGTTATAAATACGTACGCACATTGCAAGGCAGTTTTTGTTGTATTTCGCAAGTCTTGGCAAATCACTTAATACCAGTTTATGAGGATCTCGTCTGTTTCTGGGATTTACATCATTTGCTGATTTAAATAAATGTTTGTTGTTAACTACAAATATACATACCTCATTTATATACAGACATGGTAGAGGTAGCACACCAAATCTCTTGAACATTGGTCTACATGAGTCATCAGGTTTAATACCACTTATTGCTCTGATGCACTTTTTTTGTGCGATAAATGCTCTATTCATATTGGTACCATTACCCCACATTACGAGACCATATCGCAGTATCGACTCAACATAAGCGTAGTATGACATAATTGCTGTTTTTATGTTAGTTACGTTTTTAACTTGCTTCAGTGCGTATACAAATTTATTGATCCGAGTGCTTACATTATCTACATGTTCTTTCCAGTTAAAATCTTTGTCTATTATTATGCCTAAAAACCTTGTATGGGTTGCCTCTTCGATTTTATTAATATTAAGTTTTATATTGTTTTTATTATTATTTGATTGATTAAATTGAATGTAAACGGATTTATCTAAATTTATTTTTAAATTATTCATGTCAAGCCAAAGCAGTAATTTGTCTATTGTATTATTTATGTCAAACTCATGTTCAGTCTTGTTTTTCTTTTTATCTGATGTCACTATGATTGATATATCGTCGGCAAATAAAATGCATTTATGTTTGGTTATTTCTATGATGTCATTAATATATAAAAGAAACAATATTGGACCAAGCTACGTCAAAGTCCACTAAGTTATTCCCTGCAGTAGACAGACTAAACTAGGAGTTATTGGCACCTCGTTAGACGTCTCGGAATTAATTCTACGTGCCTACAGACATCTTGGAGAGTTAGAAGACCATTTCCAGATAAGTTCCAGACTTGGGTTTTTGGTTAATTGTTCTAATAAGGTATATTTTGGACATTATTTAAATACTAATTAATAATAGAAAACAATAAACGGCCAATCGCGGAACTGCTATTTACGAACAACTTGAATAAAAAATTCAGTCATTTTTGGACTTATTTTGTCTACTTTCTTGTTCTGGGTGACGTCAAACAATGTCCAGCCTGAAATGATAAAACGTGTCTTTTGTCAAATTTAAGTGAAACATTAGACTTATTTTAATGGTTCCATTCACAAAGGGTATAAACGGGGTCCTACTGCTAATACTTCATCATCATCATCAGACCGTACAACGTCCACTGCTGAACATGGGCCTCCTCCCGAGGGAGGGTGTTTGCCATAGTCACCATGCTTGGCAGGCGGGTTAGTCACCGCAGTATTATGTCGTAACACACAAGGAAACGCTGCTGCCCGCTCTTTGATATACGATTATAACAGAATCAGATGATGTTATACCAGTCGGGTCCAACGGCTTAACGTGCTTTCCGAGGCACGGAGGGTAGTCCCTCAACCAACCAAAATATATGCAAGACAACTGATCAGATTGTAGGCATGTTTCTATATATGTAAATCTGGGGGAGCGCTCCCTGTACTCGATACCTACTTGAAATTATCATTGTTGTCTTCACACTTTCCTGGTATGAGTGCCTACATATCGATGTATGGGGATCACTAACCTAGATACTAAAAATGTTTAAACAATGTGTAGAATTATAAATCAAAGACTTTAAAAGATGACAAAAAGAATGATCTCGGAGTTTCTTATAGTCTTTCTTCTCCGAGTGTCACACCGTAGCTAGATAGAGAAAGACTCGTAGGAAGCTAGGATAGGGTCCGGTCGTCCTCGCAAGTCGAGGCTCGCGACGCGTTCTATGCTTCAGACCCGATCCCAGCCCGCGCTGGTTGATCTTAATTATATTTTATAATAAGCGATTAATTACGAACATGCCATAACAATATTAATAAATTTAATAACATTATTGTTGAAATGTAAACTAATTTATTAGTTAAGATTGTTTTTTTTTTCATTATCATTGTATTTGACTTATAATAAGTACGATCGATTCGTCTACATTATCAATAAACGTTTTCATTTTCATCCAGATCCGGAGAGAAATCTTAGAATTTACAATATTTTCTGCCCGGCGTGGAGATCGAACCCACGACCTCCGATATTTAAAGCGAGCCAGCGACCAAATACCGCTACGCTACTTCACTGTCTGTCTATCAGTCTGGTACCAGGCTGTATCTCATGAACCGTGATAGCTAGACAGCTAAAGAGTCACAGATAATGTATTTCTGTTGTCACTGTAACAATAAAATTTAAAAACAGAACAATTAATAAATACTTTAAATGCAACTTTCGAAAGAAAGGCAATCTCTTGCGGGACCAAAAATTAGGTCAAACTGTTTTGCGGTGAAAATAAGGGCATCATTATTATGTCTTATGGGTTTCATCAAAGGCTTGGTCTTACACCCAAATAGCAGCATTACACAATATTCTCCCAAATAAATCCTAATGTAAACACCGGGAATGAATTTAAACCCAATATTTGCGGTTTACCGACTGCATTTATAACGTGAATGAAATTAATTATTTTTACCTACAACGCCATCTAGTTTTGAACTTTACTCCAATATAATAGAGTTCAGTTTTACATAGGCATCACTTTACACCTTTTGGTGTAGGTGCGATTGCTGAAATGTTATTAAAATAAATCGTTTGTGGCTTTTCTTTCTGTGCCTTGTTTTTGGTAAAAAATATTTAAAAATATACTTTTTGGTCTATTTCGTACCGTAGTTTTGAATGTTTCCGTAAATCTATTTGACGGTTCACTAGTGTTAGTTTTACACTAGTGAACTACTTTAAATGAGTACCTACAAGTAACTTACAGAAACATCAATGAAATAGTTCCGGAAGTCTAAATTAGAAAAGCTGCAAATTGTGCTTTAGTAGTCTAATCGGTATTTTGCTATATGCCTTGTAATATTGTTTTGGTTATATCGATAATTAGTTATTAATGTGAAAAGAGCGACCAGAGATTACTTTCAGTTCTGATTTAATAACATATTATAGCATTTTTTAAAAGTTACTTAAGATATATAAGTAGGTTCCGTAGTTACCTCGGTAAGCGGATTGGTGATATTACAAAATGCATTTTCTTTTTATTACGGTCGAACTTTTGACTATATTATTGATATTAATTTAACACTGAAATTTCAAAGTATAGAGTAACATCAGTAAGTACTTATCTATACTATAATATTATAAAGAGGAAAGATTTGTACCTATTTTTGTATGTTTGTATGTTTGTAATGAATAGGCTCAAAAAGTACTGGGCCGATTTAAAAAATTCTTTCACCATTCGAAATCTACATTATCCACGAGTAACATAGGCTAAATTTTATTTTGGAAAAAAATAGGGTTCCGGAAGATATTTGGGTTTTTCTGACACAAGGTGTAAAAAATCAACCAGAAAAGTTACTTATTTTGCGTACGCTGCCTAAACTATAAAAGATAGAACCATAAAATGTTATAATTAATTATAGATCTTATAAATATCTGCAAAAAAGTCCGCGACACACTATACCTATCTATGTCGAGTGAGGCACAACGACCATTTTTTTATTTAGAAATCTTGATTTTTTTTTGGACTACATTTAAACGCGTTTATTTTACTCATGCTATTAATCCTTATCTAAATAAATTATTTCATCACTAAGTGCAGTTTATGTAGATAATATTTGGTCTTTGAATGATTAAAATTGGACGTTTGGTTTGAAGTTATGGCGAAATTAAAATATTACGATTTCTGCTGCACGGCCCGTTGCGAAGTCTAATAATTTTCGTGCGATTTTTTTTAGATTTCGTTCTTAAAACTACACCTACGCAAAAGTTCTTCTCAGAGCTAATCAACAGTTCTTCTCAGAGCTAAACAACAGTTCTTTTCGGAGTTTTGAAAATGCCTAAAATGCCTAATCCCTAAAATGCCTATTAATTACATCATTAATTATATTTTCATCATTAACAACTTTAACATCCACAGAAAGACAATCTGTGCAGCCTGCGGATAATGACTGCGTTGTCGATGTTTATGTCGGTGTCTGTGAATTGACCTGGGAATCATTTTGCTGACCGTGTCTTTCCTGGGTAGGCTTTTTGCAGCGGTAACCGACATCCGCACGGAGCCGCGGGCGACCGCTATCACTACATCACTACATATTATAAACAAAGTCCCCTGCCGCGTCTGTCTGTCTGTTCGCGATAAACTCAAAAACTACTACATCGATTTTCATGCGGATGTTACCAATCGATATAACGATTCTTCCGGAAGGTTTACGTATATGATTTGTTTAGTTTATGTGTACATTTGACTAATATATATTGATATTTGTCAGAGGTGTCGGAAAAAATTAAGCCATTTGGGAGCTTTCAACGAAAACGCTGCCTAAACCCTATGAGATATAACAAAGCAATGTATGGTGGCAAATATTCTTCTCTTTTAGATCTACAAAAAAGTCTTTGATAGCATATGTCTATCTTTCAAGGTTAACTTGCTATATCCATTATATCTTAGAAAAATGATAATTTCTAATGCGGTAATTGTAAAGCTAATCAGACGGATTCAGTATTTATCCTTATCATTTTAAATGTGTTAATATTCTTAAGCATTTCATGCAGATTATTTTACCCCTACACTATATACTTTTAATGAATAACTAAGTTATCGCAAAATAACAGCGCGTGTTTTAGGTAGGCCGAATGCGATTATGCGCGCTCAATCCTTAAGAATTATAGGGCAATTTTTTTGTTTTGTATTCGTTGTAACTATGATGGATAGATACTTAAATACCTATTTATTTAGTGTTTGTTGTATTGTTAGTCCTGAAGAGTATAGGTATTTCATACGATAAAAGTATACCCACCTACTTATTTCACTGAGTTTTAGTAGGTCATCATCATCATCAGCACGTATATCGTCGCTGCTGAACATGGGCCTCCTCCCGAGGGAGGGTATTGCCATAGTCACCACGTTTGGCAGGCGGGTTGGTGACCGCAGAATTATGTTGTAACACACAAGGAAACGCTGCTGCCCCTTCCTTGCTATACGATTATTATAGATGATGTCATAACAATCGGGACCAACGGCTTAACGTGCTTTCCGAGGCACGGAGGGTAGTCCCTCAACCAACCAGACCCGGAAAGAAATCTTAGAATTTACACAAAGATTTCATGTCCGGTGTGGGGATCAAACCCATGACCTCCGAGATTTAAAGCGAGCCAATTACCGCTACGCTACGGAGGTAGGTCGAATGCGATTATGCGCGCTCGATCCTTAAGAATTATAGGGCAAATTTTTTGTTTTGTGTTCGTTGTAACTATGATGGATAGATACTTGAATACCTATTTATTAAGTGTTTGTTGTATTGTTAGTCCTGAAGAGTATAGGTATTTCATACGATAAAAGTATACCCACCTACTTATTTCACTGAGTTTTAGTAGGTACCTATATTAATTTGTTTCTGTTTGTTTTGACCAAATTTCGCCCGTTTGTTAGAGGTTTAAAGACATTATGTAGTATAATTATCAGTATTGTACCCGTGCGAAGCCGGGGCGGGTCGCTAGTATATCATAATTCAGTAACTGTACATTGATACCAAATCATAAATCTATCCTTTATGGCGCCGTAACTAACAGTAGTCGGCATTATAAATTAATATCAGCAAAGGATACAATAATTAAATAACTAATAAGCTATAACAGACGTTGTATCGCGATTACAAAATTGTAACAAGCCTAATATGTAAACTTCGTCTTTACTTACTTTTACTCTTTCATGAACATGGGCCTCCGTGACACCGGACAACCTCCATAGCGTAGCGGTATTTAGCTCGCTTTAAATCTCGGAGGTCGTGGGTTCGATCCCCACGCCGGACAGGCAACCTTTGTGAAAATGCTAAGATTTCTTTCCGGGTCTGGTTGGTTGACGGACTACCCTCCGTGTCTCGGAAAGCACGTTAAGCCGTTGGTCCCGATTGTTATAACATCATCTATCATCAACAGCCCGTTTACGTCCACTGCTGAACATGGGCCTCCTCTTAACAGACCTTGGCAAGCCAGGATCGTAGAGGGATATTGCCATAATCACCACGCTTGGCAGACGGATTGGTGATCGCAGTAAGATGTAAACCTTGAGCTAATAGATGCTGCTGCCCATCCATCAGCCATATGTCCCTTAGTCGCCTTTTACGACACCCATGGGAAGACATGGGGTGGTCTATTCTAAGCTGGAGACCACACGGCATCATCGACATCATCTATAATAGTCGTATATTAAGGAACGGGCAGCAGCGTTTCCGTGTGGTAAAACATATTTCTGCGGTCACCAACCTACCATGCGTGGTGACCATGGCAAAAATCCTACCTTGGGAGAAGACCTATGTTCAGCAGTGGACGTTATACGGGCTGATAATGTGATATATTATAAGCAACATTTTAAAAGACTAAACTGAATACCATATTTTTATTTTGCCACTTAAAATGGTTGACATGTATATAAAATACCGCGTCGGCTATAAAGTAAAAACGACTATAAAACAGACTATATGTCTACAATGTTCTAGCGAAATCTAGCCGCTTGGGTACGACTCAGTAAAATATTTTTATGACTGGCAACATTTAGTCTGGGGACGGTATCGTTAAAAGTTGCCATATCTTGATGTATGAAACATTTTATCATAATAGGAAATTAAAAACCGTCTTTTTTTTATGTACCTATTAAAATGTGCGGACGTGTTTTTTAAGATTCTGTAATTTAAAAGAAAAATTGGTCCTTCATTTTGTATCTTTGGGTGTTTGTCATGGCTAATTCATTTAGATTTGACCTAGCGACCAGCTTCAGTTTCGCACGTGTGCAATGCTGATGTAGTACACATATAAACCTTGCTCTTAAATCACTATATCTATTTAAATAAACCGAATCAAAATCTATTTTTGTTAATCACTATGCTTGGCATTTGAGTTGATAGATGCTGCTTTCAATCCATCTGGTGTCCTTAGTCGCCTTAGAACCCATAGGAAGATATAGGGCGGTTTTTTTTTCGGTTGGACTTACGTAGGTAGCCATGAGGCTTAAGTGCTACTTCACCAGGCATAAAGGCGAGCAGAGCTCCAGCCTTAATAAATGGTTTAAAAACTACAAACTAAGCAACCTGCGTAAGGGGGCGCCCTCTGTGGGGCTTGGACTTCGGCTCAGGGCGGTCGCTGGCGATGAGATTGAGGGATTATGACTTTTAGTATTTTAGGGGAGTATTCTGCAACTGTCGCTTTACTTTACAGTTCATAATTTACGTGGAAATCTAAATCTATCTCGAACTAACACACAAATAATTTATGTTTATACTATTGGTAAAGATTAAACTATTAAATATTATGTGTTACTAGAACGGAAACGGGAACGAATGTAGTCAATATAGACTAATGAACCGCAATGTGTTGGTACAATGTAGCGTTGCACGAATTCCTCACGTTTGATGCGTGCGCAATGGCGGTCAATTTAGTTGCGCGCGCGCAAGTGACAGATATACGAGGCGTGGCGCCGGCGCATGCTATATACTCATGACTGCATTTAGGGTTGGGACACATTTAGAGTAGGGGAGACCGGGGATGGTTGGCTATAGGGGCAGGTAGATTAATCGGCAATAACTTGCCACCGTCAATAGTTTCTCATCAACAAATCACGAACGACGATCCCTCCCCGCGACCCGCTAACTTGTGCGAAGTGAGCCGCTGCAGTTGCGCGGCGTTTGTGAGTGGCATCACATATTGTATTTTTGGTCCCGGTAAGTAACTTTTTTCATTCGTACTTTTTTTGTTATTGTGCCTATGGATCTGTTAGAAACAATGTTGTTGTTATGCCAAATGTAAATGTGATAGTTTTATTCTATATTGCACAGTATTGCTTCCATGTTAGTACCAGAGTTTGCATATGATACGCAGGTAAAATTTAAAATGGCGTAAGGGGTTGGTTGACAAATTTTGTTCGGGGTAGGTAGACTAATTAGTCAACCAACCCCTTTAAAATAAGTATAACATTTTATACTTATTTTGAAGAATTGTGTGGGCTAATGGTGCATGTGCATAATAATTGTAAACACTAATATAGTCTTTTCTTACTAAATTACAGTTGTATTTTTACAGAAAATAAGGACGTACAAAAGAAAATCTGAAAGAGGTAATGTACCAAAAGATATCCTAGAAAGAGTTTGCCACGCAGTAATCTTCGATAATAATAGCATAAACGCCACATCAAAGAAATACCAAATTCCATACAAAACATTGCTCGTTATGTAACTAAACTTAAATATAAGCTAGAAAATAATCCGAGCCTCGGTAGAGCTGATTTGACCCTGAACACGGTGGGGTTCATGAAAAATAGGTAGATATTTAGCGATGACGAAGAAAATAAACTGGAAACTTATTAAAAGACGGCTACTGATATATATTATGGATTAACACCATATGAGATACGCAAGTTTGCATTCGAATACGCAAAAAAGAATAGTAAAACTATGCCTGAATCTTGGAATACAAAATTAATGGCTGGCGATCACCTCAAGCTACAAGCCTATGTAAATCTACGTGGTTCAAAAAAAATGTAAGTGAGTTCTTTGTTAACTTGAAAACAGTTTACGAACGATGAAATCTAAGCCAGGTGATATTTGAAATGTTGATGAGACGGGATTTGCAACAGTTCATGCACTTAGAATCATAGCTCGCCGGGGTATTAAAAACTTGGGAAAAATGACTTCGGCTGAAAGAGGCACTTTAGTGACAATTGCAGTAGCAATTTCAGCTCTCGGCAACATGGTTTCCCCGTTTTATGTATTTCCAAGAGTATATTTCAAGGACCACTTTCTTGATGTGGGTCCTGTAGGTTCAGAAGGTGACGATAACCCATCTGGGTGGATGAAAGAAGAAAATTTCATAAAATACGCAAAGCATTGTGTGAAACACGTTAAACCCAGTAAAGAAAAGCCTATTCTACTGCTGTTGGACAACCACGACTCACATTTATCTATTGAGGTGCTTGATAATTTATGTTTATTATTAAATAAAAAGTTTCTATCATTGAGTAAATTTAAATGTTTTATTTTAGACTAATTCTCTTTATTTACACTTATTACTGCCTAGGTCTACCTGCCCCATGCTTATGGTCAACTTACCCCGGATATGGGGTATGTTGACCAAGCGTCAGGGGTTTAGAAGATCAACTAAATAAGTATTGTAATGATAAATAAATAGGTAATTGATTAATATTTAAGGTAGCTGAATAGTTCTTCTATCTGTATCAATTGTAATTTTTGTTATATTAAGTTAAACATCCGAGATATACGAGCTTAAGTCAAAAGTTAGTCAACTATCCCCGGTCTCCCCTACACATGAGATATTAGATAAAACTTATCTTGTTAATATATGAAGTTGAAGAGTTTGTTTGTTTGCTTGTTTGCTTGAACGCGCTAACCTCATGAAATCCGATTTGAATAATTCTAGCTCATTTATTGAGGAAGGTTATAGATGATTCGTGATATCTTATCATGAAGTTCCCACGGGAACGGTAGCTACGCGGGTGATACCGCGTTCGGAAGCTAATCATTAATAACAGTACAATATACCTATATGTTTCTCTATGTAGTATAGAGAAATAAAGCCGAAGATTTTTGTTGTTGTTTGAATGCTCTAATCTCAGGAACAACTGAACCGATTCGAAAATTCTTTCAGTTTTAGATTGCCCATATATCGAGCAAGTCAATTTGCTTTAAGTGCGAAGTTCTTTCGGGAACGGGAGTTTCGCAGATAGTAATGTTCCTATATAATATACATAATCATACTATATCTAGGTGTAAGAAATAAACTTACCTACTTTATTATCATTATCATAAGCACTAAAGCGACACAGAAAAAAATAAAATAGTAGTAAAATATTATAATGGCCCTTCCGTACTCAGTGTCCCTTTGTCATAACTTATGAAAACTTACGACTTACCTACTGTTACAAATTAACTGTGCACAATGTATTACAATAATATGTTGTACTTAATCTCAATATGTTGATATATTCGGGTACGATATTGGCGGTAGTATGTTATTTTGTGGGTCGAATGGAATATTTGATTAGAAGTAAACAATGTTGCTGCTTCATTGGGGATTATCATTGAGGCGCAGGCGGTTTGGTGATGGGCCGGATTGCTCATGCCTACCCGGCCCCCGACAACGGCGGATCGAAGGAGTGTCCGGGAGGTTTTAGTGGTCCTCTCCTCGTGGTATGAGTTTAGCATACCACGCTATGGAGAGGGCGAGTCCCACATATCCCACCGCCAGCGCTCGGATACGCTGCAGCGGCGGTGGGAATGTGTAAATGCATTTACACCAGGACAATTATTTTATTATGTTTTATTAATTATATTATTTTACTTGTTCACAGGTAAGCACATATCAAAACATCGATCATTAGTTCAATGAAGTAAGTACTACCTTAAGTGACTTTTCATTATATCGTTTTCATGATCATTACTGCCGGTAATTACGTGAAACATACACTTTATATAAAAAAATACGTTTCTGTTTAGACGAACTTAAAAAAATGAACATTACGAGTCGTTTTCAATTTTATGGGTTGCCTTTTGTATTCATGAATGCTCCCGCTACTATGAAACTAAAATAGTAACTGGCATTCGGTCTAAACCAACACTTAGTTATGACGTTTCATATTAATATGGTAATACTGCCCAGTGAGCTGGATGCCAGCCAAAAATTAAAATCAAACTTTTTTTGTTCAGTAATTATTGACGTTTTAGGATTGTTTGCTGGTTTTGAGACAAGGTAAAATACTCTTTATTGCACACTAACATAACCATACAAATACAAAAGTAACAATAAATACATAGATAATAAAGTACAATCGGCAGTCTTATCGCAGTCAGCGATCTCTTCCAGGCTACCTTTGGATGGAATGAGGAAGGATAAGTAGAAGGAACCAGGGTAGAAGTAGAAGGAAAACAGAAGTGTGGCGTAAAATAAAGATATCATGCCATACTTATGAATAATAGTGGAATATTAAATAATGTGGTGGCTACTTTCTTACATTTTAATAATGTTGACCATCGACTGGACTTGGACCTGGACTATCTCTCATGTTTAATTGGATATCTTGTAGGTTCATTATTGGATTGATC
This sequence comes from Nycteola revayana, assembly GCA_947037095.2. Taxonomy (NCBI): domain Eukaryota; kingdom Metazoa; phylum Arthropoda; class Insecta; order Lepidoptera; family Nolidae; genus Nycteola; species Nycteola revayana. Next base: position 12,821,440 of record OX344859.2, on the reverse strand, counting down.
AAATAAATGAATCCTGTAATCATATCTAAATCTCTTATATTATGAGTTACAAGATTGAAATCGCCCTTTTATACTAACATCAATACAGGTACTCAACAGACATTCCCATTGTATTTCTCTGTATTGTATCATCATCACCATCAGCCCGTACAACTTCCACTGCTGAACATGGACCTCCTCCCGAGGGAGGGTTTTGCCATAGTCACCACGCTCGGCAGGCGGATTGGTGACCGCAGTATCATGTTGTACCGCACAAGGAAACGCTGCTGCCCGTTCCTTGATATACGATTATTATAGATGATGTTATATAATCGAGACCAAAGTCTTAAAGTGCTTTCCGAGGCACGGAGGGAAGTCCCTCAACCAACCAGACCCGGAAGTAAATCTTAGAATTTACACAAAGATTTCCTGTCCGGCGTGGGGATCGAACCCACGACCTCCGAGATTTAAAGCGAGTCAAATACCGCTACGCTGCTTCCCATTTATATTAACAATAATAACAAAAAAAAAAAAATCCACGAATTTTGTCCATACCCCGTCCAAATCAGTCCACTGTGTCATCAGGCAGCTCATAATACTACGGTCAGTCCCTCAAGTGGCCGCAGTTGCCATGACAACGGGTAAATAATTAACCGACCCTGGCTACCCTCTATAATTTTATACGGATTAATTAATGTTCAATTTCGGTCACGTGACGTGGTTAGATTGGTTTCGAATAAGATTGATGGGAAATTGATATGATGGAGTGGGTTTCATGTAGTTTGCTTAGTTATTAGGTTTTGGGTTACTTTATAAGGATTTTGTTTTGGTGACAAGTTTTATGGACTGAATTGCACCGGCCTCATGTACCGTCAACAAAAGAGATAGGTTTACACCGTCAGTATCAAAATATGTTTGATACCAGGACACTCTTAGCAACGAGTAGGTACATATAAATTTAAAATGCGTTTCACAATGTGTAAACCTATTTCTTTTGTTGACTGTACCTTTGGGAATCTCCATATAAAATGTCAATACTGTTTGAAATCTTATTGGTGGTTATTTGCGTTTATTCAATCGATAAACTCACGCCGGAATGAATTTTCCTAGTGCAAAGAAAGCCCAGTCTGGTTCACACAAATTATTGTCTTGATTCGGAATCGAACCCATAACACCAGGTCTCATAAGCAACTACCACTAAGTGCAGTTTATATTCTCTAAAAGTTTCACAAATAACTTAAAAGTAAAGTTACAACAAAGTACTATAAATAAGGGAATTGTAAATGTTTATATTAACAGCAATGACGCTTTAAAGTCATTCGAGTGACTAAGCTCCCTCCAATTAAACCGTGGTCGAGGCAATGGATACTAACAATTGCAATAATTCACAAGATTAATAAAGATAATGCTACGTTTGTAAATACTACTTACCAATCTGTACTATAGGGGGGTGGTTCGTGGGTTCGATCCCCATGTCGGTCAGGAAATCTTTGTGTAAAATTTTAAGATTTCTTTCCGGGTCTGGTTGGTTAAGGGACTACCCTCCGTGCCTCGGAAAGCACGTTAAGTCGTTGGTCCCAATTATTATAACTTCATCTATAATAATCGTATATCAAGGAACGGGCAGCAGCGTTTCCTTGTGTGGTACAAAATAATACTGCGGTAATAATAATAATCCGCCTGCGAAGCGTGGTGACTATGGCAAATACCCTCCCTTGGGAGGAGGCCCATGTTCAGCAGTGGACGTTATATGGGCAGATGATGATGACTCTGTACTAATATACAGGGTTATTTTTAAAACACCAACAACCTTTTGGGAGATAAAGGTACTCATGATTACGAAATTAATTTTTAAAATAACCCTATATACAGCTAAAGAGGTTCTTTGTTTGACTGAACGCGCAAATCTTTGGAACTACTGGGCTGATTTGAAAAATTCTTTCATTGTCAGATAGTCCATTTAACGAGAAAGGCTAATTTTAATTATAAAGTTCTTACGGGAACAGACACCCGGATGAAACTGCATACAGGAAGTTAGTTCTATATATTAGTAGGTACTAGACCAATAGAATCAGTTCGATTGTTAATTATTAGTAATGGAGTCCAAGTGATTACTGAGCCTCGCCGAAATTAATTAATTAACAGTGCAGTAGAATATTATACAGCTGTTATAGTAAGTTATACCTACTTATTAAATTCGAAACTAATATTTATCACTACCCCTGATTCTTCTGAAAACATTTCTTTCTTCAAGACTAATTTTTTTGACCAGCGCGGGAATCGAAACCACGACCTTTGGCATTTTTGGTATTGCCCCTAATGCCTTAACCAATTAGGCTACGGTTGAACGCTATACCTAAAATGCAGGTTCGACTCCTGCCGGTCGTCTAAATTTATTTAATTAAATTTTGCAATTTAGCAAGCGGTCAATTTTTCCGTAAGGTATTCAAAATTATTTAATTATTAGAAAACCTAATTAGTACAAAAATAACACGCCTTCATCAATTAGTTTCAATATCATATCTAAATACGGCTCAATTAAAGTACCTACATCTAAACATAGGAGAACTACTTTTTGTTTGAACATGTAGTAGTGAATGTTGCCATAATAGTAAGATCGCGCAGTACTCGCCCAAACATGGATAGTTATCAGATATTACACGACAACGAGGCAATAACCAAGCGAACCATAGAGTATTACATCCTTGTAGAGAAATCGTTTATTTTTTACTTAAGTCCCGATGTAAGATTTACTGTAAAAGTTGTACAAGTTTCTGAAATAAACCTTTTTATTTTATTTTTATTTATTATTTATTTATTTCATACTAGCTTCCCGCGCACAGTTTTAAACGCGTTACTCCCGCTCTCGTTGGAATTTCATAATTAAATATAGGCTATAGCCTTTCTCGATAAATGGGCTATCTAACATTGAACATGTTTTTCTAATCGGACCTGTAGTTCCTAAATCCCTTCAACTTTATATATTAGTATTGAAGTATACGTAAATGTTAACTGATTTATGTAATTAAAGGCACTATAAAGACTTCTAGCTATTGCAAAGCTACTCTTATATAAAAAAATATATCACTATACTCATACTAATAGCACAACGCAGCGGACGAAATTTAAATGTGATATAACTGCGACAGCGACGCGACGTCGTTTTCGTGAAAACCAACTCATATAAACATATGTCAGCGGCCGCACTGCAGGAAACAAGTGACATTTATTTTTTAGTAGCGTCGCCGTTGCGTGGTAGTTGTCGTACCAAGGGCTTAAGCTTTTGATTTTACAATTTTCTAAATCTATCTCTATATCGTTCACTACTCTGTACTTTTCTTCGCCACCGTTAGCACCGCGTTACAGCCACCGGCCATCATTAATTAATAACATTACAGCTTATCAATAATTATATTAATTAAATATTTAACAGCAGCGCTTGTGCTAATTCCGGTATAATATAATAGATTTCACCACAAAATAATTGTTATTCGCATTGGGTTTTGTTTTCAATTAGCTTTGTGAGCTGGAAAATCAACACCGACTCCATACTCCCTCATTTCCTCATGGGTCCGTTCCATGCTATATTTCACCATCACTTTTTTTTACGGGCATGCGTATTTAGCCACGAGGCTTTTGCTACTTCACCGGGCATAAAGGCGAACAGAGCCCCAGACTTAACAAATGGTTTAAAAACTATAAACTAAGCTACCTGTGCAAGAGGGCGCCTCTCGGCTCAGGGCGGTCGCTGGCGATGAGATTCTGGGATTATGACTTTTAGTATTTTAGGGGGTTTAGTGCCGTCGCTCTACTTTACAGTTCGCGGGCTCGAGCTTCGGGTTTCTTCGAGGGCATCGGATGGTTCTTGCAAACTGAGGGTCGGGAGGACGAGGGGTATTTCACCATCAGCCAGTATAACGTCCACTGTTAAACATAGGCATCCTCGCGAGGATGGGTTTATGTAATAGTCACCACGATTAGCAAGCGGGTTGGTGACCGCAGTATCATGTTGTAAATACACGAGGTAACGCGGCTGCTCGTTCCCTGATATACGATAATTATAGATGATGGTGTAACAATCAGGACCAACGGCTTAAAGTCCCCCAATCAACCAGACCCGGAAAGAAATCTTAGAATTTACACAAAGATTTCCTATCCGGCGTGGGGAGCGAACCCACGACCTCTGAGATTTAAAGCGAGCCAAATACCGTTACGCTACGGAGATTGTTCTATTATTCACCAACACTATATATATAAACAAAACTCCGAAAAAGCAAATAAAAACTGTATTTTCAATGTAATTGTGGTCTCCATTCAAACATCCAACGTTTCATAAAACATTTCATTCTATTCATCGGGTTCGAAATCCTGGCATAAAGTTATTTATTTAGTTCGCTGTAAGTGCCACTCAAAACACTGTCTTAATTAACCAGAAACTGAGGGAAGCTGCAATGGTTTGACTGAGGATTCATTGATATGCGGTAGCGATTTGCAATTCATTCTTTGAGACAGTAATGTAGTGTGCTAGGTTCATGTCGCTTATGATAAACCATATCGCTTAATTTAACTGAATATTTAAATTATACGTAGTAATTAATTGGATGTATGTTTTAACTCAACTTTTTAGTAAATGTTATTATCTTGTGTGTTGTGCTGAAATAAATGTATTTTCTTTCTTTATTATACATTTTTTTCCGGGGGAAATGTTTTTACGCATTCCCACAATAAGCGAAAAGCGCTATCAAACAAACAAACAAACTCTTCAGCTTTATACATTAGTACAGATTAGATAATATATTATTAATTAGATAATCAGTCTCATTTATAAGCACACATTCAAAGCTTTGTATATTTATGATATAGTAAACATGTAAATTACACGTTAACTGATATTTCTAAATACTTAAGCAGAAACTTTGTAATTCTAGACCTCAAAAGCTTAAGGATGGATGAACTTTTATACTTCAGAGGCTTTATCGTTAACTGGCACTTACGACCAAATGTAAGTGCCAGTTAATGATAAAGGCACATACTACGAATGTACATACATAAGCTCACGCCTGTTTCCCAGTGGGGTAGGCAGAGACAATGGACCTCCACTTGCTACGATCCCTACACACATCTTTCGCTTCATTCACTTTCATAACATTCTTCTTTCAAGCACGTTGGTTTAGGATGGATCTTATTTGACCTTTTGCGAGGATGTCTCCGATTTGGTCGGAGAACGTCCTTCGAGGTTTTCCCCTTCCGACTGTTCCACTCACACTTGCCATGTATACCTGTTTTGTCAATCTTTCTTCATCCATTCTTTCCACGTGACCAAACCATCTCACTACGAATGTTTCTGACGTAAAATGACACATCCGACCTTATGATCCTGATCTGAAAATGCTCCGCTCAAATCGCTCCGCTCAACAGAGTGCGTAGCCAAGTTTGCATTTCGCTCGCTGCTCATAAATTTGTAATTAAATAGCAAACTACTGGCTTTCCTCGTTATGGCGGAATATATTAAATTTTTCCTCTCGACCCCTGCCAGATGCGTCTTACTCAAAAACTCATTTGTAAAATGTACGTTTTGAGACATTAATTATGGAAAAACATGATATGTATCTCTCCTATAATTAAATATAGATAGCCTTTTTTTTTGTTGTCCGGGGGCAAATGCTTTGACGCATTCCCACCGCCGCTGCAGCGTATTCACGACCCTACACCACTAAAACCTTTCGGACTCTCCTTCGATCCGCCGTTGGCGGGGGCCGGGTACGCATAAGCAATCCGGCCCAAATATAGAATGCCTTCAAACAAATAAACACACTCTTCAGCTTCATATATTAGTACATCTTACCAGGCATCGGAATTAGAGCTTTAAATCCCAAATGACGTTATTTTCATATCAAAATCATAACGTGGATATGCCTTATATTGTCTTCGATACCAGCATTTATACATAATGGGGTGAAAATCTCTTAATATACTTAGTGGTATAGTCTTAATATGGACATGTCGCATTATTTAAAATAAACACAAAATTAGATGTTTAATTTGCGTATGACTTACATAGCATATCCATGTTTATATCTACGTACCAACTTAAAAACTCAACAAGCAAATAATTATATTTTCAAAAAGTTTTTCGTCTCCAAGTCATTAGAATGATTACCATTTTGTTAAGAGCACTCCATTCTTAATGATGTCTCTTTTAATATTTTATCTTACATTTTTATCATTGAATCTAATGACTATAAAAAATGATCATTATTTTATATTAACTAGTTGCTGACCGTGACTTCGTCCGCGTTAAATAAGGACGATAAGCTGTCTAACTATGAAAGTCCCGTCTAAATCTGTACGTACTACTGTTATTGAGATAGGCGGAATACACAGAAAAAATAAATAAGAAGCCTATATGATAAACTAATATTAATGAGTAAAAAAAGTATTTATGTTTGTATGTTTTTAACAAATAAACTCAAAAACTACTGGAAGGATTTCGACTAGGTACTCTTTCCCATTAGAATGCTACATTATCTCTGCGTAACATAAGCTATATTTGATGATGATAATGATAATACACCAAAAAAAAAATCATCCATAGTCTATCTCGTTCTCACACTACAAATAAATGTATATCTCGTACTTTAGTAAAGCGTAACTAGGTCGGATTCAAAAAACTCGTCACCGCTGTCATTTGCGGCTGTGTGCACAAATTGACACGTATATTCCGGGCACCATACCGCCCATTTAGCGGGATTTTCACGGGAATGCTGCTTCCAATTCGGGTGAAAGACGTGCGAAAGGATTAAGCCAATTTTGGAATATGGAACTTTTTTGGGAGTGGAATTTTGTGAGAGATAAGGATGTGACGAAAATAAATGCAATTGGAATTTCAATTGAAATAATTTAGAAACTTAATATGTTTGCATCGGTGGCTCAATGGTTACGGTATTTGCTTCTGAGGCTATGGGTTCGATTCCCACCGGGTGCAATTATTTGTGTTAACCACAGATAATCGTTCTGAATCTGTGTATGCAAGTTATGTCTAACAGTCTGTTGAAAAATGTTAAGTTCCTGATGCTTCCTTTTTGTAACATACCTACTGAAGACACTATGTTTATTCTTTTTAGAAGATTACTAGCAGAGTTTGATACTCCTAGTATTCTTGTTAACCCCTCGTGCTAAGCTAAAACGCTTGAGTTAGGAGTGGGTTAACGTCGACAGTGCAATGGGTGGGGATCGTACCGGTCACCACATGATTGCAAGTCTGACGCCCTAGCCATTGGGCAACGGCCGCTTCATTCTAGCTTTGGACAGCTAGTAGCGAACTCTTTACCCATAAAGAATAACCGGCTGTCTTACTCATATAAACATATTGATTTAATTTAATTGATACTGAATGTGTTCTTCCTGTCCTGTCTTCTTGGACGACTGTACCTACATGCATGAAATGACTTCCACATAACTGAGATAACTCTTTAGATCGCACCTGATAGGTTTTTTAAGAAGATTGATTGATACCCAATGTAATATTATTTTCTCAATGATTCCTAATCAATATCGATTGCGCCAATCAACGGAATGCAAGGTGAAACGAATCAATCATGTACATATTGCAATTACCTTGTCGTATGACACTAGATTCATCTCATTCCTCTATTAATTTTAAAAGAGGTAGAGCTGTTGCTGAATGAGCCGCTCAACTAAGGAAGTATCTTACCTTCCAAGCTTGTAGCCAAAGTCATAGTCATAATGTCAATATTGATATAAACTCATATTAAATCATGTTCTTATAATGCGCCCTTTTTTTTTTCTTTTTCTACTACCAGTTAAAAACGAGGCAACTCTAAGAAGAACTGGGAAAAAACGTTTTTTTTAATATTCAATATAATATTGTTATGCAGCTGTGTTATTCTATAAACAAATGCCTAAATCCACATCTGACCTGACCAACCACCCTGAGCCGAGGTCCAAACCTCAGGGTGCCTCCATAGGTAGTAGTTAGGTTTGCAACCCGTTCTATATGATGTAGTATCGTACTATATTTCAGTCAAATGTACTACATATAATAAAAAAATAATATAGTACAAAAAAAACTATAATTTTTTTGCTAATCCAAAATTCACCCCATTTTAAAATTTAGACCGCACCCGCAGCAAGGCGTATGAAAACAATGAATATGAATATGATAGATATATATTAAAATAAATCAACAGATTTATTTTAATATAGATCTATCATGATCAGACTCTTTTAATTATTTAATAGGTTTTTTGGAACTTTGATGGCTGAAGCAAAAAGTAGTAATAATAACAAATACACGTGGAAAAATGATTAAAAATAAATGTGTACTATGTTTTTTCCTGAATTTCCCAAAAGTTAGTACTTTAAGTTAGTGATATATCCCAAAAGTTAGTACTTTAAGTTAATAGTATATTAAGCAACTTTTTGTAAAAAGTACTATATAAAACAAAATAAAAGGTGGTAACCCTAGTTGTAGTTTGTAACTATTTAGAAAGCCCGATCCCTGCTCGCCTTCTTGTCCAGTAACAGTAGCTATCATCAACAGCCCGTTTACGTCCACTGCTGAACATGGGCCTCCTCTTAACAGACCTTGGCAAGCCAGGATCGGGGAAGGGATATTGCCATAATCACCACGCTTGGCAGACGGATTGGTGATCGCAGTAAGATGTAAACCTTGAGCTAATAGATGCTGCTGCCCATCCATCAGCCACATGTCCCTTAGTCGCCTTTTACGACACCCATGGGAAGAAATGGGGTGGTATATTCTAAGCGGGAAACCACACGGCAAAACAGTAGCTATATGGCTAACAAAACTGTTTTTCACCAGAAAACGCAGCCTTATTCTATTGCTACTGCGTCATTATACCAGCTACCAGACAGCAAGAAAACACTAAACTTCATCCTGTTATCCTATAGTTTACGCAACATGTGTATATTCAACGATTCCTCGTAACGTTCAATGGCAGAGACATGGTTGCCAAGAATTCTACAACATAGGCCTTAATCTCATCATAACAATATGGTGCTATAGGATATTATCATCGCGATCTTATGGCTTAACTTTAGATAGCGGCGTAGCTATGTAGTCCGGGGCCCGTGGCTCCAATAGTTTTTTATATGTCAGCTATGTCACTTCAAATTTTTTATCGGTACTAATAAGTTACCAATAAACGTTACATTCTGAACATGGGCCTCCTCCCAAGGGAGGGTATTTGCCATAGTCACCACGCTTGGCAGGCGGGTTGGAGACCGCAATATTGTTGTACCGCACAAGGAAACTCTGCTGCCCGTTCCTTGATATACGATTATTACAGATGATGTTATAATAATCAGGACCAGAACCAACGGTTTAACGTGCTTTCTGAGCACGGAGGGTAGTCTCTCCAAAAAAGTCATACTCATGACAGCAATGATATATTATCTGATAAGATAATAATGTTGTATGAACGCGTGCGTGTTGTTGCAACACAGTAGGAAGTCATTTTTTTATCTATAACTTTTAATGCAATTGAAGAAGTAAATACATAGATCATCATCATATCATATCATCATATAACGACTTAAAATCACGCTGTATTTTAAAAAGCCCCACAGACCGAGGATCTGTGGCATTTTTCCCTTTCTGGAACCCTGTACTTCCATCACTGACTTGAATACATGTTACGGCTAATAGCCGAAGTGCGGCTACACCTAGTTTGAGCCGGCTACAACTAGGTGCAGTCGGCCACATGCGTTTATAAGTCCCTGTTCGACTCCATTGGTTTAGGTTTAGGTTATTTATTTTTTAACCTCCCCAACAACTTTTTGTCCCTTGCATAGGTATTGTTTAATTTAGAGTTAACTTAGAGGAACTTATAGGAACTTATTAAGGTTGACCTAAGTTTAACCGCAAGTTGTCGGCTGCACCTAGTTGTAGCCGGCTAAAACTAGGTGTAGCCGCACTGTGGCTATTAGCCGTAACATATATACACTGGTCTATAAAATTATAATGTCATTGTTATATGTAGTGATATTATTGGTTTCTCAGTACTGTCGCTTAACCTGGAGATTCTTAATAGAGGCTGTTATACACGATTTAGCTTATAACGTTTTTTTGCTTTTGCCTGTGACTTCGGCTACATAGAATAATTTGCCAGCTTTTTGAAAAGGTAGTCCATGTATTTTCCTTAGAATAGAGTCTATTTTTGTACTAAATGTCATCAAAATGAGGTTCAGTGGCTTAGGCGTGAAAACTTACGAGACATACCTACATAGTTTCTTTCGCATGTATTAAATTAGTAGAGATGTTATTCCTCGATATTATAGCTATATCATGAAGAAAGCTTTTTTTTTTAAAATAAATAATGTACTTTTAAGATTATCATAACAACATAAATAACACGTAAAAATTAAATGATCGAAGTGCACAATCTATATAGCGATTGTTTTCATGAAATAATTTCTCGACTGCTGGTCCGTTTTAAAAAACCTTTTATCATTAATAACGTAGTTTTATCCAGGAGTAAGATTATATTTAATGATGAGGTTCCCACGGGAAGGGAACCTATATCGTAGTCCTGAATCTCAATGTTCTTTGTGTACCTGATTGTTGTATGTTTGTAAAATCCCTTGTGTCAGAGGAACTCACTTCCCAAGAGTTGCGTTATCTTCATTTGCCTTACCTTCACAAAAAGGGGAGATTATCAACTCGGTAATCCCTAGGTATTTTATTTTAATGTGTTTTGATTCCATCATTAGTGAAACGTTTTCTTCGTTGGGAAGGATATCCTGAAAGACAGATATTTAGATACAATTGCTATAAAAATGTCGCTCTGAAGATTAGATTTGTGAAATTAGGTCAAATCCTCAACCATCGGTATTTCCACTGAAGAGTACCTCCATCTACGGTCACAATTCATAGTAGACTTTGTATCCGCAGTACCATATTCTAATAGAAAGTCATCGGTTGGAAGGAGGAGCTAAGGCAGTGCTTGTTTTTATGAAATAGTAAAAGCCTCCTGACTAACGTACGTCGTCCGCCTGAAAAAGAAAGGAGAACCGTCGCACTTTCAAGCTACATCTGAGGTGTGATTACATATCTATAGTTTTTTTTTATATGAAAAGGTTAGCAGAGCTTTGCAGTCTACTAGTATTCTTGTTAACCCCTCGTGCTAAGCTAAAATGCTTGTGTGTGAGTGGAATCACGTCGGTAGTGCAATGGGTGGGGATCGAACCGGCGACCATAAGATCACTAATCCGACGCCCCAAGCCTTTGGGCTATGCCCGTTTATTATTATTGGCTGATTGCTAAGGTTGTGTTAGCATTGTGGCGGCCTGATTACGTTTGCCAATGTTTTCTAGCAATTAGAACCGACAGTTTTATAGACAAGACTTTATTCTCTCTAAGAAATCTAACACCATACCACCACATATAATTAAATTCATGTTTACATTTGATTGGCTCCATTTTCATTGAACTAATCTACGTGAGTTCTGGCGTGTGTATCAAGCTGCATGTTTCTAAGAAATCCCGTTTTGAGATTGTACTCCTAAATAGTAGTTAATGCGGAAGTTGGTTCTGACTGTATTTATATTAAGATTGCTTTAATTGGTCTTTCGTTGGACGAGGCCCAAGCTAGGCTTTGGGGGGAATGGGTAACTACTTAAAATATATGACACTGGCTGTCTTGCGCAGTTTTATTCTCGGATTTTAAAATTTTCGTTTTAAGGTGCTAGCACATTAATTATTTTTCTAAAATGATAGTAACTTGTTATTACCTACTTATATTTCCCTGTATTGAAATGACATTTGTCGTATTAGTTTTGTTTTATAAATATATAATTATAATGTAAGAATGTCAAATTAATATTGTTTGTATTGATAGCCATTTTTACTAGTATGTTACTTTATATGCTTATAATTTATTTGCGTCCATTATAATGCGCAAAAAACCTTTAACCAAATTTAATATTCCTTCACGATCCTTACAATTTTTTTTAAACGGCCGTAACCCAATTGCATCGGTCTTGTGATCATGTGGTCGCCGCCGGTTCGATCCTCACCCATTGCACTACAGACGTGAACCCACAAAAGAAAACTTTTAAACATTTGTATATGAAAAACTAAATGTTACAAAAAAAATCCGTTCTCATTCAGAGCAAGTAAATTTAATAACATACACAAAATACTATGCGAACACAAATATATATGCTTTATACATATGTACGCATATACGCATAGCCACTAAGCGTATGCTGAAATTCCTACCAATAGTTTACCTAAAACTATTTATTAATCTGTGGTAGAACCGAAGCTCAGCTGATGGGTTTCAAATCCAGGAATTCTTAATTTAAACAGGCCAGCTGAATAACACAAGGGTAAACTGCAACAATGTCAGATTAAATTATAGTGTTACTGGCATATGAATAAAAGTTTTAGAACATGTTTGGAGTAAAATATACTAAACGAATCCGTAATTAAAAACCATTATTGAGCCAGTAGTGATACTAAATTGCTTCACTAATAAACTAATAATAGAAAGAAGGGAACAAAAGCCACCGAAATTACAAAAAATAATAAACTTTAAGGTAATGAAATAAGTGTCAAAATAATATGTCAAATGTTTACATTTATTCCGTATTTATATTATACTAACTTCCCGCTCACGGTTTCTCCCGCGTAGGTGCCGTTCCCAAGAATTCATCAAATCAGTACAGTAGTTACTGAGATTAGCACGTACCAACAAACAAACAAATATTCAAACAAACAAACTCTGAAGCGTTATATATAAGTACCTATATAAGTATAGATAGTCCAATATATAATATATACGAAGCTGTTCTATTCAACAATAATACATTAATCCCAGTATTACCCAATCTAAAACATAAACATTTCACATTGACAAGTAAAAGCTCACACCCTGTATTTTACGCAATTCCGGTCAATGAACTAAGGAGTGGTGTACAGGATGTTGCTAAATAGATCGCTCACAATGCGTCCCGCGGGTAATCAGTTCAGTTCCGCGTTTAGGCACGCTTCGATGAAAGTCATAATCATAAAGTACTTATTTGTTGGTACGCACTTACTTATTTATTAACAGCTAGGCTTTAAGATAGAGGCTTTACCATGATTGCCTCTAACATAAGTAAAAGTTATACAGAGTGAAGTTTTGCTGCGAATAAAATAAACAAGGAAATTTTAGTTTCGTTTTGACATCTTGTTTTTGTATAGACTTAAATTATTTTTATTTTTTATTGAATATTTGTTATTAAGATTATAAAGGTATATGATCGCATGAAATCTTATTCATATGACATTACGAGTGGAATTCTTTATCTCCGGAACAGTAGGTAGGTACATCAGTAGGTATTCAACTAAGTCTAAATGCAAATACACATACAATCAAATCTTTCCTCCCTATAATATCTATTAGTATAGATAAAATAACAAAATACATGTATTCACAGTATACTAAAATTACACTGTCGGCTACCTTAAAGAAACTTCTCATATATTCGCAACTTCATAATTTCAATCACAGTAGCTTTCTTACAGGACCTAGTATAATAATAAAATATGTAAATACACCCAGTGCACCCGCGCATATTCAACAGGCAGTGTCATGGCGACGCCATGCGAGGCGCACGCGCGCGCCGCGAACTTAAAAAGCTTTTGAAAAACGAACAGTATTTTTTTAAAGTAGTTTATAACGTGCGATTTTTTTCTTTTTGTGCCAGTGTTGTGAAGTGATTAAATGATTTAATCAGATTGTTTTACTGTATGTTATTCTATGATCGGTTTCGTATGTCATTATCGTGTTTCAAGAGTGAGAATATTTTCTGGCTTCGCGTGATTGGATTTGCATTGAAAGTTTGTAAATAAATTGTTGTCAAGGTGATAATCTGCATTTGACCGATACCTTTAAAAGGATATAATATTTTTATTAGTATTACACGTTCAACTTGCAATTTGGCAGCTATACTATATTTTAATTAAAAATAAATTTTAACATAATTAGTATTAGCTATACACATTTATTTTAGACAATATGTTTTTATACTGTATATTTTAGCCGCTTTTTCTACCATACAGATAAAAACTTAATGATTGATTGCTTTGAACATGTGTTTTTTAAGATCGTTAAAATTATATTGCTAATTGATATCGTTAGTTATTATAAATGACTCAGTCATTTCAAAACAGCGTAACATATTATATATATCTACATTGTAGAAGTTAGTCCCAACTTTTTTATTATTATGCTCCCATAGGGTGGAGTTTTCGGTTTACTTTGCCAAAATACATGCAATAATGCGACAATTTACTTAACATTTCTCTGAAATAATTATAATCGAATTATGAATATGTATAGTGCCTCCATATCTACTTTGTAATTTAATGTCACTAGCTTCAGCGCGCAGTTTCACCTGCGTAGCTCCCGTTCCTGTTAAAACTTAACCTTAAAATATGGCCTGTGTTACTCCTGGATAATGTAGGTTTTTAATGGTGAAAAAATTTTCAAACCCGAAGTTCCAAAGCCTACTCAATACAAACCAACATACAAACAATCAAATCTTGTCCTCTTTAAAATATTAGTGTAGATATATTGATACCCGCTACTTAAAGGTTTGTTCCACAATGCAAATCATGCCCTCCCGACCCTTAGTTTGCTAAGAACCTTCCGATGCCCTCGTAGACTTGAAGTCTAAGAGGCCCGAAGAAAAACTAAAAGCCATAATCCCTCAATGTACCCATCAGCGACCACCCTGAGCCGAGGTCCAAGCCCCACAGGGAGCGCCCTCTTGCGCAGGTTGTTTAGTTTGTTGTTATTAAACTATTTATTAAGGTTGGAGCTCTGCTCGCCTTTATGCCCGGTGAAATAGCAAAAGACTCGTGGATAATTAAGTAACACCATCCGAAAAAAAAAACTGCAAATAATATTCATATCATCATCATAACCATAGCTACTTGTTTTCAAAATAGCATAAACCATAGAGTATACGGATTGAGACATAAAGTAATGTAGAGTGATGCTTAACAGACACAGCTGATTTGGCGGCACCCTAAATAAACTCTATTGTTTCACGCCCCTTTCATGGATGATTTGAAAGGGATTGATTTAGAACAAGACCATGCATTTACATGCAAGACTCATTTGAGTCACTAATTTAAATATTGAGGTAGCTCTTATTTAAATTAATTTCTCAGTGAAATTATTTCTGGACAGCATGAATAGTAATAGTTTAGAATAAATTTGCAACACGAGACTTAATCATAATGTTATTACAGTTTATTCAACGCTGCATACATTTATGCAATACTGTAGGTATATAGTAAGAAAGTGAAATAATAGAGTCTATTTTCGAGATAAAAAGGGCTAAGTTAAAATGATTAAAACATTACCTAAAAACTTAATGTGATTATTTAATCACACAAATTCTTTGCACTTCATAATTTCTATATTTAAGAAAGAAAAGGGCTAATCAAATAAAAGTAAATATTTTTTACAAGAATTTTATAGTTTAAGCGATTTAAAGGTTACATAAATATTAATATGATTATTTAATCACACAAATTCCTTGCACTTCCGCAGTAAAATTAACCAGTTAATCAGAAGTGTATCCTTTAAATAAACAAGGCTAAATTAATATTTTTTCCGCTCTAGAAGAGGAAGATATTTTTCTCAAAGCATTATCTTCAGGTAACCTCCCCCTCTACCCCCCACCCTTTGAATAAAGTAGCTTGCATAATTGTGAGGATGACGTCACAGGCAACCGGTCTGCGTTTCCCGTTGTTCTGATGTATGTGTCGGGAAAAGAGCATTTTATTATAATAACATTAGACTTTGCTAGGTTTGTGCCGCGGTTTTCATTGTATTTTTCAAGTAGATTTATTTTTTCTAATTTTATTATATTTACTTCTAGCGGTCCGCCCAGTCTTCGCACGAGTGAATTTTTATAGCTTATGTTACTCAGGGATAATATAGAATTCTAATAGTGAAAGAATTATCGAAATCCGTTCAGTATTTTTAGAGTTAGTCCAACTTTTCCCCTTTTAATGTTAGTAAAGATGTGGAATTTTGTATTCCAGACGATTTGTAGGAACAGTTTTGTGGGAGTTTAGCAAATGCTAACTAATGACTGGACCGGTGGCTCAGTGCTTACCGGCAGTGGCTTGTGAGGCCTGGTGTTCTGTGTTCGATTCCCACCTGGGACAATTATTTTCGTGAAGAAAAAATAATTGTTCGGAGTCTTGGTGTACTTTATGTCCGTGAATTACGTGTTTTTGAAGTCCTTGCGACACTAAAAGAAAAGAAAAGAGAGAGAAAAGAAAAAAAAGGATTTTTACCGCAGCAAAATGCTAATTACATCTCAACACATTGATTGAAATTGCAATTGTATTTAATTGAAACAGCCAAATTGTTTCATATACAAGAAAAATACTAGAACAAAACAAAGCAAAAAAAAAAAACAATACTTGAGTATGAGTTAAGAAAACATAATTATTGCTTCATAAGTCCTTAATCACTCAATTCTCACTTTCCTTAAACACTACAAAGATAGATAAGACATGTATAAATATTGATACTGTATATAACTATGAGTATCAATATCACTTACTCAACACACAATTATATCACCATTACGTGCTTGATCTAATGTTTGTAACAACTCGTAATCGAAACTGTGTAGTTATAATAGTTAAAGATATAATCGCGATAATTTCAAATGGAAACGTTAATAAATAGCTTTGTTAATGGAATTGTGAATGAGGTTTTAACTATATCTAGGTTTACTAATATTATTTCTATAATATGATTGAAAAGCTACCTTATTCAACCATAGGCTATATTTTATGATGAGAATAGATGCGCCCCGCGGTATTACCCGCGTTACCTTTCTCCAGTGGGTCGGAGGTTGATGTTTTGTAGCCTATATGTTAATCCAGCGTATAACCTATCCCGTTGCAAAATTTCATCCAATTCCGTTCAGAAGTTTTTACGTGAAAGAGTAATAAACATTCATCCATTCATACTTACAAACTTCGCGTTAATAATATCATTAGGATTCCTCTGCCTTTATATTCCTCTAAATGGGCTATCTAACAATGAAATAATGATTTGTTGAGGCTGGAGGTCTGCTCGCCTTTATGTCCAGTGAATTAGCAAAAGCCTCCTGGCTAACTATGTTACGTCCGTCAGAAAAAAAACTTTTTTTTAAATCAGACAATAGCCAACGAACACACCCTTCAGCAGTATACATATATTATGTATTAAGTATAGATTTAACAATACTTAATACATAATATTCATTAACATTCATTTAACCAACACGTTTAATGATATCGACAAAATATAGCGTCTAACAAATTGAAATTGCAAATTAACGAAAAACCTTTCAGTTTTTTGCACCGGATCTTCTCAGTTGGGGTTTCTCAGTATTGGATCCGGTGGTAGCATTAAAGCGCGTCCGTCGGTATACAGGGTGTCCCAAAAGATTACGTAGCTGGGAAGGGGGGTGATAGGGATGGTCACAAGGGTCACCAGAAAAATATAAAAAATTCCCTCTGGGTGTTTAAAAAAATAAATGGCATTTTTTAAAAGACTAAAAGTTTTACACCTTGTGCTAACTGTACCTACAAATATGGCTGTATTTAAAAAAAATGCTGTTATGTAATCTTCAATAACAACAAGGTCATCAACATCAACATCAAAAATAACAAGATGTAAAATTTTAAGTTTTTAAAAAAATGCCATTTTTTTTTTAAATACCCAGAGCGGATTTTTTTTTATTTTTCTAGTGACCATTGTGTCCACCCCTGTCACCCCCTTTCCCAGCTACTTAACCTTTTGGGACACCCTGTATACTCATGGTCCGCCTAAATAATGATAATTGTTCTTAATATAATTTAATATAGACAGAATAAGCTATTGGACACAATATAGTTGAATAATAAAGTTAAGACTAAAACATGATTAAAAACAATAACTAAAATACCTGCTTAATATGCTAATTTATAAATGTTAAAATGATACATAGGTTAATACTATATTATTGTTTTGACTATTTGCAAGTGCCTGTAAAGGTTTACGTAAATAAAAATTATTTTATTTTATTTTAGTCTTATACATATTGCGCAGTCGCTAAGCCCATAAGCAACAACATCATATACCTACTTCATCATCATCAGCCCGTAAAACGTCCACTGCTGGACATGGGCCTGCTCACGAGGGAGGGTATGTGCCATAGTCACCAAGCTTGGCATACCTACTTACCTATATGTTTATATATATAAAGCTAAAGAGTTTGTTTGCTTGAATGCCCTAATCACAGAAACTACTGGTCCCGATTTGAAAAATAATTTCAGTGTTAGATAGCCCATTTATCGAGTAACGCTTTAGGCTGTATTTTATTCTGAAGTTCCCACTAAAACGGAAGCTACGCGAGTGAAACCGCGAGGGAGATGCTTGTCATAATATAACGCAAAATATAGAACTACCTAGAAGACTAAAAGTCTAATAAAGACGCACATTCACAACCAGAGTAGGTACATTATTATTTATAGTGTCATACTCAGTCTGACAGGTCACACCCAGCCTTCATATCTTACATTCAGAGCTAATATCACTATGAATATCAAAACAACATCAATATTCATGATTCGTATTACATTGAGTACAGGGTTTTAAGTCCTGAGTTCGATTCCCGAGGTATGTAATTGCTAGTATATTGTTGTTACGTTTGGTTTTTATCTAGAAGAATGAATGGTTATAGCTTGAGATATGGTCTATTAGGGTGTAAGACAGTTTCTGTGGATTAGTATCTCACGCTGCAAAAAATAGCTACTTATGACAATAATCAAAGTTTGAAACACGTATGACGTAGGCTCTTTAGAAGAAAGATGGTTTTGATGTTATTAAATTCATTGCAATTTAATAACTTTATCGTTGTTAAATAAGTAAATAAACTATGAAGAAATTTAATATGAAATTATTATAATAAGAATAAACAAGTTTCAGGTAACAAAGACCTTACGGAATAGGTTATACGCTGGATTAACATATAGGCTACAAAACATCACGATCCGACCCACCGGAGCAGATTAACGCGGGTAAAACCACGGGGCGCAGCTAGTAATAAAATAAAATAATACATTATAACATGCTGTTGCAAGTTGTTATTAGGCGCCATACCGGTTCTAGTAACTCAAGTTCGTATAAATCAATGTAATTTGTCAATACACAGAGACAGGCGAGACCTGATTATGTCAG
The DNA here is from genome assembly GCA_947037095.2 of Nycteola revayana. NCBI lineage: Eukaryota > Metazoa > Arthropoda > Insecta > Lepidoptera > Nolidae > Nycteola > Nycteola revayana. The sequence continues at coordinate 12,802,190 of OX344859.2, read as the reverse complement.
ATAGCGATAATTACCAGCCTCATAGCCACCTGAGAATTTGTCACCCTATAGTTGAGTTCAGCTGGGTTTTGATACATTACTATAATTATTAGAAACAGGTTTAATCGCGCGGTTTCATTCGCATAAATCCTGTGGGAATCTTCGTGAATAGCCTATATTCATTGCTGAATCGGTTTTATCGGTTCAGTATTTGTTTAGTTTAACCGCAAAAAATCATAGATATAAATATACTCATACAAGCATCCCGAACGCGGTTTGCCCCACGGAAATGTAACACAAAAATAATGTTTTAAATCGAACCAGTAGTTTATGAGATTAGCGCGTTCAAGCCAACTAACTGTTCAGCTTTATATATTATTTATAATTTGTTACCACAACACAGAGACCACTCTATCCGACCCGCCGGAGAAGAGCGCGCCCGCGAACGCGACGCGTCCCCCCTCGCTCTCCCGACCTTTAGTTTGCTAAGAACCTTCCGATGCCCTCGTAGACCCGAAATCCGAGAGGCCCGTGAACTGTAAAGTAGAGCGACAGTTGCACAAAACTCGGTCCAAGTCCCACAGGGGAAGCCCTCTTGCGCAGGTTGCTTAGTTTGTAGTAATTAAACCATTTATCTAGGCTGGAGCTCAGCTCGCCTTTATGCCCGTTCAAGTAGCAAAAGACTCGGGGCTAACTACATATGTCCGTCCGAAAACAAAGGTATAATTTGTATTGCAGAGTAAAAATACTCAAAATATAATCCCAAATATTTTCTATAAAGAGTCAAGGTTAAATTATTTGTTTGCAATCAAAAAGCTCCGAAACTACAAAGCCGATTTTAAAAATTCTTTCACCATCAGAAAGCTACATTATTCAGGAGTAACATAAGCTATATTTAATCATAAAATTCCAACAGGAACGATATCTACCCGGGTAAAACCGCGATCGCTGCAATAGTGATGTATGCTGTTAAACTTCAGTACGCCGTTTTCAAATTGACGACTATGTTAATAATTTGACCATAGCATTCCCATAGAGGACTCTAATCAAAACAGTAGGGTAGGAATTAAGTCACAATCAATTCACACAACGTATTTAATATGCCAAACGTGACATTTGATTACAGGAGCGCATTTTAAAAGGACAATGTCCCTTTCCCCACTGGGCACACTGTTGTGGTAGGTTAGCGGCCCTATGATTTGATTAATTGAAGGGTTTGTAATGTTTATTTTGAAATTAGTTGAGAAATTGTATCCATATGCGGGTTTTATTATATTGTTTGATAATATATAAAAAAACTTTTATTACTTCACTACATACTATAAAACAAAGTCCCCCGCGCTGTCTGTCCGTCCCTATGTATGCTTAGATATTTATGACTACGCAACGGATTTTGATGCGGTTTTTTATAGTTTTATAGGGATTCAAGAGGAAGGTTTATTCAGCATTGCATAAAAATCTGAAGGTCTGATTTGAAAAATTCTAGGCTATATGTAATTATGAAAATTCTTACGCAAACGGAAGTTACGGGGGTGCAAAAGCTAGTAGAATATAAAATTCACTATCATAAGTTAGTTAAAGTTGCTGGTTTATATTGACAAAATAAAACGCTGCCTACCAATAGGCGTTAACAACCTTTGGCAATAACATTAAATATAAATTCTATGCCTCAACGGGGCTCGTTTGAAACAATGGGATTGTGAAGTGACGTCATCTTGCGTAATTTGTATTTCCTTTCTCAATTTCTAAATATAGCTGGAAAGAAATAAGTATATATATACCTATTCATGAGTGTAGTAATAACATACCTACTGGCATACAAATGACTATAGTATATCACACGATTTAGAAAATCAATATCTTTATTTTTTACTATATTATATTTTTATTGGTATAGAAAGTTAAAATTATATAAATAATTCTTACTAATATTATAAACGCGAAAGTTTGTGCGTATGGATGGATGTTTGTTATCCTTTCGCGCAAAAACTACTGAATGGATTTGGCTGAAACTTTGCACGGGGATAGTTAATAAGCTCAATTAACATATAGGCTACAAAAAATCACGCTCCGACCCACTGGAGCAGAGTAAAGCGGGTAAAACCGCGGGGCGCAGTACTTTATAAAGAGGCAAGATTTGATTTGAAGATTGAGATTTGATTTTTGAAGTTTGTTTGTTGGCATAAAATAGACTCGGGAACCACTGGACCAATGTCAAATCTTCTTTTACCATTGAAAAACTATGTTATCCACAAGTAACACACTTGCAGGAAGCTAATCCCAAATATTTCTTCTCAAAAATTCCTAACAATCCGATTGATTAACGACTTTCTTTTTCTCTTTGAAAGAATCATGCTCAAAACGAAAAGCTCAATGTTATATTAAACAAAATTAAAGTTACAGATTCTAAAAAAAACACATAAAAATAAAATTCTAACAAATACCTCATAAAAAAACATTCCCATTAAACGTCAAAACATTTGACATTTAACATAATCAGTGTTGCAATACTCTGAATACAAAACACGTATTAAACGCCATCTGAATTCAGTCCGCGATTCAATACTCGAGGACATTTTCCCCAGTTTCAAGTGAAATTCACTTTCTGCTCCATTCACCCGGAAATTTACCATGTTTAACCGACTTAGTGAAAAGAGTGTTATATTTTTAAACCATGGCTAAATGGGGGAAAATGAATGGCGCAGCTTGAGGGTTCGTTTTGTTCTTAAATTATTAGGGAGAAAAGTGGGGGCTTTACTTACCATTAGAAACATATTTTAGGTGACATTTTGTAGAGGATTATTGTAACTAAGTGGAAATGGTTTAGTTATGGCATCGTGGTTTTTAGCTAAATATGGAGTAGTAGAATTAACAGATAAACATAATATAAACATTTCCATTTTAATTTCTTCCGTCATTATTAGATGAAGCTTTTTTTGGACGTTATTTTTAAATAGTTGCTATTTTTCTTCCGTTGGACATAATAAAGAATCTTATAAAGCTTGTATTAACACATCTTTTATCATCATCATCGTCAGCCCGTATAACGTCCACTGCTGAACATGGTCCTCCTCCCGAAGGAGGGGATTTTCCATAGTCACCACGCTTGGCAGGCGGGTTGGTGAAAATCTTATATAGTTCATCTAAATACATCATAATATTATTACATTAAACAAATTTCTAATAGGATTTTTTCGCATAATAATTTCCACCGAAATTATACTCCAGATCAAGAACACCATAACAATGAATATTATTTTTTAACATTTTATCAGTCTCAAATGTTGCCAGGAAATAATAATCCTAAAATTGCCACCCTCCTGCTCTTAATTGTACCAGAACCTTTTTTCACTCAAGATCGCCGACCTCTATAAAAACGCCGTTAACTCCGGGTCGGAGCGAGTATTTTTTAAATACAGATTTTAAAAGTTTTTTTGAAGGAAATATCCTTATGATATACACACAACAGGTATTTTATCACCTTTTGCGCCTCAGTTACCATTTTGAGAATTAGGCCTTTTGCGCTTAACACTTTGAGAGAAATACGGATAGATGTTTTAGTTGTGAATATAGCATTCGCATGGATTTATTTCACAAATGTGAGAAATAACTTTACATAAATTGAAATGAGTATAACGCTGTATATTTTAATACTAAACATGACACAGTATAATGTCAAAATTCGCATGTGTAATGAGTTGGCACATGCACACATGGCCTGCCTATCACCTTCACATTATGGCGCCAACTGTCTTAAGCTGTTTTGTCATAACTTCTCTGAACAACCACTTAAATGATAACGGTATTCAAACTAACGCCATAATAGTTGAAGCTTCTATAAGGAATTAACTTTTAGTTGAGAGTATTATGAATCACATTTTTAAACAAAGTTTAAAGACAAAAAAGAATTATTATTCTTAAATGATTAAAAACACTCAATATTGTCCCGTCTAGCCGTACGTAATCTAATGTATAAATATTTCATGAACGTTATGTAAAAATCACCGTATTGGCACGTCATTTTCTAGAAATATGTCAGTAAAGACAAACCGCACTTTACATAATACATACTTAAAACAGAAGTCAAGATTTGACTTGACTTCTGTTTTAAGAGACTTGTTATATAGATATTGATAAATTTCGACGACTGGTCTGGATCCACCGTAGCCAAAAGGTCTAGTCTAGGTATTGGGAGCTATACCTAAGACGCAAGTTCGAATCATGCCTGTGGTCTAAATTTATTAATCTTAATTTTTGAAACAAAGTCTACCAATTTTGCAAATTCAACCGTCAATTCGGTATTTATTCTAACGGTCTAAATATTAGCAGCTAATTGTCATTCCCAACATGACCCTACTTAAAACTTAAATGCTACTTTGAATTTTGCACACACAGAACGAGCATAAATACCTCACGTTATTATGAGAATCGTATCAAAACACCTTAGCAGTTATCAACTTCCCAGACATTAATTTAGTATTTTATGCCTTCAATACGTTTTAGACTGGAAGTGGAAGTTTTCACATCCTAATTCGCAATTGAGTAGGTATACAGAATTGAATAAAATTTAGATTGTATACAAAGTTATGGATTAATTAGTGTGAAGAGATGACCGCGTCTCGGCAAACGTAAGTTAGGACACCCCCATGAAAGATGAATCGAAGACTTGAGCCTTGAACCGGAGTAAACTGGATCTTAAGGATAAAGTAAGGTTCCATGGATAAAAGTAGTCTGAGAAAGGCTGACGGATTGAATTGGGTTTATTATTAGTATCTGGAAATAAGTAACTTATAATTTAGAACTTAGACTTTTCTTCGTTGATCAATTTTCTGTCATCGCAATCAGCGGTCATTATGCCAATATCAGTTAAAAAATTATCGAAAAAAATTGTAAATCAAAATATTTTGCTATCTTAAACATTATTGCTAAACTCTTTAAGTAAACTCAATTTGAAATTGTCCTCTTTTGTTTCGATTTACTACAATTTGTTCAACTTCTCTTCATCGACACACAACTCGCAATCATAACCAGCAAGTTAAACATTAATGCTAATGTTTGTCAGCAGCAACTAGCTGTCACGTTGAACAACTATTGGCTTTCTGCCAAGCATACGTCGGGATAATTAATTCTATTGAGTTGTGACGTGTGCTGTCAATTGTTACTTGGTTATAAACACACAGAGATGAGGATTGAGAGAAGGATATAGGACGAGTTAATAAGATAGTGATCGAATTTCTAGTTCAAATGTTGGTATGCCACAAGGCAGTGTACTCGGTCTTTTTTTTGTATTGCCTTGATTGCCTTTTATTTCATGAGATACAGTTTTGGAAGTAATTATTAAATTATCATCGTCATTTAGATCTTTGATTATTGAGTATAAACTCAGCCACTAAAGCATTGCGATAACTAAACAATTGTTCTACAGTAATGTCGTTTTGTCTAGACCTTGTTAGTTATTTATAGTATCAACGAGATTATATAAGAGATTGATCTTTCCAAATCATAATTTTCAGGTGTAATGATAGAGTAACATTAAAATACACATTTTTTTTCTAATCTAATATAAATTATTTATGTGTTGCTGTAGATAAACACCGTCAAAAAGGGCTATGTAGTTAGTTTAGAACTCTTCTCAAAATAAGAGTTATTGTTATAATTATATCTTGTATGTAACTGTAGGACACAAATATACCGTAGTCGGACTCAACTACGCATACATTCATCACCGTAACAAATCTACTAAATCCGTTATCATTTAAATCAAGCGGAACATGTTTATAGCGCCGAAACCCTTTGCTATAGTACATCAAAGGAAATGAACATACAGGGTGACTTAGACAACATTAGAAATACACACTCTTACAAAGTTTTTACCACATAAGTATTTGATAATAGTAAATTAGTCCTCTGGAATTAACGAAATGAATATGATGATGATAATGATATTTTTAACTAGATGTCTTTTAGACAAATGTTTCTAAATATTCTAAAACAAAGTAACAACTGCCTTATAGCCTAAATATTGATTTTTTAATGAAATGTTTATTTTATTAAATATATTTATATAAAATACAATTATTATAGAAAGCAATATCTATTTAAAATTAATTAAATTAAATTAGCAATCTATACTAATTATAGAAAATGTTGTATTGTTTCGTTCTTTGTTTTAATTGAATAGACTCCTTGAATGTACTGGAGCGATTTCAAAAAATCTTTTATCATTAGAAAGCTACCTTTTCAAGAAGTCGTTGAAAACGTATTTAATGTACATAATATATTTATTGAAAATGTAGCTTGCTAATGGTGAAAGAATTTTTGAAATCGCTTCAGGACATTCAATGAAAACAAACAAAGAAAGAATACAATATTTGCTCTAATTAGGATAGATTGCTATAAGATATATTTGATTACGCGGGTAAAATATTTTATATATTTTGTTAAGTCTTAAACAAATGAGAGCGATTTTTGAAAAATAAATGAATAGCAAATAATAATGTTATAACTTTACTAAACTGTAATTATATCTATTAATATAACTAATCATAATAAACCTGATCCTAATATTTTATTTTAAATGTAAACAAAACAAAAGGCATTATTTTACCACAAATTAAAATAGTTAAGATAGTTTCGGCACCCTGTACATATAGTTTATCTGTCTGTGCATACCGAGGCTAAATCAGTACGTCTCGGTGCAACGGAGTATGCAAAAAGGACCTGAATATCTCAAAGAGGACACTAGCCTAAGAATAGATTACTGTGAGTTACAATACCGCCTTGGAAGATATTTAGTTAAATTTATTCAGAATTGTGTTTTATTGATTATTTACTTTACACGATGGTGCTTAAAGTATATTTAGGTTTGGTGAGTTTGGTTTGAAAGTTGAAACAGATAATATTAGATGTTACAGAAAATTATAAATTAACATTACTCCTTGTACAACAAGATATTTTTTTATTAAATTCGTAATGCTTAGCATACAAGATATATATACGATTTTTTTTTATTGTCCGAGTCGATATGCTTTTACGCGTTCCCACCGACGCTGCAGCGTATTTGCGCGCTGGCGGTGGGATAATATGTGCGACTCGCCCTCTCCATAGTTTGGTATGCTAAACTCATACCACGAGGAGAGGACCCTACACCACTAAAACTCCCGGGATACTCCTTCGATCCGCCGTTGGCGGGGGCCCGGAACGCATAAGCAATCCGGCCCTCACAAAGCATACCCTGACTCAGATAAACAATTCCTAGTTCACACAAATAATTGCTCTATATTCCCGGGTGGCAATCGAGCTCAGAACAACAGGTCTCAGACGACGGTGCCGTAACCATTAAACCACCGGTTCATATACAAAATCATTAATATAATAAAAATAAGAAAAAAGCAGTCTTATTCTTATTGTACCTCTGCCAGACAACCGAATAAAATATAATTGATTTTCGTTAGTCTCGCTTAAAACTCGAAAACGATCGTACAATTTGTTTGGTTCTCTGTTATGCTTTCGTAATTGTCTTGAGAAGGATAGTGTGATAAAATACAAATGTTGACGGGCGTAGCCGTTAACCAACGAATAGGAATAACTCGAAGATGTTTTCGTAAAACATACAAAATTTTACAATACTAAAAAACAAAGTAGAGCAATCTCAGATGTTAGTATTCACATTATTTTTTTTTGATTCTAATCGTCTTGGTTAATACACTTTTAACAATAAGGTCAGGTTCTAGAAAACTTAGCTGAACTCATAGGTACCTCATATTACATGGTGTAGCATGTCACATAACTAAAGGTACTTAAGAAATTCCATGGGGTTTCATGACACTAGTCAGACCACACTTAGAGCCTTCGTACTGTGCTAGTTATAATGTTTTACTAAACATAGTTACTTATTTATAAGGGCCATTCATCATCAGCCCATATAACGCCCACTGCTGAACATGGGCCTCCTCCCGAGGGAGGGTATTTGCCATAGTCATCACGCTTGGCAGACGGGTTGGTGACCGCCGTATTATGATATAACACACAAGGAAACGCTGCTGCCCGTTCCTCGATATATATTATAGATGATGTTATAACAATCAGGACCAATCGGGACCAAGGGCCATTAACATGATATAACTCACAAAAATAATATGTAGATGAACTATCGGAGGAGTAAATGTAAATTTTGATGAACTTTCCATACTGTCCTGTACTGTATCAGCACTTCTACGTCTACTGCTGAACACGGGCTTCTTCTTAACAGATAATGGCAAGCCAGGATATCAGGATATCGTTGAGAGATATTGCCATAATCACCATGCTTTGCAGACGGATTGGTGATCCCAGTAAGATGTGTAATAAACTAATGAGAAACTAGCATTTCTTAAAAAGCCTGGTCCTTCCCACCACAATAAAGAAGAAGCGAGTTCATTGAAATTTGAACCTCGTGAAGCTAGGTCAGCAGGGTTCTCCTTGCTTCTCACGTGGCGCCACATAACACCTTGTGTGAGTTCATGAATCTCCACCGTCTTGTTCTGAACAAAGGTTTTTAGTTTATTTGGTGACATGCGTAACTATCCTAGCACTATGGTTGAGTCAATCCAAAACACTATATTCTTAAACTCAGTACGCAACGAACTACGAATCTTATCGAATATTTGAGCACATAGCAAAGTACCGCAAAGTTCGATTCGCGGTATACTTATGGGTTTCAATGGCGCCACCTTGGCCTTTGATAAAAGCAATCTAACTATTCCTTGCGCTGATAGATGCTGCTGACCATCCATATGTCTCTTAGTTGCCTATTATGGCATCCTTTTGAAGACGGGATGGTCTATTTTAAGATAGCATGCGCTACAAAGTCTGTCGAATTTGAATGGATTCCTCCGATAACAGTTATTTGACGATAGAACAATTGGCTCTCAGTCTTGTAAAATCAAACCTGTGTATTTGATGATGTTCGTAATTGTCAGGATATGGTTCGAAAGGTTTGAAAATAATCCTACTATTATTATAAACCCGAAAGATAAGAAATAAGAATAAGTAGGAAGAATAAGAATATAAGGATAGGAAGAGTAAGAATGTATGGATGTTTGTTAATTACTATTTCAAGCCAAAACTACCGAATGGATTTGGCTGAAAGTTTGCTCGGGATAGTTAATAAGCTCGATTAACATATAGGCTAGAAAAAATCACGCTCCGACCCACTGGAGCTGAGTAACGGGGGTAAAACCGCGGGGCGTAGCTTATCTCCTATATTTCAAAGACCCCTCGTTATTAATAGAAAACAAATAGGTAACTTCGGAGCATTACTCTCAAATCCTTAAATCCATGGATTCTTGCATTCCACAAAGATTTAGGGATTATTCTCAATCTTGAGTGCAAGCTAAGAATATCATTAGCTATCAAGGTTCTAAACGTATTAAAGATCATTTTCGAAATTGATTTCTTCAGTCATGAATATAAGAGTCACATTTGAATAATGATTAAATATTTGTCTGTCTATTACTTAGATACTGCTTGTACTAAACCACGATACATTATTGAGACTGAGAATAGAATAAGTTATTGGTATTGTTATTTATCTGGAGCCAATTTCTTATGGCGTTATTCATCAGATTTCGTAGTATTTTCGTGGTAAACTGGTAATTGAATGCTTAGAAGAGCTGAAGAGCTTCTTTGTTTGCTTGAACGCGCTTATTTCAAGACATGGTACGATTTGAAAAAATCTTTCAGAGTTAGATAGCCCATATATCGAGGAAGGTTATAGGTTATAGGCTATAATTTAATTATGGAATGCAATGATATGATTTTGATAAAAATGTATTCGCTACTCAGCGTTACTAATAACTATGCATGCAAATAATATTTTAAACTAGCTTCACCCGCGTAACTACAGTTCCCGTAGGAACTTCATAATTAAATATAGCCTATGTCACTCATGGTGCCGTGTGGTTTCCGGCTTAGAATAGACCACCCCATGTCCTCCCATGGGTGTCGTGAAAGGCGACTAAGGGACATATGGCTGATGGATGGGCAGCAGCATCTATTAGCTCAATATTTGCATCTTACTGCCATCACCAATCCGTCTACCAAGCGTAGTGATTATGGAAATATCCCTCTACGATCCTGGCTTGCCAAGGTCTGTTAAGAGGAGTCCCATGTTCAGCAGTGGACGTCAACGGGCTGTTGATGATGATGATGATGTCACTCAGGGTGAATGTAGCTTTCAAATGGTGCAAGAATTTTTGAGATCGGCACAGTCGTTTTTGAGTTTATTCATTACCAACATACACACAAAAAATACAAATCTTTCCTCTTTATAATATCAGTATCGATTCGATATGTCAATTTATTATGTTAATGCAACTTCAATAACACCTACAGTGACAATAACATAGGATATGCGTTACAATATATTGAATTTTTTATGGAAGTCATTGTCATATCGTACATGATTATCCTCCTGGGGTTGTTTATCTATATTAATACTAGCGGCCCGCCCCGGCTTCGCACGGGTGGACTTTTATACCCTACCCCTGCCCTACCCTACCCCTACCCTACCCCTACCCTACCCCTACCCTACCCCTACCCTGCCCCTACCCTACCCCTACCCTGCTATTCGGGACGGAAACAAATCCAACAAATCAAAAACCATGGCAATCGGTCCAGCCGTTCTCGAGTTATAAGTGTTGTAACAAACACGACTTTCTTTTATATATATAGATTATAAAAAGGTAAAATTTGTGAGCTTGTGACGTTGTAGGGGGTAACCTCTGGATCTTCTGAACCGATTTTGAAAATTTTGTTACCAATAGAAAGCCACGTCATTTGTGAGTGTCATCCTACTAATATTATAAACGCGAAAGTTTGTAAGTATGGATGTATGGATGTTTGTTACTCTTTCACGTAAAAACTACTGAATGGATTTGGCTGAAAGTTTGCACACGTATAGTTTATAAGCTGATTTAACATATAGGCACAAAATATCACGCTCCGACCCATTGGAGCTGAGTGACGCGTGTAAAACCGCGAGGTGTAGCTAATAGGCTATAGCCTACTGTTCCCGTGGAAACTTTAACTTAAAATATATTATAAGTTAAAGTTTCCACGGGAACGGGACAGCTAGTTAGGTAAAATCTGAATTAAGATAGATCTATACAAATAAATTATCATATCGTTATGATTAGCCATGCTTAAACTATTTTAATCAAAAGACAACTGCACTTCCGTTCAGAAGGAAAGAAACTCGTGGAGTACCCAAGTATTTTGCCATATACTGCAAGTTTAGTTATTTACTTTAAATTTAGCTAAAATTTGCGCCGCGAGGTGATTCACTTGAGCAGGATGGAGTCGAGACGACATTAATTATTTTCGTACTCGCTTGTCTCCTAAATGACGATGAATGGAGTAGCCGTTTGATTAATTTTGTGGTGATATTTTGTGATGTTAGTGAGAGATCCTCGATGTTGCAATTAAGCAGCTGTTCAGGCTATATTGTCAGTTTGTTTGCTAGCAAAACCATACAATACAATAGTTCTTCGGAAACCGCCTTTTATTTGAAATTACAAAGAACAAGATTCCGCATGCGGTTTTACCGGCGAAACTACCAGTCCCGTAAAAACTTCATAATTTAACATATAGCGTATAGCCTTCCTCGATAAATGGGCTATCTAACACTGAAAGAACGTTTCAAATCGGACTAGTAGTTCCTGAGATTAGAGCGTTCAAGCCAACAAACTTTTCAGCTTTATATATTAGTATTGATAATACAGTATGTAACACTATATGGTTTATTAAGAAAATGTGTATACAAGAATCCATTTTAGCACTATTAGGATGCATATGAATAACATAAATTTAGTAATCAGAATGTTCTAGATAAATGAATGACTGGCTAATCCAATTTGAAAAGAAGCCAAAGATTTCAAAAAATATTCTTACTAAAACTAATACTGGCATCAAAATCCACGTTTAACAAAATTCATGTGTTTGTTGTTGTAGTTTTTGAATTATTAAATGACCAAAGAAAATATTTATAAAAGTGTACATAACTGTACAAATTAGTACATAGTGTAAAACATGTTGCAAATATCAGTGTAAAATTTAACAATGGTAAAAAAACTCATAGTGTAACCACAGTGTAAAAATATAATAGTGTAACTGGTATCAGTAAGTGGTAGTAACAAATAAAATGAAGATGCATCTACACACGGATTTATCTTGTGAGATCCCGTACCAGGGCTGTGAGGAGAAGGTACAGATCTCGCAAGAGGCGGAGATGCTGTACTATGAGCTGATACAAGCTCTGGAGGAAGAGGAAACGGTAAGATAACAAATTAGCGATTTAATATTTCTAGAGTTCAGAAGCATAAAGTTGTATGTGCCATTACGACTAACTAGCACTTACGACCAAATGCTTTTGAGGTCTTGATTTACAAATTTGCATTGGATTGGGTCCGGTGGTAGCATTAAAGGGCCTCCGTCGTTATATAGGTCTCACCTCGTCGACTCATGGTCCACCTAAAGAATGACAAAATTGTTCTAACCTAATATTTCAGAACAAACTTTTGACACAATATAGTTAAATAATAAATAAGACGTTAAGACTAAAATATAATTGAAATAATAACTTAATACTTTTTTTAATTTGGAAATTTATAAAATGTGATCATTATAGATAGTAAATAATAATAATAATAAATGCTAAATTATTGTTCTGACTATTTGCAAGTGCCTGTGATAGGGTTACGTAAATAAAAAAGATTTTATTTATTTATTTACAAAAAACTCTTATTCCTAACTGTTGTACTTTAGAAGTTATCAGTACAACACAACAAGTACAAAAGATCTTTAAAGAAACCAATGTTTATACAAGGAAAGTAACTGTTAATATTTGTATAACTATAAGACCTAATTTCCATAAGAAACCGGTAATTTACTTTTATGAATTCGTGCTACAACTTACTAAAAAACTAATTACTTATTAATGCGGCATTAAATCAATTTATCTGATATCTAGAGAAGATTGATTACCCACACGTTATTTTAGCTTAAATTATACGATAAAATCTAAATTGCTTTGACATGAGGCTGACCGATGAAACTTGTAATATCTAACCTGGTGACATAAAAACCAATTTAAATGCCACATAAATCATATAACTCCTTAAAAATAAAGACAAATAAAAGTATTTGACGTTATTCTCACCGATCAATTTCAAAGAGTTTTTTTTTTTTGCTTGTACTTTGCAAAATATCATATGCTAACACTAGTTTTCTAGGCACCCTTTCACCCGTGTTACTCCCTTTCCCGTAAGAACTTCACAATGAAATAGGCTTTAGGTTAATCTAAGGTTTTAGGTTAAGGCTAAGGCTTAAAGCTTTAGGCTACTAAAGCCTTCCCCGATAAATGGTCTATCTTACACTGAAAGCCCAAATCAGTATTAGATTTTCAGAAATTTATAATCAGACCAGCAGTAGCTGAGATTAGCGCGTTCAAGCAAACAAAAAAACTCTTCAGCTTTAAGTATAGATTAGTTCATATATACCAGTTTATAAATAATGATTTGAGCCAAATTTATGTGTTTGAGTTTTTTGAGTTTATTGAGTTGCAGATCTGCTGCATCTCGCGTATCAAAGAATATACAATGTTTTTTTTAAACACACATTTTACAAAAAATAAGAGAGATATAAAAGTGTTTGACCACCGTTACAAAAAAATGTGTTCTTCTTAAACCAATAACATTTGAATCCATTTAAAACCAACCTTCAGATAAACAGCTAAATCACCGCACTTATTTCTCAAATACCCATAAATTTGAGTCGAAATCATTATTTATAAACTGGTATACATATATGAACTGTGTCACCTTAAATGTTTTTGGCGAAAAGATACGATTTATATCGACGAATATCTCCGAAGATTTATAGGAAACCTGTTGGTAATTGGGGTGCTGGTGCTCGACATCATTTGATAAAAGTTTTTTTCGCTTTGGGATCACGAAATCTTAATAATTCTCGAGCTCAGAATCATAAGGTTGGATGTGCCTTTATCGTAAACTGGCATTTACGACCAAATGCTTCTAAAATATACAAGGTGTAACGGAAAGGGTATATATATAGAAAGAGCAAGGCTTTTTTGGATGATAACAAATAATATTGCAAGGGTTATTAAATCCTATCACTACAAGTCCGTAAGTAATGATTTTTTAAAATTCATAGATACCAGAAACTTTTCAAATTGAAATAAATACATCACTAGCACTCAATCAGCTGATCGATGTCAACGAACTATTTGCAAGTAAAAATAAACCTCTTACTCCTGGTATTTCTGAATAAAGGGTTCCGCATTTTTATTTTATGTTTATAAAATAAAAAAATCTTGGAGTATTTTATTTTGATTTGAAACCCTTGCCATATCGTTTGTTATGATCCAAAGAAGCCTTGCTCTTTCTATGTATATACCCATTCCGTTACACCTTGTATAGTAAATCCGACATTTTGCTTCTGAGATGTAGAATTGTAAGAGGATTTTTAGAGCTTTTTTCACGGAGTATTAATTTAATTGGAATGTTATTTGGGTATTTTGGAGGCTCAGGTGGTAATAAGGTGTTTTGGCTTATAATCCTACATACGACCTAGTATTTGTGAGATCACCAAATAATTTGGTACGAGTTTCGGTATTATTAGTGTCTGTAAATTGTATTGTTATAAAAAAACCGGCCAAGTGCGAGTTGGACTCGCGCACGAAGGGTTTCGTTCCATATTCAAGTGCCTACCTGTTGCCGTTATTGATATCAAGCAAAAAAACATATTGTATGGGATTTTATTTTTAGTATTTGTTGTTATAGCGGCAATAGAAATACATCATCTGTGAAAATTTCAAACTGTCTAGCTATCGCGGTTCTTGAGATACAGCCTGGTGACAGACAGACAGCGAAGTCTCAGTAATATGGTCCCGTTTTTACCGTTCGGCTACGGAACCCTAAAACCTGTCTGGTCTGACATCAGTTTTACTAATAAAAATAAAATTATAAAACAATAGTTTCTGTTTAGTAAACAATACTAACTTTCTTTTCATTGATGCTGGTCTGAAAAGCTGTTAAATCAAAGAGCAACATAAACGAATTTCATTACATAGTTTCAAAACCAGCTTCCCGCGTGGTTTCACCCGTATATATCCCGTTCCCGTGGGAACTTCATAATTAAATATAGCCAATTTCATCCGGGGATATTGTAGCTTCCCTACAGTGAAATATTTTTTCAAATCGGTCAAGTAGTTTCGGAGCCTGTTCAATACAAACAAACATTTAAATCTTTGCTCTTTATGTATAATATTAGTATAAATAAATTACAATGAATCAAGCAGAAACAATATGAATCCAACAGATGATGCGTCCATAGATAAAATGAATCACAACCACACGGTCAGAGCGAGGATTCTAATATAATTTTTATTCTGATATAAATTCTGACCACAATCTCCCAGCCATTGTGTTCGCGACCACAGGAAACTTGTGAGATGTGTTTTAAACTTGAAATATCGATTACGTCGCAGTCATTCATATGTAAAGATACTTTTAATTTATTTTGTTTTGGTTTAAGTTTCTTTTGACCATTTTTATGTGCTATTTAATTACGTATATGTTTCTCTTGCTCAGCCATAATTGAAAATTCGTTTATTTTTAGTTACTTCAGTGTCTAAATGAATAATTTTTAATTTATGTAAGTATGTCTTATTATTTAATAGACACGTATGTTTAAGTAGTATATTATATGCATTTATAGTTTGTATCTTGTGTAAGTATTGTATGTTAATATTAGTATGTAAGTTTATCAACTAATAGAGGTTTACCAGATCGGTGAAGGTGGTGGTGATGGACACTAGCTACACCTCTTGTTAAAATGTTTCTATGTAATGGGTTTGCTGAAAGAAAATTCATGATTGAATTAAGCTCACCTTTGTTCATGCTGTATCTTTGTTTATCATCTACATCAGCCGGTATATCGTCCACTGCTGAACATGGGCCTCCTCCCGGGGAAGGGTATTTGCCATAGTCACCAGGCGGGTTGGTGACCGCAGTATTATGTTGCACCACACAAGGAAACGCTGCTGCCCATTTTTTGATATAGGTACGATTATTATAGATGATGTTATAACAATCGGGCCCAACGGCTTAACGTGCTTTCCAAGGCACAGAGGGTAGGTCCTCAACCATCCCGACCCGGAAAGAAATCTTAGAATTAACACAAAGATTTCTTTTCCGGTGTGGGGATCGAACCCACGACCTCCGAAATTTTAAGCGAGCCAAATACCGCTACGCTACGGAGGTTGTCTTTGTATAAATGAATTATAACTTATTTTCTACGTGTGCAATAAATTATAATTAAAAAAAATAGGGAATTTTTTGTTCCGTTATTTTAAAAAGTTTTATTAGTTAGTCAAAAAGAATCAAAAAGTGGTTGAAACAAATTTGAACATTTTAAATGGCTGACATTTGCATGTATTTGAAATGGTAACGACCACAAACAAATGCGATCATAATTTGATTATGTGGTTATCCATGTGAGTGGTACCGTTGGCAAAATTCGTTTCGCAATGTTGAGGTCATTCACACCAAAATTATACATACATGACCAGATTTGGCGATGTGTCACAGCTTCTAAACAATAGTAGGACACTTGTTTTAAGTTCATATTGTTAGATGTAATTTATATCACGATGTTGAGTAAGTCATAGAGGATTTTTATTGAAAGGTGCATAATTATTGCAATATATAGAATTGTTATTTCCATCTGTAATGTATAACCACGGCATTCTTCAACTTCAACAGGCCGCTTATGCCCACTGCTGAACGTGTGCTTTCCCTTAATACATCTTGGTAGGCGGATTGGTGATCGCAGTAAGATAACTAACGTCGAGCTGATAGTTGCTGCTTCCCATCCATCAGCTGTATATTCCTTAATCCTCATACGACTCTCATAGGTGGTCTATTCTTAGCCGGAAACTACACGACAAATATTCATAACATTATTGATTTGAATATATTGATTCAGATGAACTTTTCTTTTTTTTTTATGATTACCAGCAGACTTTTGCCGTCTACTAGTATTTTTGTTAACCCCTCGTGCTAAGCTAAAATTCTTATTACGAGTGGTGGGGTTCGAACCGGCGACCTCAAAATTATAAGTCCGACGTCCTAGCCATTGGGGCTTCGACCGCTTCAGTAATTTTATTTATATTATAAAGTTTACATTGCAAAATTCTAATAATATATTCGCTATAGGGATATAACTCATAATTGGAAGGTATTTGCCAACAGTTACTACCTATTCACTCGTTCCAAATACCATTTACCGTCCATTATCAGGGACATTATCGACTCATGATGACGAGCAATTTGTACGTCCCTAATTAGTAATGTACTTTGATAGTTAACATAGTTGTGACTTGGAATGAGCTTGTTTAGACATTATAAATAGAATATGTGGTAAGTAGATAATATGCTACAGCAGTTACTACTGTTTAGTTTTAATAGTGTCTTAACTACGATAAAAATGTAAATTATTTTAGTAAGTATGCTCAGTAAACCGTATGACTCGAGAATTAGCTTTATATAGGTAGAGTACCAGTACTACCCTCAAATAACTTCATTAATTAAAATTGTGTTCAATTTCCTGAATAAGGTCTGTAAAGCTGAGTAATAGGTGTTTATAGTATACGTTAAGTGCTTAAAATTATTAGGCTATGGAAAAAAACTTAACGAAGCAACAATAAAAATCCTTTACAAATGACATTAAATTTACATCTTTGTTAAAGCTCTATGAAACCATAAATGGTATAAGGTGATAAAGACGCTCTCGCTCCATCTTATGTGCATAGCTTACGTAAAAGAACGCGATTGATGTATTTAACCGAGACTATTATAGGTATTCTCTTTTCAAACTTAAAAATATACTAAGCGTTATGATATAACTGACTTATTTGATCTGTGTTCTTTTAATAATAAATTATTGTGTTATTAACTTTAATAACGTTTAGATACTAACTTTTGTTTGAATTTCTCTTTGTTTCCTAAACAGTTTGGAAACTCTAATTAATTATGTGATTAGTACACCACAATCAGCGGTTTAGGCTATGGCCAATCCGTCATATTTAAATAAATTTATATATACTTATACTGATCCGTCAGTCTGTCCGAACAAAGCGTTTGTTCTATGTACTAGCTGCGCCACGTGGTTTTACCCGCGTCACTCTGCTCGAGTGGGTCGGAGCGTGATATTTTGTAGCCTATATGTTAATCCGGCTTATAAACTACCCGCGTGCAAACTTTCAGCCAAATCCATTCAGCCGTTTTTACGTGAAAGAGTAACAAACATCCATCCATCCATCCATACTAGAGTTGCACCGGATCCTACTTTTGCCGGGTACCCGGCAACCGAGTACCCGGCGCAAGCTTATGCCGGGTAGCCGGGTACCCGGCAAAATTACCCGGCATGAAAAGACGTACATTCCTCTTCCCTGTTTGGGCGCGACTGAAGGTCAAGTGGAGCGGTTCGCGCCTACCATAATTTACCTCTTTTGAATTATGGGTATTAATTTTTCTGCTGATTCAAGTTTCTCAAATAAATTTTTGTTCTTGAAATTTTTTTATTTAAATTTAACCTAGACCTAATTACCCGGCAGTGCCGGGTATCCGGCGCCATTACCCGATACCCGGCCGGATCCTGAAAAAGTGCCGGATCCGCCAGGTACCGGATCCAAACCGGGTACCCGTCCCATCTCTAATCCATACTTAAAAACTTTCGCGTTTATAATATTAATAGGATTTTTAGTCCCGATCCCGTGAAAATCTCGACCTACAATATCGCATGTGATACCCACAAATATTAGCTTTCTATTGCTCCAAGAGTTTGAAAGAAAATCAATTTAGCAGATCCAGAGATTACCCCTACATCCTCACAAACTGTAACTACCTCTTTTTTTTAATCTGTATATTTGTATCATCATCATCATCATCATCAGCAGCAGCCTGTTCTAGTCCACTTCTGAACATAGGCCTCCTCCATCGATTTCCAGCGGGAACGATCGCTAGTGGCCTGCATCAACCGACTCCCCGCGACCTTTATGAGGTCGTCGGTCTATTGTGCAGGCGGTCGTCCCACGCTGCGCTTGCCAGTTCGTGCTCTCCACTCGAGCACCTTTCTGCTCCATCGGCCGTGTCTACGTGTCCTGCCCATTGCCACATCAGCTTGCTAAACCGTTGAGCTATGTCCAGTGACCTTCGTTCTCCTGCGGATCTCTTCATTTCTGATTCGATCACGCATATTTGTATATTGTATTCATTTAAAAAGTAGGTACGTTATTGACAATTCTGAACAGATAGTGTCAGGTTTCGTGTTAACTGAATTTAATCAGTTACGTACACTTTAATAAGCTTGTTTACGCTTAATATTAAAAAAACGAAATTTATTTTTATTTTTTGTGCGGATTCCAAAAGAGAAAGTGAAATTAAAGATAGGTATTAATTATTTTAATTAACTTGTAACTTGTCAGTTTTGTGAAATTGACAAAATTTTTAAATGACATCGTTACGTTGATACTGATTTAAGTCGAGATTAAGGTGAAAACCATACCTTTTATTAACAAAACTTTCGCTTAAATGAACATAATAAAAATCTTTGTATACCCAATTAATTTGGCATGAGTAGGTATCTTATATTTTTTTGGCTTCTGCTTATTTTTCAAAACATTATAATATCATCATTGGACTAATGATGATATGCTCTTACGTATGTCCGACATCCACTGCTGAACATAGGCCTCCCTGAGGAAGTGTTGCCGTAGTCACCACGCTTGTCAAGCGGGTTGGTGACCGCAGTTGTAATTATGTTGCAACACAAAGGGAAACGCTGCTGGTATTAGGTAAACAATTGTTTTAAATAATAGGACCTACGGCTGAATTTGCTTTCCGAGGCACGGAGGGTAGTCCCTCAAAACATATCGGCCTATTTACAGCTGAAATGAATTTGCTTTCCAGAGATTATTAAAAATCACTGTGATTGTGTGAAGAATGTTGCACGCGATGTTACAGTGTTATAACATGAGACTGAGGTTCTCAAACTGTATTTGTCTGTGGTGCACTTTACTCTATATTGGATACGAGCTTCCCGCGCGCGGTTTCACCCGCGTTATACCTGTTCCCGTGGAAACTTCATAATTAAATATAGCCTTTTATCCTTCCTAGATAAATAGGCTATATAACACTGAAAGATTTGTTCAAATCAGTCCCGTAGCTCCTGAGATTTGCGCGTTCAAACAAACAAACAATCTCTTCTGCTTTATATATTAGTATAAGAAGTATAGATTCTATCTACAAATCTTTGCCTAGCTAGGCTAATCGAAATCGCCTTTATGCCCGGTGAAGAAACAAGAGCCTCCTGGCTAACGAAATAATGTCCGTACGAAAAAAAAAGCTAGTGAAAATAGAAACAGCCAAATGAAATTGGTACAATTAGGGACAACGACTGAAGGATTCTAGATCCGTCAGTTAGATTATCAAAAAATATTAGACACGTATTTTTTTTTCGTTCTGAAAGCAAAAATATACCTAGCGAAGATTTAGCGGGTTGAAATTGTATGATTCCAGCCAAGTCTCCTGGAACTTTGTTGCTATGTATGTTTATCAATTTTAATTGATTTGGTATATCAAAAAATATTTTTCTGACATGTTTTGGTAATGTAATTGACGGATCAAGTACATTTTTTTAGTCGTCATAACTATAAAGGATTCTTTGCGATTGACTATACTTTTTATAACACAGCAGGGTTTCTTGGGGACCTCTGTTTGGGAACCTCTGACATGAGGGTTTTTTTTTAATCATCGGTTTGCCCTAAGTGGTTTGGCTACATGGGATGAACGTGCATTCTTATGGTTTACCCGATATCCGCTATGGGGTGGAATGGACAACTACTTACTCCGTTTTTGTTTTTGTTATACCTACATACTTTTACTTAAGTGTGTATCTTGATTTATTATCCTAAACTACATGAAAATAGTTCGCAATATTTGTGAAATACACCTTTTTTAAGATTATATTTTATGACTATACCTAACAATTTGATTTCTCTTAGTTCTTCTAATGGAATCATGATTCTTGTTCTTATCAAAATGGTGTAGGTATAATGTAAGTCTTGAAAATAGATATTTTTATATACATTTTGACATTACAATTATCAAGTCTAGTCTTCAGAAACATAAGGATAGATGTATACTATACTTCAGAAGCATTTGGTCGTAAGTGCCAGTTAGTGCCCATAAAGGCACATACATACGACGAATGTTTCTGACGTATAATGGCACATCTGACCTTAGGCATCTAAGCCTGCTCTAGAAGTATATTTAAAACAGCACCGATGTGCGAAGCCGGGGCTGTTTTAAATATACTTCGATTACTTTCGATTGTTATAACATCATCTATAACAAGCGTATACCAGGGAACGGGCAGCAGCGTTTCCATGTGTATTACAACATAACACTGCGGTCACCAATCCGCCTGCCAAGCGTGGTGACTATGGTAATAACCCTGCCTCGGGAGGAGGCCCATGTTCAGCAGTGGACGTTGTAAGGGCTGATAATGATGATGATGAATAATCAAATTAATTCAGCACTTAGGTATTTACATACTCATGTACTTGTCAGAATTACAATGTGTAAGTCTAAATCTAACAAAAGTATCAATCACTCTAGTTGCTAACAGGTCAAGCCAAATAAAACCGTTTAAAAACAATGTTTACATTATATGATATTTACTATAATATACTTTATACTTTTAATTACATGTTTTAAAGAAATATTATTTGTCATAGTGTTGTGTTAATTAAACTGTACTATCGAGTACAGTTTAATTAACACAACACTATGACAAATAATATTTCTTAACATCAATCTATCTATTGGTGAAACCGCTTGAAAATCCTAGCAGTAGTTTTTGAGTTTATCTCAAACAGACAGACAGCGGGAATCGACTTTGTTTTATAATAAGTAGAGATAATTATACTTATATATGTTGCAGTCAAGACTCTTAGCCAGTCAAAAGTACTTTTGACTTGTAAAATCAGTCAAAAGTAGTTTTAGGTTATGTTATGTTTAGTTAGTTTTGATTGATTTTGCTAGTTAAAAGTACTTTTGACTGGTTAAGAGTTTTAACTGCAACATAAATGTATACGAATAAAGAAGTCACTAAATAGCATAAAACAAAGTCGCTTCCCGCTGTCTGTCTGTCCTTATGTACCTATGCTTACATCTTTAAACTACACAACGGATTTTGATGCGTTTTTTTAATAGCTAGAGTGATTATAGAAGAAGTTTTATCAGCATTGCATCCGTGTGAAGTTGGGGCGGGTCACTTGTTATGAAAAAAACAACTCATTTTACTGCATTTTAAACCAAATAGTTGTATCAAATGATTGATATTCAGTTACAAAACAAAAAAGCAATTTCAAGTTGTATATGTACGTAAACTGTCACTAGACCCGCATACTGTTAGTTATACAAAACCCATTTATCTGAAAGCTGTATATTTTGCGAAACAGATAAAAGTTCAGCTATTATTTATCTGAATACAAAACAGATAAGAGCTTAAATATTTTATTTGTTCATATTACGTGGAATTTGCTTTAAAATTTGCATTTTTTACGCTATGTAGCTACCAGAATCGTACCTTTAATCATTTTAACCGACTCAAATCTTTACTAATATTATAAAGAGAAAAGATTTTATTGTTTTAATTTCTTTATTGCACATAATCTTCGTTGACACAAGGATTTTATTTGCGAGTCTGTGACATCATTAAGAAATTTTAAACTAACTGTATTATTAACAGTATTAAAGCTTTTATACTAGGTACTTTTCAATATTAATTGAATTTTCTGCAAGCACCCACATGTTGGCAATAATTTTTTTTTTCGGTATTTCGATAAAGTACCTACTACATTTTTGAGCCCTCCCGGCCCATAGTTTGCAAAGAATCTTCCGATGCAATGATGAAAGTCTGAGAAGCCCGCGAACTGTAACATAAAGCCACAGTTGTTCAAAACCAAACGTCATAATCCCTCAAGCTCCCCGTCAGCGACTGCCCTGAGCCGAGGTCCAGGTCCCACAGGCGACGCCCTCGCAGGTTGTTTTGTAGTTTCTAAAACTAATTACTATTTATTAAGGCTGAAGCTCTGATCGCCTTTATGCCCGGTGAAGTAGCAAAAGCCTTCGAATTAAATACGCAATGTCGTCCGAAAATAAAAGAAAATAATAAAATACTTTGATATGGAAATTGTATAAAGTCATATTCGTGACATAGCGATTATTATCCTTCGTTTCACAATCCGCTGAATATAGCGCTTTCGTAACATTTACGTAAGTAATTGTTTCGAAATGGTTTGTAAAAGGATTTTCACATTCATAACTTTTGCGAGTTCTCAATATGATCGTGATTTAAATTTGGCATTTTTATTTGTATGCGACACAAAGAGGGTTACGTTTTTCGTGATTTGACTTACCTAAAGTATTTAAGATTGATTATTTAAAAATATAACATTAAGGATATGTAACAATATTAATTCTATAGATTCAGATTCAGGTACATCGGCTTACAGCAAAAGATTTTGTTGGAATGTATTAACCAGCCGTCATTTATAATAAAAAAGTGCTAAGTTTTAACGGGTCCGAGCCCATTCGTCTCCTAAGATTCGCACCCTGTGCCCACTCGTCCCCTGGAACTTTTGAGGGGCCCATTTGTCTCCTGATGAATATTTATTTTTATTCATTCTTCTAATATAAGTACATGTATATGTGTATACTGCAGCTTGGTAGTCCTGGTACAGTCGCGCAGAAAAGGCTAAAATAAAAAATATAGTAATTCGGTAGATATCATGTTTATTTCAAATAAGATTAACACATACAAAATCACAATGTCCTAGAAACTATCAAAATACAACTCTTTTACAAAAATCAGTCTTGATTGACCATCATATAAATCAACATTAAATATAAAATATGCAAAAAAAAATAGAACACATAGCAACAGTAAATAATCACTTCTTATTTTTTTGTATATTTACCAACTACATACATGCAAAATCAAAATAACTTAAATCTAAAAAATTATAACAGTACAAAAAAAATACTAAAATCACAGTAATTATTGAAGACTAGATAAATCAACATATATTTTTTTTGTATATTAACCAACTACATGCAAAATCGTAATAACATAAATCTAATAAATTGTAACTAGAAGTACCTACATAAAAATTGGCTAAAATCACCGTATTTTTTGTATATTTACCAACTACATGCAAAATCATAATAACTTAAATCTAACAAACTATAACTACGATAACAAAAAATGACTAATATCACAATAATTATTGAAGATTAAACAAATCAACATTATTTTAGTATAAAACTAATCTTATATTTGTTTTTTCATTTTAAATTAATAATATATGCATAGCTTTTCCATGCAGTGGCCTAGTGAAATCTGATTTTCAAAAAATTGGCTAATTATGCGATTTATTCTCGCTTCATTTTCAATCGATTTAGGAGTCCGATTATTTGTTTGGACACCCCTTTGCACCTGATCCATTTTATTTTTTGATAAATTCATTTTTCAAACAAGCCATTCGTAGTCAGACAATTTTACATCGTAAGCCTTTCAACAGGTTATATTATTATCATGAAGGATTATCATTCATCATAGCTCTTTTTTCAGTCATAGCTCTTTTTTTAGTCATAGCTCTTTTTTCAGTGATCTGTTATGATTTATTAAATTAATTCCGTTAATAAACTGTTCACAAGTGTACTATGTTAACCGTTTCTTATGTAAAATATAGCTAATTTTATCTCAGGGGACCAATAGGCACCTGAATAGGTGCCGAATCTTTAACTTATATTGTATATATATTAGAGGGGACGAATGGGTACCTTAAAAATAATATTTTTTATTAAAATATTAATTGGTCCCCTACTAGGAGACCAATGGGCACCTATATAGGGGCCGAATCTACAACTTTTATGCTGGGGGACGAATTTTAGGGGACGAATGGGCTCTGACCCGTTTTAACTTTAGACTGAGAATAAACTTTTGTGGTTTTAAATAACATTAATCTTAATTTTTTTATTGCAAAAGTTACTATATACCTGTACTAATTTTATAAAAAAGGAAATATTTGTACTTTTGTATGTATTGTTGCATAAAAACTTAAAACTACTACGGCATTTCATTACGAAGTTCTCTCGGTAACTTGAGCTACGCGGGTAAATCCGCGCGCGGGAATCTATTACTCAATATAATAACACCACCAACTCTCAGTTATTTATATCTCAAAGTCATAACAACGATGACATTACACTCCTCGACAGAAATAAGTGAAATGTCAAAACATTCCTGCTCATGATTCACGCGTACGCAACGTATTGTTCTCGATTCTCACATTCGAAATTCAAATTTGACATTTCCTGAGCTTCGATGATACTGACAGATTGTCGGCCATATTTTTTCTGACTTTAAGATGACAGGTGTGACAAATAGGAGTGCAAGTTGAGTGTGATTGAAAAGCTTAAGTTTTATGTTTCTTTTCGTTAATTAGGTAGTGATTAATTATTATATTTATAAATGTTTTCTTACGCTGCATTTTAACGCTGTATTATTAATGAATGCCGCTTATTTTAAAATAGCTTTATTCCGCTATATCATCCGCTTAGAATACCTTAGGTTTTTTTTAATATTACTTACAGGGTTTTGCAGTCTACGAGTACTCTTGTTAACCCCTCATGCTAAGCTAAAATGCTTGTGTTAAGTATGCGTTTACGTCGGTAGTGCAATTGGTGGAGATCGAACCGTTGACCACAAGATCACAAGTCCGACACCCCTTGCCACTGGGCTGCTTCTTCTACTGTGGGAAGCTTTAGGTCTAGCCTGAGACAAGAAACAGTATTTATACGAATGGAGGACTATGAAATTTCGCACTATTATAAATTATATTGAAAGAGAGTGTAGAATGGCCACAAGGCGACCCTTGTTGGCATAAAAAATTGAGACATAATATTATGTTTGACAACCTCCGTAGCGTAGCGGTATTTGGCTCGCTTTAAATCTCGGAGGTCGTGGGTTCGATCCCCACACCGGACAAGAAATCTTTGTGTAAATTCTAAGATTTCTTTTCGGGTCTGGTTGGTTAGGGGCTACCCTCCGTGCCTCGAAGAGCACGTTAAGCCGTTGGTCCCGATTGTTATAACATCATCTACAATAATCGTATATCAAGGAACGGGCAGCAGCTTTTCCTTGTGTGGTACAACATAATACAGCGGTCACCAACCCGGCTGCCAAGCGTGGTGACTATGGTAAATACCCTCACTCGGGAGGTGGCCCATGTTCAGCAGTAGACGTTGTACGGGCTGATGATGATGAATATTATGTTTACATTATTAGCAGACAAATCATAAAAATAAATACAGCTGAATCATCAGACATGCAAACTGGACATACCGAAAGGTCAATGTCTGAATGTAATCATAATTTTAATAATATGTGTAATAACGTGTATATTTCTTGTTTCAGGTATGTACCATAAAATGCCATCATTCCAGAGGGTATATATAACAGCAACAAGGCCAGGAGGCTAGTCACGTAACTATATTATTATGACTTTGATGAAAATGGCTTTGCTACTTACAGTTTACTATGAGTGCAAAAAAAAACAATTTATTAGGTTTATGTAACTTCAATAGCATAGGAAAAGCGGTACAATAACTCTACAGTAATTATTGGGGAGTATTAGGTGATTTTTTGAATATTTATGATAGGTAACGAATGGCGATAAATGAAGTTTTCAAACATTTAAAACTTTAATGCACTAAAAACCTCCTAAGAATATACCACCGTACATCATTCCACGGTTGTCGTAAGAAGCGTCTAAGAGACAAACATTTCATGGATGGTTACTAATACCTTAAATAAATTAAAAGCCTGTTACCTTTCCAAAACAAATACATTCTTAAATTTTATTTATTTATAAAGATATAGACTACCTTAGAGTCTACCCCGCCAGTGTCCGCCCTGAGCCGAGGTCCTAGTCCCAAAGGGGACGCCGTCTTGCGCAGGTTGCTTAGTTTGTAGTTTTTTAGGTATTTATTTGCGCTGGAGCTCTGCTCGCCGTTATACCTGGAGAAGAGGCGAAAGCCACGTGGCTAACAAAAAAAAATCTGGGAGTCTACAATGAGTAGGTACAGTTCGTGCAACTTTGCTAGAATGTAACTGAGTTACCTGTTTGAAATGACCAAAAATCAATTTAAATACATTGTCGATACAATTTTAGAATATTTCCTTGATAAACTGATATAATAATAACACAAGATTTACGGCATAACGGCTTAGACCGGCGTCGATGTCAAAGGACCGTACGAGCCCGCGGGCGCGCAATCTCAATATACTATCGATACAGAACCAGTACTTACCATGTTACCTTGTAACTGCACTACATGACAAAGCCCTTTGATAAAACTATATTAATCTAGCTGACCCGACATACCGTATTGTCCTGTCTTTAGGTACTAAAACTCATATTAAATTGAACTTATAATATTAGGCGTGATGGATCTGAACTAACCGTGATGTGCACTAAAAGCAGCACGCATTCTATCAATGTTACTATCTACAAGGGCATAATTTTGTTTTATTTTACTTGCGTACCTATATCAGACATACTCCGTAACGTTACGGTATTTGACTCGCTTTAAATTTCGGAGGTCGTGGGTTCGATCCCCACGCTGGACAAGAAATCTTTGTGTAAACTCAAAGATTACTTTCCGGGTCTGATTGGTTGAGGGACCACCCTCCATGCTTCGGACAGGACGTTAAGCCGTTGGTCCCGAATGTTATAACATCATCTATACTAATATTATAAAGCTGCAGCGTTTGTTTGTTTGTTTGAACGCGCTAATCTCAGGAACTACATGTCCGATTTCAAAAAATCTTTCAGTGTTGGATAGTCCATTTATCGAGGAAGGTTATAGGCAATATTTTATTTTCAAAAAAATTTGGGATCCGCAAGAAAATTGTGATTTTGTAACCCAAGGTGTATAATCGAAAAAGTATTTATGCGTGCGCTGCAAAAACTATTGACAATAGAACAAAATTATGTACTACGGGTTTGTAGGTCTTATTAAGATCTACAAAAAAGTCCGCGAGAGCATATATCTAACTATCATAGTTTAGTCATAATAACCGCTTTTATGTTCATAAAAAATATTAAATCGTCTGAAGAAAGAAACTACGTTAAATGTTTATCGTAATATTAATCCCTATCCAAATTAAGCATTATGTTATCAAGCGTATTTATGTAGAAGTAAAATACTTTCTGTTTTATTCCAATCGGACATTTCTTTAAGAAATTATCACGAGTATAAAAAACGCTAAGAATTCGTACCTAATAGTAAGTTATTTGCCATAATAGATAAAGCTGAAGAGTTTGTTTGATTGAACGCGCTAATCTCAGCAACTACTGGTCCGATTTGAAAAATTCTTTCAGTGTTTGATAGCCCATTTATTGAGGAAGGCTATAAGCTATATTTTATTATAAAGTTTCTACGGGAACGAGAGTAACGCGGGTGAAACCGCGCGCGGGAAGCTATATACATATAAAGCTGAAGAGTTTGTTTGTATTTTTTGCTTGAAAGCGCTAAACTAAGGAACGACTGGTCTGATTTAAAAAAATCGATCAGTGTTAGGTAGCCCATTTATCGAAGAAGGCTATATACTAAATATTTAATTATGAAGTTCCCACGGAAACGGGAGTTACGCGGGTGAAACCGCGCGCGGAAGCTAGTCTATAATAATTGTATATCATTGAACAGGCAGCAGCGTTTCCTTGTGTGGTACAACATAATACTGCGGTCACCACCCGCCTGGCAATCGTGGTTACTACAGCAACCCTATATTACAATACCCTCCCCTGTGAGGAGGCCCATGTTCAGCAGTGGACATTATACGGGCTGATGATGATGACGATGATGTTTATCAGATGAAAAATATCAAAGGAATAAATTTTAATTTTGTCATATTTTGTAGGTAGATATGCATTAAAATCTGCCATATGTAAAATGAATGTTTTTTTTTAGGGTTTATAAATCAGCCATTAGAATATATGTAGATATGAGTAACATAGATATTATTATATTTCTGATATTCTTTTAAACATACTTAACATTCCGTAGTACGATCAAATAGTAAAGAAGAATTTTATTCTTTAAACAATGCTTAACACCTGTGCTCTGAGAAAATGATGTATTTGAAGATCTTTATAAAAATGAGGTCATAGCAAGACCAGCATTACATTCCATTGTAATTCCATATCTTCTTTATGTCAAATGGTACTGAACGGATTGAAATTTGAATACTAGGTATTATGTAAACATTGGTAAAAATATTTTCCAAAATTCACCCCTAACGCAATGTCAAAAGTTTATTTAAAATAGCATAAGCTTGTTATGTGATGAAACAACTGTTTTTTTAATTGTTGTTTAAAAATAATATCTTTTTTTTATTTAAGACATGGAAAACCGTAAAACGTATCGTTTGATGGGATATTTTAAAGGTTAACGAAAAAAAAACTTTATTAGGGTCGGTGAGTCTGACAGCTAACTGAACTGACAATGACATTGACATGTGGTTGACATGTAAAACAACGCGATCAAAATTAAGTGTTCTTTATTTAAATAAAAGTGGTTACTTTTCGTGATTTTGAAATATGCCTATAGTTAGTTGTGATCTACATAAAAGGAAACAAAATCAAATTATCTAGATTACTTTACGTGTCTAGTCCCATTAAACCTTTCCTTGTGTCTTAAATATGGTTAAGAACCATAATCACCTTCCATACCCCGAACAATGTTAAGCAAAAACAGAGAAAAAATCTTTTGTTGGCCATATAAAAACACTACTATTTGTAGTCAAACCACTATCATTCGATTTCAAACTCTACTTCTCACAAAATAACGTCTACTTTGCAACTAAACAGCCTCAGTTAAGTCTATATTTAGCCAGGAATTTCTAAGAAATTGGTGCCCTACAAGGATTCCCATTACGAATTTGTTAGACAATTTAAGATCTTATTGTGTGTTAATACGGTTTAATTTTGGTTGTGTTTGAGTGTCCCATTCACAACATATGTTGGATCTGAGTCACCTTTGTTCTAAAGCTATTTTATGAGCCTCTTTTTACATGTTGACCTCAAATCTGTAGGTTTAATAGTTTTTAGAGCTTCATCAAGGCCTTTTAAGGAAGTATTTTTCGTACCAGGTACCGTAACATGTGGTATTTTATAGGTTTTTTTCTTTTCGAATTTCAATCAGACATTAAGCAGGTAGGTATATCACAAATCACATGAATGTTAGGTATTAAATAAACCTATGGATATTTTCCACAACCTCCGTAGCGTAGCTGTATTTGACTCGCTTTAAATCTCGGAATTCGTGGGTCGACGTGGGTCGTGGAACGACGGACAGGAAATCTTTGTGTAAATTCTAAGATTTCTTTCCGGGCAGTTGAGGGTCATCCCTCCGTGCCTCGGAAAGCACCTTAAGCCGTTGGTCCCGATTGTTATAACATCATCTATAATAATCATAAATCAAGGAACGGGCAGCAGCGTTTTCTTGCGTGGTACAACATAATACTGCGGTCACCAACCCGCCTGCCAAGCGTGGTGACCATGGCAAATCCCCTCGGGAGGAGGCCCTTGTTCAGCAGTGAACGTTATACGGGCTGATGATGATGATATTTTCCAGGGCACGAGAACTGTAAAATTATTTTCATTATATTAATGAGATCATTTATTAGTAATTAGCGTTGGTACCTATAATTTAGACACCTAATATTTAATTTTAAGTATATTATTATAAAATCGTCGTTAGTGAAAATGGAATTGAATAATAGAAATATATATTTTCTTGAGACAAATTCGCTATGCTAAAATTAGCTTCGTTTTCGCTAAAAGTACCTAAATACCTACTCAAAAAAAGAAGAAATAATCAAATCTAGACCTCAGAAGCATAAAGACGTAAGTGCCAGTTTACGATTAGGGCACATCCGACCTTATGCTTCTAAACTCTAGAAAATGTTTTGACATAAATGTTATACTTAATAGAAAAGTGCTTCGTTTTGATAGTTCAGTATCTGTTAAATAAAATGGTATAATACTAATACCAAAGGTTATAAAATCACGTCACCAAATAACGTGATTCTCACGAAACCATTCCAGAAAAACGCGCCAATTATATCTTGGACACAAAAGCTTTACAATACAATACTTCGATAGCTACTTTCTATAACCATTCGCCATTTTTCTCCTGCAATGATCCCGGTTTCATTACACGAAGAAATCCGGTTAGACCCGGTTTTCCCGAGTTTATACCCGGCTTCGTCCGGTTTATGGTGGCGGGGATCAGCTTCCATGTCTGTTTATTAGAAAAATGATGTATTGTCGGATAAAGAATGGCCTTATGAGCGGCAAAATTTAGCGGGGCGAAGTGATCGAGGGCTTGACGTGTAGTAACGTTGTATGAAGGGATGTTTAATAAAAGAAGTAATTATATTATGTAATTGTTCTTAGCTTTATATATATTATATAGTTTGCCAGGAGGCTTTAGCTACTTCATATTGATCAACCATTTCTAAGGAAACAGTGGTTTTTTAGTTCGATGGTCTTAAAAATGTTAGATTAAATGGTATATAGGTATACGTTATGCGCAACGAACGTTACAAAATAAGTTTGCGAAATGGCGCAGCCAAAAAGCACAGGTTTATGAGACTTTTGTGGTATGTTAGGGTCGAAGAAACACTCAACTAATCTTAATTACTCATGAAATTTTAGATATAGAGTGTTTTAAAAGAAATTTAGTTAATTATTATGTGTATTTCACACACATATATATGCTGGATGCTGGATGCTGCACGCATGACAGTTAAATTAAGAAATTACTACTGAGTCGCATTAGTAATTTTCTGTTCTGTCCAAATGTCTATTCATAGCAATAATCAAAGAGTATTTAAACTGCTGCCCACGATTGCCGTTTAAAAAGAAATCGTGAATTGTTCTACCATTGACACAGTAAATCCATTAACCCTAAACACACAATTCTATAGTCCACTAAACATGTACGCCCAGGCTAACTATTAGATCAACAAAAGGTACATTCCAGGCTGCCTTCTAAAGAACTAGTAACAGAGAAACCTGTGCCTCCTACACACCACCTACTCACTAGGGACGTCGTTAAATCACTAGTGTACCACTTTTGTCTATAATCTTTTCTTAAAAAGTTGCTGCTCTGTTCTTTAGGATGATAGTGTGACGTTTATAGTTTTTAGGAGAAGAAATTTGCGTTGTTAATTTGCTGCCCGCGGTCAATTACTGCCCTGTTTTCAATGCGAGAGATAAATAGAGGGTGTTTATAAGCGTCTGTACGACTTCAAGACGTATGTTTATTATGTGTAAAAATATAACTCAATCGATCCACCTATTTTGTACATTTTTTTTTCTTTAAGTAAAATGTAATAGTCAGTCTGTAGTGATTCTAAATGTTATACAAATCTATTTAGGTGTATTTTGCGCGAAAGATTTTGGTATGTGGTGTTTATAAGTAGGACAGTTATATCGAGATCTACAATATGTCTTGCAAAGGACATATCCCAGCATATATTATTCAGTATGTATACTCATACAGACACATAATACATTATTTTAGCACTTCTGATCGCTTTGTTTTCTCACTAACAACGGACAAAACTGGCTGTTTGCCAATTAGTGAATAACCAGTTGGCGCAGGTTCGATTCCTTGTAGTGATACGTTTCTCTTATTAACTGTGCCCTATTATTATTTAGCTTTAATTTATAACTTTGCTTATTTGATCTTACTGGAGTATGTTTAAGTACCTGCTATACAAAGAAAATATGAAGAAACCAGTTGTTGTTAGTAAAAAATAAATAAATGTAATGATAGGTTTTGTAAAGGATGTTGTATGTTCAAGGTCTATGAGATTATTGAGAATTGGTTTATAGTTAAATTCCCACCATTTAAGTATTTTGGATAAAGTGAGACTTTAAAACTAAGGTGATATAGCGAGCTTGAACAATATTTCCAACTAATTACGGCGTGAGTGCCCGACGTAAATTTGTTGTGTACTAGCGACCCGCCCGGTTTCGCACGGGTGCAATGCTGATGTATCATACATATAAATCTTCTTCTTGAATCACTCTATCTATTAAAAAAAACCGCATCAAAATCTGTTGCGTAGTTTTAAAGATCAAAGCATACATAGGAACGGACAGACAGCGGCAAGCGACTTTGTTTTATACTATGTAGTGAAGTATCCCCGTATACTTAGTAAAAAATATTTTTGTAAAGATCATGTCTTCATAATAACGGATACATAAAAAAGAATCAGCAAAATCGGTTAAATCTTCTCAAATTATATTTAGTTGGTATTTATCGTCATATCTTTTATGTTAAAACTAAGCGCAACATAATTGAAAGTAATTTTTAATTCCTATCAACTGTAACACAGGTATTTTTATTCTTTTATCGGAATATTTTCACCATAAAATACCTCCACACCGTGACCACTGATCCTTGCCATGCAGGTAGACTTGCCAGGAATCAGGTTAATTCTACAATGATTATCATACAAATTTAGTGGTGTCTTGTTGGACGTACAAGGATAGGTAACGGATAGACGAGTTGAGACTGCATTGCTTGCATGTTGCTCTATCTTGCTGGACGACTTGACTGTGTTGGAATAGCTCTAAATATTTGCTTATAATCATCACACTATCTTAGGAAGTTTACGTATCATTCATATATTTCCGATTTCGACAAAAGAATAGGAATGAATTGGACAAAATGAATATCTAATGCAACTGACTAACATCTACAATATTAGTTTAATTTACACACAAATGAAGGAGACAGTGATCTAAATAATTTATCAAAAAACAATTTTAACATTCTCTCACAATATAAAACCTTAAAATTACTATAATAATTGATAAACATAATTTTTGGTCTAGCCATCTTTTGATATAGCGATCTTACTTAATACATAATGTAATAAATATACATAATTATCTGTTAACACAGTTACCCCTAGCTAATAGAGTAGTCACCATACTAACACGGAAACCGGAGATAAGTTATCGGGAACCAATAACCTCATTGATTGTATATCTACGACACAATAGCTCTGAGCAATAGCCAGTCGTGGATTTAAACAGAAGACAGTAATTTGCAGCAAAAGGCGGCAAATGTTGTGGCTGGCAAATATGATCCTTACAAAATTAAGTAGATTACTATTTACAAATGTAAAAGTTCCAACCAATTCAAAAAACATATTGGACACTGGCTTTTCGTTTCGGCATTGCCTATATAATTATTTTACTTTGAAACAATCTTTGTTCTTGAATAATAAACACAATAAAGTGAATCAACCACATTGGTGAAATTCTATTCATTTTTGTTTATATATAGATTCACAACTATTTATTATAATCCTTGATATACGAGTATGTATTATATTATATGTCAAGAATATGTAATGTGTGCAGCAAAATACTAATTCACTGATGATTGTGTAAATCCGTTCCTGGAAATACCTAGTTGTTATACTGACTATACAAAGATGTACAACTGTAGCCACATAGGGGCCCTTTATTGATTCCAATGACTGTACTGGAATCAATCTGTTGTTTGATTGGTTGGGTCAGGATAAGCTGTGTTGATTGATTCCTTGACACCGATAGTATATATACAGGGTGTCCCAAAAGATTACGTAGCTGGGAAGGGGGGTGACAGGGGTGGACAAAAAAAAAATCCGCTCTGGGTATTTAAAAAAAAATGGCATTTTTTTTAAAACTTAAAATTTTACACCTTGTTATTTTTGATGTTGATGTTGATGACCTTGTTGTTATTGAAGATTACATAACAGCATTTTTTTTAAATACAGCCATATTTGTAGGTACAGTTAACACAAGGTGTAAAATTTTTAGTCTTTTAAAAAATGCCATTTATTTTTTTAAACACCCAGAGGGAATTTTTTATATTTTTCTGGTGACCCTTGTGACCATCCCTATCACCCCCCTTCCCAGCTACGTAATCTTTTGGGACACCCTGTATATCAGTATAATTATTTTGTATAGATTATGAGGTTGGATAGCAAAATGTTATCTACATTTTATGTAGAGATTCCTATAGGAACAGGTAGTGTATAATAAAAATATGAAAAACTGCAATTGATCACGTTATTTAAAGTTGGATACTAAATATTGATATAAATCTAAATTTATTTATCATCTCTAAAATCGTATTACAAAATTTAAACCTATAAGTTGTTTTTCGAACATACATTTATAGGAAACCACGACGCTTTTGCTACATCACCCTACATAAAGGCGAATAGAGCTCCACTAAATGGGTTATAAACTACAAACTAAGCAACCAGCGCGCAAGAAGGCGCCCTCTGTGCCGGATCAGGGTGATCGCTGATGAGGAGGATCGAGGAATGATGACTTTAAAAAAACCTATAAGGCTGCTGTCTATTTACTTTTAAAAGTTTCTACATTTGATCTCTTGTTTTATCTTCTTCAAAAGCTCTCATTTTAATTAACTGTAGACTTTCGAATTTCCTCCAAGATCTAAAGCATCTAAACAAAATATTCTACATACAACATTCAGTAACAAAAGCTCAAAGCCCAAAGTTAAGCGGTTCATTGCCCCCGATCTGATAAAGGCGAACGCACACAGCGCTTGACGCATGACTCACGCCTCTGTGTGCGGTGACCTTGTGCTCTAATTCTGTGTTTGTTTACTATTAGTTCCGGTGTCTGTTTTTAACTTTTTGAGTGGAATGAATGAATGATTTATACCTAAGAGCGAATGAATGAATGATTTAGGGCGTTGTTTTAAAATTATTTTATTACGTTTTTTATTGTGAATGATGAATGGTAGACAATTAAATTGTTTAATTTATAGTATGCGTGGGTATTTAATAGGAATAAGTATTTCGTTTGAAATGAGGATAATGTGATTACAGTTTCATTTTTGAACGAATTGATCATTCATTGGGTGACTCAAACGGAATAATTAATGAACTCAAACCAAATGTGATGTAGTAAATACTTGTAATATAATCTTCATCTTTCTCCCTTCATTATCTATTCAATTAAAAAGGAGAAAAAATCTCAATCAGACTCACAAACTAAGTACGTCTCTGTGCAAAATTGTGCAAAGGTACGTGTGATCAAAACTGAAAACTGCTGACCACAGATTTTTAATCAACCAACCCGCCTGCCAGGCGTGGTGACTAAGGCAAAAACCCTCCCTCGGGAGGAGGCCCATGTTCAGCAGTGGACGTTATACGGGCTGATGATGATGATGATGATGATAAGTAACTAGGTACTCAAACATACAAAAGTAGGACAGATATTTCAATAGTCTACTATTAAACAAACCAAATTTTAAAAAGAAATACGTAACGTATATTACTAACACATGTGTAAGTATTAATTACACACCATGACATGCAATAATCCTTGTGCAATCATTAACCTACTTATGTGATGAAACAGTAACATATGGCACAGGAAAAGGTCCATTGACTATACTAATTGAAAATCATCATCAGCTCGAATAACGTCCAATGCTGAACATAGGCCTTGTTTCGAGGGATGGTTGTCACCACGCTTAGCAAGCGGATTGGTTACCGCAATATTTATATATTAACAAACACAGCCAAATGCTGCTAACCGTTACATAATCGTAAAGGATGGTATTATAATAATCGAGACCAACGACTTAACGTGCTTTCTGAAACACGGAAAGTAGACCCTCAACCAACCGGACCCAGAATAAAACTCTTTAAAGAGTCTTGTCCGGCGTCCGGCTATATGTAGGTATGTCTATATGTGTGTACATTAAAACTACATGGTTCATTTTAATAATAAATAATATTATTATATTTTATTGCTAACTGCACCCCTATCTTTTCATTGGCTGTTTTACCCGAGCTCATCAATTTGCCGCCCAAGCCAAGCGTATTGTCTATGGCAGAACCATCCAAATATTCGCATTTATTTATTACACTCGCGTAACATCATAATAATATATGGACCGATTTAAGCAAAAATGTTCCAACCCACAACCTCGACAATTTTATGTTTTTATGACCTATTTACTCCAAATAAGGTATATTTTAACATATCAAAGATGAGTCTTTGATATGTTACTTTTTCAAATCCAGTTGTTCCTGAGATTAGCGCGTTCAAACAAACAAACAAACTCTTCAACTTTATAGTATATTAGTATAGATTAGCAATAGAATTGGAACCTATCATATCAAGAAAAATGGGTGCATGATAACGTTCTGCCTAACCCCACTCAGAAAACGGCGTGAAGTTACTGAAACATTATATTCTTATCCTTATTTTTATCATCCCCCAAATAAAAGCACTACCCTTACTATTCATAAATTCTTAATATCAACTCTCAGAAATACAGTAAAGGGTAATATCACGAAATCCCGAAGCATTCCCTTGTCCATCGTCCGGTTCTCGAGATCTCGTGGATAACCGGATAAAGGACATAATACAGTACCCGAGCGTTGATTTGAGATAAGCCCCGCATTTAGCCCGTGGCCAAAAGACCAACTTTTCATGTCACACAAAAGTTGTTAGATGCAAATTTTGTAAATATCATCATCATCATCATCAACAGCCCGTTGACGTCCACTGCTGAACATGGGCCTCCTCTTAACAGACCTTGGCAAGCCAGGATCGTAGAGGGATTTTGCCATAATCACCACGCTTGGCAGACGGATTGGTGATCGCAGTAAGATGTAAACCTTGAGCTAATAGATGCTGCTGCCCATCCATCAGCCATATGTCCCTTAGTCGCCTTTTACGACACCCATGGGAGGACATGGGGTGGTCTATTCTATGCCGGAAACCACACGGCGTTTTTTGTAAATATGTTGTTTGCGATTTAATTGACCTTAACTTCTAACATAAGTAAATTTATCTACGTGGCTGTATACGTCTCGGAGATCGTGGGTTCGATAACAACGCTTTACAAGAAATAATTTGTGTAAATTTCTAAGATTTCTTTCCGGGTCTGGCTGGTTGAGGGGCTTTCGTGCCTTATGAACAAAATTTAAAGTTTTTTGTTTTGCTTTGAAAAGGCTCGAGATATACTGTACCAATTTGAAAAATTATTTGACCATTAAAAAGCTGCTTTATTCAGGAGTAACATAAGGTATATTTAACTATGAAGTTTCCAAAGTAATGGGAGGTATGCGGGTGGAACCGCGAGCGGGAACCTAGTATTTTTATACACTCGTGGATTAAAAGACCACGCATTTTCTAGTTCATTTAATATCAAAGAATAATTGTTACCAATTGAAAACTTTCCTTTGTCACTCGTTAACTATTTAATTGGAATAAAACAAGTTCAGTCTCCAGAAATTTACTGCACAATTAATACAGCTTACAGCCAATTGTGCTAACGAAATAATTGTGTCTTAATTATAAAGTTTTTTATATGGTTTTTACAACCGTAAGCGTAGCGGTATGGCGGGTTCGATTGCCACTTCGCACCGTAAGCCGTTTGTCCCGACTGTCATAACATCAGCTATGATAATCTTATACCAGGTATACGGCAGCAGCGTTTACCTGTGTATATATGCTGTACATAATACTGCGGTCACCAACCCGTCTGCACAGCGTGATGATGAAGCTATAACCCCCTTCATAGAAGGTCCATGGTTATCAATACAATATGCAAGTTGATGTTGATGATAATGTAGCTGATATAACATATGCTTCATTTCAGCGTTTTCCAGCAAAAACCACATGGTAAAAACATCACGCAAAGTTGAACTGTACTAAATATTGTATCTACACAAAAACACACCAATAACCGCTCTTTTTGAGCTAAACATGCTAAAACGACAAAATGTAGTAAATTAATAATATCAAGTACAAAATTAAATTATAAAAACTGGTCAATTGCGAGTCGGACTCGCGCAAAAAGGATTCCGTACCATTTTCAAGCGTCTACCTGTTGTCGTTATTGATATCGAGCAAAAACAAAAAAAGTTTGTTGTATGGGATGTTGCTCCCCTTTATTTTATTTTTATTTTTAGTCTTTGTTGTTATAGAGGCAATAGAAAAAAGGTTTATGTAAAAATTTAATCTGTCAAGCTATCGCGGTTCTTGAGATACAGCCTGACAGACAGACAAACAGACAGTCAGACGGGGAAGTCTTAGTAATAGGGTCCCGTTTATACCCTCGGGTACGAAACCCTAAAAACGAGTCCAATCGAGTAATTATATGATCCTCTTGTCAACTCTTTTTCCTTTTTCGTTTTAAGTTAATTAAGATATTTCGTGATGTAGAAATTAACAATGGCTTGAAAAATAATGAACAGTGAAAATTTAATTTAAAGGACTTAACATAATTTTATTATTATAATACTATTTTATTCGTTGAGATGTTTAATTAGATTAAAATTTCTGAGGGACAAGAAATTGTTGTGGAAAATCTAACATTTTTTTCCGGGCCTTATTACTTTCGAGCCTCGGAAAGCACGTTAACCGTTAAACCGTTAGTCCCGTTTAGTTATTTTCCACTTAAATTCATTATGTATATATATATATGTATGTACGCTATTACATATAGATGATTATTCGAGCAACAATATCAAACCTAAAAGAAAGAAAGAAAATACATTTATTTGTGGCACATACAAAAATAAAAAATGAGAAATTGATAATTTCTACTACAGTTAGGTATATGCACCATACATGGGCACTGGCTTCAGCATTAAGCTACTTTAATAATCTAAAATTCTAAAAGATCATTGCGGCAGCGCTGGTTTTCTAGCCAGTCCCAGTTTTGACGCCACGCATGCCAATCATCAAATAAAAATAAAAAAGTATACGGATAAAAAGGAACTTATATTGTTGCTTTTAGATTTGATATTAGTTGGCAATATTGTAATAGATTTAAAGAAAAGAAACGAATGCCAAGTGACAGGTGAAAAAGACGAAAGAGAGATTTGACATTTCGTGCCTCGGAGAGATGTAAGAGAAGAAAAAAGAAGAGAAGCTAAGATTGTGTTTGGAAATAAAGATTTTAAAAACAACGTTCACTATTTTTCGGTATTTAACCCACATATCATGATCATTATTCTTCAAGCCGGTAATGATAATTAGGTCCTCATTGATCCTGATTTAGATTTTGTTACCTGCTATTCTACTGCTTAGCAATAAGATACATGTAATTTAATTCTTCTCAAGCAGACATTAAATCCTATATCACACACTACAAGTAAGTTCCTACTAAGAAAAAAATGAGAAATGTTTATGATATTGTTGAAACTTGAATTGTCTCTTAGGGACTTCCCCAAAAAATTCGTTTGCAAAAATATAAAAAAAGCGACCGTAAAATTTGACAACCGTTTCCATTTTTAGCCCAATCCTCGAGATAAGGAGTGACGTGGAACAAACCGTGGCACGTACATGTGCTATCAGGGTCCGTATCTACAATTTTCCCGATGGAGTAACTTTGGAATCTCCTTCAATAGCCAGTAGTTTTTGGGTTGTAACTGTATTTTAGAAAAGCCTACTTTGTTATCAACAAAGACGGAAACTCAACCAGTTGGTAATATTGTTCCATCTACACAAATTTCTAAAGCTTGTTCTTCTTCACACTTGCATTTTTAAAGATGTATTTGCGTCGATGTATCGCATATATGTCACGTATAACATCTACTGCTGAACGTGGCTTTTTGTCATAGTCACCAGGCTTGGTACGCGATCCCTAGTATATAATTGCTAAATGTGATGTTATAACAATCCAACGGCTTCATGCCTCAACCTTCAGTCCTACCAGACTCGAAAAGAATACTTAGATAAGAAAAGCAAGTTTCGGATCTACCCAAAAAGGAGTCAAAGTGAGGCTTATACGCCATTTATTTTGTTCGCCGTAATATTTAGACATGCCAGTAATTAGCAAGATCCAGGGTGTTTTTTTTTCCTCTCTTTTAAAAATCGATGTACAAGGCTGAAATCAAGAAGTTGATGGTGTTTCACCCGTACGTCGGAAAGCACGCCAAGATGTTGGTCCTGCGTCTGATCGCAACATTTATTTATTATTTGTGTTTAAACCAAAATATGAATTCTGTAATTAAGTTAGTTAAAGCTTTCTTCAAACCTTACTTTACTTAAAGAATTTAGGGGCGCCATTGTATGTACTACAAATTTACTCCACAGCCAAAGCACGTTTATCCCCTTTATGCTCGTCGTGCCACCAACTTGTTCCACCAGTGGCACAATAAGGAATTGTCATTCCTCGTCGTACCACTGAATGATTATTGAATGATTGTTGCTCTACTAGTAATAAAAAAATCTAAAAACATAAATTTAGTTATAATCAATCCCGGTCCTACATACTGTAACAAACAACAAAATCACAACTTCTACAATAACAAAATCAAAATAAAGTTATCCTAATTTTTCCAAAAAATGACTGATACTAATTACGTGGATTACTAATTCCATTTGCGTCTGTAAAACAAATTCATTTTTTTGTTTTGGTGCAGTGCGAGTCTGCCAGTAGAAATATTTAGTCCAAACTGCATTTTTTTGAAATTTTAACAGGCGGCATCATTTAACAATGCATTTAACAGCCTGGTCAATGACACATTATTTTTATTGATAGTCCTATTGATTTTACTGTTCTATTTTACTATACATAATACTAAAGTTGCAGTTACAGGAAAATTGTGTTAAAGACAACAATTATTTATTGAGTAATATCTAAAGAGAAATTAAGTAGAGCTACCATCCCTGCATGTATCTGCATTCAGTGGCACGACGAGGAATGACAATTACTTCTCGTGCCACTGGTGGAACAAGTTGGTGGAACGACGAGGAAGAAGGGCGTTTATCTATTACATAAGAGTGTCAGCAAAAATCGTATAACATATCCTTTAACAAGACATCTGTAAGGAAATAAACCCTTGTCGATTCTATAAAACCCGACTCTAATACGAAAGAATATCTTTTTGCACATTTCTATGGAAATAACAATATACATTTTTTTTCCATTTTCATGAGTATTATTCGCAACAAAACTACATTTATCACTTGCAAAGCAAATCCGCCCCTATCAATTGTTGCACAGGAGCGGATTTAAGGAGCTAACGTGGCACAATGAATTCCACTTAATATGGTTGCGTTTTAGATAAAACTAGCTCCCGCACCCTTGGGAACTTCATAATTAAATATAGGCTATGTCATCCGGGGATAGTGTAGCTTCCCAACGGTGAAAGAATTGTTCAAATCGGTTAAGTAGCTTTGGAGCCTTTTCAATACAAACAAACAATCTAATCTTTCTTCTTTATAATATTAAGTATAGATTTGTTGGCACAGGTACAATAACAACATCCCAATGTAATAGGCAGCATGTCTGATGCCATAATAATTTGGGCGCATAAATCTAGACTGACAACTTAAAATATCCATACTATAATGTGATGACACTAACTCTAACCGGGAATTAAACCTGGACCACTCCACTATCTTATAATACGCGGTTTTAACAACACGTATATCTATCTAAAAACTTAAGTCCATCTGAGTCCCGTCGCAATCCATCCCTGACAACCGCTTTTGCCAACGCTGCGAATTTCACAAGGCGATATATATACGCAATTGTAACGATGTCACCCCTAAAGGGGGTGGACAGGGATGTAAATGCTGTTACAGAATAATATGTCGCGTATAGAATCGCGTATTGAGGCTCTTTAAAGGCTTCCCTAATGGAAATTTAGTGTTATGATACAATAAAGACTGCTTGAAAGATTTGAATCTTTGACATTTCTTGGGTCTAATGGGTGATGTACCTAATGTGGGGTTATTATGGGCACAGCTTAAAGGGTAAACTGACCCGGCGGTCAAAATCAAGGGGCGAACTATTGCGAACTAATATATAAAACTGAAGAGTTTGTTTGCTTGAACGCGTTAATCTCAGGAACTACGGGTCTAATTTGATAAATTCTTCAGAGTTAGATAGCATTTTTATTGAAAAAGACTATAGGCTACATTTTATTATGAAATTACCACGGGAACTGGAAATGCGCGGGTCAAAACGACACGAGTGAAGCCAGTACAGAGATAAATAACGATTGATTTTGCGATATTGAATCTTATGAGCAAGTATATCATTATTCTAGCTTCCTGCAAATGGTTTTACCCGCGTAACTCCCGTTCGCGTGGGAACTTCATAATTGAATATATCCTATAGCCTTCCTCGATAAAATGGACTATCTAACACTGAAAGACTTTTTCAAATCGGATCAGTAGTTGAAATAAGCGCGTTCAAGCAAACAAATAAAATCATTAGTATAGATTTTAAGGGACAGTATAAAATTAAGCCGTAGCCTTTT
Organism: Nycteola revayana; assembly: GCA_947037095.2. Taxonomy (NCBI): domain Eukaryota; kingdom Metazoa; phylum Arthropoda; class Insecta; order Lepidoptera; family Nolidae; genus Nycteola; species Nycteola revayana. Next base: position 12,758,672 of record OX344859.2, on the reverse strand, counting down.
TTCCTACGCTTATTCAGCAAGGTGTAGGTCAGGAAGCCGCGGTCAGTAATACTAGACTGTAGCCAAGGTTGGTCGCAAGGTCACTGCCGACGACCGGTTACTTAGGCGTGATAGTTGCCTTTTTGTTTTCTTTTGCTACTTATGCACTAGGCTTTAATGTCCACTTTAAATAGACGCTTGAGGAGACTTATATTACATGTAGCTTATTGTTAAGATCAAGATTAGAAAAGACAGTACATATATATACCAACATATAAAGCTGAAGAGTTTGAACGCGGTTATCTCCGAAACTACTGATGCAATATGAAAAAATATTTCATTGTAGATAGCCCATTTAGCGAGGAAAGCTATAATCCATATATCATCAAGCTAAGACCAATACGAGCATAGCACCAATGAAGAATGTTTCAAAATACAGCGGCCGTATCCCAATGGGTAGGGCGTCGGACTTGTGATCTTGAGGTTGCCGGTTCGAACCCCACCCATTGCACTACCGACGTGAACCCACTCGTAACACAAGCATTTTAGCTTAGCACGAGGGGTTAACAAGAATACTAGTATACTTGCAGTATACTATATAAAACTCTGCTAGTAAAGTAATTAAAAAAAAACGGGGTTTACCCAAAGTAACTAATCCACGCGGGCAAGGTCTCTTAATTGAAAAACAATTGGTTTTGAACAAAACAAAGCTTTTTATTATATAATCTCATAAGAAAGTTAGATTTTCCGCCTATAGGTGGTAATTTAACTAGCATAGATATATATATATGTCTATGTCCTAAGAAGACAAACACATAACGAACTGTTTAGAATATTGCGTTTTCGAACATTCACAATTTTATGTTTCGGAGTTGCCTCTATTTCACCATTCTGGTCTCACTGCTTTTGTTTATGTAGCTTTAAAGCAAATACATAAATTACAGAGAATATAGCGTGCAGATATATATTGGACAACGAAAGAGAAACGTGAATGAACAAAAGAATGTTTAAAACAGTGTTAGTAGTCCACTATACGACACTTTAAAATAGTCTGTGTTTTATTCTGTGAATTCTATGCTCGTTGGGGTTGTTCTGTTAGTAAAGTTTGTAGGAAAGGTCACCTACAAACAATAAACCCTCAAGAAACTGCTCTTTATGCTATGTGGCATTTTTTTCACTAGCCTGAAACACACTAATATTTAAAACGCGAAAGTTTGTAAGTATGGATGGATGAATGGATGGATGTTTGTTACTCTTTCACAACAAAACTATTGGACGGAATTGGCTGAAATTTTTCACTGGGATAGGTTATACGCTGGATTAACATATAGGCTTCACGCTCCGACCCACTGGAGCAGAGTACCGCGGGTAAAACCGCGGGGCGCAGCTAGTGTAATATATTTTTGTGTACGAAAGAATTGATTTTAATGTAATTAGGCCACCTACCAAAAATGACGTTTATGATGACTAAATGACTAATACATACCTATTATAGTGGCTGAGATAATGCTCTTATTGACACATGATAGACTTGGCTTTTTCGAGGCGTTCTTAAAAGTCTACATAAATGATTCATAAGTTGAAACTGATTAGGTAAACATAGCATACACGATCAGCATTTCTTCTATGTTTTGTCTTTTTGTCTGCGGAATACGCGAAAAATAAACTAATTACGTTAAACCTGATGGATGAAAATTGTATAAAATAAAATAAGGGCTAATCAATCATTTGTTTTTCATTCCAGCGTGTCCGCGCCTTCACTACGTCGCTAGACGAACTCGCTGGGCGCGTCCAAGCCGCAGAAGCGGCGCGCTCTTCATGGCGAGGTCCTGGAGACGCGCGCGATGCACGCGCACAACTGGATGCCGTGTCCCGTGCGCGCGCACAACTACCCCCCTTGAGGAGGTTGGCTGATGAACTGCATGCACAAGCGCAGCAACTAGCTAGGGATAAGATTCAGCTGCCTGATCATTTATTGTCTCGGCTTGATGACTTGAACACAAGGTAAGATAATTGTAACATTTTAACAAAAAGAACCGAATTCAAAGATAAAAACGATACCAAAACAAATTAATATGCACTAAAAAAAAAACAAAAAGTGACATCATCAGAACCTAACCAATGTCTCATCAATCTATCTTTGAAGTACATTCTTTACAATTAAAAAAAGAATCATCGATATCGGTTGGCGTGATATTAAGTTATTCGTCCATTTGTAGCGCAAATACCTACCTAAGGAAATTTAAGACTTATTTGGTTTTCTTATGGATCCCATAGTCAGAACTAGACCAAATTAAAATGAAACCACACTGGAAGCACTAACTTTCAAATAAAAAAAGCTGCTTGAAATTTCCTACCTAACCAATATTAATTTTTGAACTTTATCATATCGTTTCTCCGAAAATGTGGTCCAATTTCTACAAAAGAGAAAGGAATCTATTATCAAATGCCAATTTATCTGCTAACGCATTATGATCAGATTAAATTACATGAATTAAAGCACACAATTTAAATCTGGCCGGTACTTGGTTAATGGTTATCGGAGAAAGATAGGACACGTAAAGATTCTGTTACTTTTGGAGAGCCATTGAATACAAGAGGTTTGATGATTGAATGATAATGGAAGTATGGTGGCTATGCTTGGGATCAGAAAGGTATCGAATATCTCATAAAATATTTCCAAAGTATTTTTAAAATCTGATGGAGATTTGTTTTGAAATGAATGAACCGCAAAAAGTTAGCAGTTAGACCTAATTCTTTTAAATAAGATTTAGTTTGATTTACATGAGTATACCTTGGTAATTCAGAATGGTTGTTCCGATTAGATCAATGTGAATGTGACGTTTTTTAAATTGAAATCTTAATAATTGAGAATGTTTTAAGAAACAATCCAGTAAAGAAAGAAAGAAAGAAAAAACATTTAATTCAGCACAGCACACAAAATATTATTTAACAAACATTTAGATAAAAGTACAAACAATAAGACGGCTTGCATGTTCTGCCGAAAAGAGTACTTACCTATGCATCTAGTTAAATCGTTATGTTGTTGATGTATATGATTTTGGTGATTACTAAAGTCTACTTACACTTTTCTACAACTGAGACTAATAATTAGCTCCAAAAATCTTAGTTCCATATTCCTAATATAAATTAACAGCAGTTCTTTTTTGTTATGCCTTATATTATTAATACTTTCTTGTATCTACAGGGTATCAGGTCTGATGTCCGGGGGCGAGGAGCGAGTCCGACAACTCGCTGGAGTCGCTCGGGACGGTGGTGCCGGCGCTGCCCAGGGCTTCCTCGCAGGCTCCGTCGAGCAGCCGTGGGAGCGAGCCGTCACGCCTGCTAATGTACCTTACTATATCAAGTGAGTAGTACGAAATCTATACTAATATTACAAAGAGAAAACATTTGATTGTTTGTTTGCAATGAATAGGCTCCGGAACTTCTGGACCGATTTAAAAAAATCGTTCGTCATTAGAAAGCATTGTTATTCAGGAGTAACAGGCTATATTTTATTATATAGTTCCCACCTGAACGGGAGCTATGCTGGAAAAACCGCACGTGGGAAGCTTAAAGGGTTTAATAAAGATACAAAATGAGGGAGTATTTTCAGTCCGGCCATGACCAAATTTTGTGCAAAAATACCTTATTTCATGCTCTTTTTCGTTTAGAATCATCATCAGTACGTAATATAAAAGTAGGCACAATACTGAAGTACTACTTTGATGCTTCGCCTCTTTGTAAGCTTACTGCAGACCCAGCAAAGTTATCTTAATTATTATTTTTATAGTAGTTTTATTCTTTGATGAAAGTACACTCAGTCAAACATATCATCGATCGAACGCTATCGATATATATTTAGCCCTCTATCTGTTTTATTCCAGCCATGAGCTAGAGACGACTCACTGGGACCACCCGAAGATGATCGACCTGATGAACTCCTTAGCCGATCTCAACGAGGTCCGGTTCTCAGCTTACAGAACTGCGCTGAAGCTCAGGACGGTGCAGAAAGCTTTGTGTAGTAAGTACTCATTATTTGTATAGGAAACTCACCATTAACAGACTACTGTATCTTTATGAATCTGCAGCCTTTTTTCCCAGTGAAATAAATACCGTTTGAAGCGGCGTGGACGTCGGAGTTGGCGATCATGTGGTGGCCAGTTCGATTCACACCCGTAACACAAGCATTTAGCTTAGCACTAGGGGTTAACAAGAATACTAGTAGACTGTAAAAACTCTGCTATTACTAGCTTTGTGCTTCTTTAAATCATTTTTCCTAAATATTTAAAAAAATAGCAAAAGCTGGCTGTCTACATAAATGGCCATCCAAAAAACTGTATCTTTTTAATAATAATTCTCTGTTATTCCTCTTTTTAAGATACAGACATAGCATTGTAATTAATGGTAAACTTTGAATGAGCTGAGCTGTCTGTATCTACCTACTAGACTCCAGACCTGAATAAATTAGAATGGACCAGGGGTGGACTACCGTGTTAAGCTAAATTAATTTGGGATTGACGTTAGTACCATCTGAAATCGGGAAGTTGTTGGTGTTTCAGAGAGCATGTTAATAGTTGGTCCCTACTGGTCGTGTCGGTCCGCCATCCCACCTGTTTGCGCATATATACTTGCCCGTCATAGCTCTATAAGATGATTAATTCTTCGATTCTTCTTTTTTGAAGAAAAAAACCATCGGCTTCCTCCTTTCTTCTAATTTGCTTTGCCCGACAGGGTCCATACTTTGTACTGGTTTTGTAACAACTTATTATACATAATACGGTATGCCATAAATGAATATGACGTCTCGTGTATCATCGATGTAACAATTTGTCTGTATTTCCAGTGCACATGCTCCAGCTGCCGGCCGCGTTGGAAGCCTTCGACTCGCACGGACTCCGCGCACAGAACGATCGCTTGATTGACATTCCGGACATGATCACCGTGCTCACCTCGTTGTATGAGGTACCATCGATTTTTTTAAAGCACTTTTTTATTTGTAGAAGTACAAAGGTATTTTAATTGAAAATGTAATCGCTAGGCCATTCAAATTCATTTCAACCTGTATTTTCATCCTGTACCTATAAGGAACTCAATTAAAATTAAGTTAAAACGTCAAATCATAGATTAGTTTATGATTTTTCCGAGGTTTATACTTTTGATTTTTGGTTCAAACTACTCCAAAACCATCTTAGACATTATTAAGTTTCAAGTTAAAGGTTGCAGTAATCATACCTCACTGTCTGAAAATAACAGCAAATTCAAACAGCGTTAACAAAGTGACAACTGAATTTAATAATACTTTTTTTTGTTTTCAGGTGATAGCAGCAGAAAACCCAAGTCTAGTAAACGTGCCTCTATGCCTGGATCTGTCGATCAACTGGTTGCTCAACGTGTATGACAGCCAGAGAACAGGACAGATCAGGGTTCTTAGCTTCAAGGTTGGCCTAGTGTTGCTCTGTAAGGGACATTTAGAAGAGAAATATAGGTAAGGACCTAAGAATAATTCTAACAATGCCGAATGGTTCTTGGCTTAGAATAGAACACACTATATCTTCCCATGGGTGTCGGTGTCAAGGGACATATAACTGGTGGATTGGTAGCAGCGTCTATCAGTTCAAGGTAACTTAGCATGTTACTGCAGTCAAGCGTGGAGATTTTTCCAATATCTCTTCCATGTTCAGCAGTGGGTATAAACGGGCCGTTGATTGAAAAGGAGGAAAGAAGAAAAGACAAACCGTTGTCTTAGTCTATTTAGCGAATGGAAAGTCAAGCCAGAGGAGTGAAAGTTGCCATACTTGCGAAAGTAGTTCAGGGCTTAGTACCTTAGTCTTTACGTTTGTTATCTAACAGAAATATGGAATATACTTTTGTCTCCATTTGACTGAAGAGATTTAAACAAATTTGACACTCGTTTTGTGACATTAATTGATTATATTAATGGTGCCACCTCAATCACCGGTATTTTAACAATGTAAGAATGTTATAAATGTTGATGAGCAAAAAATATCATGCTATCTTGAAACAAGATATATTTTGTTCTTACTGACCATTCTTTATATAAAATTGAAATCTGTATTTTCTTCCTTAGGTATCTTTTCCGATTGATAGCTGATCCATCATGTCGGGCTGACCAAAGGAAACTCGGATTGTTGTTACACGATTGCATACAGGTAAAACTATTGTTTTTCTGCTTACATAAAAGATTCAGATGCCCTCGTAGACTCAAAGTCCAAAAAGCGAACTGTAACGGGGAGAGACAACGCGCAGTTGCACAAAACTCCCTTAGTAGCTTAGTTTGTAGGTTATAAATCATTTAATAAGGCTGGAGCCCTGCTCGCCTTTATGTCTGGTAAAAAAACAAAAGCGTCGTGGTTGACTACATAATTATTCACCGAAAAAAAAGCCCTGACGTTCCCTGTATATAATTGCTATAAATGATGTAATAACAATCGGATCCAACGGCTTAACGTGCTTTCCGGGGCAGTCCCACAACCAAACAGACCAAAAAATAAATCTTGGATTTTATACAAAGTTTTCTTTTCCGGGTTGGGGATCGAACCCACTACACCCGAGACTTATACTGCTAGTGTGGTGTGATGACTAAGACAAAAACCCTCCTTCGAGAGATATATGTAAATTATGTGTTTTGATGTTTCTTTAAATAAGCTACAGCTATAAAAATAAGATCATTTCGATTTATCTTTTCGCTTGAACAGGTACCAAGGCAATTGGGAGAAGTGGCTGCTTTCGGAGGATCCAACATTGAACCCTCAGTGAGGAGCTGTTTCGAACAAGCCTCGGCTGCCACTAAAGACGGGAACAGAGGAGGCACTCTTGATCGTCAGAAAATCGGTAAGTTCAATATTATAAACAGTTAAATTAAATGTCATTAGATAAACTCTGATAAATGAACACTCCGGCTCTCAAACGTAAATTAAAGCACGAATTAAGTAACGTAACTGTTGAGTAATTTCGCTATCTATTACTTAGTTTCTGAAGGATGAATGATGATTAAATCCATACAATTATATTGTACATGGAGATTATTTTAGATTAGATTAAGTTAGATTAAGTTTGTCATTCGATTTTGAACGCAAATGTTAATCACATATGAACAATAATCAAATCAACTTGATAGTTCATAATAAATCATTCTATATAAAATAGATTTGACCCTTCACAATACTTTTGACGTTAATCGTCGTTTCGAAAAATGGTTAAACGTCATCTTAACCTGGAACCTAAATCGTAACCTGGCAAGTTGAAATTTAAAATAAACCCTATTCATTTCAGACAAAGAAAAGGAAAAAGAAGAACCTGTCAACAAAGACAAGACCCTGGAACGCGATGCCGATGGCCAGCTGCAATTCATAGAAGCGTTCCACTTCCTGCAATGGCTACAAAAGGAGCCTCAGTCTATGGTGTGGCTGCCAGTGCTGCATAGATTGGCTGCTGCTGAAACTGCCAAACACCAGGCCAAGTGTAACATCTGCAAGGAATACCCTATCATTGGATTCAGGTAGGAAACTGCGTGGAAGAAATAATTATAGTACGAGATTTGGTGTTCTTTGTTTAATTTCCATGTGGAATTTCTATCTTTGCGGAAACATGGATGCGTGTGCTTTGAATCCGATGATGTTCTAATAAAATTGCTTATATATATTTTATTATTATACCCTGGATTGAAAACTGGCACCACGAATCTAAGCTAATTGGCACACTCGGACGTTTGTTTGTTTCGTTTTTGCACTCGCTAATTTTCATGCAGTCCTGTTTACTCTTACGTTTACATATACAAACTCTCAAGGGACAAATTTTGTCTTAACAAAACACGATCATGACTACATTATTTATATATAACATCATTGTTTGAGTACGTGTATTATGTGCTTAAGTCTCCTCATACACAGGGATTTAATTATTCCAAGAGACTACTCCCGCACTTAGTTTCTGTTTAAAACCAACTCTATTATTTTTATTTTGTGTCACGGGGACTAAACAGACTCAAAGCACTCAGGGTGTGCTTTGAGTCTGGAAAGTCCCCGTGAACGCAGAACAAAAATTCGTGGTTCACACAAACCACGAATAGTTTCGACCTTCTGGTTTCGAGTCCCGGGTGGGAATCGAACCCAGAAGGTCAGGCCTCAGAAGCTCTGAGCCACCGATGTAGTCGAGAATTCAAGAAGTTTAGTAAAAAAATTTTTAGTAGACCATAATTTTACAGGTAGATGATGTTGTAATATTTTTGAGTCTGAAACTAATTGCTGTAATGTATTGTCCACAGATACCGTTGTCTTAAGTGCTTCAACTTCGATATGTGCCAGAAGTGCTTCTTCAGCGGCCGCAAAGCCAAGAACCACAAGCTGACACATCCGATGCAGGAGTATTGTACTGCTGTAAGTGTTGGCTTAACACTAAATACATTATTTAATTCCTCCTTCCTCAAAAAAGCAATAGTTTAACGTTTTGTAGAAAATAAGGTGGTATCACCATTCATTGTAGCTTTAAAATATGAAATTTTGCTTAATTCAGTTAACCTCAACGAGAAACCATCTACGGGTGAAAATGATTTAACATAGCCGGTAGACTTATGTCTGGGATAATATTTACATAACTCGAAAGTTATTGAATAGGTTATATACCTACATGGTATAATTGTTATTATTTTACAGACAACATCCGGCGAAGATGTGCGCGACTTCACGCGTGCTCTGCGTAACAAGTTCAAGTCGGCGCGCTATTTTAAGAAGCACCCCAGAGTCGGCTATCTGCCCGTACAGACTGTTCTAGAAGGTAAGCATACCGGACGATAATAAACTCTTATATTCTTGAAGAGCAACATCAAACCTTTTTAAATTGATCCAACAGAATAAAGTAGTATAAAGTAAAGAGTATAAAGCGTAACATTCATTCTATTAGTGACAAGAAGTGGTGTGAATTGGGATTGCATCGTTTGGTCCGAGTGTTGGTTGCCATCTAATCCAAACTTGCCTGGTTTGAATGGATACCATCATCTGGAGACCTCAAATAATTATACACAAAATGAAGGCGTTGTAGTGTATTATAGAAGTGACACTTTTATCTCAGTGGAAGAACCACAGTAAGCAAACTGCTTAGCGATAAACCCAACAATAATGGCAATTTATCGCCCTCCGAAATACAAAAATTATGACACTTTTAACAAATCCTTGCATAATTTACTGACTATGTATTCCCACCTACAGAATAGAATAATTGTAGGAGATATAAATATTGACATTTTCCAAAATAATCGTGATCCTTATTCGAATAAATACTTAAATATGCGGCTTACCATGGAAACCTACCGACTCACATCAAAACTACTGAAAAACCTTTAAATTCAATAAATATGGTTAATAAAATAAGAAACATCAATGATTTCCCACGTCCTAAATCTTGTCCTAACTCATTTGTACTTCTGTTCTCTTCTGAATATCAAATCTGAAGAGCAATTGCGATGTAAGCATAAGATTTAAGATTTTAAAGGAAAATAATGAATTATTGGTTGGGCTAATAAATAATAAATGTGCAATTTAGCACATACAACGGGAGACCTGACTTGTTTAAAAAATCTATAATCTACCCGATTAACAAGAGTGGTAATAGAGTCTGTGTCGATCTACAGACCAATCTCAATTATTTCAACCATATCAAAGATACTCGAGCGCGTGATAAATAAAAGACTAGTTAAATATCTTGAAAGTAACAGACTGCTATCTTCTGCTCATTCGGCTTTCGTTCAAAAAATTCAACGTCTGACGCTGTTCATCAATTAATTGATTGTGTGATCAATAACCTTGATGGTAAAATAAATGTTATTGCTATATTTCTGGACCTTAGCAAAGCGTTCGACACAGTCTCTATTCCAATCTTATTGGAGAAACTTGAGTGCCTGGGAATAAGAGGGATATAGTTAAAGCTGTTTGAGTCATATCTCACTGATAGAACCCAGTGCGTGAAGATTGAAAATCTTACAAGTGACGAGGAACAAGTCCGTTACGGAGTTCCTCAGGAGCATCTTGAGTCCAACCTTGCTTCTGATGTACATAAATGATTTGTGCGAGATTAAACTTTCAATGTCTAAAATAGTAACCTTTGCGGATGATACGGCATTGCTTTTAGCGGGGATACTTGGCATGTAGCTTTTTCAAACGCTCTGTTCAAGGCGATAAGGTGTATTTTTGCTTGTAGGTGATTTTTGTAATAGAAAGACGTGTATTCGGTATGATTTTATATTTAATACTGATTTGACAAATTACCTTCTAATGGACTGTATCTTAATTAAGTATATGCAGTTATGCATGTAGGAATAGATATGTATGTGGTTATAGTGCTAAGCAGCTGTTTGATATTTCGAACATTCCGCCCACCAAAGAACGAAGTTCTTGTATATATAACTCAAAATTAAATGTAACTCACTAGAGAATACAAACAGCAGTTTTAGTTCCACAACGTACATTATCATAACAATATTTTTTAATAAACAATATGTATGTATATAAACTTACGCATAATCTAAAATTAACAATAAAGCAAGTGTAAAATAACTTAGTTGAAACATACTCAGAAAACTTAAAACTTCATACACAAAATGAACACAATCTTAAGTTATATAACCAATTAATATTCAATGAAATATTTAAATTTAAGCAACATACAATAACAAACATCAGGTGCAACGATATTCTTTAACAATAGTTCAAGTTATGATGCAATATAATAGTTAAGTACATACCTAATATTTTTATGAATGTGGGTAGTAGTAGATGCTTGATCACAAACTTATTCGAATACGGTAAACAACACTGACGTATTAAATAAGATAACGAGATATACGAATGGTAGGTAAAAATATGTAATGTTAAGTATCTTACGTTAAATAAAATGTATATTAGTATACATTATATAATAATACTACTATAATAATTAGATATGTAACTTAAATTTTAGGTAAGTATATAATATTTATTATTTAGTGATAATATTTTCTATTATTAATCTTGTTTGGTTAATACAGAAACTTTACTTAGAGGTCTTTTAAATATGCCATTCTTGCATTTAACAGACACAACGCGAGTAATGTTATCGGGACCTACATGTTTATTGATTATTCTACCTAGTACCCATTTGCTAGGTGGAAGATTGTCCTCTTTTAAAACAACAATATCGTCGATTTCTGGTTCTGGGTTCCTTCGGTTCCATTTATACCGTTGATTAAGACTTACTAAATACTCTTTGTACCATTTACGCCAAAAATCGTTAACCATTTTTTGAACTATTCGCCATCTTTCGTTATAATTAATGTTAAGTGAAGTATAATCTTCATCAGCTAAATTTAACAACGGTTCTCCAATTAAAAAGTGACCGGGTGTAAGTGGAAGGGGATCCTTAGGGTCGTCACTCAAAATAGTTATTGGACGCGAATTGAGACATGCTTCTACCTGAGATAACACTGTACATAATTCCTCGTAAGTTAACGTTGTTTCACCTATAACCTTTTTTAAGTGGGTTTTTGTACTACGTACTCCAGCCTCCCAGAGACCGCCAAAGTTTGGGCTATGAGGAGGTATAAAATGCCATGTAGTACGCTCCAAAGACAACACTGCCGCTATCTCACCTGTAAATGATGACTTGGCGTTACTAAACATTTCTCTTAACTGCTTGTCGGCACCTACAAAATTAGTGCCGTTGTCACTGTAAATATCAAAGCAGTGACCTCGTCTTGCGGTAAACCTCCTAAAAGCTGCGATGAAACCTTTAGCTGTCATGTCCGTGACAGCTTCTAAGTGTATGGCCCGAGTAACCATACATATGAATAAACAAATATATCCCTTATAGGATTTTGCGCCTCTGCCTGGTGAAAATCTGATATTAATGGGTCCTGCATAGTCACATCCAGCTGACTTAAACGGTCTGTCAGGTTTCAAACGTACCGATGGTAGCTGACCCATCAATTGTGACTTATTTTTTGTAGCATATCTAATACACGTTATACATTTACGGTAACATTTCTTTGTTTCATCTCTAGCGCGCAATATCCAGTATTTTGACCGTAAATAATTTAGCATAATTTGCGGTCCACCATGCATTGTCCTTTCATGAGCATCTACAATTATTAGTCTACTAAGATGGTTTTTAGCAGGTATAATTATAGGATGCTGTGTTTCAAAGGACGTTTGCGACTGTTGTATACGCCCTCCGACTCTTAAAACGCCATTCTTATCTAGAATGGGGCAAAGAGTGCGAAGTTTGCTCCGTTTGGGTACAGTTCCGTGTGACTTTAACCATTTTATTTCCTCTGTAAACTCTCTCTGTTGTACTTGTGTTATAAACGTCATTAATGTTTCATTCATTTCTTTTGCTGTCACATACTTGGTAAATGTTTCCCGTCTTTCTTTAGGTACTATTATTTTCAACCATCTTCTGCAGTAAGACATCACTCTCAACATCTTTGATAATTTAGAAAATTTTGTCCAAACAAACGTAGCATCACATTCTATAATATTTGTCAACAGTGTAACTCTTTCTTCTTCATGTGTATCTTCGATATCTTCTTTATTTATGTTTAATTCTGATGAAGACAGCCAGTCAGGACCATTCCACCACAAAGAATGTTTAACCAGTTCTGACGCCTGCAGCCCTCTAGATGCACAGTCTGCCGGGTTCATATCTGTAGCAACATGTGCCCATTGTTCGTAATCTAAGACGTTTAATATGTCGGATACTCTGTTACTTACAAACGTGCTCCATCGACTTGAACCGCCTTTTAGCCAAGCTAGAACTATCGTAGAATCTGTCCACGCATACAAATTCGACTTCGGTATGTTCATTACCTGAGATATTTCAGAAATTAATTTTGCCGCCAAAGCTGCTCCACAAAGTTCCAACCTTGGAATCGAAAATTGTTTTTCTATAGGTGCAACCTTAGTTTTTGCGGATATGAGGTTAACGTAAACTCTGGTTTCATCAATAACTCGTATGTAGGCCACAGCTGCAAACGCTACTTTCGATGCATCCGCAAAGACATGCAACTCTGTTCGAGCCGTAGAAGAGGAATGTAACCATCTTGGTATGCTTACACTTTTAATATGAACTAAATCATTCCTGTAATGTAACCACTCGAGTAATAAATCGCCGTTTACAGGATCATCCCATTCAAGTCCTGATATCCATAATTTTTGTATGATTATCTTTGCAATCACAACTACTGGAGCTATCCATCCTAACGGATCGTATAATTTAGCCACTTCTGAAAGAATATATCGTTTAGTTATCAATTGTTTAGGTTCCGATATATTTATTGTGTATTCAAATCTGTCTGTGACACGGTTCCAAATTACACCCAGTACTTTAACCAAACTGTTGATCTTAAGAGGTAGTTCATGATCTAGCCGTTTATTTTCTCCTATATATTTGAGCACATTTTCATTATTACTGCTCCATTTTTGCATCTCAAAGCCTCCTAAGTTCATCAATTTGTTCATGTCATTGTAAATAGTCACAGCTTCATCTTCTGTGTCACAGCCCGTCATCAAATCATCCATATAGTAATCGGTCTTTGTTATTCTTGCTGCAATGGGAAACTTAAGTTCTTCGTCTTCAGCTAATCTCTGTAATGATTTCACAGCAAGATAGGGTGCACATGCAGTGCCAAATGTTAGTCTCAATAGTTTAAAATGCCTAATCGGCTCATTCTGTGTAAACCTCCATAATATGCGCTGGTAGTCTGTATCGTCTTCGGCCACACGCACCATTCTGTACATCTTAATGATATCGGCTGTAATACAAATTTTGTAGGTTCTCCATCTCATTAATATGTGTCGTAAGTCTTGCTGTAATTTAGGACCTACTATTAGTTTATCGTTCAATGATATATTATCAACCCCTTTACATGAAGCATCGAAGACAATGCGAACTTTTGTTGTATCTTTATCCTCTCTTGTTACAGCATGGTGAGGTAAATATACCGCTTTCGGATTATCGATATCTGTAGCATCAACCTCAACCATATGATTTAACTGTAGGTATTCGTTCATCACCTTGTTGTATTCCTCGCTAAGCTTCAGATTTTTTGATAGCTTTCTTTCTAAAAACTCAAACCGTTTAGCTGCTATACCCATCAGTCTACTGTTTTCAAATTCTGGGGACTCACATACAAATGGCAATCTGACAATATATCTTCCGTCTTGATCTCTTACTGTAGTAGCATCGTAAAATTCCTCACATCTCTTCTCTTCTTTGGACTGTCTCTTCTGTATTGTGTTTGGTTCGTTTTCAACTTCCCAAAAAAGTTTTAGTAAGTTATCTTCTTTGTGTTGTATATGTAAACTCGTGACTCTTCTCTCTGCTGTGGTAAATTCTCGAGACATCCTGCCAGATAATACCCAACCTAACATCGTATTTTGTGCTAATAAATTACCTGTAGGATGCTTAATAACGCCATCTAATAAAACGTCACTGTATACCTCAGCTCCAAGTAGAATGTCTATTCTACCTGGTGTTGTATATCCTGGGTCAGCTAACTCTAAGTCGGTTAAATCTGACCACTCAGGTGTTCTCAAGTTAGTGGTAGGTAGCAGTGTTGTCAAAGAACGTAATACATAAGCATGTACCCGTACTAAAGCCTGAGGATTATGGCGTGATTTCACAATGAGTGAAACCATGTGTTTTATTCTCGTTTGCCCTTCCCCTACGCCTGACACCCAACCACTTACAGGTTTACGCGAAAGATTAAGTAACTGAACTGTTGCCTCAGTAACAAAAGATGCCTGCGATCCTTGGTCTAACAATGCTCGAATGACATAATTGCAACCATTCTCACTATTTACAAATACTTGAGCAGTAGCTAACAAAACACTATTTGTATGAATTTTATTACTAGAAAAGTTGGTTACAATATGTGTTTCAATTGGAAAATTATTTGACTTAGATTTAAATGAATCAGTCACAGTACCTGTAGATGTTGACACACTCTCGTTGTTGGTATTAACTTCCCTCTCGAAGTGAAGAAGTGAATGATGACGCCGCCCACACCTCCGGCAGCATGCAGACTGTCGACATTTAAGTGCCGAATGTGATGGCGCCAAACAGTTGAAGCACAGTTTACTCCGTTGTACAAATTCTTGTCGCTCCTTAGTAGACATATCTCCAAATCGTTTGCAGTGATATACGTAATGTTCACCACTACATAACGCACATTTCATCTCACGTTTTTTCTCATCCTTGCTTATATTTGTATGAAAAACTTTGGGTTTCACTGTAGGCTTATTTTGCACCACTCTTGGTCTTTGTACATGACTATCAATCATTTCTAATGACCGGAATCGCGTTCTCAAAAATTCACTTAATTGTAACCAAGTAGGTGTATCATATTTATTCAAACTTAGATGTTCTTCCCAAACTTTAACTGATTCAGAATCCAATTTGGACACCACCAAATAATTAATCATCATGTCCCACAGCTTATCGGTATCTACCTCCATGTTTTTCAAAGATTTTAAGCACGTGGAAGTTGTGTCCACTAATTGTTTAATTGAACTCGCAGATCCAATTTGTATAGATTTTTGTGTGAATAACGTTCTCATGATTTCATTACAATTGTATCTCTTGTTATTGTACCGTTTCTCTAATTCATTCCACGCCTCATCATAGTTTGCGTTTGTTGTAGAAAAATTACGTAATAATACTTCGGGTTCGCCTGATAAACTACTCTTTAGGTATTGTAGCTTCTGGACGGGTGACAAAGTTTTATTGTCATGAATAAGAGAAGAAAATAAATCATAAAAAGTCTGCCACTCCTCATATTTGCCACAAAATGTCGGTAATTGAATACGGGGTAGCTTTAAGTCATTATGTGATACGTTCGACAATATTTTTTGTGGGTAATCAGCAGGCACAGACACAGGTTTAGACAGATCTAAGAACGGTTGAAGAGCTTCCTTTAAACTGCTTTTGTATTGTATATATAATTCTTCAAACTCGTCGTATGTATTATGTTTAAAATAAGAATGCTTTCTGTCCTCTTCTTTGGTAATCTTTAAAACAATGTTTTTGTGTCCCGCTTTAAAATCCTTCCATAATTCTTCCAAAGATTCTAATCTCGTTTCTAAATATGGTCGTTTTATTCTTTCTTTGGGCGACTTTTTATAGTTCTTCTCAGTACTTTTTAACTTTTCCATCAACTCATTTTGATACACCAGAAGTTCTTCCATTGTAATGTCACGTAATACTCGCGTAATATTGATGTAAAACAAACACTAAACTCACAAATAACTACGAAGTATTTAATTATTTTTCTAAACTTATTCACTTTTAATCCTTATCGCGCAGGTGTGTGAATGTCTTTTTTTCTCGCGACTCGTAGGCACAGGCCGGCCGGCGACCTTTATCCGTTTCGAATAGGACCAAATGTTCAAGGCGATAAGGTGTATTTTTGCTTGTAGGTGATTTTTGCAATAGAAAGACGTGTATTCGGTATGATTTTATATTTAATACTGATTTGACAAATTACCTTCTAATGGACTGTATCTTAATTAAGTATATGCAGTTATGCATGTAGGAATAGATATGTATGTGGTTATAGTGCTAAGCAGCTGTTTGATATTTCGAACACGCTCAAATAGGGTTTAACGAGGTAACCAAGTGGTTGAATAACAATTTGCTAACCCTAAATGTAGGTAAAACTAAATATATATCGTTCTCTCTGAGGAACTCTGAAATTGAATGTACCCAATTCTGCATAAAATACCATACATGTGTCAAATATGCTACTATAAATAACTGTAGCTGTTCAAAATTGGAAAGATGTAAGCCAATCAAATATTTGGGGATTATTATTGGGATACAGGTTTAGGCCTATCATATTGTTGTGTGAGGAGAAATAAACCATTTTTGTTTTTTAATCTTTTATAAGGCTGAAAAGATCGGGCAAAAATGATTCTCTTTAAATCTTCAAGTTTTGCAACAGAGTAATTCGATTCGGACGATGTCCTTACGTCGGCCACTCCTGGCCAACCTTGGTAAAAAAAACTAATATCCCAAATTCCCTGGTGTGGCATGGTGGAGGCTGATATCGTTTGGCCTAAATCAGTGATTCCCAAAGTGGTTCAGGTGAACTCCCAAGGATACACGGGAGACTCGACATTGGCGTTAAAAAAATCGAGTTGTAAGTGTGTAATTAGATAGAGAGGGAGTATAGACATGGGGTCCACCAAAACCAGTTAAGTTTTTAAAGGGGTCTTCGAGGATTTTTCCTTTTTTATTTTAAAGTTTTCAAGCAGAATTTATCAGTCCACTAGTATTCTTGTTAACCTCTCGTGCTAAGCTAAAATGCTTTTGTCACGAGTGGGCTCTCGTCGGTAGGGCATCGAACCGGCGACCACAAGATCACAAGTCCGACGCCCACCATTGGCCGCTTGGTAGTTTAGGAGCCTCTAGCCTAAATAAACCATTGAATAAAATTGCCAACCTTGCTAAGGTCCTACAAATTCACACTATTTGCAATACTATATGCCTATTTTCTGATATGATAATGATGTAATGTGGTCACAGGCGACGCGCTGGAGTCTCCCGCGCCGTCGCCGCAGCATGGCAGCGCGTCGGGCGCGGCGCTGGGCGCGGACGACATGCACTCGCGCCTCGAGCTGTACGCCACGCGCCTGGCGCAGGTCGAGCTCGGCGCCAAGGGGCCCGGGGACACGCCCGACAGGTGAGTACTCCTCAACCGACATGCACTCGCGCCTCGAGCTGTACGCCACGCGCCTGGCGCAGGTCGAGCTCGGCGCCAAGGGGCCCGGGGACACGCCCGACAGGTGAGTACTCCTCATCCGACATGCACTCGCGCCTCGAGCTGTACGCCACGCGCCTGGCGCAGGTCGAGCTCGGCGCCAAGGGGCCCGGGGACACGCCCGACAGGTGAGTACTCCTCAACCGACATGCACTCGCGCCTCGAGCTGTACGCCACGCGCCTGGCGCAGGTGGAGCTCGGCGCCAAGGGGCCCGGGGACACGCCCGACAGGTGAGTACTCCTCAACCGACATGCACTCGCGCCTCGAGCTGTACGCCACGCGCCTGGCGCAGGTCGAGCTCGGCGCCAAGGGGCCCGG
Organism: Nycteola revayana; assembly: GCA_947037095.2. Classification (NCBI taxonomy): domain Eukaryota; kingdom Metazoa; phylum Arthropoda; class Insecta; order Lepidoptera; family Nolidae; genus Nycteola; species Nycteola revayana. Next base: position 12,740,565 of record OX344859.2, on the reverse strand, counting down.
GGACACGCCCGACAGGTGAGTACTCCTCAACCGACATGCACTCGCGCCTCGAGCTGTACGCCACGCGCCTGGCGCAGGTCGAGCTCGGCGCCAAGGGGCCCGGGGACACGCCCGACAGGTGAGTACTCCTCAACCGACATGCACTCGCGCCTCGAGCTGTACGCCACGCGCCTGGCGCAGGTCGAGCTCGGCGCCAAGGGGCCCGGGGACACGCCCGACAGGTGAGTACTCCTCAACCGACATGCACTCGCGCCTCGAGCTGTACGCCACGCGCCTGGCGCAGGTCGAGCTCGGCGCCAAGGGGCCCGGGGACACGCCCGACAGGTGAGTAATTCTCAACCGATATGCACTCGCGCCTCGAGCTGTACGCCACGCGCCTGGCGCAGGTCGAGCTCGGCGCCAAGGGGCCCGGGGACACGCCCGACAGGTGAGTACTCCTCAACCGACATGCACTCGCGCCTCGAGCTCTACGCCACGCGCCTGGCGCAGGTCGAGCTCGGCGCCAAGGGGCCCGGGGACATGCCCGACAGGTGAGTACTCCTCAACCTACATGCACTCGCGCCTCGAGCTGTACGCCACGCGCCTGGCGCAGGTCGAGCTCGGCGCCGAGGGTACCGGGGACACGCCCGACAGGTGAGTACTCCTCAACCGACATGCACTCGCGCCTCGAGCTGTACGCCACTTATACTGTAGTTTTTAAACAATTAGGCAAAACCTCATGGCTAACTACGTTCGAAATCCGAAAAATGGAGTTGACTTAATATGTATGTTTATCTACAACAGAAAAAGTAGAGGCTTGTTTGTCGATCCATTTAATATTATAACTTGGAGGCTTGGTGTAATTAGTTTATTTATATATAGTATTGGTAGTGAAAACAACTCTTGACAAAAATTTCTTGTTTGCCCACACTACTCTTCTTGCCGTAAATTCCTAGTTATTTTAATAACTAGGAATTTACGGTTAACGGTTACGGTTACGGGTCCATTCGCTTTTTCTTCCTTCGCGTGCACCGTCAGCTCTTCATTCAAACCTTTTTTAATTCATATCTTTCTTTACTCAATCCGTCCAATGTTGTTTGATCTTCATCTTCTATCTTACAACTCGTAGTGACGAGGAGCACCAGCTGATCGCCCAGTACTGCGCGTCGCTGAACGGCGGCGGCTCCACGGACGACGCGCCGCGCTCGCCCGTGCAGGTCGTGTCCATCATACACCGCGAGCAGAGACACGAGCTGGAGGCCATGATACGGTGAGAATGGATCATGTACTGCTCAAAAATGGGATAAAATGACAAATATTACGATTTATGTTACGATTCTGAGCTAGGATTATGTTCTAACTGCCAGATTTTATTTATCACCTTATTATAATGAGGTTATAAAAAAATTTAATCGTATCAGTTCACTTGAGAGTGTGTTAAACATCAGCTGACGAGATCGATTTCCGATTTGGGTAAAACATGATAGTACTTAGCTGCCTCAAGTCAGAAAGTTGGTGGTTGATGTTGGTTTCTGTGCCCGGGAAAGTACGCAAGGCTGCAATAATCACCATAGCCAAAAAATGCCTCGTGAAACTAATATTGAATGATTGCGTTACAGCGAATTGGAAGAAGAAAACGCGAGTCTTCAAGCCGAATACGAACGACTGAAAGCAAAGCAGACTCCTGGCTCCACCCCGGAGGAACAACATGGCGTCGAGAACAGGAATGCTCCTGTCGATCAGGTAATTTAATAAATGATTTTTTAATGTTACGCGAAACATTTGACGTTCACGTTGAAATAAATCAATAAACAAAATAAAGTTGCGTTTAAATAACTAGTTTTATCTAACCCAACACTGCCTGTTCCCCAGGACATGATGGCAGAAGCTCGTCTGCTGCGGCAGCATAAGGGTCGGCTGGAGGCTCGCATGCAGATCCTCGAGGAACACAACCGACAGCTCGAGGCGCAGCTACAGAGACTGAGGAGACTGCTGGACGAGGTAAATATTGTACTATACTTTTACTTAGTCATTTTTGTACTTGAATTTCACCTTAAATTATTCTAAAATATACTGTAACCATAAATTAAAGCTTCGATCCATAATGCCCGGTTTACTCGGGCTTCGTAGCTAAGCGCTTAGTACTTGTCACTAATATGTGTAAACACGCTGATAAGTGCTTAGTATTAGTATTTGTGAATAGTGCAAGTGAATAGAATAATATATGTATATATACAGGGTGTCCAAGAACCTGGCGTCCAACTGGATTCCCACGATGCCCCAAGTTCTAACAGTACTCTGAAAAATATTTAAAAAAATCCACCCCATGTACTTACAGAATTATACTGATTTAAAAAAAAAGGGGAAATGAGCACCCTGTGACATACTTTTGAATGCTGTGACTGCTAATGCTGATAATTTCGATATTTCTTGGAGGTTTTGTAATCTAGGGTATTGCTGTGTCTAAATAGAATGTAAAAATAAAGTACTTATTGTACCATTTTAAAATAAAATATTATTTTAACTAAAGGTGATATGGAAAACTATTGAATTTCGCAACTTTGACCGACTGTAGTGTAAAAAAAATGTACCAAAATAGTATGGCAAGTGACGTCAAATTTTGACGCGTTTATTCCTCTTTTTAAAAAGGTATAATACTTACACATTAATTTGAAAAAAAAAAATTTGATAATATTTTTACTCAACAACCCAATTTTTACGATGTCTTACAGAATTCTTAGAAAGAAAAATTTACGACGAATTGAATCTAACCTCTAAAGAATTACTATTGTATGCTCATAAAAATAACAACAGGCCTCTCAAAAAACAGGTTAGACCGTAAGGGACGGTATGTGCATGCATCTCACCATAGTGATTCGTTATTACAACAGGAGGGAGCAAGACAGAAACTATCTTTGCGATTTGCTGGTTCTTCTTTATGGTACCCCATTATTCAGGTAAGAGTGAGGGAGAAAAAGGTTAGAGGTGCGAGTGAGATAGATAGTGACGCTATCTGGGATCGTGCTATTTAGGATAACAGTACGGTCAGTACGCGTCACTGCCTCCTGCCGTTACTACGCACCTCTCTCTTATTGTTACCATTGATCACGTACTACGATTTAAAGCTTTGTTTATTGGACTCGATTACTCTTTGTGCTCTGGACTTTGAAACGAACTCTTTACGACGACCTTTGCCTGTGTTTGGACAGTTTGTGTTTTGTGTGTGCTACCATGGCGACCTACACTCCGCAAGAATACGCAAATATGCACTACATTTATGGAGAATGTAGAGGTAATGGACGAGCTGCAGCGAGACTTTACAGAGAAAGGTATCCGAGGGCTACGCGATATCCCGACCATCGAGTTTTCATTAATGTGCACAGATCACTATGTGACGGGCGGTTCCCCAATCAAGTAGCTGGTGAAGGACGACCCGTAAATGACTTCATACGCGATGAAGTTTTAGAGGCGGTGTCGGCAAATCCAAGCATCTCTGTGCGAGGAATAGAAGCTGATACGGGGATACCGAAGAGCACAGCACACAGTATTCTCCAAAAAGAAGAATATCATCCGTACCACGTACAGCGAGTGCAAAGTCTTTTACCTCGAGACTATCCGAGCCGAGTCGCGTTTTGTGAAACAATCCTGCAAAAACATCGAGAAGACGAAAACTTTATCGACAAAATTTTGTGGTCAGATGAATCAACATTTAAGAAGGATGGCTACATGAACCTACACAACTTGCACGAGTGGCATGTGGAAAATCCGCACTTGATGCGAGAAGATAGATCCCAGTACCGGTTCAAAGTGAACATGTGGACCGGTATTCTCTGTGGGAATATTATTGGTCCATTTGAGATGCCCGAGAATTTGACTGGCGAATCATATTTAAATTTTCTTCAAAATGATTTGCCAAACTTACTAGAAGAGACCCCACCAGATATGTGGTTCCAACACGACGGCTGTCCAGCACATTTTCGCGTATCCGTTAGAGAGTTTTTGGACGAGCAATACCCGAACAGGTGGATTGGGCGATCAGGAACAATCCCGTGGCCAGCCCGCTCACCTGACTTAAATCCGCTGGATTTTTTTTTCTGGGGAACTATGAAGGAGCTCGTTTATGCGAAGCCCATTAATGACATCGCTGACCTTCGTGAGAAGATAACACAAGCAGTGCAGGTGATACGTCAAAAAAGTTACTCGCGAAACATAAAGCGGTCCTTTTTAAGGAGAGTGAGAGCTTGTATTGCCGCGGGTGGTCAACATTTTGAACATTTATTGTAATAAAATATCTTTAAACTAACATTCTTTGCTTTTATTCTACTGGGAACCCATCTACCTGTGTGTATTTCCTTCTTGCTCACTCTTGGAACCGAAGTAAATAATAGTAGTAACATAACAGTTTCTAAGATAAGAAAGGGTCCGACAGTTACCGTTAGTAGGTAGGCACTTCGTAAAAATTGGGTTGTTGAGTAAAAATATTATCAAATTTTTTTTTTCAAATTAATGTGTAAGTATTATACCTTTTTAAAAAGAGGAATAAACGCGTCAAAATTTGACGTCACTTGCCATACTATTTTGGTACATTTTTTTTACACTACAGTCGGTCAAAGTTGCGAAATTCAATAGTTTTCCATATCACCTTTAGTTAAAATAATATTTTATTTTAAAATGGTACAATAAGTACTTTATTTTTACATTCTATTTAGACACAGCAATACCCTAGATTACAAAACCTCCAAGAAATATCGAAATTATCAGCATTAGCAGTCACAGCATTCAAAAGTATGTCACAGGGTGCTCATTTCCCCTTTTTTTTTAAATCAGTATAATTCTGTAAGTACATGGGGTGGATTTTTTAAAATATTTTTCTGAGTACTGTTAGAACTTGGGGCATCGTGGGAATCCAGTTGGACGCCAGGTTCTTGGACACCCTGTATATATAGAATAAAACGATCCTATTTACTAAACGACAAGTCGAACGTCAAGTTGCAAGCACTTAGCTACAAAAGCCCGTGAAAACCGGACATAACACAGCTAAACAAATTTAAAATATTGAGAAAATTTTCTATTTTTAAAATGAAAAGAATAAAATATAATATATAAATTTTGCCATGTAATTCCCAGTTAAAATATAAATAATTTAGTTTAAAAATAAACTTAACTAATTAACTATTTTAATCCAATTCCAGCCGGCCCAAGGTTCTCCCCCGGCCCGTACGGGTACGCTGCAGACCAGGTCGGTGACCGCTTCACAACTCGCCACCGATTCTCCCGCCAAAATGCACAACGGATTGTACCACGAGTCACAAACGAGTAAGTTGTCAATGATTTTTGAAAAGCTTTTGATACTTCTTTCTATTTGATTTTGTGTATAATTTGATGGAAATCTAGGAAATTATTCATAAAGATAAGCGTAATAAGAACCTAGGCTTTATTTCTATGTATTGTTCAAGTTTCAAAGTGAACAAAACAATTTTAAGACTAAACTAAGAAGGTCTACCTCAAGGCATTACTTTAGAGCCATTATAGAACAACAGCGAGTACGACAGGGGTACATCGAAATAAACAGTATATCCAACTGTTATAAAGTGGGTTTCTATGTAGTTCTATCTATGATCGCCAAATTCAAAACGGGCTTCAACTCTGCGTCTGTAAAATGAAACTTTAATATTAATAGTCGATAACTCCCAATTAAGTTACGAGTGACTCAGGAGCACATTTGACATAGAGTAGCGATGTGAATATGCCGTTGATCTAACGCGTGTGTGACGTCAGACGGCGGATCGCGCTGGGGCGCGGAGCGGGACGAGGCGCGGCCGCCGCCGCCGCCGCACGCCGTGCACTCGCTCATGCACTGCGCAGGTCAGACCGCAGCTCGCTGTGACCAGGTTCCATGACTGACGACTGCCTACCCTCATAATCCTATTATCACAGGACCCTGTCATTTATTCCGTGACTTCTGACGCACAGTCTTTTAACTGAACCGACCTTTGATTCCTTTTGACTATTTTGATTCTATATTATGAATGAACCCATGATTTCTATACCGTATCTGTTAACGGAATTTCTAGGCCTTCTAATAACTGTAGCTACAGGCATTCGGGTTAAGCCTTATCTCTGACTCTTTACTTTACCCCTTGATGAGGCTGCTTCAGTATATTCTTAATTAACTGCCACTTTTAAGAATCACAAAATTTCCCACCTACTACTATCCCATGCTATATTATCCTGACCATTGCCTGCCTACTTTTATTTTTCTTTAAATTTCTATAAATACCAAATAACTTTAGGTACATATCGCTCTAAATACGAAAGAGCCAGTTTTTTAAAATAATTTATGGCACTGTATTCAAAATGCTATCATCCGTCTAAACAACGTACTTTTCTTTGGTTTAGTTAACCAATTTCATTATTCAACTAATACAAGGTTCTTCTTTGCCTGAGAGCCTTACCAAATAATTAAGAAAAGATCCTGAGATATACCGTACCAAATTCAAATCCCCAGACTATCTTCGCTGACTCCTGACTGTACTATCACCAAATTAGTTTCGTTTAGTTGTGCATTTCTAAAAATTGAGACTTAATTGTGTTGTGTGTGATTTATTTTGCTTTCATCGTTTCAAACATGCTTTCTTTTCATCATCGTAGTTTTTAACGAAATGAAGGATCGATTTCACACATCATTTTATCGATTTGATTTCAAATCCGATGATGGTTACAACTGACATGTAACAATATTTAGTTTATTCGTTTTTTTTATAGGGATAATGTTGCTGTATTTTTTGCTTTTTTTTGTATTTGATAGTATTGGTGTACTCACGCAGTTTTATTTTATTTTATAGAAGTTTATTTGATTCGCATGTTGTTGTTGATTGCACAATTGTTGTTGGTAGAGAAATTGATGTTCATGTGTTTTTTTTTCTGTTTTCTGCGAACCTAACAGGACGTATACCTTGAGGTAATAATAATATTAAGGATTGTTTGATGTGGTTTGTTGCTTACAGGATTTTTATTTAACCATATAAAAATAATTAGATACCGGAAATAATTTTCCATTATAAAATATGGAGCAAAGCAGTTTAAATTAATTATTAATTTCACAACGATATTTTTTTTGTCTGTATAAAGTCACCAGCAAATGTGGCTATGAACTTTACGTTTACTCATTATTTTCCACAAAAATATAGTTTTTAGCTTATTTTTACTGATTTGTGGAAATATATATTATACAAAGCTCATAGTTATAACCTTTTTATTTCTCCTTTACAGATGACCTCGGCCGTGCCGTCGAAGAACTAGTATCCGTAATGACGGAGGATCAGCAAACATCCCCCCCTCCTCAATACACCAATGGGAAGCCTCCTGCCAAAGAGTAGAACATCGAGATGCCATTTTTGGTGCTGGCAATACTGACTTTGATATCGCGCTAGCAACACTGTTGAGAAAAAACTAACAAATTAAATACCCTAACAATTATCGGCCATGATAGGTGATGTGTAGTTTGTACTTTTATTCTATAATGGATGCACCTTATCCTTAATCTATGAAAAATTTCCTATGCTAATATTTCGATGGTGGTAATTGTGACACATATAAATATGTCAAATAATGTATGCAGATAATATTGACTTATACCAAAATACAAAATTACATATCATGTTGGATAATTTGTTGGGTCTTCTCGAATTAATATAAAAAATAATAATGTACAGTCTTTTCTACTAATTTTCGACTCATCACTAACAATGCACATGCTATCTCTACCTACCTATTATACAAAAGCTTTAACATTCCACACATTTCTAATTGGGCTTCTTGGGGAAAGATATTAAAAGTAGAAGCTTGTAAGGAACCGGCTATTAGAACTAACATCGAATTGTAGTGGTTTAGTTCATCATAGCGTTTATACAAAACGATTCTCGTATGCAACGCTTATTGTATTAATAGGGGCATGCCATTGTTGCAGTACGTATCGTGAATGAGTCGCTATTAAATTTCTACCATTTCATTATATTTTTTCGTAGGGCAACCCTGACAGAATTTCTACTATTCTTGTTTTTCCCCATACTAACCCCAACAGTGTTGCTAGAACGAAACGGTCCAACGAAAAAGACACTGTAACGAGCATTTATATATATATATACCTACATATAATGTTATTATACCTATATATTTAACAAAAAAAAATCGTACCAAATTTGTCGATACTTGATATTTTAATCGTTTAAGTACATATCTTGTTAGTACAATCTCCATTATATATCATATCACTTCTTGTATACTTCCATATCATTTTGCTGTGTAAAATATAGCAGTGTGTATTATATTATGACGTTAAACGAAACCGAGAGGACTTCACCTCTGTAAATGGTGATCGATAGCTTGGTAACCATTGGTTTGACCACATTTTGATCATATCAATCAGACAAACACAACCATATCCGTCTTTTTTACGATTATACATATACAACAAAAAAAAAGATTTCTACTAAAATAGTAAGAAACAAACTTAAATGTGGTCACACTGACGCTAAAGCTGAAAGCTTTAATAGGATCACAACTAGCTTTAAACCCACAACTGTGACATATTTTGATAACAAAATGCAATAATATGGCAATTTTCTGACCTCGAAGTTTTTAACGCAAATGAAGGGCCTAAGTTTTAGTGGAAAATGTATTGTTATTAGATAGACCTCTTCGATTTTCAAAAAAAATGTATGCCATATGTGGCCGTAGTTAAAATGGATTCGTTAACTTTTGCGAGTAGTATTTAGGAGTAGCCAAATGATATCAAGCATGTTATTATATGCATGTTTGTGTATGTTATACATTATTCGAGTTATCAAATGTATCGTTAGATGATGAAAACTAATAATCGAAGTGCTTCTATGCAAAGTAGTGGCAGTTTTCTTTCCTACATAGTTTAGTACGCGCGGGGCGATTGTTAGAATCTTGAGAATACGAATAGACACGAATTTAAACAGCTACTAATAATCTCAACGTACGTAAAACTATTCTGTCGGACTGTAGAAACTTCTCTTAGAACTAAATAACATGTATCCAAAGTTTTTCACTATTACAAAAGGCATGAAGACACGTTTTCGACTAGGCTAATATTGGATGCGACAATTTTTGTATCGCACCAATGTATCTGGATATGTAATGTGTCGAATAAGATGCTGCCTACCTTTTTTAGATAAGGATATATTGGAGAGACTTTTATACGATCGTTAAATAATCCTGTTGAAGCTAACCTATCATTAAGACTTCCGATCTAACCATATCATGGTTTTATTATTTTTTAATGTTTTCGTCGCCATGATGGGGCAAAATAATTGAATTACCATAATTATTTATCATTGGCAACATTCAATGTTTTATCTCATCAAGCGACAGTTACTTAAAATTCTTATTAATTTCGCTAATATAGTATATAAGAAAAAAGCACAACTTTTATTATTATTATTTTTAACGAAATAGAAAGTAAAAATTTACACTAATATATTGTTAATAATTTTATTACATTTTTGTTTATCGTAGTAGGTATGGTAGATTTCTTTTTACGAAATTTAATTATTATAATAATTTTGGCAACTTTATGAGATGTATTTCCGCATTTATTTGTATATTTTACTGTGTTTATGATTTTTTAGATGTAAAACACAAATAAACATTCAACATAGTATTTTGCATTTTATTTCTATCCAGAAACACCCGTCAATTTTTGTATTCTAGTCGTACCTAAGACATTTAAGAGCTAATCTATAATCTAAAACTCATGAAAAAATAATAACAAAAGATAGTAGGGAGGTATGGAGAGTAAGGCTGGACCCACATCAAATAAAATAATAATAATATCAAAATAAAAATAAAATCAAAATTTTATTCTTAAGTCCCTGGCATTTTGCGTAAGAGACATTCTGCGAAAGAGACATTTTACGAAAGAGACATTCTGCGAAAGAGACGTTTTACGAAAGAGACATTCTGCGAAAGAGACGTTTTACGACTAGGGGACATTTTGCGAAAGAGACGTTTTGCGCCTGAGCCTCGGCGTGTTTGTTCCTCGAGTGTGATTCTATGCCTATATTAGAGGTTGGGCTGTACACATACGTTTTTAAAATTGACACAAATTAAAGACATAATATGATTGTCTGTTGAATAGGAAAACTATTTAAAACCCCGAATTCCCGTATAAACCTTTATTAATTATATAATTAACAAACATTACATTAATGAAACTTAATATACTATCCTAATATTAATCAAATTAAATTTGCACCATCTTAACATATACATAGCCATTTATGTATTTTTCGTAATACATTTAGTAATTTATATTTATTTTATACAAAAAGCTCATATTAAGAAAATTAAGGCCATTATTGTGTTATATATAAGGCCACATTTGAAAAACTACATTATAATTTCTTGACCTATTTCTGTATCTGCTCATTATACATTTTAACTATATCAACTTAATAATTTGATTTACTTTATTAGTATATCAATGCATCACTTTTAAATGAAAAATATCTGCACCTACATTATCTTCGAAAATAATAAAGAATAATTTAATGAAAATCTCAAACTGAAGGAATTTTATCTCTGCTAGGTAGATACAGTTCGACAACATTAATATTGGATTAATAAGTCAAAAAATAAGTGTGCTCTGAAATTAATCAGTTTTCGAAGCTCTTCAACAAAAAACATTAAAAACCCTACTGCAAGGCACATTATAATCAATTCATTTAGATAATACATAATAATTACATATTATGTATATTATACATACTGACTTCTTTAAGTACATGACTTCCTTTCAAAATTCCACATAAGAGCGAATGCTTATGGCTAGCCAAATTTGACTTTATTTCATTACACTAAGGTTTAAATATTAACCATGCCTCGAAAATATTTACCAAGCTACAGAGAAACTATATTTTAGTTGAGCTATTTAGTCAATTAAGCGAAATATATTTTTTACAAATAGGAACAATTTACCCATATTAAAATTGATAAGCTTAATTTAAAATGCTAATAAACTTATACCATACATATATACTGTATCAATATACAATATCTCCCTCATAAATGCAATTTTTATAGCAAATTTATTTCAGCAGTCTAACATAAAGTTTAATAGGTATCAAAGACACAAAAAATATTCTAGTGTATGCATACAAAACAGAACCACATGCACCATAATAATATGGACATTAGTGATTGTGATCGCGACCCGTGCAACCACCGGGTCCACCCAGTCGATGCACAGGGAATTCCTTTTTACCAATGCACCCACTGCATTTTGGCAGGAATCAAATTCGAGGTTTGGAGTGGTAAAAAAAATGAAAATAACCTAAACCTAAACAAATGGAGTTCAATAGGTCTTAATGAAGTTAAAGTGGTCAAGTATATTTCTCATAAAATAAAACTATATTGATGCAATGTATCAACATAAATTAAAACTTTCCTGCCAAAATGCAGTGGGTGAATGGGTAAAATTCCCTGTGCACCCACAGGAGGGTGTACCCGGTAGGTGCATGGGTCGCGAGCTACTTTTACATACAAAGCTGTATATTATATCTTTATATTAACTATATGATAAGAACAGATATGTAGAAATGAATTAGTTACTTTTACAAATTGCAAATATTCCACAAATTATTATTAGATAAAAAGTTTTATCATTGCCCTAGTTATTGAATTTGATAAAACATTAGGTACATATACATATTACAATACAATTATATGGAATAAAGATTGAATTATTTAATTTTTTAAATATTTTACGGAATAGTTTACCATAATATGTTACTATGTTTCAAAATTGAGATTAATAAAATTCGACCACCGGCAGGACTCGAACCTGCATCTTAGGTTAAGCCCCTAATGCCTTAATCAATTAGGCTACGGTGGAACCTTACCGGTCATCGAAATGTATCAATCCCTTTTATAACATCTCTAAGGGGGACATTTAATCTCAATTTTGAATTTCTTAAATCAGAATGTTTTGAACCATACATTTGTTCAGAGTTAGACAAAATATAGTTCAAACTGGATAATTCCCTAATCAAAATGATGGTACAATAACCTGCATAAATATATTTGTTATATAGATAGTTTAACATTAAACATTTTGGAAGCTTCATTATACATTTTAAATATTAATTAACATTGGATAATATTCATTTTTTAGAGCTAGTCAATATGTTCGCAAATAATGCTCAATAAAGACCAGCTCCAGTATCACAACAAAATTATATTGTAATTGGTTTTATTGAAAATTAACAACAACTATACAGGGTGTCCCAAAAGGTTAAGTAGCTGGGAAAGGGGGTGACAGGGGTGGACACAATGGTCATTAGAAAATAAAAAAAAAATCCGCTCTGGGTATTTAAAAAAAAATGGCATTTTTTTAAAAACTTTAAATTTTACACCTTGTTATTTTTGATGTTGATGTTGATGACCTTGTTGTTATTGATGATTACATAACAGCATTTTTTTTAAATACAGCCATATTTGTAGGTACAGTTAGCACAAGGTGTAAAATTTTTAGTCTTTAAAAAATGCCATTTATTTTTTTAAACACCCAGAGGGAATTTTTTATATTTTTCTGGTGACCCTTGTGACCATCCCTATCACCCCCCTTCCCAGCTACGTAATCTTTTGGGACACCCTGTATAATTGACTTAGTTATAAACTTTGTATGAGTATATTATTATAAAACAGTACTCAATGAAGCTGGACTAAAGGCCCAGTAGTAAAAATAGCTGCTATGGTTAAAATACCTGGTGTTCTAGTTTGATTGCCACCCAGGACAACTTTGTGTAGTTGTTCTGAGTGTGCCTTGTAGTGATGGATATTATTATATTTTTGATAAATCTACCACAACAGAGGAATTTAGTTCCCCTCCTGCAGACATTGTCTTTTAATAAAAAAAACTGGTCAAGTGCGAGTGGGACTTGTGCACGAAGGGTTCTGTACTATATTCAAGTGTTTATAAGCTGTAGCCATTATTGATATCAAGCAAAAAAGGGAAAAATAAGTTTGTTGTATGGGAGCCCCCCTTAAATATTTATTTTATTTTATTTTTAGTATTTGTTGTTATAGCTGCAATAGAAATACATCATCTGCGAAAATTTCGACTGTCTAGCGATCGTGGTTCTTGAGATACAGCCTGGTGACAGACAGACAGTCAAGTCTTAGTAATAGGGTCCCATTTTTACCCTTCAGGTACAGAACCCTAAAGCAAAAACCTATGTTATTACAATTATTTAAGTTAGTCCTAAGGCCATGTCGCAATCGCCGTACTGGGTTCAGCCTCAGCCTAAAAGCAGTGACAATATTTTCCATAATACATATTCTATACGTAAAAATGTAATTTCTGCAACATATGTAACATAAGAAAGGAATTATATAAACTACTTTGACTTTGACTGCACCGGTGGCTCAGTGGTTACGGTAGTTGCTTCTGAGACCTGGTGTTCTGGGTTCGATTCCCACCCGGGACAATAATTTTGTGAACCACAAATAGTTATTCTGAGTCTTTGTGTCCGTGAAATGAATGTTTGTAAAGTCCCCCGCGACACAGGGATTTATTTCCCTAGTGTGGGAGTTGTCTTTTAAAAAAAACGAAAAACGATATAATAAATATAATCCAATGTCTAATTATTTCTTATATAATCATTTGGTCACACTAACCTACCATAGTCTTTAGGGTGATAACAATAATTATTGTTGTCATATAATTTGCGAGCTAAATTAAGTTAATGCATTAAATATGACAACTTCGTTAGTTAATAACGGTACAGTAGTTGTTACTGATAGGGATGTACATTTTATCAACTCATTATCAAGGAAAAGAAAACTATGATTGAAAAACTTAGTAGTAAGGAAAAGTTAAAATCACAATTGATATTTGTAACATTATTTATCTTAGAAGTAAATTAACTTTTAGATGTTTTAACTTCTGTCTATTATATCATAATTAAATTAATTAAAATAGTAGTACATTCCATCTTAGTGAAAGTATAAAAAATAATCCATTATATACTTTCAATTTTTAAAAGTACTAGTGACCCACCCAGTATGCACACGCTTGATGTATAATGTATGTATTATACATATAAACCAATCTGTCCATTAAAAAAAATGGATTAGTCTGTTGAATAGTTTTAAAGATCTACATTACTGCATACATTTGGACAGACTGCTGGAAGCAACTTTGTTTTATACTATGTAGTCACTAGTCATAACACAACTATGTTTTATTTTTCCATTAATCTTGCGATATGTCTTTAAAACGATGAGCAGATGGGTTGAAATGTGGTAACGTACAAGTGTCCAGGATTCTTTGTCTATTCAGCCTTGAGACACACTGTGGCATTGTCAGCTGGACAGCGAGGTCATTTGGGTGTTTATTAATAATTTAGTAATAAATAATTTATACACACCCTATAAGTAACAACTCGTAAATTCAATAACCTAAATACCTCTTAATCATACTTTCACCGCTGAATTAGTGTTGCTATCAAGTCCGTTAACTGGAGTTTGAATATCAGTTCTAGGCCTACGGAACAGGAGGACATGAGGCTCTGGGTTATGAACCATGAAGTGAAGCCAGCCGGGGCTCTGCTGAACCCCAAGGTTGCGCCATTCTGTCTCCGTCATGAGATGTGACTTGGGGACGAGACGGGCAATGTCAGGAGGCAGGATAACATGCCTGGAAAATATTTCAATAAAGAGATAATTTTAGCTTAATTTTTTTGGCAAATTGATTAGACGCTAACAAGGTAAAAAAAAATTATCGAGATAAATTACAGCAAGTCAGAAAGTGTTGTTTCAACCATGCCTGAAAGAGAAGGTTTAGCTGTCAGTCCTTCACCTAATCTCTTGTCATTGCTAGAACCTTCCTACTGGATTTTCATGCCAAAGGAATAGAGAACCAACCAGCGTTTGTGCTGCATATAATTCCATGAAATGCTGATCAATCAGGAAGACTATAACTATTAAGCTTCTATGAAATAAATTGGGCTGATTAGTAACTATCACCTTACTTTAGAGCAATATGACCAAGAGAATCAGGAGAGATACCCCATTATCCATAAGCTTATGAAGGTCATCAGAAAATAAAACAATCATAATAACAGAAAATCATAGAGATCGCAATATATAATTATAATTCTAATACTTGATAGAACTAAAGTGAAAGTAGGTACTTCCTTATGATGTATGTTTTACAATTTAAAAGTACATTGAACTAACTTTCTAATCTTGCTGATTCTTAATGTAGTCGAAACTGAAGCAATATCGTATTCTTATCGTAATTTCCCTGAGAATTCTAACCAAGAAATAGCAAGACTTAAAACGTTTTACCATATTGTGTCGTTTTGTGAAAAAAAGTACGAAAAACCAATAATTATATATTTACGATACTTCAGAAAATGCGACAAAATATATTGTTATTTAAATTAAGAATTGTGCGCGAAAACGACGAAATTTCGTGATTAACTCACCGATATTCATAGACGTCATCAGTATACCTTTCGGAGTACTGGATCTGATCCACAGGCATTGTTCAGTATTTATAACAATTAGTTAACACTTGTATAAATACACAGTAGTATCAACAGTGATTCGATAGAAATTAGACGATTATTTTCGTTTTTTCAACGAATTTATTTCTAGCGGAGAAATCTGGATTTGACAATTGATTGACAGTCACTTTGACATTGACAATTCTGATTTTGACAGCTCACTCCCGCGCTCCAGTGCTACCAATAAATTGTATCAAAAGTCCCTATTTCTATATGACATTAAAATACAGCTTTATTTCATTCTAGATACAATGCATATTTAAAACTAGTAAAAATAATTAAAACTAAGAATAAAACTGCCCAGAAGGCTGGCAGCATATGACATTTATATTTTTCGGACGAACATATTTATGTAGCTAGCCACGAGGCTTATTCAACCTCCAGTAGCAATGAGTAAACAGATGTAGCAATTTTGAATCACATTAGGTGCCATCCATAAAGTACGTCACACGTATTTCATGATTTTTAGACCGCCCCCCCTCCTTGTCACAGGTGGTCACATTTGTGAGAGGCCCCCCTCCTGACGTCACAAATTTGCAATTTTACACTAATTTTTTTTTAAATTAACACAGCAGTTCCACAGTTAGTTTTATTTCCATTTAAATTACTTTTTTTATGAAATCAACAAACAAATAAGGTGCGTTGGGGTAATACCGGACGGATTTTCGAATAGTTGCAAAGATGTTGCAAAAACTTTTTTTTCTCAATTTTGGTGTACACGACGTTCTTGAAAAATAGTGGAAATTGTTGATGTTGAAACATAGTTTTATTTTAAATTTAATTTAGTTGGAAACACTCAATACTTTCTGCTTAGTAAGCCTTTAAAATCAGGACAATTTTTTTTTTAGTACAATTACGATTTGGCCATGAAGGGGTAAGTTCGGACAATAATTTAAAACTGTTTCTATTGCTAGGAGCACAAGGTGTAAGAAAGGATTTTGTCCGATCTTTCCTGCTCTTTAATATGACATCGTCAAAATCTTCCTAATACTATAAACACAAATGTCTCAAATACATACTTATTTTTTGGGTTAAACTGTCCGATCTTACCTCAAATTCCAAATTTGGAAGATATTAGGATTCTCAAAGTTTGGTTCTATTCAAAAGCATACTATCAAGTAAAGCGTTTTATGTATAAAATCGGAATACTGTACGGTAGGTAGAGAAAGGAAGGTAAGAGGCGATTGGAACAAAATGTTTTTTTTTTTGTAACCGTAAATCTTTAAATAATGAAACGAATGTGCAAGACAGTAGAAAATAGTATTTAATAAAGTACAAAAATCACAAACACCGAATGAAAGATTTGAACACCGCCAAGTCTTAAAGTTCAATGGATGTGATGTGTGTGCAGGAAGCTTCAATATGGTGATGTTGTTTGCTCTTAAATACGAACTGTGATATTTTCTTTAGCGCTTCCACATGTTGTTCGTGTGCCATCATTGAAGGGGGTTTGTATGTTATTTATTTTTATAATATCCTGAGTTACATCGAGTACCTCTTCTCTTGACAACCCCCAACTCCAGTTTTCCAGTGTTCGTAGGCAGTTTTCCAGTTTAGATTCTAATGCCACTGGGATAGCTGTTGGCCTCCCAAGTGTATTTTATATTAAAACTAAAAATAAAAATAAAAATCATGTGTAATAAAAGTTTGACAATCACTACCAAATTCGAAACGGGTTAGGATCGGATATATTTGTCCGATCTTCACTCGAGAGGGGAAACACCGGCTTTTAGCCTACACACATGATAGATAATTCTGGATTAGTTTTATCGGGTTGTCATCGCTTAAAACTTAATATATAGGCAAAATAATACCAAAATAAGCTATACTTTTGCTAAAATATGCAAAAACAAATGAAGGTGAAAGACCGGACAGACAAATATTTTGTAAAACTTACCTTGTTTTCTTTATCGGTGCGTAATACACGTCCGTGCTACCGGAGCGACTAGCGGTCACTTCGGGGCGGGGCGGAACACAATGACGTGGCTCACAATGTGGCTAGCATTTAAAAATATAGCCAAATAAGTGAGAAATTTGATTTCTACGGTCTTACCCCAGCGCCGATCTTACCCCAACGCACCTTATTTGAAAATAACAAATCAATAAACTTTTAATTAAAAAAAAGAAAGGAACTTCGTCGTCTTCAGTCCATGGACTCTGAATCCATTCCTTTAAATAATTTATAATTGGCATAGAAGTCAGTTCGTTCTAATTGGCTTTGTTAACGTCAGGAACATTTGTGGTGTCTACATCTTCTTCATCCAACCATATGGCATCATCATTTATATAATCCAAACAAAGAATTTCTCTGACACATCTAGTTGCTATTCTTTGAGGACGAATCTTTGCAAAGGGTAAATCTTGCTGCTTCATATGTAGTTGTTTGTGTTGGTTATTGGCTATATATGATGCAAAATAAAGACCACAGATGCTACAATTTCGCTTACACAAGTATCCCTCGAGACTGGGGTAGTAACTATCATTGACGACAAAAAAGCAACTCTTTGATTTTACATTCCTCTGTAAGTTTCATACAGTTTACGGTAAAGATTACCTATATCTATCTTTTAGTTTATTTTGAACTTGTTTAATTTAAATAAGTTATAAAATAGTAACTGTATCGACAAAATAGCAGAACTAAAAAAACGACGTCGTTCACTCGGCGAAGGTCAATTGTCGAATGAAATAGAAACAATGAAATCACGCGAGGTTATTTTTTAGTTTCAATTAATATTTCAAATTTCGCAATTTAATTTATTAAATTTGAAAAGTGATGTCACAAAACTTAGGACCCCCCCTCCCCTTGTCACACCATGTCACACTTCGTCGACCCCCTCCCATCCATAAAGTACGTCACATGTAAGGAGGGGCCTTACATGTGACGTACTTTATGGATGGCCCCTTATTTACATCTCCTTTCATTATGTAAATGTATTATGTACGTATACATAAAACAAATTTTTGTATGGTTTATCGCCGTATTTGTCACCAGATATCTACGGACACTGTTTGTCTGTGAAAACTTGTGATTGGAATATTCCAAAATACATAATTATTAGCCATAGGACTGTAATAACTGTAAGTTTTCCTATTAAAATAAAATAAATACTACACTTCTGTAGTATTTATTTTATTAAGCGCAATAATAGCGCATTGTGTCCGTGAAATGAATGTTTGTAAAGTCCCCCGCGACACAGGGATTTATTTTTGTAGTGCGGGAGTTGTCTTTAAAAAAAAAAAAAAAAGGTATCCCTGTGCGGCTTGTACCTCGGCTGAGATCAAAGCGATAAGTTTTATTTGCAATAAATAATTGTACAAATGTCTCTCACACTGTACAGTGCAATAGAAAGAAAGAAGTGTCTGTATACAGCTATTTCAATTTATAAAAAGCGTACTTTAATTATTATTATTTTGGACATAAATGTGTTGATATTGTTCAAATAACATTCGAACAGTTTCTAAACGTGTTTTGGTAGTAGGAGTAAATATAACACCATTTTTTAAAATTAAATGTCTTCTCATTAAATAGTTTGGGATGAGGTCAATAAGCAACCCAAAACTTAACTTCCCGTCAAATAAATAATCTATATAACTTATCAACTGGCAACCCTGAGTTGGTTCGTTCAGAAATGCCTGTTGACATTATAAAAAACGTTTAGAAAGGAAATAAAAAAACGTTTAGAATATTATATATGACGAGGAAGGACGAGCGTCGTTGTTTTTAATAAGGTGTGACGTCATCATTGCTGACGTCACATTCATCAGGATGGTTCTCTATCGAGGGTTGTTGATCCATAGTAACAGCAAAACTCCATAATATGGTTTTCAAGTTTTATTCCAGTAAATTGAGGAGCTCCGTACAGTCCGGCAGCTCGAGCGAGACTGAATTGCAATCAATCGTGCTATTCGCACGCGCCCGAAGGGCGCGGGTGAATGGCTTCAGGGTCAGAGCCCTATGGCCATGATGTGCAACGCTATCTGTAAAGACAAATAGGTCATTGGAGTGTTAACTTACCGTTAATGTGGCGAACTCGGTGTTGTTGCGTCAGCTGATCCGGCAAGGCGGATCGCTGACCTCGTACTGTGTCTTCACTGGTTGGTGTCAGCTGATCCGGGTGGATCACTGACCTCGAAGTACTCCCGATGATGATGGTGAGCGTGCTTGGGGGCCCAGGCTTCCGGTGGGCGGCTGTGGAGTGGCGCTATGCCTTTGGCAAGCGGGTGACTCGTTCTGTCGGCCCGATCGAACATACTTGTCGCGAGACGTCGGACAAAGTCGTCGAGTCCCTCGTGCTTCAGTCCGTCGGAGATGGTCTTGTTACGTACGTAGTACGGAGCGCCTACGATGGTACGTAACGTCAGGTTCTCCTGCGCCTGCAGTCGTGCACGGTTGCCGTTCGATATGAACGGCATCCATGCTGGAGCTGCGTAGGTAAGCCTGGACCTAATATAGGTTTTGTACAAACCTAGTTTGGTGCGTATGGGCAGCTTCGAGCGAAACAAGGCGCCGAGCTTGCCTCGGGCGCACCTTGTCTTGGAGATCGTGTCCTGGACGTGAGCGTTCATCCTCACTCGGCGGTCGATGGTGACTCCCAGGTACTTGACTGTGGTCAGCCAAGGTACTGCTTGTCCCTGTATCTGGATGGGAGAGGGTAGATGCGACGATCCAAATAGGATAGCCTGCGTCTTGCTCACGTTCATCCGCATCCTCCATCTGTCGAGCCATGGTGGTATGTCTTCGAGTGCGGACTGTAGCAGCCGCGCCGCTCTCGACTTGTCTCGAGAGGTGGTGTAGATCGCGGCGTCGTCGGCGAAAAGTGCCAGCTGCGCCGGAGCCGACACCGGGATGTCGTTGGTGTACACGTTGTAACACGCAGGGGAAAGGCAACTACCTTGTGGTACTCCCGATCTGATGGGGCGGTCGCTTGATGTGCAGTCTTCGACCGCAACATGGAACGACCTCCCGTTCAGGAAGGAAGCGAGCACCCGGGCTAACCTCACAGGTAGTGGGGAGGGGGAGGTGATGAACTTATAAATAAGACCATCATGCCATACCTTATCGAAGGCCTTCTCCATGTCCAGGAAGGCGGCTGCTGTGTACTCTCGGCGGTTGAGCGTGGTTGTCACGTGGTGTAACACTCGCGTCAGCTGCAGGGTGGTCGAGAGGTCACGGCGGAACCCGAACTGTTCGGGTCTCGGGGTGAAGCACTCGTTGAGGTGCTGCAGGAAGAGGCGCTCGAACACTTTCGAGATAGTGTTGAGCAGGGTGATGGGCCTGTAACTCTCGGGCTTCCGTAAGTCCTTGCCGGACTTGGGAAGCATGATGACCCGGCCGTTACGCCAGGCGGTCGGGAAGTGTCCGGTCCGCGTGATACCGTTGAACAGCCGCGTGACGGCGACTACCGCCCGGGGCGGTAGTCGTCGTAACGCATTGTTCGGTATGCGGTCCGGACCCGGCGCTTTCCGCGGGTTGACGTATAGTAGTATACGTCTAACCTGCTTCGGTGTGAAGACGACTGGGTCATCCTCGGGAGTCACTGGGGTGGCTAAGTAGGCACTCACGTGCTGCTCCACTCTCGCCGTGTGTTCGGGGTCGCAGCTCGGAAACGGGCTGAACTGTTTCTCGAGTGATGCTGCGAATATCTCCGCGCGGTCCGCGGCCTCGTACCGAAGCAATCCGTCGGCGTTGAGGAGCGGGCGGACCGGGGGGCGCTTTCCTGTTAGCTGGCGGCACAACCTGTGGACTGAAGGGACGTGGTCACTTATCTCCACAATGTGTTGCTCCCAGGACTTCTCAGCGTGGTCGTTCAGTGCTAGTTTGACTTTCGCCACCGCTCTGTTGAGGGCTGTCTTCAGCTCGGGATCTCTTGTCAGCTGCCACCGCTTCCTTACCCGACG
The DNA here is from genome assembly GCA_947037095.2 of Nycteola revayana. Classification (NCBI taxonomy): domain Eukaryota; kingdom Metazoa; phylum Arthropoda; class Insecta; order Lepidoptera; family Nolidae; genus Nycteola; species Nycteola revayana. The sequence goes on along the minus strand of OX344859.2, from coordinate 12,719,089 downwards.
TTTGTATTCTATGAGAACACGAATTCGGGTCGGGAGCGGCTCGGGGTCGTGGGTCCTCGGCTCGACGCTCGTAGACTCCTGTAAAGCAGACCTAAAACAATGGGAAATGTCAAGGGCTACCTTGTCAACATCATCGGGGGTCGACACGGGACCCGAAGCGATGGTGTTGTCGACTATTTCGATGAATTTGCCCCAGTTGACGTTTGTGTGCGTCGAGGGGCGGGCGACTCTGGTGGGCGGCTCGCTGATGGTCAGCAAGACTGGGCGGTGGTCGGAGGGCAAGTCCATCAGTACCTCTTGGCCGATGGTCGTCCTCAAACCTTGGTGTAGTACTATATCGATGACCGTGCTACCGCGTACACCACCAGGTGTGGTCTGGTGATGGGTAGGTTCGTCGGGGCCATCGATATAATAACCGTGGTTGTCGGAGTCTGCCAATAGTGCGACGCCCGCAGCGTTCGACTTATCGCAGTTCCAGACGGGGTGCTTAGCGTTGAGGTCGCCAGCGACCACCGTCGGGGTGTTCGTGCTGAAGATTTTGCGAATGTCGCCGGTGTCTAGAGTGTTTTGAGGCGGGCGGTATACCGCAAACAGCCTCATACTCTCACCGGCGACATTCACCAAAATACCCAGCACGTACATGGCGTTGAGCTCGAGGTGCGGGATGGCTTGATGCACGATGTTCCGTTTCACGAACACCGCCAGCCCTCTGTAAGCGCGGCCTTCTCTGGATACTTCTTCCTTCCTGTAAGAAATATAATTAGGAATTCCAAATGGTTCCCCGTCCTTGAGGTGAGTCTCACTTACCAGGAGAACATCCACATTCCTTTCCCTAAGGAAGTGGATGACAAGACGACGCTTCCCCCTGATGCCCTGGGCGTTCCAATGAACTACCCGGAGTGTGCTAGACATTTTGGCTAGACACTGCAACAATCGCGTTGAGGATCGCCTTGTGAGCAGCCGATCCCGGGGTGGTCGAAGCCAGGTTATCGACCAGTACCTTTAGGGCACTAGCGATATCACCCTTTTTAGGGGGTGCAGATACCTTTTCGGTACAGGCGGGCTTGGGGGCTGCGCTGGGTTGCGCGGCGGTCTTCTTAGGCCCCTTCTTCTTCTTCTTCAGCGGGGCTCCTCGGGGCGTCGGGTTGTTTGCAGGGGCCATGAGTGACCCTTGCGCCGCTTCCGTAATGGTGGTGCGCTGCACCACTGCTGGTGCAGCCTTACCACCGGTGGTGGAGGCGGAGGGACCCGCTCTCCTGTTTCGTGCCTCCTTTTTGAAGAGGGGGCACGATGTGTGGCTAGCGGGGTGATCGCCTCCACAGTTGGCGCATGTGGCGCCTTGCTCACGAGGGCGTGTGCACTCGTGTGCTCTGTGTGAGCCTCCGCACTTCACACATGCCACTGGTCTGTGGCAGTTGTGTGAGGAGTGGCGGAAGCCCTGGCACCGGTGGCATTGCGCCGGTCCCTTGCGCCCCTTCCAGGCCTCCACGCGTAAACCGGACATGCACAACATCTCAGTGATGTTGTACACTGCCGGTACCACGCCTGGAGTCCTCTTGAGGAGGGCAAAGAACAGGCAGCCCGAGCGCCCTGCCTTGGGGCGGATGCGTCTCGTGGCTTCCACCTCGTAGCCGCGTCCGGAGAGTTCCTCTTTGATCGCCTCCGGCGTGGTGTTGCTGGGCAACCCGCGGATGGCGATCTTGACGCTGCGCTCCTGCGGCAGCGTGTATCCATGCCAAGACACGTTTTCTGTCTTGGCCAGGTCCGCGAGATACTTCTGTATCACACGGTACTCGGTTGGATCTTGGGGGTTGAACTTTATGCCCTCCCCGAGGGGGCGGGCATTGGGGTTCTTCCCTAACAAGGCCTTGATGGCCTTGAAGTGTTTCTCCCAGTTTGGGAGGCGATCCACCACTATGGGTGCGCCTCGCTCCTTGGGAGTGGTGGGCTGCGGGCCATCAACCAGTTTGGGTTGCGGCCTCGGCGGCGTCGGTGAGCGGGGAGAGGGCTCTGGTGAGCGGTGGGGGGGCGTCGGTGAGCGGGGGGAGGGCGCCGGCTCAGCGGCGGCCACGGCTGCAAACGACGGGCGCGGAGGGCCCACCGGTGACCGCGATCGAGGCCGTTTACCAAACGGTGGGGATGCGGACCGTGAACCCTTCCGCGCCTTCCGATTGGTGCAGTCCCTGGAACGCTCAGGTACCTGGGACGGCTGCGGAAGCGGCAGAGATGGGAGCAGTATTTCTGGGGGGTCTGGGTCGGCCACCACAGATGGGCGGGCATATCCCAGGGAGAGTGCAACCATGCGGTTGCATACGCTCGACGAGATGGTAGTGCCGGCTCTGGCTGCGTTCTTCAACGCCTCCAGCACTTTGAGCCATTCCTCCTGCTCCTTGGTGATTGGCTCGTACTTGCTCTTCAGCAAGCACTATCTCTGCTCTGGGCTGAGAGAGGACTCCGAAGAGGCGGGCGATAGCGGCGACTCAATGTCCATGCCGTCGGCTGACGACATGTCTGGAAGAAAATCAATTAAAATTAGTGGCACACGCTGTGGGCTGCGCTAGTATGCGCAGACAACGGCAGCGAGCCCGCGTTTCCCCGCAACTCGACCCGAGTACACCACAGGGTGACACGGGTGAGTCGCGGTACTCGAAACGGGGCTACGTCACTACTGTTGTCTACACTGCACACTAACACCGCACAACAAACATGGGAGTACACTAAGACAGTGTGAGCACTCGAGCGCGTGGGCGCGGGAGGGGGGGGAACGCAGGTAGTCGGTCGGCGGGAGCGAGCGCGCAAAACACGTCCGCACTCATGCTGTGGTATCTTAGAACAAACGTCACGGTACGCTGTACGCACTGCCATCTATTAGCTGCTTCAAGAAACAACATGAAATAACGATGACAATAAAGTGACGTCTGACGTTGACATTTGTTTGACATTATTTTGAACTTTTCACAAGATTGTTTTCGGTTGAGCTGTATGCGCTTATCCTGTTAATTTTCTTGTATTTTCGTGTTTTCTGGGTTTATTTTCATTCGGTACGTTGAGTTAAGCCTCCGGCTGTTAAGTGAAGATTGCCATAAAACACTTATCGTGAACTTTTCCTTTTCCCTCGTCGTCTACGATGGCTCAAAGATCTTGTGTTCCCGGCTGTTCCATGAAACTTGGAGGCGGTAAGTTTTATAAGTCTGAATATATTTTTTATACGTATCACCGGCAATGTGTAGAATTTCGACATTTTATAGAATTCCCGTTTTCCGGCTTAGAATAATATTATTCTCCTATTATTCTTCTTGTTCGCTCAATGATTGGAGATTATGCCGAGAGAAACATGGTCTACCTATGTTTGCCCGAACCTTTCAGCTGTTGAAGTGTGGTTGATTAACAAATATCTAAACATAATTTAATTATGTTATTTAGAGTACTCAGTCATTTTAAATTTGAGCATTAAATAAATTATGTGTATGAAAACCAAGATACAAGTAAAGCACTTAGATTGTTTTCTTTTTTATGTTTTGTGAACATCTTGTAATAAGTTTGTAATTATCATGTTTTAGGACTGCCGTTGCACCGGTTTCCAAATCCAAACAATCCTGCTCAAATATAATGTTTTCGCACTTGGGTTATGAAAATTGGAGGTGATATTATTGGAGAAGATATGAAAGAACAGAAAAGTGTGTCATAAACATTTTGAAGATGTTTACACGTTTCCAAATTTGACACTGCACTGGCAATTCCAACACTTGAAATACCAGGTAAATTTTTTTGAAACTATACCCTTTTTTGTTGATGGTCACAGTAAAGATATGTAATATATTCATGTCTTATGAAATACAACATTACATTCTTGTTTTGTGAAGTACAAAACTAAGCAATGTAAAAATTAAAACTTACCTCATCATAAAGATTTTTTTTTAAACAGATTAATGTAACTCAGTTTTCTTATTAGAAATGGTGTCTTAGAATAATATATTTTCAATGTTCTTTAAAACTTGATGATGATAACCGCTTCCTAAGAATAAATTATTTTATCCCAAATGGTTAAGGTCCCTATTAAAATAACTCTATAAATTTCAGGTGTGCATGTAGGTAGGCGCAGGCATATTGAACTGCCATCTACTTCATTTCAAATGGCATCAGCCTCCTCTACTAGACCTATTCCCACGGACACAGATTTATCTTCAATGCTAGGTAAATACAGCTGGCCAAAGATAGTGTTGACCAATTTTCCTGATATATATTTTGCAGTTAGTAATTACACACTATGCAATGTTTAATTTTGTTTTTCTTATCTGATTACAGTAATGAATAGTGAAATGCCATCTACTTCACTTCAAATAGAGAAGGCCATCTCTACCAGACCAGTTCAAATGGACACAGACATGTCTTTGAATCCAGGTAAATAAAAAACCATATAATTATTAAATACTATAAATAATGAATATTGATGTAAGCCTTGTTAACAATTAGTGATGTTAAAAATAAATATGCTATATTTTATATTGTAATGGAATGTCTAATATTGTTTTTATTTTTTCAGGTTCTAATAAGATGTCTATGTCTTCGACTGCAACGGAAAAGAAGCTGAAAGACTTAATATCTGAATTCAAAGCAAAATTGTGCAAAGTTTACAATACAAACATTTTCATTTTTTTAAATTCAGAGGATATTGTTACAGAAGTTCTAAAGACAAAATGTCAAAACGAAAATATAAAAGCTTATTTAGAACAAGTATTAACAATAAATATCAACTACAATTTTATAACATGTGACCATCATGGAAATTTATGTATAAAACTTATGTAAAAAAAAAAAAAAAAATCTTTTTGAACAATTGGTGTAAAGATATGAACCAGTTGATATCTGGAAAAACCACGTTTTGGGATTAAAGTGATGAATTCATTTCATCACTTTCATTCCAAAACAAAGTGGCAGCTCATAATTATTATGTAACTCATTAAATCCGAAATAAAAACTAATATCCTAACATATTGTTTTTTTTTCTCTTTAATAAGAATGTCATACATTGTTTTCAAGATTTGTGTTACCCTGAAAACACGAATTTATGAAAATAATGCAATAATAATAGTTATGTAGAAGCTGGGTAATGTAAGTACGGCTCTCTACTAGCTATGTATATATGTATGTAGTGCAGTAGCTTTAGTTCATGAAGCAACTACTACACGGCAGCACTTTCGCGACCTCGAGCCAAGCCGAAGTTGCCTATCTATAAGGGTATATTGATCTATGTCCGCACTCAACGGCCGCTACGGGCGAACTGTGTGTGCTGAATTGCAATCGGTCCGCCGGCCGTATTTATACTAAACGAGCGGCTCACAAACAGTAAACAATTTAACATAGCGCTCCGGAAAAACTGACCCCGGCAGGAGAACTCCACTCCTCAGCCGTCCGCACCACGAAAGAGGAAGCAAATCGCCTCGTGCGTATCGAAGGAATGTCAACAACAAAAGGGTGAAACCGCTCGCCGCACCCAGTCGTCCGGTGATGGAAGGGTGAAGGGGGCATCAGGTTATGTAGAACCTCCGCACACTCCCTGAAATGTAACCGATAAAAAACCGATAGGCAGGCCACTCGAGGCTCCGAAGACTTGTCTCCACAAGTGAGCCATTGCCTATGACTCTTCGCTCGACGCCCCAATGCATCCAGAGCATCCAGCTAATATCTGAAGATAGATAGAAAGATGTGAAGTACCGCCCCACCCTGGAGAGGAATGCCGTCAGGACCACCAGCCTTATTCACATCCAGAGTGCAAAGAATGTTTAAGTACCACTTTTTGCCGAATGTAGAAGTCCAATGAGGTAACCTGGGTGGACTTTTACCAGCAGCATCTAGTTGTGAATTCTTAGTAAATAGAGATGCAAATAAGTCTGCTTTCTCCTTGGCGGTGTGAGCTAATGAACCGTTCGGCTCCTGCAGTGGCGGAAAAGAGGACCGACAGAAATAGGCTTCGACCGATTTGGCAAGAAACCAAAAAGCTTTACTCCCAGATGGGTAAGATGCTAGTGTGGCTCCAATGCGTTCAATATGGTCAAAGCGGGCCCTGCGTAGCGCACGTTTGCAAGACTTGGCAGCACCATTGAAGGCTCTCTTCAGCCTCCGAACATTTCGCGCTTTGCGGGCTCGAGCATCCGCCCACGCTCGGCAAGCAGAGTGCTTATGTGCTTCAGTACTATCACACTCAGCGCCGAACCATGAACGGGCCTTGTCTCGGAGTGAGACATCAGAAAATGGAACGAAATATTCCATAGTCTGGCATATCACCCCAGAAACAGCCTCCGCGCAGCAAGTTGGGTCGTCTGAAGAGAAGCATAAGCGCAGCCAAGGGCAGGACGCGAAGAAATACCGCATCCCATCCCAATCTGCTGACTTGTATCGCCATACTCGCCTAGTCCCCTTGAGATCGGGATCGGGTGGCGAGCAGACAGACACAGATTTCACCAGACAGTGGTCGGAGCCACCCAACGGCGAGGAAACCGCGACTTGACATGGGTCTGGATCAGTTGTCAGCAGAAGGTCCAAGCAACCGGCCGCATGGCCATCAATGTCGGGCACCCGTGTCAGTCCAGTCACCAGTTGGGAGAGACCAAGCGTCAGTGCGAATGCACACGCCAATCCCCCAGCATGGCCGGTGCTCCGGCATGGGCACAGCCACTCCTGGTGGTGATGGACCGGTATGAGATCGAAGTGCAGACCTCGGATGTTAGAGGTGCATTTTTTTTTTTTTTTTTGATCATGAGCGACTTTTCGTGTTCGCCCTCTTCCCACAACTCTTGCATAAACGCTCGAACATTTGCTGATTCATTTGCATCATGTGCATGAAGAATTAAGGTGGCACCCCACCCATGGACGTATTCGGCATAGGTACATTGATCATCGGCTGTTGCCCCTGTTGCGTAGACCCCATTGCTTGAAGCCAAGGTTGAGTCGCAACAGGTCGTGATGAAGCAGTTCCAAAGATCACTTCGAGTCCCACTTCTGATGACGAGGAAGGACGAGCGTCGTTGTTTTTAATAAGGTGTGACGTCATCATTGCTGACGTCACATTCATCAGGATGGTTCTCTATCGAGGGTTGTTGATCCATAGTAACAGCAAAACTCCATAATATGGTTTTCAAGTTTTATTCCAGTAAATTGAGGAGCTCCGTACAGTCCGGCAGCTCGAGCGAGACTGAATTGCAATCGGTCCGCCGGCCGTATTTATACTAAACGAGCGGCTCACAAACAGTAAACAATTTAGTTTGATAATTTTCAAACTATGTGAACAGATAATTATTTCTACAAATATTTCAACGATTTACAAATCATAATTTGATCCTGAATACTTATTTATTAGTCTAGTATTTTATGAACATATTTGTGTTTCTATCAAATCATGCATTGATTCACAATTTATTTATTTTGATGAGACGAGTAATTGTATTTATGTGTTTATCATTAATGAAGTGTTGTTGCTATGCTTATTTTATGTGGTTGCGCCGATATATACTTACTTATTCTATGAATACACCCCGTATTCATAGAATAAGTATATTACACCATTGGGGGTATTGGTAGATTTCTTACAATAACTTTAATACCTTAGCTGGAGAGCTACTAAACCCTCCGAGCTACGGTCTTCTAGAAATTTGTAGAATGATGGATGAGTCATAGCATGCTTAGGGTGATAATCATGCAAAGCTTTGTATGCAATGTAATGTTTTAGAAGCAGATGCGCCAACTGGTAATATTGCAAGTAAAGGCTTCTGAACGGCATTTATTTAGAAACCGGCATTTTTCATACCAGGGTTTCAAACAGAAAGCATAGATAAAACGACATTTTTGTGGAGTGATCGCTTACTTATCGAAATCGTTTTGGCCTCTGATTTCTGAGTTTTGGGCTAGCCGAATGACTTGAACATTGAAACCCTATTTAGACTTCGAACTCGAAGTTAAAATTGGATCCAAACCCGAATCGGCCCTGGAACAAATTAATATTAACAAGAATGCACTTTAACACGAAAGAGTGTTGCATCTTGCCGCTTTGTAAGACAACGGCACGGCATACGATGTAGGTACCCAAACTTATGTAATATTATTCTCTTCTAACAGCGTCGTTCGTCGATCGTTTAATTATTGGTTGGCACGTCAATTTTTTTATAAATATCTTTGTAGCAAATGTGAATATCTTCCAACGCCGTGGAATTACTTCATAAAATGAAGCCGAGCCTATTTTATTAGAGAATGATATCTACTCCTCGTCAGCGCAGTGAAGAGGAATAGTTGGTGGTGTGCTCGGCGGCCGACGACCATTTGTTGATATTTAGAATTCCAACGTGTGTACAAAACACATGTTTGAATTAGCTTGCGAACTTGTATTGTGCAAAAGGTACAGGTTAGTTGGGATGCTAGATGCTGCTGCTAGTTATGTTATGGTTTGTCGGCTACTGAAGATATCGCTACAGCTGAATTCTAATTTCTATTCGTAATATTATTCGCTGAAAACAAAAAATACAACACTTATTGAATAGATTGCTCAGGTACATAAGTATCTGAGCAATCTATTTACCCACATATCGATGTAATTGGTTCGGGAACAATCTTGCGCAAGTGGGAAGTGGAGTCGCGGACTACACAGACCGCCGGTGACATTATCCAATCACACGACCCCAACTACGCTGCGATTCAATAATGCGCCCCACGAGTAGAAACACCATGACACAGATATTATACGGGATACCATAAAATCGAAAAAAGAGCAAACGTAGCTGTACCGTTTTTTTTCTGGAGAAAATTACTAAGTCCTTTTTACTAACGATTAAGAAAACAATATACGCAGGTTAATTGGTTGTGGTAGCTTGCCAGATTAGCCTTTTATCAACATTAATAGTGAGGCTCATTTACTTGATTTCGGCAATACTTAAATGAAAATCATGGAGATGTTTTTTATAATATAGGTACCTACATGTATAAAGAGTAAACATTGAATTGCAATAACAAACTCGAGTCAGAAAATCTTTCATCTTCTGATAACCGATCAAGAATCACTGTCACTGTTCTTATCTTCTGGCTTTCCCTTTTTACTTTTTGATACATTTCTGGACTCTATTTGACATTTCACATAATATAAATGATATTGAGATATTTCTTCACTATCGAAACTGAAGAGCACTTTATATCTATGAAATATTAATAGGTATGGGAATCTTTGCCTCGAATCGTTTTTGACTTAGCCAAAATGATTATATTAAACGATAGATTAATAGCTAAACATGACATAATAACATAATAAGGTCACTTTCAAATCCGAGGCAAATAAAATTAAACTTAAGAATAGGTAATCGATTCTGTCGTAAATACCTACCTATATATGTAGACACTGGTCTAGGGGACTGACTTCGTCTGATATTTTATCAGAGACTTGAAAAATGCTGTTTTATTCCGAAATAGTCCAGACTTGGTGGAGTCCCTAATCTTAAAACCACATAATGATTGATGCAGCTCTTCAATATTCCGCTCATTTACTCGCTGTAGTTGTAATCCAGAGAGTGTTCTGTCATGACTGAGATTACGCTGGACTTCCTCCAAAACCTACTTCATGAAGATCATCCTGATGTTACCATCCAGCATTTTGAGGTAAAAAAGCTATTATATACTATGTCTTAGACCCTTTGTATTTTTTTGAAATCCAGCCATCTTTCTAGGGCGAAAGTATTCAGAAATTAAATAATTGTTTCCAAGTTTATTTGTAGGGCGCACCAGGCTCCAAACGAGGTGATAACTATACCTCCATGGTCTACCGCATTTCTTTATCTGGAACTAAAAGATTTGTAGAGACAAATGGCTCCTGTGAATTAGAAGAACCTTGGGAATCATCCATCATCTACAAGTGTTTACCCGAAAGTATATTGAGGCGAGAAGCTTTTAAAAGTGATGTACTCTTTTGCAATGAAGTAGCATTCTACACGAAGATATGGCCAGCTTTGAACGATTTCCAGCTTCAGTGGAACATAAGTCATCCGTTCAAGTCTATTCCTAAATATTATTTGGCGCAGAATGACTGTGTGGTGTTGAAAGACCTAAAGAGAGAAGGATATGTGATGCCGGATAGAAGGCAAGGCTTGAGCGTAGAACAGTGTTACTTTGTGATGAAGAACTTGTCACAGTTCCATGCTCTGTCACTGGCAATGAAGTGTCACAATCCGGAGGCGTTCTATGAGCTGTTGAATATAAAGGATGGGATTACTGAAGGTGACGTACCTACAAAATATAATTTATATGACCCACTATGAAAAATACCCATTATTGGCAGCTTGACAAAATTAAACTGAAATATAATGCTGAAGTGTAATTTGCCATTGTTTATTTAAAATATACCTACTTGTGATTATTGTATCCTTTCCATCATCATAATGATCACGAGCAACAGCCCGTATAGCGTCCACTGCTGAACATGGATCCGATAGTGCGTCCACTGATAAACCTCCTTTCGATTTAGGGTTTTGCCATGGTCACCACAGGCGGGTTGGTGACCGGAGTATTATGTTGTAACAGATAAAGATACGCTGCTTGCTCGTTCCATTGTATAGCTTGATAGAGATGATTTTATAACATACGGGACGAATGGCTTATCGTGCTGCCCGAGGCACGGAGGGTAGTCCTTCGACCAAACAGACCCGGAAAGAAATCTTAGAATAAAATTTACAAAGTCATTTCTTGTCTAACGTGGGGATCATTCTCGAACTCAAAGACTTAAAGCGAAACATATATACCGCTACCCCGCATAGGTTGTCCATATATATCCTTATTCGTATTGAACTGATAATTATTATTATACTTATCCAGCTCTTTTTTATGTCTATAATTTTGTGTTTCTATACGACCAAACATTTATTGCACTCATTTGATAAGCTGTACCTACGTATGTCTTACTTAATAATATTCTGTCCTGTAGTGTTTTTCGTCGAAGAAAATGACGAATATTACAAGAATTACTATCGAGAAGCGACTCGAAATGCCATCGCTATGGTGGAAGAAGAACTGGTTGATGCTGAAGACAAAGATATCTACATGGAGAAGTTCCGACAATTCTGTAGTGAAGAGACCTTCTTCCAGACCATGGTGGATCTGGTAACCCCTACGGAACCCTTGGCTGTCATCTGCCATGGCGACTGCTGGACTAATAACTTTCTGTTTCGGCATGTTGACGATGAAATTGCTGATGTAAGTAGATTGTTTAAACCAAAGCCAGAAATATTATTAAAGCATTGTGTTTATTTTGGTAAAGACACAATAATCTTGTTTTTAAGAGGCAAATAAAACGTTACGCCTACATAAGATCCATATACTGAGGCATTACTCAAAAATATCTCCTCCATCAATCCCAATCTCTCTTTTCTGAAATCCCTTCAATCGTGCCAATCAAACCATCGTGATTTTTTAATGATTGCTAATTCAATAAACTAGCATTAAATAATGCAGATAAGAGTTAATTCGAATAGTTATTGGTGCCCGTATTAAAAAATAAAAACTGTTTCAATTATCCTATAAAAAATCACCGTACCTATATGAATATTAAGCATTTATTTACCATCCAATATGTATGAATATGCTTACGCTTCCCTTGATAGTGGTTATGTATTTGTGCCTTTTGGTGTCGAAACATTGGGGCCGTGGGGACCGGGAGCCAAAAATAAATTTATAAATACCACGCAGCGGCCCTCTTAAGTGCGGCACGTTCTCCGAGTGCTGGTTTCTACTTTGCACAGCAGGTAAGCATTGCCATTCAACGTGGTAATGCTGCCAGCATTCTGGGAACCTTGCCAAGTAGAATAGATTTAGAATAGTTGTATATAAGTTAGTTTAATTTTTAATTAGTTACTTTTAGTTTGTATTTTATTCATGTTTGTTAATTATAATAATATTATAATTAAATAAGTCTTATGGTTCGATGTTTCCAATATGTTGCAATTGAAATAAGAATTACGTTTTTTTAATTTTTCAGATGTATATAGTGGACTTCCAACTAGTACGCTACGCATCACCGGCTCTCGACTTAGCTTATGTGATGTACCTATGCCTGGATCGTCAACAGAGAGCTGAACACTTAGAGTCGCTTCTTCAGTACTATATAGATGAACTACACAAGAGGCTGCTGGAAATGAGCTCTGAGGATTCAGTGTTCCACACTAGCTTCAATCGTGAAGCTCTTGAAGACATGTAAATAGATGTTTTAGCTTTTTTACTAATGGGATGAGAATTTTGGGGTGTACTGAGTGATAGCGTGATTGGGTGCAATCGATAGGATACCAAAGTGTAAATGGGTTCCTAAAGTAAGATTGCGGTATGTGGAAGATTTTGATTTAACTTAACAGATTAATTCAATCTACTCTGGACCTTGAATATTTTTTATATTATTAAGGTCATGTGTTAAATGCGGACGACAGTGGCAGCGGGTGACGGGATCAAAACCTGGGTGCTCACTCGTTGACATGCTTAAGGAATGTCCTCAGGATAAATCTGAGTTATCACTAACTAATTATCTAATATAGGCTTACTTTTAATTTTCTCTTTAAGGCTGATCAAAGAATTCAAGAGAAGCAGTCCGTTCGGTCTAGGAACTGCTCTGGATATGTATCCTATCATGACATGTAACAGTGACGAGGCGCCCAACCTGTACCAACATGAGGTTAGTATTATTAGTATAGCATGTATTATGTTGCTTTAGACTTTTAAAATAAAAGTAGACATTTTAAAATATGTGGAACTTAATATTTAATTACTGTAAAATTGCCAACTTGTTAAGTAGCTCCTCAGAACTACTAACAGCATTAATGTTTGAATCAATCAATTAGGCAATATTATTATCATTACAATTGATCTAAAGACGTCACCAAAAATCGGGGTCGTCTATATTTTCTTCAAAGTACCTACCTGTATGCTTATCTTCTTGCATACCTAACAATTAGGTATATATATTTTACCAGTACATAGTAGACTTAGACTTTTGACGCCAGTAATTATAAAAAAAAAAAAAAATGTTAGTAATTGCCGCCCCTAAATTCTGCCGCCCTGGGCTCCAGCCTACTTAGCCTCCTGGTAAATCCGCCTCAGGCTGTTACTGACCCTTTGCTTTACAACCTTTTAACTAGATTGTCTACCTATTTTATTTAAAATAAGTAAGAAATTAAAACGCTATTTGATGGGCCTTTAACCAAACTATTCCTTAACAGGATAGTGAACCTGCATCAGCCTCCAGAGTACAACCAGTACAGACTTCCAGTGCCACGTGCCGACGGAAGATGACAGAACTTGTGAGAGAACTGGTGGACGAAGGCATACTGTGATCATCGATAGCTTTAATTCTAGGACTTATATTGATTATAGTAAAGCATAATGAATAGTTTGAAGTCAAAAATGGGCAATCAAATTTTAATGTATCAAGTATGTATATGAAAATACAAATCGTCAAATTTAATAATCATTCAATCCAATTTGAGTCTAGTTGAGAAATATGATTCATCACTCGAATAAGTCTTTTTTGCCTTCAGAATCTATCCATTTAGATTGGATAGGCCTCCACCAATTTAACCGTAGTTATAACTCGGTTTTCTGTCTTCCAAAATTCCAAATTGAATGAATTTACTACAGCATATCCTCTACATGGGTACCTATTCTCTTCAAATCCATCTATAGTGAAGACGACAGAAAAGTAAATTAATAAGTAATTAGCAAAGTGTGTGTATTCTTTTCAGCGCGGATTTTTCTATCGTCGGATAAATATTAAAATTATAATTGGAGTTAAGTTGAAAGTTGAAATTAAATTTTTCAGATTTTGTGTGGAAATTCTATCAAATTTCAAATTAATTAACTACCTAAACATAGCATTTTTTTTTTCAAATATTTTGATTCATTAAAAAACAAAAGGAATTAATCTTTCATCGTCTTCATTGATGAAGAATCGGACACCTGGCTTTTGTATAGATAGGTATTGTCTTTGATATTAGTTTTATTTCAAAGTCAAAAGCAAAGTCAAAAATTCTTTATTCATATAGACACATTTAAAATATTTTAAATCATGTTCTTATGATGCGTCCCTTTCTTTTACTACCACCAGTTCTGGACGTGGCAACTCTGAGAAGAACTGGCAAGAAACTCAGAGGAATCCTTTTTTAAATAAATTTGATTTTACAATTATTAATAAAGCAGTATTGTTTTAGAGCAACTCACTCCCAACTATTCCCAAGCTGTTTTGTCATTGACATAATCTGAAATTTTGTAATAAGCTTTTTTACATAATTTATCTTTCACATATCGTTTAAACTTGTTTATAGACAGATCTCTAACATTACTAGGAAGTTTGTTGTAGAAGCGTATACATTGCCCCATAAAAGAATTGCTTATTTTGTGGAGACGTGTAGCATGTAAAACAAGATTATGCTTAGTTCTAGTATTAACATTATGAGTGTCGCTTTTTTTCTTAAAACTATCAATATTCTTATGAACATATATAAGGTTTTCATATACATATTGTGATAATGAAAATTGAGAATGTGAGAATATTAGTCTCTTTGAATTTCTCCCGTAGGGAAACTCGCGGACCAAGTTTATATATGGACCGTACAGTACCGTATTATATTGTGGTATTTGTATACAGGGTGTCCAAGAACCTGGCGTCCAACTGGATTCCCACGATGCCCCAAGTTCTAACAGTACTCAGAAAAATATTTTAAAAAATCCACCCCATGTACTTACAGAATTATACTGATTTAAAAAAAAAAGGGGAAATGAGCACCCTGTGACATACTTTTGAATGCTGTGACTGCTAATGCTGATAATTTCGATATTTCTTGGAGGTTTTGTAATCTAGGTTATTGCTGTGTCTAAATAGAATGTAAAAATAAAGTACTTATTGTACCATTTTAAAATAAAATATTATTTTAACTAAAGGTGATATGGAAAACTATTGAATTTCGCAACTTTGACCGACTGTAGTGTAAAAAAAATGTACCAAAATAGTATGGCAAGTGACGTCAAATTTTGACGCGTTTATTCCTCTTTTTAAAAAGGTATAATACTTACACATTAATTTGAAAAAAAATTTTTTGATAATATTTTTACTCAACAACCCAATTTTTACGAAGTGCCTAGGTAGGCACTTCGTAAAAATTGAACTAAGATAAGAAAGGGTCCGACAGTTACCGTTAGTAGGTACTAACGGTAACTGTCGGACCCTTTCTTATCTTAGAAACTGTTATGTTACTACTATTATTTACTTCGGTTCCAAGAGTGAGCAAGAAGGAAATACACACAGGTAGATGGGTTCCCAGTAGAATAAAAGCAAAGAATGTTAGTTTAAAGATATTTTATTACAATAAATGTTCAAAATGTTGACCACCCGCGGCAATACAAGCTCTCACTCTCCTTAAAAAGGACCGCTTTATGTTTCGCGAGTAACTTTTTTGACGTATCACCTGCACTGCTTGTGTTATCTTCTCACGAAGGTCAGCGATGTCATTAATGGGCTTCGCATAAACGAGCTCCTTCATAGTTCCCCAGAAAAAAAAATCCAGCGGATTTAAGTCAGGTGAGCGGGCTGGCCACGGGATTGTTCCTGATCGCCCAATCCACCTGTTCGGGTATTGCTCGTCCAAAAACTCTCTAACGGATACGCGAAAATGTGCTGAACAGCCGTCGTGTTGGAACCAC
The DNA here is from genome assembly GCA_947037095.2 of Nycteola revayana. Lineage (NCBI taxonomy): Eukaryota > Metazoa > Arthropoda > Insecta > Lepidoptera > Nolidae > Nycteola > Nycteola revayana. Next base: position 12,703,381 of record OX344859.2, on the reverse strand, counting down.
ATATCTGGTGGGGTCTCTTCTAGTAAGTTTGGCAAATCATTTTGAAGAAAATTTAAATATGATTCGCCAGTCAAATTCTCGGGCATCTCAAATGGACCAATAATATTCCCACAGAGAATACCGGTCCACATGTTCACTTTGAACCGGTACTGGGATCTATCTTCTCGCATCAAGTGCGGATTTTCCACATGCCACTCGTGCAAGTTGTGTAGGTTCATGTAGCCATCCTTCTTAAATGTTGATTCATCTGACCACAAAATTTTGTCGATAAAGTTTTCGTCTTCTCGATGTTTTTGCAGGATTGTTTCACAAAACGCGACTCGGCTCGGATAGTCTCGAGGTAAAAGACTTTGCACTCGCTGTACGTGGTACGGATGATATTCTTCTTTTTGGAGAATACTGTGTGCTGTGCTCTTCGGTATCCCCGTATCAGCTTCTATTCCTCGCACAGAGATGCTTGGATTTGCCGACACCGCCTCTAAAACTTCATCGCGTATGAAGTCATTTACGGGTCGTCCTTCACCAGCTACTTGATTGGGGAACCGCCCGTCACATAGTGATCTGTGCACATTAATGAAAACTCGATGGTCGGGATATCGCGTAGCCCTCGGATACCTTTCTCTGTAAAGTCTCGCTGCAGCTCGTCCATTACCTCTACATTCTCCATAAATGTAGTGCATATTTGCGTATTCTTGCGGAGTGTAGGTCGCCATGGTAGCACACACAAAACACAAACTGTCCAAACACAGGCAAAGGTCGTCGTAAAGAGTTCGTTTCAAAGTCCAGAGCACAAAGAGTAATCGAGTCCAATAAACAAAGCTTTAAATCGTAGTACGTGATCAATGGTAACAATAAGAGAGAGGTGCGTAGTAACGGCAGGAGGCAGTGACGCGTACTGACCGTACTGTTATCCTAAATAGCACGATCCCAGATAGCGTCACTATCTATCTCACTCGCACCTCTAACCTTTTTCTCCCTCACTCTTACCTGAATAATGGGGTACCATAAAGAAGAACCAGCAAATCGCAAAGATAGTTTCTGTCTTGCTCCCTCCTGTTGTAATAACGAATCACTATGGTGAGATGCATGCACATACCGTCCCTTACGGTCTAACCTGTTTTTTGAGAGGCCTGTTGTTATTTTTATGAGCATACAATAGTAATTCTTTAGAGGTTAGATTCAATTCGTCGTAAATTTTTCTTTCTAAGAATTCTGTAAGACATCGTAAAAATTGGGTTGTTGAGTAAAAATATTATCAAATTTTTTTTTTTCAAATTAATGTGTAAGTATTATACCTTTTTAAAAAGAGGAATAAACGCGTCAAAATTTGACGTCACTTGCCATACTATTTTGGTACATTTTTTTTACACTACAGTCGGTCAAAGTTGCGAAATTCAATAGTTTTCCATATCACCTTTAGTTAAAATAATATTTTATTTTAAAATGGTACAATAAGTACTTTATTTTTACATTCTATTTAGACACAGCAATACCCTAGATTACAAAACCTCCAAGAAATATCGAAATTATCAGCATTAGCAGTCACAGCATTCAAAAGTATGTCACAGGGTGCTCATTTCCCCTTTTTTTTTAAATCAGTATAATTCTGTAAGTACATGGGGTGGATTTTTTAAAATATTTTTCTGAGTACTGTTAGAACTTGGGGCATCGTGGGAATCCAGTTGGACGCCAGGTTCTTGGACACCCTGTATATTAATAAATGGTGTAGAATAAAGATGCTATTTAGCAATTTAATGATTTTTCCTTTCAAAAATTACTATAACTAACTTATTTATTTTGGTCTTGTATTTAGTTAGAACCAGAGATTAAAAATATGGCATCAAGATAGCAGAGTTTTTGGAACTCTTTAGACTCCCGAGGTTTGTTGGGGATAAATTAAACAAATTTTTCTCGTATGTATGTCAATTTTATTGTGTATCGTTTAGTTAATAAACACGTACATTATATACTTGTGTTAAAGCCTTACATTATAATTATACTTTGTGACGCGTGTCCTTTGATCAAGATCTATTGAATATTATTATAAAAATCAGATCATTCTGTACGTATTTGAATTTAATAAAAATATCTAATACTTATAACTAGTTATATAATAATATAATTTTATTAATTAGTACTTACACAATTCAATAAAAAAATAATGACTTCAATATTTGGGTTGAGTTGAATTCAGGAACATTTTCAACTTTTTTATGATACTGTTATGTGCTTCTGATTGTCCAAAAGCAGCGCTGCCAAATACCATGCTATCTCTTTTACACTTACTCCAATCGAGTAGGTAGGATAAGGATAGCGAACTTAATTAAAAATAATTGCTCTTGATTTATTCAAAAATATTTATAACAGTATCAGAAAAAAATATTGAAAATCTTCAATAAATATTTTCCCGTTTATGCCCATTAAATTTATATAATAGAAATGGTAATTTAAATAAATACCCGTACTTACTCGTGGCACATTAATTGAATTTATATTTTTATTAAACTAAATGTAAAAATTATATAATTAAAAAACGTACGGGCTCGTTACGTATATACTCTTTGTAAACAGATCTCATAATTAAAATAAACCTAAAAATAAAATAATCAGTCATTGTAAGCTTCAGATTAATTTTAATTGAGATTCAAGCGCCTAATTTTATCTGAAGTTTCCAATAATATCCTGTTTATTTATGGATTAATATATATAAATTTTATTTAAATTACAACTAAGAAGTCTGGTCGGAAACTAAAACAATGGATTATCACTTCTATAACCTAATTTACCGCAAGTAAAACCTAATATAAGAAAGAATATCTTTACTTTTTTCTCACTGGATCGTATAAGACATTTACGGTAAATACGGTTCCGACTTTTTGTCTTTCAATATTTTGTTTTTTATAGCACCTTCTACAATGAAATCACGGAATAAATCAATACAATTTACTTCAATATTAATCATAATAGCACCCTTATTTGACGCTAGCCCTAAGAACTTGTTGTACTGTGACTCCGACTTTACCTTTCGATGCTTGTGTAGGTCTCATGAAACCTGAAGTAGTAGTCCTATTTACTGATGTTGAAGTCCTTAATGGCGGTCTAGATGTGCCAACGGAACTGCCACTTGAAGAAGACCTAGAAGCAGGCATCCTTGACACCACAGGCTTAGGGACAGGCTTTGGAGCTGGTTTCGGAGTAACAGGTGCGCGTTTCACAGTAGCCACCGAAGCTGAACTATTCAAAGAGCTCCTAGAACTTCTTAATGATGCGCGGGAGGCAGACCTTTCTACGCGCAACGAACTGGCTCTTTTAGGTATTACTGTACGTTTAGGGTCTACTGGTGTTCGAGGAGGAGTCCTCGTCTCTTTGGTTGATATTTTCTTTGGAACGTTGGTAGACTTTGAAATTTTGGGCACCGGAGACTCGCACTCGATGTTGCAACCCGATGAGGCACCTTGTGAAGCACTTTCAGAATTCAGACTCTGTGTTTCTTCGAAACCTTCGTCATTTAGCTCGTGTTCACTTTTGACCTTCGACATCCTTGGTGATGTTGTTCTTTCAGACACCTTTTCTTGATTCCTTTCTGTTTTAGCGCTCATAGATTTCCTATAAGCATCTCTCGACCAAACTCCGGTTGGTGTATCTGCAGGCGACTTTAACTCTCTTATTGCTTTTTGTACGTCTTCTTGGTTTATAGACGTTTGCCGCCTCATCCGGAGGTAAGGTTTCATTTCTTTGGTCGGTTTATCGGTACTTTGGTGCTTTAGTCTCTCCTGCCAGCGTTTCAATCTATCCTCCTTTTCATCTTTTGTCATTTCTACTGGTTTTGCAGCTTCTTGCGGTGGTTCAACTTTGTATGAAGCTTGTACATCTAACTTCGTAGGTCTAATAACTTGAGTTTCAGCTACCAATTCATTTTGAGGAGTGGGTTCCGGTTTCTTCTCATCTTCAGGAGAACTGGAATCAGTATTCCTCTTATACCTTCTAGTTCTTCTCGCAGCTGAGAACCTGTCAAATTGACCGTCTCCTAATATTTCCTGGCAAAGTTCTTTCATTTCAACTGTAGCTTTATCGGTTAGATTTGATCTGACAGGTATAGAAGGTTGGAACTTTCTGCAGGGCTCTCTTTCTGGTGGCGGAGTGAAGGTCGAAGTGAACTTTCTGGTCACAGGTGGGGTTTCTATATTGTCAGCATCAATTTCTGTTCTATTTTCTATTCTGAGTTTTTCGAGCTTTTCTCTCGCGTCTGGTCTATCCACTTTTTGTAGTCTATTAACTTTCTCTAATCTCTCAACCTTTTCCGGTCGTTCAGTTTTGATATCCTTTTCACTGGTAACTCGGATGTCAGGTAATTTTCTCTGCTCCTCTGTAATGGATATCAAGGGTGGGGTTTCTATCTGCTGCCGCGATCTTTGTCTCCGCAGTCTTCTCATCTCTTCGTTCTCTTCGGTTTTTCTCCACGGTACTCGGGTGTGATCTTTCGGTGGTTGTACATCTGTAAAGCAAAATAGTATCAATTAAAAAAAAGGAACATTTCGAAAGTTTTTTGGAATTTCATGAAGAATCCTAGTACCTAAGTTTAAGTTGCAATCGGTGAAGCCCGAGCTGCCTACACTATCTATAATCATCATCATCATCAGCAGCCCGTATAACCTCCACTGCTGAACATGGGCCTCCTGCCGAGGGAGGGTTTTTGCCATAGTCACCACGCTCGGCAGGCGGGTCGGTGACCGCAGTGTTATGTTGTAATACACAGGGGAAACGCTGTTGCCCGTTCCCTGGTTCGTTTGTTATAGATGATGTTATAACAATCGGGACCATCTGCTTAACGCGCTTTCCGAGGCACGGAGGGTAGGCCCTCAACCAACCAGACCCGGAAAGAAATCTGAGAATTTACGCAAATATTTCTTGTCCGGTGTGGGATCGAACCCACGACCTCCGAGACTTAAAGCGAGCCAATCACCGCTACGCTACGGAGGTCGTCTAAGTACTAAACATCACATCGATACAATTGTAAAGTTAATTTCCAACAAATTAGGACGAACTAAAATGCGGTGCGTGATATGATAAGACCGTGCAAGTGTTGTGTACCTTCCACAGTCTCCAGCGCCTTGACCACGTCGCTGTCGTGCAGCACGGCGGGGCGCCACTCCGCGCGCGCCTCCGCCAGCGGCTCCAGCGCCGCGCACGCCTCGCTCTCTGTGCACGCACACACATGTTACATAATAATATAATGTTTACATTTCCGATATGGGATGCTCAAGAACTGACATAGATTAAATTGAAGGAGAATTTCCATTATTATACAAATTACTATTCAAACCGACCGGCTCAAAACTCTGCTCTACTTCAAAGAGGCATCTTATTATTTGCCACTGTAAACATTAAAAAGTGTAATAATTTAATCTTTAAAATTTGCCGCTACATAAATGCATGTTATTACGGCACTTTGGACTTTATAATCTATGGTGAGCATTGAGCAAAATTGAAAAGACATGCAGAGTCAAATTAAAATTGCGACAAACATTCGGTATCGCATATTATATAAAAAACTAGCCGTCCCGCGTGGTAAATCCACGTAGATCCCGTTCCTGTGGGAACTGCATAATTAAATAAAGCTTATAAGCCTTCCTTAATAAGTATATGGTCAATATAACACTGAAATAATGTTCTAAATCGGTTTTCAAGTTTCTTAGATTAGCGCGTTCAAGCAAACAAACGAACTCTTCAGCGTTATATATTAGTATAGATATATCTACGATTTCAACGGCAAAAAGTTCAATGAGTATATTATTGTATAAAAGTAAACCACAACTGACCGGAGTCGTTTTCCAAGGCTCGCCTCTCGTGGAGCCGTTGTGCGTGTGTGCGCGGTCGCGCGCGCGTCTCCTCCTGGCTGCTCGCGCGTAACCACGACTCGATCTTTTGTCGCCATTCCCTATAAAATTAAAAAAATAATCAATACTCTATATCATCAAACTCTAATAAAATTACTAACATCAATAAATTTACAAACATCAATAAATTTACTAACATCAATAAATGTACTAACATCAATAAATTTACTAACTATTGGTGGATATTCTAAGCAAACCAACAATTTTAATACAGTGCACTTACTTAGGCTTAGCGTGTGTAGGTGCGGGGTCCGGTGAGGGCGGCGCAGGGGAGGGGGGTGCGGGGGACGGGGCGGTACCCAGCGCCGCACGAGGACGGGACCCGCCGCGGGACCACGAGCGATCTGTAGACAATACATGTTCAAAGTGATACTATTTTATGTTATTATATACATACATATATTCACGCTGCTTTCCCATAGGGGTAGACAGATACCACTTCCTTCTAGTGTCTGCGATCATGACATGACATACCATTTTCGCCCCTTCTACATTAATTAATCGCCTCATGCATGTCCTTCGGTTTAGGGTACTTTTAGAACGCCCTCGATTTAAACGTGGAACGTCTGCTGTGGTCTATGTTATTAAGTGAAATAATTCACTCTCGACCTAGCTCTGATTGCTATATTTGTGTCTCCTCATTAAATTACAATCATTGTAACAACCAGAAGTCTTAGTTTTGCAATCTTTCGTCGTGATTCCTACATTATGTTTAATATACGGTAGCCAGACAACATTCTTCAGGGATTCTTACTAGATACATCATTTGTATTAAGTCTACGTTTGTAAATAATAATAAGAACGTACCGAGACTTCCCCAAGCGCTCCTCTCCCGTAGATCATTTGCCGCCGGTGACGAGTGCCGCAAGAACTCCAACAACCCTTCTTCATCATCTCCAGGACTCGCTCTACTCCTCCGGCGCAAGCTACCAGTGGGAGTGACATCTGGTGAAGGTGATGGATCATGAGGTTTCCTCAACGATCTCCGTCCCAGTCCATTCCTGATGTCCAGGAGAAGCGATTCCATGAGGGATTCACATTCTGATACTGGAGTACTGCACACGCTGTTGGTACCTGCAATATAAAATTAAAATTATTTCTGTTACTTATAAAAAAAGGAATAAATATAACCGTATCTCATTTACTTATTGCAAAGTCAAAACGCACCTCAACTAATCACGACAAATCTTGGTAATTTGACTCTACTCAACTCAACTAAATGGCAATCTCGCTTTGAAGAAGATTGCCTTATTTTAAGTCTCAGAGGTCGTTGGTTTGATTCCCATGACAGGCAAAAAAAGTTTGTGTAAAACAACAATTTCTTTTACGATCTTGTTGGTGAGGGACTGCCCCTGTGCCTCAGAACCTACCTACGCTTAGCTGTTGGTCCCGATTGTTATAACATCATCTATTGCATTTGTATACCAGAAAACGGGCAGCAGCGTTTCCCTGTGTGTTAGTACATAATACTGCGGTCACTAAGCCAAGAGTGTCGACTAAAGCATAAACCCTGCCGATGCCCATATCAGCAGTGGACGTTATACGGATTGATGATGGAAAGGCTTCCGTAGCACATATGTTGCCAAGTCAAGATACATATTCATTACGATTCCGAGAAAATAAAGCAGAGAGCTACCAGCTTTGAGTCTGTTAGCGGCGAGGTCCCTGGCGCGTCGGCGGGCGGCGGCCTGCTCCTCGTTGGCGCGGCGCCGCTCGTTGTCGGCCACGGCCGAGCGGAACTTGCTGCAGAACCACACGAACATCTGTAATAAAAATTAGGTTTATTAATATCAGAAAATATCTTCTTGTCTTTTTATTATTATTGGTAATCTTTGGATAACCTCAATTATTTTTAAGATTGAACCTTGTCGTAAGAAATGACCGAAAGCAACTGACGGCCGATGGTGTAGAAAGGTTTTTGAATGGAGACCACGAACTGTTAGGATAGCAACAGCCTGCACGATGGACCGACCACCTAATAAAGATCGCTCGAAGCTGGTGGATGCATTCCGCTAGCAATCGTTTCTACTAGATATCGATGAGGATATCTATGTTCAGCAGTGGACGACAATTTGTTGGTATTTGCTTACCTTGAAGCACTCCTCAATTTTGAATGAAACAGGGTCTTCACAAAAGAATTCAGCAAGTTGTTTCCTTATGCTCTCTACTTCTTCCATGTCTTTGTTTAGAGCAGTTACTTCTTGTTCGGCCACCTGACAAAATATGAAATGACAATATGAAAACCCCAATCAAAATTATGTTACGAAATATGTTAATAACTTAACAATATCAAAGTAATAATTGTTCCTTTATTAATAATATTTTTTATTTGTCTCTCTCTAACTTTAATAGGCATTATAAAGAGGACAGATTTGATTATTTGTTTGCATTGAATAGGCTCCGGAACTACCGAATCTATACAAAAAATCTTTCAATATTAGAAACGTACATTACCTACGCTATGTAATCCAAAATCAGCATAGGCTATATGTAATTATGGAGTTCTCTCGGGAACAGGAGCTCCGCAGGTGAAACAGAGCGCGGGAAGCTTGTATTTTTTTCTTTCTAACTAAGTAAGTAATACGAAATATCTAACCACTTTGCGTCAATATTGTAAAGAAGTTTGGGGTTGCCAAAGGTTACTTATATCTATACTATGTAAATCTTTTCTGCATTTATTAGTATGTATATCCATTTTATCTAAAGTACTTGTTGATCTTATATCGTAATTGCATTCTCTATTTGTTAGATGTTTGTTTGGGTGTACTACGCCAAATCGAATGCCAAATAATCGAATATCAATTGATCGACCACTATAAATCAAACGACTAAATACTCGAACGTTCATAACATCGAATGGTTATTAAATCGAACATTCAATGTTTTCCCGTGTACTAACCTGCAGGAAATCTCCCATCTGATCCTTAATATCCTGCTGCGTGCTCGGCAGGTTTATTTCCTTCTTCAGTAACGTTGTTCTGTGGTCCAACGTCTTGATTTCGTTGTGAAGTTGTTCCACACTAGCTTTAGCAGCCTCTTCCAGAACTCGAGTGTCATCAGCGAAGTGTGTCAGCTCTTTGTTCTTACGTTCCGCTTGCTAAAACAAATAAAATTATATTTTGTAACTTTCAAATAAATCGGTTTGCGTGGTGTATCGGAATAAGTCTTGCCTTAAATCTCAGAGGTGGTGGATTCGTTCCCTCGCCTAAGGTTTCTTTCCGGTTCTTAGTGTTTGACGGTCTACTCTCCATGCCTCGAAAAGGACGGTCCATTGGTTCCGATTTTATAATAACATTTATACACCAGATATAAAACCGCGGTCACCTCTTGGGAGTAGGCCATGTTCAGCAGTGGACGTTATAAAGGCTTATGTTGACATATCTTTATGCATAAATACACACCATAGCCACATAATGCATGAGCGTCATCCCGGGTTTGTTCGCCCGGATGTCAGGCAGCTTCTGCAAACTGGACAGCTTCACACCTGCGGCTCCGCCTGCGTAGCCTCCCGCGTTCAGGAAATTACCAGCTATCAGGGCTATGTACAGCACCTCCTGAAACATGTGAAAATCATCGGCTTACAATGTGAAACAGTGTAGTTCAACTAACATCGAACATTGATGAATTACAACGGAATTTAATAAGAAGAATCAGAAAATCCATCATGATCCTAATAAAGATAACACATTTTTCAATGTTACCTGCAGTGCCCTAGAAGACATCAGATCATCTCCAGCGACTAGAATGGCGTTGATGGCACTTTCCAAATACCCAGTGGTGGAAGCCCATTCTTCTTTGAGCAGCATGCATTCGATGCGAAGTTTGTAACTGAAAATAAATGACAATGAGTATCAGACCGAAGGCCTTTCTTTTCTTCTTTTAAGACAGCTCCCGCACTGGGGAAATACATCCATGTTGCAGGGGACTTTACAAACACACCATTCACGGATGCAAAGAACACGAACAGTCTGTAGTTCACACAATTAATTGCCTGGTGGGAATCGAACCCAGAAGGGTTCAGAAGCCACTGCCTTAACCAATGAGTCAACGGTGCCAAAGGCATCGTGCCTTTAAATCTTCCATACAAACAGCACTACGATACGCATAAACAATATTATGGAGAAAGTCAATCCAACTAAGATACTAACGACCCTCATCTCATACTGAATGTTTATTTCATCAGTTCGTTTACGTCCACCGCTGAACATGGCCCTCCTCATTCATAGACCTTCGCAAGCCAGGGTCGTTTAGGGGTATTACCTTAATCACCATGCTTGCAGGCGGATTAATGGTCCCAAGAAGATCTATCTTTGAGCTTCATCAGGTCTATGCCCTTTAGACACATCTCACGACACCCGTAGGAAGATATAAGGTGATATACTCTAAGCTGGAAACCACACAATGAACTACCTACTGACCGTTTCTAATCTAAATCGATTTCCATTTAATTTGTTATATACCAAAACTGGTACCCCTACTAGGCAATAAGACTTAACCCTAAGACTATGGTCTTACACCGTTAGGCTAATGTGAATAAATATTACAGTCTTATTATTAACAAATATTGTTAAGAAAATACAAAATAACACTTACTTGGGCAGCTGAATTAATTGCAGCAAAAACTTCTCGGCGGTTCCTAGTTTGGTCACGTCGCCGGTGAAAGCCTTCAGCATCTCGCACTCGTCTATCTCCGGCAGTATCTTCAGAAGACCCCGAAGCTTCTCCGTACCGATGTCATCGTGAGAACCTTCGCGGATCAGCTGGATTATGTCCTCATTGGAACTGGAGGACGAAATGAAAGGGTTTACTAAAATATTTAAATTTTTCAAAACAACATATTGACCAATAATATTATCTGTAGTTATTCTTTAAATAATTTTATTGTTTTATAAAACAAGAGAATAACACTTTTCTCGTAAATGTATATGTATGTGTAAATTTTTTTTTATCTTATTTAACAGGACTTTTTAAATATAATATGTCAGCATGTGTAAAGATAGGGTACCAATTACAAAAAACACAATAATAAAAAAGTTTGTCTGTTCCAGCTAATCTCAGTAACGATCTTGACGGGACTTTCACAGGCAGGTTGATAATTTTATAGGGTATTTTTATTTTGTCTGTGTATTCTGTGTAATCTCCAATTTGGTAGTACCGATTTAGACGGGAGTATCATTGTTAGATAGTTTATAAAATCCTTATTTTACGCGAACAAAGTCACGATTAGCAGCTAGTACAATAAGAGAAATAAAAAAGGTTGAACTTTGTAAGTAACTCTACATTTTGCAACAATTTTGCTAAGTTTGATTACTAACCTGCGGAACTGCTTCAGGAAAATATTAACGTTAAGACTCCTCTTTCCGTCAAGTAGCGTGATCTCTGAAGATTCCTTCCTCGGCTTCCGTTCTCCTGAACTGTCGCAGATAGGACTACGGCCCAGTCGAGGAGATGAACCTGCTGACCCTGTAGGCTGTATCTGAAAGACACACCATATATCAATTTTTACATTATAGTCTCATTCACTCCGGTTCAGTGATATGTGTCATGATCAGTGAGTGCAGTGATCACAGTAGCTGCTTTTGAGATCTGGTCTTCTGACTTCGATTCACTCCGGAGACAATTAATTGTGTTAAAAAAAGATAGTTGTTCTGAATCTGGGTATGCTCTGAGTGTTTGTAAAGTTGCCCGAGACACAGGTTTTTTTTTCGGACGCACATTATGTAGTTTGCTACGAGGCTTTTGCTACTTCACCGGGCAAAACCCCGAGACACAGTAAATTAATTTACTGTTTGAATATTTCTAGTAACACAGTAAATTAATTTACTGTTTACTAAAAATTAAGTTCTCTTTTTTCGCCGAGAATATCTAAGTTAATGAAGCCTGATCTCTTGCCGGTCGAGCCGGTGGGGATTATGAAAAAATGCGTGAACTTACCTGTTGACAGAAGAGTCCTTCAATTTCAGTCCAGTCCAGCTCAGCTTTTGGTGAATGTTTGTGACTTGATGCTACTAGTGACCAAATATTGTTTTGACCGATGACCTAAAATAAAGGCGCACTATTATGAAACAGATTCAGGTCTATTTTTGTTGTTTAACTAGCTTGTTTTTAAGAATCTAAAAACAGCTATAATGTATGTACATGCTATTTCTCAAAAAAGTTTAAATTGTGGTAGACATAGTTTAACAGAATCTATATATATAAAAGAAAGTCGTGTTTGTTACAACACTTATAACTCGAGAACGGCTGGACCGATTGCCATGGTTTTTGATTTGTTGGATTTGTTTCCGTCCCGAATAGCAGAATACATTTTAAAAACAAAAGAAAGTCGTGTTAGTTACACTATTTATAACTCAAGAACGGCTGAACCGATTTGGCTGAAAATTGATAGGGAGGTAGCTAAGAACTGGGAGAAGGACATAGGATACTTTTGGGTAGGGGTAGGGTAGGGTAGGGTAGGGTAGGGTAGGGTAGGGTAGGGGTAGGGTAGGGTAGGGTAGGGTAGGGTAGGGGTAGGGTAGGGTAGGTGTAGGGTAGGGGTAGGGTAGGGGTAGGGGTAGGGGTAGGGTAGGGTAGGGGTAGGGTATGGTAGGGGTAGGGGTAGGGTAGGGTAGGGTTAGGATAGGGGTAGGGTAGGGGTAGGGTAGGGCAGGGGTAGGGTATAAAAGTCCACCCGTGCGAAGCCGGGGCGGGCCGCTAGTTTGCAAATAAATGCACAATAAGTGAACAATGCCACTCTTCTGGCACCTTAGAGAAATAAGTTGTATATAATCCTTTAGAGTGCGGGTGTCACTGCGCTCCGTTGCGTTAATTGTAAGCAGGTGTTATGTACGGTATGGGGCTTTTATAGTAAAAATAAATATTTATATTTCTTTTTATTTACTTCGTCGAATGCCTTTTGCGATTTGGATTTAATTATTGCGATTTATCACAAAACATAGAAAATATAGATCGCCGACTTTATTTAACGAGTAGGTATTTATTTTAGTCGGAGATCACGGTGAGGTTCACCCGTACCACCAGTTCATGCGCAAGCGCACTTTATAGCTTGCTTTTATATATTCTATTGTTGGCTCGGTTTTATACCATGATATAAATTTTGAGTCGTGACGACAATGATCTTGGGTATTGTATAAACAATCTATTCTAGTTACTCTATTCGGGATAGAAAATAATTAAGTTCAATACTTACTTTATTATTAGGAATTTTATTCCAGTTAATAGTCTTCATCTTTGTCTTAGGTATGGGTGTTTCTTGTTGCGGTAACTTGATGTCCGGCGCTGGAGGTGCGACGGGAGGAGGGGGTCCCCGGGGTGCGGGCGGTGCGGGGGGAGGGGGAGGTCCTGGCATAGGGAGTGATGGGGGCGGTGGAGGAGGAATGCATGGTGCTGAAACAGAAATGCATATGGATATAGAGAAGATGTGGTATAGATAACCACTGTGCCTTAGCGGTATTTGACTCGCTTTAAATCTCGATCCCCACGCCGGAGTAGAAATCTTTGTGTAAATTCTAAGATTTCTTTCCGGGTCTGGCTGGCTGAGAGACTACCATCCATGCCTCGGAAAGCACGTTAAGCCGTTGGTCCCGGTTGTTATAACATCATCTATATAAATCATTCACAAGAAAACGGGCAGCAGCGTTACTTTGTGTGTTTCAACAAAATACTGCGGTCATCAACCCGCCTGCCAAGCGTGGTGACTATGGCAAAAATCCTCCCTCGGGAATAGTTCCATGTTCAGCAGTGGACGTTATACGGGATGATGATGATGATGTGATATAGATTGTACAGCTCACCAGTATGCATACATTGTAGAATTATATTTTTTACTTTAACTTACTTTATCAGCCTTTTTACGTCTACTGCTGAACATTCCTCTTAACAGACCTTGGTTAGCCAGGGTCGTTTAAGGATATTGCCATAATTACCACACTTGGCAGACGGATTGAACATCCATCAGGTGAATGTCCCTTACTAGCCTTTTACGATACCCATGGGAAGATCCATTCTAAGCCGGAAACCAGACAGCGTCATATTTTTGTTTTCATAACCCTTTACACCCGACGGTACACGATAGTACTAGTAATGAGCAGCTGTCCAATGGCGTCGGACTTGCGATCATAATGATCGCCGTTTTGACCCCCACCCAGTACACTACTGACGTAAACCCACTCGTAACACAAGCATTTTAGCTTAGCACGAGGGGTTAACAAGAATACTAGCAGTAAATAAAACTTCGCAGGTAAACTTTAAAAAAAATGAAGCTATGTGGTGTGTTCTTAATACCTACTGTATTAACAAATAGGTTTCAACTCTTATTTTGACTTTGTGCAATTTCATATCGCCGATTTCATGTATTTTTTTGTCTGGGACCTAAATCATAATAGTCATGTAAATATGAAAGTTAACTAATAAAGATAGACATACGTGGAACAGGTGCCATAGCAGGAGGCGGTGGCGGTGGCGGAGGCGATAACGCTCTTTGTAGACTTTGTTTCCTTCCTGCGCCAGATATGTCTCGGTGCTGACATGTGCAACCTACTTTAGCCTGGAAATCAAAAGAATAAATTACCGCTTAAGACTTGTAAATTAAAAAAATGTGTTGACTCAATTGCACATTATTTATCAAAATAATGTGTACTTTTGACGCCAGGCGTCCAAGTTCAGCAGTAGACGTTGTATAGGCTGAATATGATGATGAAATAGATACAAGTTTTATGGTCATAGTGATACTATTTTAGAAATGAGGATTTAAAAGATGGCCCTTTAAGCTCTTTTATACAATAGACTCTACTCACTAACTGACTTCTTCTTTAAAGCTATCAACAATGACTAAATAAAATATAATAATGTGCCGTCGCAATTTTTTAAATTATTTGTTACATTTCCATGATCCTGATCGTCAATTCCAAATGTTGTAATTGCATGACCTAAGCTTTTTATATGTATCAGTGCCTACAGATAATGTAGAAAATCTCAATCTACCTGCACGCTGGGAGCTCTCAAAAGTTTTGCAGCATCTTCTCTGGTCTCCAGCAGAGTGGCTCGATGGACCAGGGTCTCTGCAGTGTCCCAAACAATGTCACTCACAGGCTCCTTAGGGTCTATTCGTAGCAGGTGCTGTAGGATACTTAGGAATGGAATTTCTTGCGGGGTGTCAGCGACCTGTTAAGAATTAATGTGAAACTCATTAACGCAATAAAGAATGAGATCTTGAGAAACAACGATAATTTTTCAACTACTTAGGTTGTTATAATTGCATGATTTATTTCTTCAGTGGCATAAAAGAATGCATTATTTCATTTGTGATAAAATACACATGGCTGTAATGGTTTTTATCCATTTTTGTGACGCCATCTCAGACGTAATGATATGATTATCTGAGAAATAAGCCTTGCCTTTTTTATTATTATAACAAATCAGATTACATTTTGTGCAGAATATGCCATCTATACAACCAAAAACCTTACCTGTTTAAGTATAGCATAGAAGACATCAAGATGTGAGTTCAGGTTGATTCCTCCTGGACCCTGAGCCTCGTCGCTCTCCCGTTGCTCCTCAAATACATCCAACTGGACCCCAAGGTCTGGGTGACTGGCTGCTTCATGTCTGATTAAAATAAAAGTAACAAATTGAGGAACAGTAACACATTTTTCTTAATCTTAATCATCATTTTTCTTAATAAAGGCTTAATCAATTCGAGGGCAATTTATTTTTAACCAGTTGTTCTTAGTTCAGTTTTGCTTTGTATCCGTGGATTATGTGTTTGTTAAGTTCCCAGCGATACAGATATTTATTTTGCTAGTGCGGGAGTTATCTATAAAAAAGAGCACGTTACGACTTTCGAACGTACAATACCTGTCAATACCTCGTAAGTGCTTAGATGTAAATTTTATAGGAGACGATAAAAACAATAATATAAGGAATTGCAATAATTTGTCACTTTTAAAATTATTACTTTTAAATAACAATTGGCATAAAAAAAGATTTTGTAAATCTTTTAGTTAGGAGTTCGTATTGGCAGCCTATCGTCGGTTTGGAAGTTGTAACAGAGCATTAACTTTTCTTGTGCCTGAAGTAGATACCACTAGATCAACGAAGCAGCCACATAAAAGCTTTTCGTAAAGGTTTTAATATTTTAGTTAGTTAGAATAAATATAGTCTTAAACCACTATACTTAACTTAAGTTCTTGAACTAATTGTCATCTCATTACCTTTTAATAATTCTGACTCACCTGAACCAATTGAAATCACATAAACGGATCTAAACCTTTAATTAATACGAAATTAATCGTTTCCACCAACCGGTTAGGCCCAAGGGTTAGTCATTTCTCTTACAAATGATATTGTAAGGAGAATAAGATTATTCACGACCCGCCATATTAGGTTACGGCCAGTCGATGCGCCTACGCATTGTTTTTAAGCTTGTTTTTGAACTGAGAATTGCTTTTGAAGTTAATTTGAGTTTAGGTCATTGGAACGGGACGGGCCTAAACGGAGTATAAAACTTGCATTGCTTTATGACAATGAACAGATTACGATTTATTGCTTACACTCATTCGGGGTATCATTGATAAGGCGGTATACAGGGTTATTTTTAAAACACCAACAACCTTTCAGGGGGTAAAAGTACTGATGATTATAAACAACTTTAACAATGGGACCAACCCTGAAATCGCGAAAAAAATCAGATGTTTCATTTATGTGTGAACAAAAATTTATGGAATAGCTGATTTTTTTTGTTTTGTTATAATCATCAGTACTGTCACCTCCTGAAAGGTTGTTGGAGTTTTAAAATAACCCTGTATACAGCTTTACCGTATGAGCCAATTTACGTCCACTACTGAACGTGGGCCTCTTCTTTCTTAGACCTTGGCAAGCCAGAATCATTGAGGAATATATCCTTGATCACCTCGCTTGGTGATCGCTGTAAGATGGACGTATCTTTGACCTGATAGATGCTGCTGCCTATTCATCAGATGTACATACCTATGTCCCTTAATCGACTTTTACGTAACCCATAGGAAGATAATATGGTATTTGTATAAAATGTACACAAATAAATGCTAATGCCAGTTATTTGATATTTGTTTGTTATAGATGTACTTAGTTAAAAAAATCCGGACCAAAGGCTTATCATGCTTGCCAAAGCACGGAGGCAGTCAACGAACTAAGCCCGAAAAGCAATCTTTGATTTTAAATAAAGGTTTTCTTGCCGACGACGGAGGAATCTAACGACAGACGACATTCAAGACCTAATGCGACACTAGTAGATAGTACTCAGAAGTCGTTAAATGACTAGTCGATAGCTATATTATAAGAATAACAAAAAATACGAAGCTACTGTTTCATTGCCATATCGGGTACCATTGAATACCCTGTGTCAGTGACTGCATTACAAAAAGTATACTATAGACATATATAATTATGTTGGACATAATTTTGTTATAGCCACGTTAGCCACGGAACTGCATTGCTTCTTTGCTTGTATAAAAGGGTGTTGTTACTTCACAGAAAATGAAGATCTTCTTTGCCGGGCAAGATGGTATGTCCGGTGGCCGACGGCCATTTTTACTGTTCAGAACTTGTTCAGAACTTATATACCTATATTTGAATGGGCTTGCGAACTTATGTTTCGTGATACAGGTGCAGTGGAGCGAGGATGCCAGGTGCTAGATATCGCTACAGCTTTTTTAAGGCAGAAGTTGGATGATGGATCCCTATCGATAACGGGGGCCCTAGGCGTACCCAGTGAAAAAGATGAGCCTATCCACGACTGCTGAAACTTATGTGGCTAAACTACGAAATATTATAAATATATTAATCAGAGCAGCAGTGTGTTTTCCAGCTTAAAATCATACTAATATTGTAAACGCGAAAGTTTGGGTTCACCCTTGTTTGGTATAACAACTTTTGGTGTAATGTTACTAAATTGAACAACGTTTAAGAAAAAAATCACTTTGTGTTTGTTGTCAGTGCAATCCGACTCGGATAAGTTAGGTTAGAAGACTAAGGCGGGAGCGAAACGAAGCGGAGCTCCCGCCTTAGTCTTCGTGGTTTTTTTTTTAAACCACTCAGAAGTAGGAGCCCCGCAAAGCGGGGCTCCGTCGAGCTTAGTTAGTAGACGCCATATGAGGTTTATTTTAGGTTTAATTGTGAATAAAAAAATTGTGTCGTATAATCATTTATGAATCAACATAATTCGTAAACCATAAAACCGCTTGTACTAAATTATCTTTACTTATATCTTCTACTAACTACGCTCGACGGAGCCCCGCTCCGCGGGGCTCCTACTTTTGAGTAATTAAAAAAAAAACCACGAAGACTAAGGCGCCTTAGTCTTCTAACCAAACCTATCCGAGTCGGATTTATTGTCAATGAAAGGAAACAATCGATTACTGAACTGAATGTTCGTTACGATCTTTCGACTAAATCATTATTAGTCTAGTAAAACATTAGTTTAAATAAAATTAGTGCATTTGAAAATTCGGTGAAATGACATTGTTTCAAAGAAATAAATATGCTAAATAAAATTCTACCAATTAATTATTCGGTCAAATGCATAATTATGAGTAATGACTTTATTGTAACTAAAATTTGCCGAAGCGATTTTCGACTAAAAGTTGTTATACCAAACAAGGGTGAACCGAAAGTTTGTAAGTATGGATGGATGGATGGATGTTTGTTACTCTTTCACGCCAAAACTACTAAACAGAATTGGTTGGAATTTTGCACCAGGATAGGTTATACGCCGATCCACAGGAGCAGAGTAACGCGTTTTTTTTCTTTATGTAATACATCGCAGCATTAAAAATAACAAAATAATAAATTAATACTCTAATATCGCGTTGCTGTTCTTTCCAACCGTCGGAAACTATCGAAAAAAGGTGAGCTACCATTTTTTGTTGCTACGATAAAATTACCATGCTCGTTCAACCGAAATGATTTCACAAAAAATATGTCCAAGCTTAATGTTAACAATAATGTGTTTATTTATATCTAAACCATCATGTTGTGGTTTCTCAGCGATTTTTTTTTTCGTAGACAAATCGATCTATGTTAACCTGAACTTTTTCAATAGCATTAAAAAATACAAATTATAATTATTTCGAACCTTTGATAGCTACGCCGCATAAAAGTGAGCAGGGCTCCAGATGTGTCAAATAATTAAAAATGCAAAATAAGCAACCTAGGCATGCGGGCACCACATGTGGAGCTTGAACCTCGACTCCGGGCTGTCGCTGGCGAGATTATCATATACCTATCCGTATTGATAATAATTATTAGATTGTTATATTCCGTTTATATGCAGTTTTGTACAACTGTCGCGTAAAAACAGCGCGGGAGTTATTATTATAAAGACAAAACCCACAATTAACCGGTTTTATAAGATATTTGCAGCGTATAGGTATACAGGTAGATCTTTCGGGAATAAATTAAATAATAATTGTTATTTTATATAAAATACATACTTTGACCTCTGCTCACTGTCACGCGAACCTTAAAGAACCGGTTTTTTAATCAAATTTGTCTTGTTTGAGACATCATTTAAAGTGAAGCATTTATCACTAAAAAAGAAACTTTTAATTAAGAAAATAAATATGCAAGGTTTTTGAATTTATCACACATTGGCAATTATGTTAAATTAATAAAACATATGTGTTTCGTGTTAAATTAATCCTCGCAAATGAATAGTTGTAAATTAACAGATTTCATTGATTTGTTTTTAGATGAAGTTCCTACGGGAACGGGAGTTACTAGTGCTAACAGATTTTGACAAGGCCTTTTAAGTTTTTGACTTAATGATTTTTAAATTACAGCCTTTAATTCCGATGGACTCGTAGACCCGAAGTCCGAGAGGCCCGCGAACTGTAAAGTAGAGCGAGAGTTGCACAAAACTTCCCTAAAATATTAAAAGTCATAAGCCCCACAGTGGGCGCCCTCTTACGCAGGTTGCTTAGTTTGTAGTTTTTAAACCATTTTGCTGGCCAACCAGGCTGGAGCTCTGCTCGCCTTTATGCCTTGTAAAGTAGAAAAAGCCTAGTGGCTAACTACGTAAGTCGTTCCAAAAAAATTAAACCTGCCTTTAACATGCTCAGAATTAATCAAGTTTTTATTTAAGAGATAATAAAAGCCATATTCGTACCAATAGTTCAATACCTAAAGATTAACCGTTTCAACATAAATAAAATTTGAAGAATTTTTCTTTGTAATCACGGAATCATTTTCCAAAATACGTAAATATGTTTTTTATGATTACATACAAGCTGAGTTTGTGAACACTACTAGTATTCTTGTGCTAAGCTAAAATGCTTGTGTTACGAGTGGGTTCACGTCGGTAGTGCTATAAGTGGGGATCGAATCGATGCCTTAGCCATTGGGCACGGCCGCTTAAATAAATTTATTCAAACTCGAGGAAATAACAAGTTATTAGTACCTAAGTGGTACTAATAACTTTTTATTTCCTCGAATCACAAGATGAGCCGGCGGCAGCCTATGGCACTATAAATATTGTAGTGCCATTTATGGTCACGTCATATTAATGTGACGTGACCAAATATGGCACTATATTATTTATAACAGGATGACTGTACTTTTGCACACTGCCCGAAGTTGTATAATGATGTAATTATTTCATTGTTTTTATGTTAGTCATTTCGATTTATTATTAGTTTTAGTAGCAAATTTATATCTGAGTGTAGTCTTACCTCAAATTATTTAATGGTGGTAGTAGTCCCAGGCCTGGAAAAAGATTTTTTTTTATTTTCATTATATATGTAAAAAATAATTGATGCTTTATTCATCATTCATCATCATTTCAGCCATAGGACGTCTATTGCCGGACATAGACCTCTCTCATAGATTTCCAGTTGCTGCGGTTGGAGGCGGCCTGCATCCACCGTGATCCCGCGGCCTTTACTAGGTCATCCGTTCATCTAGTTGGTGGATGTCCTACGCTACGCTTGATGATCCGCGGACTCCATTCGAGAACTTTTCGGCCCCAACGGCGTTCTGTTTTTCGTGCTATATGGCCTGCCCATTGCCACTTCAACGAACTAATCCGTTGCTTATTATCCAATGCTTTGTTATTTTAGACAAAATATTTTTTCATATCCTACAATCAGTTAAGTTTAACTCACTTATTTGAAGTTTTTTTTACTTGGAAAACACGTTAAGCCGTTTGTCCCGATTGTTATAATAATCATCAATGACAATTGTAGACCAGAGAACGGGCAGCAGGATTACCCTGTTTGTTACTACATAATACTGCGGACACCAACACGGCTGCCAAGTGTGGTGACTATGGCAAAAACCTTCCCTTTGGAGGGTCCATGTTCAGCAGTGAGCGTTATACGGGCTGATGACGATGTATATTAGAATCGAAATTTCTTACCAATAAACTCATTCCTGACGCGGATCCTGTCGGGCAGCCTGGGAGCGGAGATGATGAGACAGTTGATGAAGGCCACGAGCGCCGTCTTGTAGTCGGTGGTAGACGCATTCTTCAGTTCCTCCACCACCACGGTGAGACGGTACCGCTCCCCTTTCAGCGACTGCGATGAGATTTAGACTGTTTTAAATTTTGCAGCGGTTACATATTGCAGTTGCTTCTAAGACCTGGTTTTGTGGGTTCGATTTCCACCCGGTACAATTACTTGTGTGACCCATAGTTCCGAGTCTAGGTGTGCTTCATGTCCAAGAATCGAGTGTTTGTAAAATCGACTACCTACGACATACTTCGTTTTATAAAGAGGTAAAGTTTTTGAGGTTGTAGGGATTTTTAAGGATCTAGGAACCCGTTTTTTTTTTTACTTTTAAGCCATAATATTTGTAAATGTCGAAGGCTATATTTTAAGACTAGATTTTCACGAGAACGGGATTCACGGGGATAAGCTGTATAGTATATTTTTTATTGCTATAAGTATATTTTATATCGATTCGCTTCTCTCAGACTCCAAAAAATAGCGCTTTTCAATTATAAATATGTATTTTCCTATTTCTTCTATAGACGAGTGAGTAATGCAAAGGATAATTTTTAGATCGTTTTAGTGTTCTACCACAGTTTTACGTCGCAGTAACTATTGTTTTCCATTGCTATTTTAATCGATGGCTGCAAGAAGAAAGTGCTGCAATAGAAAGTACTAACCTTATATCTCTCGAGGGTATCAACAGCCCTGGCGTACCCGTCAGCATTATAGACGCACAGTGCTGACAGCAGCTCGAACACCTGGAAGAAAAGTAAAGTCAAGAATTTAAAAATAGTCATTGCTTTTTATGACCATTATAGAACGTATTTCGGTCGTTGAACAGTAGTCTATGATTTGTTTTCGGACGGACAGACCAAGAGATTTCTGATACTTCACCGGGTGTTATAGGTGAGCTCCAAATCTTTTAACTTTTGAAAAGTAATCTTATTGAACCTTTTTATGCAATCTACCAAAAATTAACTAATACATACTGTGTAGTAAGGCATTCGTTTTTCAGATCAGTGGTGACTTATAAATGAATCTCTTTATCAGTCCTCAAACCGATTTCGGTCAAGGCGGCCAATTTCTAATGAGATTAGCAATCAAACGGTTCTACCGATACGATCGATGAGTATAATCGTCAACTTCCTGACTTACGTAGAATTTTCTCAAGAAAAAATATCTTAGTTAAAGATTAACATTATCATTGAACTAATCAAGGCTTCATAATTTGATTTTCAGGTCTACTGATTGCTCCTTAGTAATGTAATGGGGAAAATGCATTATTGTTATGCATCCCCTCCGCCGGTGTATTACAACATAATACTGCGGTCACCAATCCACCTGCCAAGCGTAGTGACTATGGCAAATACCCTCCCTCGGGAGTAGGCCCATGTTTAGCAGTGGACGTTGTACGGGCTGATGATGATGATGATCCCCTCCGTCGCTGTGGCGTTCCCGCGCTGGCGGAGGGGTATGTGGGACTCGTCCTCTCCATAGCGGGAGTATGCTAGCCATGCCACGAGGAAAGGATCCTAACCCCCCGGGTACTCCTCCATCCGCCGTCGGTGAGGGGCCCAGAAATCCATGGTGGCAATGAAACTATGAAGTAGTTGTAGTATTACTGACCTGTTTCTTAACAGGTGGCGAGGGCGATATAAGGGCCGCCGCGAGCTTGCCGGTGTACTCCGCATGTTCTACGATGTAGTCCAGCCCTACTCGGCTCTCCATCGCCAACCTGAGGACGAAAATAAACAAACATGTTAGATTCAAAACTTTAAGAAATCGAGAGGAAATATGAACTATAATCAATTTATCGCCATCAAAACTAGTGTTTTTTACTAAAAGGTGATGAAATACTACATAAACGTATATATATCCTGCTACATGAAGATGAAGATGAAGATAACTATACCATAATACCAACACCATCATTTAAAAGCTAATTAATACTTCCTTCATTATTTTAGTAGTTTAATTAATAAGGCATTATGAAGACCCCTGCGTCGCACGAAAACCTTATTAAAAACTAATAATTACCAACTAATTGATTATAAAAAAAAAACTTTGTAACCGATGCCGGATACTTTTTTGTTTGACAATGAATACTTTTTTGATTACGTGATATCATCTTATTGGGGTTCCGTAGAATTGTAAAAGACCCGTAATACAACTATCATCATCATCATCGTCCAATGCTGAATTAGGGCCTCCTCCCGAGAGAGGGTTTTGCCATAGTCATCACGCTTGGCAGGCGGGTTGGACCGTAGTAGAATGTTGTAACACACAAGGAAACTCTGCGGCCCGTATTTTGCACCGGGATAGGTTATACGCTAGATTAACATATAGACTACAGAACATCACGCTCCGACCCACTAGAGCAGAGTAACGCGGGTAATACCGCGTTAAGTACGCAATAATTGCATCGCAATCCGTTCAGTGCTGTGAGCTAATTTAATAAAATATTATAGAGGACTTAAAAGTACGGAACCCACACCATAATCTAAGACAATCTTCCTTCACTAACTTCTTATTTTCTTCATAATATTGTTCTAATACATCATTAGTGTTGCATGCATTTAAATAATATTTCTATATATAACATTCCAAATTTAAAGCTTGTCAACCCATAGACAAATACTAAAATGAATGGCCAATTAGAATCAAATAACATGATAAACATCAGATAAGAACTCCGACGTCAAATTAACGGTTATTTTGTATGTTTATTAGGATTTTTTAATATATAAGTCGCTTTGAAAGTATATTCCATTCATTTAACACAAGATAGTATCATTGTTGATTAGGTACGTAAGTAAATACATTTCTGTAACATAGTCAATTTTAATTTCTACGAAAAACATGTAATGAAATTTCATAATACACAAGCTTCCCGCGTGCGGTTTCACCCGCATAACTTCTGATCCCGTAGGAACATCATAATTAAATATAGCCTTTAGCCTTCCTCGATAAATAGGCTGTCTTACACTGAAATAATTTTCCAAATCGGACCTGAGAGACCGAGTAGTTCCTGAGATTAGCGCGTCCAAGCAAACAAACAAACTCTTTACACAAACAATTCACTAATTAATAAACAAGCTTTATAAATTAGTTTAGATTATACAAAAAACAAATGTGTGGTAAGATTCCTCTCACTCATCAATATACCGGTCATTACACGTATTAACTTGGCATAACTTTATTAAAAAAATAAAATGTTGTATTTTTTTAATAAAGTTATGTATGTATGTAAAAATAAAATCAATTAATTCACAGTCGTAATCATTATTATATGTTACAGTATCCACTGTTAAACAGAAGGCATATATATACGAGGCACTTTATTTATTTACGTGTCTTGTTTGAGGAAATGTAAGTCATTTTAATTGCTACGACTTTTCATTTTGTGTGAGAATTTATAAACAAGGAGATTCTCTTGAGAGAGAAATTGTAATAATCTAATGTTGACAAAATTTCAAAATTTCTATAAATGTGAATAAGGATTTCATAAACGAAAGTTTCTATAGATTTACTCCCGCATTAGAGCTTTATAAAAATATTTTTTTTCCGACAATATTATTAGGTAAGTTATCTACACGGCTTTTACTACTTCACCGCGTATAAACACGCAAGACTTTGGCCTTATTCAATCAGCCTATCTCTGCTCACTACTGGACATAGGTCTCCCCTCATCATCAGCCCATATAATATCCACTGCTGAACAAGGGCCTTCTCCCGAGAGAGAGTATTTTCCATAGTCACGCTTGGCAGACGGGTTGGTGACCGCAGTATTATGTTGCGCCACACAAGGAAACGCTGCTGCCCGTTCCTTGATATACGATTATTATCGATGATGTTTTAATAATCGGAACCAACGGCTTAGCGTGCTTTCCAAGGCACGGATGGTTGTCCCTGAACCAACCAGACCTGGAAAGAAATCTTAGAATTTACACAAAGATTTCCTGTCCGGAAATCGAACCCACGACCTCCGAGATTTAAAGCGAGCCAAATACCGCTCCGCTACGGAGATCTCTCCTAATTTCGTCATATTACTCAGTCGCCTGTCCTTCGCATCTCGAGCATTCCGCCTTTCCTCTAGCTTTGACATTATTGACAACCACCGCACCATAGCGGTATAATTTTTATCTTTAAGTCTTGGAGATCGTGAATTCGATCCTCGATATTGTTTAAATCTAAGATTGCTTTTTATATCCGGTTGGTTGAGGGGCCACTATGCCTCGGAAGGTTCATTAAACCGCTGGCTGTTCCAGATTGTTGTATCATATATAACAGGGAACGGGTAGCGATACGACATAATACTGCAGTTTCCAACCCGTCTGCCAGGCGAGACTATGGCAAAAGCCTCTAATGGAAGAAGACCTAGAAGAAGAAGACTATGCTTCAATTGAACTTTCTTTTAAAAGACTGGTACTTTTAATTCAGCGGAACTATCCTTTTGATTAAATTGATTTGATGTTAAGTTCGCAATAAACCCTGAATTCTGAACAAAAAGTACTTGTTTGCCATGCGCAATTTGCAAACAAGAGCTTGATTCTATTAAATGATATTTTTGGAAGTATTCACTGCTAAATATAATCCCAAATCATTTAATTTCAAATATCCACATCCTCGTTAACTGAGCAGTTAGTAAGACATTGTAAACAAAGTCATATCAAGTTGCTAGTGCATAAGTTATAGCAATACTTAATATGTTACGAAATTAATGAATGCAAATTGCCTTTAGAGCCTGCGCTTTGAGGCAATATTGATTATGAGAATCATAAATTGTGAAAAACATAAAATATATTTATAATGCTTAAAGGTAGGTTAGATAAACTATTAAAATATTTTATAGTAGACTCACTCGAGAACTTTGTCAAAGTAAATCAATTTGGTATTTAAACATTTCATTTCAATTATTAAAATATGTATCACACCGGTGCGGTGGCTCAGTGATTGTAGTAGCTTCTGAGACAAGGTGTTCTGGGTTCAATTCCTAGCCGGGACAACTATTGGTGTGAACCATAGGCAGTTGTTTCGAACCTGGGTGTACTTGTGTCCGTGAATTAGGTAGGTATGTGTTTGATCTTTTTTCTTTTTATTTTGATCTTCGCGACTCGGGGATTTATTTCTCTAGTGTCGGTGGTCTTTGAACAAAATAGTTATAGTACTGAAGAAGTTGAGAAGTCTTCATGTCATTTTTTGATGTTGATAGTAAGATAAAAATTAGGTACATACTCTATTTTTTTTTAGGAAAAAAAAACTATTTAAAATCTAAGCTGATAAGTTGAGCTTGATAGGTTTTTATTCATATGCATTAATTGCACACCATACATAATTATGTATAATAAGTTGTTATAAAGACAAAAATGGTTGAGGGACTACCTCGTGCCTGATTATAACAAAACTAGCTTTTTTTTTTCGGACGGACATAGGTAATTAGCCACGAGGCTTTTGCTACTTCACCGGTCATTAAGGCGAGCAGAGATTCATCCTTAATAAATGGTTTAAAAGCTACAAACTAAGCAACCTGCGCAAGAGTGCGCCCTCTGTGGGGCTTGGACCTCGTCCCAGCGCGGTCGCTGGCGATGAGATTGAGGGATTGTGAATTTATGTATTTTAGAAGAAGTCCCCATGTTCAGCTGTGTTGTGTGACATTATACAGACTGCCTGTTCTACATTATTAGCGATAATAAATAAATCACGGTGTTAATACATTTTTATTATTAAAATGTTGATTATAATCACGATCCATTGGTTTAGCAATCGTGATCATGTTCAGAATTATGTAATGGTATGTGAATGGTCGATTGCAAACTAATTTATTCAATACAGTATAGTAACTATTACTACTGAGTTAAATAAACTCGTAAAATACAAAGTCACAAGTAATATAAATTACATAATCGTTTGGTTTTTTGATATATTATTATTATAACTTGTTTTATGATAGACTAGCATCCTGCGCGCAGTTTAACTTGCATAGCTTCACTTCAAGTAATAACTTCATAAGGAAGTTTGCTCTTGGATTATGCAGCTTCCTATTGGTGAAAGAATTTTTGCAATCGGTTCAGTAGTTTCAGAGCATATTTATAGCAAACAAACAATCATATCATTCCTCTTTATAATATTAGTGTAGATAAATCGAGCGATCAATTGACCACATTGTAAAATAATTTATGATTGTATTGAATCAGAATCAAATTCCCTATAAATTTGATAACTTTTTGATAGGTAAGTATGTTATGGAGCTTATTTTATGGAAACTTAAGCCGGAATTTGATTTGAGTTTCGGAGTCGAAATCGAGGTGGTAGAAAATATATGTAATGAAAAACAAAACCTAAAAACAAACTTGCCATATGTATACATTCGCGCCTCTTATCCATACGTGCATTCAGAGACCACCTAATTCCACTTGCTACGATTTACACATACAACTTGCGCCTCTTCTACTTTCATTAATCTCCTCTTGCATGTCCTTCGGTTTAGGGTGCTTTTATCCTAGCCTTTCTTAAGAACATCCACGATTTGAATGTGGAACGTCCGCCTTGGTCATTTCCTTCCAACCAAACGTCCAACAAACCAAAAAAAGTTCACATTCGCCCTATAAATTTTACTAGTTAGTCTCCTTTCATTAATTCTCTCTATAACCGAACCAACTAAGCATATATCTTTCTCAATCCTTGTCACATCTACTTTCATACTACAACGTTCCCTAAATATAAAATAATCAAAGTGATTCAATAATTTATAAATTATACATGTATAATAAAATTGTAGTATTAAAACTATCTCTATTTATATTATTATTTAATAAATATGCAATGGTCGATTTCTTACGTAAACTGATTAACATAAAAAAGTATTTTAAAACCAACATATAATTTATTGGTACAACTCTATAAAAGTTTTTAATATTATCTTGTATTTGATTTAAATAAAAGCAAATATATTATAAGAAGAAGCTAAATTATGTTAATTGTTTTACGAACATTTTTGTTTTAGATTAAACCATCATTCTATTTTTGGTAGTTAAAAAAAAAATCTGACGTTATCTGCCGTATTGTACGATTGTACAATAGTAACATAAACGTAGGATAGCCTAAGTATTTATTTGACATATTTATTTTCGTTCAGAATTGAATGGCAAACATAATTTTGGATGTTTTACTTTAGTTACTGAATTTTTTTTAATTCATGTTTCTAACACTGAATCTGAATCGACAGCAAAGTTAATTTCTTCTTTTTTTCCATCTTCATTCCATCCAAAGGTTGTCTGAAAGAGCTGCTAGAGACCGCTGGTTGTCAAAGTCAAAAAATATAAATCATGTTCGTATGGTACGTCCCTTTCTTTTTCTACCACCAGTTCTGGACGTGGAAAATCGGAGAAACTCATAGAAATCCTTTTTTAAATAAATTTTATGTTACAATCATTAATAAAGCAGCTGTTATTGTTGTACATTCTTTTTCTACATTTTTAATTGTTATATTTTTACATTTCATTTTCATTTTCATATTAGTCAACTAACATTCCTGTACCCTTGATTTCAAATTGACAAACCTGGCACAGATCAGGGATATTAAGCACAATTCCTAATCGTCTTTACTCTACAGCGATTGACCAATGAAACCAAATAAAACTATCACTTCCAGAAAGGATAATTTTCACAATCTCTTTAGATGAAGTCTACACAAATATGTTGTGGAGCTGTGTGGTATCCGGCTTAGAATAGACCACCCCATGTCTTGCCATGGGTGTCGTAAGAGACGACTATGGGACATACAACTGATGGATGGGCAGCAGCATCTATCACCTCGATACTCACCATCTTACTGCAATCACCAATCCGCCTTTGTAAAAAAAGCTACACACATAGTGTAAATTAAATACTAGATATAAGCATAATCTTGTGGCTCATGCTAGCCGTCTCCGCAAAATAAGTAACTCTTTTTATGGGGCAATGTATTCGGTTCTTCAACAAACTTCCCAATAGTATAAGAGAATTGTCTTTAAATAAGTTTAAAATGACTATTAATAATTAATGCCAAATTGTGCAGCAGGGTTTATTATAAAATTTCTGATTATCTTTGTGACAAAAATGCATGGGATTAAATCGCTCTAATCTCAATGTAAAATAAAGTAACAATATTATAATTAGGTTAATAAAATATTGTGATATAATATTATTTTTTTAAATAGGGTTCTACTGAGTTTTTTGGCAGTGTTTCTCAGTAGTCGCCACGTCACACACTGCACGGTAGGGATAAAATATGACGATTCCAAACAAATGTAACCATTTTT
Organism: Nycteola revayana; assembly: GCA_947037095.2. Lineage (NCBI taxonomy): Eukaryota > Metazoa > Arthropoda > Insecta > Lepidoptera > Nolidae > Nycteola > Nycteola revayana. The sequence continues at coordinate 12,673,717 of OX344859.2, read as the reverse complement.
ACGGAATAAATTAATTTTGGAATTTGAATTTGCCTGTCAAGCGTGGTGATCTGGCAATATCCCTCAACGAACCTGGCTTGCCACGGTCGTTGAGAGGAGGCCCATGTTCAGCAGTGGACGTAAACTGACTGATACAGTACACACATATTGAGTAAACAGTCACCATGGTCCGGACTGGTTCCTACACCCACATACGCGGCCTTCAGTCGACCTTGGAGCTTTGGGCTTAGAAATGCCACTGACCGTTGCAAAATATACATACAAGTGTGGGAGTCATTAATTACCTTTAACACAACCACTACAACTGGTTAAAATAATAGCCAGAAGTAATTTATCATATAATATCATTTAGAACAAAAAAAATGTAAGTTTTCTGTATAAGCTTGCATATTATGTAGTTTCGCTCAAAAATATATTTTTTAAGTAAGCCTTTCCAGCTCCTGAACCTCCTGATCAATAAAGCCTATTGTTGCCTATTCAATGCAAATAAACAATCAAACCATTCCTCTTAATAATATGAATATAGATTCAATAACGAATTTACGGTTCCTCCACTTATGTGCTTAATTGACAATACTGCTTTATTAACAATTGTAACATCAAACGAGTTTCTTGCCAGTTCTTCTCAGAGTTGCCACGTCCAGAACTGGTGGTAGTAAAAGAATGGGACGCATCAAAATAACATGATTTAAAATATTTTAAATGTGTCTTTATTAATTAAGAATTTTTGACTTTAACTTATACTGATAGCTCCTTCCCAAATTTTATCATTATAATAATATATCAATTACCTCCGCGCGCACAGTTCACCCGTTTAACACCAGCTCCCGTAGGAACTTAATGATGAAATATAGCCTATAGGCTTCCTCTATATATCTGCTATCTAAAACTGATTTATTTTTCAAATCGGACCAATCGTTTGAGGTTAATGCGTTTAAACAAACAAAATCTTCAGCTTTATATATTGGTATAGGTTTATGTTTTTGTTTAGCAGACAGACAACAAAATGATCCTAGAAGGATTCCGTTTTGTCATTTTGAGAAACGGAACCCTAAAATGCAATTTGTCAATAAACGATCGCATCTGAAATTCAATTGTGTTAAGACCGGTTACTGATGATAACTGATACCGCTGTCATATGATAAATGATATTAAAGTCAATATTATGAAATATTATTTTGCTAGTAGGTATCGTTCATGACTGAGGTGTGAAAGCTTCTTAAAAACTAGTTTTTGAATGTTGTGCTATTACAAACCTGTAGCTAGTTAAAATTAAAGCGGGCGTAGCCCGATGGCTAGGCGCGTCGGACTTGTGATCTTGTGGTCGCCGGTTCGATCCCCACACATTGCACTACCGACGTGAACCCACTCGTAACACAAGCATTTTAGCTTAGCAATAGGGGTTAACCGGTAGCAGTGTTTCTTTGTGTCTCACAACATAATACTGCGGTCACCAATCCGCCTACCAAGCGTGGTGACTATGGCGAAGCTCTCCGTCGGAAGCAAGCCCATGTGAACATGCAGTGGACGTTATACTTTCTGATGATGATGATGAAAGCAAATACATTAGTGGAACGATTACGTAGAAAAATTAATGATTACGATGATCATTCCCTTCGTGCTCACGAAAGGCATCTTTATGAATTGAGATTTCAAAGCAATTATCTGCTATCGATATCCTTACAAAACATAAAAAACTAGCTTCTCGAACGCGTTTTCACGCTTGTAGCTCCCGTCCCGTACTAATATATTATAGCTTAGCACGAGGGGTTAACAAGTGTAGGTACTCTTAACCCCTCGTGCTAAACTATAATATATTAGTACTAGTACTAGTAGACTGCAAAACTCTACTAGTTATATTTATATGAAATAAAAAAAATGTGATGTGGTATATTTAAGTTCGGCTGTGTGATTTCCGGAATAGAATAGATGACCTTTTTATTCATATGTGATTGCGGCCTAGGTATTATAGGCCCCTATTTTAACGAACTACCTAATTAATTACGTATTTTCATCGTTACGATTTTCACTCTATATTTTGCCTTATAAATAAATAAATAATAAAAATCTTTATTTTGCAATCATTTTACAAAGGTTCATTTCTTGTGGACCCACACTAGGCAAGCCTGTTTCGTGGCATCCAGACTAACATTTCCAGATTGTTTATGTTTTATTATACGTTATTTTAAAAACTAGATATATTATACAGTTTAAACAAATTATTACAACAGTTGATTATATGAGAATACTTAATAAAAATGAAATATTTAGGCCTTAAGGAAATAAATACAATATATAAATATATATTAAAATAGATATAGGTAGGTACTCAAATTATTGTGCGCAGTATCTGTTCGGTTTCGTCGTAATTAAGACCGGCTAGCCAGTGAGCCTTAGACATCTATTTCATATATATATCTATTATTTTTAAGACGGTAAAAAAGTCACCCAGTATAACAATAATAGTACTATATTATGTCTGTGCGTCTGGGCACAAACAATGTTTAAATATGTAACATAACTGCAGTGCGTTTTAATTGTTAGCACGTGGATAGAAACTTGATAGCGGTGTAATTGATGTTGAATATTCATTTATTAAAACTGTTTATATACTTAACAGTTGACAATAATTTCCCGGTGGAAATCATGAAGGTACCTAATTCTACTAATATTATAAACGCGAAAATTTTTAAGTATGGATGGATGGATGTTTGTAAATCTTTCGCGCCAAAACTACTGAACAGAATTGGCTGAAATCTTGCACCGGGATAGGTTATACGCTGGATTAACATATATAAGCTACAAAATATCACGCTCCGACCCACTGGGGCAGAGTGACGCGGGTAAAACCGCGGGATGCAGCTTGTATGTTTATAAAGAAAGAAACTCAGTTTATTACTAGTATCTACTTATATAAAAATATAACGTTTTTATTTAATGTATGTAAATGTGTTTAGGTTTAAATATCTTTATTATCACAAAAGACAAAATTAGTTTAGCATTAGTTTATGATTAGTTAGCTTCGGATGGTTCTTTGCAAACTAAGTGTCGGGAGGAGGAGGGGGGACGCGTCACGTTCGCGGACATGGGCACTGAATTGCCTCTAGTCCCATGGGAATCTATTATGTATGTATATTGTTACTCTTAATAAATATAATATAGGGATAAAGTTAAACTACTAAACTAATAATTATTATTGTTCAGTATTTTATCACTTTATCCATTAAAATATATAGTCTTGTTGTATTATAATATTGGTATAAACAGTACATTATAAAGTTAGAGTTGTAAACTCGATTGACAATCACTGTGAGTGATAAAATTGACACCGTAGTCGAGACGGCGGCGACATGAGGGCTTTTATCACTGTCTTTTATCGTGGGAGCTACTATTTGTTATCTAGGAGCGACCTTCATGCGAGTTTTCTTCACTTTTGTATGTTTTAAAATAAGAAATTTAATTATTTTTGTAAGGATATGGCTGCTATTATTAACATTATTCGTCATAATCAGCTCGTATACGTTAACGCTGCTGTGTTATCTAGTATACTTCTGTCATAGATGATAAAGCGATAGAAATAACAAAATTTATAATTAGTAACATTTAGGGTTGAATAGTGAACCGTGATGGACCGTTTCTCTCCCCCCTTTTTCACACACTTAGGGATTAAATTTAAAAAAATCCTTTCGTAGTGCAAAAGGAAGCCACGGTCCAAATATCATGTGTCTAGATTCAATAGTTTTGCCTCGGTGTTAATGAGTCAGTCAGGACATGTTACTTTATATATGTATAAAGATTCCCGAGGTAACAGGAGGTACGCAATCAAAAAAGCATTCGCCCAAAAAATCGAATTACATTCGAGTTGACCATAGTACGTAACGTTTACTATGCCAAGGTGGACGCGACATGATGAGCTACGCGGGCGCTGCACGCGCACGTTCTATCGACGAGTGTTGTAACGCTACTGTTTAGCCGCGGGGCTCAATACTTGACAGTGATGAACTTTCGTCTGGGGCTGGCCTTGAAGATTTGAAGGACAAGACATTATAATTATAATTTTGTAGATTGCTGCTAGATTATGATATGGTTGTTTGTTTTTAAACGAAGGTGGTCTGACAGTTATTAACATCTAGCTTTATCCAATACTAGCTTCTCGCGTTACCCGTTTAAGTCCCGCCCCCGTGGGAACTGCATAATTAAATATAGCCTATGTCATTCAGGGTGAATGTGGCATTCCAATGGTAAATTTATGCAATTTTTGAAATTACAAACATACACACACACACACAAAAGTACAAATCTTTCTTTATAATATTAGTATATAAGTTATAAGATCCCAATAACTCGCTTGGAATCTTTTTGCTGCTTTTGCAAGCTAAAAATGAAAAAATTATATTAAATATCTCCTACTACCTAGTGACAGACGAACAGAACCTGACTAATCCTTGAGCCTCACAATGATACAGGTTTAACACAACACCAAGAATGCTGGCTTTCTCAATTAGTCCAATAAACCTCTATTTACATTCGTTACACCAAACTATTTAGATTCAAACCTGTACAATGGCGGTGTCTCTTACAAAATGTATGGCTATTCTACATTTTAGACATTTTGTCAGTGGCACCATTACTTTGCAACAACAGTGCTAAATTGGAGCCTAACTTCTGATAAAAGGGTCTAAGTTATAAGCGATTAGCGTTTTAGCCCTAATAATAAACATCGCGTTTAGCCTAGGAGGTTATGATTTTAATTGAAACTCGCTGAGGGTTTTTACGATTTCAATTTCAATCCGCTAAGGGTGTTTTATTTGTGTAAGGGTAAAGTCTATGGCAATAACCAGTCGCGAGGGTTACCAGGTGTCCCAAACGTGAACCGTGTGCGTTTAGAGGAGTACCCGAGGGCTTTTAGTGGGTAAACTCTGCTATTATGAATAGAATACCATTTCGATGGCGATAAGGAAGACATATCCCATCGCTGTAACGGAAAGCATGCGTAAGTCATGTACTTCCGAAAAAAGGTTTTTTTTTGTTTGTTTTTAATCACGTTTTATTTCAGACTTGTGGTCGAGTGGCTACTGGTAATCGATGTACTGTAAATTGAAAATATGAATAAAAAGCATTCCAACTGTTGTATTTGACTGCACCGGTGGCTCAGTGGTTACGGTAGTTGCTTCTGGGACCTGGTGTTCTGGGTTCGATTCCCACCCGGGACAATTATTTGTGTGAACCACAAATAATTGTTCTGAGTCTGGGTGTACTTTGTGTCCGTGAAATGTATGTTTGTAAAATCCCCCGCGATACAGGGATTTATTTCCCTAGTGCGGGAGTTGTCTTTTTAAAAAAAAAAAAAAAAAATCTCCTCGATTTACCATACGCACGCACGCTATATTATATGAATATGATGACGACAAAAAGTACTGGTTTAAAATTATAAGGATTGAAAAACGCTGAAGTGACGGATTTCTTGTTGGCGATAGGTCAGCTACATCAATCTTGACATATCTGATTACTCCGTCCATAGAATCTCTATAAAAATAATTAATTACCTACCTTTATTTTATTTTTATTGTAACTGTTAACTAACACGATGATTAATCATCATGTTAGTTAATTTAATATTTTTAACAAGTGTACACGAATCAAAACCGTTAGTTAGTTATGTACAATAGGCGGCCTTTATGCTAAGAGGCATTATATCCCAGTCAACCTGTGGGTTAAAATAAAAAGTTTAAGCGGTGCAAACAAAGACTAAGTAATAAAATTCAGAGAGATAGAAGTTATTCAAATATTAAATATACTTACTTCAACATAATATATAACTAGGTGTTCATTATTTATAATATATTTTTCACTTATGGTATTAAGTAATCCTAATCCGGTACCACTTGAGAATTATAATTTGATAATTTACCGCTGACGCCCATATTTTATCCCATACTTATTTTAAAGGTCCGTCTACCCACGCTCAACGGTTCAACATGAAGAATGGACGCCGTCCTTTATCACACCATTATCTGCACTAAAGGGATACAAGTTTACAGAATTGTCTGTTTATAGTGTTTGATACGACAGACTATTAAACTGATTTAGTGTTTAGATCGAGATAACTGTAATTAACTTAGCTTAATATCGGTGATCATGCCATTTCGCAATCTTATCTTTATATAAATAACTAGCGGCCCGCCCCGGCTTCGCACGGGTGGACTTTTATACCCTACCCCTGCCCTACCCTACCCCTACCCTAAACCTACCCTACCCCTACCCCTACCCTACCCCTACCCTACCCCTACCCTACCCCTACCCTACCCCTACCCTACCCCTACCCCTACCCTACCCTACCCTACCCCTACCCTACCCCTACCCTACCCCTACCCTACCCCTACCCTACCCCTACCCTACCCCTACCCTACCCCTACCCTACCCCTACCCTACCCCTACCCTACCCCTACCCTACCCCTACCCTACCCCTACCCTACCCCTACCCTACCCCTACCCTACCCCTACCCTACCCCTACCCTACCCCTACCCTACCCCTACCCTACCCCTACCCTACCCCTACCCTACCCCTACCCTACCCCTACCCTACCCCTACCCTACCCCTACCCTACCCCTACCCTACCCCTACCCTACCCCTACCCTACCCCTACCCTACCCCTACCCTACCCCTACCCTACCCCTACCCTACCCCTACCCTACCCCTACCCTACCCCTACCCTACCCCTACCCTACCCCTACCCTACCCCTACCCTACCCCTACCCTACCCCTACCCTACCCCTACCCTACCCCTACCCTACCCCTACCCTACCCTTCCCCTACACTACCCTACCCTACCCTACCCCTACCCAAAAGTATCCTATGTCCTTCTCCTAGTTCTTAGCTACCTCCCTACCAATTTTCAGCCAAATCGGTTCAGCCGTTCTTGAGTTATAAATAGTGTAACTAACACGACTTTCTTTTGTTTTTAAAATGTATTCTGCTATTCGGGACGAAAACAAATCCAACAAATCAAAAACCATGGCAATCGGTCCAGCCGTTCTCGAGTTAAGTATAAGTGTTGTAACAAACACGACTTTCTTTTATATATATAGATTATATACTGTACGTGTGTATGTCACTGAACTCCGCCTAAACGGCTGGACCGATTTGAATCTTTTTTTTTGTATCTCTTTGGTTGGTGCCCTGGATGGTTTAGATTCAAAAATCAAAAATCATGCAATAAAAAATCGAATGAACACTCTAATTACATTGGAGTAGGTACCATTCAGTTACAATTTTAAATAATCGAGTAATCTCATTACGTTTACTAGCGTTTATCTAATTCTTAACCGCAAGATAATCGCTTACTCGCGTTTCCAAGAAGCAAGATTTAACGCCCCACATTGCATACTAAGTTACCAAGTGTTAGAACTATCAGGTATGGTTGACACGTGTGGTTCTGTGAACTGGCTATTATCATTTTTGACTATTTATGCTTCCTGTTACGTGGAATTCGTGTAATGAGAAATCATTGTGATTAGCAGTGGATTTGTAGGTCTTGAGGCCTTGCAAAGACATACCTACATATTCTGAGAGAAAATTATTGATAAATAAAATAGGAAATGTATATTTAGCAGTGTACTATGATTTACACAGTCTAATATTCAACCTTCCGATGCCCTCGTAGACCCGACGTCCTAAAGGCCCGCGAACTGTTACGTAGAGAGACATTTGCACAAAACCCCTAAAAAACTAAAAGCCAACATAATCCCTCAATCTCCCCGTCAGCGACCGCCCTGAGCCGAGGTCCATGTCCCACAGGGGTTGCCCTCTTGCGCAGGTTGCTTAGTTTATAGTTTTTAAACCATTTATTAAGGCTGGAGCACTGCTCGCCTTTATGCCCGGTGAAGTAGCAAAAGCCTCGTGGCTAACTACATATGTCCGTCCGAAAAATATGTTTTTTTTTTGTTAAATGTCAAGCCTATATTAGCCTAGCATTCTACTAATATTATAAACGCGAAAGTTCTTAAGAATGTATGGTTGTATGTTTGTTACTCTTTCTTGCAGAATTTACAGAACGGATTTGGCTGAAAATGTGCATGCGGATAGTTTAGTTGCTCGATTAACATATACCTAGGTTAATAATATCACGCTCCGACCCACTGGAGCAGAGTAACGTTGGTAAAACCACGGGGCTATGCTAGTCATACTTACAATAATATGATGAATGTGAATGTTGGTTTGTTTGTTGCGCTTTCACATGAAAACGACTAAACCGATAGTCATAAAACTTCGTACACATATATACTTGCAGGTATAAGCTAGTATGACAAAAACCACAGTAGATCCACTCCAGCTTAATCAATATCAAGGAAATATCCATGTGGTTTTCTTAGAATGTTCTTTGCCACCACTTATTTGACATACTGTGCAATTCAACGAACACCAATTGATATGCATCCCGTGTTGACGGCTACAGATCGCGTCACCACAGGCGTGGCCGATTGATTAGCTGATAACTTTTATTGCGAATGACAAGTGACGAATAAAGAAAAAAAAATGTCTGGAAACTTATAACAAGTTTTTTCAGGTTAGTATTCAAGGTGATATAAAGAAGCTGATGTAGAAATCATGTGTATGATTAGTGATATATATTTTTATAATTATATTCTTTTAATCACAGATGTCTTAAACATTTTTATGTATTTTTGTAATATAGTTTATAGCTGAAGATTATGTTTGCTTGAACGCGCCAATCTCAGAAATTATTGATTCGTTTTGAAAAAACTATTTCGGTGTGAGATAGCCCGTTTATCGAACGCTATAATTATATCTTTGAGTATGAACTTCTTACGGGAACGGGAGTTACGCCAGTGACATTTTTTAAACGCGCAGGAAGCTAGTAATTAAAAAAAATCCAAGTTTACAAAATACTCAATTGATATTCTGAACTTTATTACTTATGTCTTATTAAGTTTAAACTTTAACGTAATGGTGTTCGGTTTACAACAATACTATTTTATATTTATTATAGGTGACGTTTTAAATAACAAGTTACGTAGAATGATAAAAAGTGGTAAATAACAGATGGATCTAGTCTGACAGCTGATATATAATGCTGTGCCTTGATTTCTATTTGATTACAGATTTATAGCGTTTAGACAACCACGAGAAATAAGAAGAAACTTTGTGTGGTTGTTCTTAAGTAGGACGTGAATAAATAATGAAATTTAATTACTTCTACTGCATAAAAAGGTGGTATTTTTATCTCTGTATAATATAGTTTAGATAGTCTTTTATATCTATACTAATATATAGAGCAGAAGAGTTTGTTTGTTCGTTAGCTTGCAAGCGCTATTTATTTATTTATTCTTTATTGCACACAGTAAATACATAACATACAATTAATACAACAACATGTACAAAGGCGAGCTTAATTCAATACTGAATTTCGCTATCTTAGGAATCCGATTGAAAAAGAGTCCGATTTGAAAAAATATTTCAGTGCTATATCATCATCAGCCCGTCGTCCACTGCTGAACATGGGCCTCCTCCCGAGGGAGGGTATTAACCATAGTCACCACGCTTGGCAGGCGGGTTGGTGACCGCAGTATAATGTTGTGCCACACTAAGAAACGCTGCGGTTCGTCCCTTGATATACGATTATTATAAATGATGTTATATCACAATCGGGACCAACGGCTTAGCGTGCTTTCCGAGGCACGGAGGGTAGTCCCTCAACCAACCAGACCCGGAAAGAAATCTTAGAATTTACACAAAGATTTTCTGTCCGGTGTGGAGATCGAACCCACGACCTGCGAGATTCAAGGCGAGCCAAATACCGCTACGCTACGGAGGTTGTCTGTCAGTGCTATATACGCAGATTATTTATCGAGGAAGGCTATAGACTATATTTAATTACTAGCTTACCGCACGCGGTTTCACCCGCGTAACTCCCGTTCCCTTAGGAACTTCATGATTAAATATCCTTATAGCCTTTCTCGATAAATGGGCTATCTGACACTGAATTAATTTTAAAATGGGTCCAGTAATTCCAGAACTTAGCGCGTTCAAGCAAACAAAGGAACAAACTCTTCAGGTTTAAATATAGTAGGTATAGATGAAGTTTTTACGGGAACGGGAGATACGCGGATGAAACCGTGCGAGAATGCTAGTAATATTTATATTTTGTGTGCTTTGAAATATGTAGTAAGGAATGTTATATTTTTGGCAGTAGTGCGAATTATATGTATATACTTAGGTACTATTTAATTGCATTCAAATTTATTTTCACCCAAGGATGTCCAGACAACATTCCATCAAGCCTATCTTTGATCGCCCACTGCCCAACCTTGCCCCGGGCGATTTGTTGTAATGATTGATCCGCGTGTTCGTCTGTCTGTAGATCTTTATCAGTAGTGACATGACGGTAGGCATTACGATAATCGATTTGTTCGACTAAAAGTTTGTGAGGAACCTGATTTCGAGCTCTGACAACTTGTTAAGTGGCATAGGAATAGTACAATATCATATGTAGGTACAGCTCTACTACTTACCTACTACTATTATCCTGCCAGCCTTACCTGATATTACCCTTCTCCCCAAGTCTCGCGACTTTACTCATGCACAGGAACACGACTAATCAGTAATGTTATTATATTGGCTGTGGTATTCTGTAGGTTGTTGTTAATTCCCCAGTCGAGCAGCTCATTGAGCGTACTAACGCTAAGCTTCGCGATCCTTATTCTAGCATAGAAGTTATTATGTAGTTACAAATAAAACTGCCCACGGCAAAATTGCCACTATGGCAAATACCCTCCCTTGGGAGGAGGTTTATGTTCAGCAGTGGTATAAGGGCTGATGATTAAATAAAACTCAGAAAATCGCCTTAGACATGTTGTTTACTTAGTCTATACTTTATATAGGTATTGTGTTCTTGTTGGCAATATACATTATGAATGTGGAAGGACATGAATTTAAATGGATGGAGCAAAAGAAGGAGGTCAAAGAAAAGATGGGTGGAATTTGTTATGCCCGGTGAAGTAGCAAAAGCATCGGGGCTAAAAATACAAATGTTCGTCCAAAAAACAAAACAGGTGGAATGTGTGCGAAGTGATTTGAAGGAAAAGGGAGTAGAAAGCCCCAAATAAAATGGGTAAATGGCATGGAGATGATAGTGTGTTTGTGTGCAGTACTCATAAAATAATGCAAACTATGCACCGGTGGCTCAGTGGTTACGGTAGTTGCTTCTGGGACCTGGTGTTCTGGGTTCGATTCCCACCCGGGACAATTATTTGTGTGAACCACAATTAATTGTTCTGAGTCTGGGTGTACTTTGTGTCCGTGAAATGTATGTTTGTAAAGTCCCCCGCGACACAGGGATTTATTTCCCTAGTGCGGGAGTTGTCTTTTTTAAAAAAAAAAAAAAAAAAAAAAAAAAAGAAATATTCTAGTCACATTTATATTAATCAATGCCATTGTTTTTCAAATACTTCTCCTCCTCCAAAGCGAGTACAAACGTTGGATAATTTCTGTCATTGCGACATAAATTCTATTAATAAAGGGCAGGGTATTAAGCCTATTGACAAATTACAATGAACGAGTGAGTGAGTGAATGTTAAGTTGATGGGAGTGAATGAATGTCACCATTAGATCAAGGTCGCAGGGCTTAAGTGAAATGTCATCAGATTACAAATCGAAGGTCAATCTTTATATATATTGGCACGTAATGAAGTTATTTTTACAAGCAGTGATTGCATTAATTGGCAAATATTTTTTTTTGTTGTAAAGGTTGCATGGGTTTGTAAGATGTCAATGATATCTTACAAATGGCTGAATAAAACTAGTAATATTTTGAAGTAATCTTACTTTTAATATAGGTATATTTGACTAGCGGACCCGACATTAATATATATATTAATAGCTTCCCGCGCGCGGTTTCACCCGCATAACTCCCGTTCCCGTGGGAACTTCATAATTAAATATAGCTTATATTAATCAGTGATAATGTAGCATTCAAATGGCGAAAGAATTTTTAAAATCGGTCCTGTAATTTTTGAGCCAATTCGTTACAAACATACTTACATACAAATCTTTCCTCTTTATAATATTAGTATAGATATATGATTTGTGAATCTAAACCATCCAGGGCGCCACTCAAACGCATACAAAAAAATCATTCAAATCGGTCCAACCGTTTAGAAGGAGTTCAGTTGCATACACACGTACAGTAGAATTATATGTGTAAAGATAACAGTTTGAAACACAAGTACATTCGTGTTAATTAGATTAAAAATCATTACCTTTTTAATAATCCGACGTTTCGACATGGGTGACATTACACCAGTCGTGGTCACGGATAGACTGATGAGTGTCAGCAATGGCGTCTTCGAATGCATTTTGCATGTTAATAAAGTTAATAACATGTGGTTTACGGGGAAGATCACAACAATTTTTATAACTGAAAAGTTAAAAATCTGCTACTACTCTTTTAAGCTCCCGGTATTTCAAGATTTTTAATACCTACCATGTACTTAGAAGGTATCGTTTCGCACTGTCACACTACAATAATTATTAAAATTCCGTCCAACACCTATTGTTAAACAATCTCGATTGTTATGCTCGTGTCGTTGTAGTAATGTTTATCGGAGCTGATCTTCCACCAGATCACCCACTCCTACTCATTAAGTCCACGCGATATCAACAGGTGCATAGAGTAGACAGAGAACAGAGGAATCGCCTGGATGTAGGAGAGAGACAGAACAGAATTTGATGGATTAAGCGTCTGGAAGGAATAGTATGAACTTTAAAGTGAGGACGTGTATGAACAATAGTTACTGTGGGGTGTTGACCAAATAATCTATAAATTAAGTCAGCGAACTATATTTTATATCTTTTGTATTCATAATGATAAATGTATAGTACTCAGTTCAAACTCACGGAACCAAAATAAAGTAAACTGAAATATTTATTTTCACTATAACAGTTTAATGCATTACACCTGCTTACATTAGACATAACGGACAACAGAGCTCTTTAGTTTATGTCAAAAATGGCTAGGGCGTCGGATCGCCGGTTCGATCCCCACTCATTGGACTACCGACGTGAACCCACTCGTAACACAAGCAGTTTAGCTTCGTATGAGGGGTTAACAAGAATACAAGTAGACTGCAAAAACTCTAATAGTAATATTTAATAAAAAATTGACTACGTAATTAGAGGGAAACTCTTTCTTAATTGCAAAAAGGGATATAATAGGTATTACGTTGATGCACTTATTATTGTATTGCACGTAATTATGCAATAGTTTTGTAGTTTACAACATAGAATGTATGTAGGTACATATTTATAACAGTATGTACTTACATTCTATGTTAACTTACATTGGTGTTTATCGGAAACAAGTAAAACTAGTAAATAATTTTCGAGAAAGTTCAGTAAGAACAGCGGACATTGAAATATATACAAGCATAGATCATTTACACCGGTTCTTATTAATACTTATTTTATACACTTAGATTACTAGAAATGGTATTATGTTTGATTTCAAGTCACACGTCCGTAATACCTTTTTTTATTGTTAATGATACAACGTTTTCTAATCTATTTAGGTACTGAGAAAAAAAAATTATGAGTTCACAAACCATATAAATCGTCTAACTCAAGTTATTATTGTAAAATATTTTTGGGCTCGCTTGGATGATATATTTTATAAGCATTTCATAAGCATGCATTATAATATATAATAATAATGCCATATAATATTTTTGCTGACGATGAAGGTACTGGAAAGTAGAGCGACAGTTGAACAAAATTCCCCTAAAATCTGAGGTCATCATTCTTCGATCCCCCCGCCACGACAGCTCTGAGCCGAGGTCCAAGTCTCATTGAGAGTTTGTAGTTTTCATAACATTAATTAAGACTTGGGCTGTGCCGGCCTTTATAACCGGTAAAGCATAAGCCACCTGGTTAAAAACATAATGCGGTTCCCAAAAAAGGCATCATTGCCCTTTTTTTTTTGTCCGGCGGGAAATACATTTACGCTTTCCCACCGCCACTGCAGCGTATTCGCGCGCTGGCGGTGGGATATGTGGGACTCGCCCTCTCCATAGCGTGGTATATATATGAGGTATGCTAACTCATACCACGAGGAGAGGACCCTACACCACTAAAAGCCCCCGGACACTCCTTCGATCCGCCGTTGGCGGGGGCACAAGCATCACTGCCCTACGATAAAATTTCAGGACTCTTTGCTTTTCAATTACTCTGTATTCTTAAGTACTCTATGCCAGAGCGATACATACATACAAATTAATCTCATAAATAAGCCTACCTATAGTTAACCTTGACCACACTCCTACACCTCAGCTAATCCTATTGAAATTACTGATTTAAATCATCGACTTGCAATCGAGTTTTTGTTTCAATTTGTTACAATAAAAATTAGATTAAGCTCTAGTATGGGGTAATTTAATTTTCCGGTTGAATAAACTTTACGATTGACGATAAACAATGCGCAAAAACGGATTAGCGAAAAATAGTAAATGATTGTTTCGAAAAAACAATGATAATTGGGATTTGATACTGGTCAAAACAACATGTTACCATTAATTATTTTAAGCATAGGTACCTTAATCTATTAATCAGTCTTTCTGTGTCCACTGTTGGGCCCTATCCCCTAATTTGTATCATAACTCCCGGTCCTTCGCCCTCTGCATCTCTCAGGCCATCGACCCATTGGCGTCCTATCTTACGTTTGCCGAAACACGGTCATCACAGTATTACTATCAAAATGTAACATTAAAATCTTTTACAAAATAAATTTCCCTCAAGGAAACGGAAATGTACTTATACGGCAAAATGGGCTCTAGTGCCTTTCAATAGATAATCTAGCTAGGTTGTACGAACAACAACAACACAAGTGAGGACCTCCGTAGCGTAGCGGTATTTGGCTCGCTTTAAATCTCGGAGGTCGTGGGTTAGATCCCCACTCCGAACAGGACATCTTTGTGTTAATTCGTAGATTTCAATCCGGATCTGGTTGGTTGAGAGACTACCCTCCGTGCCTCGGAAAGCACGTTAAGCCGTTGGTCCCGATTATTATAACATCATCTATAATGATCGTATAGCAAGAACGGGCAGCAGCGTTTCCTTGTGTGGTACAACAATACTGCGGTCACCAACCCGCCTGCCAAGCGTGGTGACTATGGCAAATAACCTCCCTCAGGAGATTTAGTAATACCAGATAAAAGCATCTTCTTTATTGTGTTAATAAATATTCTATTCACATTTAACGTTATATAAGCGAATGACTAATATACGAACAACTAGAATAATAAATTATATCAGTAACACAACAGACAATTAACTAAACTGTGTTTATAAGATACACGGAAGAAAATATTCCATGGAAAAATATAAAATAGAGGATTAACAAGCCCTAAGGCGATGCAAATGCGAATACCTACCTATGTAAGGTAGGTATTTATTACAACACCGATAATTTTATAAGGTAAACAGAGACACAGTTATATTATTATCCTACTAATATAATAAACGCGAAAGTTTATTAGTATGGATGGAAGGATGTTTGTTACTCTTTCACGTAAAAAGTACTAAATGCATTTGGCTGAAACTTTGCACGGGGATAGTTAATAAGCTCGATTAACATATAGGCTACAAAAAATAACCCTCCGACCCACCGGAGCAGAGTTACGCGGGTAAAACCTTGGGGCGCAGCTAGTCTTTAATACAGGTATGTACAGCCCATCTAGGTATATAATATAACCTACTATACGTGTGGACCGCCCTAGTAGCGTAGCAGTATAAGTCTTGCTTTAAGTTTCAGATGTCGTGGATTCGATCCCCGCGCCGTGCAAGATATCTTTGTGCAGATTCTAAGATTTTTTTCCGGGTGTAGTTGGTGTTTCGGACGGATCTACGTAATTAGCCACGAGGCTTTTGCTACTTCACCGGAAATATAGGAGAGCAGAGCTCCAACGTTAATAAATGGTTTAAAAAATACAAACTAAGCAACCTGCGCAAAAGGGCGTACCTGTGGAACTTGGACCTCGGCTCAGGGCGGTCGCTGGCGATGAGATTGAGGGATTATGACTTTTAGTATTTTAGTTAGGTGAGTTTTGTGTAACAGTCGCTCTACTGTATAGTTCGCGGGCCTCTCAGACTTCGGGTCTACGAGGACATCGGGTGGTACTAAACCACGTACCAAGCGTGGTGACTATGGGGAAACCCTCACTCGGGAGGAAACCACGGGAGGAAAATGTTCGGCTGTAGACTTTATACAGTCTGATGATGATGATGATAGGTTTGGAAGAACATAATTAATATAAAACATATTTTATTATATTTGAGTTTGGCCGCCAAAATCTGTCGGGTAGACTTTAATGTACCCAAACCCTCATTCTGCTATCAAAACAACCTGTACTCAACAGAAATATTCCACAATTTCAGTCCAAAAATAACTCGCGACCATATTGACTTGTTTGCGACCCTACATAGTTGTGGCGACCTCACGGCGACCTCGTCATCTGTATTTGGTTAGGTCGCCAACTGGACGCCCTTATAGTAGCATTGATACTACCTATCTGAAAGCCTATAGTAACATGTATGGTATTTTTATATGCAAATGACTTATCAGCTTAGCCCTTAGCGTATAATGTGAATGGACAGCGCACGCCAACCATCCGATGCCCTCGGAGACCCGAAGTCCGAAAGGCCCGCGAACTGTAAAGTAGAGCGACAGTTGCACAAAACTCCCCTAAAATACTATAAGTCATAATCCCTCAATCTCATCGCAAGCGACCGCCCTGACCCGAGGTCCAAGCCCCACAGGGGGCGCCCTCTTGCGCATGTTGCTTAGTTTGTAGTTTTTAAACCATTTAAGGCTGGAGCTCTGCTCGTCTTTATGCCCGGTGAAGTAGCAAAAGCCTCGTGGCTACCTACGTAAGTGATCCGAAAAAAATAAAGGTGTCGTAAAGCGATTGAGGGACATACAGCTGATGAATGGGCAGCAGCATCTATCAACTCAAGGTTACCTACCATCTTACTACGACGGGATTATAAATCTGAAGAATAACAGCGCAACTAGGATAAGACCTTTGACCCAAAATAATTTAGAAAAATTTAGTAAAAATGTGAATGCTGCACTATATTCATTAAACTATAATTATGAAAATCCAAATGATATGTACAGCATGTTGCTTCATAAACTTTGTGAAGAATTCAATAAAGAATGCAAAGTAAAATATAGAAATGTAGATTTTAAAATAAAATTTAGTATGTGGGCAACAAATAGTATTCGCAAATGTAGGGACAAGTTATATGAGTTATATGACATGAGGTCCTTTACACCTGATCCCAATTTTAGAAATTATGTCAGTAAATACTCAAAAATATTTAGAAACGTGTGTGCTCAAGCTAGAGCTGCCTACATTAGCGAAAAAATTTCTACTTCTGATAATAAAATAAAAGCAACCTGGCAAATGATCAATAAGGAAACTGGTAAAAATAGGACTAACGATGGATCAGTAACATTAAATATAAATAATAAATTAGTTTCGGATAAACTCGCTGTCGCTGAGTTTTTCAATAAATACTTTACGGATATACCCCTTGAAACGACTAAATGTCTCTCCTCATCAACGAAAATGGCTGACGAACTGTTGAGGAAAAATGTTACTTTAGATGTGTCTCAGTTTTGCTTTAAATTTATAGATCCGGTAGATATTATAAAAGTCTTTAAAACTATCAAGCAAAAAAGCACTGAAGATATATGGGGAATGTCAACCAAAGCAATAAACTCAATAATTGACAGTATTGCCCCAATTCTAGCAGATATTTTTAATACTTGTTTAAGAGATGGAATATTTCCTGACCTAATGAAAATAAGCAAGGTTGTTCCCATTTTTAAAGCAGGCTGTTCATATAATGCTTCAAATTATAGGCCAATTTCCATACTGCCAGCGCTAAGTAAAATATTTGAAAAAATAATATTGAATCAAATGCTGGCATACTTTAACTTAAATAATTTTTTGAACAACAAACAATTTGGGTTCACGAAAGGCCAATCTACTCAAGATGCCGGTTCCAGTCTAATAGAATCTATATTTAAAGCTTGGGAGAGATCGCAGGATGCATTAGGTATTTTCTGCGACCTTTCGAAGGCGTTTGATTGCGTTGATCATAACACGCTTATTATGAAACTAAAATACTACGGATTCACTGACTCAGCAGTTGATCTTGTAACATCATATTTAACAGATAGAGAACAGAAAGTATCTATTGATAATATAACTTCTGAAAGTTCTACTGTCAAAATAGGAGTTCCACAGGGGTCTGTCCTGGGTCCATTTTTATTCCTAATATATATTAATGATCTTCCAAATGTGGTCAAGAATGAGTGCGATATCGTTTTATTTGCAGATGACACGTCTCTTATATTTAATGTAAACAGAAAAGATAAAAGTGTTACGGAGTTAAATCGCACACTCACCTTAATATCGGAATGGTTCTCCGCCAATAATCTTCTTCTTAATGCAAGTAAAACTAAATGTATTAGATTTTCATTACCAAATGTGTCAAATAGCATTCCTAATGTTGAACTAAATGGGGAGCTATTAAACTTAACTCCATCAACAATATTTTTAGGAATTACTCTGGACTCCAAGTTGCAATGGGGACCACACATTGAAAGACTAGCTGACAAACTTAGCTCTGCATCATATGCAGTCTGGAAAATCCGACAAATGACTGATGTAGAAACAGCTAGGTTAGTTTACTTTGCTTACTTTCATAGTGTAATGTCATATGGGATCCTACTATGGGGATCGGCCGCAGATATCCAAACTATTTTTATATTACAAAAAAGAGCAATCCGAGGTATTTATAAAAAAGGAAGTCGCGATTCTCTTCGTAATCTATTTAAAGAAATAAATATACCTACTGTACCTTCTGAATATATATACCAAAATATAGTTTACGCCCGTAAAAATATGAATAAATTCATCAAGAAGAAGGACGTTCATAATTTTAATACTAGAAACAAAGATAAGCTCATTACACCTTTTTACAGAGTATCTAAGACAAGTAAATCATTTCTTGGAAATTGTATAAGATTCTATAATAAACTTCCTTTAAATGTGACAGCTTTGCCGGACCATAAATTCAAAAAATATGTAAAAAAGGTCCTTATGACTCGAGGTTATTACAATATCAAAGAGTACATGGATGATGGAGATGTTTGGCGGATGAGTCCATCGGTTACATTGCGGCAGACTGGCACCTTTTAGCTATCACACCGAATTTGCAACTAAATTAAAAGTCTATGCTATGTAATTTATAAATTTGTAAATGTTAATCTATATGTAAGACAACTGATCAGACTGCAGGTATGTACCAAAAGTAAAAAAAAAAAAAATTTGTAAATCTGGAGGAGTGCTCCCTATACTCGATACTTACTTGAAACTTTCATTGTTTCCGTAGCAATTTCGTGCTGCGAGTACCTACTTATCGATGTATGGGGATCACTAACCTAGATACTAAAAATGTCTTTAAAATATGTACAAATGATTAATCAAAGACTTTAAAAGATGACAAAAAGAATGATCTCGGAGTTTCTTATAGTCTTTCTTCTCCGGGTGTCACAACGTAGGTAGATAGAGAAAGACTCGTAGGAAGCTAGGATAGGGTCCGGTCGTCCTTGCAAGGCGAGGCTCGCGACGCGTTCTATGCTTCTGACCTAATCCCAGCCCGCGCTGGTTGATTCTAATTATATTTATAATACGCGACTTTCACATGTCACATTGGTAGATTTAAATTCTATTTAATAACATTACTGTTGAAATGTATAAGTACTAATTAATTAGTCAAGATTTTTTTTTTTTTTGTCTTTGTATATTTTTATCATTGTATTTGACTTATAATAAGTACGATCGATTCGTCTACATTATCAATAAACGTTTTCATTTTCATTTTCATTTTCATTTTCATTTTCATTTTCATTTTCATTTTCATTTTCATTTCATTTTCATTTCATTTCATTTCATTTTCATTTTCATTTTCATTTTCACTTACCTAGTTTAATTTATACTTAGGTTTTATAAAGGGAAAAAAATCCTATTTTTGAATATATTTATTTTCGTTATGAATAAATTCTTCACTCAGAACGGGTTTATAGAAATCAGAGCTAGGTAGTACGGGTACAAACTCAATAAATAATTACACACATGAAGAATAGATATCTACAAACACCTAACTGTACGTTTATGAGTTTTCTAGCTTTCTGCGCGCGGTTTCACACGTAACTCCCGTATCCGTGGGAACTACATAAATAGCCTATAGCCTTCTACTATAAATAGGCTATCTAATACTGAAAGAATCTTTGAAATCGGACCAGTTGTTCAAGCAATCAAACTAACTCTTGAGCTTTGTATAATACTAGTGACCCGCCCCGGCTCCGCACGGGTACAATGCTGATGTATTATACATATAAACCTTGCTCTTGAATCACTCTATCTATTAAAAAAAACGCATCAAAATCCGTTGCGTGGTTTTAAAGATTTAAGCATACATATGGATATAGGGACAGAGAAAGCGACTTTGTTTTATATGTAGTGATGATGATTAGAATGGATTTGGTTTTCCGTAGAGTAAAGAGTATTTTACTTTTTTTAATATATTTTTTTACGTATCGTATTCGTGACATAACTAAGAGTAAAAATGAAACCATTTTTTTTTAAATCATATACAAGCTCTTCCGCGCCGTTTCACCCGCGTAAATCCCGTTCCCGTGGAAACTTTAACTTAAAATAAAGCCTATGACACTCACAAATGACGTATTTCTATTGGTAAAAGAATTTTCAAAATCGGTTCAGTAGATCCAGAGATTACCCCCTACAACATAACAAACTCACAAAATTTACCTCTCAAAAAAAATGAAATCTGAACCACAGCATAAACCTTGAATATAGATCAGTGTTGCACAAGGGCTCCCCAATAAGGGTTGACCTCTAGTGTTCACATGACAAAGGTCAAAGCCATTGCACTTTCTCCTAAGCTCGCTGCTGTGATGTGGAAACCGATAGGATATGTGCATGTAGTTTAGTTTCTAGAGCTACGTCAGAAACATTCGTCTTATGTGCCTTTATCGAAAACTGGTCATCATCATCATCATCAGCCCGTATAACGTCCACTGCTGAACATGGGCCTCCTCCCGAGGGATCACCACGCTTGGCAGGCGGATTGGTGACCGCAGTGTTATGTTGTTATTTACAAAGGAAACGCTGCTGCCCGTTCCCTGGTTCGTTTGTTAAAATTATGTTATAAAAATCGGGACCAACGGCTTAACGTGCTTCCCAAGGCACGCAGGGTAGTCCCTCAACCAACCAGACCCGGAAAGAAATCTTAAAATTTACACAAAGATTTCTTATCCGGTGCTGCGACCTCCGAGATTTAAAGTGAGCCAATTACCGCTACGCTACGGAGGTTGTCTGTCTCGTAAACTATCGTACATGCATGCTTATGTTTCTGAGGCATAGATTTATGAACAAGTTCATCTTAATCTGGTTGCATTTTGTAGCATACTGAACCGGTAAAGGATATGGCTACAAATAGTATAACGGTCTGGCATGAAAACTGCTTAAAAAACCGGCCAAGTGCGAATCGGGCTGGAGCACGAAGGGCTCGTACCATTTTCAAGTTCAAACTGTTGCCGTTTTAGATATCGAACAAAAAAGGGCAAAATAAAACAATTTTGTTGTGTGGGAGCCCCCCTTAAATATTTATTTTTGTATGTTGTTGTAGCGTAATTAGATTAAATAGTTGTAATTATGTATTTATGTTGGCAACATAAATACATAATTTGGGTAAATTTCAACTGCCTAGCTACCGCGGTTCTTGGAACACAGCCTAGTAATAGTCAGACAGACACATACCGAAGTCTTTGTAATAGGGTCCCGTGTTTACCCTTCGGGTATGGAACCCCAAAATCCTTAGACAGTATACTTACGTTTAGTAGGTTGCATGTGACATGAACATGCTAAGCTGACCCTACATTTTGGTATGCGCGATGCTCTAGCTAATACACAAAATGGGTTCAGCCTTATGTATACTTCTCCAACTCACAACTTCCGTCCAACTCCAATAGACCGGGAGTTGTCTATAAAAAATAAAAATCACATTAACCAGATCTTTATATTAATACAGATTAATACATCATTTTGTATTACTTATCAACGGTAGAGGTAATTTACATTTACAAGTTTTTTTACCGTAACAGATATTTGCTTCGCTTCACAGTCCACTTAACTGAAAGACGAGACAAAGACGTTTATTCTCAGTCAATGACCGACTGTTAGACATATGATCCCTCCAGTCATGGTGGGAGGAAATTGATACACAGGAATATAGACTAGACAAACTATAGACACCGCTATTTAAGTATGAAGAATAACCAGGTTAAATTAATAAAAACCAGGCGTTTGTGTGATATGCAGGATAACCAAATTCATATTATAAAAGGTTATTCGTCTTTGTTTGAACACATGAAATGTTAATAGAATACATAACATAAAAGATAAAACTGAGTGCCATTTTAAGGAGCTTTTATAAAATAGAATACCAGCTTTCTTATTTAATGTAAGTGTTGCCATATTTTTAGTTGTATTATATTTCTTATTTAATTAATTTTACAAATGTATTGACGTATTATAGTATGTTATGTTTTGACTATGTAACCCGGAAAATATAGATGTCTCTTTATAATAATATGTATCCTTCTAATATTATAAACGAGAAAGTTCGTAAGTATGGATGAATAAATGAATGGATGTTTGTAACTCTTTCACGCACAAACTACAGAACGGAATTGGCTGAAATTTTGCATCGGAATAGGTTATACGCTGGATTAACATATAGGATTAATATATACGTGAAGTTTTGTATATATTAACATATATACAAAACATCACGCTCCGACTCACTGGGGCAGAGTAACGCGGGTAAAACTGCGGGGTGAAGCTAGTAACATATAAATAATAAAATGTTCATTATTGTCAACTCCTCAACAGTAAAGAAAAAGGTATATTTAGAAACTACACAAACCAGAGAATTATCATCAAAAAAGATTGTCAAAATAAGATTAAGATTTATAAATCTTATTATTCACACATTCATATATCATTACTTAAGTCATGTAATCTGTTATTTAATCTGTTTAAACTCTTTTTTTGTGAAAAACAACGGATGGACAGACTAATATTGTATTTAACTAGGTGTTCCTGTGTCGATCTCACTTAAGAACGAACTTAAACACCTACTCAAATGTCAGAGCAATGTATGGACTTTGATTAATGAAGAATACAATGATTGGATGATAACACAACAGCCCTTACTGATATTAAACGCGAACGTTTGTATGTGTGGATATTCGATGGATGTTACTCTTTGGCGCAACGCAACGCAATATTTTTTTAGGCACGCCCCTATATATACCTACTTGGTTTCCTTGGTTTTTTTTTCGGAAGGACTTACGTATTTAACCTTTAGGCTTTTGCTACTTCACCGGGTCATAAGGGCTGATGGATGGGCAGCAGCATTTATTAGCTCAAGGTTTAAATCTTACTGCGATCACCAATCCGTCTGCCAAGCGTGGTGATTATGGCAATATCCCTCTACGATCCTGGCTTGCCAAGGTCTGTTAAGAGGAGGCCCATGTTCAACAGTGGACGTAAACGGGCTGTTGATGATGATGATAGATTTAATTTCATTATTAAATAATACATTGTAACTTAAGTTGGTATAAAACCTTTTTTAAATGTTTTGAACACTTTATGGAAATGTTTACCTTATACCTACTATATTGAGATTATTAAAATTCGACCACCGACAGGATTCGAACCTACATCTTAAGTTACCTAAGATGCAGGTTCGAATCCTGTCGGTGGTCGAATTTTATATTGTATAAAACCTATCTATACTAATATTATAACTAGGAACTATTTAAATGTTTTTAACTCTTTATGGAAAAGATTACCTTATACTATATTTCAAAATTGAGATTAATATGGCGCTACCGTCCCCCTTAGAGACGTGTTAAAAAGAGATTAATGAATTTCGATGATCGGTAGGGTTCCACCATAGCCTAATTGGTTAAGGCATTGGGGGCTTTACCCAGAGATGCTGGATCGAATCCTGCCGGTGGTCGAATTTTATTAATCTCAATTTTGAAATATAGTATAAGGTAATCTTTTCCATAAAGAGTTAAAAACATTTAAATAATGTGAAAAACGGGCGGTGTCATCGTTTAATATTTAATACCAAAATGTAACTTTGGAGATATTTATCGAAGTAATGCGGATCATTACCGATAGATGGCGCTACCGTCCCCCTTAGAGACGTGTTAAAAAGAGATTAATGAATTTCGATGATCGGTAGGGTTCCACCATAGCCTAATTGGTTAAGGCATTGGGGGCTTTACCCAAAGATGCAGGTTCGAATCCTGCCGGTGGTCGAAATTTATTAATCTCAAATTTGAAATATAACTAGGAACTATTTGATTGTTTGTTTGTATTTAATAGGCTGCAACTACTGAATCGATTTGATAAATTCTTTCACCGTTGAAAAGCTACACTATGCCCATATGGATTACATAATCTATATTTATTTATGAAGTTCCCACGGGAACGGGAGCTACGCGGGTAAAACCGCGCTCGGGAAGCTAGTCTATGCCCGGTGAAGAAGCAAAAGCCTCGGGGCTAAAAAGATACGTGTCCGTCCGAAAAAAAAGAAAGAAATGAAGCTAGTCTATTAATAAAACTACTATGCCTATATGAAATAAAATATTGTGGTACTAAAGACCTTTACCTTTTACCTATGTTTAACAAATAAATATTCTGATTCTAATTTGTTTTATAACAGGCTCTTCTTTGATCACTGCATCTAATTAACATTAGCTCTTTATTGTTATGGTAAAATAAAATAGCAGAGAGAAAAACTCTGTCCTTCACATCACCTACCTACCTACTCAAACATTATACTCACAAAAACCACACATAAGAATTAATAACCCATACAAAGTCATACAAAACATTACACAATTAATAAAGTCATAGGTACAAAAAGTTCTACTTCGCTACATATTATACATCGTCACTGTATGTCTGTTTTTATGCGGTAAACTTAATAAAAGTTAACAAATGGTTTTTATACAACACTAGCTTCCAGCGCGCGGTTTAACTCGCGTAACTCCCATTACCCTAGGAGCTTTATAATGAAATTCCCCCCTTTTTCACCACCTTAAGGGTTGAATTTTCAAAATCCATTCTTAGTGGAGATATACGTCAGAAAAGGAAGCCACGGTCCAAATATAAGGCTGGAGCTTTGCTCGCCTTTATGCCCGATGAAGTAGCAAAAGGCTAGGGGCTAACTTCATATGTCCGTCAGAAAAAAAAGCGGTCCAAATATTACATTCGAGTACTTTTCGGCCCCAACGATCTTCTGTTCTCCGTGCTATATAGCCTGCTAAAATTCCTATTGGACAGAATGCCTGGCTGAGAATGGATGACTGCTCCAGTGACTCAGTGGTTACGGTAGTTGCTTCTGAGACCTGGTGTTCTGGGTTTGATTCCCACCCGGGACAATTATTTGTGTGAACCAGAAAAAGTTATTCTAAGTTTTTTATATATTTCGGAACTCCGTTTCAAAAAACAAAACTTGATGAATATGTAGTTTGCCCCGAGGCTTTTGCTACTTCACCGGGCATATTTGTTCTTAGTCTGCGATAAATTTACGTAGTGCGGAAGTTGCATCAAAAAAAAGAAATAAATGCGAGTAAACCCGCAGGTCGCCACTAATGTTAAATCCATTATCCTCTGATAAAGACCTTGAAACTGTTATGCAACTACACGCTCGTTGCAAACCCGTTTGTAATGTTTATTTTATTTATATCAGTAGGTAGGTTTTTTTTTTTTTTCGGACGGACATATGTAGTTAGCCAGGAGGCTTTTGCTACTTCACCGGACATAAAGGCGAGCAGAGCTCCAGCCTAGATAAATGGTTTAAACACTACAAACTAAGCAACCTGCGCAAGAGGGCGTCCCCTGTGGGACTTGGACCTCGGCTCAGGGCGGTCGCTGACGGGGAGATTGAGGGATTATGGCTTTTAGTTTATTTAGGGGAGTTTTGTGCAACTGTCGCTCTACTTTACAGTTCGCGGGCCTCTCGGTCTTCGGGTCTACGAGGGCATCGGAAGGTTCATAGCAAACTAAGGGTCGGGAGGGCGAGGGGGGACGCGTCGCGTTCGCGGGCGCACTCTTCTCCGGCGGGTCGGATAGAGTGGTCTCTGTGTAGTGGTGCTAGTTTCTTGCAGTCTCTGTACTGCTAGTTGGTAAGTTGTGATCTCGTCGTCCGGGTCGTCTAGGACGCCCCGAGGCCGACGGTGTTTACGACGCTTTGTAGGCAAAGGCCTGTAGTCGGATGCTGCAACAACCCACGGGTTTGGGTGTTGAGCCGCGGCTTCAAAGAAGCGTTTCGACGCCTCTTTCATCCACTGCTTGATGGAAGGCAGTTGGAGATCAGAATGCAGGTTGCGATTACGAATGAACCACGGTGCCCCGGTGGCACGTCGAGTGAATCTACTTTGGACAGTTTGTAAGCGGTACAAACTGCTAGACGCTGTATGAGCGAATACAGTGCTCGCGTACGTCATAATCGGCCGTATACACGTGGTATAAATCCTAACCTTGTTATCAAGTGATAGTTTACTGCGTGAATTTAAGAGACAGTGTAGTCGACTAAGCGTAAGTGAAGCCCGTGCACGAACGGTTTCGACATGCGCTCTAAAGTTTAGCTTTCGGTCAAGGATTACGCCTAAGTACTTGGCTTGCCGTTCCCAAGGGATTGGTTCGCCAAACATCTTGACCGGTGGAATGACCGGTGGGCTGTTGAATCTCGAGAAGAGTACAGCGGCACTCTTTGTCGGATTAACTTCGATTCTCCACTTTCTGAACCATTTGCCTAAGGCATTTGATGCGGATTGTAGAGCGTCGTGAATTGCAGTAGGACTGCGGCCCGAGTAGTATAAAGCGGTATCGTCCGCGAAGAGTGCCAGATGGGCCTTCTTGGGTTTCGGGATGTCACTTGTGTAAAGCGAGAACAGGAGTGGCGAAAGTACTGAGCCTTGTGGCACCCCTGCTTGGATCGGGTGAGGAGAAGAGTAATCTCCTTCTACACGATACCTAAAGGTTCTCCCCGAGAGGTAGTCTCGTATGATGTGCACGAGACGGTCCGGCACTTTGAGTTGGTAGAGCTTATAAATTAAGCCATTGTGCCAGACTTTGTCGAACGCTTTAGCTACGTCAAAGAAGAGTGCTCCAGTATGACATTTGTGTTTGCCTGATTTAACAAGGATGTGTTCAACAATGCGGTGCACTTGGTGAACACAAGAGTGTTTGGCTCGAAAACCAAACTGCTCATCTGGAAGAAGGTTATTATTCATAGTGAATGTTAGTAGTCGGGCATATATTATGCGCTCGTAAAGTTTTCCCAATGATTTGAGAAGACTTATAGGGCGATAAGAAGTGGGATCCTGCTTTGGCTTGCCAGGCTTCGGAATACCAATCACGGTGGCTTCTTTCCACTGGTGTGGAAATATGTTATTTGCTAGAGCCGCATTAAAAATAGCGGTCAAGAGGCACAGCAGAGGGATCGAAAATTGCTTAAGCACTCGATTGGTAATCCCGTCGGGACCTGGGGCCTTTCTAGGATGTAAGTCCTTGATCAAAGATTTCACTTCGTCTACGGTAACTGCCGGTAGCACGTCATTGTCGTCGGCGGAACTGACGGGTATCGCGGGTAAGGGAATTGCTGATCTACGTTCAACCTCGGCGTCGACCTCTGCGAGGTGGACTGGGTCTACAGGTAGAGTACTAGGCGTACATTGGGTTTCTAGACTATTAGCTAGGCATTCGGCCTTCTCATCGTCGTCAAACGCGGGGCGTTGATTTGGGCGATTGAGAGGGGGCATGGAGGAACAGGTAATGGATTTGAGCTTCTTACAAAGATCCCAAAAGGCCAAATGTGACGGTTTAAGGTCACTCAACATTGTATCCCATCTGGAGTTTCGCATTTCGTTGATACGATCTCTTACAGCGCGCTGAAGAGATCGCATGCGCAAGCGGTTTTCCTCGGTGTGATACGAGTCGTAGGCTCTGATGGCCGCATTCTTCTCGGTCATCAGCGCACGCACATCATCAGGGAGCTTCCATCGATCGAGATTATCGATTGTTGGTACCTCCCGTGAACATTCATTCACCTGACAATATACGTGAGCTGTGAGAGAGTCGATAGCGTTAAGTGTTTGCTCGGGGGTTTGAATATGAGAGGGTATGGAGTCAAGATATTCTGAGGAAGCAGACTCGAATCGGGACCCGAGCTTTTTCCAGTCAGTAACAGTCTTGGTCTGAGAAGGATCTGAGTGACTACTGGGAGACAGTAGATCTATGATGACGGGCCTGTGGTCCGAACTAAGCTCGTGATGCACCTGTACAGAAGATAAACGTAAGTTTACGTTCTTTACAAGTGCAAAGTCGAGTATGTCCGGTCGGTGTCCAGGAGTATAAGGGAAATGAGTAGGTTCGAATGGAATGATAGGATCAAAGGGAATTAATTCCAAGCATTGTGACAGTGAGGTGCCTCTCGAGTTATTCGTGTTGCAGCTCCATGTCACATGCTTAGCATTGAGGTCGCCGGCGACGATGACCGCTCCCCCTAAATCATGAAGGATTTGGATATCGTTTCGAAGCAACTCCTTGTCCGGAGGAAGGTAAGCCGAAACGATTGTGATTGGCTGATGACCTGTCATGCCTAGCCGACAGACGGAAACTTCAATGTTTACAAGATTGACTGGTGGGTCCAACGATATGCAATGCAATGACCTTTTGAAATATATCAAAGTGCCACCTTTTGCAGAATTAGTCCTGTCATTTCTAACTACACGGTAATTCGCGATTCCAGGACTTCTCCGATTGGACGGCTTGAGGAATGTCTCTTGAACTAAAAACAGGTCTAATTGATGGTCACGGAGAAATTCTCCAATTTCATCACGCTGCTTTAGTATACCGTCCGCGTTAAAGAACCCTATCCGGAGGGATCTAGGTTTAATCCTACAAGAGACTTTACTCATTCCTACTTGTCTAACACTATCCATAGTTAGTTGCGATTAATAAACGAGCGAAGGACCTTTGCTGTTTGAAGCGCAGTCTGAAGAGCGATTTCCTGGTCATTAGGGTTCTCGTTTTTCATCTCAATGAGATCAGCGAGCTCCATAATGGCGTCGATATCAATAGAGGCTATATAATTAGCAATGATATCGATTTTAGGAAAAGCGGTACCTGATTTGAGCGAAAGCTGTTTGGGTTTTGGGGCCTGGACCATCATAGGTTGGGCCTGGGGTGATTGTACGGCCTGAGGGGCCCTAGGTTTTTGGGACTGTGGGGCCTGAGAGACCTGAGGGGTCCTGGCCTTTTGAGCCTGAGGGGCCTGAGTGACCTGAAGGGTCTTGGCCATTTGGGCCTGGGGGGCCTGCGAGGCTTGAGAGACCTGAGTTATGGAAGCGGCAGTTCTCACTGGGGCCACGACCTGCGATGTCATAGTGAATTCGTTGGTGGATTGTGACTTATGCCATATAGGGAGCGGCCACACCGGTCCTAGGCTGTTACCCCGGACTTGGGTGGAGTCGATATGAGGTATGTTAGGGTTGGGTTCGGGAACTGGGACGGAAACAGCGGGGTTCCGAGCGACCTTGGACCTGCCTCGTGTGCTCCTGGATCCCCTTTTACTGTGACGTCCTTTGTTCGGGGCTTTAGGACACCCCCGATAGTTGGCTGGGTGACCTATTTCCTGGCAGTTTACACAGCCAGGCGGATCAGAACTATCGTTTCGGTCCTTGGGCCGACTACATTCAGACGTATGGTGACCGGGGGTGAGGCATTTCACGCACCTCGGTTCGATATGACAATATCTAGATGAGTGCCCAAATTGCTGACAATTGTGACACTGTCCTATCGTAGCGTTGCGCCTGGGAGGTTCAACGATCAGTCCATCTAAATCACAGATGGATTTGATAGCGAAGATCTTTTGACCCTCCGCAGATTTGTCGAGATGGACAAGAATCATGTCGAATGATTCCCCATTTGCTTTGCGCATACGGTGCACTTCGCGCACAGGGAATCCCTGGTTAGAGATCGATGCCTGAATATCATCAATCTCGAGGTGACGTGGTACACGGCGAATAACAACACGTAAGGGTTGCTCGCCCGGGAGTCCGTAAGTAAAGTATTTCACTTTTTCGTTGTCTAAAAGCGAAGTTATTGAGCGAAAATGACGTGATGATTTAAGCTGGAGGCGGATTACGCCCTGTCTTTGAATAGACGTCGCCCTAAAATCATCAACGGTTAAACCCTTAGCCGGAAAGTATGATTTAATTTGCATCCATCTCGGGATGTCTTGGATCATAATCGGTGGCGGTCTTTTCTCTTTGATCAAAGACGATTCAGGGCGAACTTTCGAGTTTGTCGATGCACCTGATAGAGGGGAAGGTGATTTAGCTTCTGAGGCGAGAAGCTTTTTTGGCTGAGGAGATCTTGACTCCAAATCCGAACCGGACTCAGATTTCCTCTTTGCCTTTCCCCCTTTACCTGCCACTTGCCATGGAGCTCCCGTACCATTGTCATCCGAGTCCGAAAACTCAGACGGCCGAGAGCTTCCTCCGCAAGGGAGTTCGTCCGTTGACATAATGGACGAAGCGGAAGGTGAGGGTGACCGCGAATACGTTTTTCGCGTTTTCGGCGAGCGATCGCGGTCACTACCTGATGTCGGCCGCGATTGGACCCGTTTGGCGGATTTACGCGCGGCTTTTGTCCTCGCGGTCTCTTTGTACCTAATTAACTCGGCGGCGGTCATTCGTGAACAAAGGGATTTAGCCCCATTGTTCGTTTTACTACTTGCAGGTGCAAGTGACGAACAATGGTTGTCGGAATTAGTATTGTTCATTTCCTTATCAGGCAATGAACAAAGGGCCGTATTTACAGTGCCGAGCCTTTCATCGGAGGACAAAGTGTAGTCACTTTCCCCTGGTTTCGGCAATCCGTACTTCTCACATAGTCCCAGCCAAAGTGTTGGGTCTCGCGATCCAATAATTTGGCCTGCACGTGAGATCAGTAGGTAGGTGTGCCAGTCTTCGGCTTTGTGGTTTAGCGTAGGTGTGAGGTTTATAGGTTCGATTTTTGTGCTGGGAAAATGTTTTTTACAAATTGAGGGTATTTTTTCTTCGTATTTAAAAAAATATCCTTTATCTCTTGGTCACGGCATCACGGGTGAATACCTGGACCGATTTCACTATTATTTCTTTTGTGTTTTTTATTGTCAGGAGAAGGTTCTTGTGAAAGAAAAAACTAAAAAAAATTGCGCGGAAAATTAAATAAAAATAAGAATACCTTATCACGCTTTGGCAATGTTATTCTTTTATTGAAACCTTATGGCATTTTATTTACAGAATACGTACTGCTCTTAGTGCACATCATGGTTAGTTGCGAGTTATCACGCTTTATATTAAAAGTTCAATTTAATATAGAGACAGAACCACGTCTGTCGGGTCTGCTAGTATGATATAAAAATATATAACTATATTGTTGTAATTGTAGGGAATTTTTGATACCATTTGCTGTCTTAAATATGGATCTTTAGGGATCCAAACGTACACTACGTTTAAAATATCTATATTTTTCTTTAGAATAAATATATGGGAAGGTTTTTTTTATTCCTTTTCTTTGTATTTTTAAAAAAAGCTCTCACGCTAGTGAAGTTATTCATAAATTATTTTATTCTTCTGAAGCACCGTCGCCACTGAACCAGAAAGTAAGGCCAGGGCCGTACTGATACGCACCGAACAGTGATTGCGGGACTACGACTGCGGGAACGTCAAGCGAAATTTATCCCGTCGCAGTCGAAGTACAAGGGTGACCCCAGCCTTAATGTTAAAGCAATGTTATGCGGCTAAAACCAAGACGCATATGTACGCCTCATTACTGTGAAAATTCATCAAAAATGACAACAGCAATATAAATAATAATAGCATATCCGGAAGTGACGCATCTTATTCTATCGGTAAATGGAAGCTCGCTGACGGACAGACAATGCGACGGGCATGTTGTAGTGCAGGCGCAGAGAGTAAACTGTGGTCAAGTGCCAATCGTACAGTCTTGAAATAAAAAAAATGTAATCGAAATAAATAGACTAATCTAAAGACTTTAAAGTTGATCTTTCTTTGAAACTGGATGTAAGACACCGTCGGCGGTTTTGTTTTTGCTAAATGGTGATTTTGGAACGTTTTTGTGGAAAAAGCGGGATTCCGTCGTCGAAAGCGGGACATAGCAAAAATACGTATTATTTTAGAAGTTTTAAATATGTACATATCTTATTATTTGAGTTTTAAATTAAGTAAACATGACAACATTTATAAGAAAAATAGCAATAGAAAATATATTTCAATGAAAATATGTAAGAACAATAAATGTCTCATTTAAAATCGATTACCGTGGAAAAGTTATCTCCGAAAATCGGTACATCCCACCAGTATCGTGACGTCTGGCAATGTAATAAATAAGTTTTATTTTTAGTTATTCTACTCCATATTAATATCAAACCCATCACTCTTTCCCCTCTCTGTTTTCATTTAACTGTAATCTAATGACAGTCTTATACATAATATCAACGGCTTATTGTTAAAAGTGCCATATCATTGACAACCAACCAAGGGTTGACTTAAAAAATACATCAAGCTAAAAAAACTGAGGCGTTTTTTGTGACGCGCTTTTTTTACCGTCGGCGTATGGATTGGACTTGGAGTATTAAGTTACTGTAGGATATTGAACTGATATTAGGGCGGATGGATTACTTTAGTTAATGAAGGGTAATTGTGGACGGAAAGGATAATGATCCGGTTATTCTTTTTTATTGAGACAGTCATTTAGTATATAAATCATAGCATTAAAGGTTTCTTGGAACTCACTTAATATCAATGTATTCTACACAGGTATTAACGCGATAAAATTACCTTTTTATATTTCCGGACGTTTCAATCAAGATGCATTTGATCGTGGTCGTGGGCAGACCACGCGTGGTGTCAAAATTTGAAAGTTTATAATGTATACAGTACCTAGGTTATACCAAAATATTTAATAATCAAACATAAATCTGTATTGATGATATTGTATAAAAAAATATTCCAATAATAATGCGCCTAACATTAAAGCGCGTCCGTCTTCAAATATTCATGGTCCTCCTAAATAATAACAATTGTTAGAACAATATTAATTAAATAATAAATCTATGATTAAAATTATTATTTTTAATAATAACCACATACTTATAGTTTAAAATAAAGTCGCTTCACGCTGTCTGTCTAGCCCTTGTATGCTCAGATCTTAAAAAATACGCAATGGATTCTGATGCGGTATTTTAAAAGATAGAGCGATTCTGTGTACTTATTATACATTAGCACTGCACCCGATTGAAGCCAAGCAGGTCGCTAGTAAAAACATAACTACTTAATGCTTAATTTGTAAAATTTTATACTCAATTATTGTTTTGACCATTTAGGCATTTACGTAACAAAAATAGTTTTATTATATTTATTTTAATAATTGGATGCAATGCAAAATACTAACTAGGTATACAATTATGAGTAAACTAAAAAAATAATATAAAACTTTTGTGTTCATAGTCAAGTTTCCGAGGAAACTTTATCATACAAAAAGAGTATGTTACTTCTTTACATCCCCCTCGTCCTCCTGACCCTTAGTTTGCAAAGAACCATCCGATGCCCTCGTAGACCCGAAGTCCGAGAGGCCCACCAATTGTAAAGTAGAGCGACAGTTGCACAAAACTCCCCTAAAATACTAAAAGTTATAATGCCTCAATGTCATCGCCAGCGACCGCCCTGAGCCGAGGTCTAAGTCCCACGGGGGACGCCCTCTTACACAGGTTGCTTAGTTTGTAGTGTTTAAACTTCTTTACACCATTTATCTAGACTGGAGCTCTGCTCGCCTTTATGCCCGGTGAAGTAGCAAAAGCCTCGTGTGTTTCATAACAAGCTTAATGCAAAAAGATTCTTTCAAACTCGTTTAATCCATTGCAAACAATCAAATCCTTTTCGCTATGTCTTCACACTTCATTCCAATTGATTCATAACTAAAAGGTTAACGACCCAATCCCGAGCCGTCATTAATACCTCAACCCTATCCGCAGGAAGTCCCTACTTGTAGTGACAGACGGACAGACCTACACCACTATATTTATGTACATTTTGACGCGTTTATTGTCTCTCTGCTTTAATATGTTCTGCGACATGTTTTTATTTCTTTGGGGTCGTGTTATGGTCTGTGGTGAAGTAAAAGATAAAATTAATACATTTAAATTAAATTGTAATACCTATTTGTTTCGATGATCAAGGATTCTATTTATTCA
Source organism: Nycteola revayana (assembly GCA_947037095.2). Lineage (NCBI taxonomy): Eukaryota > Metazoa > Arthropoda > Insecta > Lepidoptera > Nolidae > Nycteola > Nycteola revayana. The sequence continues at coordinate 12,639,201 of OX344859.2, read as the reverse complement.
AGACAATTCCCGCGCACAGGAAATTAATCCTTGTGTCGCTTGGAGCTTTACAAACACTCAATTCACGAACTATTAAAAATCACAAAATATTTTATATATTATATTCATATTCAGATTTTAGAATTATAAAAAATGAGTGCGTCTTCCTCAAGTGAAATACTTTCACTTATGGTTCTTCATTGTACGTAAAAAAAATTCTTGTTCCTAAGTTGCACTTACTTATTTTCTCATAGAGGGTGATAAAAAATGTGTGTCCACCTCGGGAGCAACACTATTTTAAGCTCGAGTGACATACTTTTAATCCAAAAACACTCTCGCCTTTTAATATAGTTGTTTGCTCCCTTGATAAATAATCTACTAATTCGTATTTGTTAAAGGATTCCGTGCGATAAGCACAAGTTTGTTCATCACTATTGTCATTACAGCATCTACAATAACCGTTTTTAAGGGAACAAGCAATTCCGCTAGGTAACACTTTCGAGGGAGGGTTTTACCAAAGTCTACACGCTTGGCAGCCGGGTTGGTAACCACAGTAGGTATCCTACGCGTGTTATAGATGATAATAATAGGGACCAACGGCTTAAGAGCGCCTTCACACTAGCGTTTGTCCAGCGTAGGCGTTCGATAAACGTATGCGCAGCGCAGACGCCGCGACTACGCAGCGCAGGCGTCGCGTTGTTGCGGCGTTTCCTCTGGAGTCATTCATGCAGGCTGCGCTAACGCGGTGTAAATCAAGGTCAAGGTCAAGGGGGCGCACGGCTCCGGGTGGCGGGGAGAGGTCGAATTTGCACAGAATTGTATTTGTCGAACGCCTACGCTGGACAAACGCTAGTGTGAAGGAGCTCTAAAATGCTATGCTAGGCGCGGAAGATAGTCCCTAACTAATCAGAGCTGGAAGATTTCTTGTCCCGCGTGGGGATTGGATACCATCCGATGCCCTCGTAGACCCGAAGTCCGAGAGGCCAGCGAACTGTAAAGTAGAGCGCCACTTGCACAAAACTCCCCTAAAATACTTAAAGTCATAATCCCTCAATCTCATCGCCAGCGACCGCCCTGAGCCGAGGTCCAAGCCCCAAAGGGGGCGCCCTCTTGCGCAGGTTGTTTAGTTTGTAGTTTTTAAACCATTTATTAAGACTGAAGTTCTGCTCGCCTTTATGCCCGGTGAAGTAGCAAAAGCAAGATGATCCGAATAAACAAAGTTGGGATCGGACCCGCGACCTCTGAGATTTACGCGTCACAAACATTTTATTACTCCTTTAAACATATACATACAAACATACTAAGTATATATTTCACAGTCATACGCGCATGCACCCCACGTCAATCGTAATTGATATTCAGTAAATGTGCTGCTTTATAATAATATTTATTAGCATATCAATAGCACCGCTTTTTATAAGGGAACGGCTTTAATAACTTCCGCCGACTGTGTTTTGTTGAAGGGTCTTTGAGCATCAGGATTTATCATTATAGTGGCTTACTACTTTTCTTTTTTTTTTGGGCCCATATGTATTTGGGATAGCCACGAGACTTTTGCTACTTCACCAAGTTAAGGCAAACAGGGCTTCAATCATATTTAATAGTTTAAAATATATAAACCTGAAGGTGAACTTTGTAGGACTTGGACCTGGGCTTATTGAAGAGGTAAATAAGAAATGATAACTTTAGATTTTTAGGAAAGTATTTTGTAACTGTTGGTATACTTTCAAGTTCGCGGGCTTCTAAGACTAAGTGTAATGTGCCTTGCCTAGGCAAATGTCCCGAATTTGGTGAGTCGTTCCCATTTATAAGTCAAAGCGAAATGTCCCACGCGGGACGGGCCGACTTCCGCCCCTAACCTTACCATTAAAGTACTTTTTATATTTTAACCATAATTTAAATCCAATAAAAAGTAATTAAACATTTCTAATTTTATACGTCGTTTTAATACTTTCTTTTTAATTATTGTAATACTCAAAACCGATGTTCAATCACTTAAATTCAAGTAAACTTATAGGTATAATAAACTATTCACGATTGACATCTACTCCATGTGAATATAGCATGCATAAATATACAAAGTGTTTAATACAGATTAATAGTCAAAATGATAAACTAAACTGAATGGGTGCTAAAACTATGAATTAAAATCACAAAATAAAAGCATTGTTATAATATGTCTAGTTATATCTCGAACGAAAAAAATCAAAAACGCCCTTTACCAAAAACTAAATAATTGGTAACGCTGTTCCTTGTTGATCTCTGAGATTCAAGCATCAAGGCCATTCCGCTGGGTTGCATTATTTTACATTCTTTTGGCTACTGAGTTTATTATCATACATGACTATAGGTAATCTAAATAAGTTATTCGCTATTGCAGTATAATCATAATATCCTGTTCGCCTAAGTGTCGGCATTCAACAACAAGTACTGCTTAGGGTTGCCATCTCTCAAAACATTGTTTTTGTTCGGATGGACTTTATGTCAGGCCAGGAGGCTTTTGCTACTTCAGCAGGCAAGCAGAGCTCCAGCCTCAATAAATGGTTTAACCCGTCAATACTACAAACTAAGCAACGTGCGCAAGAAGGCGCTTTGCGCAGCTTGGTGGAATTGGACCTCGGACCTCGTTTTTTGCAAACTAACGTTCGGGAGGGTCTGTAAAAACAGTCAACTAGGACCAGCACTGCTAGATTTTGGAACTTTAAAAATGGGATATTTGATCACAGTTTTTTTAAACAACTGTTGCGTACCTAGGTACCCTTTTGTTTTGGTATAAGAATTCTTTGTGTAAATGTATTTACGTAGTTTTTATAGATATTATATTATGTTATCTACTTTTTGACGGTGTCACCCGAAGACCATTATTTCTTTTTAAAATATTATTTGAAATTATCAACTCCTCAACATTACCTTAGTAAAATAAATGATAGTTTAAATTTTTAGAAGTCAGGTTTTTATTGAGTAGCAATGCGCATGGCAGCGGTGATTACGAAACTTTGAAGACCAGGACTTCAATTAAACAGACGTATTTAACGTATTTTGGACGGAACTACATAGTTATCCACGGGCATCTTTCAAACTAATAGGTACTATAACTATATCCGGGGAAACCCGATTGAATGACAACCCTACCTATGCCGTACAATATTAGAATACCTGCTCCTTCAATGAATCTTGACTTGACTCGAAGTTGATATTACTAGTTCCAGTTAATATTATGAATGGAGGTAGTTTGTTTTATAAGACTTACGTTAGACTTAATTTAACATGTTTATAAGTGTTATTAAGTCCACTTGTTTGCTATTTAAATAATTAGAAATTGGGTGCCGGCCATATTGAGGAAATACTGGGCTCTAATGCTTAGAGTCAATAGGATAAGGGTAAGAGGCTTTTTGATGTGTACTGTTAGCGCTATAACCAATGACACGACGGATGAACCTCGAGTTTCTTTGTAGGCTCTATATTTAGGTATATTACGATAGGGATGTCACTGCCGCTTTACCTAAAGGCTAAATGATCTGTGGCAATAACTACCGAAAATGGCATATAAGTTACATAATAATATGCAAAAGGTAAGTGTTAGGTCGTTAGTCCATCGTGCAAGCGGTCGTCCCACGCTGCGCTTGCCAGTTAGTGGTCTCCACACGCAATTCGAGAACGTTAATATCCCATCGGATGTCAGCTTTTCGAGCTAAGTGACCTGCCCATTGCCATTTCAGCTTGCTAATCCGTTGAGCTATGATAGCCACCTACATTGTCCAGCGGATCTCTTCATTTCTGATTCGATCCCGCAGGGATATGCCAAGCATAGCTCTCTATGGGTCGCTGAGCGTCATAAAGCTTTTGATTTCATCATCATCATTTCAGCCGTAGGATGTCCACAGCTGGAGATAGCCTAAGATATGTTCTTACTATATTTATAACAGTTATTATTAGATACCAAATCGGAGACATCCTCGCAAAAGGTCAAATAAGATCCAACCTAAACCGACCTGCTTGTGTGAAGAATAATGTTATGAGAGTGAATGAAGCGAAAGATGTGTGTAGGGATCGTAGCAAGTGGAGGTCCATTGTAACTACCCCGCTGGGATACAGGCGTGAGCTTTTGTATGTATGTATGTATTATTAGATACTAAATACTTATTTATTAAGGAACACATAAGTAGGTATAAAACTAGGAAGTAATTTACACCAAGCCCTCAGCACCAACAGACAACTATAATTAATTAGATAAGTACATAAAAATCTATTGCACTAAGTTTTCAATACTAAAATGGTAAATCAAGCGATATAACCAAGGCTTTGTATATAATTTTATACCATACCACCGTATAAGGTGCTCACGCGCTTCCTTCCAATGGCGAACAAAAGACGCATTGCTTGAGATTAATTACTTGTAAAAAATGTTATAGGATTTTCACCCTTATGTCACAAATATAAGAGTGATTTTTGTGTAGTAATGTGTTTAATTGTGATGTTTTATTAATATGTGACGCTTTGTTAGATGTATCAGTAATCAGTATAGTTTGTTTTTTAAGTAATTATGTAGTAATGAGGAATCATCAGGCGGGTTAATGCATTTTTCAGTTTTTTATTAATTACTTAGTTTATTTATAAGTTGTTGTGCCAAATCTTCTTGCTGTTTATTCAAGAAATTAATATTACTAACCTAACCTAACTTCTTGTATAAGTTTTTGAATATTTCGTATTGTTTTCTGGACAAAATCTTATTAGCAATAAGACCCCCATCATCACTGGCGTAGCTATCGTGCAGTGGTGCAGTGCACCAGGGCCCCCGACCTCAGAGGGCCCTCTAACCTAAGCTGTGGTAAGAGCATGTCAGCCAACTCGCTAGCGCTTGAAGCTATGCCCATCATCAGCCCGTATAATGTCTACCACCGTACATGGCCGTCAACTTTAAATATGGCAAAACCATCTTTAAAGATGACGGCCACTCTCCACGCTTTGCAGGTGGATTGGTGATAGCAGTATAACTACAATAGAGGTATAATTATGGCATCTTACTACTGTGTTAAAGCAAATAACTTATTCATAAAATTACTTATAAAATAAACATAAATACAAGAAAATGTCGCCAAAACATAGCATAACTAGGTACTTAGTTATTTATTATGTATGTAGTTATTATATAAAGTTTTAATAATAAATGTATACAAAACCACTTACAATTATCTTATCCAGTGTAACATGAGGAAATCTGTAACAAGACAATAATTTATTAGCACATGTCATGTTATAATTAATATGGTCGACATCTTATAATAATAGTATACATAATATATTTTATGGCATACAACTTGATTACTGGTTCCTATTTTTTCATAAAATCATGCATATTTAATTATTTTTTAATACATATTAGTTTTGTATCTAACAAACAATTAGCTTGTTAATAAGCGATTAATTTAGTCGATAAATTAAACAGTCCAGTAAAATTAACAATAAACTCGTAACATATAAAAAACTATAATTTATTAAAATAGGTATAAAAATAAAACGTTTACGAAAATTTGCAGAAGTGGTTATATTAAAAAAAAATAACGTCATCATCATCATTTCAGACATAGGACGACTACTGCTGGACATAGGCCTCCCACATAGATGTCCAGTTACTACCTGGCCTGCATCTACCGTGATCCAGCAGCCTTTACCAGGTCATCCGTCCATCTAGTTGGTCTCCATTCGAGAACTTTACGGCCCCAACGGCCATCTGTTCTCCGTGCTATATGGCCTGCCCATTGCCTCTTTAACGAACTAATCCGATGGGCTGCGTTCTTCTACGTAACTCTTCATTTCTGATTCGATCTCGTAGATAAACCTCAAGCTTTTTGAGTCGCGCTCCGAGCTATGGATAGGGCTATCTATCCGACTCAAAATATAACGTTTTTTTCTATCCATACTTATACTTACTAATCTACACTAATACATACAGGGTGTCCCAAAAGGTTAGTTCCCAAGTAGCTGTGAAAGGGGGTGACAGGGGTGGACACAATGGTCACTAGAAAAATAAAAAAAAAATCCGCTCTGGGTATTTAAAAAAAAATGGCATTTTTTTAAAAACTTAAAATTTTACACCTTGTTATTTTTGATGTTGATGTTGATGACCTTGTTGTTATTGAAGATTACATAACAGCATTTTTTTTAAATACAGCCATATTTGTAGGTACAGTTAGCACAAGGTGTAAAATTTTTAGTCTTTTAAAAAATGCCATTTATTTTTTTAAACACCCAGAGGGAACTTTTTAATTTTTTCTGGTGACCCTTGTGACCATCCCTATCACCCCCCTTCCCAGCTACGTAATCTTTTGGGACACCCTGTATATATACCTACTTACTAAATACTGAAGAGCTTGTATTTAAATGAATTTGAACGCTAATCTCAGGAGCTAATAGTCTGATTTCAAAAATTCTTTTTGTGTTAGATAGCCCATTTTTAGAGGAAGACTATATTATTATATTTAATTAAGAAGTTCCCACAGGAACGGGAGCTACGCGGGTAAAACCGCGTGCGGAAAGCTAGTTTTTAATAATAATCGAGAAAATAATTTCTAGTAATTTAATTATATTGCTGAATCCGGGATCTCGCTGGAACATATAGCCGCAAAACAAAGCATTCAATACGAACAACAATTAAATAACTTAATTAAAATGTCAACTATATCAATAAGGCAGGTAGGTAAGGTAGGTATTTTACTAAAAAACTGCGTCAATCTTGTTAAGAATATTTATATTATCATACCTGTTTACCTATATAGGGTAGACAGGACTGGAAATAAGGTCTGCCCTTTACTTGGGTAACAAAGCACTGATTAAATATCACATTTTTATCTCATTAGTGGTAAAATGTTTCATTTTAATTTTATTAGCAGAGTTTTTGCACATTACTAGTATTCTTGTTAACCCACAGTTGCACAAAACCCTAAAATACTAAAAGTCATAATCCCTGAGTTTTTCAAATCAAACGAGTAGTTATTGAGATTAGCGCGTTTAAGCAAACAAACAAACTAGCTTCCCACGCCTAGTTTCACCCGCAAATTTTCGTTCTCAAGGGAATTTAATAGTAAAATATAGCCCATAGATTTCTCGATAAGAGGACTATCTAACACTGAAAGATTTTTTCAAATGGGATCAGTAGTTCCCGAGATTAGCGCGTCCAAAATTTTCAGCTTTATATATAAGTAGGTATATTACAATTAGGGCCGGATTGCTCAGGCGTACGCGGTCCCCGCCAAGTGAGTGTCCGGGGGGCTTTAGTGGTGTAGGGTCCTCTCCTCGTGGAGGCACCGCCTCCGACCACCGTCTCCTCTCCACCGCCGCCAGCGCGCGAATACGCTGCAGCGGCGGTGGGAATGCGTAAATGCATTTACCCCCGGACAAAAAAAAAAGAATATTACAATTACAGCAAAATGTCATGGCATGATCATAACCATAAATTGCTTTTTAAGCTTTAATGTTTAGATGTTTGTTTCTCTATTATGCAATAACAGCTAAACGGATTTACATGAAATTTGGCGTACAGGTAGACAAAAATCTGGATTAAGCCATAGGATACATATCTCGGTAATGTGTTCCTTAGTATAGGTGCTATAAATAAAATGACCTAGGTCATCTTACCGTTTAATGTCGCGAGTTAAAGATATTACGTCGAAATTACTTCTACATAAGGAATATAGAATGCAGACTGATCGATCCACACTACTAATTGCCTGTATGATTACTGCTAGAAAACTATATCTATCGAGTAAGGCTTAGTGTTCATGAGAAAGATTGTTTTTATACATAAACATAGCATCTATATTTAAAATCTTCTTCTTCTTCTGCTCCTGATCCCATCATTTGGGGTCGGGTCTCCTCACAATTCTGCGCCAAGTCATGCGATCTTGGGTTGTCGTTTCTGGCAATTGGGCTTTCTTGAGGTCTCTCTCTCTATTTTTCCACCAGGTAGATGGGGGGCGTCCTATACCTCGTTTCTGTTCCGGCAGGTTTAGCGCGATTTGTACTACATGATCCTCGCTTCTTCTTTTAACATGTCCATACCATCGAAGGCGGTTTTCAGTAATTTTATCGGCAATGGGTGCAACTTTAAAACTACCTCGAATATATTCATTTCGTATTTTATCCATTCTAGTTACACCACCTGCCCACCTTAGCATCTTCATTTCGTTGGTGTGTACTTTCTGTTCATGAGACTTCTTAGCTGTCCAGCACTCAGAGCCATAAAGAATGGCCGGACGAACTGCCGTTTTATATACTTTGCCCTTAGTTTTTATAGGAATACGCGGATCACATAAGACACCAGTAAGTGCTCGCCATTTTTGCCAGGCCACGTTAATTCTATGCGCTACATCAGCGTCAATATTGGCATCGGGTGTTAGTATGGAGCCCAGATATTTAAATTTTTCTACAGTGGGGATAGGCATAGTCCCGATATGTATTATTTCCGGCGTCTATATTTAAAATGTTTGAATTATTTACGGAACAATTTAACTATTACTAAATTTTAAAATTTAGATTAATACATTTGGACCGCTCGCCGGTAGGATTTCGACCTGCATCATAGGTATTAAGGTGTTTCGCACTGCTAGTGTTCTTGTTAACCCCTCGTGATAAACTTTTAGTTAAAAGGCTTGCTAAGCTTGTGCTAAGGTGGGATATGTGGGACTCTCCCTCTCCATAGCGTGGTATGCTGCTAACTCACACCACGAGGAGAGGACCCTACACCACTAAAGCCCCCCGGAAACTCCTTCGATCCGCCGTTGGCGGGGACCGCGTACGCCTGAGCAATCCGGCCCTAATTGTAATATACCTACTAATATATAAAGCTGAAAAGTTTGAACGCGATAATCTCGGGAACTACTGATCCCATTTGAAAAAATCTTTCAGTGTTAGATAGTCCTCTTATCGAGAAAACTATAGCGGACTCGGTATCATAGATAGTTATTTTTATACAACTCGAGCAACTTATGTAGTTACAGTCGCCCTAATAAAATGTATGGAGTTGACCGCAAAATGAAATTTAACTTTTCTCTAAATAAAACCGGGTCTGGTTGGCTAAGGGACTACCCTCCGTTTCTCGAAAAGCACGCTAAGCCGTTGGTCCCCATTTTTTCTAACATCATCTGTAACAATTGTACCTATACCAGGTAACGGGCAGCAGCGTTTCCTTGTATGTTACAACATAATACTGCGGTCACCAACCCGTCTGCCAAGCGTGGTGACTATGGCAAAAGCCCTCCCTCGGGAGGAGGCCCATGTTCAGCAGTGGACGTTTTACGGGTTGATGATGATGATGAGATTACTAGCAGTTTTGCAGTCCACTAGTATTCTTGTTAACCCCTCGTGCTAAGTTAAAATGCTTCATCATCATCATCATTTCAGCCGTAGGACGTCCAGTCCTGGGCATAGGCCTCCCTCATAGATTTCTAGTTGCTACGGTTGGAGGCGGCATTCACCACGATCCCGCAGCGTTTACCAGGTCATCCGTCCATCTAGTTGGTGGATGTCCTACGCTACGCTTGCCGATCCGCGGTCTCAATTCGAGAACTTTTCGAATTTAACCTCTTAAAATTCTTAGATTCTTAGGTTACGATTAATTCCCTATTCCATTTAGATGTCAAAATAATTCAGTCTCCGAGATAAGCATGGTGGGTGCTAAACCTAACTGATAGCGGCACTGTTTGTCGGCGACATTAAAGGACCGAAACCGGTGGCGGTGGTGATTGCACGTATGATTAAACTATGTGGCTGAGTTGTAGAGAGAATATCCTGTGGGACGTGCTACAACGTGTAACGTAAACCGGTTTGCGTTCTTATACAATGTATGTAATCAATGATTCTTAGAAACTGTTATAGACATGAAGACTAAAAGAATATATTTAATCCGTCAAATAGATACCAAAAAATATTGGAGATGTGGGTTTTTTTTCGTTCCTCAAACCAAAAATTTCGAAGATACAAAGCGTCGATTTTTTTTTTCTTTCCGACATATTTGGTTAGCCCTGCGGCCTTTGCTACTTCACCGGGCGTAAAGGCGAGCAGAGCTCCAGCCTAGATAAATGGTTTAAAAACTACAAACTAAGCAACCTGCGCAAGAGGGCATCCCCTGTGGGACTTGGACCTCGGCTCAGGGCGGTCGCTGACGGGGAGATTAAGGGGTTATGGCTTTTAGTTTCTTTAGGGGAGTTTTGTGCATCTGCCGCTCTACTATACAGTTCGCGGGCCTCCCGGACTTCGGATCTACGAAGGAAGGAAGGAAGGTTGCGTTGAAATTTCATGTGACGTCACTATTAGGTACAATTTTACCTAGTAGACGTTTACGTAGTGACGTCACAAGCCCCCCGTTCCCCAACTTTATAGTTGGTTTAGCATAGGTTATAATCTATAAAGCTGAAGAGTTTGTTTATTTTAATGCGCTAATCTCAGGAACTATTGGTCCGATTTGAAAAAAATAATTAATGATAGATAGCCCATTTATTGCGGATGGCTATAGGCAGAATTTTATTATGAAGTTCCCACGGGAACGGGAGTTACGCGGGTGAAACCGCGCGCGGGAAGCTCCTCTCGGAAAGCACGTTATTACATCATCTATGGTAATCATATTCCAGGTAACGGGCAGTAGCATCAACCTGTGTAAATGCTCTACATAATACTGCGGTCACCAACCCATCTGCCAAGCGTGGTGACTATGGTCAGCAGAGGACGTTATACGGACTGATGATGAAACCACTATGAATAGATGACCTTAAGCACAGATTTTTGACCTACTTATGACATGTGTTTATAAGATATTTCAATAAATCGTGCATGAGACATTTGTGGAATTATTTCTATCCTATTTTAAGTTAGTGATTAATGGCAGTTGGACTTTTTTGGGTAGCACATGTACATCAGAATGATTGGTTGAAATATGGAACATGACAAATGTAGGTATGCTGAATACATTTAATCCTCCTAATATTATAAATGCGAAAGTTTGTATGTGTGGATGTATGTATGTTTGTTACTCTTTCACGCAAAAACTACTGAATGGATTTGGCTGAAATCCGCACGCGGATAGTTTATATGCTGGATATAGGCTACAAAATATCACGCTCCGACCCACTGGAGCAATGACGTGTATATTCAATGATAATAGAGTTACATGTCTGCGATGTAAATGTCAACGTCCGTATATATAATGACAACCTCCGTAGCGTAGCGGTATTTGGCTCGCTTTAAATCTCGGAGGTCGTGGGTTCGATCCCCACGCCGGACAGAAAATCTTTGTGTAAATTCTAATATTTCTTTTCGGGTCTGGTTGGTTGAGGGACTACCCTCCATGCCTCGGAAAGCACGTTAAGCCGTTAGTCCCGATTGTTATAACATCATCTATAATAATCGTATATTAAGGAACGAGCAGCAGCGTTTTCAGCAGTAGACGTTATACGGGCTGATGATGATGATGATGTAAATGTATTTTTTACACCGTTGCTCGTAAAGCTGATGTAATTCCACCGGTTTTAAATATGTAAAGCTGGTCATAAAAAACGCGTGTATGAATAGTTAAGTTATAGTCCATAGAAATTCCATAACAGTATTATTTGCCATTTCGCGCGCTGTTGCTATTCAAATTTCGAACTAATCGACGCGCGGCGCCAGTCAGTAGGCAGCGCTAGCGCGCTGTTAAAATGGCGGGAAAGCTACAGTGTGCATTGAATTTTAAATAAACTGAATCTGTGAATGCACTGAATTCACAGATTCAGTTTATTTAAAATAAAAAAATCAGTTTATTCGGTAATTTAAAAACTTGGCTGCATGCTCTAACGTCTTTGCCAACATTTTCACGCAGCTACGGCAGAAAATAATCCTCGCGCCATATTTCTCAAATTTTCTTTTCTTTGTACTTGTAGGTATTGTGAAAAATGTTTTTTTTTCTGTTTCCTCGCAAATGTGTTAAAAAACGTCGTACGATATACGTGCGTATTGGTTACTTATAACATGCTCGGCTCAATTACGCCCTCGTCTTCGGCTCGGGCTGAAATTCCGCCTCGCATGTTATAACCATCCATCATAACGCACTAATATCGTAATGTACTATAAAGTGATCCAGCTATTTAAGACCACATTATTTATCCAGTTACTTATTACAATACAAAGTAAATATTTAAATTGACGTCATCTTATCTAGATTTTAAGTAAATCAAAATATTTTCAAGTCAAACAACAAAACGAAATTATTTATCTAGCCATTTATTAAGTCACGGCGCAATTTATTAAGTAAATATTTAAACTCACGTGATTCGATCTAGATTTTTCCTAGATAGATTAGGTCTAGTAGGAATAGTAATAGTTTAGCGTGATTAGTAACGTTTAGCGGTAGGAAGTGAAGAGCACGATGTCTGGCGACCTCCCAGCAGCGTGAAGGTTGTCGTTTGGCATAGTTGGTTGTAGGGTTGACTGACACAACTAGGTACTAGCAATATTTTTATCAAATAACATTTTTTTTTCATCATTAGCCCGTATAATGTCTACTACTGAACATGGGCCTCCTCCCGAGGGAGGGTATTTGCCATAGTCACCACGCTTGGCAAGCGGATTGGTGACCGCATTATTATGTTGTACGAAACTAAGAAACGCTGCTGCCCATTCCTTGATCTACGATTATTATAGATGGTTATAATAATCGGGACCAACGGCTTAACTTGCTTTCCGAGGCACGAAGGGTAGTCCCTCAACCAACCATACCCGGAAAGAAATCTTAGAATTTACAAAATGATTTCCTGTCCGGCGTGGGGATCGAACCCAGGACCTCCGAGATTTAAAGCGAGCCAAATACCGCTACGCTTCGGAGGTTGTCATTTTATATTTTTTTCAGGCCATTATGCACATTGCTTTTTAATGAAGAATACATTTTCAAAAGAAATAAAAATATATTGATTGGTTTACAAGTATAAGTACCTATATTTAAATGAACGGTTGTTGAATGATTATCGTTTCAATCCCGAATTGAGAGTTAGTGTGCAGTACCTACCGAGTTTTGCAGATTAATCGTTGAACGTAAAAGAATGTCGCTTTGTCATATCAACTTTTTTACGTTGCCATGTCACTTACAGTACATTATTGATATGGACCCGCGTAACTCTCGTTACCGAAAGAATTTCATGAAATGAAATGAAAATGAAAATGAAATGAAAACGTTTATTGATAATGTAGAAGAATCGATCGTACTTATTAAGTCAAATACAATGATAAAAATATAAAAAGAAAAAAAAAATCTTGACTACCTAATTAATTAGTATACATTTCAACAGTCATGTTATTAAATAGAATTTAAATCTACCAATGTGGCATGTGATTGTCGCGTATTATAAATATAATTAGAATCAACCAGCGTGCAGAAGTATAGAACGCGTCGCGAGCCTCGCCTTGCAAGGACAACCGGACCCTATCCTAGCTTCCTACGAGTCTTTCTCTATCTACCTACGTTGTGACACCCGGAGAAGAAAGACTATAAGAAACTCCGAAATCATTCATGATTTAATATAGCCTATAAACTACTCGATAAATAGGCTATCTAATGAAATAATTTCTCAAATTGGACCAGTAGTTCCTGAGATGAATCAGTATAGATATTGATAATGGAAAAACATTTGCTATCACGTTGCTATAGTAAGTTACATAATTAGCCAGGAATCTTTAAGAGTCGGACAGCTCTTCTTCGTGGTCATGTGAGACCACGAACTTCGGACGGTTTCTGAACTTTTCAACTCAACTTCTTATTGGCTGAAACCACTTTTTCTCCAAATTTCCATACCGTCTATTACCGTTTCTTTCTTTACTATTCCACATATATTATCGAACAATTCTCGATACTAAAAATAGCATACAAATTAAAAATAAATTCATGTCTAACCGCAACAGTTAATTCTAAGTAGCGGCAACCCTAACGTGACCGCAGTAAAGTCGTTTAGCTTCGGACAATATTACATTAAGTTGTATATTACAAGTGTATTACAATTGTATTACGTTTGTTGACTCACTCTATAATGTTAAATCGTTACTCACATACTCCTGGGTGGCTATTTATGTACATCACGATGCTTCTACAATGTTATTATGATTGGAATTGATTTGTTTAACTTGTTATCAAATGTTTATATCGAAAATAACAGCCCGTGTTCCCATGTTCAGCAGTAGACGCTATGTCCACTGCTGAACATGGGCCTCCTCCCGTGGAAGGATTTTGCCATAGTCACCACGCTTGGCAGGCGGGTTAGGTTTAGGGTTTAGGGTTAGGGACCCTAGCTTACCAAGGTCTATTAAAGAGGAGGCTAATGTTCAGCAGTGAACAGGCTAATAATTTTATTTTATTTTTAGGATCTCGAACAAAGAATACATGCTATATTATAAAGAACAAGAAGATAAATTTATGTGCTCCCTCAATTATAGGAGAGCACATCATGCAATGGAAACAAACACAAAATTATATATTATTATTAAAGTTATACTAATAGATTATTAATGTTGACTTTTTAAAATAACGTTTAAAAAACAAAAAAGCAAAGAAAACATAAATAAATAAAAATAGCAAACAATACATTACTAGACAGGCAGTTCTATAGTTACATATAACATTTAATTGTGCACGGATTAGAAACTTATTTTTATACTAATAAAATAAGTTAGTATTAGAATTATAATATATATATCTAGTCTATAGGTCTATAGCCAACACTTTAAACACTGGGTGCTTCTGTTTGAGTAGGTAGGTATATAATCGTATCATGCTAAAGATAATATTGGTTTTAAAGCACTTATAGGTACTAGATGGTAATTAATAATAGATATACAAAATACACGTGTTTACTGTATAAAAGACTGATATACGTAGAACATATCTTTAATACGGCGGGATATGGCATCGAGAGATTCAATATTATTTGTTTGCACTTGTGGCTTAGTGGTTATGGCATTGGCTTCTAAGATCGCGGTTCTGTGCATTACTGGTGGATGTTTTGACGCTGTACCTATCTATATTCGGAGAATTTATATTAAAGTCCCCATATAGGGCGTGCCCTGTAGGAATTGGACCTCGGCTCACGGCGGTCGCTCATGGAGGGAATGAGGGATTAGGTATGACTTTTAATTTTTGGCGGGCTTTTCAGAATTCGCGTCACGAGGCGCGAGAGGGTATCGAAAAGTTTTTCACCAACTATAAGTTGGGAAGGCCAGGGGAGGACGAGATTGTCACACACTCCTAAACATTATATAAAGACACAATAAAATAATATTTAAACACGTTATTAAACTCAAACATATCTAGGTACTACAAACATTAATACTGGTTGCAAGATTTATCGATTCAGATATGACTAATATGAATTATTAACGTAATACTTGACTACAAAACACTTGATCTGCAGTAAAATAATACAAGTACATGTGTTTGTTCAGTGATTCACTTGTGTTTATGTATTCAAGTTGCATGATAAGCAAAGGTGAATGAATAGAAGACACATCTGCTTTATTGTTAAACTAGGTTTATTTAATTAAGTAAAGATTGAAATATAAATAATAGTAAGTTTTACTTACTTAGATTACCGGGTTGTAGCACTACACACTTAGCAATCTGTGCAAGAGGGTATCTTCTGTAGCATTTGGACCTCGGCTCAGTGCAGTCACTGGAGGAAGATTGAGGAATTATGACTTTTAGTTTTGTTAGGAGAGTGTTCATGTCAAAACAACCAATGTATGGGATAAACTTTACATGACATTTCGATAGATGTCGTTGCTTCAAAATCCTACATCTCACAATGGTTTCGCTCACAGCGGAACCTATATACTTTTGATGATTTTACAATAAATGTCTTCGTTCAGAACAAGTGGTGTGTTTTATTACTAAATACGAAGATCACGACCATTATACCGACGGGCTAAGCAGTGGCGCTAACATGGAGTTTTGTGCAACTGTTGATCTACGTTACAGTTTGGGGGCATATCGGACTTCGGGTCTATGATGGCATTGAAATAAATTAAATTAAATTAAATAGTTTATTAGTAACGTAGACGAATAATTCACGCTTGTAATAAGTCATTTACAATGTATTAACACATTTAAGAACATAAATTCTATTTACTCAAATTAAGAACAAAAATATTACATATTTTATTATATAGGTACAGAAAGTCTTCAAAGAATCATAGCAACTTGTACCTATATTGGAAATACTTGGACTTACTTACTTCAGTATTTTATTCTATTAACTAAGAATTATATACGTACGTACGTGTGTCCATCAGTCTGGCTAGTTCAGTGAGTAGAGAATCGAATCTTATGAGACTATGTGCGAGCTTCGACCAATGAAAGGTATTCCAGAAATAGTCCCTTGTGTCCTTGAAACGTCAGATTTCTAGGATTTCATTGGACTGGTTGTAGAATGGAGACGTTATTTACTGTATTGGCTAAACGGTGGAGGTCAAAGTTCAGTTGGTTTAGTTCAGAAATAACAGGAGGCACCTTCTACCAGTGTTAAGCAATTATGTAAATAAACATTTTATCACAAAGTACAACTGTATAATTTGAAAGAATGCTTACATTACTAATTTGGAAACGCCTACCTAGTTAAAAAAACTTTATCTTAAAAGCATTTTGATAACAAATGATAACGATAAGTCATTGAACTGTGACGCAACTGTCGAGAATCCCGAAACCTTAGAGATTGTTGAAAAGTAAGGAATTTTTGTACTATGGTAGATAAGATAATGGCTACCATAAGTAATGGTATGGGATTCAGAGAAGAGAACTTTGTGCTGTCTTTCAGATCCATGTAAAGTATTATCTTCTGTTGAAATTCATAACCAGCTAAATCTTTTAGCAGTTATTCAGTTTCATGCTCAGTGAAGAACAAAACCTCCTGGACCTGGTGTATCATCAAGATCATCATCAGCCTGTTGTGCTGAACATAGGCCTCTCCCATCGATTTCCAGCGGGAACGATCGCTAGCGGCATGCAACCACTACGAGATCGTCGATCCATCGTGCAGGCGGTCGTCCTACTTGCCAGTTCGTGGTCTCCACTCGTGAACCCTCATCAAGATATCAGCCCGTTAAATATATTTACTATAGAACTATTACAAAATAACTTGAAGACCTTAGCAGTATTTACTTAAAGGACTAACTGTAGTCTAGGCCATTAACGGGAATCGTAATGCTTAGTTAAGTGCTAAGATTTATCATTATAGCAGATTTTACACAAAAAATCCCGGAAAAGAACTGTTTCTATTCAATCCAAGATATCGAAGACTTATTCCGCTAGGTCATAGTGGTAACAATTACGTTAATAGTGGTTACAACAATTTATCTGCCGCGAATTTTCTTCTGTGTAAATTCCATTCCTGTACCTTCGTCTTAAAATACAGTCTATGTTAGTCGGATTTAAAATTCGATCAAAAGGTAAAAGGTTCTAAAGGTAAAAGAATTTTTTAAATTCGATCAGTAGTACCGAAGATTCATACAAACATTATATTATATTATATTTATAGTATTAGAATCCTTACTAATATTATACATTTGTGAGTATGGAGGGATGGATATATGTTTGTTACTCTTTCACGCAAAAACTACCGAATGTATTTGGCTGAAACTTTGCGCGGGGATGGTTAATAAGCTCTATTAACATATCGGCTACAAAAAACCACGCTCCGACCCACTGGAGCAGAGTAACGCGGGTAAACCCGCGGGGCGCAGCTAGAAGATAATAATCATATCGCATAATCAAGTTTATTAATTTTATTGACTAATCTATAACACGTTACACCGCGTGTGGCGCATTTTCTCTTAACCATAAAAACATCAAATATCGTTAAATCCGAACCAAGTGATTTGTATGTAAATTAGAAACACACAAAGACACCGCCCACTTAGTGAAATCTCAACTAACTTGTGTGACTCCGTGACCCAGTGGTTCACAAAAGTTTTTCCTATTTCGGCCCAGGTTTGAGAACATTAACATAAATATGACAGTTATGGGAACTGATACTGGTATCACATACCTTATTGAAATACGACTTTAAGATTACTTTTTGTTGACTACATTTACAAGTAGCCTTTTGAGAAACGCGAATGAATGAACTATGAACTAATATCGCTGTCAAATCAAATACAGATTCTAATGAATTAAAAAAAACCGGTCAAGTACGAGTCGGACTCGCGCACGAAGGATTCCGTACCATTTTCAAGTGCCTACCTGTTGCCGTTATTGGTATCGAGTAAAAAGAAAAAAATCTAGTTAGTTGTATGGACCTCAATATTTATTTTATTTTTAGTATTTGTTGTTACAGCGGCAAAAGAAATACATCATTTGTGAAAATTTCACCTGTCTAGCTATCGCAGTTCTTTAGCTACAGCCTGGTGACAGACAGACAGCGAAGTCTTAGTAATAGGGTCCCGTTTTCAACCATTGGGTACGGAATCCTGCTTTCAGTTTATCCAAAATGATGTCATTCGATTCAGAACGAATGAAAAATATGAACATAGCATCCTGCGAGTGCTAGCTCTCGTCATGGGAACTGTACCATTAGGTTAACATAGCCTATGTTACTCCTGGATCAAGAAGCTTTCTAGTGAAGAAAGAATTTTTGAAATCGGTCAAGTAGTTCCGGGGCTTTTTCCATGGAGACAAACAATCAAATCTTTCTTTCTTTTTAAAATTAGAATGTTAGTAAAGAAGTATGCTATAGATTATTTAACAATATTTAATAATTATTTACTTAAATCTGTATTATAAACTTCGAAATTATTAAAAAAAAAGTTTACTAGCAGAGTTTTGATTTTAATTTAGCATTGGAGTTTAATGAACCTTTTATTATTAAAGTATCTATACTGGTATAGAAAGGTGAACCATTTTTAAAATGACTGCAAAAATATGCTATTTTTGCAGTCTACTGGTATTCTTTTTAACCCCTCGTGCTCGTCGGTAGTGCAATGGGTGGGGATCGAACCGGTGACCTCAAGATCACAAGTCCGACGCCCTAGCCATTGGGCTACGGCCGCTTTAACTTTTTAAAAGATAATCATTACTTTTTATGTTATATCACAAATTGTACTACTAACACGTGTTTCATAACTAAACCAGATCCTGCTTAACCACTGACAGAAAACAAAGCGTGATTATAATCTTCCTGTTAGTTCAACCTCGACTCAAAGCAAACAGTTAGTTAAACAAACGAGCACCGTTTGCCTTCCTAATGAGAACTTTGTTATTAAGGAGGTACCTACCTGTATACTTATAATTTATTTGAAAAGACTGCTTTGTAGGTCTAATGGTCATATTTTGAATTCGGGAGGGTTCAAATCCCGGACCACCAAAAAATATGTTTTTCTATTTTTTTCTTACAAATATTCTATGTTTGGTTGTGTCTAAGTCTTAAAGTTGGTTTATTAATTAATTAAACATGCATTCTGCGTCACAGAGTATGTTTAATTGTCAATACTGTACCTGAATTCGCACTAGCAAAAAAAAAAGAGCGATGTACAGTGCGCGCAAGCTAAGCACAGGTGGCGCTTGCGCACACTGTAACTCAACTTACAGTGTTTTAGGTTAACAAAGCCCAATTACTTCCTTTACGTCTGTTTAATATAATTGACCATTTTTTTTTCATTCTAATGTTTAATAGCAGCGTTTTCTTGTGTGGTACAATATAATATGTATTGCGGTCACCAACCCGCCTGCTAAGCGTGGTGACTATGACAAATGCCCTTCCTTGGAAGGAGGCCCATGTTCAGCAGTGGACGTTATACGGGCTGATGAAGATAAATGTATACTTTCGAAGATAAGGCATTCTAAAAACACTATATGGCGATCAAATTTAGTGTATGAAAAATCTGTCAATGTGACATCTCTTTTTTTGTTTTTTTTGTTTTAGTCCGGGGTTAAATGCATTTACGCATTCCCACCGCCGCTGCAGCGTATTCGCGCTCTGGCGGTGGAATATGTGGGACTCGCCCTCCCCATAGCGTGGTATGCTAGACTCATACCACGAGGAGAGGACCCTACTCCACTAAAACCCCCCGGACACTCCTTCGATCCGCTGTTGGCGGGGGCCGAGTACGCATAAGCAATCCGGCCTCCCGACGGCACCCGCGGCCAATATGGCAACGCGGGATCTCCTGGGCCACACTTACAGTGCCCATTTGCCCAATTATAGGGACGCCTGGAGTGTAGAGGGGTACCTACTCCTCATGGGTCAGAATCGAAGGGCCCATGTGCCCTACTCCCCGAAGCCGAGCCTAGGGGTCAATGTGACACCTGACATTCCCAAGTCAGCTCATAGTCTCTCTGTTGTTCTTGCAAGTTGGTGACTTTTCATCGTCCATAAGCTCTAGAGCAATATCCAGAGCTCAGAAGCATACTGTCGGAAATGCTACTATACGTCAGAAACATACGTTATACGTGCCTTTATCGTAAACTGGCACTTACGACCAAATGCTTCTGAACTATAACAGTACATTCGTCATTTCGTCCTTTTGCTTTTGAGTTCTCGTATCTATTAATTATGAACTTCTATATCGGACACAATGGGTTAACGAAGTAACACTGAACCCACGTAATTACGATTTAAAACAAACGATATTTGCACACAATTAACAGCCCATAGACAGACAGACAGACGCAACAACATACATTATTTATGTGTTAGTTAGTTTGTATAACATGAAAACGTTTACATAAACTGATTGGTAGACTCGCCATTTGTTAGACTCGGAAAATACGTGATCACTTAATATTGATAAATAAACAGACATACCTACATACAGAACAACCCCGGAGTAGGGATGGTGCGTATACATATACTGGTACAGGTATAAAAACCCAGTATGAGTTTACCAGTACGCAGACTGGATATATACAGCAGAGACCCGGTTCGTACCCGATAGGTATAATGTCGAGCTACGCGCCGATCTAAATCGTATGACGGTACGGCCGCATCGGGTATGACGTCATACTCAGTGCGGCGTGTGCGGCGGCGCAGTAGTTCATTCATAGAGTCCGTTCAACGAAAAAAGTCCCGCAGAAATACATGGAGTAATTTGCGGACTAGGAGTATATTATTAAAATGCATATTATTTTATAAAATAAAGTTGTGCCATAACATTTATTTATTAAAAAAAACTCTTAGTTCTCAGTCCTAAGCCTGGTAAAGTAGGAAGGAAAGATTTCATTTCATACTAAATAAATACGAAACATAACTCGAAATAAAAAAAAAATACCCTCCTGCTTTTCTGCATATTATAAACTTTGGAAGGTTCACGTTCATTCAAAAAAGGTCATCCAAATGTTCCAATGGTCGTTCAATCGAGTCTCCAACAGGCGACCGCTAAAGCTAGGTCCGAACATACATATACCATACACGTAGGTATTTTGATACTGGGTTTTAGTACTGGGTATATGGCCATACCCATACCTTTGAGGCCGGGTATAGAATGTTACAGGTATATCTCATCCCTACCCCGGAGTTTCTTTCTTCCTTTCTTCTCCGGGTCGTCCACTTAGGTAGCTAGTGAAAGGTTGCAGGTTAGCTAGGGTAGGATTCTTGCCGGAGAGGACCGCGTTGCGCCCCTACCCCTGCCCTGTAATTGAGCGCCTGTAGTCGGTGCCTGTGATCATATCCTCTTTATATCTACCTTTTTTTTACTTCAGTGGCACCCTGGGTCGTGGTCCTAAACCCCATAAGGGTGCCCTCAGGTGTGTGCCACTTAGATATAATGTGACCACTTGCAATTTGCAATAATGATTGGTTAATTGCAAAAAATGCCATAGGACAGACGGACGGACTACGCAATCTGTAGATTTGATATTGCCTACCTACTACTGTAAGTTACCTAGTCGGATATTTTATAGAGTAAGAATTATCTGTTAGTTATAGGTTTGTTTTTTTTAAATTAATTTATCTTCTTACATTGTAATTCTGACAAGTGCAAGTGTATGTAAATACCTAAGTGCTGAATAAAATTCATTATTTCATTATTAACTATTAGTAGCGTCGGACTTGCGATCTGATGGTTGCCGGTTCGATCCCCACCCATTGTGCTTCCGACGTGAACCCACTCGTAACACAAGCATTTTAGCTTAGCACGAGGGGTTAACAAGAATACTAGTAGAACTCTGCTAGTAATCTTTAAAAAAATGCTTTAGTTTTCTATCATCATCATCAGCCCGTATAACGTCCACTGCTGAACATTGGCCTCCTCCCGAGGGAGGGATTTGCCATGGTTACCACGCTTGGCAGGCGGGTTGGTGACCGCAGTGTTATGTTGTAATACACAGGGAAACGCTGCTGCCCGTTCCCTGGATCGCTTGTTATAGATGATGTTTTAACAATCGGGACCAACTGCTTAACGAGCTTTCAGAGGTACGGAGGGTAGTCCCTCAACCAACCAGACCCGGAAAGAAATCTTAGAATTTACACAAAGATTTCTTCTCCGGCGTGGGGATCGAACCCACGACCTCCGAGATTAAAAGCGAGCCAAATACCGCTACGCTACGGAGGTTGTCAGTTTTCTATGCTACATAGTATAGATACTTTAATAATAAAAGGTTCATTAAACTCCCATGCTAAATTAAAATCAAATTTCCTATAGCAATCAAGTCTTTGTTCAAACCAACGCTCATTTCCAACGCTGCCAGTGACTAATGACATAGAAAAACATTAAAAGGCTTACAATGCAAGGGCGTGCCTTTTCTATTATACAAAATGCATCGCGCGTAATACGATTTTAAATCGTTAGTGTGCGCACGCCCTTACGTAATAGGGTTGGCGAAAGTTGTATAATTTTATTGTAATCTATTATTAAATGATATTGTGAATGACAATTGTGCATTGTTAGGCTTTAGGTGTTGACAAGTCTTCACTGATGCCTGCCAATCAATCAATTGGATGGAAATTGATAGGTGTTGAGAATCTTAATATGAGAAGTACCATGACGTTAAGAGAGCGGCAATAGTTCTATTAAATAAATCAAGCTATTTTGTTAGACATATCAACCTTAACATTAGTAATAACTAAACAGTATTAGAGTTCCCACGGGTGACGAAGGGATATACCACTCATTGATTGGGAGCAGCATCTATCAGCTCATTTTTATTTAGCCGCGAGGCTTTTTTGCTACTCCACCGGGCATAAATGCGAGCAGAGCTTTAGCCTAGATAAATGAACCAGCTCAAGGCTAGTGACCTTATTACTGCGATCATCATTCCGACTGCCAAGCGTGGCGGTTATGACAATACCCTTCAGCGATCATGGTGTGCCAAAATATGTTAGGAGGAGGCCCATGTTCAGCAGTGGACGTAAATGTGCTGTTTAGTAAGTAGTTTAAATAAATACAAATCGTAATATCATTGTATCGTACAACATTTACATTTACTTCCAAAATCGCTTTAGTTTACCGGTAATTTTGCAATGTGGTCGGTATTCACCAATTCTAGTCAATAGAATAGAATAGGCTAGTTAACACTTTTTTGAAATTATTTTTATATGGTTAAGAATGGTTTTACTAGATCAAGAAAAAAATATGTCATTTATTTGAGGTCTAGAAAGCACAAAATAAATATTTTAAAATTGGCTTGACATTTAGAGATGAAAACGATGTCAGTCATGTTGATCTATATACATTATCTGTTTTCGATGACGTCATGACTAAGAATTTTTAATAGTAAAGGATCGCGTTCATGTTTTTTAACGGGATGTATGGCGTCACAAAATGGCTTCTAGCGTTTTCGGAAGTTAAAGACGTAGACAAAATAAATAATTTTCATATCGAGTTTATACAAACATATTCAAGTTTTTTGAACAGAAATTATTATATTTAGGTTCCATATGACAAATACTTTTAGAAATAAACATCATTGTAACATAATTTCATATGTGGCAACTAGCCTATAAGATCGTGTGGTGACACGATCTTA
Source organism: Nycteola revayana (assembly GCA_947037095.2). Classification (NCBI taxonomy): domain Eukaryota; kingdom Metazoa; phylum Arthropoda; class Insecta; order Lepidoptera; family Nolidae; genus Nycteola; species Nycteola revayana. The sequence goes on along the minus strand of OX344859.2, from coordinate 12,615,260 downwards.
CGATGATTCATGGCATTCAACCGACTTATATCAACCCCACTCAACAATATTTAGAATATTAGAAATTAAGTATTATATGCGTTTTCTATTTCCACAGTTATATAAATGAAATCTAAATACAATACTATTATTAAACATATTATCATATTTAACGCGACAGCCCTATCGTTAAAGCATGACAGGCATCACTTCCTGCGCATGCGCTGGTAACTCAATCCGTTTGCCTACTACTTCCTACCGTGGTCACTGATCGTGGTCAGATTGTGGTCACTGAGTCCATGTATGTGCGTGTGACGTCAATGGCTGGTCGTTTTGACCTATTTTAGAATTCGAGGCCTTCTCCAAGGTAACACTGATTGTAAGACACATATGGTTTAGATAATGAGATGGTAAGATTGCAAAATGTGGTATACTTTTATATATTTTAAATAATAATATGAGAAGTTTTTTCATTCAGTAATCGACTTGACCTTATTTATCCTACTAATATTATAAACGCGAAAGTTTGTAAGAATGTATGGATGTATGTTTGTTAGTCTTTCACGAAAAAACTACAGAACAGATTTGGCTGAAAGTTTGCTCGCGGATAAGCTGAATTAACATATAGGCTACAAATCATCACACTGCGACCCATTGGAGCAGATAAGTGCGAGTAATACCGCGGCCATTGGCTCATACTTACTAAAAATAAAAGTTGAAATTTAATGCATATGACTATCGGAATCAATCTCAGAGCATCCTGAAGCAAAGGTGTGTATCACTTTAATCTTCCAGCCTAAGTCCTTGAGAATCGTGTGGTTTGGTTCCGGCTTAGAATAGACCACCCCATGTCTTCCCATGGGTGTCGTAAAAGGCGACTAAGGGACATATGGCTGATGGATGGGCAGCAGCATCTATTAGCTCAAGGTTTACATCTTACTGCAATCACCAATCCGTCTGCCAAGCGTGGTGATTATGGCAATATCCCTTTACGATCCTGGCTTGACAAGATCCATTAAGAGGAGGCCCATGTTCAGCAGTGGACGTAAACGGGCTGTTGATGATGATGTTGTAAGTCCTTGAGAAAATATCGTAACACAGTTTTTTTACAGTGAATCTTTGAGTTTTTCAAAAGCAAACTAAATAGTGAAAACGCAAAATTAAATAATGCAGTAAATACAAACTTTATTTTAAGACATATTTATCTGCTGTTGTCCAAATTAAGATTCATTGTTCAACCTCTAAATCAGTGTATTCTTAGTTACAAACATCCTTGAATTAATTACAGGCCAATTTTATGTTTGTGCAGTTTGTCTGGCTTTAATTGCGACTGTATTCAAACCTAACGTACATTGATACTTATTAAGAAAACTAGTTTAAGTAAATTCTAAATACAATAATAATTAATAAGACGAAGATAAAAACAGCATTTCTTCTTTATTCACTTATTAATCCTTACTTTTATTATAAACACGAAAGTTTGTGAGCATGTGTGAATGGATGGATAATTAATGTTTGTTACTCTTTCACGCAAAACTACTTAACGGATTGCGCTGAAATTTTACACGAGGATGGTTTATAAACTGGATTTACATAAATGCTACAAAAAATCACCCTATGACCACTAGCTGCTACTCTGCTAGCAGTCCAACGCGGCGCTCCCTCTCGTCCCTTAGTTTGCAAAGAAACCTCCGATGTCCTCGTAGACCCAATGTCCGAGAAGCCAGCGAACTGTAAAGTAGAGCGACAGTTGCACAAAACTCCCCAAAAAAATCTAAAAGTCATAATCCTTCAATCTAATCGCCAGCGACCGCCCTAAGCCGAGGTCCAAGTCCCACAGGGGACGCCCTGTGTTTGTGCAGGTTGCTAATTTGTAGTTTTTAAACCATTTATTAAGGATGGAGCTCTGCTCGCTTTTATGCCCGGTGATGTAGCAAAAGCCTCGTGGTTAACGCGGGTGAAACCTCGGTGCGCACAGGTAGTTTACAATATTTTATTAAAATGTGTTTCGTTTTTTCGGACGAGCCTATGTTGTTAAGTACGAGAATTTTGTTACTTCATGAATTAATTACTGAAATTAAAAACAGGAAAATCAATAAGTTTTCCTGTTTTATTTCAACTCATTCATAATTACAACCACTCTAAATATAAACTTATTCATAATAATATGAATAAGAATAAACTATAAATTGAACTATTCTAACAACAGGTCACGGTCTATCGATCTGCGGTTTGAACAATTATATTAATGGACTATGAAGTATCACGTGTTCATAATTATATGTGACAATTCAAGTACTTAATGATTAATTATGGCAGGTACTTATAACTTAATCTATCCTACTAATATTATAAACTAGCGGCGCCCCACGGTTTTACTCGCGTTACTCTGCTCCAGTGGGTCGGAGCGTGATGTTTTGCAGCCTACTTATATGTTAATCCAGCGTATAACCTATCTCGGTGCTGCTCAGCCAATTCCGTTAAGTAGTTGTGGCGCGAAAGAATAACAAACATTCATCCATCCATCCATATTTACAAACTTTTGCGTTTATATTATTAGTAGGATGCGAAAGTTTGTAACGCCAAAACAAAGAATTTTTCTAATCGGACCAGTAGTTCATGAGATTAGCGCGTTCAAGCAAACAAAGAAACTCTTCAGATTTATATAATTATAATACATAAATTGTTCCCATTCAAAAAATAAGTGCAAGTAAATACAATATTTTTACATACTTCAATTACTTTACAATAGCGAGTAGCGCTTAAGTGACGTCATCTGTCACTTCTGTCAAACGGAAGAATAATTTGACAGGCATGTTTTGATAAACTGCAAGTTGCAACTGTAAGTTAAGGTTTATCGTATAGATAAAGCGATGGCTATGCTATGTTCATGCGATGTATTATGTAATATAACCTATGTTAAACCCGATTAAGGTGTCTATAAGATTCTCAAAAAAAATATTGAAATATTTTATTCGTTCTAAAGATAATGTGCATTAAAAACAAAAATAAATAAATATCTTTATAACTACTTGCACATAATCTAGACAATATTATGCTCAAAAATGTTTTGTACGTTGTAGCCACGGTTCGTAGAAACTATAAACTGGTAGACTATGATTTCATAGTCTACTAGTTTTTCGTTTTGAACTATTAAGTTGTATTGTATTTTTTGAAACCTCTGTAGCGTAGCGGTATTTGGCGCTTTAAATCTTAGAGGTCGTGGGTTCGATCCCCACGCCGGACAAGAAATCTTTGTGTTAATTCTAAAACTACCGTCCGTGCGTCGGAAAGCAAATTAAGCCGTTGGTCCCGATTGTGTAAACATCATCTATAATAATCGTATATTAAGGAACGGGCAGCAGAGTTTCCTTTTGTGGTACAACATAATACTGCGGACACCAACCCGCCTGCCAAGCGGGGTGACTATGGCATATACCCTCCCTCGGGAGGAGGCCCATGTTTATCAGTGGACGTTATACGGGCCGATGCTGTTCAGATTAATTTATTTATAACAACATTATCATACTGTTACATCTGCACGTTACCTCTTCTATCCATCCAAAGGTTGTCTGGAAGAAATAGCTTTATGCGATAAGACCACCCATTGTACTGTTGTCTATTTTTTTAATGTTCCAAATTTGTATTCTGTATTGTTATTATTATTATGATCTAGATCTAGAGCTCCCTAGCATAGATATAGTTAGCTAAGCTATACTATAATAAGTTAATGTTAAAGCATCTTATGGAAAACAGTTTTATGTTACGTTTAACATAACTAGCAATGTTTATATTAGATCAACATATTTATTTTGTTACGAATCTTTGGTATTGCATGACAAACATTTCTTATTATTCTTAGACTTTAATAACTTACTAATTACCATACTATTAAGGTATAATAGGCAGCGATCTAAATATATCGTAACTCATCATAGTTCGGAATTCAGAATAGATTATTTTTGCAATTTATAGTATGTACAATCTTATCGATCTATGTATACAGGGTGTCCCAAAAGATTACGTAGCTGGGAAGGGGGGTGATAGGGATGGTCGCAAGGGTCACCAGAAAAATATAAAAAACTCCCTCGGGGTGTTTAAAAAAATAAATGGCATTTTTTAAAAGACTAAAAATTTTACACCTTGTGCTAACTGTACCTACAAATATGGCTGTATTAAAAAAAATGCTGTTATGTAATCTTCAATAACAACAAGGTCATCAACATCAACATCAAAAATAACAAGGTGTAAAATTTTAAGTTTTTAAAAAAATGCAATTTTTTTTTAAATACCCAGAGCGGATTTTTTTTTTATTTTTCTAGTGACCATTGTGTCCACCCCTGTTACCCAGCTACTTAACCTTTTGGGACACCCTGTATACATTTTTTTGTAGCATTAAAAATTACTGATTAACATGACTTCGAAACTGTGTTTGGGGTGCAGCGCTGAGCCGCGCCCGTTTGGACAATAAAAATAAAAATAAAAATAAAAATCATTTTTATTTACGTAAACCTATTACAGGCACTTGCAAATAGTCAAAACAATAATTTAGTATTAAGTATTATTTAGATAATATCATATTTTATAATATTATTATTATTAATTATCATATTTTATAAATTTTCAAATTAAACAAGTATTTAAGTTATTATTTTAATAATATTTTAGTCTTAACGTCTTAGTTTATTATTTAACTATATTGTGTCAAATAGCTTGTTCTGTCTATAGTAGGTTAGAACAATTGTCATTATTTAGGTGGACCATGAGTATATAACGACGGACGCGCTTTAATGCTACCACCGGATCCAATACGCCCCAACTGAGAAGATCCGGCGAAACAAACTCAGTGGGTTATTCTACTGCCGGTTTTAACACGACCCACATGAGACGGTCCGGCGAAACATACTCAAATGGGCAGAACGTAGGTTTTGGTCCAGTTACTTTAACTATTTATTGGCATACACATTTTTTGCCCAAACGGTTGTCTTTGAAATATTTGTTTATTGTGTTTTTATACTAGGTAATAGAAAAATAAAAGAATTTGAGACAGAACTAGCGGTCTATGAATATAATATATTATTATGTAAGTAGGTCAATTACAGATAGTTCACAGAACATCACACTATTATGCGTACTACTATTTTATTTGGGTACAGGGTCTCTAGGAAGTGTTACGCAAGTAGGTTTATGAATCTTCTGTATCCTGTATCGCACGACACCAGAGCTGATTTTGCCGTGAACATTTATCATTAGCGTCTCCTCTCCTTTTTTATATCAATCATAGTGTTTCGATAGTGAAGGTAAATCGTTCTTCCAATTAGATATTGGCAAATGTTAAAATACCTACCATGAATAATGGTAGCGAGAGCGACACGTACAAATCCGTGGGACACAACTAGTATTAAGTAAACAAAATACTTAATTGGTAGTAATTTCCAATAAATTACCATAAAAAATATCTAAGCAGATTAAATAACATCACTTGAATTCATCGCGTTATCTTAACACCGATTTGAGCCACTTGGCTCTACTAAGTTGAACTTAAGTTAGTGAATATCACTTTAGCTTTCACTTCCACTAGTAGTAGGTAAATAATATTAGTAGTGACATTAGTTACACACATGTATGGTACTCTTATTTTTAAAATTTACAAGTAACGCGATATGGTTCCGTACATATAAAATGTTTTCAATGTATGCCATGCCTTAAATTTTTTTTTTTTACACACAAAAATTTCATTCATTATGAACTAGCTGCGCCCCGCGGTTTTACCCGCGTCACTCTGCTCCAATGGGTCCAAGCGTGATATTATTATGTTAATCTAGTATATAAACTATCCGCGTGAAAACATGTTATTTTCTCCATGATTTACCATGAGTGTCGTAGGAATATACAGCAGATGGAGACGGCAGCAGCAATTTTTTTTTATAATACCTGTATATTTTTTTTTTTAAATATCGTTAATATTACATTGTTAATAAATGATCAGGTATCATTTAAATGAGAATGATTTAATCTGAATTCAATGAAAAAATGAATTAAAAGCATTTAGGGTGCGTTAAATTCTGCGCTTTAGATTGGATAACTTGTATGTAATCTAAACTGATATTATAAAGAGGAAAAGTTTGTGCGGTTGTAGGAGGTCATCTCTTAATCTACTGAACCGATTTATGAATGTCAAAGGCTGTATTTTAAATCAAAGTTTCCACCGGAACGGGAGTTAGGCGGGCAATGCCGCCCGCGGATGCTAGTAACGAATAATACCTTGAAAGAATGTATTTTTTGCTCTGACCACATAATAACATATAAATATGTAAATCACATATCTATAAATATATGTTACTAGGTAAACTCAGCTATGAATGTCTCAATAAATTCTAAGAAAAATATTCATAATTAACATTATAAGTCAAGTTATATAGTATCTGGTCAAGTTATGTATTTTTTTCCTTGTATTTCATAACGTAGGGTTTTAAGAATAATTAAAAAAATATATATTACCATAAACGTCAATAAACGTTTATTACCATAGATACAATTAATAGCCAAAGTGTTATTAAGGTTTTATTTTTCATTGTTCAGTGCTGAACATGGGCCTCCTCCCGGGGAGGGTATTTGTCATAGTCACCACGCTTGGCAGGCAGATTGGTGGCCGCAGTATTACCTATGTTGTACCACACAAGGAAACTCTGCTGCCCGTTCCTTGATAAATATGAAATATCGGGACCAACGGCTTAACGTGCTTTCCGAGGCACGGAGGGTAGTCCCTCAACCAACCAGACCCGAAAAGAAATCTTAGAATGAATACAAAGATTTCCTGTCCGGCGTGGGGATCAAACCCCGAGATTTAAAGCGAGTCAAATACCGCTACGCTACGGTAGTATTTTATTATAGTTTTTTAAGATGCAGGTTCAAATCCTACTAGAGATTTCCTACAAAAAATTATAAAGGTAGTTTTTAATTATATACGTATTAAACTTAAAAATGTTATTTTTAATTCCAAAAATCTGTATTATTATAATCCCACCTATTGTAAAAATACATATTATGAATTGTAAATGGTGTATATTATACCTACCTACTTATTTATACTTTTTAAATCAAAATTATTTATGGTATTAATGATGTTTGTTTTTTAGACGGACTTATGAATTTAGCCACGAGGCTGTCGCTACTTCACCGAAAATAAAGGTGAGTAGAGCTACAGCCTCAATAAATGGTATAAAAACTACAAACTAAGCAACCTGCGCAAGAGGACGCGCCCAGTGGGCCTTGGACCTGTGCTCAGGGCGGTCACTGGCGAGGGGGATTGAGGAATGATGTCTTTAGAGTTTTATAAGAATTTTGTGCAACTTTCGTTTCATATAGGAGTTATTATAATTTTATCTACAGAACTCTAATTTATGTGTCCCAACCGTGAGAATCACTAAGCACTTGATGTATTGAGCAATGTTGATTAAAACACATAATTATGTAAGCAAAAACTATTGCTGTCTTCAATTACCCATAAGTATACTAATATTAAAAAGACACAAGGGAGGAGGGAAAGGGCCGGTAGGGCACTAGCACTAGCTACCCTTTAGTCTAGACCTACCACTTAATATCATCATCAGTGGATGAATATTTGCATTATCAGCAATAAAAAGGAATTAAAATTTCTTTGCATTGGATGACCTCTTTTTTTATAAAGAGACTCCCTAGGGAACTGGAACTTGGTATATTGCAATCATATAAACTGAATCGGCATGCATTTATTAAAATAAATAAACGTAAATAAAAAATAAAATAAATTGTAAAACTCTTAAATGCCAAATGTAAAATAACTTACCTCTAATGTTAAAAAAGTAAGTAATTAGTCATTCTCGGACAGAATCATACTACAAATATGCGTGAAATATAAAAAAAAATCTTCTTTTAACCTCATACAAAATATTACCTTAACATTAAAAGAACACTTACCAAATTATCACCCAGGAGAATGATCTGTAACAAGTAAAAATATAATCATTAGTAAATTTCATATACTCAGGATAACATGCTAGACTCATATATTATATCTATCTATCTATCGATATAAGCGAAAGGTAGGTATTAGGTGTCTCAAATTTCCTATCTCTCCTATCCTATATCTCAAACCCATGAACAGACAGTTCTCTCCACAGTGCTTCCTATGGAACGAGACATCAGCTACGAACAATGAATATAAATTTAACTATATTAACTTCTATTTCTGTTTATAGGTGCAAACAAGGTGTTGATATCGTACAAGCGTGTTTCTGTATTAAGCCATTATTAATAGTTGCTTAACTGTTGTTCACTACTTATTCTATATTTAAAAATTAAATACAATTTTGAAAGTGTTAGTACCCAAGTTTACCGCTTGTGGCAATAGATGGCGTTAGTTTCCATTTTATAAGTCGCAAGCGTTTGGTTCACCCGGTTTGGTAGAGCCACCGATGGTTTATATAAAAAAATATCTATGTTTCAAAATTGAGATAAATAAAATTCGACCACCGGCGTGACTCGAACCCGCTTAGGTTAAGCCCCTAATGCCATAACTAATTAGGCTACGATGTACCCTACCGGTCATCGAAATTTATCAATCTCTTTTATAACACGTCTCTAAAGGGGACGTTAGTGCTATTTTTTTATTTATCTCAATTTTGAAATATAGTATTATGGTAAACTTTTCCGTAAAGTATTCAAAAACATTAAAAAATGTAATAAAGAGAGCTATTCAATGATTTGGTGGTTTTAGTAATACCTATATTAATTCCCCTTATCATACAAAAGCATTGCAGTGCTTAACAACTTTCCAATTAAAATAAAAAGAAAATAACTTAGACACTTGAGTATATACTAACAATCTCTCATCACATAATTACATTAAAGCGAACATAAATCCAAAATAGATAAAGAAATTCCGTAATTGAAACACGACACGTATCTTTACTTAACGCGTTTTTTAACATCCGCTCTCATACACTTATAATTATACCGGAGTACTTCGAGCATATGATTATACCCTTTTAACTTAACTTTTAGATGTTCATATACAAATAAGGTTTTGTACTGTTGAGCAACCGATTGCTTTTATATTTCGAAACTTAACAGCATATCATTTTAGAACCAATAAATGATACTCGGTGTTACTTAGAGAAAGAAGTCAATCGTCGCATCCGGCTGGGCAGCGTTTGGAAAACTTTTTTGAAATTAAAAAGACGAAAGTCTTTCATCAAAGTGATGACATATGGATCTGAGACGTGGTCTCTCACTGTGTGCTTCATAAGGAAGCTCTCAGTCGCTCAGCGAGTTATGCTCGGCATTACCTCCGTGGTCGAATCAGAAATTAAGAGATCACCAGGAAACCGAAGGTCGCTGACATAGCTCAAAGGATTAGCAATCAATCAATCATTTATTAATTGCAAACAAAGGTGATTACATTGTACGTTACATTTTATGATGTTAGGTAAATGTATAGTTCACTATGTTTTTCTTATTATAGCATGCTGAAGTTGCAATAGGAAAGACAGATAGCTCGAAGAACAGACGGCCGACGGAGCAGAAAGGTTCTCGAGTTGAGACCATGAACTGTCAGGGATGACTGCCTGCACGATGGCCTGACGACCTTATAAAGTTCGCAGGGATTCAATGTATGCCGTTAGCAATAATTCCCGCTGAAAAACGATGGGTGAGGCCTATGTTCACCCGGACCTCCAACATTATATCGATACTTGTACCGCTACGTTTATATAGTTAATTTATGTACTCCAAAAATGTTACTTTATTGAGGAAGTTGCAAAACCACTGGTTTATAATAATACAAGATTCTCGCGCGCAGTTCTACCCGCGTTACTCCCGTCTCCTTCATAGAACTTCATAATTAATTATAGCCTTTATCTTTCTTCAATAAATGGGCTATCTAACACTGGAAGAATTTTACAAATCGGACCAGTACTTCCTGAGATTTGCGCGTTCAAGTCAAAGATCGCTCTAGCTTTTTTTTAAGATACTTTACTAGCACAGTTTGCTGTCTACGAATACTAGATTCTTGTTAACCCCTCGTGCTAAGCTAAAATGCTTGTTACGAGTGGGTTCACGTCGGTAGTACAATGGGTAGGGATCAAACCGCGCCCCATCCATTGGGCTACGGTCGCTTGCTTATTAGTAAGTATAGATTGGGTAACTCTTATTATCATGACACTATAAAAGGTGTGAGTTACCTTTATGGGGTATTGAGAAATGAGAAAGTTTAAAAGTAATGCAAGGCCATGGAGCCAAGGTGATGGCCATTTTAGGAAGGACAGTGACCGAAAATGTTTTCTAATAAGTACCTATTTAGATAACTCTAGAGATTTTACTTTTTTAATGAAGACACCCACGTTTTTGAAATAATTAAGACACCTGGGGGATTTATGGGGAATTTATGGGGAATTTAAAAAGCTATCAACTATCGTAATAAATTACTGTGGGATATTTTTATTTTAAGGTGTCAGTTTATTATCTGTACTAATATTATTCAAAATCACATTGTTATTTATTCATATAGACACATTTAAAATATTTTAAATGGTGTTCTTATGATGCGTCTCTTTTTTTTACTACCACCAGTACGGAGTCCTCCTTTCAATAAATGATTATTAATAAAGAAATCATCATCATCATCATCAGCTAGTACAACGTCGAGAAACGAGGGTATTTGCCATAGTGCCACACTTGGCAGGCGGGTTGGTGACCGCAATAGGTATGTAACAACCAGACCCGGAAAGAAATTTTGCAATTTACACAAAGAATTCTTGTCCAGCGTGGGGATCAAACCCACGATCTCCGAGATTTAAAGAGAGCCAAATACCGTTACGGAGGTTGTCTTGAACAAAGAAGTATATATATATATATATATATATTTTAAATATTTAACGGAATTTTTTACCGCTGACTAAATTTTAAAATTGAGATTAATCAATTTTCACCAACGGCAGGAATCGAACCTGCATCTTAGGTTAAGCCCCTAATGCCTCAACCAATTCGGCTGCTTTGCTTTGCTATGCTTTTATAACACGTCTTTAAGGAGAACGTTAGTGCCATCTATCGGTAATGATCCGCATAGTAATCATAGTAATCATAGTTGCTCTGAAATAATACTTCTTTAATTGTCGTAGTAACGACAATTAAAGAAGTATTATTTCAGAGCAACTGACCCCCAAGAAGATTTGTCATTTAAATAATCAAATGTTACAATAAGCTTTTTCACATGGTTTGTCTTTAACGTATCGATAAAACATGTTTTTTATAGAATGATCTCTTACAATCAGGATGTGTATTAGTTATTTTAAATAGGATAGATTGTTTCACCATTAAAAAGCTAAGTAAATTGTCCAGGAGTAACACAGACTATATTTAATTATGAAGATCCCACGGTAATTAAAACTTCGTCGGAGATATTTGATCTTAACTTTGATCACTGAACAAGAGTTGTTACTACTAATTAAGTAAACGGTCGTAGCCCAATGGCTAGGGCGTCGGACTTGAGATCTTGAGGTCGCCGGTTCGAACCCCACCCATTGCACTACCGACGTGAACCCACTCGTTACACAAGCATTTTAGCTTAGCATGAGAGGTTAACAAGAAATGATGAAGAGGTAAAAAAAAAAAAAAAAACTTCTTCCCACTAGCTTCCCGCACGAGGTTTTATCTGCTTAACTCCCGTTCCCGTAGGAACTTCATATTCAAATATTCTTCCTCAAAAGAAGAAGTCAGGCCATCTAAGAAGTATCGGACCAGTAGTTTCTGAGATTAACAACTCTTTAGCTTTATATATTAGTAAAGATTTCTGCAAATGTAATATATTCGCATCACATTCCTATTCTTTACAACACACTAACAACTTTACTTATTATTGTTATCTATTATTATATATGCACATACTTGAAAAGCCTACAAAACAACCATTTTAGTAAGAGCCTTGCATCACTTACATTGTTAAAGAAAACAACAACGAGTCATATGTCTATTTATATTAGTTATCTTACCAGCGTAAAATGATCTGTTAAAATAGCCGTAACTAGTTTCCGTAAACAGTTCCTTATTCAAATTTAACAATTTAAATTTAAAAAAAAACTTGTGAAAAATATAACAAAAAGTATTGTTTTTTTTTTATACAGAAATTTCGAAACCAAAATACATTATAAAACGTGATTTTTTATCTACGTCATGATGGTGCAGTAAAAATCGCATACATCTTCATTTCAAGTTATGTATATTATTAAAATAATTTCAAAAAAGTGTCATCTAGCCTATTACAATGTGCAAAAGTTCCAAACAAAAACCATTAATAGGTACATTTGAAAATAATAATCCACATTTAAAAACAAATTTATTAGACCATAGTGAAAACAGCAAAACGCGCGAAACAAAAATTATAAAGAAAAAACAAATGAAGAGAAAATCGTCCGCCCCTATCGCCTGCAACACTTTTTTTTTACATTGAAATTAAATAAGATATTTAAATTAAATAAACGTATTACAATATAGTCAGTTCTTAAGTAAGACAGGATTCAATATACCGAAGGACATGCATGAAAAGATAAATGATCGCGGGCGCACTCTTCTGCGGCGGCTTCTTCTTCTGTACGTATATATGTATTATAATACAGTTCACTATTTCTTTCCACCCTAACAGTATGTTTAACCGTATTAAAATTTCCCTACAGCTCATTACTTAGTACTTAGCGTAGTTACAGTCCTCAGTACATTGGTGGTCTGTGTCGTTATATAATGAGCACTGATGGTTAGCAAGCGAATCACGTTCGTCACGACTTCTGCCTTCCTGGCTTTGCTATTGTTTGAGATTGTACTGATTTCTATAGCTGGAGTTATGGAGAAATGTTTAACAATAAGTTTGTGGAGAATTAGTTGCATGAGGAGTTGTTAAGTAGCTGTATTATTTTCCATTTAATTTTTGAATGGGGGAAGAAATTTTTACATGTTTTCAGTTCTTTATCTGCTTATTTATCAGTTTTATTCAAATGTTTCTTTCATAAAGGTTTGCTGGGAGAAAATTCATTTTTGAATTGAGCTCGCCTTTGTACGTATATACGTACGTTGTTTATTTTATTTTTTATCACATCTATTCAAAAAGAGCCAGTTTATTCCTCGTAAACAGGGACCAAAATAGCTCATTAATCCCTAGGGACCAAAATTGATTTGAATTTGGAATGTGGATATTGTTAATAATGTTTCAATCAGCAAAAAGGTAAATCACAAACCATGCGGGAACAATGTATTGAATATGTGACTGGCTGAAAAACTGCGAGCGCGCTAAATTTAAAAAAAGTTGATGAAAATTATATTTTATGTCTGGTTCTTCATTGTACGTAAATAAATTCTTGTTCATACTTATTTTCTCATAGAGGGTGATAAAAAGTAGAGTGTCCACCTCGGGAGCAACACTATTTTAAGCTCGAGTGACATACTTATAATCCCTCGCTGCGCTCAGGATTCTAGTTAAGAATTCTTCGCTCCGCTCTGGATTAAAAAAAACACTCTCGCCTTTAAAATAGTTGTTTGCTCCCTAGATAAACAATCTACTATTATTACTGATCAGGCAAATAGCTGACGTTTTTGGAATACAAGGACAGCTAGTGAACATTCAGAAGATCTACAGCACTAGTTACCCTTATCCACCCGACCCTCTAGCCTCCCCCCCGTGAGGTCTCCTTAATCACAGAAAGACTACATAAATTAATAATGCTATATGGCTGTGATATTCTGTTAGGTTGAGGTACTTCTCTAGCAGAGCAGCTCATTGAGCTGCTCGACTCACTATGATCAGAAATATTTGAATGTTGAAAATTATATTTTGATAGTTTTGTATTCTTTTCAATATGTTGATATTTTTACACAAAGTAATGAAAAAAACGCTTATTTCTGTGGTATGATAATGTAACTTTCTAATGAAGAAATAATTTTAGAAATAGGTCCAATAGTTTAGGAGTCTATTCAATACAAAAAAAACTTGAAAAAAAAAATAGTATAGATAAAAACAAGAAGAAATAAGTCTGTAAAAATACTTTAAAGATCTGTTATGACTTTATGAGTAAATATGAAGAGAATAAGGATCTTAAACGATTAAAATATCTATTTAATATCACTACATAGTATAAAACAAAGTCGCTTTCTCTGTCCCTATATCCCTATGTCCATATGTTAAATCTTTAAATCTACGCAACGGATTTTGATGCAGTTTTTTTAATAGGTGAAGGGATTCAAGAGGAAGGTTTATATGTATAATACATCAGCATTGTACCCGTGCGCAGCCGGGGCGGATCGCTAGTTTATTTATATATTATTTATATAACTTACACGAACCATTCAAACATCAGAATTTGGAAATTACTATAATTTCACATGACTTCATGACGTGGACAAACCCTGATATCAGTAATTAGTGATAAGAGATAACAAACGACCTTCTGATAATGCTGATACTAATGTATGACGAGACGGATTGTGTTAGCTAAATTAATTGTGTATTATATGATAGAGTAGACTTAAACTTGTAGATGAATATTACGTCATTCATCAAAAGCCCGTTAACGTTCACTGCTGAACATGGGCCTCCTCTTAACAGACCTTGGCAAGTGAGGATCGTAGAGGGATATTGCCATAATCACCATGCTTGGCAGACGGATTGGTGATCGCAGTAAGAAACCTTGAGCTAATAGATGCTGCTGCCCATCCATCAGCCATATGGTTTTACGACACCTATGGGAAGATATGGGGTGGTCTATTCTAAGCTGGAAACCACACGGCACACAATATTACGTGGGTACGTTTTTTTATAATATGCCTATGTTATTCCTGGATAATTTAGAAAAGCTAGAGGAGTGACAATATTATTGCACTAGCTGCGCCCCGCAGTTTTACCCGCGTTTATAATAATATTAATAATCTTAATTCGTATATGTTCATTGTTGATGATTGTTGAATAGGTACTATTTGGGACTTTATTGTACAATTTAATTATCATTCCCACACAGCTCTTCTGAAAGTGCAGTATTTGGTTTATGTGATAAAACCAATCTTTTGGAATTTCTAATTAACCTTAGAAACATTTCTTTTGCATTGGTGAACAATTGCAAGTGTTGTCTTGTAAATGTGCAGGCTTCGAATACGTACAAACTTGGTAGTGTCAATATCCCATAGTTATAAAATATGGTTTACATGAGTCACATGGACAGACTCCCGCTATAGTCCTCACGCATCTTTTCTGAGCGATGAAGGCAAGATTAAAATCCGTAGAGTTACCCCACAGCAACAGGCCATATCTTAAAGATGGTATGTATACAGTCAATGATTCTTGGCGTACGTGAGAAAACTATCGAATGTGTTTAATGATTTATGATTCAAATGTTGTTGTACACTGATAACGATAACAGTGTGCAATGATAGAACATTCGTATTGTTATGAGCAGAAAATTTTGATAATTTTATACTTATTAATTTATTTTAATAACTTTTGCACTAACAATGTACAGTCAACCAAAGGGTGGTGCAGAGATAGTGTGGTAGGTGCAATAAAGTAGAGAACATTATAAAAGAGAAAAAGATACCTCAAGTAAGCAAGTAATAAGTACAAAATATATAAATATTACATACGAATATAGTTATATAATATTTACTATAGACATCCATTATACATAGGTACTATATATAATATAATGAAAATCAATATATTAGTTATTATATAGTATTTAGTGGACTGCGTATATAATATATGTAATCCTATTTGTTGTCGCCCAGGGGTTCTAATTCGACCATTATTAAAAAATATATTAAACTATCTGCGCCCCGCGGTTTTACCCGCGACACTGCTCGAGTGGGTCGGAGCGTGATATTTTGTAGCCTATATGTTAATCCAGCTTATAAACTTTCCGCGTGCAAACTTTCAACCGAATCCATTCAGTAGTTTTTGCATGAAAAAGTAACAAACACATACAAACTTTCGCATTTATAATATTAATGGTAGTATTAGCATTCTGCATTTATTTTCTGTATAAACAATAAATGTGCGAAATTTCATACTATTTACAAAATTTTGGAGGGGCAAAACTTCATTAAATTCAAGTGACGTTTTTTATGAATGCCCTTTATGAAAATGTCTTTATTCTATACGATACTCATAATTATAAATATATCTACATATTATAATTATGAGTATCGTACACTACCTAATCGCAGTGAAGGAATTATTTCCTTAACACAGGAATTTAGTATTTTTAAATGACAAAAAATAACAGTATGCGTTTGTGACGTTGTAGGGGGTAATCCCGGGATCTACTGAACCGATTTTGATCATTATTTTACCTATAGAAAGCCACGTCATTTGTGAGTGTTATATATTTAAAGCCTACGCGAGTGAAACCGGCGGGTCAGCTAGTGTACATTAAAGATAGTCAAAGTATATAGTCTTTCCAACCAATATTGGCCATGAAGGCTAAGATATAAGGAGATTCAAAGTACTTGTTGCAACCCAATTTTTTACCCGACCCGGGATTAAAACCCGGGCCTCACAGTCAAACGAATTACCATTAGTCCAACATAGATGTGTAATAAGAAGAGGCTCTAATAATATAAGTAATACGCAGTTAACCTTGGCCCACTGAGATCACGTGATTCGTTTGCTTTGGAGCACAGCTGTTGGTGATACACACAAACTTGACACATTTCGCAATTCCTTGTTATTGTGTGACTTTACTACTGTTTTTACTTGTTTATTTAACGTATGTATGTAAATGGATTGCTAGCTTTTTCATACTGTCTCATTGATTTAGCGGTAATATGGTTATTTTTCACTGTAAGCGAAACAGTGCTTCTTCTTGCATAATGCGGACGGATAAGGAGTGGAATTCTCTGCCGGGGTCAGTTTTTCCGGAAATCTATAATCTGGATATCTTTAAAACAAAAGTGAACAGACACTTTCTAGGCACGCGTGTATCATCTTAGGCCTTATCTTCGCCTTCCATAAATCGAGATTATGGTCAAACGTAAGCCTATATTTAGTAACAAAAAAAAATCTTTTGTTGCCCGTGGTACTATTACCAGTAGTACAATGGGTATTTAATCGCGTAACTCCCGTCCCCGTAGGAACGTTATATTCAGCTTGCTAATCCATTAATCTACGAAAATAACTTGGACGGAATAGTATGAAATTTTGCACTCATCATTTGCATGCATCAAATCTAAAAGTTTGTGGGTTTGCTTGAATGCGCTAATCTCAGGAACTACTCGAACGATTTGGAAAATCCTTTCAGTGTTTTTTTTTTCTGTTGCTCGATTTTCATAACGGTAACAGGTTGGCACTTGATAATGGTACGTAACCCTTAGTGCGCGAGTCCGACTCGGGCACTAAGAGTTTAAGGTTGTTAAGGGCCAAACGCCCAAAAAAACTTCCTTCCTTTCCTTTTTTATGATAGACGAATTTCGATAACTAGCGAACACTAGTATTGTTAATTCGTTGAATAGATAATCTTGTAAAACACTTTCGATCTCAAACATTAGTCAGTGGCACTTAGATGACTAAGCTATTGTTGTTCGTATCTGGAGTCAGATCGATGTGACAAAGAGACTTGCACTCAATGTCTAAAGTGTTAAGATAAGGTTTAAAAGAATAGAAGCGGCCAAAATATCAAGACATTGTAGTTTATTTTGGTGTTAATATGTTTGATAAAATTAATCATCATCAGGCCGTACAACGTCCACTGCTGAACATGGGACTCCTCCCGAGGGAGGGTAATTGCCACAGTCACCACGCTTGGAAGGCGGGTTGGTGACCGCAGTATAATGTTGTACGTTGTACCACACAAGGAATCGCTGCTACCCGTTTCTTGATATACGATTATTATTTATTATAGATGATGTTATAACAATCGGGACCAACGGCTTTACGTGCTTTCCGAGGCACGGACCCTCAACGAACAAGACCCGGAAAGAAACCTTAGAATTTACACAAAGATTTCCTGTACGGTGTGGGGATCGAACCCACAACCTCCGAGATTTAAAGCGAGCCAAATACCGCTACGCTACGGAGGTTGTCTTATGATTTTATGTCTTATTAACTCGATTTCCCATAGGTGCGTAGTATTTATGGTATTTATTACACTTTAATTTACTTATAGTATTAAAATGTATTCAGTTTTACCATAACCTCGCTCCACCGATACATCATAATTAATTCTCAGCGTAAGTCCAAACTTCCAAACAACTCCATAACATGAACTTATCTAGTCTAAAATAACTCCGTGACCACTTAAAACAGAACTGCAGAGGTAGAGTATGTATTAATGGAGATCGCATCTCTACTTATCTATCATCATGATCATTTCAGCCTTAGGACGTCCACTGCTGGACATAGGCCGCCCTCATAGATACTTATCTATACTAATATTATAAAGAGGAAAGATTTGATTGTTTGTTTGTTTGTATTGAATAGGCTCCGAAACTACTAGACCAATTTGAAAAAATCTTTGAACGACGGAAAGCTACACTATCCCCGGATGACATAGGCTATATTTAATTATGAAATTCCCACGAGAACGAGAGTTCCGTGGGTGAAACCGCGCGTGGGAAGCTTGTGACATAATAAAACCACATCAAAAACAAAATTTAGTTCCATATTGTATCCATAATACTTTTTTAATCATCGTATACTAGCTTTCCGCGGTTTTACCCGCGTAGCTTCCGTTATTACATACATTACCCTTCCTCTTAAATCAATCTATTAAAAAACCGCATCCACATCCGTTGCGTAGTTTTAAAGATCTAAGCATACATCGGGACAGACAGACGATGTACGAATGTAGTGATTATTTATAAGAACATCCACGCATTAAACAGGCCTTAGGTATTATTTACACTTGATGGGTATTAAAGATAATTATTATTAGATACATAAAAAGTAATCATTGTCATGTAGGCTATTCGTGACGTAGTTTTTAACATTTATAATTTTATGTAGTATGCTGATTATGTGTTGGTTAAGCGTTAAACTTTAATTTTAGTTAATGAGGGGTCAGACCGCTATTTGTAAAATTTTGTATTTCTTTGATTATACAGAGATACCTACTATATAATCAAAGAAATTACTTACGAGACAAATGATACAATAGGGGATTTTTCTTTTTTTTTATTCTTCCGTTATTTACACATTAACTAAAACGAAAATTATACTACTTAATTAAAGTTAGGTATACATACACTTTGTATTATATATAAAATTAATATTACTTATATACATTGTATATAAAAACAAAAAAATATAAAACCAAAAATGATTTATATTCATTACATAAAAGTTTTTTTTTTCAAATCAAATCATGTTTCATATTTTACTAGAACTACCACGCGCGGTTTCACTCCCCTTGCCATCCTCGTGGGAACTTCATGATTAAATTATGTCACTCCTGGATAAAATAGCAATCTAATAGTGAAGAATATTTAAAATCGGCCCTGTTGTTCCGGAGCTTAGAGCCTCAATGCAAACAATCAAATCTTTCCTCTTTATAATATAAGTATAGAAGTTTAATAGATGAGAATAAATGAGTTTTTGTTTTAACTACATATTTCATCTTAACCTACTAAGTTAATATTATAAATGCGAAATTTTGTATGTATGTTTGTTACTCTTTCACGCAAAAACTACCGAATGGATTTGGCTGATAGTTTGCACGCGGATAGTTTATAAGCTGTATTAACATATAAGCTACAAAATATTATGCTTCGACCCACTGGAGCAGACTGACGCGGGTAAAACCGCGGGGCGCAGCTAGTTATATTCTATTCTATATTTATTTAAACTAAACAAATCTTAAATATTATTATTGCGGTACACTCTCCAACGGTACATCTTAAATATTCTTACAGCGCACCCTCCAGTGGTACATGCTCTATGCTTCCAGTAATACAATTCGTCATACAGTTTGATCTGCATTACTCATATATTAAGCCGTAGTTAAATTAAGACGTTGAGTAACTCGGACCGGAGTGTTGTTTGTAAATATAAGAATAACTTAGTTTAATTATTGTATTATTAATATTACATACATTAAACGTTTAGAGAAAATATTTTATGTTTTGTACTAGGTTTATCTATATACTAGCTCCCCGCGCGCGGTTTCACCCGCGTAACTCCCGTTCCCGTGGGAACTTCATAATTAAATATAGCCTATATTAATCAGTGATAATGTAGTATACAAATGGTGAAAGACTTTTTAAAATCGGTCTAGTACTTTTTGAGCCAATTCGTTACAAACATACACACAACATATACTTACATACAAATCTTTCCCCTTTTTAATATTATAGTATAGATAAGTAGGTACGTGAAGCTGAATCTTTGGACGAAGGAGTATGACATTTCGCTCACTTAAAAGTAGTTTATATACAGAAGGAGTTAATTATGGTCGAATTTTGACCACTGGGCGATAGCTAGCAATAATAATTAAACAATAGACTAAGAGTATTTTGTATTGTTTTGTTGTATAAGAGTGTTTTATTACCAAGTTTCAATTGTAGTAACTTTTTCCTCATTACTGCTCTCTATTTTTTCCGGATGAAAAAATACCATATATTTTGGAATCAAATTTTACACCGATTATTGACGATTGACCTCAGTGACATGAGGTGTCATATCTGACAACCTAATCCACAACCATGGGCGTACCCAACTTTTAGTACAGGGGGGGAACACAACTTAGCCCCAAAAACGCGGAATAGGACATTCAATCTTGTAAACAATAATAACAGAGCCATGTAAAGTGACAGTGGCGCAAGACTTACCTTAAACACTTAAAATCATAATTCCGCAATCCCCTCGCCAACGACCGCCCTGAGCCGAAGTCCAATTCCCACAGCAGACACCCTCTTGTTGTTCCGTTTGTAGGTTTTAGACTTACCTATATGCCCGGTGAAGTAGCAAAAGCTTTGTGGCTAACTACAAAAGAAGGCAAAAAATGACCGGAGCCGTACAGCGGTCAAAGAAGGTGAATGTGACAGAAATATGAACTGTAATTCTTGTTCTGTAATCAATGTCCTGTATAATTCCTTCCGGCGCAGACCGAAGCGAGCTGGTCTGCCTAAAATAAAATAAACTGGCCAAGTGCGAGTCGGACTCGCGTACAAAGAGCTTCGTACCATCATCTATACAATGATGGTAAAAAACGGCAAAAAATCAACGTTTTTTCTATGGGAGCCCTTGAATATTAATTTTATTTTGATTTTAGTATTTGTTGCTATATCGTCAACAGAAATACATCATTTGTAAAAATTTTAACTGTCTAGCTATCGCGGTTCTTGAAATACAGCCTGGTGGCAGATAGACAGACAGCGAAGTCTTAGTAATAGGATCCCGTTTTTACCCTTCGGATATGAAACCCTAGAAAGGTTCTCCCCTGCCCCTGTCGCTACGCCCATGACTACTGCACAATAGATGTAGAACTACAAAACATCGTTATGTCGGCAATGCGTGAGTCAAATTGATTAGGTATGCGATGTAAGTGGCCTTAATTTTGTGCGCAATTTTGCGTTTAGTATTATACAAGTCTCCCAGCACCTATTTAGTTTGAAAAGTATTAATAGTTTATGACGATTACGAGATTACGTTGGGCGCCGTTTTGCCATAATGTGGTGAGTATGGTCAAACGGCGCCCAAGATCTTGGTAGGCGGTTTGGTGACCGCAGTATTATGATATAATACATAAGGAAGCGCTGTTGCCCAAGGTTCTGTTTTACTAAAGTCACCACGCTTGGCAGGCGGGTTGGTGACCGGAGAACCTAACGTGCTTTCCGAAGCACGAAGGGTAATCCCTCAACCAACCAGACCTGGTATACCGCTACACCACAGAGATTTATAGATCCAAGGTTTAGATCGTAACCATAATGATTTTATAGCCTAATCGTTGTGGATGGATAGTGCAATATCTAGTACATAAGTGAGTGGCTACTAAGATCGCATTTTACTCATAAAGAAATATTTTCTTTATGTCTGCAGTAAAGTCAGGGTATCGTGTCAATTCGAAAGACTGTAAGTTGACTTACAGTGCTTTAGCTTATCAACGGCAAACCTCACTCAATCGATTAAAGGCGGAAATTCTGTAAGTCTGTCTGTCCATTAAAATAAATGTATACTTTGTAAGATAAGGTAAACTAAAACCTTTTACTATAACTACCTTATTATTTTACTTCACCACCCATTTTACGTCCACAGTTGAACATGGGCTTACTCTTAACAGAACTTGGCACGCCAGGATCATTGAGGAATATTACCCAAATCACCACGCTTGGCAGAAGATGGTGAGTATCCTTGAGGTGATAGATGCTGCTGCCCATCCATCAGCTGTATATCCCTTAGTCGCCTCTTACGACACCCATGGGAAGACATGGGGTAGTCTATTCTAAGAAAGCCACACGGCTATAGAACGTGGTATCTTTTTTTTTTTTGCATATGCATTTACGCATTCCCACCGCCGCTGCAGCGTATTCGCGCGCTGGCGGCGGGATATGTGGGACTCGCCCTCTTCATAGCGTGGTATGCTAAACTATACCACGAGGAGAGGACCCTACACCACTAAAACCTCCCAGACACTCCTTCGATCGGGGCCAGGTACGCATGATTAATCCGGATAGAACGTGGTACCTACTTAACCTTATTTTAAACAAAACCACATTATTTTACTAAAATTATGTTAATCTTTACTTTGTCGTGTTCGTTTGAGGAGTCCAATTTTAGTTTGTCCTACTTTACATAAATTGTAGCTCTTATTTACTAAAATATTATACAACTTTATTGGCCATGTTATTATATTCTACCAAAATAAACGTTCTACAACATTGCAAGCACGTTATACTTGACATTTGATAGCTAACTGTGCCTTGTCGTGCAATTCATCATTCTTTGTTAGTATAAAAAGCCATAGTGGGCTTAAAGACTAATAAATTATATTTATTCCGTCAGTTAGATTACCAAAAAATATTGGAAAAGTATTCTTTTTTCGTTCCTCATACAAAAAAATGACGAAGATACACAGCGTTGAAATTTCGTGTGACGTCACTTCTAGGTACAATTTTACCTATTAGTGACGTCACAAGCCCCGCTCTCCTGAACTTTATAGTTTGTTTTTGCTCTGTATGTTTGTAAATTTTGATAAATAAAAAAAATTGTGTCCAATATTTTTAGTAATAGTATCTAACCGAGGGACTAAATAGATTGTTTTAGTCTTTATTAGCCCATTATTATTGACTTCATTTGCGTGAAAATTTTGACATAATAATATGCCTAAAACTATAGAGTTTTATACTAACTTTGCAATCACTTTTTATCATCTGAGAGTTGAATTTAAGATACGTCCTCAATGAAACGTCCCAGAAAATGTAAGACTCCTAGCACTTGTCATTTCTGAGATTTCGTGATGTGACCTTTAGCTATAGCTGATATTATTAAATATAACTTTTTATGTTTTCCTGACTTAGAATAGACTACTCCAAATCTTCCCATGGGTGTCGTAAAATACGATTAAGGGACTTACACCTGATAACATAACTGATGGACTCTGTCCATCTTACTGCGATCACCAGTCCTACTGCCAAGAATTGTGTTTTTGGCGATTTTTTTTTGTCTGGGAATGATCCCTTCTCGATCCTGGCTTGCCAAAGTTTCTCAAGTTCCATGTTCGATATGGTAAAGTAAGTAATTTAACTATTGCTCCTTTTCCTTAAACGAACGATCACTAATTATAGATCATCATCATCAACATCATTATCAGCCTGTTGTAGTCCACTGCTGAACATGGGTCTCCCCCATCGATTACCAGCGGGAACGATCGCTAGCCGCCTGCAACCACTGACTCCCTGCAACCTCTATGAGGTCGTCGGTCCATCGTGCAGGCTGTCGTCCTACGCTGTGCTCGCCAGCTCGTGGTCTCTACTCGAGAACCTTTTTGCTCCATCGGCCGTCAGTTCTTCGAGCTATGCGTCCTGCCCATTGCCGCTTCAGCTTGCTAATCCGTTGAGCTATGTCAGCTTCCTTCGTTCACCTGCGGATCTCCTCATTTCTGATTAGAACACGCAGGGAAACGCCGAGCATAGCTCTTTCCATAGCTCGCTGAGCGACTTTGAGCTTTCTTATGAGACACACAATAAGTTAGTAAATTGTAGATATGTAAATTGTAAATAAGTACCTACTTATACTAAGCCTTTATAAGTAGGTCAAATGATTGACATATACATAATAGTTTAATGACGAATGAGTTCGCAAATCGACATGTTAAGTAAATATCAATATCATACCTACTTGACCCCGTGATTGCTTCATCTCGCATTCTGATGGACCCCCTGCCAACATCTGACCGCAGTCATGTTACTTAATATTATATGAATGATGATCTATTTGTATTTTAAATCATTTCAATTTATCTATTAAATATATTATATAGCTCCACACCCTCGAACGGTAGCGGAATTAGTCTCGCTTTAAGTCTAGGAGGTCGTGGGTTCGACCTCACAACGGACAAGGAATCTAAGTGTACAGTCTAAGATTTATTTCTGGGTCTGGCTGGTTTGGGGACTACCGTCCGTGCCTCGGAAAGCAAGTTAAGCCGTTGGTCTCGATCATCTATAACAAGTGTGACCAGGGAACGGGCAGTAGCGTTTCCCTGTGTAATACAACATAATATTGCGGTCACCAACCCGCCTGTCAAGACTATGGCCGAAACCCCTCCTCGGGAACAGGCCCATGTTCAGCAGTGGACGTTATACGAGCTGATGATGATGATGGTGATGATGATATAGCTCCCGTTTCCGTAGGAACTTCATAATTAAATATAGCATTTGCTACTCCTAGGCGACGTAGTTTTTTAATAGTAACAGAATTTTTGAATTCGGTTCAGTATTTTTGGAGCTCAGAGCAAACAAACACAATCATTTCTCTTTATAATATTATATAGTACTAGCGACCCGCCCCGGCTCCGCACGGGTACAATGCTAATGTATTATTCATATAAACCTTCCCCTTGAATCCATCTATCTATTAAAAAAAACCGCATCAAAATCCGTTGCGTAGTTTTAAAGATTTAAGCATACATAGGGATATAGGGACAGAGAAAGCGGCTTTGTTTTATACTATGTAGTGATAATTAACGACATCAAAAAGGTTCCCAGATTTCAACAATTGTTATAATTTAAGCATATTTAAAGCTAATAGGTGTGATGAGATCTCATCATTTGTCGTTATAAACGGTAGGTCGTTAAAACGGTGATATAACATGCCGAGTCTTACTTTAATACGGTGCTTCCAAATATGTGCCATCCATTCAACATTCGATACTGTAACGTGGGTATTATGGTTACGATAATTAATAATGTTATAAAAAAAATGCAACAAAATCATCTTTCTAAGAAATAATAAATTAATTATTTTGTATGTAACTATTTTATGTCTATTCATTTTTAAATTCTCTTTGACGATATATGATGCAGGCATTCTGTGACTAGTATATGTCAAAGGCCATAAGGTTATAATTGCTAATATTATAAACGCGAAAGTTTGTGAGTATGGATGGATGGATTAATGGATGTTTGTTACCCTTTCACGCAAAAACTACTGAATGGATTCGCTCGATTAACATATTTGCTACAAAAAATCACGCTCCGACCTACTGGAGCAGAGTAAAGCGGGTAAAACCATAGGGCGCAGCTAGTCTATACTAATATTATAAAGAGGAAAATGTTGTATTTTTCTATGTTTGTTTCGAATAAACTCAAAAACTACAGAACGGATTTTAATCATTCTTTCACCATTAGAATGCTACATTATCCTTAAGTAACATACGCTATAAAAGTCTACCCTAAGTATTCAATAACTTAACATTAGAAAATTTAAATAAAACTTAAATTTTCTAATTTTTCGCGGAACTTTCTTATTTTTTTCTTTCATCAAAACCTTCTCCTGACAATAATAAATACAACAAAATAAAAATTAGCGACACTGGTCTATCCATTCACGCGTTCTCCAAAAAGACCAACAGCAATAGAGATTTATTTTTATATAGATAGATACAGATATCTCTTCTCTAACGTTATCACTATTAACTATACTATCTTCAGTTAAAGGGATGGGATATATTTTAAAGTACCTGAAATTATATATCGCAATAGTAGGTACTGGACAAGAGTTCTATGTGGGACAGCTGCCCTCCCCTGACCCCCTTCGATACGCCCATGAGTGACAGTAATTATTGCAATAAGAAAATGAAACACTAAGGAAACTATATTTATTAATATATTGTCTGTATTTACTAAACAGACAACAGTTTGTTTATGGCTAGAGAGAGTGTGTGGGAAACTTCTTTATAAAAATGGCGGTAGTAATTTACCTCATTAGACAAAGATGGAATAATGAGTATTCCATCCTTGTCTAGTATTCTCTAAATGATAGCTATTTATGCCTATCTGTTTGGGTATCTTAATAAGGAGACAGTGTTTAGCCGTTATATGATTAAGCCTAACTACCGAACGGAGGTCCCAGGCTCGATCCCCGGGTCGGGCAAAAATTTGTTACTAGAAATTTTCTCTCGAGAAGATTCTAACTATACTAATACGAAGTCTGGAAGAAAATTGACAATACGACCCCAATTTGCAATTTTTCTTTTTATTAAGGACACATAAAATTATTTCTACTTTCCCTACAGACCCTTAGTTTGCTAAGAACCATCAGATGCCTGAAGTCCAAGAGCCCCGCGAACTGTAAAGTAGAGCGACAGTTGCACAAAACTCCCCTTAAAAAAAACTAAAAGCCATAATCCCTCAATCTCCCCGTCAGCGACCGCCCTGAGCCGAGGTCCAAGTCCACAGGGAACGCCCTCTTGTAGGTTGCTTAGTTTGTAGTGCTTAAACCATTTATCTAGGCTGGAGCTCTGCTCGCCTTTATGCTCGGTTAAGTAGCAAAAGCCTCGGGGATAACTACATATGTCTGTCCGAAAAAAAAAAGATTTCTACTTTTGACTAGGTAAAGTGTATGTCGTTTAATTCAAAGTTAACATTTTTAAACACAAACTGAGATTTTATTTCAACTAGCGACCCGCCCCGGCTCCGGACGGGTACAATGCTGAAGTATTATACATATAAACCTTCCTCTTGAATCACTCTATCTATTAAAAAAACCGCATCAAAATCCGTTGTGTAGTTTTAAAGATTTAAGCAAACATCCCTATATAGGGACAGAGAAAGCGACTTTGCTTTATACTATGTAGTGATGAGGTCAATTTTCTTAGCTTATCGATACAATATTTGTCCTATTTTAAGCATATCAAGACTAAGTCGCGGTCATCAACTAGTCAACCAATAAATCCATCGCACTTAGGAAACCGACACCGCAGCGACTCGAACCGACGCGGCGACGTCCCGTCCTAGTTAAGCTCACCTATATTTGAGTCTAACAGGATGTGGCCACTTGTGAGTGTGACGAATAAACATATACCTAGTATTTATACTAATATATAGTGAAAATATACGAATATATATTATGTGTATACTGCGACCTACAAGTCAATCACCTTGTGTAAATGGGTTAGTTTTTGCGACCGGCGCTTTAGGTTGTGATACACTGAGTGGATAGACGAGTATAGTTCTAGGGTTGCCACCTTTTTGTTTTATATTGTACTTTTTATAAAAAGTTGCTATATATATAGTACTTTTGGGAAATTCAGGAAAAACATAGTACTCATTTATTTTAAATACTTTTTCCACGTCTTTAGTTGTTATTAGTCTTTGCTTCGGCAGATGACTGATGAGCTTTTCTTTTTGTAAGCATCCACCTATTCTGAAGTAGAATTTTTCATTGTTTTCTACGCGCTGCGGTTGCGGTCTAAATTTTTAAATAGGCTGAATTTTAGTTTAGCAAAAAATATAGTATCTACTTTTTGTACTATATTATTTTTAATTTAATATATAGTACATTTGACTGAAATATAGTACGATACTATATAATATAGTACGGGTGGGGCAACCCAATATAGTACCTACTTTAAAGCCACGCTTGGCAGGCGGATGGCTGATCGCAGTAAGGCGCTGAGTATCCTTGAGCTCATAGATGCTGTTGCCCATCTATCATCGGTATATATCGACAACCTCCGTAACGTAACGGTATTTGGCTCGCTTTAAATTTCGGAGGTCGTGGGTTTGATCCCCACCGGACAGGAAATTTTTGTGTAAATTTTAAGATCTCTTTCCGGGTGTGGTTAGTTGAGGGACTACCCTCAGTGCCTCGGAAAGCACGTTAAGCTATTAGTCCCAATTATCGTACATCAAGGTTTGGGAGCAGCTTTTCCTTGAATACTACATAATACTGCAGTCACCAATCCGCCTGCCAAGGGTGGTGACTATGGCAAATACCCTCCTTCGCGAGGAAGCCCATGTTCAGCAGTGGACGTTATACGGGCTGATGATGATGATTAACGATTTAATTATATTTTTGAAAGTAAGTGAAAAAGAAATGGCTAGGTTACTTAGATATATCTGCGTATAAAATAAATACATAGTTATATTTTCTTGTGGTTCGCAATTAAAAATTAAATATTGTGTGCAAGAAAACTTTATGCCCATTACTTTGAAATAGAGAGGGCAACAACATTCCAACTGGTACAGTGCTATATATTTTGATTTAAGGTCTTCTTATAAAATGTAATCCATCGTTCTTAAATAAACCACAGGAGCGAAGTCTCGAAATTAATCATTTATATGATATAATTGGGTCATCATCCTCCGGGTCAGCGAAAATAATTCTATTTACATTCAACGCCGCATTTATTCTTCGTCCATACTTCTCCATCTCCCTATTTAAACTCTCGTTGGCTGAACATGGTCCAGCTGAGTAACAAAATCTTTTAAAAAATCATCAATTTTCTTACCTTAAAATTAGTCAAACAAAAAAATTACACTTCACAAAAATAAATGTCCATAAAATAAATTATCCTCAAAATATGTCCTTACAAAATCACTGCAAATAGTACTTAATACTTGTCACATCCTCACTTATCCAAGTCACATCCACAACTGAATAATTAGGTTATAGCATCACTTGCAACACTTCAACTGAAGAAAGACTTATGTACCAATGTCAAATAAATAAGCACTAAGTTTTAAGTAATGTCGCGAACACATGCGAATTACTCCAAGGTGAAACACCATTACTGGGTACTATGAATAATTATATATGAATGAGCTGTTTAAAATAGGACAAATAATTACTACAATTTATGTAGGTACAGATCTAATTTTCTAACTGCATGTTATTAAAATAAATAACAAACAAAGTTTTATAAAAAAAATACCATAGGAACTAGAGTGTGTAGTGAAACTAAATAAAACATTTTTTTTTTAATCTCCCAGTGTACCTAAAGTCGTCGCTCAATTAATCCTACCCATAGATGAACAGTCTGACCATAAACAAGCGATGGTATCGCAGTGTCGTGATCTTAAAACATATGTTTTGTCCAAATCAAGCTCAAGTATGATATTAAAACGGTTTTTATATGTTATTCGCTTCGTATCCGGAACAGCTTGACAGTTTTGGTGTTGAATGAGAAAATGTACATTTTTTATTTTTGTTTTAACACATTATTACATATATTTTAAAATATTTGATGTCTCTTCTTATTGATGTCACGTGACCCTCACAAACTTTAGCAGCAATTTATCTCTATCTATAGTTCTATACTACCTAATAATAATAATAATATTATAAAGAGGAAAGATTTGATTGTTTTTTGTTTGTTTTCATTGAATAGGCTCCGAAACTACTTGACCGATTTGAAAAATTCTTTCACTGTTGGGGAGCTACACTATCTCCGGTGAACATAGGCTATATTTAATTATGACGTTCCCACGGGAACGGGAGTTACGCGGGAGAAACCGCACGCGTGTAGCTAGTAGGCTATAGGTATTTTAAAATGAGGTGCCCCGGGATCAGATTGTCGGATACTAACATAAAGTTATCTAGTTATTTTATTAGTAAAGAAAAATATATTATTTCCCTATACCTATATATACATATTTCGTCGCCCTAAATTATTTTAATATCGTGATTTTAAATCATTTGCTTCTCATATTGCGTGATAATTATCAATAAATATATATCCTGACATTTTTATTCATTAAAAAATGAACTGTTATGAAGTACGAAGACGTACCGATAAATACTTAAATGTTATAGGTATAGTGGCTTTTTATTTCTCAATCTTTTTGTGTAATCTTGTTGCTTAGTCTCCTTTTAGCTCGATACACTTGTAGCAATGCTCCAACTTCTTTACCCAGCTTGAAAAAATGTTTTCTTAAGGTCTACAAAATGCCCTCCGTGACGTCAAAACGTCTTCAATCAACTTAATTTTCTGTCGTATCTAACTTTTCGAACATATTATCATCATCATCATCATTAGCCCGTATAACGTCCACTGCTGCACATGGGCCTCCTCCCGAGTGAGGGTATTTGCCATAGTCAACACACACAGTTGGTGACCGCAGTTTTAACCAAAAATATATCCTTACTAATATCCTTACTACTTCCTACTAATATTAAAAATGTGAAAGTAACTCTGTCTGTCTGTCTGTTGCGCAATCACGCCTTAACTACTGAAGCGATTTAAATGAAATTTGGTACAGATATAGTCTAGAGCCTGAGAAAGAACATAGGCTATATTTTATTATGAATTTCCCACGGGAACGGGAGTTACGCGAGTGAAACCGCGCGCGGGAAGCTAGTTATATATATGTCCAACATATTATACGTTGAAAGAATCACTAGCCGGAAAAATTGGAATTTATCAACCTCCAAAACAGTTTAACAGAATCGCAGCGACGACTAATTGTAACTTCGATCACTACATCAGTTCATGTCCGTCCCAGGGAATTATCCAATTGGTTTATTGGACAAACTCACATAAATCTCAATGAAAGTGAACCAAGGGATAGCCCTTTCTCATAGCCCATGGGAACTCGCTAATAGAATAAATAGATAATGCACTTGTTTGTTTCATTATGTATTTTTTTAGTAGATATCTATTAGTTGATAGTTTATGGATCACTGTCAATTAACAATATATATAACGGTCATTTAGTTTATACCTACTCATGATCTGCGCAATTACCTGTGACATAATCTTTATTTCTATACAAATATATAAAGCTAAAGAGATCTTTTGGTTACTAAGGTAGGTAGGTACCTACCTTCTTGCCTTACAAAACACTACAGCCTTAGATTCAAAATTGTGGAATAAAATTAGAAGTGGATGTCCATTGTCTCTGTCTACCCCGCTGTGAAACAGGCGTGAGCTTATGCAGATAATGTTCCTATGTATAATTTAAACCTATTACACAAAATATCAATAAAAGTTAAAATAAAACAAAGAAATATCAAAATAAGTGTTATTATCTATACAGACTACAGAGTAGGTATAGATAATAACACTTATTGTACATTTTATACTAATATTATAAAGAGGAAAGATTTGATAGTTTGAATTGACAGCGGAATTAAAGAGAAACGACAGTGGAATCAAAGACAAACGCTGCTGTCATATACCTAGTTCGTTTCACGGAAATCGTAACTTTTGGTCTGAAATGGACACTTCGGGCAGTGAATTTAGCGAAGATGAGAACAATGAAATTGTTCCGGACGCGATAAAAGATATGGCGAAATCGGTGACGGTTGTTAAATGAATAATAAAATGATGACATTAAAAATTGCAATGATTTTAATGTGACTTTTAAATAAATAAATTCACCCAGCGGACCCCCCCTGCTCCCCTCCACCATCCCCCCAGCTAACTTGACGCCGTGCAATAATAATAGACTGCTTAAATTTTGGTATGGAAAACAAGTCAACCGTGTGAGGTGGGTGGACTCTTTGTCGGAAGAGTACAGATTGGAGTGCGGGGTAAGACAAGGGGGTTTAACCTCCCCAGCGCTCTTCAACCTGTACATGAATAGTCTGATTGAGGAGCTCAGCGGCACCAGGATCGGATGTCATATTGATGGCACTTGTATTAATAATATCAGTTACGCTGACGATATGGTGCTGCTGAGTCCTTCGGTTGGAGCAATGCGAAGGATGTTAAGTCTTTGTGAATCCTATGCGAGGGCTCACGGGCTCAAGTACAATGCACTCAAGAGTGAACTGATGGTTTTCAAAGCTGGTAATAAAAGCTACTCTAAGGTACCACTTATCTCACTAGACGGCATACCATTAAGAAGAGTTACTAAATTTAAGTACTTGGGCCACTGGGTGAGTGAAGACCTTAAAGATAATTTAGATGTGGAAAGGGAGCGCAGGTCGCTGGCTGTCCGATGCTGTATGTTGGCCCGTAGGTTCGCCCGTTGTACTGCACGAGTTAAAGTAACGCTTTTTAAAGCCTTCTGCCAATCCTTTTACACGTGCAGCCTGTGGGTGAACTTTACGCAGAAGGCATATAGCGACCTGCGCATCCAATACAACAACGCTTTCCGGGTGTTGTTGGGGCTGCCGCGTTTTTGCAGCGCGTCCGGTATGTTTGCCGACGCAAATGTTGACAGCTTTTCAACAGTCATGCGCAAGAGATGCGCATCTTTATTATATCGGTTCCGCGCCAGCCCCAACACTATCCTGAGGACGTTGGCAGACCGCTTTGACTCTCCGATTCTAGGACGCTGGATACGAATCCATGCAGTGAAGTAGATTAGGATGGGAAAGTCTCTAGCGGATGTACTTAGTTTTAAATTTATTTAATTACCCGTAAGATTAGTTTATTTATTTACTAATACTAGATGTTAGGCTTTTTATACTGTTACTAACAAGATATGGAACTTGATTCTGAAATAAATGTTATTATTATTATTATTAGGTCACACGTATCGTAATCTACCACCCCCCGCGAGTCCGGGGCGGGTTTATGTCACATCTGCTATAAAATAGTATACGATACTCGTGACCTAAGTAGCCTATTATTGCACGGCGCGGCGTATAGGACCCTCGCTACGCTCGGGCGTTAACTTCACGCCGTGCAATAATGTGCTACTTAGGTCACACGTATCGTAATGTACTATCACCGTTTGAAAGTTACACTATCCCCGGATGAAATAGGCTATATACAATTATGAAGTTCCCACGGGAACAAGGGTTACGCGGGTGTAATCGAGCGTGGGAAACTAGTTACTAAATAAAAATAAAACAACCTCAGCATAAACATAATACCTAAGTTACTTTCAAAATTTCACACATTCTTTAATAGACTATACTCTACACTAAATTAACATCACCCAAAAAAAATCTCTCCCAACAATCTATTTACCCATAAAATTACAAACCACAAAGAAATGTAAACATATCACAAAAAATCACTAAACTACCGTGACAGGTGCGCCGGCGCCGTACTCAATCACCAACCGAACCCGCCCGAACGCTTCCGAAAATAGCCGAGTAGCACTTCGTTTTTTTATCGTCCCAATATAAGTAGGGGAAAACGTCCAATAATTGGCACTTTAAGCGATATCGGTAACAGAAATTTTTTTTGTGAAAATAATACGCCTTTTTGAGAGAAGAGAATAGTAAAAAGTAACAATAGGAATATTTTTTCACGTAATTTTTTCAAAAACAAATATTCTATTACACAAATAAAAAAATCTTATATTTTATAATTATATTTGTCCTAATATTGGCATAGAGAACACTCACCACCACTTCCATTTTAATATCACTTGTGAACAGACACTTTCTAGGCAAGCGTGTATCATCTTAGGCCTTATCTTTGCCTTCCATCAATAAAGATTATGGTCGAAAGTAAGCCTATATTTGATTTAAAAAAAAACTTCAAATGTTGCCTTTTTAAAAAGAATAAAAATCTATAGATTTTGTAGATAAAGTTGATGGTTGTGAGTTTTTGTTTTTTTTTACATTTAACGAAGCTGTGTCAATAATTGGTGGGGTGCCAAGAGTAGGCAGTATTACCCCACATGCCACCCATTCAGAGATCCTGACACTTTTGTTTTTGTGTTTGTTGGAATGCTCTCTCTAATATGTTGAGGTGAAGAGTTTATTATTTATTTAATTGTAAGTTGAGTTTTAATTACATTTTTAATTATAGTTTTGTTATTATATAAATTATAATGAATATTATCTACTTAAGTGATATAACAATTGATTTCCCGTGGGAAAGGTATTATTTTTCGCTATTAGTAATTAAATAAGAGTTATTTATAGGATTTTATTGTTAGGATGCTGATTTTATTAGCTTTTCTCTTCGATTAGCCGTTTAGGTGGTATAGTAGGTACCTATACAGTACAATCATTGAGATAGTATATGACTGACACTGTCATTCGATTATAGGGACATTTTTTTTAAAGATGAATAATAGAGTTTTTGCACATTTATGCTTGTTAACCCCTCGTACTAAACTAAAAGGTAAGTGTTACGAGTGGGTTGACGTCGGTAGTGCAATGGGTGGGAAACAACCCAGCGACCACAATAATATGATCGCTAGCGATTAGGCTACGGCCGCCGGCCGCCACAATGGGACTACTCGAAAAGAAAAGAGTTGATTAATTCTTTAATGAGATATTTAGATAATTCTAGACACATTTTTAGGAAATGTATGTCATCCACATAAATTTCCTAAAAATGCATCACGTATTTAAAAATAGTTGCTTTCTGTAATAGGAAGAATATTATTATTATGAGCTTGACTGGGACACCCACTGCAGGTCAAAGGCCTCCTTTCCTTCTTTCCATTTTTTTCTTATCCAATCCAATCCTTCAGAAAAGAATCCAAATCGTCTCAAACAGTAACGCGTATAAAACCACAGGGCATCAAATAAATACGCCATTTACCGAACATGCATTGAAGTGACAGATTAATTATTTATAAAATTTGTATCGCTAAAACTGTTGCTGTCACAACAACTTACATTTCAATGCTAAATTTATAATTGTAAAAGCTAATTTATTTCACATGTAAATTAATGTGCACTTTGTCCTCAAGAATGTAGGAATGTTGATATCTGAAATTCATTATAAGTCCACTGTAATTGAAGACGCCATTTTGAAAGGGGTGTACCCTGTCAAAACGGCGTCTTCATCAGTCTTGTCGGGTTTGTTAAATCGCTTGGCCTGTTTTCGAAATACCATACCTATTTTAATGTTTTGCACTTACTTTATTTTTCAAAGTCGGTAACCATTTATAATTTATGAAATGACTAGATTCCGCGCACAGTTTCACCCGCCTAGGTTCCGTTCCTTTAAGTTCATAATAAAATAAAGCCTAAAGTCTTCCTTGATAAATGGGCTGTCTAACACTGAAATAATTTTCCGAATCGAAATCGTAAGTAGTACCTAAGGTAGCGCGTTCAAGCAAACAAACTCTTCAGATTTAGATTTTAGATTAGTAGGTATAGCTTTAAAAACTACAAACTAAGCAACCTGAATAAGAGAGCAATTTTAACCTATGTAGTTTGCCACGAGGCTTTTGCTACTACACCGGGCATAAAGAGAGCACTACTCTAGACAATATCACAGCCACAAAAGATATTTTTTAATAGTAGCAGAGTTTTACAGTCTACTAGTATTCTTGTTAACCCCACGTGCTAAGCTAAAAATGCTTGTATCGAGTGGAAACGATTGCTAGCGGCCTGCATCCACTGACTCCGTACAACCTTTATGAGGTCCTCGATCTATCATGCAGGCGGTCGTCCCACATTCCCTGGTCAGTTCGTGGTCTCCACTCGAGAACCCTTCTGTTCCATAGGCCGTCAGTTCTTCAAGCTATGTGTTCGAGCTTAGAGTTATGTGTGCAGCTTGCTAATCCGTTGAGCTATGTCAGCGACCTTCGTTCTCCTGCGGATCTCTTAATTTTTGATAAGATCACACAGAAACCTACTATTCCTAGATATTCCTAGATATTTTTACTATTTAAACCTATTATTTCGATAACAATGACGCTAATAGGAAACCAATGATAAATATATGAATAATACATAATACAGGTAAACCCAACACCTGAACCAACAGATAACAAATTAATACTACAAAAACCGTAAAAAAACTAGAATATAGAGCATACGAAAATGCACAAATTTATAATGTAAAGTGCTTTGAAAATATATGCCTTCTGTTTACGAACAGTACTTTGACAATTTAATGTAACTAGTTTTTACCCGCGGTTTTGATTGACATTTACTGTATAAAAAGTATGCTATTTTTATTCTAATACCTCCAAGAATATGTGTACTAAGTTTCATTATTATTGAAGCGGCCGTAGCCCAATGGCTAAGGGCGTCGGACTTGTGATCTCGAGGTCGCCGGTTCGAACCCCACCCATTGCACTACCGACGTGAACCCAC
Organism: Nycteola revayana; assembly: GCA_947037095.2. Lineage (NCBI taxonomy): Eukaryota > Metazoa > Arthropoda > Insecta > Lepidoptera > Nolidae > Nycteola > Nycteola revayana. The sequence goes on along the minus strand of OX344859.2, from coordinate 12,578,869 downwards.
TTGTAACACAAGCATTTAAGCTTAGCACGAGGGGTTAACAAGAATACTAGTAGATTTAAAAACTCTGTTAGTAATCTTTTCTAAAAAAAAAAAAAAAAAAAAATTGTGATCAGTTAAATAGTTTTCTCATGAAAGCATAACAAACGAACTTAGATTCACATTTATAATATTAGTAGGGATAAAAAAGATGTATAATTGGTTTGGGATTGTCCCAAAGCGATATATAGCCAATAAAGAAAAAAAAATACTACGACTTTCTTCAAAACAAACAAAATTTTCTTACAAAACCAAATTGCATTATACTCAAAACGAGCCCTTTCATTTGATACAGTTAGGTTTGCATACTTAACTAAATATTTTAATTTCATAATTTGTGCCCCGAACATGACCCATAGCACGAAATATATAACTTCACAGAGAAACTTATATAATAAACGCGAAAGTTTGTAAGAATGTATGTTTGTTACTCTGTCACACAAAAACTACTGAACGGATTTGGCTAAAGCGACTGTTGCACGCGGACAATTTATAAGCTGAATTAACATTAAAGGCTACAAAATATCACGCTTCGACCCACTGGAACAGAATAACGCGGGTAAAAACTAGCAGCTAGTATCACTATAAATCTGCTGTTATACAGAAGGCATATATTTAAGAAACACTTTCATTTACCTCCAAAAGTGTATTCTATTGTTTCAATTTAGGCTGCCAAATATAATCATGGCCTACTTTAATGACGCCAAGAATCTATTCATACATTCTACACTCTTTTGTGCATAGTAATTATGACAGTTGTATTCTTTTCGATATAGAACTTATGTATATGAATGCATATAAAGGAAATAGTGGCCTTGGGTTAGATTCATTGGTATAATAAATGATGAAAATAATTTTAATTAGATTTTTCTCTTGGATCATTTTGGGTCTTCGATATTATAGCCAATCAGCCTGTATAATGTGCATTGCTGATCATTGACATTGGACAACCTCCGTGGCGTACCGGCATAAGCCTCGGAGGTTGTGGGTTCGATCCCCACGCCGGACAAGAAATTGGTTGAGAAACGGGTAGTCTCTCAATTTCTTGAGTCCGTGCCTCAGAAAGCACGTGAAGCCGTTGGTTACCACATAATACTGCGGTCACCAACACGCCTGCCAAGATGCCTGATGCTAATGATGATAATATTATTAATGCCACAGACTGACGGAGTGACTTCGTGACATGTTATGAAATAAATATGATAAATTTCCCATAATAAATAAGGGGAACACCCCGTATTAAACACGATTTATTATATAGTCTTTCTACCAGTCACTGCCTGACACTACGTTCCATGTTAGAACTATCGTGACACAAAGTATTAACTGTTAAAAATGGGAAAGTTATGCAAAATATTCAGGGTATGGCAATAAAAATGGCGCCAGACCTACTGTTATTACCTTACAAGGGAATTCACAACAATAATAATCACCAAACATTCTGTTATTGATCGTCCATTCATCGAAATTCGATTATAATTCTTAGGCTGATCCCATATGCAGTATTTCTTTCCGGGTCTGATGGATTATGAGAGAGATCCTCCGTTCCAAAAAACACGTGAAACCGTTGATACCAATTGTTATAACATTATTTATAACAATGGTATACCAGAGAAAGGCTAGCAGCATTTCTCTGTGTCTATATAACACTGCCACCAACCCGCATACCAAGTGTGGTGACTATGACAAACCCTGCCCTCAGTAGGAGGTCCATGTTCAGCAATGAACTATATAAGGGCTCATGATGATGAGAAGAATTTTATTTTAAGTGAAATAATCATTACTTACATAATAACATGATACTGTCTAGGAGTAAGCATAATCTTATGCTGCATGCTAGTCGTCACCGCATCTACAACAAACTACCCAATAATATTATAAGATTGTCAATGAATAACTTTGAAACAACTATTAAAACCAAATTGTGTAGCAAGGCATCTTATAAAGTTTCTGATTCTCTTAGTGATAAAAATTCCTCGGTTTGATCGCTCCAATTTCAGTAGATATTATATTACAAAATATTATGAAACATTATTTTTAAGAAAGATGATTTTGTTGGCAATTGATTCTCAGTAATCGCCTTGTCACGAACTGCACGGTAGGGGGAAAAATATGACGTTTCCAAATAAATTTAACCGTTTTTACGGATTAAATGACCTACATTTGAATTTATAGTAATTTGTCCTTTTTAAATTTTGGGAGTTCTTTGTACAAATAGAGAGGAGCAAAAAAAAGCCCAGTTTCCATTTAATTTACAGCCTTGGCTTTTAACTAATCACAACACAACAAACAAACAATTAATATTATGTATAAGGATGATTCAATCCATAAATATAACCAAGTGTTTCCTAATAAAAACATAATAAACAAACGTGACAATAGTTTGTCATACGTTGTTAATGTGTCGCGTCCATCGTTACCTCCCACGGCAATGGCCATAGTTCGATTCCCGGTATAGATAAATAACTGTCTAGTTAGGTGTGGCTTAAATGTTATTTTTTCTGTTCTCGTATCTTAAGGACTGAATGAATATTTATATCGTAGTCAAAATTTACCAAAACCAAAAAAAATTACCTTTGGATCCGAAACGTGGTTCTTCACTATAGGCCTTATGAACAGACTTACAATTGAATTGAATTGAATGAAGATTTTACAATGTCTTTCTCTAGCTTAGCACGAGGGGCTAACAAGAATACTAGTATACCTAGGGTCCGAGCCCATTCGTCCCCTAAGATTCGCACCCTGTGCCCACTCGTCCCCTAGAACTTTTGAGGGGCCCATTCGTCCCCTGAAGAATATTTATTTTTATTCATTCTTCTAATATAAGTACATGTATATGTGTATACTGCAGCTTGGTAGTCCGGGTACAGTCGCGCAGAAAAGGCTAAAATAAAAAATATAGTAATTCGGTAGATATCATGTTTATTTCAAATAAGATTAACACATAAAAAATCACAATGTCCTAGAAACTAACAAAATACAACTCTTTTATAAAAATCAGTCTTGATTGACCATCATATAAATCAACATTAAATATAAAATTTGCAAAAAAAAATAGAACATAATATATCAACAGTAAATAATCACTTCTTATTTTTTTGTATATTTACCAACTACATACATGCAAAATCATAATAACTTAAATCTAAAAAATTATAACAGTACAAAAAAAATACTAAAATCACAGTAATTATTGAAGACTAGATAAATCAACATATATTTTTTTTGTATATTAACCAACTACATGCAAAATCGTAATAACTTAAATCTAATAAATTGTAACTAGAAGTACCTACATAAAAATTGGCTAAAATCACCGTATTTTTCACTGAAAAAGTAGAAAAAGTAATATTTTATCATACATAATAGAAAATTATGTGAGTGCATACACAGTAGCATACTAAAAATCTATGTTTTACCTTAAAATAAAATAAAGTAATTAATAGTAGATAACTATTAAAAAGTAGCAGCAGTTGAATTTTTTTTTCTGTGTGTTCGTTCCAATTATATACACGTAATTCTTTTGAAATAGGGATGTATAGGTAATTAGTAGAACTTACGTATTTTTCCTTCACGTACATGCACTGATCACTTCACTCACTAATTAAATTTTAGTAATCCTACAGGATACGCTAATGAGTAAACTTTCACCCGAGACAGTATAAAAATCAGTACGCTTGGATTTGCAACTATAAGTAAACTAAATGTAGTAACACATTCCTGGAATAAATACGCCGAAGTTGTCTAGTACTGGTGTTAGCCAATCAGGTGCAAGTCCTTTCATCGTGTGTCTATTGTTTTGGGCTACGCCTTTGTTATTTGCTCGCGCGCAGATACTCTGGCTAAGATTACCCCTCCCGCTTCGGCATTCCACATTAGATTGAGACAATTTTACATCGTAAGCCTATCGACAGGTTATATTATTATCATGACGGATCTCTTTTTTCAATTATCTGTTATGATTTATTAAATTAATTCCGTGAATAAACTGTTCACAAGTGTACTATGTTAACCGTTTCTTATGTAAAATATAGCTAATTTTATCTCAGGGGACCAATAGGCACCTGAATAGGTGCCGAATCTTTAACTTATATTGTATATATATTAGAGGAGACGAATGGGTACCTTAAAAATAATATTTTTTATTAAAATATTAATTGGTCCCCTACCAGGAGACCAATGGGCACCTATATAGGGGCCGAATCTACAACTTTTATGCTGGGTGACGAATTTTAGGGGACGAATGGGCTCTGACCCACCTACTGCAAAAACTCGGCTTGTAATCTTTTTTTTTGTTTTTATATCCTTTAGTCCTCTTAACAGTAAAATTTTGTATAAATTGATTATTTGATAATATAGATATATTATTCCATTAAGTTAAGTAACAAATACACTTTCTATTAATAAGATGAGCTTCCCAGTTTCACCCACGGACGAGTATCTTCCGTTTCCGCAGGAAATTCATAATTAAATATAGCCTATGATACTCAATATCATAGCTTTCTAATGATGAATGAGTTATTGAAATCCGTCCAGTAGTTTTTGAGTTTATTCGTAACAAACATACTTACAAAAAATCAAATTTTTCTCTTTATAATATTAAGTATGTTTATAGTATTCCTACTAATATTATAAACGCGAAAGATTGTAAGAATGTATGTATGTATGTTTGTAACTTTTTCACGTAAGAACTACAGAATGGATTTGGCGGAAAGTTAGCACGCAGATCATTTATAAGGTGGATTAACATATAGGCTACAAAATATCACGCTCCGACCTACTGGAGCAGAGTGACGCTGGTCAAACCGTGGGGCGCAGATAGTACTCAATATTTTTATAACTTTATTTAGATTAGATGGCACTATATATATACATACATTACCAGAGAGTACAGTTTTATTAAATACTTGCTTAATTGCGTGGTTTCTGCCACGTAACTCTTATTCCCTTAGGAACTTTATAATTAAATACATAGCCTTCCTCGATTAATGGGCTATCTAAAACTGTAAGATTTTTACCAATCGGATCAGTAGTTCTCGAGATTAACGCGTTCAAGCAAATCAAGCAAACAATTTCTTCAGCTCAGTGCCTGAGCAGACATATATAGCAAGAGCCCCAGCATTTGCTAAATATTACGGGACCCACGTTGATTTGGGGGACCCGCGATGATTTGGGGCCCCCCCGCGATGATATGATTTGAGGCGCCCCACACACCAAGACACGTGCGCAAGCAAGAACAGACGGACAGAATTTGCTATAGGCCCCGCGCTGGCTTCATCCGGCACTGCTTCAGCTTAATATATTAGTTCTAAATATTACAATATGTAGTTACAACAACTTGGTATATAGGTATAAAACAATTACGAAGCCTTATAAATAAGTACACATTCATGTAGGTATGTACTAAGAATTAGCTTACATCTGCTCTACATGTGTTCTACTTACAACTAAGCTTATAAAAATACTAAGAATCTCTGAGACAGCTCTTGCAGTACCTTTTGTTATTAGTAACCTCCGTAGCGTAGCGGTATTTAGCTCGCTTTTTCGGGTTTGATCCCCACGCATCTTTATGTTGGTTAGTTGAGGTACCCCCCGTGCCTCGGAAATCACGTTAAGCCTTAAGTCCCGATTGTTATAACATCGTATACCAGGGAACGGGCAGCAGCGTTTCCTTGTGTGTTACAACATAATTCTGAGGTCACCAACCCGTCTGCCAAACGTGGTGACTCTGGCAAAAACCCTACCTCGGGAGGAGGCCCATGTTCAGCAGTGGACGGGCTGATGATGATGAAGACTAAATTGTCACACAGGCAAGGGTACGAATGAAACGTTTAGGTATATCTGGAACCTTATGTAGCTCGAGTTCCGGTTTACTAGTCCGATTTAAAAATTCTTACAGCGTTAGATAGCCCATTTATCGAGGAAGGATATATGCTATATTTAAATATAAAGTTGCCACGGGAACGGTAGTTACGCAGAGGAAACCAAGTGGTAAGCTATGTTGCAATAAACATGATGCCTTCATAGACATGAAGCTTGGCCTTCATATCACTGAGGCCTATAAAAGTAGAGCGACATTTGAATAAAACTCCCCCAAAAATTTTAAAGTCATTCCGCAATCCTACTGCCGTCCAATCCAATAATTCAATGGTAGTTCACACTACAATGTATGACAAAGCTCGCATACCGATCGCTCTTCTCGGAACTCCTGCGCATATTTAGACTGGCGCATGGCGTTCGCGCTTGCGCAGTCAACACGCTTTGATTTATTAGTAGCTGCTTCGATTGATAAGATTTTGAGTAATTTATGAATGTTTTAGTTAGACATTTAAATCTATACTACTAATATTAGCGTCACTCTTCTTCAGTGGGTCGGACCGTAATGTTTTGTAGCCTATATGTTAATCTAGCTTATAAACTATCCGCGTGAAAAGTAGTTTTAGCATGAAAGAGTAACAAACATCCATCCATCCATATAAGTAAGGAGTAAGGATTATAAAGAGGAATTAATGTTTATTTACTTCGAATATGCTCTGAAACTACTAAACCGATTTCAAAAAGTAGTCAGGAGTAAATAAGACTATATTTAATGATGAAATTCCCACGGGTACGGGAGATACGCGGGTGTAACCGCGCGCGGGAAGAATCTATCAATAATCTCAAGATCTGTCTTTGTCTAATATAGGTATTTGAACTTTATGTTTTACTTTCATTCGCATAATATTTTGTAAGTGTTTTTCGGTGTTAGTTCATTTACCTAAGCTATATAGGTAGGTCAGTGGGCGGCATGACATAGTTTCCTTAAATTATTAAACCAACATTGACGTTCGTTACTGAGTGCACCTTGTATGAATACAAAACTGAAATTTACCGCTGAGATTTTAATATATTACGATCTGCGGTTTTGCCTGCGTCACTCTGCTCCAGTGGGTCGGAGCGTGATATTTTCCTATATTTTAATCCAGCATAATATAAACTATCCGCGTGCAAACTTTCAGCCAAACCTATGCAGTAGTTTTTGCGTGAAAGAATACCAAACATCCATCCATCCATCCAGCCTTAATAAATGGTTTAAAAACTAAAAACTAAGCAACCTGCGCAAGAGGGCGCCCCCTGTGGGCTTGGACCTCGGCTCAGGGCGGTCTGGCTGTCTGGTCCGGATGGCGATGAGATTGAGGGATTATGACGTTTAGTATTTTAGGGGAGTTTTGTGCAACTGTCGCTCTACTTTACAGTTCGCGGGCCTCTCGGACTTCGGGTCTACGAGGGCATCGGATGGTTTGTAGGATTACCCTTGTAGCATGGTGACTATGGAAAACCCATGTTCAAGAGTGAACGTTAACGGACTGATAACGAAAAGATAAAAATAACCTGAAACTTAAATTGTGATTAGATATAAATAACATAATAGCTAACTCGTTTATGGGTCAATGTATACTATCCTACCTTAGCTTAAAGTTAATAACGATACATAAACTTCGAAACTTGGTTAAAGTAGAAAGTCTAGTAATCAAAAAAAAAAGTATGGATGGATGAATGTTTGTTACTCTTTCACGCCAAAGCGACTAAACGGAATTGACTGAAATTTTACACCAGGATAGGTTATACGCTAGATTAACATATAGGCTACAAAACATCACGCTCCGACCCACTGGAACAGAGTAACGCGGGTAAAACCGCGGGGCGCAGCTAGTATACTAATAATATATACTTTTTTATTTTTTACCATAAAATGACCCACATCTAATGTTAAGTGGGAGAGATGTCTAACTACAAGGAATTATCCTTGTATATATTTAGACACTGCAGTAGATGTAGGTACAGCCCTAGTTGCCCCTTTACCCTCGTGAGTATGCAGGCATAAGCTTATGTCCACAATAAAACTAAAATTAAATTCTTCTAAGATTAAATATATTATTTATCAAATACAAATGTTAAGCATATTAATACTACAAAATCAATCATGAAATTAAACTACAATACTTAGTTATAAAAATATAAAATCGTTTTAAATGTTCGCTGTCAACATCAAAACATAAATAAATCCTAGGCTTATCGTAAAATAAACATTTTCTTCGTTCCAGTATCTTCAAAACGCCATCGAAATCTTTTATTAAATTGTTTTTTAATCCTGTTAGAGGAAACAGGTGACGCGTTGCGTAGGTCGGGACTTAAATCAATTTATATTTTAGGACTATTAATATTAATAGCCGCATTATAGTCCCGGCTCAAAAGCCCAATAGTTCGTGAGGATGTTATTAAAGAAAACAAAATATTTCCAAAATGATGGCGGTAAAGTTAGTGTCAACTGTCACAGTTATTTTAGGTTATTGTTGTTAGTTTTTATAAAAGATTATTTTCTATAGAATGGATCTTACAGAGTATGATCTGGTATGAACAACACCTTGGTACCATGATAAACAATAAAGAGACTATGAACTATTTTAAAAATAAACTGTCGGGAGCTTTACCCACAGTTTTTTTTTATCAGATGCAGAACATCAGCATAAGGTGCGTTTTAAGTAGCGTTGTATATATTATATAGTATCGTACTATATTTCAGTCTATTGTACTATATATTATAGAAAAATTATATAAAGTACGAATAATGCTATATTTTTAATTTCGGTAATTCAGTTTTCGCGCGACGACAAGCAAACATCAACTACTTGACAGTATTGAGCTTAGTTTCCTTTACCAAAAGCGTAAAGGGAGAGTATGTAGGAGTCGTTGACACGCCTACAAAATATTATTTTAGACTTTGTTAACCAGACTACAAACAAATTATGTGTAAGTACCATTTTTTTTCTTGAATTTCCTAATAATACTATATTTTTTTCTTATGTTTTGAAAAAATACTATTTTATCATCAAAAAAATGTGGCAGCGCTAGTTCTGAGGTATGGGTGAAACATCACCATTTCCTGACTTCGGACTGGTATTTATTTTTTTAGCTTAGTACGAGAGATTAACAAGAATACTAGTAGACTCTAAAACTGAGCTAGGTATCATTAAAAAAAAGATATATAAGACAATTTCGTCCGGATTTATTAGGAATCGGTAAATTAAACAAATGTGTTGCTCTGAAACACAAAGATTTTATTTTAACATAAGTTTTCATTTTACGCTATTTACAATCACACTATAGTTTTAATACGATACCTGAAAAGACAAAGAAACGACATTTAATGTACTTTAAACAGTTTGTCGATTCCCTGCACACGTTATTTTTTATTATATTACAACTTTTCACTAATCACTCTCTCCATATTGAAAAAACTCTTGACATTGACTTTTGCAGTTCCGTAGATAATGAAAGTTTGTTTAGACTTTAGATAAACAGGAATGAAGAAATGTAATCTCTACATAGATGTAAAAAGTAACAATGTATAAATGATAACAATTTGTGCCTAAAAGAAAATGTTGAACTTGAGCCATAGTCTAACAAAGAATTAAATCACGTTCACACGAATTGTCTTGTTATTTTAAGTGGCAAAGCATATGGCTCAATCAAGTTCCTGACTCAGTAACAACCGCCCACCGAAACTCTATATTAAGTTATTATTTCGCAGAACTATTCAACAAGTGACTGTGCAGATAAAAATGTGTATTTATAGTACTAATAAGTTGTCGTGGGGAGTCATTGCTTTCAAACGCAGACAATTTACATTTCAATGTGTCTTTAGCTCGGCACGTTCTCAGAGTGCTGGTATTTACTTTGTACAACAGATAAGCATGAGCTTTTTTTTATCAGCGCGGTTATGTCCGCTACTTGCCAAGAATGTTAAAAGGAGGCCCATATTCCCCAGTAGCTACAATTTCAACTTTAACCGCCTACTTACGTCCACTGCTGAACATGGGTATAAATAGACCTTACTCTACTCTATGATATAATCCTATCCTACTAATAATAAAAACGCGAAAGTTTGTAAGTATGGTTGGATGGATGTTCGTTACTCTTTCACGCCAAAACTACTGAACGGAGTTGGCTGAAATTTTGCACCGGGATAGGTTATACGATGGATTAACATATAAGCTACAAAACATCACGCTCCGAACCACTGGAGCAGAGTAACACGAGTAAAACCGCGGGGCGCAGCTGGCATAATATAATCACATAATGTGTTTCTAAATTGTCCTACACTTTAAGCAACGACAAGCTCAGTGGTGGTAAGTGATACTAATACCTGGTGTTCTAGGTTCGATTCCCGCGGCAGTGGAACAACGTAAGAAATGCGAAATCGATATTTTAGCAAATTAATAGAAAAATATATAAAAAGTCAAAAAACAATACAGTGGCAAAACTACGGCAATTTTTTTTACGGTGTCATAGAAACCAATAACATAAATTATCTTGGTCAAATCTTTTAACCAGCAAAATCAGTCAAAACTAACTAAACATAACCTAACCTAAGACTAGTTTTGACTGATTTTGCTAGTCAAAAGTACTTTTGACTGGCTAAGAGTCTTGACTGTAACATATTATTATACAGTTATACACTAAACCGAGTCAAGGCGCATCCCATTAAAATCAACAAAGCAAATGTCGAGTCACACATAATTAATCATGATCATATTATTGTGTAGATATTATTCGATAATAATAATGACTGCTATATGTACTTTACCTATATACACTGAAACACAGGTCGGCAAAGTTTCTGCCACAGAAAAAGAAATACATTTATCTGGCTTGTAATAATGGAGAATATTATTGTTTGATTAAAAATATTCTATCACGTCTAATTTTGGAGATATTTGAGAATAAACAGTACAAAAATATCTCTAAAATTTAATCTATACTAATATTATAAAGCTGCAGAGTTTGTTTGTTTGAACGCGCTAATCTCAGGAACTGATGGTCCGATTTCAAAAATTCTTTCAGTGTTGGATAGTCCATTTATCGAGAAAGTTTATAGGCTATATTTTAGTGTCAAAAAAATTAGGGATTCGTAAGAAAATTACGATTTGTAACCCAAGGTGTAAAATCGAAAACATCGAAAACCTTTATGCGTGCGCTGTAAAAACGATTGACAATAGAACAAAATGATGTACTACGGGTTTGTAGGTCTTATGAATAACTACAAAAAAGTCCGCGAGAGTCCACATATCTAACTAGGTATCATAGTTTAGTCACAATAACCGCTTTTATGTTTATAAAAAATATTAAATCGTCTGAAGAAAGAAACTACGTTAAATGTGTATCGTAAAAGAAAGTAAAATTTTGTTGACCAGTGATATCTATGTACAAATATATATACTGTTTGACAATTTCTTTATTTCAATATTGATAGCTGCCTTTTCCTCACTTTCATCTATAGAGTTCGGTCTACTTATAAGGGGCAATACTTAAAAAAACGTAAATTCTACGGCAACCGCTTCCCACTAGGGCTTTCCGTATGCTTGTTTTCCAACATTAAAATATCAAAAAATGCATGTCTAAAATCATAATACAACCTACTGAAATATAGTAAAAATTCAACACGACCAAAACCGCAGGGCTTAGCTAATCTACACAAATATTATAAAGACGTAAAGTTTGTGGGTTTGTAGGGGTTAATCTCTGGATCTACTCAACTAATTTTGAAAATTCTTTTCCTAATAGAAAGCCACGCAATTTGTGAGTGTCATCTATACTAATACTAGCTGACCCGACAGACATTGTACTGTCTTAGCTAAAATTATAAATTGAATTGAACTTTTAATATAAGGCGTGATAGCAATGAACTAACCGTGATGTGCACTAAGAGTAGCACGCATTGGGTCAATATTATGTCAAACGCCATAAGATTACAATAAAAAATAAAAAAAAGTTTACTCTATTCATGATCGATGATATGCCAATGATTTTTAATAACTAATGTTAAGTAGGGTGATACAAAGTTCATCGATGCACTTCGTATCACCCACCTACTATTAGTTATGAAAAAAAACTTCAAAAACTGGTTCAAGCGATCTAGCCCAAAATGCTATAATGTTCTGAAAGAAAAGAGGGAGGGTGATCCGGAAACTTAATGTCATCAGTCATCACAGCGATAGCACACGGTACATTGGTGCGAGGAGTTTCCGGCTTGGGCGGTGGAGCGAGAGTGATGGGATCCGTCCTCTTGCTACCGATCATTGCCCATTTAGTAAGTCCGCGGATTGTTTTCAGGAGGAAGATCTCTCCTACCCATTTCACCGAAGGCGCACAGACAGCAGGCTGTCCTCCGAGCCTCGGCTTCGAGGAGTAGGGAACATAGTCCTAATTTCTTTTAGAGGCCGAACCATGATTCGTAGAGTTGTAGTTGTGCTCCGCGCGCCCCCAAAAGGTGCATTGAATGACCCATGACTGCTAGGTCATAGGCATCGCCACGGTACCTGATGTATAATAATATGCATTAGCTATTCCTGGTGCTCAATTTACTGGCATTTAGAGGAACATCCTGGGTTAAGTTAAGTAGGTAAACCATCTTCTAGTGATATAATAAGCATATCATCGCTATAAACAGGGGAGTTCTACATAGTACATACCACCACTGTGGCCGTGGATGCCTAATGCATTTTCAACCGGGAAATAAATGGACATTGAACGACAGCGATAATTACTTATAGTAGCAAAAATTTTTTACGTTTTGACGAATTCAAAGCAATAACTGCAGCAGTTTATCTAGACACGCGGCAGCGTGTCAAAGCCAAGTTCAAGCAAAGAACTGGATAGCCAGCGCCAAGTGTAATATTACACGAACCACTTGGTGCCACTTTTGACCCTTCTATAACTCAAAACCTCTTTAACGTAAACAAATAAAACTACGTGTGTTTAATTATATCCATAAGGACATGTAGAAGCCCAAATTTCATGAAGCTAGCTCAAACGGTTATAAAGATATGAAGGTCAAAAAGTCGTAAATTTTAGCACTGACTGACTGACTGACATATAGTACCTAGTCCAGATGACCTAGAAGGATGAAATTTGGAATCCAGCTCAGTAATTAAAAAATAAAAACTGGCCAAGTCAGATCTAACCTACTTTAAGATCTCACATTTTTAAATAAAAGCAATTGTTATAAGTATCCATTAAAGCAAAGAACTAGAGTTTAATACATGTTCATAATGTTATTTTGTTCCTATAAATACATATTTCGATTTTGCATAGAACTTGGCACTCATTCATATCTCCATTCTTTTTGCGGCGAAGCCCACAGCCAAACTTAATTTTTGTATTGAACTTGGCTTTCCTTTTTTACATTTATGTTTTTGGTGGGATATTTTGTTCAAAATGTGGTCACAGTTTACGTCAAACAAAAAGAATTAATAAAACAAAAAAAACAATTCACACACAAATTAGGATTATAAATTCGTAATTTCATTAACGCAATCGATTATGGATAGAGTAAGTTTTCTAGGTTTCAATATCACCGCGGAAGAGTTTAAGCAATTGGAAATGACCGAAAGAAGCCAGAATCACAACATAAACAGTGTACTAAGTATATCGTTACTCTATTCAAAATAAAATTCTGAACCCACCTATAAATATTTGACAATGGTGACAGATCAACTTTCGTCTAGAAATGCACTTCTTCTGATTTAAAAATACTATCGACTATCTGTCACTTTTTGGTTGCTCAATCAATTTATGACGGAACAAAACTGTAACGTTTGATAGTTACAATAATTTATTTTGTACGAGAAAATAAAATAAGACTTTTTTTTTATTATGCTCAGCTGTCAGTTGCGTTTTGTTATACCATTTTTAACAAATGAACCGCTGACTTATATTTTGACTGAGTTGTTTTGTTATTTCATGTCAGTTGCGTTTTGATATACCACGTTTTATGTCATGTTACACGGGAACGACGGGAACGGCATAAAAAGTATCCTATGTCATTCTCCCAGTTCTTAGCTACCTCCCTACCAATTTTCAGCCAAATCGGTTCAGCCGTTCTTGAGTTATAAATAGTGTAACTAACACGACTTTCTTTTATATATATAGAAGAAGATTATAAAGAGGAAAGATTTGTATGTGAGTATGTTTGTAACGAATTGGCTCAAAAAGTACGGGACCGATTTAAAAAAATATTTCACCATTTGAATGCGACATTATCACTGATTAATATAGGCTATATTTAATTATGAAGTTCCCATGGGAACGGGAGTTACGCGGGTGAAACCGCGGGGAACAGCTAGTTTCTCATAATTATACAAATGCTCATCTCACGAAGGACGAAGGCACCAGTAGGCGGCACTCACAGGCGCCATATTACATCATAAACTATAAATTACTCATAAACTATGGATCTGCGCCCGCGCCGATCGGCTTTGGGTCAAGGTCAGCGAATTATTGGGCTTATATTCAATGTTTTGTGAGAATTCGTGTGAAAATTACGCGGTATTTAAATGTGGGTTTGTTTTGAGTATAACATTGTAATGGCGGTATTAATATATTTTAATTTATTAAGAGTCATTGAAATCCTTACTAATATTATAAATGCGAAAGTAACTCTGACTGTCTGTCTGTCGGCCTTTAGTCAATAGTACTAAACCGATTCAAATGAAATTTGGTACACATATAGTCTAGAACGTGAGAATGGATACTTTTTATAGCCAAAAGGGGTTAAAGGGGGATGAAGATTATAAAGAAGTATTGTCATTTTCAAATCTAAATAATTAAATACTGCTCCGTCACTATTCCACGCGGATATAGTCGCGGGCACTGTGTGGTGTCCGGCTTAGAACATCGCATGTCTTCTCATGTGTGTCGTAAGAGTAGCCTCTAAGGAACATACAGTAGAGTTTGGGGTACAACATATTATATGCTACTTAAAATCAAGGCAATATGCCTAATCAGAATTAAAAAAAATACCCAAAGCGCAGTTCTTTTCATTTATTTTTTACTAGCGACCCGCCCCGGCTTCGCACTGGTGAAATGCGGATGTATCATACATATAAACCTTCCTCTTCAATCACTATATCTTTAAAAAAAACCGCATTAAAATCCGTTGCGAAGTTTTAAAGATTTAAGCTTATATAGGGATATAGGGACAGAGAAAGCGACTTTGTTTTTACTACGTAGTGATTATACAGATTACTAGCAAAATTTTGCAGTCTACTAGTATTCTTGTTAACCCCTCGTGCTAAGCTAAATATGCTTGTGTTACGAGTGGGTTCACGTCAGTAGTGCAATGGGTGGGGATCGAACCGGCGACCACCAGATCACAAGTCTGACGCTCTAGCCGACGGTTACGGCCGCTATTCTTATCAAATACAATTTTAAATATCATTCCTGCTTACATTTTCCGTTGCCACCTGTAACTTACACGAGATCACAAGCTCGCGACAGCAGGCGTTTTAACGCTAAGGCCACAGCAATGACCCGTATCACCATATACAGCGTGTTGTGAAACACCTTTACATTCCCACAACATATGTTCGCAAGGTTGCCCTATAGGGTAACTTATGAAAAGGAAGTTATTACGAACAACCCGATATTTAATAGTTCCGGTATTCTTTTAATTGAAAGTTAAAGGTAAGTTAATTAAAAGACAATTATTTGGTGTATAAAGACAGATGGTGCATTACACTTAAACTTTTGAATCAGTTAATTGGAAGTTATCATTTTACCAAATTATCGCAGCCCCACCCCCTCCCCAGCTGGTTAAATTTATTAATTTAAAAGTCACATTCAAATCATTGCAATGTTTAATGTCATCATTTCATTATTCATTTCTTCATACTTTTTCTCTGTCATTTGTTCGCTGTGAATTTTCAAACTTCAAATGACAAAAGTGTTTGCTTTCATTTTTCATGCATGTGTGAAGTTATTCGATTAATTTACGCACCGTGCAGAAAGAGGCAACTTAGGTCACGGAAAAGCGTGCGTAAAATGCGGGTTTAGGTCACACTGTGCTATAAAATAATATGTTACACGCGCCATCATTTTCCCGTCACAACGATAGACGTCATATATCGAAAAGAGAATACATTAAGATAAAACTCAGATATTAATTAACCAAAAATGTAGTTTAATATCTTTTAAATTAAAAAAATAGTTATTTTTCCAATGTGGCGTAGCGCTTAAAGGTCGTGAGTTTGATCTCTATGACAGACAAAAATCTTTGTATAAATTCTAAAATTTATTTCCGGGTCTTGTTGGTTGTAGGACTACCCTCCAAGCACGTTTTAACATCTACAACAAGTGTATACCAGGGTAACAGGTATCAGCGTTTCCTTGTGTATTACAACATAATACTGTGGTCACCGACCCGTCTGCCAAACGTGGTCACTATGGCAAAACCTCCTTCGGGAGGTCTCATGTTCAGCAGTAGACATTATACGGACTGATGATGATAATGATGACTTGAATACTTGTTGAAGCTACAGACACGTATATCATTCTTCAAGCTCCTAATTGTAAATGAAGTAGATTTCCTAACAACTGGTGCTTGCTACTCCATCATTATCTGCGTCTGCAATGTCAGTGTCAAACTTGCAATAACTCAATTAGTTTACGGGCCCGCTGTCAATTTGTTTGGCCAGTTTGAGTGTAGCTCAAGTTATAAGCAGAGCGGGCGAGGGCGCGGAAGCTTTTTTTATTGAAATTGTTCGGGTTCACAAATAGTGGGATTATAACTAACATATTTAAGTTAAATTAAATTCTTCATCAAAGAGGGTGAGAGTGTGAGCTGAGGGTGAGGTGAGAGACAGATCACTTACATTTTGCTTGTAATCTACGTTATAATCATTTTTGACGTACTAACATGTTCATCGTTGTATTGTCTCTCGTAGGATATTAGAAAAAGGGTTTTTTTTAATAACGAATAATAATAAAATGTATGTTTGTACGACGTCGCCGAGGAAGGCTCAGAACGAGGTGGATAGATGGCTTCGACGTGCATCTAGAGACTGGTTCGAGGTAGCACGGGAAAAGGATACATGGAAGGATTTGAGAGAGACCTGTGTCCAGCAGTGGAACGGTATGGACTAGGAAAAAAAATCTTACGAGAAGGCACAATATTTCTAAAATAAGTAAGCTTTACTGTATCGATATTTTCTAAGTAAAAGCTAAAGCTTATAACTTGATCGTTTCAACAAATTCAACGCTAACCAACTTCAATTGTGCAATCTATCGGAACAATAATTGATTGAAAAGGCGACACTCTAGTTAATATAATCGTTTTGTATTGTAAGTCGCGAGATTTGCATCCATGTTGATACGGAATGTTTTTTTTATTTTGAATAAAACTCAGTAGTAGGGTAATAAATTCTACCTTTCTTGTATTTTTTTAATGTTATGTGTATAATAAAGTAAATAAATAAAAAATAAATTCCTGAGTCAAGAAAGAATTTTAAAAACACATATTTCACGGCCACAAATCTTTTCCCGTTTATTTTTTACAGAGAACACTAGGCGAAGCTTGTATAAATAATTATTCGTAGTTTACACAAATTCTTGTTTTGGGTAAGCATCGAACCCACAAAACCTAATGTCGGAAGCAGCTACTCTACCGCCCCAGAGCGGCCCATTTATTGTAGTTGAGGAAAAAGTGCACAAATCTCCCCGAAAAACCTCATATGTCATCATTTTTCTATCCTCTTACTGCTACTGCCTTTAGCCTAGGTCCAAGCCCCATAAAGACTGCCCTCTTTCGCAGATCATGCACGTTTATAGCTCCTAAACCATTTAATAAGGCAGGAGCTCTGCTCGCCTTAAAGCCACTACTTGAACTATACCTACATGTCTCCGTCCAAAAAAAAATGCTTTTTAATTTAAACTTTACCAATTTTATTTTTGATAAATACTAATGATAACTGAAATACAGATTCAAATTCATAAAAATCAAAATGTAATGGTAAAGTTGAAATTGAAAAGTATGTAATTTTCTTTTGGACGGCAAATGAAAAATACATTTTAATTTCAACTTTTCCAATTTTATTTTCGATAAACACTAATGATAACTGAAATTCAGATTAAAATATATATAAAAAATATCAATTTTCCCATACTTATCTACACCATAATGTGAACACGTCAAATAACATTAAGATAACACATCTAAACACAATAATACATGGGCTCCATAAATATTATGGGCACCATGACCCATAAACTCCCACGGTGACATACTTTTCACTATTTTCTATTGACCATTGACATACTGAAACTAACCAAGTTACCACTGCATTAGTAGACAACTATAAAAAGCTAATTTGATTCATATCTGCATAGTAATAGATATCAATTTCGAATGAGTGACAGTTGTCGTCATATGACATGACCTGTCAAACTAGTTAAACGTCAGTGGTATGTCAAATATTGACAGTGTTGGAAACATTTTATGGTGTGCTGAAAGTGTCTATGGCGCGGGTGTAATTCCCGTATGCAAGAACAGCACATAAGGCTATGAGACTTGGCAATGTCAGGTGACACTTTGATGATTTCCATAACCATAGCAACAGCGTCCATGGCAGTGAGATACTACTTACTTAAGTGAACAATTAAAGTGTTTACAGTAATATTTGATTGTTCTTGCATATCACAGTAAAATTCAAAGCTTATACCTTAGTTAATAAAGATGCCTTTATTTCGTTCCTAAAATGGCGCCCGTTGAATTGGGAAAAATTTAGTTCTGTTTGCAACAAGAAAGGCTGAACATCATTAACTTTAAGCTTACCATTAGACAATCATATTAAAATAGAACGTATTTATTTATGCGTACCAAATTTTCTAATTTCTAAAAAAAAAAAAAAAATTTTTCGACGATTATTTGTTATGCTCTTTTTCCACTCTAGGTAGAGTCGGCACAGTGCGTCTTCTTTTTCCACCCATCTCTATCAGCCGTCATTACAATACTCAATCCTTTCACACACATATCCTTTTTTTACGCAATCCTTGCATACCTGTAGGTACATTTTACTCCGCCCCTTCTCGCTTACAAAAAATATGCACAATGCGGAAAGGACAACAAAATAAAAAATAAAAAACATGCAAAAATGAAAATTACTAACCGGAAACCAGAAAATGGGATATTCGCTGGTGATTGTATTTTTGCATGTTTTTTAAGAGGAATTAATACCTACTAGATATTTTGTCTTTATGATTTACCAATGGAGTTCAACAGGTCTATTGATATTAATATTTTTTTAGATTAGGTCGTGTTCATTAATTCAATTAATTAAGTAAATAATATAATTATTATGAGCGTTCAATAATCTGGCAACTAATACTAATTTTTTTTTCAGATTATATTCGAATTTCTACCACTGTCCAAAAACTAGTTCCATTAACTATGTGTAAAGTAAGTGATACTAAAAAAAACTTGTAAAATAAAATCTACAACTCACCAGAGTACAGATATCCGTAACCATGGACACTACACTTTCACTCACTCACTTGTATTAGTAAATTAGTATTGATTATTGTTTGTCGTAGTTTGTTAACTTGTTCACATGTCGTCGTCGTTTTCAAGTAATACGTCACTGTACAGAAGTTTGTGTAAACCTGTAACAAAGGAATATTAACATTAATTGATATTAATAAAAAACAATATTATTAAAACCGTAAGCTGACCCCAGTCATTTATTTATTTATACTTTATTGCACACCGATATTACATGAAATAAATTGTATAAATTGGAAATAACATGTACAAAGGCGAGCTTAATTCAATTATTCAATATGCTTAATTGAATTTGTTTGTTTGAACGCGCTATTCTCAGGAACTACAGGTCCGATTTCAAAAAATCTGTATTGTATAGTCCATTTATCGAGGAAGTTTATAGTGGTGAAGTTCCCACGGGCACGGGAGCTACGCGGGTGAAACCGGGCGCGGGAAGCTAGTTTGTAAATAATTATCTATCAACATACACACTAATAGTTACATATACAACTACATACTAATAAATTTGCCTGCTATTTATAATAAACTACATAAATACTAACTTATATGTCCATATTACAAAATAAATTTCTGAGAGAAAAAGTACTCCCTTGTTCTTCTTCTCTCTTTAAAAGCATCAAGAGACTGGCAAGCGCGTATAGTATATACTCCAGACATATGCTAGGGCATATGACTCAGCCTAAGGTTTTCGTATTCGAGAAATGCGACAAAATATGGGGTTATACAAAAGCTATGTTTCATGAAACCGGATGCGGATGAACGATCGGATTCCTCGTTTCTAAGAAGTATCAACCAATGAATGCTCGTCATTTTAATAGAAGCACTTTCAGTAATTACTTTTGTCGTATTTCGTGTGATACAGGCAAAACCATGAGTACCAACTATTAAAAAATACATAAGTTATCAATGACATACGTGAATTTGTTACCTGCTGAATAGAAGTCGTAAAAATGCGTTAAAATGATTCTTAAACAGCTTCATCAAGCTAAATGATATCAACAGAGTTGCGTATTTACAACTTACTTTCGAGAAAGTGATCTATTGACCTTCTAACTAGTAAAAAGTATGTATATTTTTGCAATATTTTGGTAACTATGTTTAATATTTAATAAATATTCATAAATCTCTTAAACATTACCTACTCGTGAAGTTAACGTTTAATTCATGAGTTACTCATTTATAATATATAGCGGATAACGAAAGTTTTGTTAGAAAATTGAACATTCAAGTTTTCATTAGCATATTTTAAACTAAATATTATTATTTATTATTGTATGAATTAAAGTCAACGTATAAACTATAATAATTAATGTATTTGTAAACATTATCTGTAAATAAATTGAAAGTCTATGTGAAAGTTAAGCCGTGTAAAAAAACCTATAAAATGTTGGATTATGTATTAACATAATCAAAGATTTTATATTAGCTTGTTAACTTGTTTTGATGAAATACTGCTATTATAACCTCCCATCACGGATTTACTCAAAGATTTACGGATTTACAAATCCGTGATTTAAATACCTAACTAAGTATCTAGACACGCGGCAGCGTGTCAAAGCCAAGTTCAATCAAAGATCTGACTTAGCCAGTTTTTATCAGTATTCAAATGATGAATAACTTTATAAAATGACTGATGTAATGAAAACTGGCCAATTCAAATCTAACCTACTTTAAGATCTCACATTTTTCACAGCAATTGTTATAGGTATCCATTAAAGCAAAGAATTAGAGTTTAATACTTGTTCATAATGTTATTTTGTTCCTATAAATACATATTTTGATTTTGCATAGAAGTTGGCACTCATTCAGATCTCCATTTTTTTTGCGGCGAAGCCCACAGCCAAGCTTAATTTTTGTATTGAACTTGGCTTTCCTTTTTTACATTTTTGTTTTTGGTGGGTAATCATAATCATCAGCCCGTATAACATCCACTGCTGAACTTGGGCCTCCTCCCGAGGGAAGGTATTTGCCATAGTCACCACGCTTGGCAGGCGGGTTGTACTTACCACACAAGGAAACGCTGCACGCCCGTTCCTTGATATGGCGATTATTATAGATGATGTTATAACAATTGGGACCAACGGCTTAACGTGCTTTCCGAGGCACAGAGGGTAGTCTCTCAACCAACCAGACTCGGGACGAAATCTTAGAATTTATACAAAGATTTAAAGCCAGCCAAATACCGCTACGCTACGGAGGTTGTCCTAACTAAGCGTAATAAGTTAAAATAGATAATTACACTGTCAGCGAAATTTTGTTGATCACTAATGGTTAAGTATCAAAGCTATTTTCAAACAGAAATAATTTTAGTGCTCCAACCGTTGGTGCTCAAAAGATTGGTTACGTGATAATCTAAATTATTTAAATACAATATTTGTCGTCGCCTTTCATTTTAGGTTTATTTAAATCGAAGTACCTATTATTTAATTTTTTGATGTAGGCAAGAAGGTATATATTTTTAAACCATAAGTAAAGTAAATTTGGTAGCATATTCCGTATACCATAATATGGTATACCACATATTATGTGAACCATAGATAATTGTTCTAAGTCTGGGTGTACTGGATCTGTCAATTACCTATGTGTTAGTAAAGGACTAACTAATAGGGATTAATTTCCCCGCGACATCCCTCCTATTAATTTCCCAACTGGACGGACCTTATGTAGTTAGACAGGAGGGTTTTGCTACTTCACCGGCTTCAAGGCTTGCAGAGCTGTAGCCTAAATAAATGACTTAAAAACTAAAAAATACAGTGGTCTCTGTTTAGAAAAAATAAAAGTGAAAAAGTTTATTACTTTGTGATGTAGGTATGCAAATAACATTCTAAATAAACAGATCACAATAAACTAAGTTATGTCCCTCAATAAAAATTATGATTCCAAAAATATAAATATCCAAATCATTTAATCAAAGTTTAAATCCAGTTGTAACCGGAAAGTAAAGCTGCAGGTTGTTAGTCCACTTCCCACGCCTTGCCTTGGGCTCACGCTACTAAGCTTTGGTGAACACGATATAATATAATAGCCGATATATAAACAAATGTGTATAATACTTGGATACACGATATTACGACACAATCGGTACTTTAGATATACACGATTTGCGATCATTATAACTATCAAAACGTGCTCTAGTGCCCTGCAATATAAGATGATCTAGGTTATACGATCGGGCGACCTCCTCCCGACCCTTAGTTTGCAAAGACCCATCCGATACCCTTGTAGACCCGAGGTCCGAAAGGACCGCGAACTGTAAAGTAAGTAGAGCCACAGCGACCGCCCTGAGCCGAGATCCAAGTCCCACAGTGGGCGCCCTCTTGCACAGTAGTTTGTAGTTTTTAAACCATTTATCAAGGCTGGAACTCTGCTCGCCTTTATGCGTTAAAGTAGCAAACAAACAAACACAGGTTTGGATGTCATCTTACTAGATACTTATGTATTTTTCGTGAGTGCAGCTGGCGTTCATCGATTTATAAGACGTTATCACGTCAAAAAAATATTTAGTCCGTCAGTTAAATTACCAAAAAATATTGGACGCGTATTTTTTTTCGTTCCTCAATCGAAAAATGAGAAAAATACAGCGCGTTGAAATTTATGCGACGTCACTTTTAGGTAGGTACAATTTTACCTAGTTGAGACGTCACAAGCCTATCCTGAACTTGAGAAGACTACGTAAATATGTTTTGTAATAAGCTGCGACAGTTTTAAAAATAAGCACGATGTTAGTTGACAAAGCTTTTTGACCCTCCGAGTCTTGTTCCCGACCTCCCTGGGGGTCGTGACCCATAGATTAGAAAACACTGATCTATAATATCATCTTTTTTTACAACGACATAATTTTTCCATGTATGTAAAATTACATATATCGTTGCCGTTTTGAGTCAAAAGATATGCCTATTATAAAATTACCTTTCAATAATAATACTGAAATGATGCCTACCAATTAACATCGAAAAAAAATCACGGTGTAATTAAAGTCGCTATAAAATCAAGTCATCAAGCAGAGGAATATTAAAACAAAATATATGTAATAAGTATGAAATTTATTTTGTACTAGCTGCGCCCCGCAGTTTTACCCGCGTCACTCTGCTCCAGTGGGTCGGAGCTTGAAATTTTGTAGCCTATATGTTAATCCAGCTTATAAACTATCTGCGTGCAACCTTACACCCAGATCCATTCACTGGTTTTTACGTGAAAGAGTAACAAACATCTATCCATACTTACAAACTTTCGCGTTTATAATATTAGTAGGATAAAGGAACCAAGAAATAAATCTCTCATAATTAACCAGTCATACTAAATTTAATAAAGACAACCAAATAAAAGCTATTAATCTAATTTGACACGAAACCCCGCCAGCTAATTCTAATGGCGGCAAAATAAAATATGGCCGCAATAAAATAAAAAAATATAAGCGACGTGTCTATGGAAATTTATTTGTTTTAATCTAAGTAAGGAGGCAGTTCATTTATATGTAAATTTTTGTATAAACAAGGTTTGTCTATGGTGGGCGAGGTAAGGTCGTCAGGTGGTTATGGCAACATGGATTTCCCTTTTGGAACACATAGTATACGATATTGAGAATTGATAAGATATTCAAATTACTTAAACTTAGAAAAAATGGCGGCGCGTGACGTTGTTTTACATATAGTTCCATTCATCTTTGCGGCGCTGTTTGTAAATATTACCTACTTCCAAGGTTAAACCACACAGCGCCACGAGCACAGATTATTTGAAACATTTAAACACATTAACATTTTTTTGCATAATAGTCGCTTTCTTTGCTAAAAAATCTTCAAAAGTTACTATAAAAATATAGCATGAAATACCATCTTAATTTCCTTTTAAGTACATACTTCAAAATTTTTATGTTTGAATATTACGATCGCCAAATATACTGATGAATGATGAATTAATTAACTTTTGTTTTAATATGTATAATATTAAAACAAAAGTTAATTAATTCATCTTAAAGTAGGTATATACATAAATTACTAACTGGCACGATTCGAAGTCTCTAATAGGAATAGTGGTCTTAACTTTTTTTTGTGCTGAGCATTGCCTGCATTTTATAAAAGTCCAAACACAAAATGAAACCTTTTTAATTACCTACTCCGCTAAAAACCGTGAAAAACATACCTATAAAGGACTCTGCCCACTATCCCGTAGCATACGATGACCGTGCTAGGAACGTAACAACCAAAAAAATATTCTTTGTATTGAAAAGTATGGGACTATGCCCACTAGACCGTTCCGTCACCGACCAACACCGTCACATACCATGAACGGAGCGTCAAGAATTGTCGGCGAGAATATTTTGCCGGTGGCGAAACGCTCCGTGCATGGCACGCGACGTTGCCACACCGGTGCGCAAGCGGGCTATAACCGCGTACAGATACCGGCACGGTTCTTGAGCGCTCGGCGCAAGAGTGGGCATCGCTTTGCGCATCGTACACTTATGACAAAATAAAATGCACACCCGTTTATTATTTATTTTTTCTAAGTTTCTAAGCACTAGGATGACACGGAGATGATAATAATATGTGGACGCTCCCGTCACTAAAATCTGGGTTTGACACGCGGATGATACGGAGATGATATGCAGACGCTCCGGTCACCCCACGGCTTTGATACGTAATTGATACGCTCTAGTGGGCATAGTAGAGCGTATCGGATTACTTTTCGTGCCCGATACGTTCCTAGCACGGTCATGGTATGCTACGGGATAGTGGGCAGAGTCCTTAAAAGTAAATACCATACCACACCATAAATCCTTACACGCGATATTTAATATCTCTATAAATAGTCGATCTTACATCGATGGCAATTACGGGGTCACTCAAGGTTTCAACGAGTTCCACAACATATACATTATTATATAATTAAGCCACTTATTTTGTATAAATAATTATATTTGCTTAAGACTTAAACTAGTTAAAGACATCTCAACAGAAGGTATAGGTACTTATAATATGGGTTTCGTGTTAAACTATCGATGCAATATAGACTGCACCGGTTAGGGTTGCTACCCGTACTACTTCCCGTTACTATATTATATAGTATCGTACTATAATTCAATCAAATGTACTATACATATGTTATAAAAAATAATATAGTACAAAAAGTACTTAATTTTTACTATTTCACACCTTTTTAATATTTAGATCGCACCCTCAGCGCGGCATATGAAAAAAGAGTTATTGATTTATTTTAATATGGATAGAGCAAATAGTAATAACAAATACACATGGGAAAATAAATAATGATTCAAAATAAATGCGTACTATTTTTTT
The DNA here is from genome assembly GCA_947037095.2 of Nycteola revayana. Classification (NCBI taxonomy): domain Eukaryota; kingdom Metazoa; phylum Arthropoda; class Insecta; order Lepidoptera; family Nolidae; genus Nycteola; species Nycteola revayana. The sequence goes on along the minus strand of OX344859.2, from coordinate 12,553,165 downwards.
CCTGAATTTTCCAAAAGTACTTTGCAACATTTTGTAAGAAGTACTATTTAAAACAAAAACAAAGGTGGCAAGCGTAGCATCGGTGGCTCAGTGGTTACGGTCGTAACTTCTGGGACCTGGTGTTCTTTGTGACCGGGAATTAAGTGTTTGTTAAGTCCCCCGCGACACTGGGATTTATTTCCCTAGTGTGAGAGTTGCCTTTTATTAAACAACAAAAAAAATGCAATAGAATATGAGGTTATTAACTAATATCGAATCGATGTGATTATATTACAAAGTACGTTATACGGGCTGATGGTGATAATTTAATTATCAACATTATTTTAATTATAACGTACACAGCTAAACCATTTTTTTTTTGTCCGGGGGCAATTGCTTTTACGCCTTTCCACCGCCGCCGCTGCAGCGTATTCGCGAGCTGGTGGTGGGATATGTGGGACTCGCCCTCTCCATAGCGTGGTATGCTTATTCATACCACGAGGAGAGGACCCTACACCACTAAAACCGCCCCGGACACTCCTTAGATCCGCCGTTGGCGGGGGCCGGGTACGCATTTGCTTTCCGAGGTACGGAGGGTAGTCCCTCAACCAACCAGTCGTGATCATAACTACCGAATGGATGAACCATTTCAAACAGTGATTTCTCTTAAACCTAGCAAAATAGGTATGGTATTATAATACAAATTACACGTTAGAGCTGTAGGGTAAGAGGACAGAGTCATCGGTTATCCCAAAAATATGTTCCAAGGAATAGAGCGCAATCAAATTAATGTTTCTTTCCGAAGTAATCGCGGTATTTGGTTCCTTTGGATACGGAACCCCAAAAATTACAAGGTTTTGTCCTCAAATATTAGTAGGTATTTAAAGATTACTTAGTATGAGTAACCTCCAAGCTTTTAGCCGTAGAGATAACGCACAGAAACTAGAACACCTTGCTTACAATCACACAAAGGAAATACATTATTCTGTCTACTTATCCATAATAACACGAATATTTTCGTTCCTTAAACAATATATTATCATGAATGTAGTACATAGTTTAACTATGTATATAAATATTGTGTTTCGTAAGAAAACATTAAATCCTACTATGATATTATAAACGCGAAATTTTGTAAGTATGGATGGATAGATGGATGTTTGTTACTCTTTCGCGCCAAAACTACTGAACGGAATTGACTGAAATTTTGCACCGGGATAGGTTATACGGTGGCTAACATATAGCATACAAAACATCACGCTCCGACCCACTGGAGCAGAGTAACTCGGGTAAAACCGCGGGGCGCAGCTAATAAATTCATAATTAGCCTTCAGTGCTGCCTCATCTATTTTCTATCTATCTATCAATAAGTATATATAAAATCAGAAACAGACTGACTGATCAATCAACAGCTGTAATTGTCGAGTCTAGAACCATGAATTTTTGCACAAATATGTCTTCAAGTGACATAAGATGTAAACTAAGAAAAAAACCGGCCAAGTGCGAGTCGGACTCTCGCACGAAGGGTTCCGTACTAGTTGCAACTTTGATCGATGTTAATAATAGGTGATTGAATGACGGTTTACGGTTTATGACGTATTAAAAAAAAAACTACTTACTTGATCTCGTTCAAACCAATTTTCGGTGGAAGGTTGCATGGTTATGTACATTATATATTTTTTTTAGTTTTATTATTCTCTTATTTTAGAAGTTACAGGGGGGGGGCACACATTTTACCACTTTGGAAGTGTCTCTTGCGCAAACTATTCAGTTAAGAAAAAAATGACATTAGGAACCTCAATATCATTTTTGAAGACCTATCCATAGATTGGCCTATCCTATATTGGTTTGATGAAAAAAAAAATGTTGAGTTTCAGTTCTAAGTATTGGGAACCCCAATTTTTTTTGTTTTTTTTCTATTTTTATGTGAAAATCTTAATGCGGTTCACAACATACATCTACTTGCCAAATTTAAACATTATAGTTCTTATAGTTTCGGAAAAAAGTGGCTGTGACATACGGACGGACAGACAGACAGACATGACGAATCTATAAGGGTTCCGTTTTTTGCCATTTGGCTATGGAACCCTAAAAACAATCTCCAAGGAGTTGCAAAGTTTGTGTGAATGAATCGAATCGATATTATTTATATATTATTATTATCGATAATCGATAACGCAGACAAACAGCTATTTTACAGAAAAACTAGGAATCCATGAACACAATGAAACAATACGAACTGAACTATGTGTTTAAGGCTTTAATTATAACGAGGAGAAGCAATAACCTGACCTACAATTTTAATATTTCAAATTGTCGGTCTCATGCAAAATATTTTCCTGTGAACAAAGATAAAACAAAAAGATTTTATGATGGTTGGTCTTAAAGAATAGCACAACACACCTTGCAACATTTTGGATGGAGTGCACTTAGTCTAATGTGAGTAAAATTGACTACTATATGCCCTTAACCAACCATTGCTACGCATACGCTACGGAGGTAACCAATTATTAATAACGAATAGAATACACTATTTATGTTTTGTGAACCTTGTACCTCCACATGCCCTAACAACTTCATCATCAGCTCAAAACGACACCATCAACAAATTCCTCATAATCCTTACTAATATTATAAATGTGAAAGTAACTCTGTCTGTCTGTCTGTCTGTCTGTCTATCTGTCTGTCTGTTACGCAATCACGCCTTAACTACTGAAGCGATTTAAATGAAATTTGGTACAGATATAGTCTAGAGCCTGAGAAAGAATATAGGCTATATTTTATTATGAATTTCCTACGGGAACGGGAGTTACGCGGGTGAAACCGCGTGCGGGAAGCTAGTACACCATAAACAATACTTATAATGATACCGTTTATCTCATGTTTCTCGCAAATTATTCAACATGAGGTATCTATAAGGTCGGCAGAACCTCGACTGATTAGTCACAAGCTGCTCATGGTCGATGGCCATATATAACCAGGTGGCATTGCAAACGATTCTCAACCTTATTGCATACATATGTGAGTGGTATTCGGCTGATATGTGTTGGAGGCTTGTGGAAGAATTGTTTCATTAGTTGAATATGTTTTAAAAGGGACAGAGATAAAGGAGTACAGCGAAGGTTTTTGTAGAGAAATTCGTTTAAAGAAGGTTGAAGTTTTATTTAGAAATTAAATAGATTAATTGAAGTTAGAATAAAGTAGGACAAACTACGATTGGTGTTATTTAAGTACTACAGCAAAGCCAGCTGGCTATGCTGTATCAGACCTAGTTGGGCAGGCCTAAGTGACCACGACAGATAATAGTGTTAGGTTTGTAGATTAGATACTTGGTTCTACATGAGATCTAATTACTTTTTTAGGGCAAGCCATATCGAGGGGGCAACCTACAGTAGTGTAGCGGTATTTGGCTCGCTTTAAATCTCGGAGGTCGTGGATTCGATCCTCATGCGGGGCAATAAATCTTTGTGTAAAATCTAAGATTTATTACCGGTTCTGGTTGGCTGAGGGACTACCTTCCGTGCCTTGGAAAGCAGCGTTTCCTTGTGTGGCAGAACATAATACTGCAGTCGCCAACCCGCCTGCCATACGTGGTGATTATGGCAGAACATCCTTTGGGAGGAGGTGCTTGTTCAGCAATGAACGTTATACGGGCTGATGATGATGATGATAAAACTAGGTGACTGTAGCTACAGAGTATTGCAAGAATAGTACTACACATTTTCTAAACAAGTGGGCGATTTTCTTCAAATATAGTAAAATTTCAAATGAGCTATAACTAGCTATGACCGAAGATTTTTCGAATATCAGAATTTAAAAGTATCAGTACCTATTAAGTATACTTCCGTGTGGTTTACGGCTTAGAAGAGTAACCCTAAGTCTACCCGTGGTCGTATGCGGAACCTGAGGGACATAGGGCTGATGGATGGCCAGCAGCATCTATCAGCACATGGTGATCTACCACTAATGGTCTTTTGATTTTCTATGAATAATAAAATCATCAAAATTAGCTGGCATGATAATGAATTATTCGTACATTTGTCGCGCTAAGTTAAGACCAAATTAAAAAAGGATTACACTGGAAGTACTGGCATTGAAATGAAAACAAAAATCAAACAAATCGGTTCACCCTGAAAGTTCTGAGGTAACAAACAAAAAAAAAACATTCGAATTGAGAACCTCCCCCTGTTGAAGTCGGTTGAAAATGAATATTATTATACCTATGAACAAAAAATAAATGAAAAAGATTGGCAGTATGACCAACAATCATTATTTTGCAACCAAAGCCTAATAAGTAGCAGACAGTACGAAATCATTAATCTTACTGTATTACCACTTCAAAAGAGCACCCAAAACCCTCAGTGATGTAAACGTAAAGGAATTCAATCAGAGATGATCGAACAATCGCGATCACAATGTTATAACAAAAGCTGTCACTATCGATCAATCAGTTTGCGTCGCAGTTTGACAGGTGCCCATTGTACTTCCATAGAGGATAAGAGGTAGGGATCACTTTTTAAGCATCTTTTTTGTACTAGCAAATTCATTAATACCTAGATTTAATTTTCCTAAAAAGCCTTGTAGCTTGCATAACATATAATGCCACTTTTACGGCGAATTACCTTGTTTACAAAAAATGTGTAATATCATTCATATGAGTAATATTGTTCGATTTACTGTTTGCAATAATACAAGCGTCTAGCAAGATTTGTATACAAATTCGTTTATTACTTTCTAGATTTCTATAGAAAATTTAATCTATCCAAATATATAAACCTGAATTGTTTGTTTGTTTATTTGTTGTCTTGAAAGAACTAAACTCAGGAAGATTGCTCATTAAACGAGGAAGGCTATAGGCTATATTTTAATTACATTTTTTTTAAGGAAACGGAAGTTACGTGAAGTAAATCGCGCGCAGGAATCTAGTATTCTAAAAAAATGTCTAACATCTTCCCCTTAAAGGAACACACACAGAATACAAATGCTAAAAATAATAATGTTAAAGGTAATATAGCTCAGCAATTTGCTAAGCTGGAGTTCTGCTCACCTTTATGCCTGGTGAAGTAGCAAAAGCCTCAAAGCTAACTACATAATTAAGTCCGTCCAAAAAAAAAAACAAAGTTTACGTTTATTTATCATTTCTTCAAATAAATTGACCAGTAGTTACTATCAATATAAATCATTGTTCGTAATACGATGTCGGTGTCATAACATGGCACTAGCTCCCGGTCTACTTAGAACAATGCGTCTGTTAATACAACAATACGTCGAAATATAATTCAAAAACAATATTATTTATTCATATCAGGTGTCTTTCAGTAGGTACCTCTTTTATCAATGGCATGCACAGAAATCATTGCAATTTATACTTTAATTTTAAAAGAAATATGTCATACTTTACATTAATACGCCATACAGATGTCAGACAAGTATTGTATTAAAAATAACTTGAAGAACTAAAGTAAACAAAAAACAAATATGATATTTAATTTTGAAAGTTTGGATCTATATCTGTTATGGATGTACAAACTACATGTACACTAATGCTGTTTAGATAGAATATTTATGTTTTTATTGAATAGTCTTAAACATTCTACACTCTTTTCCTATATCCTTAGGTACCTACTAATATTATAAACGCGAAAGTTTGTAAGTATGAATGGATAGATGGACGGATGTTTGTTAATCTTTCACACAAAAACTACTGAATAGATTTGGCTGAAACTTTGCACGGGGATAGTAAATAAGCGCGATTAACATATAGGCTACAAAAAATCACGCTCCGACCCACTGGAGCAGATTAACGCTAGTAAAACCGCGGGACGCAGGGGGCAAATAATAAACGTGTTTTTCTTTGACTCATCTGGTTTGATGAATCTATTCGGTAGTTTTTACGTGAAAGAGTAACAAACATCCATCTATCCATCCATACTTACAAACTTAGAAACTCTCGCGTTTATTATATTAGTAGGATAGTAGGATTTTATTCCACTTTATGTCATTTCATATATCCGTCCGAAGTTTCCGTTCTGGACATTCGAACATCTCTAAATGCGCGCGTAACAGTTGCTACCTACATCTCATAACACCACATTCCATCAGACATCAACTTCCCGAATCCCCGCCATAATATATTTTTAACCGAGACAGTTATATTATAGTTAAAATTTCATTCGAAACCCATTTTTATTCGTTGCGTCGCCCAATAAAGGTTAGAGATTAAAATCGGTTGTTAATTGTCAGTGACACTCGAATCGGCCGCCATCTTGAATCCAGGAAGTGACCGCCTTGTCAAAATAGAAACAGTTATGCCGCAAATTGGGTGAACTCGTGACGAAAACAAAGTTGGGTGGATTAATTAGTAAAACGCATAGAACCGTTGGGAAAAGTTTAAAATGTTTAGTTTCTCTTGTGGTCAATTAAAATCGTAATTAAAAGCTGTTTTTAAAGATGCAGGTGTATTTTAAGAACTAATTCGTTTATAAATTCGATATGGAAAGAAATTCCCTGCCATCAATATAAGATACATCCTAACAAGTAAAATATTTATTTATATTACAAAATTTAGCCTATGGCATTTTAGCTATGTGTTATTCGAATTGGGGAACAACGAAAAAAAAGGATATAAATATAATCGCTACAAAAAGTAAACCTTATTGAAGACACTTTGATAAATCTTCATTGATTGTTATTACTTTTTCACGTTGCATAAGTGATGCTGTGGCAATCGAAGACTAACATATAAAAATTGCCTCAAACAAATAGTGTTCAAAAAAGGGAACCAATGTTACAGAAACATACGTTTTGAGAGATTTAAAAAAAAAATTCATCATCATCAGCCCGTACAACGCCGACTGCTGAACATGGGCCTCCTACCGAGGCTTATGCCATAGTCACCACACTTGGCAGGCGGATTATGTTGTAATACATAGGGAAACGCTGCTGCCCGTTCCCTGGTATACGCTTATTTATAGATGATGTTATAGCAATCGGGACCAAGGCTAAACGCGCTTTTAGAGGCACGAAGGGTAGTCCCTCAACCAACCAGACCCGGAAAGAAATCTTGGAATTTACACAAAGATTTCTTGTCCGGCATTGGGATCGAACCCACGACCTCCGAGACTTAAAGCGAGCCAAATACCGCTACGCTACCATGTCATGTGTAACATATTTTATCATTTTACAACCTTTAACTTTTGAACACTCCAACACTTGCAAAATCACCGACAACTGCGGTGAAAAGAAAAAAGAAAAATAATACTAAACGTCTTCTAGATGTGAAAAGTGTAAACAAAACGACCCGGATTTCAATAACGACCACTAAACCAACGGCAGTTAACCAAGTAACTATAGCTATAAGATATACTTAAAAGTATAAACACGGAATGCTACTGCACCAAAATGGATCCATAAAAATTTCCAACGACATCAAAGTAGAAAAACACCATAAACTAATAACTTGGCGCCAAAATGTTACGAAAGATTCTTCTTATGATGAGACACATTTGGTACCTACTTTAAAAGTTGGCTAAAGTAGTGTGTAGCTTGAGGCGTGTGGAAATTTAAAAAAAAATAACACTATGGTACTGCGCATATTAACAACATTTTGCTCGGTTAAATTATTGGTCAATATTTTGATTGTGTCACTTTTTATACTAGAGGGTAAGATAACTAGGACCATTAAAGGAACATATATTGAAAAAGAAGACCTAAAATAATTATTTAATATTTTATTTAAAATGTTAAATAATTTAATTAAAAATACAATATTTTACCATAGCTAGGCAGTGTAGTCAAAATGTCAAATACCTAAATATCTAAGCAAAAATAATAAAAGATTTATTCAAGAAAACACGTAAACAAAGTATAAATCTATAAAAACGATGGAGATATTTTGACGCTTATAATTTCAACAAAACTAAAATAACTTTAAATAGAAAAAACGAATATCTTAAGTACACATGTAAACTTTGCGATTTTTACATTTTGTTATACAAAATTAACAACAAATGTTTCTTACATTTGTTGCTAATTTATCAAAAAGATTATTATTTTGTGTAATTATACAGAAAATGTATACGAGTCGTCCATCTTTGATCTATTTAACGAAGAGGAAGCTTCACGACCGACATTTGCTTCTTCCCACCAGTTTTCCGGTTTTCCACATATTCTAATTTCGGTTGGAATTTTAACTAGGGACATTTTATACAGAAACATTTGTATTGGTTTTTGAGCAGATAAAAGGTATTCTTTTTTTCGTTTGAGGACGATGTGAATTATGTTAATTAGTTGTTGATAACATTGATACAAGTTTATTGTATTTCTGAACGACTGTTATGTTCTTATTGGCGGTTCTTTAAGTTAATTAATTCGTGTATGTACTGCCAGTTTGGCTAAAAAGTTTAAATAGTATCTAATCTAAGAAACTTTTACGATTGTCAGTAAAATAGAAATCAAGTAGAAGAATCACAGACACCAAACCAAAAGTATAATGAAACGTACATACGACAAACCAAATATTGAAAAGAGGGTAAAGCAGTAACGTAAATCTAAAGAAAAGATTATGTTAAGAATTAGATAAAGACGAGTAAATATTATACAACGTATGTACATTAACATAGAATAGGTGATATAAAAAATAGAATTGCAATTATATTATTAAGTCAACCTTGACGATACTTATGCATAATTAAACATATTTTATTCTAGCATGCATTTAACGTCTTGCACATGAGTCAAAATATTTGATCTTAGACAGAGATAACGGATGCATATCTTAAAAATCACTGGTTTTTTAGATTGGGAAACCAAAGTCTATCCATATTTTTACATTTGGCATCCTCATTTCCACAGCGGCGTTGTATGTTAGATTCCTCTGTTCATAGCCATTTTATGCTAATCATGCATTGATGAGAGGGTCACCCAAAACCATTCGGCTGCTCCTCCAAATGTCAGGAATGGAGCCACCGGGAAAATCAAGTCTGTACTAGTGGCTCAGTGGTTACGGTAGCTGCTTGTGAAACCTCGTATTCCGGGTTCAACATTCACCGGCCCCGGTGCTGTCTGGGTCTGAGTGTCCGTCAATTTAGTGTTTGTAAAAGTCTTCCGCAATACAGGTCTTAATTTCCCTAGTGCAGTAGTTGTCTTTAGGCATTATGCGGTATTCAGCCAATTCATATCTTTAAAAGTTAACATTTTCACGTATATTAGCATAAAACTCAAAATATTTTGCGAATATATTGTCAATATCATCAATGAAGCTATTATTCTCAATAAGTTATTCATCGCGTCATTTTATATACTCCTTGACATTATTTACCTACAATACCTTACACGTAGTTATTTATTTTTATTCTTCTATTATGAGTATTATTCTTTATAGGTCTTAATGAATGCTGTTCGAATAGAAGCGCAAATGTTGCACGTTCATTAAATAAGCGAACTCGACTGGCAATATTAAATCATAATGGATAATTTAATAAACATGATAACATCAATCAATGTTAGAATACAATAGAAACAACATTATAAACAATCAACTGAGCATTCTGAACATTTTCTGCTAAAGAGTATAGGAATCTGAAATTGTTTTAAGGCGAGGTGTAATGTTTGTCAGATTGAATGATCTGATACTTCTATATTATTATGATATTTTACTTGTAGATTGTATTTGACGTACCTATATTAATAGTAAACAGTACTGCAAGTTTCATTATACATAATTATATGTAGATATCTTGTATTGTATCTTGCAATTGTTGGCTTTACTCGCGATAAATTCGACATTAACTTCGGACCCCAGTTTCGAAAATGTCCTTACAAGGGGACGGCTACAACGACCTACATTAAAATAACAATCTAGGTGCAAAATAAAAAAATGGTATGTCAAGATCGTAGCAAGTGAAAGAGGCATGAATGTATGTATGCACATACTTGCAAAATTTCAGCGCCATTTGTTTAATGGGTTGAGGCTGTGTATTGATAGATCGTTCAACACCAACCTCCCTTTTTATTTTTTATGAAATTGCCAGTATCAATAGTCACTTTATCTGAATATTTTTCCTTAAATATTGATAGATATGTTTATTAATCTATATCACTATCGATTAACAATGTGATTTATTCCTAGAATAAAGAATTACGTATGTTTTTATTATTAATATTGCTATAATTACAATCATCATCTTCATCAGCCCGTATAACGTCCACTGCTGAACATGGGCCTCCTCCCGAGGGAGGGTATTTGCCATAGTCACCATGCTTGGCAGGCGGATTGGTGACCGCAGTAATATGTTGTACGGTGTGGGGATCGAACCTACGAGCTCCGAGATTTAAATCGAGCCAAATACCGCTACGCTACGGAGGTTGTCTGCATATGATTACAATATTATGCAGGTAAATCAAAATAGCAATAAGGAAAGTTCACTCAGTAAAATTTCCCTTTTGAATACCTCCGTTGTCTACATTTATAATCATTTAAAAAGTCACAATCGTAGAAACTAACTTAAACATCCCATCATGACCCTTTGAAACTCATCTGTGACATCTCAAACACGGTTACAAAACAAGTTTAGAGCAACCCAACCAATTACAAGCTCTCCACTAAATCTATCACCATTGCTTGTTTAACACGACTTTTCAATTCATCCGTATTACCATCAGATGATCTTGGTACTAAAAAGGGCTATATGAATAATTCATTGGGTTTGTTTTTAAACAAATCGGATATAGTTTTAGGGTTAGCAGGTCTTTAAATGTGTTTAATATCGTTCAAAAGAAAGTTTGTATTAATTTTACTTTCTTTGGTTCCAATTTAATTAATATCAGCTGTTAGAGAGTGAATATCAGTGACATTCTCGATGTTAGCTTTGTTCGTTCATTGAGTAAGAATTTTGTTGGTGTCAAGGTCAAAAAGTAACATTTGTTTGATTTTCTTTGTATTGCTAATGTCAATATTGATGGTACTTGATATATTGAAGTCTCTACTGTCCACGGCTAGATTTACAACAATCTCTTGTTTGCGTTATATTATATGAGACAGCTGACTGTGTCAAGAGGATGGTCGATAGCACTTCAATGTTTAATAGTAATGTAATTCTTAAAGAAACATGCACAATGCTACATGCATTGTGCAGAAAAACTATCTATGGTCCACATAAATAATTATCCCGGATAGGAATCGAACCCGTGACTCAGAAGCAACTTCGGTAACCACTGAGCCACCGGTGTAGTATTGCAAATATACGATCTACTTGCTAAACAAACTCCGCTTCGTAGTTATGGCGTTAATGTGTTCAACCTCAGTTAAAGACGACCCGGATTCGAATCCCGTGCCGCTTCTAAAGGATGTTCTGATATGTCTCGTAGACTACGTCAAAGTTTTACAATATCCACTCAACTTTTTTTTTGGTTTGTTAATAACTTAAGATCACATATTGTCTATATTACCAAATATGGATTTGAATGATTTTCATTATGAAACTTACACTGATGAACATAGAGAGGGGTTTACCATAGTCACCACGCTTGATAGGCGGGTTGCCGACCGTAGTATTATTCTGTATCACACAGGGGAACGCTCCTGCTCGTATCCTTGTATAATATTGTTGTAGATGAAGTTATTACAACGAGGCCAACGAATTAACGTGCTTTTCGAGGCACGAAGGGTAGTCCCTCAACCAACCAGACCCGGAAAAAAATGGTGTGGGGATCGAGCTCACGATCCGAAACTTGAAGCGAGATTCATAAAACTTCGCAATGAAAGTGGTAATAAAATCATAAAAACTTTAATTATATTGAAATACTTGAATTAATACAGATATAACCTGCGCAATTTCATCAAGTTAATGTTACTGACAATGACAAGAAACCACATCATTATGCAGCTTTGAAATCAACCGGCTTGGCATTGAATACGGACACGATTGATTTGCACTGAAAAGTCAATACCGACAGAGATACATTACTTGACGATATTGGCTATTGATATATTACTAATAAAAATGGAGTAACCAAATATTTCGATTGAAAATCGTCGTGTTATTTGCAGTTTTCCCCAAGACATCATAAAGAATATATTCTACAAAAAGGTCAGTTCAATATAAGTCAGTTTCAATATTGCATATTAATGTTAATCCAAACTAACCCACTTAAATAATGGAAGCAAAAATGTTGAAGGTTCAAAACTATCAAATCTTATTTTTAGGGTCTGATCGGAACGTTTTTATGATACTATAAATGTCAAAATAATTTAGGTTATTTCTACCTCTCCCTCCGTGGCTCCATTTTTGTTTTCAATGTCATTGTAATTTTGCCTCCGATATACAAATCAAGTGAATTTAAATTAAATTTAAGAAAAAAACAGTCACGAAGGGTTTAGTTATCATCATTAAACGTATGAAATTAAGTGGGCAGATAACTGACCATATTTTCTTAAAATATATTTCATAAAAAAATTGTTAAAGACAAATATTTAGATTTAATACTGTCATAGAACACAGTATATACAAAAATAAAGTCAAACATAAATTCTTCCGCAAACGTGTTGCATAACTGGTAGAACATTTTGATTGACGGCTGGTTATTCGGCAGTTAAGTTGATAAATTAGACATCATTGTTCTCAAAGTCTCAATAAAACGGTGACATTGAAGCCCGCCATCGCACTATGACGTCACAACATGACAAGTACAAGTTCAACTTTTGGTTTCAAGTTCGAAATAAAAGAGGCTGCATTATTTTTGTCGATAAAGTTTAAGGTTGATGTTGATTGCGGTTTAATTTCCAATTTCTGGAGTCGATTTTCGTTCTTTTTAATCTGAAGAAGGTATAAATTGTGACACTGACATTTTAGTGTCACATCTCACATCTTCCAATTACCCCTGTACTTCATAAACATGATGATGATTAAGAAGTAAGGGAGTTACATGAAACTGGCAAAAATTACTGAATAAATAAGCAGATTGCAAAAAAAAGGTATGGGGATGACATTTGGCAAATAAAATGTTTTTATATCGATATATATCCCATTTTTTTTTCCGGGAGGTAATGCTATTACGCATTCCCACCGCCGCTGCAGCGTATTCGCGCGCTGGCTGTGGGATATGTGGGACTCGCCCTCTCCATAGCGTGGTATGCTAAACTCATACCACGAGGAGAGGACCCTACCAACCACTAAAACCTCCCGGACACTCCTTCGATCCGCCGTTGGCGGGGGCCGGGCAGCGGCGCCCAATCAAACCCGATGTTCCACAGCAGCAGCCCCAATACCGACCCCTGCGGAACACCGCGCGAGACCGCCCTCCGGCCAGTCTAGCCGCCGGACGTCGAGTACACTACCTCCCTGCTTTGGAGGTAGTGTCCCACCAGTGCCCGGAGGTACTTGGGCACCCCATGGTGCCTTAGGCCCTCCTCAATGCACGCCCAGGGGAGGGTGTTGAATGCGTTGCGGATGTCCAACGACACCGTTAACAACACCTCTTCCCGGCTGGTCGCCTCCTGCGAGAGTTCCCGCACCCTCGCGATCGCCTCTATGGTTGAGCGACCCTGGCGAAACCCGTATTGGTCCGCGTAAAGGTCGGGACCAACCTCACCAAGATGTGTAGTGAGGCGAGACGCGACCACCCTCTCCAACAGCTTGCCCAACTCATTCAAGAGAACGATTGGGCGGTAAGCCGATGGACACTCCGCCGGTCGCCCGTCCTTACGGAGAAGGACGAGTCGACCGGGCTTCCAGGGTGCGGGAAAGCGACCCTGCTGAAGGCATGCATTAAAAAGGGCGAGCACCCTAGGCTCCAGCTCCTCCACGGCGAGTGCTCAGACGCGTCCAGGCACTCCAGGCATTTTAGCCACCGCCGCCCCATCGATATATAACCCTGACCAAAATGTAATTATCGCTGCACCTGCTTATCTATGTGAGGTGTAAATGCCATTACACCAAATGATGAAGCACTTTGTATATCTACAGTAGATGTAAATCATGACGGATCGCACTACGCTGAAAGGTATTACGTATGCTCATTTTCATAAAAACTCTAATGTTTTTAGCAATAAGTTTGTCTCCTGAATATTGTCTATGATCTGTCTGTTTTATGATCGTTAGTTTTTTTGTGGTATACATAAACTCTGTAATTTTAGACAATTCTGTAATTAACTATGCTGAAAATAAAGTTAGTAATAACTACATTTATTTGTACGTTTTTCGTCTACAACCAACCACGGTTTATCATTATTATTGCTTATTTTAAAACCACTTAAACAGGTATTTTAAATAAAACTTATAACTAATATATAAATTAACATATTTATACGTTTGAAAATTATTTTGTAACGACGTCTCTTTTCAAATCCAATAACGTAAATCTTAGGAAAATATTGAGCAAATTATTATATAACAGTTAATTTTGATTAGATGTTATACAATATAATAATAATACTTAAATTATGATACAAAAAGTGAAATATTCAGACTGGAATAGATTTAAAAACACTTAAAAATAAATCTGGAGAGTCATTAGACGGGTTCTTATAATATTGCAGGCGTATAAAATCTCACATAATAAGCAATTCTCTTTTATAGCTAATGGCAAAACACATTTTTCATTTTCCATACTTGTTTGGCAAAGGTGAACGTCTTTTAGTTCCTTTAACGTAAAATATTTTGTACTTAAAATTCAACATTTTGTATCAGTTTTATGAGGATATAAATTAACGGTTTTGTTTCCAATTTCTCGTTTAATACCTACTGAAATTAGTTTAAATACCCTAAGTCAGGATAAGCTTTTTTTTCTGGTTGAAATTTTGCTTGGGATCTACTTTGTTATTCTTGTATATCCAATGCATTCTCATATTTAAAAGTAGTTTAAAGTTTAAAAAATACTTAAATGATCCTCTCTATTAATTTCAGGTACATATTAAGGTTGACATTCTTTTTTTTTTTTTTTGGATGCACATTTGTTTTTTGCCCCGAGTCTTTTGCTACTTTACCGGGCATAGTAGCTATTCAATTTTATTTCATTTTTTCGGACGGACATTACGTATTTGACACGGAGGCTTTTGCTACGTTACCGAGCATAAAGTCGAGCAGAGCTCCCAAACTTAATAAATGGTTTAAAACTACAAACTAAGCAACCTGCGCAAGAGGGCGCCCCCTGTAGGGCTTGGACCAGGGTTCACGGCGGTCGCTGGCGATGAGATTGAGGGATTATGACTTTTAGTATTTTAGGGGGTTGTGTGCAACTGTAGCTCTACTTTACAGTGCGCGGCCCTCTCGGACTTCGGATCTACGAGGGCATCGGATGGTAGCTATTCAACGTTTTAATATGCATCAATGGGGATTTCATGGTCATGATTTCATTTAGTTCAACTTGCGTTCTAATGGTGTAGGTAAATAATGTAATAAAACACGTAATATACAGTCTGTTTGGACATCTCTTAATGACACTAAAATAGCTCATAAATTTTTCCAAGGCCAACAAATTATATTGCGTCTTAATTTAAATTAAGTCAGTCTAATTAACTATAAAATATACAATTAGGAATCCAGAAGTCCATAATATATATATATGATAATAGGCGATTTATTGTTAATCGTTGTCTAATAGCTGAAGTGGTTTGATTGGCAAAAAAGCTTAACATTTATAATGATGCTGTAATTAAATTTAGCGATGAATATACAAACATAAAAAAAGATTGAAAACAAACAGATCCGACCGATTATTTTTTCTTCCTTGTAGTGACATAGAAAAAAATACCTATGTTGCTGAAATAATTATGATTGAAGGAGTAATAATATAGGTAAGTTATCTTGATCAACATTGATCGCTTACATAGATTAGTGCGTAATAAGAAAATTGATATATTATCTATTGATAAAAATAAGAACTACCATAAACTTATACAATCAGGACTACCAATGACTGTGATAAAAGCTAAACAACATGTAATTATGTTTGAAACTAGTGGTATTTTCGCTCATTATCCTTACAATATTGGACTTTTGAATAATTTTCAACTCATGCATAATTAGTTCCTATAAATATTTAGTCAAAAGTAGGCCGTCAAGGCAAACATTAACTTGCCGAAAGTCTAATATATGCACGCCTTGAAGCCACATTAACGCTAACAACAGATTCGCAACGGTGACCGTTAAATTCAAAACACAACACTTTTCAGCAAGTTCCGTAATAACTATTACATAATAATAACAAACAAAATAAAACTGACATACTTAAATCAGTTGACTTGTGTATTCCATTGAAAAGTATCGTAAGTCGCACAACACACGCGTTTGAAGTTCGTAGAGATACGAAACGTGCTCACGCGACGAGCATAGGCAGCGCACTGGCGCTCGGATCGTCCTTCGAGCTGCGACTTTCACTCCAAATGATAATACTATAACCCAACCACTTTAAACAGCTACTGTATCCTCACCAACCCTTTGATTCACCTACCTTTGATAACCAGTTGGATTATTCCTGAAGTCCTTTAGTTGAGGGTGCGGTCTTGCATAATCTTAAAGTTTGTTTGTAGTCATTGTTTTGTTTAGTATTTTCCGTGGCTGAAGATTTTATCTCTATCTTGAAATTTATGGCCGCCTTGGGCTAATTAGTGTTGTAGTTCCGATTTTTTTCAGTCTTAATTCTTCAAGGATTTGTTTGAAAATGGGTTATCTTTAGTAAGTGCTATTTTATTCATAAAGTCAGGAACAAGAACATTTCTAAATGTTTAATTTGTAGTTAGTTGAGGACATTATTTGGGCTATCATAATTTGTTTGTTTCTTACTTATGTTATTTAAAACTTAAAAACTAAGTTGAAAACATTTAAGTTTTTAGGATGCGATTGCATTTATTGTCATTTTTTTAATTACTTATGTCAAAAATAATTTGAGCCAGATAATTTCGATGCGAAATAACAATATCAATATTTAGGGACTTCGACGTACTATTGGCATATTTAAGTCAAGCCAAGAATAAAAAGCAACCAATTTACTCCATCAGTAGCCCAACCTTTCATCTTTAGACATACATTTATGGATTACTTATTATTCTGACATAAACAAATAATTAATACCGACTTAATTTTGCAGATTATATATTTCTCATATCAGGTATTATATTTTAATTAACTGTTATATAATAATGTAACTCGTGTACATGAGTCGTGAAACATCTTACTCTTTATACAAATTTTAATATTAAAATTCAAACACAATATACATTTGATTAAATAATGTCTTGAAAACAATGTTTTTTTTTTGTGAATTGACAGTCGTTTAGAAGTTAGTCATTGCAAAATGCTGGCAATATAATTATCACGAAATTAAATCCAGGAAAATACTTAAAGTTGTCATAACATTAAAATGATATTGAACACTTTCAAGAAATTAAGTCGTGCAATAAAATCTTAATAAAACTGCATTTAATATTACCTAGTTGCGACCTCTTTTTCACTCTTTGCATAATGAGTAACAGAGCAAATAGTGCATGTTATTGATTTAGGTGTTTGGCACGTGGAGTGTAGTGCGACAAATAGGTAGGTATCACCAGTTATTGGAACAATTGTGTTACTGGAAATCTTTAAAATTAAAACTTTGATGTCCTCTAAGGAGTGTTTCGATCATGGAAGCAGATCTTAAACGAGGTCAGTCTTTTGATCTAGATATTTTGGTAACTTGTAACTTTACGTTCATAGATATTAGATACAGGTGCATGCAACATTTTGAAGTCATGATATTATTTTATGTTATCAAGGATATAAATAATAGTAATAATAATAAACCTCCTTTATTCGAATCTACAATACATTTTACTTTTTTTAAATTATACATATTAATTGTTATTATTAATAGTAATACGTTCATTACTTGTTTCAATTACCATTGCTATTGCCATTTGTGGAAACCTCTTCTTGGGTACGCCTCGTCCAACTTATTCCAGATATCTGTCCTTGGCTATCTTTTTCTATTCGCTATCTGCTATTGCTCTTATATCGTCCATCCATCTTCTTTTTGGGCACCTTCATTTCCTTTCCCCATTGGTGCTTCTTCGTTGGTATCGAGCATCGCTGTCTACCGGTAAGTCTATCAATAATGGTGGACTTGGAAAATGTTACAAATGTAAACTTTTTGTGGTAGAGCAATATAAAATAGATTCTTTATTTGAGATACCGATACAGTTGTAGTTATGTTATATATTAGTTATTTTTAAAACATGGAAGACGGTAGTGAAAGAACGTCTGTCGCATACTAACTGAGCATGTCCACTTTTCATGCTTCCCGAGGCACGGGTGAAACACCAATATCTGGCTTTAAGTTGGTACCCACTTAGATTCTCCACGATTCTTTCCGAAGAAATTATTTCTGATCATTGATGCCGTCAAATAGAATAAGCTCCTTTCAAGAAAAGACTATTCAGCAGTGGAAGGCTGCAGGACAGGCTAACTAATTCATATAGTAGCGATCCAAAGCGTCTGAGTCATGAAAATGAATAAAGTCTTCATAATACAAATAATGAATACGAAGAGGAGAATACAAATAATATTAGTAGCTGATTCACAACTCCAAAAAACTTGAGAAACAGCCAACATATTTTTAATTTGACTACAATTATAAATATCTTATTAACTTCTCAAAGTCATAAATCGATGTTATGCCACTATATTGAAAAGTATTTTTTGCTGCGGAAGAATTACAAAAATATCGCGAGTAAAAATTAAGTTCAAGGTTCATTGGCTGACGAGAAAATTCTTACTTTTCCCAAAAATGGCAAAATGTCATGAACATAATTGATAGGCAGGTTTCAGGTTTAAATATACGACTTTAATAATCGCACAGTCAGGGCCGGATTTAGAAGTCCTGAGGCCCCGGGGCAACAAAGGAGAAGAGGCCCCCTGGCCACAAATTAGTTTCCCTCTAAATGTGTAGAAAATTTGAAGTATGTACCTACTTTTCAGGACGATTTGAATTCTGATATTTTACTGATTGTCTAATTTAGGTGAAAAAGTATAGATCAATAACCGTTATTATAATATTCAAGAAAGAACTAGTAAATTAATCATGTTTCTACAAAGTAGGTATTGTATGTAAAGGTACAACTACGAAAAAATAAATAAAGGCAAAGTTTTAGAGTTAACTCGTCAGAATTTGAAAGATTTTTAATTTCTATTGTGGGTGCCCCATTATTGTGGCGGCAGCAGTTGCCCCGGATGCTCTTCCTTAAATCCGGCTTTGCGTACAATGTTTAAAAACGAAACGAAAAATATTTCTTTAAAGTTCTGACCCGCGGTTTCTTCAATGAGTACCCTATTGGGTCGTACTTCATGCAAGTTAAAAAGAATGAAATGTTAAATTTGTTCAATAAAAAAAAGGATACGACGTGAGAATCCTATCACTTCTTCATCAGCCTTCAACAACCTCCACTGCTGAACTTATGCCTTCACCCGAGGGAGGGTTTTTTGCCATAGTCACCACGCTTGGCCGGCTGGTTGGTGACCGCAGAATATACAGTATATACACAGAAGACGCTGCTGCTCGTTATCTGGTATGCGATTGTCATAGATGATGTTATGACATCCGAGTCCTTAACGTGTTTCCCGGGGCACGGAGGGTATTTCCTCAACCAACTAAACCCGGAAATAAATCTTTGATTTTACTCAAAGATTTCTTGTACGGCGTTCTTGTCCGGCGTGGGGATCAAACCCACGACCTCTGAGAAGCGAGACTTATACCGCAATGCAACGAAGGTTGTCACTAAATCAGTGACCCATTAACTTTTGAAACAAGACTTATGTACTGCTAGGCTAAGATGATAGTGTCTCATCACCAGCCCGTATAACGTCCACTGCTGAACATGGGCCTCCTCCCGAGGGAGGGTATTTGCCATAGTCACCACGCTTGGCAGGCGGATTGCTGACCGCAGTATTATGTTGTAACACACAAGGAAACGCTGTTGTCCGTTCGTTGGTATACGACTATTTTAGATGATGTTATAACAATCGGGACCAACGGCTTAACCTGCTTTAACGACCTCCAAATTTATAGCGAGCCAAATACCGCTACGCTACGGAGGTCGAGATGATAGTATCTACTTTACATTTAATCAAAGAAATCGCATTAGTGTTTCGAATTCGTTGAATCGATAGAATGTATCCGCAACGACAATGTTGCAGTTCTACAAACAGAATTATGGTGTCCTACCTCCTTAGTGTAGCGGCATGCCTTCTCCGGTCACAAATCCATCTAGAATTTCGAGATTTTCGAGAGATAATGAAATAATTAAATTTACATACACTTGTACTTGTCAAAATTACACTGTATAAGACTAAATCTAACAAAAGTAGCTAAAAACATTGTTAAAATTATTTGATCATACATAGATAATGTTTAATCAGTCTGTCCGTCTGTCATGCGCTAAATGACCAATGTACACATTATAGTAAGATGTCTTAAAGGTGACAGGTCTAAAATTAACTTCCAAGAACCCGGCCAAAGTGTAAGCGACTTCCACATGAGGGCACCCTTAAGGGGTTAGAACCAACGCTCAGGGTGCCACTGGAGTAAAGGGATAAATTTGATGATGATCATAATGATGATTGCTATTTCGTTATCCTGCCAAGCATGCAGAGCCGGATTTTGAGGCCGGAACAACAAATTATAATTTTTTTATTATTTTGCCTAAATCTTAGTAGTTAATTCGAAGCACTTATGTTAAACTGATAGTACGTTTGGAGTAAACAAATCTAGACCTTAGAAGTACAACGACGTACGAGTACCTATATGTTTATTCTTCAGAAAAATTTGGTCGTAAGTTACGATACTGATACGACGGATGATTCTGACGTATAATGTCACATCCGACCTTATGGTTCTGAGCTAGGGCTGCCACCTTTTATTTTGTTTTAAAAGTACTTTTTACAAAAAAATGCAAAATATATTGTTCCTACTTTGGAAAATTCTGAAAAAAAAATAGTACATATTTATTTTAAATCATTATTTATTTTCCCATATGTATTTGTTATTAGGTACTCTTTGCTCTGACGATCAGATTTTTTTTATCTTTAAATTAATAATAATAATCAGAGCATGTTAGATCCGGATATTAAAATAAATCAACAATTCTTTTTTATTTCATATGCCGCGCCGAGGGTGCAATCAAAATAGCAAAAAGAGGTGAAATTTGGATTATCGAAAAAATATAGTACTTTCTGTACTATATTATTTTTTTTATGACATAGGTATAGTACATTTGACTGAAATAGTACGGGTGGCAACCCTATTCAGAGCTCTAGAAATATAGATGAATAGGTAGTCTTCGTGAATATTTAATTTTATAAACAAAATAGTCATGTTTTTAAAAGGTACTCTAGGTATAACAGCAAAAAAAGAGATTTTTCGAAGTCTCGAGACCCTTAAATAATATATAAATTAGTTCATAAGCTTTGTCCTGAGGTGAGTTTAATTAAACATTGATTGTCATTAGCTTGTCGGTATTTGTTTTATGCAACATAGTCATTACTATTTGAGGTAAGTGGTACTAACGATTAGAATTGCCCCGCTTCTGAGTTGGTCATACTTTATAATCATGAACCTAGTGCTAGTGGATGATACTGAAGTAAAATACAGTGCCTTTTTTATAGTGTTATTTTTGTACTACTTATTTGTGTTTTTTTGGATCAATCGCAAAATGAAAATCGAAATATCGTAATATTTGTTGTTGTAAAATAACAAAACATTTAATTTCAATTATTAACATTTGCGCCATCTAGTTGAATAATAATAAATAATGCCATTCGACTTCGACAAACGGCCATATTATTATAATATCGCTTGAACGCTACTACGGGCGACATGTGTTAGCATCCATGGTCCCTAAAATCGAGCTACGTTTTTTTGTTCCGCTTTGCCAGTCTATAGGTATATTATATAGTCTCTGATATTACTTACTCCAAATTTACAAACGAAAGTTTTATCAGCCTGTAGTTAACGATAAACGTGTGTGTACGTTAATATAGGCATTAGACTAGTATAATACCGTGACCTTGCTCGTATCCGTTAATTGTTAATTAATTAACATCTTCCGCGTTTGGTATTGTCAAGATGCTCGTTGAATTTGTGCTGTTGGTAGGTAATGAGATGTTTATGTGATAAATAGAATTAACTTTACTTAGATGTTGTGCATTGTCTATGATTACTGTTTCTTACAATCTCCTTGGCATAGCGGTGTAAGTGTTGGAGGTGGAAGGTTTTATCCCCACGCCACGCGCCGAAATACATCCTACAAATATTACAGACGAAGATCGTATGGATGTATGTTTGTTACTCATTCACGTAAAAACTACTAAACGGATTTAAATAAAAGTTTGCTAGCTCAGCTGGATTAACATATTATATTCTACAAAATATCACGCTCCAACCCACCGAAGCAGAGTAATGAGGGTAAAACAGCGGGGCGCCGCCGCTAATTCAAAACAATACACTTTTTGTTAAATCTAAGTTCGCGTTTCTTCGGGTAGGCTGGTTGACAGACCTAATTCAAAACAATACACTTTTTGTTAAATCTAAGTTCGCATTTCTTCGGGTAGGCTGGTTGACAGACCTAATTCAAAACAATACACTTTTTGTTAAATCTAAGTTCGCGTTTCTTCGGGTAGGCTGGTTGACAGACTAGTAAGAGGGCGACCCCTGTGGGACTTGCACCTCGGCTCAGGGTTGTCGCTGGCGGCCCCCCGCCAACGAGCCATAACAATTTATGGCTTTTAAGAGGAGTCCTGTGTAATTGTCGCTTTAATTTACAGTTTACAGGACTCTTGGACTTCGGGTCTACGAGGAAATCGGAAATTTGTTTTGACAGTGACGATTATAATATTGTGACCCTCCGGGCTTTAGGGCCCGGAGCGCTGCCCCGGTCAGCCCTTCGCTAGCTACGCCAGTAATCATGATATACAATTGTGTATCATTATAAAATAAATAAGCTTAACCGCTACAATATTTATTATAACAACATAATCGTCTCCTTCATTGCCCCCAACACCGTTTCAACTTTATTCATTCTTCTTTCTTTGTGCAGTTCATACAACTTTGGAATGCACTGCCTCCTGGAGTCAGGATGGTTAAGAATCGTATATCCTTATCGAAGTTGGCAGAATCACTAGAGCGGTAATTTAATATATTTATATCTATAGGTATGTATATATTTTTATACAGTATTTATAATTGAATAGTATTTTATATAGTGTTGTATATTTCTATGTATTTTATTTACCCTTGACCGTATTTTTTTGTCTCTAGTCTGTTTAACCTCATCTCCTGTGCACCTACCACATTGTTTCTGCACCACCCAATGGTTAACTGGTAGAGAATGCCTTGGGCATTAAGTCCGCCAATGTACTATTTTGTGCAGAAGTTTTTAAATTAAATAAAATTTAAAATCGTATCGCTCCATACAAAATGTGTATCATCCTACATGCAATAAGGTGAATGATCTTACAGTGTAAAAATAAAGTTAAGGACGTCGTTAAGTTAATTGCAGTTTATTGAATTTTATTGAGCTGTTAGTCTACACTGTAATTGTAGAAATTGGATGTATATGTCATTTAGATAATAAAATCTGGCAGAGTGACCTCATATAAGTGCTTTAGCTATCAAGACATGTATTATACCTTATTTGGTGTTCATAGATGTATGCCGACAAGTAATTCGTTTTTTTCCAGCAGATTAATCGTTGCCTACCTCACCGCTAAAGCAGCTGTGTATATCTGACTTCCCTCCCTTAAGGCGCTGTACGTAGTCAAAATAGGCTTCACAAAACAGTTTTTTAGCCAAATTTTTACATTTTAGAGCAGCTAAAAAATATATGTTAATCTTGATCATATTTATGGGGGGACCATTGTGTTCAAAACACGTTTTCGGTAAATTTTCTCGATAAAAAAAAACCATAAAATAACCATTTAAATTGAAATTGTAGCAATTGTAACTGTATTATTTATAAACAAATCTTGATAATATTAATAACAGTGATGTAATATATAATAATAAAGGGAACTGTTGTTTTTATTTATCGATTGGAATAAGGATTAATGTATTTAATAACTCGAACGAGTCGAACGAAACGTTGCGCCATCGCGGCGTCTCTTCGCTTCTCTTTCATTTCTACGCGGAGCAACAGTGACAAAACTAATACGTAAAAGTCGTCTATTCACCGCGCCTTGAGCCGCGCGTTGATGGCCGCAGCATTATGTGATTATGTGAGGCACTAATCTCTCAATCAACTAGACCCGGAAAAATACCTAAGAATTTACACAAAGATATCCTATCCGGCGTGGGGATCGAACCCACGACCTCGGAGATTTAAAGCGAGCCAATCACCGCTACGCTACGGAGGTTGTCTTAGCAGACTTAAGCAATAATGTGTTGATCATACCGCGATGAGACAGTCTACCGTCTAGAACATCCCGGTTTTCTGAACGCCAGTAATAGTGCCTCCTGGTAGAGGCCGCGATGCAGACTGTCACGGGCTATCGGGAACGTTTATTATAGCCTACTAGCTGCGCCCCGCGGTTTTACCCGCGTTACTCTGCTCCAGTGGGTCGGAGCGTGATGTTTTGTAGCCTATATGTTAATCCTGCGTATAACCTATCCCGGTGCAAAATTTCAGCCAATTCCGTTCAGAAATTTTGCGTGAAAGAGTTATAAACATTCATCCATCCATACTTACAAACTTTCGCGTTTATAATACTAGTAGGATTTGTACGAGTGGTCACCCAGTGGTGGAAATTCGACCACACATAAAATATAAATAAGCATTCTGTAATTCTTCTCTATATACAGGGTGTCCCAAAAGATTACGTAGCTGGGAAGGGGGTGATAGGGATGGTCACAAGGGTCACCAGAAAAATATAAAAAATTCCCTCTGGGTGTTTAAAAAAATAAATGGCATTTTTTAAAAGACTAAAAATTTTACACCTTGTGCTAACTGTACCTACAAATATGGCTGTATTTAAAAAAAATGCTGTTATGTAATCTTCAATAACAACAAGGTCATCAACATCAACATCAAAAATAACAAGGTGTAAAATTTTAAGTTTTTAAAAAAATGCCATTTTTTTTTAAATACCCAGAGCGGATTTTTTTTTTATTTTTCTAGTGACCATTGTGTCCACCCCTGTCACCCCCTTTCCCAGCTACTTAACCTTTTGGGACACCCTGTATATTACTAGCGACCTTTTTTTTTTTTTTGTCCGGTGGGAAATTCATTTACGCATTCCCACCCCCGCTGCAGCGTATTCGCGCGCTGGCGGTGGGATATGTGGGACTCGCCCTCTCCATAGCGTGGTATGCTAAACTCATACCACGAGGAGAGGACCTTATTACCACTAAAACCTCCCGAACACTCCGTCGATCCGCCGTTGGCGGGGGCCGGGTACGCACAGTGATGTACAAGACTCGAGGCGTCCGAGTCTCTTTGCCTAGAGCTCGGTGTCGTTTACAGGGCTCGCCTCGTATGTATGGCGCCCGACGACTCGGGAGTCTTTTTCAGAGCTCGAGCTTTTTTGAAGTCTCGAGTCCTTTTTGAAGGCTCGAGCCCTTTTCGAAGGCTCGAGCTCTTTTTAAGGTTCGAGTTCTTTTGAGGACTCGAGCCCTTTTTGAAGGCACGAGCCCTTTGAGCGCTTGATCGATTCCGAAGCATTTCTCTTTAGCGCACTGGAGGGTAGGGGTAGGGTAGGGGTAGGGGTAGGGTAGGTGTAGGGTGGGGGTAGGGGTAGGGGCTAGTGTTGCCGAATAATCGATTGTTTTACTATCGATAGTTTTCATCTGAAAAAGGGCATCCTATCGATTGTACTATCGATAGTATCGATACTATCGATAGATCAAAACAAGCCGATACTATCGAATGAGGAACAATACTATCGATACTATCGACAGTATTGTGTCTGGTAAACAAAGGACTATCGATAGTATCGATACTATCGATAGTATTGCTTCTGGTAAACAAAGGACTATCGATAGTATCGATACTATCGATAGTTTATTCTTGGCGAACAATAAAAGTATCGATAGTATCGATACTATCGATAGTTTATTCTTAGCGAGATACAATACTATCGATAGTATCGATAGTATTCCCTCATTCGATAGTATTGCCTCATTCTGAGCTATCGATAGTATCGATACTATCGATAGGTCTATCGATTATGCTGCGATTGTTTGACTATCGATAGACTATCGATTAATCATCGATAGTCGACTATCGATCGGCATCACTAGTAGGGGCACTCATCGCTAAAATTGTCAGAAAAATGATTAAAGTCCCTGTAATGCAAAACCAAAGCGATATACGATAGTATAGCTTGTCTCGATATTCATCACTTGCTAAAACAAAACGTCTCATCAACCGCTCCAAGTCAATGCCGCAATGTAATAAGAATGTTTTATTTTTCTCAGATTTAGTATTACCAGGTATTACTGAGGGTATTAGATTAAAAATAATTGTTTTTTAAATTAATTACGCATAATCTTAATCACAAAATGACTTAACGATGGAAGGAAACGTTTACTTTATTTTTTCTCCTCGCATTTGAACAGTTTTTACAATTAATAACAGTACAATTAATCTTTTTTTTCGCACGGACATATGTTGTTAGCCCCGAGGCTTTTGCTACTTCACCGGGCATAAAGGCGAGCAGAGCTCCAGCCTAGATAAATGGTTTAAACACTACAAACTAAGCAACCTGCGCAAGAGGGCGTCCCCTGTGGGACTTGGACCTCGGCTCAGGGCGGTCGCTGACGGGGAGATTTAGGGATTATGGCTTTTAGTTTAGGGGAGTTTTGTGAAACTGTCGCTTTACTTTACAGTTTGCTCTACTTTACAGTACCCGAAGTCCGAACTTCGGGACTACGAGGGCATCGGAAGGTTACCAGCACAATTAACCATTTTAATATTTTTACTGACGTCCGACTAGTGCTGTACACCGAAGCAGACTGATCGCGAAAGTGGCCACTTACGATTTTTGTACGTAAGCTAGGCACGCGAAGTAGTTCACGTTGCAAGGGTAGTAAAAGACAAAAAAAAAATGTCCTCTCCTCGTGGTATGAGTTTAGCATACCACGGTATGGAGAGGGCGAGCCCCACATATCCCGCCGCCAGCGCGCGAATACGTTGCTGCGGCGCGGCGGTGGGAATGCGTAAATGCATTTGCCCCGGATAACAAAAAAAAACTACTGCTGCGTCAAAGTTACGGCATCTTACAGTTTGCATACACTGCTGAGTGATAGCGAGATGATGACAATTATTTCGTAAGCCAATAACAGAGTTTCACGGCATTCATAAAGCTAGGTTAACTAGAAAGTAGCGAGGGAAAACAAAAGAAAAAACTTAGGTAAATAAGTAAATTCTGCAATAATAGGCAAAATGCGAGTTGACATTTTATAAAGTCATCGTTTTTAATATCCGAGTTACAAACCACGCAGGATAACATTTTGACGATAATTTGGTACAAGTGCACTGAAGCGAAACTCAAACACACGCACTGGTATGTTAGACCGAGACAGCAATTATAGTAGGGGAGCCCAAGCGGGGATTTCGGGATTTACTAAAGCGCGGCAGATTAATATACAGGGGGATACCTTGTAATCCACATCATGCAAACGATCAGATTAACATACGTACATTATTAAAAATACGTATGGCATTGATGCTATCAATATCTGACGCGCTCGAGGATGTCCATGCAACAGTTTTTTTTTACATATTTAAAAATCTATAGCCGCTTCCCCCACCGATGTAAAGGTATATATCATATAACATTTTTTTCTTCTTATCATCTAAGCTTTGCATCCCAATAGGTCTCTACGACGCTCGAGTAAGCTTGCCGAGCTCACTGAGTCTTGCGATTCCGCCTCGAGGCTTCACAAATAACGCTCGACGCCTCGAGGCTTGTACATCACTAGGTACGCATGAGCAATCCGGCCCCCCGACGGCACCCACGGCCAATATGGTACCGCGGGATCTCCGGGGCCACACTAACTGTGGCCCATTTGCCCAATTATAGGGACGCCCGGAATGTAGAGGCGTCCCTACTCCTCATGATATTACTAGCGGCCTGCTCGGCGTGTATTATACATATAAACCTTCCATTCGAATCGCATCAAACCGGATTGGTTGTTCATTTTTCAAGTAAAAGCGATAAGGATGTGTGTTTATAAATTAAACTGAAATTACTTCAATAAATTATTTTTTAAATAAGTTAACAAACTTAAAACTAAATGTAACAATTACATATATTAACATGATTAGTACAACAATCCTATATATATCCTAGTTCACCAGTTCCTTAACCCATTAACGGTCAGTAGGTATGTTTCAAAATCATTGGTCTTGAACTTTATTATAATCCAATAGAGTTCAAAATAAGATGGGTTTTACATCCCTTCTGCCCGTTAAAGGTTTAAAATATAACTTTAAATTTTTCTATGCGCTGTGAAAACATATCTTTACATTTTTAGCAGTAATTCCGAATCAAATGAACTTTCTTAATTTACTTAATTTGGACTTATGAATAGATAACAAGCTTTATGTATTTATAAGTTGTATTAAACATTCTGTCCAGGTCTAACCTTGACAACTTCAGGATGATTGGGATCTCCATTACCTCTAACAATGTATACTGTTTTCACACCATCATCGCTATTTTTCGGAGGTGTTTTCACGTAAAAATTATGATTATAATCAAAAATATACTCCTCAGGATTCACAGGAGTAGTCTGATAGTGTGCATCAAGTTGAAAATTACTTTGACCAGGGAAGAATATTCCTCTATCATTTCTAATGTATCCTGTATGTGTATTTGATTCTCTTATATCATTATTGTTTCTATTTGCTTCAGGGAATTTTAACGATTTACCTCCTCTTGGTGGCCTTTCACGTATGTTATCATTTTTATATTTGTGTCTGTCACCTGTATTATTGGTTTCATCAGGAAATTGCCATTTAGATGTTCCAGCTTCTTTATCATTGAAGTTTTCTTCTTCCAAAGCGATAATTCCTGGTTTGTTTTGAATTCTTCCTTCAATTATGCCTTCAGGATTCTTAGCATTCCTATAACTATTATGTTCTCTATAGTAATTAGGTCCATAATTAGGCATGTTGGCATAAAGATTTGCATTTGGTGGATATCCATAATATGGGTTGTAATAGCCATAGCCTTGTTGTTGGTTGTAACCTTGAGGTTGTTGAAGATTATTAGTTTGTCCTAAAAGGTTATAAAACTGTTCCAAATCCTGAGGTTTTTGTGGAACGATGGGCTGGCCGAAAAATCTGAAGAATCCACCGTTATGGTTGTTCAGGTAATTTACCAGCTCTACAGGATCGTTGGGACAGTTAGGGTAAGCGTAGCGGCAGGTGGAGGGGTTTCCTTTGGATGTAACACCAAGGACAGCAGCGCGACCAAACACGAAGAGTGGTGAGGAACTTACTCCGCTGTATGCTTGGAGTAAACTGGAAATGAGAAACAAACGGTTTGTATTTTGTATAAACGATGTAAAACTTAGTATTAAGAACCGAGCAGCTTTCCGTATATTAGTGATAGTTCTTGCAAGAAGCTTATGTTTACCGACCGTAGAATCCATTAGGACTCTTGCACAGTGAGTGATAATGATAAAAAATAGATAATTATCCACCATAAGTCCAACGGACTCTCATATTTTCGAAAATATTTAAGTTGTAGCCAAGAAAGCAGAGAGTGTATACCTACAGTAAGTAGGTATTAGTGCCTATGTTTATTTATTATCCGATCAGGTAAACATTTAAATAGTTTGTTGATTGTATTTGTAAAATGTTCACTCTTTTTCTAATACTAGAGGTTTGCAATAACAAAATTCATATAAATGAATTCAGCTTTTGTGAAAATTGTATTTGTGCGTAATTTATGTATTTTATGTTATGTGATTCTATATGTGCAATAAAGGATAAGAATAAGGTCCTACCTATTCCTACATCTATAATTTTTTAGTGCATATAAGTACTCGTCCCGCGGTGTTTCACCCACATAGATAAATTTAGACAGATTTACGAAATTATTGTATCAAAATATGTCAGAAACTCACGTGATTAAAGGTTGTAAGCTCTCAGTAGCCTTCAGTAGAGTTGGTGAGGTGGTAGCACTGCCTCCTGCCACTTCACAGAGTAGACGCGGCACACACTGCTGGTCGTCGTACAACGCTATCGAAGTCAGCGCTTCTGCCACTGCGCTGACTGCACGCTGAGTCAGTGATTTTGGACGACGGGATCCTTCCAACAAGCAAGATAAATGCTGAATTTGTAAACAGTAATAAAATACGCAATATTAAGCCTTATGATTTTTGGTTAATTACAAATCTCTTTTGCTAAGTAAGTTATATCTACATATTTAAATCTTCTATCACAAATTAATTTAGAAAAATTTGGAAACTCCAATGTCAAAGTCAAAGCCAAAGTCAAAGTCAAAGTCAATGCCGTAAAGAATGCCCCATAATTAAAAACCAAAAATCAAAATCGAAAGCCAAAACAAAAAAGTATTTCTCCATATAGATATCCACAATCAGTTCAGAGAGAACAGTCAAATAGCCACTACCTTTTTATATTTCGCCATACATTACACCAATCTCACAGATCGACTAAGTCTGACATATTGTGATGAGTGTAATTAATCAAATAATCAGTGGAACCGTGTGCAATCCATCCAAATGCCTTTAAGATGGACAGTGATGAAGACAACTATTCCTCTAGCTTTGATTATAACGAAGAGATAGCTGCCAACATTGCTAGTAATATCTTGCCACTCTAATAGTAGCTGTGTCAAACAATTAACCGGTGCTAATTCACTTTTTATCAGCCGTTGACCGGTCAGTTATGATTGCAAGGTAACTTGGCATTAGACCTCTCACTTGTATTGTCTTTATTAAAGCAGTTGGCCACGAACCCTGAAGCAGACGTGAGGTGATCGGTGACCGAAGCACGCCTGGATTTCACGACGAGATTTGGTAAAGGATTATAGCTATTTTTGAGATTCTTTCATGACACGATTGCCCTGTTGGCTCAAAGACATGTGTAATGCTTCTTAGATGGTTAGATTTTTCGTTATGTTTTTTCTAAATCAACGTATTTATTCATTTAATATAAATGAATGTTGTATCTATACTAATATTATAAAGCTGCAGAGTTTGTTTGTTTGTTTGTTTGTTTGTTTGTTTGAACGCGCTAATCTCAGGGACTACTGGTCCGATTTAAAAATTCTTTCAGTGTTGGATAGTCCATTTATCGAGGAAGGTTATAGGCTATATTTTATTTTCAAAAAAGTTGGGGATCCGTAAGAAAATTGCGTTTTTGTAACCCAAGGTGTAAAAGCGAAAACCTATTTATGCGTGCGCTGCAAAAACTATTGACAATAGAACAAAATGATGTACTACGGGTTTGAAGGTCTTATTAAGATCTACAAAAAAGTCCGCGAGAGCATATATCTAACTATCATAGTTTAGTCACATAACCGCTTTTATGTTCATAAAAAAATATTAAATCGTCTAAAGAAAGAAACTACGTTAAATGTATATCGTTATATTAATCCTTATCCAAATTAAGCATAATGTTATTAAAGGTATTTATGTAGAAGTAAAATACTTTTTGTTTTATTCCAATCGGACATTTCGTTGAGAAATTATCACGAGTATAAAAACGCAAGGAATTGGTACCTAATAAAGAGTTATTTGCCGTAATAGATAAAGCTGAAGAGTTTGTTTGCTTGAATGCGCTAATCTCAGCAAATATAACTGGTCCGATTTGAAAAATTCTTTCAATGTTAGATAGCCCATTTATCGAGGCTATATTTTATTACAAAGTTTTTATGGGAACGGGAGTTACGCGGGTGAAACCGCGCGCGGAAAGCTAGTACATTATAAAATTTACTAGCTTCTTTCCTTTATATATTTGGAAAAAAAAGAAAAAAAAGTCAATGATTACCTATGGACCAACCCATTTGATCCTACAGATTTTAAAATCTATCAAGCTAATATTTTTACATAATCCTAAGATGTTTTAATGTCTATTCTTTTTTTTAATTTATATGACTAAACTACCTAAAGGGTAAAAAAAGGATTAAATAATGCAATATAACAATGAAAGTCCTGTCTTAATCAGAACTACCATTTAAAAGATTAGGCAGAATCTACGGACAAAAAAACAGACTGACAAAAAAAATCTACTATTGAAAGACAGATAAGAAGAAGAAGAAGAATCAATCATATTTTTTTATTGTGTTTTTGTTCTTTCCAGTACCTACCCTATATATTTATATTCCTATGCATTTAGTTAAAACCCGTTATTCATCGACTACAAACAGACACTTATATTTACTTCTATACATTATCTACTATCAATACAATTCAATTTATATTTTTGAATTCCTACTTTTCTATATAATTGCCCCTTGGCTTGTTTTAAAATATAAACAGTGCAGGATTCCTTGTTACTGTGTAACAAATATAATTCTAAACTGGAAATTAGAATGGATCGGCAAAGTATCACAAAAGAAGAAAATAAGGAGGCATAAATTTTCCAGACCTTTCGACCGAATCCAGGAAATAAAATTTGACACTGCATTCGCGATTCCTGAACAGAAAAGAAGACAGGTATTTTTTGCTCCTACCACCTTAATACATGAATATTAAAATCATGCAACTAATGAAGTATGAACGGTGCAATGAGTATAACAAAATGATGACAGTGTCGTAACTAGCCTTTTCTGCGCCCATCTTCTATAACTGTGACCTAATTTTTTTAGATTGGTATATTGGACCTTACCACCCATTATGTCTCTCTTACTAAAACTAGCAAGTTCACTAGTGCACTAGTGCAAAAGCGTTGTCCGTTAAGATTAATGAAGCAAACCGAAAAATAATAGCTCTGCCTGGTCTTAGCCATGTTTGCGCCCCCGAAAGTCTACGCCCTGTGCCTGGGCACCGGTGGCGCCGCCCTATTTATGGCACTGCACTGAATGATGAATCATGAACCCAAAAAAGGCCACCAATTAAAAAAATTATGACTACTTACGGTTTGGTATAGTGTGAAGCACGTTTTGCAGACCATTAATCGGTGTCTGGGCGTATTGCCCTGTTGGTATATAGGCCATATTCGGATCTGGAATATAACCTTGAACTGGTCTTGGATATCCAGGTGGTATGGGATAGCGGGAATAATAATCAGGATAGTCTGGCAGTCTGCCAGGTTTTACAGCCTGCGTTGGCTGTGATACATATGGTTCAGACCATGGGAACTTTGTAGGCTGACTTGGTCCAGTGATATCAGGTTGTTGGAATTTTGCTGGTTGACCGCGGTGATCTCCAGGACCGAGTTGTTCTTCTGGTTGATAACCGGGATATCTGGAAGGTACATCTGTATATTCTGCCGGCGAAGGTCTATGATAGCGGTTTGGATAATTAGAACCTGAGTATTTTGGAGGCAGTCCAGGTTGTCCTTGTTCATAAGCAGGATATTCTGTACCAGGATACTTATTTGGTGGTACCGACTCAACATCTCCCCCCGGCGCTGTATTTGGTGATCCATATTCAGATCCATAATAACTGCCAGGCTGTCCCGGTCTTCCAACTGGTCCAACGGTAGGATATACAGGAAGATTAATCGGAGGTCTTCCGTCACTCTGGTATCCAGGATAAGTAACATAACCTGAATTCATAGTACCTGGATATTGTGGGGGAGGATGCATCGGATATCCTGGATATCCTGGAGATGGAAAAGATACTGGATAGCTTGGATATGGATAGTTTGGAGTTGGATAAGCGGGTGTTGGATATCCTGGATAGACCATATTTGGATAACCAATACCAGGGTACCCAAACTCAGGGTAAAGGGTATTTGGAGTTGATGGTGCGTCTTTTCTCCCTTTATTATCATTTATATTTTTAACTTTGGCACGTTGGGACTTTGTCTTTCTTTTTTCTGGTTCCTTGCTGTTATTATAATCTTGAAATTTGACTCGTTCTTTCACTTTTCTTTTGGATGATAGCGAGTCACTTTCTGACTGAGAAGATCCTTCGAACTTTATGGTATTTTCAGGAATTTCTTGATGTTCATATTCAGCCTCATCTTCATCGTCATTATATTTCTCATCTTTGAATACTACTTGACTATGATTATCATTATTTTCTTCGTCATCATTAAAACTATCTTCTGCAGTCGTTTCAGCAAATTTTATTTTATGTCGAGATTTTTTATTTTTTGTCGTTTCACTTTGAGAATTGTCTTCTTCGTCAAACGTTATATCAGCTAGTAATGATGATGGATCAGCATCATCAATGTCAATAAGTCGGTCTTTTTTCTGATCATCTTCAAATTGAATTGGCTCCTTTGAATTTCCTTCGAATTTCATTTGTGTCCGTCCAGAGTGGTGATCCGGTTCATCTCCAGCTACAATATCTTTATGACTCGGTAATCGCGGAGTTATTGGTACTTCCCTGGAATGTCCAAAATATAACTTAAGGGCATAGCTAGTAATTTACTAAACACACTTCCAAAGGTCTTTTCTATTTTACTAAATCGACTAATAAATCCCAGTTTAAATATAACGTTAACAGTTCAACGAAAATATTTAAAAGATACCTAAATATAAAATAATTCTAAAAACTACTTACGCTATCAGAGTTTGCTCATTTTCTTCATTTCCAAACGTGCAATTCGTCAAAGCAACCAATATGACTGCGACATTGAATGCACTCGCGATGCATATTTTCATGATTTCTTACTGAAATATTTTAATATTCATTTCATTAAGTTATTCATAATGACCTGGCTATTTAGTCCGCCCAAGTAATCGATAGAAACTTAAAGCATTTGAACAAAGGACCTAAACAAAGTTAAGTCACTTATTTCTCTTAATCGAGTTCGCTAACCAGATGACGTATCTTCGACGATCCGATGCCTTCATAGACACATTCTAGAGGCCCTACAACGTACAGGGACAAAGCCCCTAAAAAACTAAAAGTCAAAATCCCTAAATCCCCCCGCCAGGGACTTGCCCCTCCTGTGCAGGTTGCTTAGTTTATAGTTTAACCAGTTTTATTAGTAACCTTTAAGTGCGGTGAAGTAGCAAGTCTCGTATGTCGGGAGTGCCGACCGACAGAAGTGAAAATGTGTCAATCACTGGACACATTTTCACTTCTGTAAGGAACTATCAGTGAGTTGGTAAACAGTGCTCTTAGGGCTGTGCACTCAACAGCTTACAATGTGTTGTTAGCAATAACTTACATAACCTTAAGTTGCTTTAATATTCTGCCAGGCTTTCTGTTATACATGTCAAATAACACAAGTCAACAAGGTTTTTGTTGCACGGAAAAACACACATTTATTCATCATCTCATTTGATGGATATTGTTTCATCACTAAAAATATTCTGTCACCTCTAATTTTAGAGATATTTGACAATAAAAAGTAGAAAATTGGCATTTAAGCCTTTTTTAAACATATGTAAAAAGACTAATAAGTCTATTAGTATAATTGTATACTTAATGACTGATTTTGTAAGTAGTTATTCTGAATTCCAATTAACATTTATGATTTTGTTGCTGTAATGTTCTTTTATTAAAATATTAACATTTGAGTGCCATCAGTAAAAACTTCATACAAAATTACTCTATTGAAATGGATGAGAAAAATAAAGACCAACTAAATCCTTACTTCCTTACTATCCTTACTAATCCTTACTAATCCTTACTAATATTATAAATGTGAAAGTAACTCTGTCTGTCTATCTGTCTGTCTGTCTGTCTGTCTGTTACGCAATCACGCCTTAACCACTGAAGCGATTTAAATGAAATTTGGTACAGATATAGTCTAGAGCCTGAGAAAGAACATAGGCTATATTTTATTATGAATTTCTCACGGGAACGGGCGTTACGCGGGTGAAACCGCGCGCGGGAAGCTAGTCTTTAATATCTTTGCATTAGAAAATCTTAGAAACTTTTTGTAAACTGTATTAAAAATTTCGGTTATTGGACTATCAATGTAGTATATTAAGTTAAGGAACAACAATATTATACTATTCTAAATAAAGTTGCAAATATAGCTAAATCAGCATATTTTTATATATTTACAAGCAAACAATATCAAAAATGTGAGGTGATAATATATATGTTACGGCTAATAGCCGAAGTGCGGCTACACCTAGTTTTAGCCGGCTACAACTTGGTCTAGCAGACCATATGCGGTTAAACTTAGGTTAAGGTCTCAATAAGTCCCTGTTCAACTCTAAATTAAACAATACCAATGCATGGCACAAAAAGAAGTTGGGGTGGTTAAAAAAAAACCTAAACCTAAACCAATGGAGTTGAACAGGGACTTATTCAGGTTGATCTTAGTTTAACCGCATGTAGCCGGCTAAAACTAGGTGTAGCCGCACTTCGGCTATTAGCCGTAACATATATAGGGTGACTGGTAATTAGTGACCGATACCTAAACACATGATTGTGCTCATGATAACAAACAACTTTTACTATGGCAGCAACGCCGAAATCGCGAAAAAAAAATTAGCTGTTCCATACATTCATGTTCACATAATTCGTCAACATGGTAAGAACCAGATTTTTTTTTCGCGATTTCATGTATTATTATCATGTATTATATTGTAATTATTGTTCAGATTTTAATGAACACTGATTAATACAAAAATTAAAATAGAAGTTTTGCAACATGAAAAATGTAAAATTTTGTTGACCTGTGTAATTTATTACTTTTATCATGAGACGACATTCAAAAACCAGATTTATAATGTAAATCGTTTATTTTTAATTAGATGAATTCCAATTCTAATTCACTTTCTCTATAAATCGATCGCTTTGTATCGATAAGTGATGTTTGTTCGGATCCGATTGATGTAAATACCTACCTACTGCGAAGTTCATCATTACTTCACTATCAACCATTATGACGTGCACCGCTGAATATGGACCTCCCTCCGGTGTGTTGATCACCGCAGTATTAGTTACACATAGTATATACACAGATTATGCCTAATCTGGTATGCGATTATAGATTACCTACTAGCTTCACCCCGCGGTTTTACACGCATCACTCTGCTCCGTGGGTCGGAGCGTGATATTTTGTAGTCTATATGTTAATCCTGCTTATAAACCATTCGCGTGCAAACTTTCAGCTAAATCCATTCAGTAGTTTTTGCGTGAAAGAGAAACAAACATCCATCCATCCATACTTACAAACTTTCGCGTTAATAATATTAGCAGGATGTTATGACAATCGGTAGGTACTTAGGCTGTGTCTTCATATAAACAAGCTTTACAATACTACTTAAGTATTTTCTGTGCTTCGGATGGTAACATCCAAAGCGCAGAAAATACCTACTTAAGTATAAAAACTCCACGAAACAAAAAAAACTTAAAGGCACACATGTAACTAAAATTGTATAGAAAAGTCACTTATTTCCCATTTAAAGATTAACTCTGTACATATTTTTTTTTTAGATAGACACAGCCAGACATGCCAGGATGGGAATCAAACCTAGAAGGCACTAGGTCTCAAAAGAAACTACCGTACCACTGAGCCACCGGTACAGACGAAACCATCGTCATTATTGAAATAAAGAAAGAAAAGTATTTATTTTTAATGCACTGGATTACGAAAAATACAAGATAAAGTTACAATTACATAGAATACAATGTATAGATAATATTATTGTCGAAAATTATAAGAAAATCAGTTAACGGTTTCAATACCAACTAAGTACCTACATTGAATTCCATTAGTAATCACTTATTATGATTGATTTGTTGAAACTAAAGCCAAAAGTATTAAAATTATGGCAGGCAAGATTTTCTTGAAGATTAAAGTTCTTATATCATATAGATTAAAATAACCAAAACTGACACTGACATTTCTGAAATGATGATCGACTTTAAAATTACCTAACCAACTGTCTGGATCATTGGTTCCACATTTTATTATCGACCACTGTCACTCTTACAATTAAATTGATTTAAGCCATACTTAAAATAAAACAAAAAATACTCACTTTCTATCTCCAAATCGCACCAAATGTCCTCACTCCTATAACACTACTAACAAAATGCGATAAAATTGTTAAATTTCACTTTGCAGACGAAAGTTGTCTCTCATGAGCAAAGCTACTGACGTACCTATCTGTAAATGGTATCCTTCCAAATAGAATACAGTTGAGTAACAATAAATGTATTATATTATATATACCATTATGACATAATTGTATTTAATTTTCA
Organism: Nycteola revayana; assembly: GCA_947037095.2. Lineage (NCBI taxonomy): Eukaryota > Metazoa > Arthropoda > Insecta > Lepidoptera > Nolidae > Nycteola > Nycteola revayana. The sequence continues at coordinate 12,514,903 of OX344859.2, read as the reverse complement.
CAGCAGATAAGCATTGTCATTCAACGCGGCAAGCTTGAACGCTACTTGCCTGCTGGTAGGTAAGTAGCATAGATTTAAAATAGCCGATCCATAGAGGAAAGATTTGATTTTTTGTTTGCACGAAAAGGCTCCGGAACCACTAGACAGATTTAAAAAAAAGATTTTTTAAATCAGTACAATTAAAAAGTTACGTTATCCAGAAGTACCAAAAGCTATTTTTATTTATGAAGTTCTTATGGAAACGCGAAGCTAGTATGTTTTTTAAAGTTTATTCGGCTAAACCTGCATTAAAATAAAGGGCCCAGGAGAATCCGCGACAATCTGCAGTTCCCGATGTTCTTATAAAAAAATGTAACTGGAGTGGTCCTCGGCGGGAAACATACCTTGTGGATTGATTACCATACCATTGCTTTGAGGGATTTGTACATACCCAACCACTACAGTGTTTAAAACTGGAATGACTTATCTTTTGTGTTTTTTTTTCATCAAATAGTTGGCATACAAAAATACAAAACGCGTCACTAACGCTTTTCTAACCATGAACACCCTTTAATGTTTTAAAGGGTGCTTACCTAATCGAACAGCTCTTTGGTCGTAACGCTTCTAGCCACGGATCCACATTACGTGACGACGTTCTACATAGTACCAAAACAACAAATCGAAATACACATTTTCGTATGTAAATTCATTATGCAAGTGAATTCCATGATTATTATGAACTTAAGATATAAAATACAGCCTCTACTTAATGCCTATTCAATCTGTTTTTAAACTGTTTAAGTATTCTTCCTCCTTACATTTATCGCATAGCATAATTTGTACGTCGTATTGCTATAATTATTTCTGCAGGCGTTAGTTATTAAGTTACGTCCAACTTTGGAAATAGTAACTTTTATGGTTCAACTAGTAGGTAGTCATTGTATTTCATGAATAAAATTAACGCATCATGTTTATAAATATGTTTTATAAACATATTTCCATAAGATTTGATCTGGAACTACCTTCTGTGTTTCAGAAAGCACGTTAACTAAGGCGTTGTATTAAAATCAACGAGAAGCTTTATAGGCATTAATATGTGAAGCAAAACCTTTGTACCTCTTTTTACGAAAATGCCGCGGACGGAGGAGTATAATATTTCGCACTCTTATAACTATACTAATATTATAAAGAGGAAAGATTTGTATGTTAGTATCTCTGTAACGAATTGGCTCAAAAAGTACAGGACCGATTTTAAAAATTCTTTCACCATTTGAATGCTACATTATCACTGATTAATATAGGCTATATTTAATTATGAAGTTCCCACGAGAACGGGAGTTACGCGGGTGAAACTGCGCTCGGGAAGCTAGTTTTAGGATATCATTTATATACGTAATAATAAATTCAGTTAAAGCATGTAACTTACTAGCTAAAGTAAAAATATTAAGCTTATGGCCGTCCCTTCAAACGATTTATATAAATAATCATTGCTTATTAGAATATGGCAAGTATTTCTCAACGTGTTGTAGATCCTGGTGAAAAGTAATAGGTATATAATGATATCATCTCGTGTGACAAAGGCGTTGCGTCAGGACAGTGGGTGGCTGTTTCTCCATGTAGGTAGAAGGGAGAGGCTTGTTGACGTTTATTGCCATGTTTATATTATACAATAAATATTTAGGTAATTAGGTACTTGATAATAAGTCTGTACCGTTGGCTCAGACCTCTGAGACTGGGTTTGTTTTTTTGTGAGGACCACTTGGACCTTAATCTGGGTGTACTTTGTGTCCATGATTTTTTATTTTATTTTTTTAGGAAAACTTATATTTGTGTGTATATTTAGGAAAAAGTATACTTAACTTATAATTGTGACAAGTGTAAATAGGCAAAAACGGGCAATTACAAGTTTCCACAAATAACAGTACCTACTAATGAATATAGCACAAAAATAAATGTGGTAGACGGATTTTTTTTCGGAAGGACATACCTACGTAGTTAGCCACGAGCCTTTTGCTACTTCACCGGGCATCATAAAGGCGAGCAGAGCTCCAGCCTAGATAAATGGCTTAAACACCACAAACTAAGCAACCTGCGCAGGAGAGCGCCCCCTGTGGGACTTGGAACTCGGCTCAGGGCGGTCGCTGGCGATGAGATTGAGAGATTATTACTTTTAGTGTTTGAGGGGGTTTTGTGCAACTGTCGCTCTACCTAACAGTTCGCGGGCCTCTCAGACTTCGGGTCCACGAGGGCATCGGGGGCAGACAGCGTTTAGTTAAGTTGTCAATAGAAAGTAAAACATAAGCATGGCACCCGTGCGAAGCCTAGAAGAAGATGCTTTTATATTAATTCCGTTATTTTTTTTTTAATCCTCATCGAGATCTGGTCGCTGTTTCACAACGGAATTGTTTATCAGTAGTACAATGCTGTCGCCCTGACCTTGCCTGTTTCGTCACTAATCTCGTTGGACAAGTAGTAGCGTTGCGACACTGACATACTGACAGACACTGTGACAGATGATCACGACTATATTGATCAGCTGAACCGTGTTAGGGTCAGCGCACACCAAGAGCAGAGCAGAGCAGAAAAATTTCTGAGATTATTGAGAAAAATATCTTATGATAATTATCATACATCGCACAATTGAATTCACACCCAAATATAATGCTCGACCATACTCGAGCAAGCCGACTGCGTGTTCGGGTATGCATTCTACATGCCCGAGCGCGCTCGAGCTGCCGCGGGCCCCTTGCGCAAGTCAGTCAGTGTACCTGCAGCGAGAAAACCGTCCGGACCAGGGCTCGGAAACGTTATTTAAAATAACGTTTTTAAAACGTTTCCAACCGTTACTTGCACAACATTGTGTTCGAACGAAAACGAAATGAGAACGTTATCAAAAACTGGTTTCTTCCACACCGCCCCGCGCAAGCCGTATGGCGTGTGCCGCGAGCGGCGTACGCGCTAGGTTGACGTGTTTATTTAAGCTTGTTTGATTTGATTCATCATTTATCCCGATGCGCTTGTTTACTGAGGACGCCGGACGCTTAGGCCAAGTTCGTTTACTTTCCTTCATATCTATACTAATATTATAAAGCTACAGAGTTTGTTTGTTTGTTTGTTTGTTTGAACGCGATACTCTTAGGAACTTCTGGTCCGATTTCAAAAATTATTTCAGTGTTGGATAGTCCATTTATCGAGGAAGGTTATAGGCTATATTTTATTTTCAAAAAAGTTAGGGATCCGTAAGAAAATTGCGATTTTGTAACCCAAGGTGTAAAAGCGAAAACCTATTTATGCGTGCGCTGCAAAAACTATTGACAATAGAACAAAATGATGTACCACGGGTTTGTAGGTCTTATTAAGATCTACAAAAAAGTCTGCGAGAGCATATATCTATCTATCATAGTTAAGTCACAATAACCGATTTCATTATCATTATGTTCATAAAAAAATATTAAATCGTCTGAAGAAAGAAACTACGTTAAATGTATATCGTAATATTAATCCTTATCCAAATTAAGCATTATGTTATCATGGGTATTTATATAGGAGTAAAATACTTTTTGTTTTATTCCAATCGGACATTGCGTTGAGAAATTATCACGAGTATAAAAACGCAAAGAATTGGTAATAATGAGTTATTTGCCATAATCGATAAAGCTGAAGAGTTTGTTTGCTTGAACCAGGGCTCGGAAACGTTATTTAAAATAACGTTCTTAAAACGTTTCCAACCGTTACTTGCACAACATTGTGTTCGAACGAAAACGAAATGAGAACGTTATCGAAAACCGGTTTATTCCGCACCGCCCCGCGCAAGCCGTATGGCGTGCGCCGCGAGCGGCGTACGCGCTAGCTTGACGTGTTTATTTAAGCTTATTTGATTTGATTCTATCATTCATCCCGATGCGCTTGTTTACTGAGGACGCCGGACGCTTAGGCCAAGTTCGTTTACTTTCCTTCATATTAAAGATATATATTGTTAATACTTTAGTACCTTGGTTGTGTTTGTGCGTATTTAACAATGAAATAAAACAGTAAAAATACTGTGTCTGTACATTGAATATATTAAAAAAAAATATGAGGGGGGTTTAGAAACAGTAATAGAGCACGAATCCAAAAAAAATAATCTGTCTGTTTGTCTGTTTGTTTGTACACGCTAATCTTCGGAACTACTGAACGGATTTGAATGTTTTTTTTTTTTGTTGTATAGGTATTAAGTCTGGGCAACATATAGGCTATAATTTATCTTGGTCGCTTGAGCACCTGATGCAGAACCGTAACAGACCAGCTAAACTATAAGAGATACAAAAATGGTACCATAGCAAAAATTGTTCCATGTGATGAGCAATTTCTGCTGAGAGAATAAATTTGAAGATCTGGAATACCCAATGTTGAACTCCAAGAGCCCAGCTATACTATAACATATATAAGAATGACGTCTTAGCAAGAGTTGTTCAGCCTGATGAGCACTCTCTGTTGACGCATAAAAATTGAAGTTCTGGAACACCTGCTGTGGAATTCCAAGCGCCCAGCTACACTATAACATTTATAGGAATGACGTCTTAGCAAGAGTTGTTCAGTCTGATGAGCACTCTCTGTAGACGTATAAAAATTGAAGATCTGGAACACCTGTTGTGGAATTCGAAGCGCCCAGCTACACCATAACACATATAGGAATGACGTCTTAGCAAAGTTGTTTGGTCTGATGGGCATTTCCTGTTGACTTATAAAAATCGAAGATCAGAAACATGATTTCCACATCAGGAAATCAAACCTATCACTAATTTCACTGTATAATTATAAAATAACACAAGCTGGGAGTACCTCGACGCGGTGAAGGCGGTAACAGTTTAGGACTGATTTTCGATGAATCATTGAAAATTTGACTCTTCTGACCAAAACTCCCATTCATTTTTTTATTTTGTCGAATAAATATGGCTTCGGGCTTATTTTATTTGAGTGTTTAATTTCCTTTTCCATTTATCTTCGTGACACGGTAGCCTACCCGGCAACGCAGGGGAGCAGTCACTTAGATTTTAATTGATCAGGTATCTTCAGAATAAAACTTTAACCATGCTTAGAAATAGGTCAAATTTTTCCCAATGTTCCAAAGGAGCTAAACGATTGAGGATCATCAAGATCCCAAGAATCTCCCGAAGAGCGTCAGGAGAGACTTGATGCTGTTCGAAAACATCAGGCTGCAACTCGCTCCATGGAAACCTCTTCGGATCGCAAAGCACGTCTGCGTTCTCAGCGTATTTACGTATCTATATCCAGGTCTCTAGAGACCAGTGAAGAATATAATGGGCGACTGACTGCTGATCGTGAACATCAAACATTGTCTCGCGAGTTGCAGACGTTCACGGATAGAGAATTGCGCTTGAGTTCTCAGCGTATCGACGAATCTGCTTCTAGGTCTCTAGAGACAAGTGCGGAACGTGATGCGCGACTGTCCGCTGATCGTGAACGTCACGCATAGTCTCGCGAGTCGGAGACGTTCACGGATAGAGAATTGCGCTTGAGTTCTCATCGTATTTACGCATCTGCTTCTAGGTCCTCGCGAGTCGGAGACGTTGACTGATAGAGAATGGCGCTTGAGTTCTCAGCGTATATACGCATCTGCTTCTAGGTGTCTAGAGGCAAGTGCAGAACGTGATGTGCGACTGTCCGCTGATCGTGAACGTCACGCATTGTCTCGCGAGTCGGAAACGTTTACCGATACAGAATCACGCTGTGTGTAAGTGTTTAATTTCTTTATTGAGTTCTTAGCGTATTAGCACATCTATTTACAGGTCTTTAGTCTTCAGGCGACTAACTGCTGATCGAGATTATCATACATTGTCCCGAACACGCACTCATCAAAATATTCATAATCCGTTAGAAAGTGAGAGAGAAAGAATTTCTGGAGTACGGCATGAAGAGACAGAAGAAGAGCGCAACGAACGTTTGAATTCTGATCGACTTCGACATTCTCTGAATAACTGTCCCGGGCCTTTGAATTCGACAACAGACGTTTCAGATCTTTGATTTTGACGATCCCGTTGTCGCTGGCATAAGCAACAGGATTCGCGTACGAAGTCGTGGGCGGAAGCTAGTATAAAATAAATGTCAAATATAAGGAAGCGTCGATATATATAAAATATATCGACGCTTCCATGCAATAATCCAATAATAGCCAACACTGGAAATGTTTTTTTGGTGAATATTTCCTCCTCATTTTTAATAAAAAATGGTTGACTATCTGGTACATCGGTAATCGGATTTACATCCTCTACTTCAGTAAACACTGGTTGGCTGTATGGTAAGTCTGTAATTGGATTTACATCTTCTACTTCAGTATACACTGGTTGACTGTCTCGTAAATCTGTAAAGGGATTTACATCCTCTACTTCACAATACACTGGTTGACTGTCTGGTAAATCTGTAATTGGATTTACATCCTCTGCTTCAGTAAACACTGGTTGACTGTATGGTAAATCTGTAAAGGGATTAACATCTGAAATATTCAATTTACTTAAAACCCTATCATATTATTCAAAATTAAATACACCTTATCATCATTAACGTCCGCTATGGTTTGTTGACTGTTAAAGCAATTATTCGAATCTATACAAGGTGTAACGGAAAGGGTATAGAAAGAGCAAGGCTTCTTTGGAAACGATATGGCAAGGGTTTCAACTCAAAATAAAATACTACAAGAATTTTTTATTTTGCAAACAAAAAATAAAAATGCAATGTAAGTGGTTTATTTTTACTTGCAAATAGTTTGTTGACATCGATCAGCTGATTGAGTGCTAGTGATGTATTTATTTCAATTTGAAAAGTTTGGTTTCTGGTACCTATGAATTTAAAAAATCATTACTTCCGGACTTGTAGAGATAGCATTAAATAACCTTTGCCATATCGTTTGTTATGATCCAAAGAAGCCTTGCTCTTTCTATGTATATACCCTTTCCGTTACACCTTGTATAATATTAAAACGCTAAGCGAAATCTTAATACTGCGGGCACGGAGAAGAGTGAGATTTGGCATAACTAAAGCGATTAACTGTAACCCGCCCAGCCAAGTTATCAAGTCCTATCTATACTTATACCTAATATTATAAAGCTGCAGTCTGTTTGTTTGTTTGTTTGAACGCGCTAATCTCAGGAACTACTGGTCCGATTTCAAAAAATCTGTCAGTGTTGGATAGTCCATTTATCGAGGAAGGTTATAAGGCGACACTTTATTTAAAAAAAAAATTGGGATCAAGAAAATTGCGATTTTGTAACCCAAGGTGTAAAATCGAAAACCTATTTGTGCGTGCGCTGCATAACTATTGACAATAGAACAAAATGATGTACTACGGGTTTGTAGGTCTTATTAAGATCTAAAAAAATTTAAATCAATTAACAGAATATAATTATACGAAATTTAGAGCGTATTTTGTAAAGATTTAAAAATATTCGACTATTTAGAAAAACATTGACAAGTAAGTCCTTCCTGAATTATCCATAGTTCTCTCTCTTACTCGATTATTATTGAACTTTATTACCTATGTAAACAGCTAAGTATATTACACATAAACAATAGCAAACGAAGACACTCGACCACGAGCGTGGCAGTTAAATATGTAATAACCTACTAACTAAATGAGAATAAGAAATGAATGAAATAAAACGGTTTTAAACGTTAAAAAAACCAAGAACGATATAATTTTGATCTTCTTCAAAAACGTTATTTTTAACGTTCCGTTCGAACGTAACCGAAACATTTCGTTCTTTAGGTATTTTAAGTGAGAACCGTTCCGAAAAAGATTTCGTTTTCCGAGCCCTGGCTTGAACGCGCTAATCCCAGCAACTACTGGTCCGATTTGAAAAATTCTTTCAATGTTAGATAGCCCATTTATCGAGGAAGGTTATAAGCTATATTTTATTATAAAGTTTTTACGGGGACGGGAGTTTCGTGGATGAAACCGCGCGCGGAAAGCTAGTTAAAGATAATTATACGTCGCAATCGGAAGTCATGAGTACGGGCTTTCTATTGAGACGTGAGCGCCACCACGCGGCGGTATGTGGAACTGTCGTTTAATTTACCGATCGAGGCAAGACGAAGGGTCACTTCTACTGCAGCAGTGAATAAGTGAACATTCAAAAAAAAAAAAAACTTTAGGTTAGGTTTTCCCCTCTGGTATCAATTTTGGATTAATTTAGTTTGCGTAGAACCAGAGGGGCTAGTCCCACTTACGTTAGATATAAATAGATTCAGGACCGCAGGAATAATTGGTAAATCAATTGACTTAACAACAAAAAAATGGGTCAGTTGAGATACTAACTTATTACCTAAAAACTCATAACCATTACAAATCTTGCAATTTTTTAGCAGTAATCAAGCTAATTTGTATGCGTGGAGTGCGTACATATATATAGTAGTGTACCGATAAATACTTAAACCGACCTAGTATTTCGATGTTAGAATCTAGACATCGCTACATCGCTGATGTTTCAGTTTTCGGTGAGTGATAGCGAATATTATCACTTTTATACTTGTCATTCTGCTGTTGTGTGCATTGAACAGCTACTATGCGCTGTTCAGTGAATTTCTTCCTCATTCTGCCATCAATCCATCAACATTCGATAGGGCGGACCGTTTTCTAATATAATATTTAAAAACTGCGAACCTATTACGCAGTAAACAACTCGCTTTCAACATAACGCCATGACGCGCTGGCAGCGGCCATCTTAAACTCGGGTTTACAAAAATTTCCGACGCATCTTAACCACCCGCCCACCGTTTTGGCGTAGTTATCAGTTTAATGCCGCACATAATTAATTAATAAAGGCATGTGAGCATAAATACTCACAAATAAATACAGAATTCGATCGAAAAACTCATAACCACTACAAATCTTGCAAATTTTTTGCAGTAATCTAGCTAATTTGTATGCGTGGAGTGCGTACATGCAATCATGTTATGATTGTTATTATCCTATCGTTCATAGCCGAAACTTGAGAACTGGACCGAAATTGCTAAATGTTGGAATTTTCCTATAAGTTTTACACTAAACACTACTAGTATTCAAAATTTGAAGCTTCTACGTCTGCTAGAAGTGCCCTTACATTTTGATGATCGGTCAGTCAGGCAGTGAGCGAGTGACAAAGTTAGCAAAATTTGACTAGTTATAATTTTTAAAGTACTGGTTCAAATTGAATGAAATTGGAAACGTACGTAGAAAATTCAGGGCTCCTATCTTTATCCATAACGAAGTTATAGGGGGTCGAAAATAGCCTGAGTTGCTTCGAGAAAAGATAGTACCTATCTTTGGCCGTGCAAAACTTTTTTTTTTTTTTTTTCTTACCCGACTCGACATTTTTCTTTTTATCATCTAAGCTTCGCAACCCAATAGGTCTCTATGACGCTCGAGTAAATCCTTTTTTAGCAACGTCGGCTCGAAAGTAAACTTTGCCTTCCATCCTTCACTGTGGAAGGACCGAATGGGCAACAATACAAATAAAACAAGTATTAAAACGAAACAATTTAATATAACGACAACATGTACTAATCAATAATACTACACATCTCTCGGACAACAGTAGGGGAACCTCGGAACTGGCTCTTAATATATTAATACAATTATCATACTACAAAAATATAAATACCTATTAAATTAGTCTTCTTGAAGATTTTTATTGTTTTGCAAATACATAACGTAGGGTAGACAGACAGCTCTTTTCTTATATTTTATATACATATTTGAGTAATTAAACACAAGACGCCACAATTTGCTTCACCAACGTACCTTTAACACATACAAAGGTATTTGTAAGCTCACTAAAGGACAAAAAACAATAGATTTTGTCGAAAATCTGCATTAAGAGACTATATGCAACAGATGTGTGTGGTAGTCCCCCCACCCCCGCTCCGCCCTCACCCCGCTGGTACTTAACGTATGATATTTACATCGTGTATGTATAAATGTAGTGTTGTTTCTGCGATGTGGGCCGCTTCATCTTCACACTATACATTCTGGAAAAGGAAACATATTATTATAAAATTTTTGAATATAACATTCAAGACGAATGACAATATGTTGTACACATATAAAAAAAACCCGCTAAATAGTGAACTACGCTTTGAAAGTGAACGAAACCATATTGTCATGATTCAGACGAATGATACAACGCCATCTATTGAGTGTTTGAGGAACTAATTAAAGTATGGGTGCTCAGAACAATGATACACATTGCAGATGGTGACTCACCGCTACAGGAAGGTGGCCCCGACGCCGAACTGCAGGCCGGGCGCGCTGACGTCACCGGGCAGCGCGCGCAGCGGCACGCAGTAGTTGAGCTCCAGGCGAGCGGCGCGCCCGAGCCGCACGCACAGCCCCGCCCGGTCTGTGTTGTACAGTACGATGGTGACTCACCGCTACAGGAAGGTGGCCCCGACGCCGAACTGCAGGCCGGGCGCGCTGACGTCACCGGGCAGCGCGCGCAGCGGCACGCAGTAGTTGAGCTCCAGGCGAGCGGCGCGCCCGAGCCGCACGCACAGCCCCGCCCGGTCTGTGTTGTACAGTACGATGGTGACTCACCGCTACAGGAAGGTGGCCCCGACGCCGAACTGCAGGCCGGGCGCGCTGACGTCACCGGGCAGCGCGCGCAGCGGCACGCAGTAGTTGAGCTCCAGGCGAGCGGCGCGCCCGAGCCGCACGCACAGCCCCGCCCGGTCTGTGTTGTACAGTACGATGGTGACTCACCGCTACAGGAAGGTGGCCCCGACGCCGAACTGCAGGCCGGGCGCGCTGACGTCACCGGGCAGCGCGCGCAGCGGCACGCAGTAGTTGAGCTCCAGGCGAGCGGCGCGCCCGAGCCGCACGCACAGCCCCGCCCGGTCTGTGTTGTACAGTACGATGGTGACTCACCGCTACAGGAAGGTGGCCCCGACGCCGAACTGCAGGCCGGGCGCGCTGACGTCACCGGGCAGCGCGCGCAGCGGCACGCAGTAGTTGAGCTCCAGGCGAGCGGCGCGCCCGAGCCGCACGCACAGCCCCGCCCGGTCTGTGTTGTACAGTACGATGGTGACTCACCGCTACAGGAAGGTGGCCCCGACGCCGAACTGCAGGCCGGGCGCGCTGACGTCACCGGGCAGCGCGCGCAGCGGCACGCAGTAGTTGAGCTCCAGGCGAGCGGCGCGCCCGAGCCGCACGCACAGCCCCGCGCCGCACGCCACGCGCGCCTCGCACAGCGCCGCCAGCCCCGCCACTCCCGCCCGGTCTGAGCAACGCATTGTATAGAGATACAGAATAACAGAGATACTCAGAATTACATCGGCGAAGATTCTTATTATTGTAAAATTCGATCAAATGATCTTAACTTATTTAGATATGTGAGTCGGGTCGCCTCCTTCCCTCTAATATGGCGAGGGAGGCGATGACTGTGTGCTCACACGTTATACTCGTGAACGGGTGCTGCTTGTGGTGACTGGTCGACCATCTGATGGATGTGTTTGAGGTAGTAGTACATTATTGTGACCTTTACGGCGATAATCTTCTCATGTAGCTAGTTCCTTGGAAATGTGCGTTGATGCTCCCTCCGTTTTTAAAGTGCAAGAGGTTGCTGCTCTGATATTTCTGCTTGAGGATGTTAAATCAGTATTTAACTATATTTGTGAAAACGTCTAGAGCGTGCATTAGCGCACATAATGTTATTTCAAATGTATATTAAATAAAATATTGTAAACAAAAGTTATTAAAAAAAAAAGGTGCATAAACTGTGATATAAAAGATGACGAAAAAGAAAAAGCCCGGAGTTTCTTTCTTCCTTTCTTCTCCGAGTCGTCCACCTAGGTAGCTAGTGAAAGGTTGCAGGTGTCGCTAGGGTAGGATTCTCGCCGGCGAGGACCGCGTTGCACCCCTACCCCTGCCCTGTGATCCAGCGCCTAAAGGCCGATCACTTCCTCTTATGTTCATAAATCTGATTTATATATCAGTGGTACCACTGGGTCGTGGTCCTAACCCATTCAGGGTGCCCCCAGGTGTGTGTCACTTAATTGTATGTTTTTTTCCCAAATTTTTCTATATTGATCCATTAAAGTCTACAATAATGAATATGAACTTAAACTTATTATGAGTAGAGAAATAAATGACCAGCTGACGAAAGGACTACTTTGTCTGTAATATCCTACAATTTGCTACCGGTTAATTAAGTATCTAGTTTAATTCATAGAATAAGAATAATTGTGTAACATTGTGATTCTGACAAGTACAAGTGTATGTAAATACATAAGTGCTGAATAAATTAATTATTAGATAAACGTGTGTGTGTGTGTGTGTGTGTGTGTGTGTGTGTGTGTGTGTGTGAGAGCGTGGTGTGTGTGATCGTGGTGTGTGTGATCGTGGTGTGTGTGATCGTGGTGTGTGTGATCGTGGTGTGTGTGATCGTGGTGTGTGTGAGCGTGGTGTGTGTGAGCGTGGTGTGTGTGATTCACTGACCTATCGCGTCGGGCGCGGCGAGGCAGCCCGCGTTGAGGAACACGTGCGAGCGAAACACGTGCGTGTGTGTGTCTGTGTGTGTGTGTGTGTGTGTGCGTGCGTGCGTGCGTGTGTGTGTGTGTGCGTGTGTGTGTGTGAGTGCACTGACCTGTCGCGTCGGGCGCGGTCTGCGTGTGTGTGTGTGCGTGCGTGCGTGTGTGTGTGTGCATGTGTGTGTGTGCGTGTGTGTGTGTGTGTGTGTGTGTGAGTGCACTGACCTGTCGCGTCGGGCGCGGTCTGCGTGTGTGTGTGCGTGCGTGCGTGTGTGTGTGTGCATGTGTGTGTGTGCGTGTGTGTGTGAGTGCACTGACCTGTCGCGTCGGGCGCGGCGAGGCAGCCCGCGTTGAGGAACACGTGCGAGCGGAACAGCGCGCCCAGGCCGCCCCGCGCCGGCACGAAGGGCAGCGGGGCCAGCACGTGCAGCGCGCCCGCCCAGTACACCTGCGACCACACAGCATCAACCATTGAGGGCACTCCCCACACAATACACTGTCAGAGCCCAGTACACCTGCGACCACACAGCGTTAGCCCCCGAGAGCACTCCCCACACGACACGCGATGCATTCGGCACGGAGCCCAGTGCACCTGCGACCACACAGCGGCAACCCTGAGAGCACTCCTCACACTCAGTGGCGGCGTTAGGCGTGGGCGACGTGGGACTACGGCCTCGCGGTAAAAGGGGCCTCGCGCCTCAAAATTAAAAAAAAAAAATTAAACACAATGAGCCAGAAAAGACTTTCAGCTTTGGCTGTTTTATCAATTGAATCAGATATGGCATCTAAGCTGAATTACGATACAATAATTAAGGAACTTAGTAAAGTTAAAAACAGGAAATTTCTGTTCCTTTAATACAGAAATATAAATATTTTTAAATATAGTGTATATTTAAGAAATGTATACAAGGTGGAGATGACAATACAACAATAAATTTAAACATTGACTGCACTATTAAATATAAGTTCTTTATAGATAAAAAAATAGTTTTTTTTTTTTTCCAAACAAATTCAGCCATAATCAGACACAAAATTAATCAACAACACGGTTTTAAGTGACGAATATTATTATTTGGCGCAATATCCCTTTAAAAATAATCACTGATTCAAAAAATCAGAAACTGTCAATATTTTAAAATAGTTAACATGATATTTTACCGATGCATAGATCATTGACCCTTATTGTGGTACCTAATACAGCATGGAAAAAATATTTAAAATGTTAAATTATGTCCTGACTGCTGTCCTGATTGCATAAATATCACTGGCAGAATCATCGTCAGTACTATGGAGCCATGATTTTTTTTAAATGGAATTAAATTGATAGTTTTTTGGACTGAAAGCATCCTTTGAAAGCCGATATTTAATTTATTGGTATTTTCATCTACACCTATATATTAGGTCTTTACCTATGAAATTGTCGTTCTGCAGTACTGGCCATTTCAAATCAAAATAATTTTTGTTTGGCTAAGAATTCTAATTTCAAATGGCTAATTATTTTTGAGGCGAATAACAACTTATTAGGCGACTAACTACTTGGATACAAAAAAAACTTGACAGCGATTAAATATTTTAAGTACAGTATTTTACAATTACATTATGTACCTACAAAAGGCAAGGATCTATTTAAACTAAATAACGGCTGCTACAATAAGACAGCAAATATATTAACAGGGCCGATGAAATAATAGGAGAGGTATTAAAAATAATGACTCGGCGGCTAATATTTACAGTGGGATATCAAACATTGTATTATTGACAATTATTGGTTAGGTTAGACAGTTAATTTTACAAACAAACTCGTTTAATAATTTATGAAAACCTATTTTCAACTTCTTATCCGCCGTCAAGTTGTCGCCTAACAACAAATTCAGTTGCCACACCAAAAAATCACTGCCAAATTAAATTTAATCAAAGCTCAAAATAAAGCTGCTACTTTATACTTAAAATGCTACTTCACTGTAGCTGCCAACTTATTATTTTTGCTACCCATTTTAATTATTTTTAAAACCCTAAATCAGATTAGTTTGTCGCTGCGTTAAATACATGCCATTTCAAATTAATTTTATTTAAAAAACATGGAGTTTTTTTCCAAAAGTACAGTCCCCGGCACGTAACTTGGCAATATTTCGGCGCAATGGGGGAAAGTTCGCGCATCGTGCACTTAGTGGAACAAAAACTGGCCACTTTTTTTGCTTGTCATTATTAAAGAAAGGAGAGGAATTCGTAAAGTTTATTAGGTGTTATGCAACAACGCGGCACAAGCGGCACGCAACCAGTGTTGCCATATCTTAAACCTCGAAATCTGAATCGCTATGTCTGAAAATCTGTATTCTATCTGTATACGATGAAAAAGATAAAATCTGCATAAAATCTGTATTAATTAAAATTTTAATAAAGTAGTAGACAAGTGAAAAACATATTTATTATTGATACATACTTTTATTCATTAATCATATTTTTACTAACATTTAGCTTGAAATATGGCTCGGTTTTTAATAATTGTTTTTCCTACCTTGTCTGTACCTAAATAGTTGCGAGTTTTCGTTTTTACCAAATTAATTGAAGAAAATATTCTTTATTAAGAAATTGGTCCAGTAATATAGTAATATCTATCAATTGGTTTGCCATAGCAAAAGTAATTGTAGCATCTAGTTTAACGGAAAAATAAATCTTAAGGACCTTTAATAGAATAAATCTTTATTCTTTCATTTATTCTCACATGAAAATTTGAATTTTAAAAATCTGTATAAACCTCAAGTGAAATCTGTCATCTGTATCAGGAGCCAAAAATCTGTACCAATACAGATAAATCTGTATATATGGCAACACTGCACGCAACATCAACGACGTTTACGGAGCTAACACTACAAACCAACGCACCACCTGTTTTGGTTTGCTCGCTTCCGTTCTGGAATTTTGACCTGAAAAATGAACCTCGCGGTCGTCCGAAGACTTTGGTCGACAATGACGAATTAAAGGCGATTGTGGAAGCTGATGATACACAATCTACGGCTGAATTAGCAGCAGCTTTCGACGTTAGCGTCAAAACAATATTGGTCCATTTGCGTCAAATTGGCAAGATAAAAAAGCTTGACAAATGGGTGCCTCACGAACTCAATGATCGCCGGTGTGATTCATCACAGCTTCTTACCAAACGGGGTGAGCATTACTGCAGATGTGTACTGTGAAGAACTGAACACAATGATGGAGAAGCTGGCACATCTCCAACCAGCATTGGTCAATCGCTCGGCTCCGCTGCTCCTGCACGACAACGCGCGACCTCATACTGCACAGCAGACGGTCTCCAAGATGCAAGAACTGGGGTTGGAAGCTCTCCGTCATCCGCCCTACTCACCAGACCTTGCGCCTACAGACTACTACTTTTTCCAGAATTTGGATAACTTCTTGGCGGGAAAAAAAATCAATACCCGAGAGGCAGTACAAAATGCCTTTGAAGAATTTGTTGCCTCCCGTCCAGCTGATTTCTTTAAGAAGGCATTAATAAACTGCCACTGCGTTGGCAAAGATGCATTGATTGCATGGGTCATTACTTCGATTAATACAAATAAAAAATACATGAAAAAAAAACGTTTAAACTTTTTCATACAAAACGGCAATTTCATAGGTTTTAACCTATTTTTTACGATTTGTAATTTTTCATTAATATTAATCTAATTTGTATTTTTATGAGTAAGAACTTGGCAGCGTTAATTGTTTTGTATTTTAATTATTTTATAAAATACGTCTTCAGGTCGCCACAGAACAGGGCCTCGCGAAATCTGTCTTGCCCACATCAAATTTAGGTCTTGCCCCGCCACTGCCCACACTACACGCGATACACTCGGTTACATATATCATTATCGAGCGCGAGGTAGCTCTCCCAAGAGGTGAATGCAGCAAAACCGGCAATGCACGGCCCCTTGCACAAGTAGTACGCTAAACGAACCACCGTCAGGGTGGAGTAGAGACCGACTTCAAAGCAAGTCAAATGTGTCAGTCAAGTGTGTTAAGTGTGTAATAAGGAGAAACCTACGATGATGACCACGAACGCTCTGTTTTATTTAGAGAAACTCTCAAGTGTAGCAAATTTTGTATAAATAAATCGAAATCTACGCGTACGAAGTTGCGGACAGCGGCTAATAATAACAGAGAAACTTTCTAATTACACAAATCCTTGCCACAGCCAGGCAAAACTGCTAAGCTTTGCCACACTAGAGGCGCCACTAGCACATTACGATTTTTTAGTCAAGTAGGAACTGAAACGTATTGGTTTTAGTTATTGATTTTATATTCAATAACATGAAATAATGCATCCAAAGTAATCCAAACTGATTCCAATGATTTATAATATTTTTGTTAAAGCCATGTACTCTCCTTTATAATATCTTACTTTTATTATTGATTTATTTTATCTTTAATAATTTGAATATTAAGTCCTTATTATTTTAATTTTATTAACTAAAATTTAAATGATTCTACAAGAACAAAAAGGTTTTATTAAAGAAAACTCTACGACTCTCGCTGCGTTTACTTTTATACACAAAAGTAACAGAACATATCAAAAATAAAACAAAATTAGTTGCTATTTATTTGAACAATATTGTTATGAATTAAATCTATACACCAAAGCGGACGCATCTGACACACCAAAGCGTTTGATTGAGTCAATCACATTATTTGCTAGACAAATTAATGCGAAAGGTGTTACTAAATGGTCACGTGCAAATGATGAGTCCATACTGACCACGTATCAATCAGGTCTGTTTTGTAACTATAGTGGTGTGCGTCAGGGCAGTATACTTGGACGACTTCTTTTTATAATTGATGTTAATGATCTTCCGACTATAACGCCATATGAGACTTTTATATTTTATGGATAATACCTATCATGGCTCGAATCTAATAATCTTTGTGCAAATTTCCCAAACAAAAATCTTTATACGTTAGATATAGAACATCATGGCGAAAGACTAAGCCAAGATTATAACAAGGGTACACAAGCTTCCCGCGCGCGGTTTCACCCGCGTAGCTCCCGTTCCCGTGGGACCTTCATAATGAAATATAGCCTATGTCACCCTTGATCAATAGTGTTAGTAGTTTTCTAATGTAGTCCAGAAGTTCTGAACCTATTGGTCTCTCACCCGTCCGCCCGTGGCGTGTCCGTCGCTGCGCGGGCCCAGGCCCCTCTGCGCGAAGCCCCTCACGGAAGTGGGGCCCCCCAGGTAGAAGTGGTCGGGCAGCTCCGTGCCGAACACGTCGTGCAGCACGCCCGCCGAGCCGCCCAGCTGCAGCACCTGCCGTACACATTCCACATTAAGCTACATTCATGTGATCCACGGCCGAGGAACTTCCCCCCTCGACCTCCCGACCCTTAGTTTGCCGAGAGGCCCGTGAACTGTAACGTAGAGCGACAGTTGCACAAAACTGTCCTAAAAACTAAACGTCATAATCCCAAAATTCCCCCGCGAGCGACAGCCGTGAGCCGAGGGCCAAGTCCCACAGGGGACGCCCTCTTGAGCAGGTTTGTAGTTTTTTAAACCAATTATTGGGCTGGAGCTCTGCTCGCCTTTATACCCGGTGAAGTAGCAAAAGCCTCGTGGCTAACTACATATAATGTCCGTCCGACAAAAAAGAGCAGAGGAACCGTTGGTGAATTAAGTTGGTGATGGAAAATGAAGATCCTGTTTGCCGGGTTAGGTGGTGTGCCCAACGATCACTTGTTGATATTCTGAACTTGTGTATGTTCAAATTGGCGTACGTACGTACTTGTATTGCGCGATACAGGTTAGTTGGTATGCTCGATACTAGACGGCGCTGTTCGTCTTCTTGTAGTTTGTAGTTTGTACGGCTACTGGTAGATGTCGCTACAGGTACTTCTATGTTACACGCGTTATTGATTGTAATGACAAGGTCAACTTCGTCAAACTCTAGTGTTAATGTGACAAATTTTGTTATCATAGAAACATAATATCGATAGTTTTTTTTTTTTTTAGAATCTTTACTAGCGGAGTTGTTGCACACTACTAGTATTGTTATTAATCCCTCGTGCTAAGCTAACATGCTTGTGTTACGAGCTGGTTCACGTCGGTAGTGCAATGGGTGGGGATCAAATCGGCGACCACATGATCGCAAATCTGATGCCCCTAGCCATTGGGCTACGGCCCACTATGGCACTAGATGTTTTTTAAGAAATAATTAAATTTATTCTACAATTTATTAGATTTTACAGATTTTATAAATCGTCTGTCCGTCTGGCGTGTGATATGTGACAAATGTACATATTATTGTAAGATTCCTTAAGAGGTTACAAGTACAAAAAATACTTTAAAGAATCCGACCTAGGTCTAACCTGAGGGTATTAATTTAATAATATATACTGCTTTTTGTGAAATTTGGTATAATTAAGATTTTTAGGGTACATAAATAACAAAAAATAGCAAAAAGAACATACCATATCGACCGGTCAAATGGCAACAGGAAGGAAGAGTAGAATTACGAATAATGGTGGTGATCGCTGGTCCTCGGTCATTCCGTCGAGGATCCTACCCTGGCTGACCTACTACCTAGGTGGACGTATAACATGTGTTAGTATGCGTGTCGGGGAGCACTCACGACGTCCTCCAGCAGCGTGTGGTTGGTCTGCGCGTGCAGCTCGGTCTTGAGGTGCGCCACTCCCCCCCCCAGCCCCGCCAGCTCCGAGCTGAACTGCAGCCACGCGCCGCGCGACGGGAACACCGGCTCATCGCGCCGGTCCACCGACACGATGTGACGGACCACCGACTTCATCTGAGGACCTGACACCACACCTCGGACACAATTCAGTAAATTCTGACATAGGAGGTCACTTGAGGCGACATCTTTTAAAAATTTAAACATTGTACCCGGGATAATTTCAAAATGTCAAAATTATCGTATCGTTCACAGTGACATTTTTCAAGGTCACCGTGACATTTTCAAGGTCACTTGTAAAACGTATTTGTAATTTTTAAGTTACTAGGATAATTTGAATTTTATTTAAGTCAAGTTAATTGAAGTAAATTTATAATCAAATTTTTAAGGTCATCGTGACAATTAAAAAAGTCTATTTTATCATTTCAATTTAAAAACTATCAATAAGATAATTTCCAAGTCGACTGTGTCAAGACGCTTGAATGTCATTTCAGATTCATCAAAGTGATCGTAAGTATACCTACAAGGAGTCAGCTCTTCTCAAGGGGTAGACAATGACATACATATACTATAAATACATACAAAAAGCACTCGACACAATTAATACAAAAAAATACGCCATAGGTTTACTATTAGATATGACAAAAGCTTACGATAAAGTTCCATTCAAAATATTATTGAACAACTTATTTAGTATAGGAATTCGTGGTTAATGCCATGAATGGTTCACACACCGTACCTACAAAATAGAGAACAATTAGTAGAAATAGAATTTTATAATTACAGAAAAAATTAAATAGAATTATTCAGGTCCAACAACATACCAATTACGGCGTCAATTCCACAAGGAAGCGTAATAGGCTGTTTTTTATTAATTGTGTACATCAACGTCCTACCTTATTATATAAATGAACCTTGTGTATTGTGAATCCAACACCAATCGAAATAATAAATTAACTAACATATTAAATAATACAACAAATTGGATGACAGAACACAATCTTGAAATTAATTTTAATAAAACCAAAATAATGACTTATCACCCCCGCCAAAAAACCCCGATAGAAATTAATTTTAGCTATAAAGACTCCAAACTAGAAGTAGTTAGTAATTTTACTCTATTAGGCGTTGACATAGACTCGCAAATTAATTGGAAATCTCACATTCAGAAATTAAGAATAAAATTATCTAGGTTTTCTTATGCTCTTCGCGAAATCAAAAAAACCACAGGCTTTAATACTGCGTTAGTAGCTTATTACGCTTATGCCTACGCATGGCTTAAATATGGTGTTATCTTATGGGTAAATAGTACAGACGCACTCTCATTATTTACCCTTCAGAAAAAACTCATGAGAATCTTAGTGAGTATAGAGAAAACTGATAGTTGCAAGCCCTTTATATTTTCGAAATTTGTACGCAGATACCCAGAATTTTACACAAAAAGAGAAGACATACAAACCACAATTACACTAAAACACAAAAACAGACTAAACATTCCAACGTCACTTATGTCATGTCAATAAAATTATATAATAAACTACCGGAACAAATAAAGAATATAAATAAACAAAACACATTTATTAATAAATTAAAACTATTTCTAATAAACAAAAGCTACTACGACATAAATGAATATTTGAACGATAAAATATGATCACAATATAATTAAATAATAAATTGACTATTCAATCTAAATAAGATAATCACACATATGCATTAATTTAAACTGACAACTAAACTATACACACAAACAAACAACAAATTATATAATCATTAAATATGTATGTTATTATTACTATTTTTTCTATGATTCAACATGAATCCCAATAATAAATTATATTACAATATTATTTCTAATTGTTTTAATATGAATGTTTAAATATAACAAAAATGATCTATGAGTTATTGTGATATTTATGTTTATTGTTGTGTTGTGATATTAATACTTTGAGCTTAATGTAATTTTAATGTTGTTGCTGTGCCCTAGCAGGGTCGATAATTGTTATTTAGCTTTAACCCTTTTGTAACACCTACTCACATTATGGTACGCAAATAAATTAATATGAATATAACATTACTGAACATTACGATCGCGACAGCAGCATTCCCGTCACAAAGGAATCGACCTGCAGCTCGCTCTTCAACTGCACTGTGTATTCAACAGTATTCAACTCACACTATTTAATTAATATCTTCAAGGTCACAAGTGTCAAAGTCATCCTTACAATATCAACTTTGAAAAAATTGAATTCATATAAACTGGGGAAAGTACTCCCAAAATGTCAAACCAATTTCACTGAAAATAGGATCCAAAAATGTTAGAAATGGTATATTAGAGGATAGGATGCTCACCACTGCTCTCCCGCACCTTGAAGCTGGTGGTCTTGCTGAGCACCGACGTGTCCCGCACCAGCCCCTCCCACTGCAGGTTGTGCGTCGTCTGTAACGTGTCACACACACGTATCACTGCCGGCGCATACCAACACCAGCTACACTTCGATGTTGAGAGGAATTATGCAACACCGACAGGATTCGAACCTGCAGCTTAGGTATGGCTATAATTGAGATGCTCTCACAAATATTTATCTCAAGCATCACTAAAGGCTACTACATACACACATGCCGGCGGCAATGCCGCCGGATATATGTCGAGCGGCTATGCCGCCGGCAATATAAGCCATGTATTTGTATGTTCAGCCATGCCGGCGGCTCCTTTGTATGGCTTTGAATGCCGCCGGGTGCACGGCGGCTTGGTGTAGTACACTGTGTGTAGTGCCTTGATGTACAGATACCAGGTTTTATGAGCGGGGCAGAATTGATACACAAGTTCGACTTTATGAACTGAGTATAATGTATTTCACCGCTGGCACATTAATTTAAAATCACACAGTTATAAAAATTCGCAACAAATCTCTCATAAAAATATAATTCTAGTTACAACGCTTGCGACTTTTAATTTATTAATAAAAAATGCCATCTATCCAACGGAATGGTAACTAACTACTTCATAATCCGAAACGTTTCGTTCCACACTTCACTATATAAGGTGCTATAAAAATATCTGCCACGGCTTTAATGGGAGGTAGTATTATGTTTAAAGATTACAATAGTGAAGAGCTTTCGTACCCCGGAACAGTTATTTCAATTTGAGAAAATAAATAAGTTAAATAAACATTGACTATACTCTGCATAAAGCCGTTCACAAATTACGCGCGATGTGTCGCATCGTCAATGAAAACAACTGCTATCTCTTTCCATCTGTTCCGTGAATGAAAACTGAAATCACTATCTGTACGTGTAGGTACGCAATAATACGCTGTCAAACAAGTGTTTTAAAAGTGCAATAACTTACCAGCTTCTGCATTCTTCCAAAAAACTTACGTAAATAAGATGATAAACTTCCATCACACTTAAAACAGGCTTTGGACTGTCAAGTTAGTGTAAGAATCGCAATTTTTTTCTTATTATTTTTAAACAATAGGTAGGTAAATAGATTCATATCAAATAACGATAAATTACAGTAACTAGGCGTGTTTAAAAGTTAATCATCTTATTTACAACAATTGCACCTTATTTACAGTTATTTACACACTCCCTACCTACTAATCTACAAAACTGTTGCACTAGTCCGCGTTGCACACATAGTAGGCACGCTTACATACGTGTCTCTTAACTTTGTTTAATGTGTCCGTTTCACTTTTTAATTGTCTAAATGCGCGTTTGATTCGCCTTTTTAGTTCTACCACACTTCTGATATCATGTCCGGTTCAGCCGTGCACTAGGTCCTTTACACGACCCCACAAAAAAAGTCTAGAGGGGTTAAATCCGGCGAGCGAGGAGGCCACGGCACTGGCCCTCCTCGGCCCGGGCCTATCCAACTTTCACCGCCGTACCACACACCGTTTAAAAATTCCCGTACGTTGATGGCGAAATGAGGTGGTGCTCCATCATGTTTGAAGTGCAGCCCTCTTATCTCTTCAAGAGGAATACGTTCCAACATTCTTCTCACACGGGTTCGTAGTAAACGCAGATACGACTCTCCGTCCAGTCTGTCCAAGAACACTGGTCCTAGTATTCTGTTCCCCAGTATCTAGTGTTAATGTGTGGGCTGGCCCACACATTAACACTAAACCGAGTCTGAAAATGGTCAGGCCGCACAACACTACATCAGAGTACACTAGTATGGAGGCCTGCCTGCGTCAACCGGAGGCGGGTCAAAGCGGCCGTGGTCTCTAAACCTGTACACGGCATCCAGAATGGTATGATGACTAACTCGCACACCAAACCTCTGCTGGTATAAGTTCACGGCATGTGCAGTTACGGAGTTACACTCGCGGTAGCAAAAACCATTTCAAGGTGTTCTTGATTAGAATACAGTCGTCTGGGAGGCATTTTTAATAAAGGCGCGCGATATTCCCATCGCTGACCGCTAAAACTATCTTCCGAGCGGCCGGGGGACGAGGGGCGACTGGCGAGCGCCCGGCGATCGGCTAGCGCGTGCGACGACCGGGGTAGTGCGGGTGAGGGTGGGGGCGCGCGGGGCTGTCCTTTGACAACCGAGTTGCCGCCGCGCGGCGGCATCGTTTGATAAGAATGGCAACAGCGTATGAATTCGGTGTGGCGTGCGGTGCGGCAACAGCTTATTAAGTCTACAGAATGGTGTTATGCCAATAAATCAATTCAAATTTATACGTAAAATTTTTTGTATGAAAAAAAATATAACAAATTATCAATAATTTTTCTTCACTATTGTAATCTATAAACACAATACTGTCTCCCATTGCAGCCGTGGCAGATATTTTTATAGCACCTTATATATTAGACAACTATATTAATATATAAAGCTGAAGAGTTGATTCAACGCGCTAATCTCAGGAAGTACAGGTCCGATTTGAAAAGATATTTTGTGTTAGATAGCCCATTTATCGAGGAATACTATAGGCTATGTTTAATTTTGAAGTACCTTCGGGAATGGGAGTTACGCAATTATAATCACGCGCGGGAAACTAGTATCTAAATATCTCTAAAGTTGCATTAGGAGCTTCTAATCACAGAGTGTGAAAATCGATATGCTATTCTAGGGTTATGAAACTGAAATCCAAACGATCGAATCGCTTGTTAGAAAGACAAGTCAACTAACGAATACTCGTTTCTTTTTCCCGCGGGCGTAATCACGTGATCATCGTGTCAAGTATCCATACATTTGCGTTAGTGATTTTTCTACTACCGATTACTCCGCTGTAGTAACATTTCGACTAGGCCCTCTGGCTGACATAGCTTGCCAATCTCTTTTAATAGGGGACTTATGTTCAGCATTAGACATAAACGGACTGCTACATGTGTTTGTGTGCGTGTGTGTGTGCGTACCTTGGGCGAGGTGTGGAAGGCGAGGTCGAGCAGCAGGCCGCGGTCCAACAGGCGGTAGCCGGACCACGGGTACTCGTGGTTCTGCTGGTAGCCCGTCGCAGACACCCTGCACACGGCATGTTAATTAATGAATACAAACAATCCATACTGTCATGTTTCAAAATTGAGATTAATAAAATTCGAAGACCGGCAGGATTCGAACCTGCATCTAAGGTAAAGCCCCCAATGCCTTAACCAATTAGGCCACGGTGGAACCACGCCGGTCGTCGAAATTTATTAATCCCTTTGTCGTTAGTGCCATCTATCGGTAATGATTCGCATTACTTTGACAAATATCTCCAAAGTTGAATATCATGTTCTCAATTCTAAAACTGTTCTGTTCGGTTTGTCATCTCTGTACGCCAAGTGTGTGATACAATACAATTCATATTATATTGTCAAATCTCCTTGGCTCCGATCCCCACGCCAGACAGGACATCTTTGTGTAAATTTTTAGATTTCTTTCCGGGTCTGGTTGGTTGAGGGACTACCTTCCGTGCCTAGGATGTGCCCTTGTTATAACATCATCTATTACAATTGTATTACGACATAATACTATGGTCACCAACTGGCCTGCCAAGCGACCAGGAAATAAATATAGTATTTTTCTCTAAAATAACTGTTTTAAAATTATTTATATTGAAACTAAAACTATGTCAGCCATTTTAAACGCAAATATCAATCTAACTAACAATTTATATTAATGTTTTTGAAAAAAAACCTGACACTCGAGGAATGTGGTCCTTCGAGCCGGATAAAATCGACACCCGAGGTTTATATGTATTGAATAAGATAGATATATACGATCAGTGCGGGTTCACTTAGCTACGGTAAAACATTCTGTACTGTACACACGGGTGTGAAGGGCCGGTGCGGGTAGGGCTTGGACGCGGTGACGATGAAGTTGGTGGAGCTGCGGTAGCCCATGCTGAACTGAGGTCAGGAACAGGATGGGTGGGCGGTACTCACACGGGTGTGAAGGGCCGGTGCGGGTAGGGCTTGGACGCGGTGACGTTGAAGTTGGAGGAGCTGCGGTAGCCCATGCTGTACTGAGGTCAGGAACAGGATGGGTGGGCGGTACTCACACGGGTGTGAAGGGCCGGTGCGGGTAGGGCTTGGACGCGGTGACGTTGAAGTTGGAGGAGCTGCGGTAGCCCATGCTGTACTGAGGTCAGGAACAGGATGGGTGGGCGGTACTCACACGGGTGCGAAGGGCCGGTGCGGGTAGGGCTTGGACGCGGTGACGTTGAAGTTGGAGGAGCTGCGGTAGCCCATGCTGTACTCGGCCGCCACCCTCTCCCCTCGACCCAGCACGTTGGGGAGCTTCACGCCTGGACAGAACAACATACAAAATTCCAGCTTTTATTTTTGTAATTTCTTCCCTCTTCCTTCAGCGGGTCTGCTGGAATAACTTTCTTTATTAGAATAAGCTGTACCTTTGTATCATGTGTTTTTATAATGTATTTTGTTTATTTGTATGTGTTATGTGTGTACATTAATAAATAAATACAATCAAGAACAGCAACATGATTCATATATCTTGCTAATAAAGTCATAACTTGGGCGATCACCAATCCACTAGCCATGCGTGGTGAGGGATGTATTCCCCTACTGACAAAACAAGTGCTTACCCAGCACGAGGTTCCCCTCGTTCTCGCTGACGGTGGTGTTGACTCCGCCCACCACACGCGACATCTCGCGCACTTGGAATGTCACCTGGAACACACATCACAAACTTATCATAGTATTGTTTTAAAACTATATTCCGGTTTCACCCGCGGACCTCCTGTAAGAACTTCACAATAAAATACAGCCTGCCATTCTCGAGAAATTGGCTATCTAACACTGAAATAATTTATCAAATAAACAAACTGTTCACGTTATGGAAATGAGGTTATTACAATTGGGCCTGACTTACTTTCCGAGGCACGGAGTGTAGTCTCTCAATCAATCAGATTCGCTAACAAATCTTTGCCTGGCACTAAGATTTATTGTCCAGCTAGGGGATCGAACCCATGATGCACGAAAGTAATGTACTGTACTGTACTAATTAATTTAAAATATATCGTTCTGCTGTGGAGTATCCATTTGTAATAGCTTTTTTTAGGGGTCCAAATATAAGGACATCTAGTACCAGTTCAGTAGCTACGAGTAGGTACATACAGCACCAGCCACTGTTACCCTACCGGCCTTTTTCCCTTCCCCTCGTTAGCTCTGTTATGCTGCATTGTATTTATTAGAAAATATAACACGTTATTTAACGGCGGCTATCGAAGAACTAATTTATTCAATCTTGAATGAACATATAAACAAATGAACTGTGTACCAACAGATTATTAAAACACAAGCTGCACCCCGCGGTTTTACCCGCGTTACTCTGTTCCAGTGGGTCGGAGCGTGATGTTTTGTAGCCTATATGTCAAAATTTCAGCCAATTCCGTTCAGTAGTTTTGGCGTGAAAGAGTAACAAACATCCATCCATCCATACTAACAAACTTTCGCGTTTATAATATTAGTATGTAGTAGGATTATGAAATTGACAGCTAAGCTACTTAACACATGACATACTCAATAGATGGCGTTACTGGTTCATTTGATGTATACTACTAATTATCACAGTGTTATAGTATGTGCGTCACCTCGAGCCCCTCCGGCGAGGCGTCGGACACGTCGATGAGCACGCCGATCTCCCGGAAGCACCCCATCGCGTCCAGCGCGCTGCGGACCTGACAATACAACATTGCATACATTTACTACCCTACTTTCTCTTCACTTCACCAGCCCGTGTATGTCCACTGCTGAACATGGGCCCCCTCTTAACAGACAACAGTGATAGTTTAAAATCCGATCATCAGATCCTAACCGAACTATCCTTCAAATACATCCTTTACAGTTAAAGAAAAGAATGATCGAAATTGGTTGAACTAGAACCTGGTTTATATTATGGTATTGTATAGAATAGTATCATATTGTAGCATGTATAATAACGTATAGTATTATATAACATATTAGTATTTTATGTAAAAAAGGGATCTGTATATATTTAATCATTAGTTATAAAAAGATAGTATTTTATAACTGCTGATACTACTTAGTGCACCTACCTATGGTCGACTGGTAGAAAATGCCTTAGGCATTAAGTCCTCCAATGTACAATATAAATGTACTAAAGTCTAAATAAATAAATAAATTATATTTAGTTATTCGTCCATTTGAAGCGCACATACTTAATGCAAATTTTATACTTATATGGTTCTCGCAAAGATGCCATGTCAGAAACAAATTGAAATGGGACAGTGTAGTCCCATTTCAATTGAGTGAGATTGAGAACCTCCTCCTGTTGTAGTTAGGTGAAAACCCTGACAGAAAAATACCCTAGAAATGCCAACCCCTGTTCGTAAGAGTTGCTATAGAAAGAAACTATGGAAGCTACTAGAGGAGGCATTAGCGGAGAGGCACACTTCATCATCAGCCCATACAACATACACTGTTGAACATAGGCATTCTCCTGAGGGAGAGTTGGAGACTGCAGTATTATGTTGTAACACACAAGGAAATGCTGCTACCCTTTCCCTGGTAGACGATTGTTATAAATGTTATAAGCACCGGGATCAACACGCTTATGTGCGGTTGGTAGTCCCTGCAACACCCAGAAATAAATCTTCGGATTTATACAAAGATATCTTGTCTGACTATATTTAAAGCAATATTTATACTGCTACAGATATTTATTTATTTGGGAAAACAAACCGATACACATTCAAATTACAACTAAATACATCAACAAGTAATTTAGAAATGTGTAGCTCACAACATTATTTACATGTTAGGTATAATAAAGTGTCACCACTAAAAAAAATCTCGTATGAATTTTTGAAACAGAAAGAACAAGAAAAAAAAATCTGTTTAAAATACTATAACGCAAGAAACAATAATTAATTTGTGATTTCACAGATTTTTCTGATCAAACTATTTTAAATTTAGGAGCAGACAATGCGAATAAATCTAAGTCTGTGTAATGGCTATTGTAAGTTTTAGTTTTAGTTATGCGATGTAAAGGTGCGCGCACACCAGCATTAGTGCAAGATGTACAGGTTGCAAACAGCAGAGATATATTACAATGCAAAGAACTAGCTTAGAAAAAAAAATATAACAGGATAAAATATCTATATTGCTTTGTATACATAGTTACATACCTTATGTGCCCTCAGTATGACATCCTCAAAGTCCGTGGCATGGAACAGGTCGTCCACCGCCAGCTTGACCACATCGTCCTTAGTGCGGTTGAGTCCGTCCACGTGCACCCTCTCCACGCGAGCTCGCACCCCATTCAGCCGGAGGGCGGGTTTCTGCAGCGGCTCCATATCGATGGGCTCGTCGATGTCGAACAGACTGCCCACGCTTTCGGGCTCCGACTGGGAACCACACATTATCATTGAGGAATTAACTAAAGTATAATTAGGGTTGCCATCTGTCCGGGTTTACCCGCATTTGTTTTAGTTTAGAGGGCGTCCGGGGAGCATCCAAGCCGGACTTAATTTGTAGTCGCGGTAATTTGTAGTACCGGTGTAGTCGCGGTTTAAA
Source organism: Nycteola revayana (assembly GCA_947037095.2). Classification (NCBI taxonomy): domain Eukaryota; kingdom Metazoa; phylum Arthropoda; class Insecta; order Lepidoptera; family Nolidae; genus Nycteola; species Nycteola revayana. The sequence continues at coordinate 12,485,764 of OX344859.2, read as the reverse complement.
AATTTAATGTCTTAGGTCCCCCGCGACTCTCGCACTGTACTCGAGTCCCTATATTAAATAAAACCTTTTAGACATGCCCATGCCCTGTTTTGCCCTTTTGTTCACAGCATTGAAGTAGATAGTCTTTTTGTTTGATACATTATTGTCCAATGATCAGAATTGTTTTTAATTTTCTTGGTCAAAGTTTTGTTTCCAACCATTTATCCAAAAGACATTTAAAACCATTAACAGATTTAGGAGACACCACAATTTCAGGGAGCTTGTTCCACACATCCACTGCTGAACATGGACTTTGATAGAATGGGGTTTTTCTATAGTCACCACTGAAACTATGAGACCTATTTAGATTTGATATCAATTTGTCTAACTATTACAGTTATGTACAAAATCAGAATGAATGATACCATTTCAAAGATCCATATTTTTTTTTTTGTCCAGACTTACGGGGTGGTATACTCAACTAAAAAAACCAAAACATCAATACCATATTATTATAATTAACAGTTTAATTTTTCAATGATTAAAAATAACATAAACGGTTCAAAATGTCAACACTTCAGATGGACAACAAATGTGAATAACATTGATTTAAAACATAAATAGTTCAAAATATCAATCTGAATGTCACTGATTTATAACGTAAATTGTTTGCTTGATCTACACTAAAATAAAAATAAATAAAAGCAATGTTTTACTAAATATTGTGAAATATTAAGTCATAATATTCATTGTTAAATGCTGCAATTATAGCCAATTTTTTTCAAGAATTTATGTTTTAAATCAATTTTATTCACATTCGTTGTCCATCTGAAAGGTTGACATTTTGAACTATTTATGTTTTAAATCAATGTTATATGGTGTTGATGTTTTTATTGTTGATGTTTTGGTTTTTGAAGTTGAGTATCCCACCCAGATGTACGCATTCCCACCGCCGTTGCAGCGTATTCGTGCACTGGCGGTGGGAATTATGGGACTCGTCCTGTCCATAGCGGTGGTATGCTAAACGCATACCAGGAGGAGAGGACCCTACACCACCAAAACCCCCCAGACACTCCTTCGATCCGCCGTTGGCGGGGGCCGGGTACGCTTAAGCATTCCGACCCAACCATGTAAACCCTACTATATTTTAAATGCGACAGCAACTATATTTGTTTATTACACTTCCAAAACCACTAAACCAACTCTGATCAAATTTGGTTTGTCAATGACTAGCTTCTTATTAAGTTAGCTATCCTTTCCTACCCTGGGAACGAAATAAACTGTGATGTGAAATGGTTATAGAGGTCAAAATAAGGGATGAAAGTTTGTATGGAAGTTTGGCATTGTTGAAGATAAAACTTAAATAAATAAATATTTGTTTTGGATTTTTTCAAATTTTGACCTGTGTGAGGAGGAAAAGGTTGCAATTGGGGAGTATAGTATCTATAAATATATAAAATCAAAAGGTCACTCAACATATTATATGATTTGCTTATATAGCTTTTCAGCCCAGGCCCTATGCATGCAGATGACAAAAAATAAAGTTGAAATAGGAAAATTGATCTGGCTATCTCATAAACATAGTAATAACTAAGCTTATTTTAGAACTACAATGGGATGCATGAGAGGAGCCTCCCCAAGTGACATACTGAGCCCCCTGTATGTCCGGCGCACCCTGAGCAATCTGCGAGGACAGTTTAGTCGGTAGCACAGATTGGCTGATCCTTTCGACACAAAATGGCTTTCGACTCGAGAAGAGGAAGAAGAACTAGAATATTTATATTATTGCCTTATGTCTTAGCAAATATAATCAAGACTGAGGTACTGGTTGGTCAAGAAGAACAACCAGACCACCAACCAACTATCTGTATTTCATTACAAATAATAGTTCAGGGTGAGAATCAAATGCATAATACTAGTTCTATTACCACTGAGCTACTGGTGCAGTCATTTATATTAAAAAGAGGAATGATTTGATTGGATGTTTGTTTGTATTCAATATGCTACCGATAAAAAAAAACAGTAGAAAGCAACACTATCTTATCTAAGAGTAACATTGGCTTTATTAAATGATGAAGTACCGGTGGGAATAGTACGCGGGTGACACTGCACTCAGGTATGTATTTCATATACATGGTAAATTTAAAAATTTAAAATCTATTTTGAAAAGTGAAATCAGAAATGTTCACTGTTGATAGCATGCTATTTTTTGAAATCGGACCAGTAGTTCCTGAGATTAGCGCGTTTAAACAAACAAACAAACTCTGCAGCTTTATAATATTAGTATAGATATTTTTTATTGGAACTATGTTAATACTTATGACCTTGATTAATATAATATATAAATAGGTTACAAGGGGTTGGTATTATCGAACATGACTCCTAGCCTTTGCTAATAGGATATAAATAATTAAAATACATATTTCAAGTATATTTTACAAAAAAATCAAGATCATACAGAATATAGATTGACATAACCTCAACACCGTCTCTACGTTCACTTATAGTTAATCCATGAAATAGTATGAACATTTACCTTGGCGTGCACTGTGCCCATTTTTATTATTTAATTCACACCCGCGCTGTAAAAATAAATGTTAATACTACGTTTTTGTGTAAATTTTGAATTTTCTCAATTTAAATTACATAAACAACACTAATTTATGTTGACATGTTGAGTTTATCTATAAGGCTTATGCTCATATGCTGTCGCATATTTGAGGTTTTGAGCCAGTTGAAAACAGCTGACACCTCGCGTTGACGGGTGGACGCCAGAGTTGCCAATACAACTGATATTGGTGCGTATTCTACCATAGTAATCTCGTTTTTAATGCACTTCTTTCATATTTCTTGAATTAGATTTTATAACTCTGGGATCAAATCATGCTTAATTAAATAAGTCCCAAAATGATTTTGGGACGTATTTATGCATGATTTGATTTATTATTGAAATATTGCCTTCTAATTAAATTAAGGCGTTATAAAGGATCAGTTGGTGGTGTCTCTCCACAGAAAATTAGGTTCTATTAATCCGGGCGAGGTTTTAGGCCCGGTGGCTGACGGTGGCGATTATATCTTATAAATGTTTAAAAAAGCTTGCGAACTGTAGGCACTAGATGGCGTTGCTAGTCCTTTTGTAGTTTGTGCAGCTACTTTTGATGTCACGACAGAGCCTTAAGGAATTGATTGTTCTCAGCGGAGCGTATGAAGGAAGGTAATTATAATGAAACGACAATATTAATTATGTTTAAGTTAATACATTGTAAGGTCAGGTGGGGTAAGAGAAACATACTTTATTTTCAGAAAAATATTTTGACTGCTAGGACGAACAGCTAAAATCTTTTGAGATCTTTGAAACACACAAAACTTGCCTTTATGTATTAGCTTCCCGTGGGCTAAATGTCATGACGCTAATAACGGTTCTTACGACGATATTGACGTAAATGTCAAGATTAAATAAACGTTCCTCTTCCCCCTCACATGGGGTAAGAGGGACAGTCATTGTATTTCTTAAGATTGAAGTTTGAATTAAAATATTCGTTGCTAAATGTTCGTTAATTTGTAGGTAGAACTGCTTCGGTCAATATTGGATCTTAATTTCAATGAAATAAGGTATCATTTGGAATGAAAAAGAAGAATAAATCAATTCGGGGTAAGAGGGACATACAGGTTCGATCAAGGGTGGCAAACTAAAAAGAAATCGACAAGTAATAATTCTATATTTATTTAACCATACAAACAGTTCCTAATAATAAACAGTCTCTCCCTAACTAGTTTTCCTCTTTAAAAATAACAATGGCATTATGTAACGAGATCAACATTGCGAATCAGTCTTTTAATTCTTTTAAAAAATTATAAAATAACTATGTGAAATTATTTTAAAGATTTTCTTATATATTTTCGGGGCATGTTTTATCTTATATCATTCCTGCAACAATCAAACAACAACAAAATATTACAATTATACAAAACTCATGAAACTTTATTTATCTAAACTATTATAATATAATAAAAAGAAAAGATTTTATATTTTATTTGTTTGTGATATGATTTCACTCAAAAACTACAAGCCCAATTTAAAAAAATCTTTAACACAGAATGGTGCATTGTCCCTGGGTAACACAGTCTATAAATTATACGATAAAACGGCAATTTACGGGAAATTTAAGTTACACACGGAGGGAGTCGCGGGAAGTTTCTAGTTTAGTTATAATTTAAAATTGTAGTAAGTACAGAACAGTCAGTAAATTCTTTTCATTTTATCTACCTATAATTATAAATTATTCAAAATGTTGGTCAACCCTGCCATGGGGGAAGAGAAACGTATGTTCCTCTTTCACCGTGAGTAGTGACCCTCTTACCCCAGCTATTGTTTTTGGAGGTTAGGATTTTCAAGCGAAAGAAACTCATATTATTAGCTGTTTTTAAACTAAAATGATTAATAAAAAGATACACTTACAGTTTTCTCCGTGTATCATTACATTTAAAATATTTCCAGCACTCTTTTTTCACCAAAGTATTGGTTCGCAAAAACACATGCTAACTTTGTGCTAGTCGAATTTACAACTGTCAAACGTGTCTTCATTTTTTGGGGCTTCTGAGTCACGTAGCGACATCTATTGAAAACCGTTCAAACTATTTCGCCTTCACTGTTTTATTGACGTAAAGTTCATAGTCATAAACGCTTCGGTTTACTAGTTATGGTCCCTAGTCCCTCTAACCCCGGTGTCCCTCTTACCCCACCTGACCTTAATATTTTATTTATCGAATACAAATGCTAATTCAACATGTAAGTAGGTAAACTAATGATAAGGGTAATTTATCTCCGTCGGCGATAGTTATAGACGGTGCCACCGATCGGCTCGCCCACGATGTATGGGTAGCACTCGTTGGTCAGGCCTCCCCCCGCGGCGCCGTCCTTGGGGCGCGCCGCGAACCCCTTGCGGTCCACCATGCGCACGTCCAGCCACTCGTACGGCAAGTAGCCCAGCATGGCGTCGTACAGCCAGTCCAGCACCGGGTACGAGTCCAGCACCGTGAAGTAGTGGGTGATGCGCATTGACCTGAATAAATCAATGAATTAATGTTTATTTGCAGAATTGAAGTCAAAGTCAACACAAAAGGAATTGCTGCTGCTTGTTCCCTGGTAGGTATACGCTTATTATAGATAATATTGATGATGATTTTTGTCTTCTCTCGTCTTTGACTGCCCATATATAGAAGAAGAATTGTCTTTATTTCTATCGACCATAAGCAAGTAACGACGGGCACACTGTAATTCTACCGCCGGACCCATATGCGCCCAACTGAGCATATCCGGCGAAACAAACTGTGGATTATTTTACCAACACGGCTCACGTCAGACTGTCTGGCGAAACATCCGCAAATAGACAAATATGCGGGGTTTTTTTCTTTTATTATTTTTCATAATTTAACTGTAAGCTACTAATAGAGTTTCATTTTTACTGCATTGATGGCCGAGTGGTTACGGTCATTATTTTTCGGAGCTGGTATTCTGGGTTCTTTTGACTCCAGGAAAAGGTGCTTCGATGATGTTTGCTTATCCGTGAATGAAGTGTTATTAAATTTCGAGCGAGATAGGTGATGAACAATATCTTTTGTGTTAATTTAATAATCTTTTGTGTTTTGTGTCAATATGTTTTGTGGTGTCTAGGTACCGCAAGTTCATGGAGAAGGCGCACATGCCGACGAGCCCGTCCGCGCGCGGAGTCTTGCGCTCCATGTGCAGGTGCAGGGCGCCGCCGCTGTCGAACCCGAAGCGCGCCCACTTGCCCATCACGCAGTGGAACCACTGCCAGTCCGACTGCCCACAATCACATCATCATTATATCAGCCTGTTGTCGTCCGCTGCTGAACATAGGCCTACCACATTGATTTATATATAAAAAATAATCTGTCTGTGTGTCTGTTTGTTCCGGCCAATCTCAATAACGGCTGGCCCTATTTTGATGGGACTTTCACTGGTATGTAGCTAATGGTATAATATAAATATGCTTTATTTGCTCTATCATATTAGCTACTCTTTATTTTGTCTGCCCGTTTTTTTTACCGTGTATTCTACTAAATCTCGAAATCGGTAGGTCGTCGATTTAGACGAGACTTTCACTGTTACACAGCTTATAAAATCATTATTTTACGCGGACGAATTATAGTCGCGGGTCAGTCTATACTAATATTTTAAAGAGGAAAGATTTAATTGTTGGTTTCTTTGCATTGAACAGGCTCCGGAACTACAGGATCGATTTCAAAAACCCTTTCACCATTAGAATTTAGTAGTAAATATAACCACCCTTACTTTGGGACAGGGCACGACGAAGTACTTGGTCCTGACGGCGTACTTGTACCATGGCATCGGGCGGCGCCCGTACGCCTTCACGAACTGGAAGCCCACCACCGACGCCAGGTCGTCCGGGGGCCGGGGGGTGGAGTGCGTGCGCTCGCCGCTGTTCACCACACAACACTCGTGTCATACCATTATAAATATATCTATACAACTGTCTGACGGATCCACGCACAGCCTAATCCACTGATCTGAAACCGTATATGACGAAGACATCCAATACGAAAGGATTTTTATAAATTCAACCATTAAAAGGATGTAAAGGGATGGCAAAGTTAGTAAAATATTTTTGGAGAAAAATGTATCTACGCGGATGAATTCGCGAATAACAGGTAGGTAATGTGTAAAACTGAAGAGTTTGTTTGCTAGACATCTCAGGAACGAATGGTCTGATTTCAAAAAATATGTCAGTGCTAGATAGCCCTTTTGTCGAGTAAGACTATATTTAATTATTAAGTTCCCACGGGAACGAGATCTGCGTGGGTAAAACCATGCGCTAGAACCTAGTCTACATATAAAATGCTTTGTGCTGAATGCCCCACTGACTGTCGGATCAACTCACAGCTTAAAATGCTGATCGTAGAGTTTCTTTATTTGTTTTTTGTCCGGGGGAAATGCTTTTACGCATTCTTACGTGGGACTATATGTGGGACCATATGTGGGACTCGCCCTCTCCATAGCGTGGTATGCTAAACTCATACCACGAGGAGAGGACTCTGCACCACTAAAGCCCCCCGGACACTCCTTCGATCCGCCGTTGGCGGGGCCGGGTAATGAGCAATCCGGCCCTGATCGTAGAGACCTGACACTTAGAGGGAGTGTTCATTTTATTTAATTATCATTGAGACGTATCAATAAACAGTTATCAATGATTTAACATTAATGTCATCTCCGTCCGAACAAATACATTTGTTGTTTCTAATGTGGCTTCTGTAGATGGCGCTAATTTAACTTACGGCGTAGAGACTCCTCGCTGACACAGGATAGCTCCGACAGTCACCATCGGGCTGTTTCCATTGAGCGGGCGCGTCGTGGACCACACCGACAGGTCGTACATCACCGGCAATGGATGCGACACGTTCACGTTCTCCAGGCGGACGTACTTAAATATCAATGTTTAGTATTAGTTTTATATTCATAAGCCGTGTGGTGTCATCCTGTGGGCAAGACGGGGTAGACGCGACTAGGGGACATACATGACAACCTCCGTAACGTAGTGGTATTCGGCTTGCTTTAAATTTCGGAGGTCGTGGGTTCGATCCCCACGCCGGACAAGAAATCTTTGAGTAAATTCTTAGATTTCTTTCCGGGTCTGGTTGGTTGAGGGTCTATCCGCCGTGCCTCGGAAAGCACGTTAAGCCGTTGGTCCCGATTGTTATAAGATCATCTATAATAATCGTATATCAAGGAACGGGCAGTAGCGTTTCCTTGTGTGGTACTGGGTACCTACAACATAATACTGCGGTTACCAATGCGTCTGCCAAGCGTGGTAACTATGGCAAATACCCTCTCCCGGGAGGGTCCCATGTTCAGCAATGGACGTTATACGGGCTGATGATCTGAGAAGCAACATCTATTAGCTCGAGGTTAGTTACCATTGCATCCTACTGCGATCATCAATCCGCCTGCCAAGCTTAGTGACGATGGCAATATCCCTCAAGGCCCATGTTCAGTAGTAGACGTTAACGGGCTGGTGAAGAAGAAGAAGCCCATTGAGCAATCAAAAATGTTGTGCTTTCAAAATGATTGATTGCTCAATGGGCTGGATCGATTTCAAAAAATCTTTATGCATTAGAGAGCTACGTTATCCAGGAATAAAATAGGCTATATATAATTATGAAGTTGCCACGGGAACGGGAGCATCGCGGGTGAATATTTAGTAGTAAACCCTTCCTTTGGGACAGGGCACGACCAAGTATTAACTTATCATCACTACATAGTATAAACAAAGTCGCTTCCCGATGTCAGTCGGTACCTATGTATGCGGGTATGCCTAGATCTGTAGCGACATCTACAGTAGCCGGACAAACCACAAGTAGACAAGCAGCGCCATCTAACACCTAGCATCCCAACTAACTTGTATCGCGCAATACGGATTCGCATGCCTATTCGAACAGATACAAGTTCTGAATATTAACAAGTGGCCGTTAGCTGCCGAGCATACCACTTCGCTCGGCAAAGAAGATCTTCATTTTCTGTGGAGGAACACCACCAACCGTTCCTCTACAGATCTTTAGAACTACGAAACGGATTTTGATGCGGGTTTGAGTGATTCGAGAGGAAGGTTTATGTGTATAATACATTAGCATTAAACCCTTGCGACGCCGGGGCGTATCGCTAGTACTAATATATAAAAACTACTGGTTCGATTTGACAAATTATTTCAGTGTTAGATAGATAGCCCATTTGTTGGTAGGCTGTAGGCTATATTTTATTATGAAGTTACCGCGCCTAGCACAGAGGTTGTGTTAGATATACTTGTAGCGTTATCTACAGTAACCGGACAAACAACAAGAAGACGTGCAGCGCCATCTAGCGCCTAGCATCCCAACTAACCTGTAACGCGCAATACAAGTTCGCAAGCCAATTCGAACATTATACAAGTTCTGAATATCAACAAGTGACCGTTGGGCACACCACCTCGCCCGGCAAACAAGATATTCATTTTCTGTGGAGTAACAACACCAACCGTTCCAACCTTGAGGTTAGAGATAGAACTTGATTAGACGATGAAAAAAGTGCAACCCAGAATTGAAACTTATTGTAGGACAGAATGAAAAGTAGATATTTATTGTTATATACTTACTAGATTAGTTGTCTTATGGTCCAGCTTACCTTAGTATGTATGTGGATCCTACCCGGCTCCCCGTACAGCGAGCTGTTGTACTGGTTGCCATTGTGGTCATACCAGAAGCCGAGGGTGCCGCTCATGGTGGGCAGGTGGCGGAAGGTCCGCAGCACCAGGTCGGTGGAGGAGGCGGTGGTGAGGATGTGCCGGTACGTGAGCACGGCGCAGCCCGCCAGCACGTGGTACTTGCGGAACACCGTCGTGCAGTAGCAGCCCAGCAGGTTGGCGTTCTCCTACGAACATATATAAAGGAATCGTGAAAAAAATTGTTGAAAATGTGCAGTAATTCCTAAGACCAGCGCTGTTACGACGGCATTATGTAGTTAGCTTCGAGGCTTTTGCAACTTTACCGGAAATAAAGGTGAGGTCTAGCGTTATGAAATGGTTTAAAAACTACAAACTAAGCAGCCTGCGCAAGAGGGCGCCCGCTGTGGGACTTGGTCCTCGGCTCAGGGCGGTCGCTGGCGGGGAGATTGAGTAATGATGACTTTAGATTTTTAGGGAAATGTTATGCAACTGTCGCTCTACTTTAAAGTTTGTTGGCCTCTCAGACTTTGAGTCTTCCAAGGCATTGGAAGGTTCTGTTAGTTTCTTGCAGTCTCTGTACTGCTAGTTGGTAAGTTTTTATCTCGTCATCCGAGTCCTCTTGGACGTCCCGAGGCCGATGGTGCTTACGACACTTTAGGGGAAAAGGCCTGTAGTCGTACGCGCACGTGCACCTACCAAAGAGTTTGTTGTGATGAAATGCGAAATAAAAGGAAAAGTGAAAATAGGATCGCGAAAACTCTAACCCTCTTATGCCACCGCTTGTTCATAACGTTCTTGTAATGCGGTGAGATCCTGTACGGCCTCTCCCTCTCCTTGAAGAACCTCTCGTGGTATACGTGCAGCATCTTCTCCTCCACCCTGTAGTCGGGGGTGTAGATGATGGGGGGGATGGTCACTGTGCTGCCGTTCACGAAGGGCGTCATGGTTGATGTGTATAGGCCCGGGTAGTGGTACCTGGGTATAGGAGGCTTATGTTGAGATTTAGATGAAATACTGCTGCGCTTTTGACAGGGGTACAGCGTAATGTTAGTATTGTCGAGGAACGGTTGGTGGTGATCCTCTTTGCCGTGCGAGATGGTATAGCCGGCGACCGATAGCCGGTTATTGTTCAGAACTTGGATATGTTCGAATTGGTCCATGTGGTCGCCGGTTCGATCCCACCTATTGCACTACCGACGTGTACCCACTCGTAACACAAGAATTTTAGTTTAGCACGAGGGGTTAACAATAATACCAGTTGTGTGCAAAAGCTGCCGTGCTATAAATCTTAAAAAAAAAATGCACTAGCTGTCTTTGTATTTGGACATCTCTTATGGATCATTTGTCTGGACAAAAATTGTAAATGATTCCTACTTCTCAATCCACGTGGCCTTTGAGTCCCCGAGCGAGTTGTACTGGTTGTACCGGCCGTGCGAGTAGACCCACCCACTGCCGTGGTCGTGCGCGCCGTGCACCAGACACGCGGACCACGACCAGCTGCGACAGAGACGAAAATGAAAATGTTTATTGATAATGTAGACGATTCGATTGTACTTATTACAAGTCAAATACAATGATAATGTTTTTTTTGACATTCACTTGACTAATAAATTAGTTTACATTTCAATAATAATATTGGCATGTGATAGTCGCGTATTATAAATATAATAAGAATCAACCAGCGCGAGCCTCGCCTTGCGAGGACGACCGGACCCTATCCTAGCTTCCTACGAGTCTTTCTCTATCTACCTACGTTGTGACACCCGGAGAAGAAAGACTATAAGAAACTCCGAGATCATTCTTTTCGTCCTCTTATAAGTCTAGATACACTAAGTATACTAGCGGTTGTTCTACAATCTGATTAATCTTGATTTTCTTATGATCATCATCATCATCAGCCCGTATAATGTCCACTGCTGGACAAGGGAAGGGGCAAAAATCTTGCCATAGATTTTTGCCATAGTCACCACAGTCATTTGGCCACCACCTATAACAACTGTATACCAGGGAACGGGCAGCAGCGTTTCCCTGTGTGTTACAACATTATACTGCGGTCACCAAGCCGCCGGCAGAGCGTGGTGACTATTGAAAAAACCCACCCTCAGGAGGAGGCATGTTTAGCAATGGACGTTGTAAGGGCTGATGATGATGATGGTTAGGAGGATAGGGTAGATTAGTATCTACGTAGGTAGTCGGTCGGTGTGCACTTCACTTCTCACACTCGGACACTTTTTAGAGTCACTGCATGAGCACTGCATTGAAAACCTTCCTATCTCTCGTAAAACTTTAAGGAGATTGGCCAACTAGTGCACTCTCTATTCGAGACAAACGTCACCACCGAGATCTTGACTTTGCTCCTACTTCATTTCTTATTCAATTTTTAATATTGCGGGACTCGAAACCGCTAGACCATCGCGGCAATGACATTTATAATATTGATATTATGAATCAAACGTACCATATTGCGAAAAGCATTAGCATCTTCAAGTCTTCATAGATCTATCTCCGTCAGATCTCTGTCCGAACTGGACAAACACTGGAGTGCATGGAACGAACAACACCGCGGTACAGCCTTACATTGTGAGGAAGTGGGAGTGCTACCCGCATTCGTATATTACCCAACATTACGGGAAATTAATCCCGAGTGTGGATTCAGAATATGTTTATGATATGGCGATATTTAATACTTATTATCTTATACTAATATTACCAAATCGTAATTATCTTACGGTACCCTAATTTTTTTGAAAATTAAAAATATATTTTATCGAGGAAGGCTTTAATAGCAGGTATATAACCTTCCTTGATAAATGGACTATCCAACACTGAAAGATTTTTTGAAATCGGACCTGTAGTTCCCGAGATTAGCGCGTTCAAACAAACAAACTCAGCAGCTTTATAATATTAATAGTACAAAGCTGAAGAGTTAGTTTGCTTGCTTGAACTCTCAGAAAAAGAACTTGAAATCTCAGCAACTACTGGTCAGTTTCAGTGTTAAATAGCCTCTTTATTGAGGAAGGCTACAGGCTATATTTTTTAACGATCATCGGAGTTATACGGGTGAAACTGCGCGCGGGAAGCAAGTTAAAAATAACTGGACAATTGCGAGCACCCCTAACCTTTCAGGTATCTTAACATACCAATGATTTCCAATGACAATAGAAAGCAAAATAGAAACAGATGTACTACCCTACTGCGTTTATCAGGCCGTTTACATGCACAGCTGAACATTGGCCCCCACTTAACAGACCACGGCAAGCCATTGGGGGATATCACCGGAAATTGATGAGTGATATCAGCTGAATGATTTAGCTGATATGTACCCTAGTCGCCTCTTACAAACATTGAGGGAATGTTGTGATTTACCACTTTAGGCCGGAAACCACATACAGGGTATCGCTTATGCGTACCCGGCCCCCGCCAACGGCGGATCGAAGGAGTGTCCGGGAGGTTTTAGTAGTGTATGTAGGGTCCTCTACCTGAGTTTTGCATACCACGCTATGGAGAGGGCGAGTCCCACATATCCCACCGCCAGCGCGCGAATACGCTGCAGTGGCAGTGGTAACGCGTAAACGCATAATCCCGCGGACAAAAAAAATAATCCGGAAACCACATGGCTATATAGCATTACTATTTACCTTAATTAAGCTTTTCGAATGGGGAATTACCACCTTCTTACAGCAATCTGCAGTCTATGTTCGGCTAATCGGGGAAATAACAGATTTTAAATGAAGGCAACGATGACCTCAAGCAACTTGCTTAAGGTCGTGCATGTAACTTTCTTTTATTGAGCGAAGCTTGGTAATTGAACGACTAAGAGTGGCAACACTTGATCCCGCTTGTTTGTTTGTCAGGAAGTTCTGTAAGAAATGCGATACATTGACAATAGTATGTGATGTGTTGTCATACGTTTTATGTGTTGCTATGAGTTTCAGAGAAACACAACTTACATTCGTATGTAATTTCGTTGGAAAAAATTTCTCAAGATTTTCCGATTAATATGTAGGTACTTACCTACTTATAGGATTTAAGTATAAGTAGGTATATTTTGGTCTAACTCTTAGAGTGTGCGAAAACACAGGTGCATTCTCTATTCTTTTACGAGAAGGTTTTTAAAAAAAGAAATCTATAGGTACATAATTATAATAAAACTGTGTAGGTCAAATGGCAGAGTACATAGAGAAAACAAACCGAGAAAGGGGGATGTTAGATGGCGCAGAGAGAGCCGGACACTCGCTGTCACCACTGTGACTGTGCCGACGATACGGCACACCACACGGTGGTGGAGTGTCCGGCGTGGGCAAACGAGCGGGAGGAGTTCGTTGGCGTGGTGGGAGACGACCTCTCGCTGCCGACATCATTTCGAAGATGGTCCAAAGTGAGAGGTCGTGGGAGGCGGTAGACTGCTTCTGTAGACAAGTAATGTCACAGAAGGAGGCTGCGGAGCGGGAGAGGGAAGTAGATCCCTACGCCCACCCGCTTCGCAAACGGCGTGTTGGCCGTCGGCGGCGGGCTGAAACCTGCCGCCTACCACCCTAGGTTCGGCCTCGGGGAGTGGGGTACATGGGCCCCGCTACCTTCGAGGCTGACCCATGAGGAGTAGGGAAGCCTCTACACTCCGGGCGTCCCTATAATTAGGCAAATGGGCCACTGTAAGTGTGGCCCTGGAGATCCTGCGGTACCATATTGGCCGCGGGTGCTCATGCGTACCCGGCCCCCGCCAACGGCGGATCGAAGGAGTGTCCGGGAGGTTTTAGTGGTGTCCTCGTGGTATGAGTTAAGCATACCACGCTATGGAGAGGGTGAGTCCCACATATCCCACCGCCAGCACGCGAATACGCTGCAGCGGCGGTGGGAATGCGTCAATGCATTTCTCCCCGGACAACAAAAAAAAAGGGGATGTTAGAAGTCAAATAGAAGATCCAGTTTTTTTTTAGTTTTTTTGTACGGGCTAGACTTCGAAACTTTTGTACAGATTTAAATGAAATTTTGCATGGTGGACCTTATATCCCTGATCAACCGATTTTAAATACCGAAGGAATAACGAACACCACGCGGAAAAAGTCGCGGGCATCAGCTAGTATTATCTATTTTTATTATATTCTTTAAAACGTTTGAAAAACACAAGTAGATATTTGAGTCACAACGTTCTAAAAAAACCGGCCAAGTGCGAGTCAGCCTCGGGCACTTAGGGTTCGGTACAAACCTGTAGATTTATAAGTAAAACTTAGAGTTCACACTAGAGTAGAGTAGTAGTCACAGTTATGGTATTTTTATTGCAAAATCCATCACGATACGATGTGGAAAGCCGGAAGAGCATAAATCTAAGACAAAGGTCTCTTTATCGTTTCTTAAGTTTTTTCTTCCACAGCTTGAAGGCAATTTAGACCTAAGTATTTGGTATAAATTTTAGCTTGTCAGTTTTTTTTTCGGACGGGCATAAGTAGTTAGCCACGAGGCTTTTGCTACTTCACCGGGCATAAAATCATGTTTTCTACAACGATTGTACGCTCCATAAATGGGCACTTGCTTCAGCATAAAGCTACATCAATATCTAAAAGATCATTGAGGCAGCGCTGATATTCGAGTCAGCCCTTGTATTGACGCCACGCGTTCCAAACGTCAGATAAAACTAAAATGCAATAACAATTATTTCAATACATCTTTAAAAACAAACAAATAGTGTAAAAGACGGTTTTGTTGAGAGTATATAGGAATACAAATAATAGTATAATAAGTAGATGTTTATTGCCACTGACATTATGAAATTGAATGATTCGGAATTATGAACATTAGAAACAGAGCAGTTAGGAAGAACATTTTCGGAGTTCCAATTATCGGACTTTACTTTGATGGTAAATCGTGTCAATATTTATCAACGATTAAGAAATGACGGTGTTTACTGCAGTAGGACCTATTAAAGTGTTAGGAATTGTGGCCGGTAGCAAACATTGCCTATTGATAGATTAATGTATGTTGCCAATATATATATATAAAAATATGAAGAACATTTCCGTGTATACGAATTTTATTATTATAGATTTACTAGTTTTAAACCGCGGCTTGGCTCGCATTTTTTTAAAATGAAAAGTATCCTATGTTGCTTTAGATAGTCTAGGGCGTCGGACTTGTGATCTTAAGGTCGCCTGTTCGAACCGCAACCATTGCACTACTGACGTGAATACACTCGTAACACAAGCATTATAGCTTAACACGAGGGATTAACAAGAATACTAGTAGACTGCAAGGTCAAAGTCAAAGTCAATAATATCTTTATTCATATAGACGAAATTAAAAAAAAAATCATGTTCTTATGATGCGTCCATTTCTTTTCCTACCACCAGCTCAAGACGTGGCAACTGTGAGAAGAACTGGCAAGAAACTCAGAGGAATCCTTTTTTAAATAATCAATTTATCATTTATTTTACAATATTGTTAAGCAGCAGTGTCATTCCAGAGCAAGTTAGGTACTCCCAAGCCATTCCGTCATTTACATAATGTGATATTTTATAATATGCCTTTTTAGGGTTCCGTAGCCAAATGGCAAAAAACGGAACCCTTATAGATTCGTCATGTCTGTCTGTCTGTCTGTCCGTCCGTATGTCACAGCCACTTTTTTCCGAAACTATAAGAACTATAATGTTGAAACTTGGCAAGTAGATGTATGTTGTGAACCGCATTAAGATTTTCACACAAAAATAGAAAAAAAAACAAAAAAAATTGGGGTTCCCCATACATAGAACTGAAACTCAAAAAAAAATTTTTCGTCATACTCATACGTGTGGGGTATCTATGGATAGGTCTTTAAAAATGATATTGAGGTTTCTAATGTCATTTTTTTCTTAACTGAATAGTTTGCGCGAGAGACACTTCCAATGTGGTAAAATGTGTGTCCCCCCCCCCCCTGTAACTTCTAAATTAAGAGAATGATAAAACTAAAAAAAATATATGATGTACATGCAAACTTCCACCTAAAATTGGTTTGAACGAGATTTTAATACGTCATAAACCGTAAACCGCAATTTACCTTTCATTCAATCAACTATTATTAACATCGATCAAAGTTACAACGAACTACAAGAACTTTTATACTATATTACTTGTTGTATTCTTAATATCAAAAATAGGTAAGCACTAGCAACTAGTACGGAACCCTTTGTGCGAGAGTCCGACTCGCACTTGGCCGGTTTTTACATAACTTAGCTTTGACAGTGGCTTTAAATTTATTTATCAAAAATCTGCTAGTAAGGTTTAAAAAAAAATGGTTTTATTCATTACAAACATACACACAAAAACACTAATCTTTCCTCTTTATAATATTATAGTAATTATAGTAATAGTATAGAAGTATAGTTATAAGTAGAGATTAGAGTAAAGACCAAATAACTTTAACATAAAGCACCTTTATGCTCTTTGTATAACACAACACCACGGATATATATATCTGTGCCCAACACCCAAATAATGACAATAATTGTTCGAGTATAATATCATCATACATTTCTGGGGCCCTAGGCTAAAACAACTGGGAGCCTATTTTATTACTTAAACTCATTTGACTGCACTGGCTCAGTAGTTATGGCAGTGGACTCTGAGAGCTGGTGTTCTAGGTTCGATTCCCACTCGGAACAATTACTTGTGTGATCCACGAATAGTTGTTCTGCGTCTGGGTGTGCTTTGTGTCCTTGAATTATGTGTTTGTGAAGTCCCCAAGACACAGGGATTTGTTTCCCCAGTGCGGGAGCTGCCTTAAAAATGCATTAATGTAATTTCTTTTCAATAAAGAGATAAGGGCCCTCAGTGGCAGCGCAAGACTGAAATTGTAGGGGGACCCTGACAGCCCAAAAAACCTATACGTAGATCTGCCCCAGGACAGAGAAAGCAGCTTTTCTTACAAACAAAAATAATAAACATAATCTAGCTGTTGCCCGCGGCTTAGTCTGCATTAATTTCTATATCTCCCTACAAACGTCTCCCTTTACATACTAATATGAGACGATCTTTTAAAAATCACTCTCCAATTAAGTTTACGGACTCTACAAGCTGCGGTTTAGAAGAAGTGTAAGATATTTTTTTTTTTTTTTAAAGATTACTATCAAAATTTTGCAGTCTACTAAAATTCTTGTGTTACGAGTGGGTTCGCGTCGGCAGTGCAATGGGTATAGTTCAAACCGGCGACCTCATGGGTGAGATGGGCTGATGATATAATTAAACATTGCAGGAGATAGATGGATGCAAGAAGCCAAAGACAGGGACAGTGGAAAATAAAGCAAAAATAATAATAAAATACTGAAATCTAAAATAAAACTAATGAAATGGAATAAGTAAACTGGAATGTTACAAAAGATAACTGTGTTTGTAAGTTTGTTTAGCTAAATACTAGACTAAAAGGTGAGCGGAGGTCACCGGGAGGTCATTGATATTGCTTGTTGCCTACCTACATGCACTAACAATGCAATTAGGTAACGCATGTACCTACGATAATAATAATTACAACATTAGCTCCTACCTATAGGGGTGTACAACATGATAACATTGAAAGCTTTTTAAAAAACAGAAATATTTTAATGAAATCTCAATTAGGTTCTAGTTTTGAGTATAAGGGAAGTTAGATAAATAAATATAGGTACTAATAGTCATCGCCATTTTGGGGTTTACAATTCCAGCAATTCCCGCTAAAGGGGACCATCTTGTACTACGTTCCCATGCTTACATACTTATCATTTTTTAGGGTTCCGTAGCCGAAGGGTAAAAGCGGGACCCTATTTTAGTAATAGGGTCCCGCTTTTACACTTCGCTGTCTGCTTGTCAGCAGGCTGTATCTCAAGAACAGCGATAGCTAGACAGTTGAAATTTTCACAGATGGTGTATTTCTATTGCCGCTATAACAACAAATACTATAAATAAAATAAATATTTAAGGGGTGTTCCCATACAACAAACCTTTTTTTTTGCCCTTTTTTCTCAATATTATATAACGGCAACAGGAGACGCTTGAAAATGGTACGGAACCAATGGTATTTGACCAGTTTTTTTTACAACTTCTGCATTGAAAATATATAGGTAGTACCTACAGCAATACATAGATCAAACACAAATCAACTATCTGTGATTCACTTTAAGTATACCCATAGTATAAAAAGTTGCTAATATATAGGTACCTATTACTAGCTGCACCCGCGGTACTCTGCTCCAGTGAGTTGGAGGCGAAGCGTGATGGTTTGTCTAGCCTATTTGGTAATCCAGCTTGTAACCCATCCCTGTGCAAACTTTTAACCAAATCCCGTCTGTAGTTGTAGCGTAAAAGCCTAACCAACATACATTTAAACATATGATCCATCTTAGGTATGATATAGGTAGGTACCTACCTAAGAAATATTGTTACTCTACCAACTCCAGTATAAAGTAGGTACCTATACAAGTGCAACAAAAGTAAATTCACCGTATGATTTTCATAAGCCTAGGTGAGTTTTAACGATAACATTTTCCCGATATGACATCATCGAGATGAGCTTTTAATGCACCTTTAATGTAATTTAGAGCTCGCGACCTAGATTCATAGAGGATAACTACGTACGTTCGTATATTTTGACCTACGATAGCTAAGGGCCAGCCAGTCGATGCCCTACTGCCCTGAATAGCCGCGAAACCCGCGCATGTGCAAACCCCTCCTGAATGGAACACCCGTACTATGCATGACAATACTTCAGTCACCTCAATCATTGTGATACTACGCTATTTTGTGGAAAATTTTGCAATAAAAATGTTTCATTGAAAGTTATCACGCATTGTCTTGCAAAACAATAGTTAAGGATTCGTAACGTGTTTAAGTGATTTGCGATAGTGGTCTTGATTTAAAATATTAATGAAAAAATCATAGTTTATAAAATCCAGAATAATATAAATTCGTCAACCGCGGTCAGGTATCACAAAATTTTTAATTTTATTACGTCTTTTCTAGGATGACTAATGACGATTGGGATTTTTTTCCTTAGTAAATGGTAACACTCCCCGCTTTTGTTGTCCCCAGAAATAAATATGGCGGATTCATGTAATGTCAAAATGCACTGGGCGAGAGATAAATGTGATTATCGAAATAAAAACGTGTAAAATACGATTTGGATGCTAAAAAACGGAATTATAGTGGCATTGAAGTGTCGAAGTGGTATTTACTAAGTGTTCCAGTGGGATTTAATACGTTCAGTGACGACTAATAGTGTTTAGATTTCCCTGTTTATTAAATGCACAGTAAGTATTTTTCTGCCTTGTTTTACGAATAAACACTAGTATAAACGTTGAAAACAGTATATTCCACGTCGTACAGTTAAATCACACAGCTGTCAAATCAAACGTTTACTGAAAATTAGCCTGTAAATGTACGACAGATTTTTTTTCTGTCGATGTATATTTTGAAGGATTTTACTGCGGAAACAGTGTGGTTCATCGTTAAAACACTGCCCCAGCCTTGTTAACGAGGTCATAATGCAAAAACAGCGATAATAACGTCGTCTCGTACATTGTGTACATATAGTGTGTTTCGGGCGTAGAGCGCCGATGTCAGTATTATAAATAGATATTATTATACTTTATAGCGATATTGCCGACGTCGCTTCTTAAAATATAAACGTCTTATAATCTGAGGTTAGAGGTAATACTATTATTGACATTTAATTACGTTTATCTTTGTATACTTTAAAATTTAACCGAGTGATGTTAGTGTACAGTTCATCTGTTGATAATTCACTTGTAACATTTATCATTCTGGTACTTTACTATTATTTAAGCATACAAACATTCTTTCTCACACAAAAAAAAAAGTACTAGTTTTGGTGGAGCCCCTCTTGCTACTTTTCTATCATATTATACACTTACTTGTGAAGCCGATTTATGTACGACAGTCCCATGGACCCTTGGGGGTCCACCAAGACCACTTTTAAGACCACTGCCATACACATATTTTAATGGAAGATATACCTCGGCAGGAGAACCAACCTCAGTATTTCTATCAAAACCATAATATTAAATCTATACTTATATACAAAGCTAAAGAGCTTGTTTGTTTGTTTGATTGAATGCGCTAATCCCAGGAACCACTGGTTTGATTTGAAAAAATCTTCAAGTGTTACAAAGTGAACAGACACTTTTTAGGCAAGCGTGTATCATCTTAGGCTTTATCTTCGCCTTCCATCAAGCGAGATTATGGTCAAATGAAAGCCTATATTAAATAAAAAATAAAAAAAATATTCAGCATATCTCAAAGAATGGGCTAGGAAGGCTATATTTCATTGTGACGATCCTATGGGCAAGCTAGGTAGTATAAAATAAAGATATTTCTTTCACAATCAAGGAGACTGCAGTTGTGTGTGGCAAAATGAGCTCTTGTGCCTTGCATCTAACACAGGATTGAAGTTAATTTAATTTCTAATTTATAATGCTATTAAAAAAGTATATTCATACATTGATTGTACTACTCAATCCTTTTGCTGAACTATTAAACAAATATGGTGTAAACTAGCTGCACCCCGCAGTTTTACCCGCATTACTCTGCTCCAGTGGGTTGGAGTGTGATGTTTTGTAGCCTATAATTTGTTAATCTAGCGTATAACCTATACTTTATTTCTTATGCTGTTTATACGCTGCATTGCTCCTGCCTATCGGTGTATTGATATTTCCCATGGGTTTTCCAGTTTTCTTTTGTATCGACCTTGTCCCTATAGTAACAAATACAATAAAAAAATAAATATCCAAATTTATAAAGTTGTTTTATCAAGTTATAGTTATGTGTGAATTTTTATTAGAAAGACAACTCTTGGGACTTGGGAAATAAACCTCTGTGTTGTAGGACTTTTCCATCCGGATGTGATACACCCTCGAGGATCACCCACACCCAATACGGTGTCAGCCTAAAGTGTCTGTAGTACTCATTTTTGTTCTTTGATTGTATCACTAATGGTTAGACTTAATTTGATGGTAATGTCCCTGATAGATGATAGATAGAGGATTCCTGCTCCAAACAAAAATGAACATTATGTTAAATCAAAGAGTTCTTGCGGGGCCTGTGTGTGATTGAGAGAATACCCTTTGTACATCAGACAGCTTGTTAGAAAGACTTGTTTAAATCTTATAGCACATTTATTACGAATTATTAAGCCCAAATCAGATACCAAAAATCCTTTATTTGTGGTTACAGTCACCTAAAAACATCACAAGGTGACAATTTCAAAAAAATCAATGATAATCTGTAGTACCAATTAGATTTGGGTTTTAATCTTCTTCTATCTTCTATATCTATAAAGGAAAGTCGTGTTAGTTACACTATTTATAACTCAAGAACGGCTGAACCGATTTGGCTGAAAATTGGTAGGGAGGTAGCTAAGAACTGGGAGAAGGACATAGGATACTTTTTATTCCGTTCCCGTTGTTCCCGTGTGACGTGACATAAAACGTGGTATAACAAAACACAACTGACATGGAATAACAAAACAACTCAGTCAAAATATAAAGTTCATTTGTTAAAAATGGTATAACAAAACGCAACAGACAGCTGAGCATATTTTAAAAAATAGCCTTTTTTTTATTTTCCCATACAAATTATTATAACTGTTAAACGTTACAGTTTTGTTCCGTCATAGATTGATTGAGCAACCAAAAAGTGACAGATAGATGATAGTATTTTAAAATCAGAAGAAGTACATTTCTAGACGAAAGTTGATCTGTCATCATTGTCAAATATTTAGAATTCAGAATTTTATTTTGAAAAGAGTAACAGCTCTGCTGGTGATACTCTTGGCGACTTTTTAAATGATAAGTTTGGTTCATCCAGTCGCAATTTATTAAATGTCTGCCACATCAATGCTCAGAGCATACCCAGCCACTATCACGACTTATATGAGGCCTTCTCCCAGAGCAACGTTCATGTCATCCTGATTTCTGAGAGTTGGCTCAAACCACATCTTTTTTCTACTCTGTATGCTCTCCCCGGCTTCGTACTTGTTCGTAACGATCGGCTTGGGAAGGGTGGAGGTGGTGTTGCTATATACATCAGGAGTAACTTACCCTACAAGGTTATAGCTACATCTGGACAAAACAGTACACCTTCTGCAGAGTTCCTTCTATTGGAAATAGTAGTTAAAGGGTCCAAATGTATTATAGGAGTTTCGTACTGTCCTCCCAATGCCGATTACTTCACCGATTTGGAATTGGTCTTGGAATCCTTGGGTTCGGAGTATGCTCACCACATCATCATGGGCGATTTTAATACCAACCTACTTGCTCCTAACTCACCTCGCTCCCGTAGACTCCTGCACATAATCGAGTCTTGCAGCTTACATATCCTACCTCTGCAAGCAACTCATCATAACATTGCTAGCGATGATACATGGCTCGACCTTATCCTAACATCCAATCCTTCCTTAGTTGCCTGTCATGGGCAACATAGTGCTCCTGGATTTTCAAACTTTGCTTCGGATGGCTATGAGGCGCAGAGATCGGGCTTTTCGTAAATTTAAAAAGGAACGGTGCGAAGACCATTGGAATCTTTACAAGCTTGCTAGGAATCGGTGTAACCAGATGATACGCAACTCTAAACGCCGATATTTTCTTGACAACATCTCTTCTTCTACTCCTGCCGGTATCTGGAAATTCCTTGGAACTCTGGGTATCGGTAAGTCGAGTAATTCTGAGAATCCTAGTTCCATAGATTTAAATGATCTAAATAAATATTTCACGACTTCTTCATGCATTGATCCTCTATTACAACATCAGACGGTTAACTATATTAATAGTTTAACTCGCCCTGATATAAATCATTTTCGTTTCACTCCAGTTGATTCGGATGAGGTCAAAACCACCATCCTATCCTTTAAGTCTAATGCAGTCGGTTGTGACTGTATTGGTCGTCGCATGATTGTCCCCATCCTTGACTACGTCCTTCCTGCGCTTACGCACTTAGTCAACTTTTCTCTCCACTCCGGAATTTTCCCTGACCAGTGGCGTAAAGCATTTGTCCTCCCACTCCCTAAGATCTCAAATCCTGTCGATCCAAACCATTACCGTCCAATATCCATTCTTCCATTCCTTTCCAAAATAACGGAGTCAGTTGTTAACAAACAACTGTCCCATTTTATTCTAACCAATAACCTAATTAGTCCTCTCCAATCTGGTTTCCGGCCGGGTCACAGTACCACAACTGCTCTCCTTAAAGTGACTGGCGATATTAGAAGGGGCATGGAAGATACTAATCTCACAGTGTTGGTGCTGATTGATTTTTCCAATGCCTTCAATACCGTCAGTCACGACATCCTACTATCCATCCTGTCTTACCATATGATCTCTGACGAAGCGCTGGAGTGGTTTTCTTCGTATCTTCGGGGTCGTCAGCAGTCTGTTCGCGTTGGTGATTCTTCATCAGACTGGTGCAATTTAGACGCTGGTGTACCCCAAGGCGGCATCCTTTCTCCTCTTCTTTTTTCTGTTTTTATAAACCTCGTCACTAATAATCTTCAGTGTGCGTATCATCTATATGCCGACGATCTACAGTTATATTCCCAGGGAAATACTGATAGTCTGCCAGAAGTAATCGGTAAATTGAATCGGGATCTCGAAGCTCTGAATGATTGGTCTGGGAAATTTGGCTTGATGGTAAACCCATTAAAATGCCAAGCCATGCTGGTGGGTAGCTCCAGATTGTTGTCGAGAGTCGATATGAGCTCGTTGCCACCAATTATTCTTAACCAGACAGTCATTCCATTTAGCCCGAGCGTTAAGGATCTCGGTTTGTTTATCGATTCTTCACTAAGCTGGCAAAGTCAAATGGCTTGTATATGTCGTAGAGTAACCAGTATTTTGCGAGCACTCTATCGCTTGAAGAATTTTCTCCCCTCCAAAACAAAAGTAATGCTGGTGCAAGCTTTAGTATTCCCCATAATTGACTATGGTGATGTGTGCTACTTTGACCTGAATGCAGATCAGCTCAATAAGTTGGACCGGCTTCTCAATAATTGCATTCGATTCATTTTCAATCTCCGCAAGTACGACCATGTTTCTGCCTATCGGGCTAAACTTAATTGGCTGCCCATTCGACAACGCCGTAATATGAGAGCACTAACAACTCTCTTTTCTTTATTAGATTCTCCAACTACTCCAACTTACTTAACCTCTCAATTTCAATTTCGTTCTTCCAGTCGTAATAGATCCACGCGCTCTGTGCACAATCGACTTCTTCATTGTCCTCCACACCGTTCCGATTTTATTCATTCCTCTTTCTTTGTGCAATCTATACTTCTATGGAATGAGTTACCTCTTGAAATCAGGATGGCTAAGAATCGTATCTCATTTAAGCGTAAAGTACGCTTACATATCAGTAAACAACTTTCAGAGTCGTTTTAGCGATGAGTTCTCTTTATGATTATGTAAAGTATAGTATAATATAGTATTATTATAAACTCCTAATACAAGCAATTCCTTGCTTAAAAGGTGATCTCCAATAATTATGTATCGAAATCCCTATTGTAATTGAAATAAACGTTTTTTTTTTTTTTTATAAACCTATAATAAGTATAGTATCACCTTTTAGTATAGTATTTATATTATATGTGTATTATTAGAATGTAGTCATAGATATTACGTTAGTATTTTTTTTTCCTACCAGTACGGTAGTTAATTAATGACCTATCTTCTACTTCCGTGCACCTATCACTTTTTCTCTGCACCACCCTATGGTTGACTGGTAGAAAATGCCTATGGCATTAAGTCCGCCATGTACTGTCATTGTGCAAAAGGTTAAATAAATAAATAAATAAAATAAATATACTTAGTACGCCGTTCATGTTGTGCTTCTGGCTTCTTTCGGTCATTTCCAATTGCTTAAACTCTTCCGCGGTGATCTTGAAATGTAGAAAACTTACTCTATCCATAATCGATGGCGTTAATGAAATTACGAATTTATAATTCTAATTTGTGTGTGAATTGTTTTTTTGTTTTATTAATTCTTTTTGTTCGACGTGAACTGTGACCACATTTTGAACAAAATATAAACTGCTGCAGTTATTGCTTTGAATTACACAAAAATTACAAATATTTCCTCTTTATAATATTAGTATAGATAGGTGTTGTTGCCACTATCAACACATCCAAGCTTATTTACACAAAACCCTGTATACCTAACTACTAACGCTATGCTCTTCCTTACACAATATTTCCCTGTTGGGTTAAAGAGGAAGATCTCTTAAGAGATAGTATGTCTTGGCACTGAATTAGTTGAGTGGTATACAAGTTTCACACTCTTTTTATAATTTGAGATAAAACAAAGAAATTACAACGCATGTATAAGTATGTGTCATTCGACGATTAAGGAGCTTGCCCAGTCATACCTCAGAGGGAGGGTATTATTAGTTTTTTTTGTAATGACTGGATATTGGTCAGCAATGAGGTAGCAATTGAGTCATATGACAGCACATAGTGTGGGTTATTTCATCTAGTGACGAAATTGTGGTGCTTGAGGCATTTTAGGGTTCCATAAGAAACAAGACAGTTACTGTCACACACTCTTTCTCAACGTCAATAGAAGAAACAATCTTCAAAAAAATATATTTATATTTGACCAGGGAAATTACGTATCCACCTGGGGGTAAGTGGCAGTATGAGAAAATGTCCAGATTTTATACTTTAAATATTTTGCTAACGGACAAACGTCGAGCGTGGCCGAGTGTAAGCGAAAGACAATTAACACACTGCCACGCACCAAGCAGCGCGTAGCGCGTGAATGCGTGTTCTAATGTTGCTTGTAAGTATCACCGTTTGTATACCGAACACGCACAGTTCAATATTCACAAAATGCATGTAATGAGTCAGAGACGCCGCAAATCCACAAAAGTAACACAACATTTTTTTTTTCGTATGCTCTTACTTACGTTGCCACGAGACTTTTGCTATTTCACCGGGCATATACAAAACGTAACTACGCGCGTGAGACGCGTAAGAAAACCCGCACGATCATCAGCTTTGCCCGCAAGTACGCGCGTAAGTGCGTCGACACGCAACACTCGCTGCGATGCGTGCAGTGGGATAGTCGCTTAAAGGTGATTTTCCACCAGAGTGGCTAGGCGAGGCGAGGCGAGGAGAAAATTGAAATTTGTATGGCGAATTTTAAATCCTCTCCCAGCGCATCTTTGGTGGAAACAGAGTGGATTGACAAGAATATGCGAGGCGTGAATTGAAATATTTGTTTGTGTAAAAATGAACCGTATTGCTTCCGATATAGAGTATAAATTAACTTTGCAACAGAAACACGCTTCTCGCGAGAGGCTTATTGTTGTTCGTTGCTACTTATTACCGTATTATTACCTGAGAATACCGTCATGATAGTACAAGCCTACGGGCGGCGCAGCGGTCACGCGCGAGCTCGCGATGTCTATTTTTGGTGGAAAAGGGTCAGTGCGATTTCAATTCTCTTCTCGCTTCGTCTCGTCTCGCCACTCTGGTGGAAAATCACCTTAAACCCTAAATGAATCTAGAATTTAATTTGACTGTTTATTATCAATACGTAGTATGAAACAAAGTCGCTCCTCGCTGTCTGTCTGTACCAATGTATGCTTAAATCTTTAAAACTACGCAACGGAATTTAATGCGGTTTTTTTAATAAATAGTGCTATAAGAGATAGGTTTATATGTATAACACATCAGCATTTAATATATCAGCGAAGCCGGGGCGGGTCGCTACTTGCATCTATTTAACAAGAAGTATGGGTACCTAATATTTTAAAAACCATTATATATATTGAGACACAAAATCCTAAATAATGTAGGGTTTCCTACCTTCTTAAAAAAGTCACCGGACAAACTGGCTGATCTGTCCTGCTATTAGGTTTGGCGATCTAATAGCCGGACAGCCCGTCCAATAACCTCAGTCGCGGAGAGACGCGCAGCTAACCGCGCGGTGACGCAGACCTGGAGGATAATCACTTCTATATGTATATGAATTCGATAATTATGTGTTCATTACTGTAGGGCTATTGTGACAACCTCAGTAGCGTAGCGGTAAT
This sequence comes from Nycteola revayana, assembly GCA_947037095.2. NCBI lineage: Eukaryota > Metazoa > Arthropoda > Insecta > Lepidoptera > Nolidae > Nycteola > Nycteola revayana. Next base: position 12,458,509 of record OX344859.2, on the reverse strand, counting down.
TGTCCATCAAGCAGTGGATGAAAGAGGCGTCGTCGGAACGTTTCTTTGAATCCGCGGCTCAACACCAAATCCGTTGGGTGTTGCAGCATCCGACTACAGGCCTTTGCCTACAAAGCGTCGTAAACACCGTCGGCCTCGGGGCGTCCTAGACGACCCGGACGACGAGATCACAACTTACCAACTAGCAGTACAGAGACTGCAAGAAACTAGCACCACTACACAGAGACCACTCTATCCGACCCGCCGGAGAAGAGTGCGCCCGCGAACGCGACACGTCCCCCCTCTCCCTCCCGACCTTCCGATGACCTCGTAGACCGGAAGTCCGAGAGGGCCGCGATCTGTAAAGTAGAGCGAGAGTTGCACAAAACTCCCCTAAAGAAACTAAAAAGCCATAATCCCTCAATCTCCCCGTCAGCGACCGCCCTGAGCCGAGGTCCAAGTCCCACAGAGGAGGCCCTCTTGCGCATGTTGCTTAGTTTGTAGTGCTTAAATCATTTATCTAGGCTGGAGCTCTGCTCGCCTTTATGCCCGGTGAAGTAGCAAAAGCCTCAGGGCTAAATACATATGTCCGCCCGAAAAAAAAAAGATTCCACCCCCACCGGGGAAGATACTATTTAAACACATGAGTAACACTTGATGATTGTCCAATAAGTAGCCATCTCACAGCAATGCTTATCAATTATCTACACTGTGACTCACAGTTGTGAAACCCATGATATTATAAATAATACTATATCTTATAATTGTGTTAGTTCTTTCACCTCGTAGCTAATGGATTGTCAGTGTGGCAACGAAAATCTTAGATGATCAGAAAATTTATTTATTCTGTCAGTTTATCTACTGTAGTGTATGTAGTTATATTTCATAATAAATGTTCTATAATGCAAAATCACACAAACATACATATATACATACAATGCACTGTCTCGAGCGCAACGCGTCAGTATCACGAGAGCCGTGGGAGAGAGTGGACGTGTGTTCTAAGTGCGTGCCGACTGCCGAGCCTGTGCTACACTATGTAAATGTAATCATCAATCATCCGAAAAACTAACAGAATAAATAATAAACTAAACGATTATCACACAGTCATGCACCACGTTGCGTGTCGACGCTCCTACGCGCGTACTTGTAGATCTGCATCATGGTGCGGGTTTTTTGCGCGCTCCCGCGCGCAGTTGCGTTTTGTGGATTCACGGCGGCTCTGACTCATTTCATTCGAAGCTGTGCCTTGTATTCATTATTTATTATGTTACAGATGTGAGTTCCGTGGCATGTGGGGAGCGGAGGCGGGGTGGTGGTGCGGCGCGGTGGCGGCCGGCGCGCTGCTGCTGCTGTTCTTGTGTCGCCGCCACAGCCACAAGAAGAGCGGGGCCGGCCATCACGTGAGTATACACATACAAACTTAGGACCTATAGTGCGACCCTGCGCCGCCAAAGCCACAAGAAGAGCGGGGCTATCCATCACGTGAGTACACAAATACAAACGTAGGACCTATAGTGCGACCCTGCGCCGCCACAGTCTCAAGAAGAGTGGGGCTGCCCATCAGTTAAGTACAATACAGTGGGCCTATAGTGCGACCCTGCGCCGCCACAGCCACAAGAATAGCGGGGCTACCCATCACGTGAGTACAATACATAGAACCTATAGTGTGACTCTGTGGTATGCCAATAGCCATATTTTACACCGTGATCTTTTAATCGTTGCTGATAATTGGTACGATTTGTCATCGGTATTACTATCGCAACATACTACAACGTAACATTAACATTTCGAAATAGACGTAATTATTATATTTCAAAAGTGTGGCCGTAAAAATAGGGTCATGATAAATGTACATTCAAATTCAAAAATTCATTTATTCCGTAAAAATGTCTGGAATCGTCATATTTTTTCTCCTACCGTGCAGTGCGACTACTGAGAAACACTGCCAAAAAAACTATGTAGATATGTATATATGTATGTAGTTTTTTTTAAATAATAATATTTAACAATATTTTATTTTATGCTATTTCATTACAAAAGTGCTAATCTAGGTTATACTAACTGACAGCTCTACAGGTTCGAAGCCATATTAATCTGTTATTTTTAATGCTATTGAAAAAGTTAGTATATATCTACATAGATCGATGGTACTACAAAAAATAAATAATTTCGCTAAGTATTAGCGGCGAATCACAAACTTTACTGTACCAATTCTACAATCTGTGGTATGCTAGAAAAAACTGTATACAGTGTAACATAAAGCATGGCGCCTTTATACTAAAAATGAATATTCCTTTTTTTTATTTTGTTTCGCGAATCACTTTTTCACAACTATTGTACACTTTATCCCAAATCATATAAACATGTATCATATCAATATGTGGCCCATTTAATGTAACGATTATTTGTGGCACAGTTAAAGGCCGAAGACAAGTGGCTTCTTAAGGAATTTCGACCGATAGTCACCCTTGAGTTTAATTAAGTTATTATCGTAATTTTTAGCTTTCAAATAGAATAAGCGATCACAGTACTCTGCAGAACTACTGGACCAGTAGACCGACTAAATGAATCGGTGTAGTTTCTCGTTCGTATTCATTTTAACTATAGATTAAATTAAATTCTAGTCATTGTAGGTTCAACATAAACTAGCCAGATCTTAGTGCCTAATGATATATTTCTGTTTTCCAGGTGCACGTAGTCCGCGGCTGGTCGCTGCGCGGTGTTCGGCGAGCCCCTGTGACGGTGGTGCTGCGCCCTCCCGCACCCCTCGTCCCCCGCACCTTACGCTCTCTGCCCCCCGCCCCGCGTGCCCTCCCCGCCACGGACACACTCACCGCCGCGCCCGCCGACGATCCCCCTCCCCCCCCGCAGATCGTCATCGTCAACAACCCTCCGCCACCCCCAACCTCGAACCCGGGGCCTTCTGACTTCAAAGGAATACCTAAACTGCCCTTACCCGAACAGTGGCTTCACAAACCTATAGACTATAAATATACTACGATACCTCGACCTCTGTTCGCGAGTGAACTCGGAGCAGATTTGACGCAAGAATCTCGCGTCAAAAAATTCAGTGCTACGCGCTCGCCGTCGTTAGAGAAAGACGACAAATCACCTTTTTTGTGTTCTGCAAATACTGATAAAGAAGTGTTTGGATTCGATACTGTCTCACTCGAGAAGCTGAGCGAGCGAGAGATGGATAAATTGACGTCACCCGGAGACGATGCGTCGCCTAGCAACCTGCGTAGATTCCGGTCTGTCAGCACGAGGCTCAACATGTGCAGCGTCAACGAGAGTCCTCACCTTGAAGGTCAGCAAGAACGATTAGAAATGCAAAATTCGCCGCGAGTCCTAGAATGTAGTTCAGCGAAAGAGAAGTCCGCGGTACCTAAATTTGATTTCTCGCCTAAACTATTCGCTGAAACGATGGCGTCGCCGAGGTTTTTCACGCCGCCGGAAACCGTCTCTCCTATGTTTTTTGCGGAGCCATCTCCTAAATCGGTGTACTATGATAGTGTTAGATCTCCCAAATTTTTCGCAGAAACTCCATTACCACGGGTGGAACCTGAAGTTCCACAGTCACCAAGAGCTCTGGGAGATCACTTAAACAGAAATGGTGTGACCGAAAAACCAAGTTCACCTCGCATTTTAAATCGACCTAGTCCAAAAGTTCATAGTTATAATAAAGAAAATTACTTCACCTTTGAGCAATCTTGTTCAGAAGAAGTTCGTTCTTCCCCCCGACCGAAAAAGTATGGAGGGCGGAATTCGATAGAAAGGGAACGTTTCACTCCCCCTGCTGACAAGGAAGTCAGGAAATACCGTCGACACAATAGTTGCGATACGAATTATAAAACGATAGAGCTCAATATTACCAAATGTGAAGACAACAAAGACGCGGAATTTAGGGATGCTCAGGATTCTACAAGTGAAGATGTCATAGATTGCTCTGTTAAAATGAATTCATTAGAAATCGAACCGAAAATTGTCGAAAAACTCAACGAGCTAGCGCCGAGTCCTTCGAATACCGCACACGCGAGACGACAACGGTTAAAATCTATATCTCTCGACTCCGACAATGCTAAGATCATAGAACAGAACTTAGGATTACCAATAGCTAAACAGCTGAAAGATCAAATGAACGAAGCGTACAAAAATCAGGACACAAGTACTTCCTGCGAGAGCATGGAACGACATCAGAAGACGCCAACGAATGAACGACCGATATTCAAATTCGAAGATGAAACTAAAGATAAAGAAAGCGAAGAACCGAAGTCGCCTGAGATTAAGCAAAAGAAATGTTTGCGCCAAAGTTCGGATACACAATCGTTCCTAGACATGCCTCGCTTCTCGCCTAAAGAGTTTGAAATAACAGTGACGTCTGAGGAAGGCGCCACCGTCCCAGTTGACACGCAAACGAAGAAGAAAGACAAGAACCTACGCAACCTACGAATCGATCTCACTAAACGGGACAGCGAGCTAGAAAAGGAACTGCTAGAATTCGAGAAGCTGTACACCAATTCTGAAGAGAAAAAAGTAAAAACTCCCACGTTAAAAGTCAAAGCTACGTCATTAGACTCATCAGAAACTGTCAACTTATCTTTGCCACAGAAGAAAACGTTAGAAGTACCACAGAATTCAGTGTCCATGCCCAACACGCCCAAGCGTCAGTTAAAACGTATATTGCCACAGAAAAACGTGAAACATGACTTTTCTGGTGGTAAATTTGGCTTCAATTCGTTGCAATCTAACGCTGAACAACGACGCTTGTATATGAAGGGGCAAGACAGTGGTATATATCTACGGGAGAACCATGCTACCCTCATGTTGTATCAGCCTGGCACGTCGCGCATGGGATCTAGAACTATGGGATCTTTCGACGAAAACATGACAGATTTTGAAAACACACCTGAAATCAACATATCCGGTACGGACAACAGAACGTACCAAGAATCAGGGTCAACTTTGGGCTCGAATTTACTGAATTATAAACAAAATTTAAGCGTTTCCAGTACTAACTTGAAGACACTACCTGAGGGTGTACCGTCTGATGATTTCGAACCTACTGCTGAAGACGAAAAAGTTACCAAGAAATTACACAGGAGAAATTCAAATCAGAGTCTTATGCTGAGCACGCACAGCTTGCAGAGTTCCAACTGCTCTCTAAACAGCGCGGGCGCCTCGTGTCACAACCTAGCCACAGTTAGAACAAGCATATCTAATTTCAGTCTCAATTCAGATTCGAGGCAGAAAAAGTTGTCTTTAGAAAGACGCGAATCGAACGCCTCTCTCCTCAACTCGGAACATTTGACGCCCACCACCAGGGTCACCTGTTCTTCCAACACCAACTTGTCTGGGGAAGTCTCGAAAAACTGTTTACTCCAACGCAGGGGCTCCAACAATAGCTTGACGCTGAACATCTTGTCTTCTAACAACTTGAGCAGGCACTCGAGTAACAGTTCTTTGAACAAGGACGCGAAGCCAGGACAGAAGAAGGGCTTACTCGAACGTCGAAGCTCAAATACTTCATTAACCTTAAATATAAACACGTCAAATCCTCAGCTTTCTGTCAACAGAGGTTTGAGCATCTCGAACTATAACTTGAATGGCTCAACTTGTAACTTAAGTCGTTATAATAGTAACCACAGTATAGACAACCCCATGGTGACCACGGAGCCGCGAAAGGGTATTCTGGAGAGACGCAGCTCAAATACTTCGTTAACATTAAATATACAGCCACAGGAGCCAAGGGACTTAGAAATTGACGAAAATTTACTCGATCCGAACCTAAAAGATCTCCCGCATAGAGATAAGCATAGAAAATCATTAAGCACTGAGAATTTGTTACCGAAATCGTACAAAAACCGGATGAGATTACGATCGACGGATAAAGGTGTTGGGTTCGGCTCTCACGACAACCTGTGGTCCACGTCCTTCACCACGGAACAAGAGTATACTGCACAAAACCTGACCTACGTGTGCGGAGACCAAGAGAACGAGATCATATACGCGTTCGGGCGACAAGACGACCCCAACTTCCAACCAGGCTTCGT